>OZ024796.1:2394526-3739526 GCA_964017045.1 Omphiscola glabra
CGGTACAACAGATAAGATCTGCCTGTCCGCAAGAGATTACATACTTCAGCAGAAACCACGGTGCAGTAAGGGCGTACATGACATGACACGTCAGGCGGAATTGGAGAAATAGAGTGAAGAGAGAGATGTCGGTCATGTTGGCACTGATGGGCGCCACGAGGGGCGCTAATTAAATATAATATAGAGCGGAGGAATTATCCCCAGATGTGATAGATAATTTAAAATACAATATCGGAGTGGTCATTGACAGACTCACAGACAACGGGTGGAAGGTGTCATTGACAGACTCACAGACAAGGAGCTGATGTTGTCATTGACAGACTCACATACAAGGGGTGGACGTTGTCATTGACAGACTCACAGACAAGGGGTGGATGTTGTCATTGACAGACTCACAGACAAAGGGTGGATGTTGTCATTGACAGACTCACATACAAGGGTTACGGTCCTCGCGGGTTTCAAAGTGTTAAGCCCCACATGTTACTCCGTCCCAGTTATCTTAGACATCTCCAACTAAGTTCATGTTCCATATTTAAATATTTCAAAGTTTTGCGAATTTCTCAATTATTTATACTGAAATATATGAAGCAAAACGTTCGAAAAGAAGGATGTATAAAATGAGCCGTAAACCTCGCGTGAAACCATAAAAGAAAGGAAACGAACTTTCATCCTTGAGTGCAAATTGTAATGGCTGGTTAGTTGAAAAGGATAAGTCGAATGGCGTGGGTTCAATCCCAAGTTCTGATCTTTAGTTATTTTTTCCTTCTTTTGTTTTAAATGATTTTTTTAAAAATATTTTTGTTTAAACTGGAGACAACGATGTTACTTAGAGTTTCTTTCGTTTAACAAGTTTTTTTTTTTTTTAAACTTTTTTAAAATTAATTTTTTAAAACAAATAAATAAATTAGCTTAAAAATGTGTTTACATAGTGTGTGACTAGTTGTTCAACCATGGTGTGGAGGTGGGGGCCGGGGGGAGCTCAGGCACACAGATTACAATGATAATAAGGTTGATGTTAAGTATTCGCAATGAAATTTATTAATTGTAAGACACATAGTACATATCAAGGTGTAATCAATAATTTTACCTTAGAATAAGGCTACAACAGGCAAGCATTGGCATTATCTACGCCATATGCAATAGTGCTCATAACAAAATATTATGCACTTTTTTAAAGTTGTTTTAAGTCGCTCGCGAATATAAATGTAACATGGTGACGTAAGTGGTCAGTGTGTATTTATCTGGAGAGCTAATGTCATGAGTTTTACGTAATGTTACAGCCGTCGTGAAGAGATTACTATTAGAAATTCAGCCACTTCTTTGCTTGACAAAACTATGTTGACAATCAAGACAACTTAATGAATCATTTTAAAAATCAAAGGCCCTTAACCCATGTGCTGTGACCCGTCGCGTAGGAAAGGGTGCGGACGGGTGTTCCTCTCCAGGCGCCACTTCTTCATTCTAGAGGGGCGGCATTTTCGCGTGTAGCGGTGGAAGAAGGAGAGGAGGCGGAAAAAATGTTGGCCCCACTGGTGCGACATTTACCCTAGCTACGCCACTGGATGTCAAGTAAGGAAACCAATGCTCACTGAAACCGGAACCATACGGTGTGTGTGTGGGGGGGGGGGGGGGGTGTTCTCGTGCGTCCACGAGGCTTTTAGCCCCCACCCCCATAAAACATCGAAGATAATAGTGACGTCACGGGAATTTAAAAAAAAATTTGTCGTGGGGTTTATACCGCCGACAGGTTGGCCAGCTCAGTGGTCCCCATAATATGCATCGCTCTGGGTGCCATGTTGCCCTCGGGCAGAGCCATGAGAATGGGGTAAAGAGAGCAGACACAACGGGCGCCAAAATCTTCTTTAGATAGTATCTTAATAGTGAATTAAAATATCAAATCCCATATACTTCGGAAAGACTATTTTTGGGGGGGGGGGCAAAATTCAATTTTTTTTTAACTGATCCACCCCGGGGGCACTTTTTCTCTATATTAAGTAGCAACATTTTCCGACTTCGCCCCAGGTGCAGCATTTCCTCCACAATTAACAAACAACAGTAAAAACAGAATACAATTTTAAAAAGTTTTAATTGAAAAGGAGTATCCGAGAGAGCAGCATAAGAGTGGTAAAAACCTAAATTTGGCACAAGCGCCGGGAATCAAAACATTATAGGAACCACTGAACTAGCACAGTGGAGAAACGGTGGACAAAATATTACTGTACTACTGCTACTACTGAGTACTACTGCTACTACTGAGTACTACTGCTACTACTGAGTACTACTGCTACTACTGAGTACTACTGCTACTACTGAGTACTACTGAAGCGACATCTAGCTGGTTCATTTGTGAAAAGAAATGGCAACATTATGACGATAATTCCTACAGAACATTGCGTGATATTTGGACAGCATTGGAGTTAGAAAGATGCTATTATTGGACAGTAAGATGGTGCTGAAACTATTTTCTGCGCCTGTCTTTGCAGAGAAGTAAGATAAGACAAATGAAAATAAGACAAGCAAGTCGTCGCTGCCAAAGGTACGGACAAGCCGGACGACGAGAGAAAAGTACTGACAAATACGGACGCAAAAATTAGTACAGTAGAAGGGGGGTCGAAAATACAAACTGTTCGAACTAAATACGGACGTCTGGTAACGGACGTCTGGTAACGGACGTCTGGTAACGGACGTCTGGTAACGGACGTCTGGTAACCCTAAATTAAAGATATGGACATGTATCATTAATGCAAGTGTCAAGTATCACATCAAACTGATAGATAAACTGAACCATTCTGTATTGAACATTTTACTTAAATGTGATATGTTCATAAAATTTCACTTTGCAAGGGATTAAAAACGAGTTCTTGAATAGTTTATGCCTCCCTCAACATTAAATAAAATAAATTAATTACCCGGCCTAACAATGGTGGCGGCAATGTGTGAACTTCTGATCTACTAAACAAATGTTGGCGGCAATGTGTGAACTTCTGATCTACTAAAAAATGGTGGCGGCAATGTGTGAACTTCTGATCTACTAAACAATGTTGGCGGCAATGTGTGAACTTCTGATCTACTAAACAATGTTGGCGGCAATGTGTGAACTTCTCATCTACTAAACAATGGTGGCGGCAATGTGTGAACTTCTGATCTACTAAACAATGGTGGCGGCAATGTGTGAACTTCTCATCTACTAAACAATGTTGGCGGCAATGTGTGAACTTCTCATCTACTAAACAATGTTGGCGGCAATGTGTGAACTTCTCATCTACTAAACAATGGTGGCGGCAATGTGTGAACTTCTCATCTACTAAACAATGGTGGCGGAAATGTGTGAACTTCTCATCTACTAAACAATGGTGGCGGCAATGTGTGAACTTCTCATCTACTAAACAATGGTGGCGGCAATGTGTGAACTTCTCATCTACTAAACAATGTTGGCGGCAATGTGTGAACTTCTCATCTACTAAACAATGGTGGCGGCAATGTGTGAACTTCTCATCTACTAAACAATGTTGGCGGCAATGTGTGAACTTCTCATCTACTAAACAATGGTGGCGGCAATGTGTGAACTTCTGATTTACTAAACAATGGTGGCGGCAATGTGTGAACTTCTCATCTACTAAACAAATGGTGGCGGCAATGTGTGAACTTCTCATTTACTAAACAATGGTGGCGGCAATGTGTGAACTTCTGATTTACTAAACAATGGTGGCGGCAATGTGTGAACTTCTGATCTACTAAACAATGGTGGCGGCAATGTGTGAACTTCTGATCTACTAAACAATGGTGGCGGCAATGTGTGAACTTCTCATTTACTAAACAATGTTGGCGGCAATGTGTGAACTTCTGATCTACTAAACAATGGTGGCGGCAATGTGTTAACTTCTGATCTACTAAACAATGGTGGCGGCAATGTGTGAACTTCTCATTTACTAAACAATGGTGGCGGCAATGTGTGAACTTCTCATTTACTAAACAATGGTGGCGGCAATGTGTGAACTTCTCATTTACTAAACAATGTTGGCGGCAATGTGTGAACTTCTGATCTACTAAACAATGGTGGCGGCAATGTGTGAACTTCTGATCTACTAAACAATGTTGGCGGCAATGTGTGAACTTCTCATTTACTAAACAATGGTGGCGGCAATGTGTGAACTTCTGATCTACTAAACAATGGTGGCGGCAATGTGTGAACTTCTGATCTACTAAACAATGGTGGCGGCAATGTGTGAACTTCTCATTTACTAAACAATGGTGGCGGCAATGTGTGAACTTCTGATCTACTAAACAATGGTGGCGGCAATGTGTGAACTTCTGATCTACTAAACAATGGTGGCGGCAATGTGTGAACTTCTCATTTACTAAACAATGGTGGCGGCAATGTGTGAACTTCTGATCTACTAAACAATGGTGGCGGCAATGTGTGAACTTCTGATCTACTAAACAATGGTGGCGGCAATGTGTGAACTTCTGATCTACTAAACAATGGTGGCGGCAATGTGTGAACTTCTCATTTACTAAAGTTACAGAAAACATGCATTAAAATAGTTAACTTTTTAATTAAAAACGCACCCATCAGTTCTAATTTCTGGGGATTTTATTTTACGCGCATATTGAATACTGCGTTACAGCCAAACATTCATACACACGCACAGACTTAGAGAATGAATATTTGTGATTGCACTCTAATGCAGAAGTAAGTGGGACCCTAGCATAAGGCAAAACGACTGTGAACATTAGTGGGACAAATAATACCGGTAGATGATTACTCTTGTCTCTTCACTGATATGGATTCATGCACAGTAACCTTTGGTGAGTACACGCATCTCTGTGACCCAACTGCCACACATAGTCCTTATTGGGTATCTCTTATTTACTAGATCATGTCTATCTTTGATACTGCTGCTAGCTATGTTCATGGCGATCCCATTGTTTCCCATGATGAACTCTAATATCATTGATCCAATAACATGGCGTTTGCTTCTTCTTCTCTCTTGCGCTTTCTAACACAATATCTTTCATTTCAACGAACTCCCACACGTCTCTCCGTCACTCAGTCTATCCATGACTCAGTCTATCCATCACTCAGTCTATCCATCACTCAGTCTATCCATCACTCTGTCTATCCATCACTTAGTATATTTATCACTCAGTCTATCCATTACTCAGTCTATCCATCACTCAGTCTATCCATCACTCTGTCTATCCATCACTCAGTATATTTATCACTCAGTCTATCCATCACCCAGTCTATCATGGTTCTTTCATCATTTGCTCAGTCCGTATCGTTGTCTCCGTCTGTCCATCAACTCCTTTAAACTTTCATAATGTCACTGTCTTTCTTTAGCCTCATTTTCATCCCCTCTTGTCACTCCACTCTTATAACTCCTACTCTTGTCCCTCTCCTCATGTCCCTCCCCTTTTGACCCTCCCCGATTTTCATTACCCTCTTAACCCTCCCCTCTTGTCTTTCCCCTATTTTTCCTCCTACTCATGTTCCTCTCCTCTTGTCTCTCCCCTCCTTGCCCTCCCCTCTTGTCCCTCCCCTCCTTGCCCTCCCCTCTTGTCCCTCCCCTCATTGCCCTCCCTATTGTCCCTCCCCTATTGTCCCTCCCCTCTAGTCCCCCTCTCTAGTCCCTCTTATTTTTAAAACATTTTCACCATGTTAAGCTGTCGACTTAGTTTTGACCAACCTTGTTCCTGATCAGACTTTTTATTTCAGCTATTGTAATACTTAGTATCTTGCAACTATTAACTACAACAAATGTGATCTTATTCCAAGCATAGGTTTACTTTAAATTGATAGTTGTCTTTGTCTCGTTAGCCTCTGACAATCTTTATCATGACTACTGATGGTGTATGCAACCTGTATCATGACTACCGATGGTGTATGCAACCTGTATCATGACTACCGATGGTTTATGCAACCTGTATCATGACTACCGATGGTGTATGCAACCTGTATCATGACTACCGATGGTGTATGCAACCCGTATCATGACTACCGATGGTGTATACAAATTTCCTTACGGCAGTGGTTCTAAAACATTTAAGGGAGCCCCATCCCCTTTTGATTTCAAGATTTGTTTCCCGCACCACCACGATAAAAAATAATAACATTGCAAATAAGCCTGATTTTCTGAAACAAACCCCCACACACACACACCCAGTGGATGCAAACACCTCCCCCCCCCCCCCCCCGCACACCCAGTGGATGCATAGACCTCTTGTTAAGAGCTCCTGGTATAGATGATGTATAATCATACCCTATTTAGTCAGATATTACCTTTTTATCAGTAAATCCTAAAGTCTATCACTAATTTTGTCTATTACTTCTATTGTCCATCACTACTTTTATCCATCATTACTATTATCCATCACTAATATTGTCCATCACTAATATTGTCCATCACTGCTATTGTCCATCACTACTATTGTCCATTACTACTATTGTCCATCACTACTATTTTCCATCACTACTATTGTCCATCACTACTATTGTCCATTACTACTATTGTCCATCACTACTTTTGTCCATCACTACTATTGTCCATCATTACTATTATCCATCACTAATATTGTCCATCACTAATATTGTCCATCACTGCTATTGTCCATCACTACTATTGTCCATCACTACTATTGTCCATCACTAATATTGTCCATCACTACTGTTTTCCATCACTACTATTGTCCATCACTACTATTTTCCATCACTACTACTGTCCATCACTAATATTGTCCATCACTGCTATTGTCCATCACTACTATTGTCCATCACTAATATTGTCCATCACTACTATTGAAGCTACAATAATTCATAGCTACACTACATCCGCATGTTCATTTCATCTACACATTATTAGACCAAACATTTTAAACAGTGGCAATCTATTACACCGATCCCACACACAGTGACAATCTATTACACCGATCCCACACACAGTGGCAATCTATTACACCGATCCCACACACAGTGGCAATCTATTACACCGATCCCACACACAGTGGCAATCTATTACACCGATCCCACACACAGTGGCAATCTATTACACCGATCCCACACACAGTGACAATCTATCACGCCCCTCCCACACACCATGACAATCTTTTAGTCGCATTTACCGAATTCCTATTTCTTATTACTCAAGCATTTGGGGTTATTGGATATATTAGTCAGCCTCAAGTACTCTCCTCTCTCCTCTCTCCTCTCTCTCTTAGCTATGATAAAATGGCTTCATCAGTCAGCTCAAGACATATCTTCTCTCTATCCCGCCAATCAACCTGACAAAGATCTTCTCTCTATCCCGCCAATCAACCTGACAAAGATCTTCTCTCTATCCCGCCAATCAACCTGACAAAGATCTTCTCTCTATCCCGCCAATCAACCTGACAAAGATCTTCTCTCTATCCCGACAAAGATCTTCTCTCTATCCCGCCAATCAACCTGACAAAGATCTTCTCTCTATCCCGCCAATCAACATGACAAAGATCTTCTCTCTATCCCGTCAATCAACCTGACAAAGATCTTCTCTCTATCCCATCTACCTATCACACCAAGACATAATCTTTTCTCTATCATTCAACCCCAGAAAGATCTCTTATCCTACCTATCAATGAACCCGCGAAAGATCATCTCTCGATCCTCTCTATCAATCAAGCTGAGAAAGGTCTTCTCACTATCCTATCAATCAAACTCACAAAGATCTGTTCTCTATTAAACAACCCGTCAAATATCTTCTCTCTATACTCTCTATCAATCAAACCGAGAAAGATATTATCTCTATACTCTCTATCAATCAATCCAAAAAAGATCTTATCTCTATACTCTATATCAATCAACGCGAGAAAAACTTCTCTATACCCTCTCTGTTAATCAACACGAGAAAGATCTCTCTACAAGTCAGCTCATACACATAGGTTGGCATTCGGGCACCCAATCCACTACATTGGTTGGTAGCCAGACACAAATACCTTGGTAATCGGACACAGTTAGGTTGGTGGACCCACCTATTCCCTACATGGAAACAGATAGCTACCCTTTAAACAGTTCTCACAACTCATAGGCAGGCCCCATTGCAACCTCTTCAATAAACAAGTACAGTCACTATTGAATAGATAGCTAAGTAACTAGACAGCAGGCATCGCATACCAGTCGTGTCCGACATATCCATTACGTTTTTAGCAATATAATCATGGCAGACAAAGCCAGACAATCCAATAGCAACAGAATATTAACAGACAATCCTAGACAATACAATAGCAGCGGAATATTGGCAGAAAATGCCAGACAATATAATATCAATAGAATCATAGCAGAAAATGCACTAGCAGTAGAATCATATCAGACAACGCCAGACAATACAATAGCAATAGACTCATAGCAGACAATGCCAGACAATACTCTTCATTATGATTACAAATCTAAGAGGAAAGAACATCGATAATCTGGAGAGAAAAAAATTTCATGACCTAAAATAATATTTTTTTTTTTTTAGATTTAAAGTTTTTAATGATAAATATTCAGAACATATTTGTTGTTTATTTAGCATCCTAGCTGAACAGCTAAAATGGACCAACAGTCCCATCTGTATAATAACACACAGGCACAACAGCGAAGTAACCTTACAGTGCGCCGAATCACTCACTCGCTCATTCCAGCTTCGTCCTTCTCTCCATCCGACGGCCCGTGCAAGAATCCGGCACAACTGTCGTGGCCCGGACGTCTTGCTATTGACACGACTGTCGTGCGGGGAGAGACCCCGATAATCCCACAAGGCACCGGGACAGGAAGCGCGTGGCAACCAGCCAATCACATGACGGAGTTTACCCGCTTTCCCCCACCCGCATTCCCCTTCCCCTCAGCCCAAGTTGCCATCGGTTTTAGTGGTCCAGCCTGTCTTAGGTCCCAGAACGGAATAGCTCTGGTCTGAGTCTGCTCCTGCTCTCGTGTTCCGCTTGTGTTTTCCCGCTAAGTCCCTGAAAGTGTCGGACGTGGAGCTGGCGTTTCTAATCATGTTCATACAGTACATCCTGTTCTCTAGTATCCGTTAATTCATGAATATCCACGTTAAATTTTTATTCGTATTCATTCTGTACTATATATCCTTTAGGAAAATTTCCTAAAAATCACTTCTGTTGTCATCAAAACCAGTCGGTCCTCTCTTTATTTAAAGACACCAAATCCCAAATTGCTTTCACCTTTCACGACATACCAATGATAGCTACTTTGCAGTTAATTACATTGTATGGACATTTGCTCACCAACTGCTCATGGACGATTGATTACTGTGTACTCTCACATGGCATCACCAGTCCTAGAGATTATTTCAAACGTCGGACGTTTGACCAGTCCTAAAGATTATTTCACAACGTTTGAACAGTCCTAAAGATTATTTCACAACGTTGAACGTTTGACCAGTCCTAAAGATTATTTCACAACGTATGACCAGCCCTAAATATTATTTCACAACGTTTGACCAGTCCTAAAGATTATTTCACAACGTTTGACCAGTCCTAAAGATTATTTCACAACGTTGGACATTTTCAGACCAATTGTCATGGTCAACATCCATACCTTTGAGACATCTTGAACAAGGCGTTATTTTGGGTAATGCAGAGGGGCATCCCCCCTCCCCCGAATTAGCATGTTTTATTTAAATAGCTATGTACTAGTAATAAACAACTCAACAAGCACTCTGAGTTTTGGCCCCCCCCCCTTTTTTTTTTTCACCCCAAACTCAACCCTCTTTAAAACCCGGAAATACTAATAAATTTAACCTCGATCGGGGCTAGAAGATTCTCGACGCATTTGACCTAATTTGGTGAGCACATCCCTTTGGAAAACATACCGTATTAACTTCCAGCACTTTCTTTTCGTTTGAATGAAGCGCATGCGTGTGATCTCATCTCTCAGATTAATATCAATTATGTGCCAGCGACAGCCAATCAAAGGACTCACAGAGTGCTATAGTCTGGAAACCAAATTGTTTCGCTCTTTTTTATTCAGTTGACGGCACGCCTCCTACGTCACTTTATCGTTACACGCCGATAATTTGTGACGTAAATGTGTTAAACTCACAAACACTTTGGAAACGTTGAGACCAAACGTTTGTATCTTTTATAATTGTAACAATTCCACCAAACCATATTGTTTACATTTATTATATATCATATTTACAATTAAACAACCATTAAAAATCAAACTTTGTCATATAAATCATTTATATGTATTTTTTTTTCTTATTTTATTTTATATTAATACTCTAATGACCCACCCGCTGTTACACCGCAGATTTATTTCATCAACTATTTCAAAAAATTTAAAAAAAAATTAAATAAGTATTGCTCACCAACAGTGGCGTAGCGAGCTTAACTCGCGCCCGGGGCACAATACCCTTTTAGCGCCCCCCAATACCTTTTTAGCGCCCCCCTCTATTCGAAAACTATACAATATTATAGTAAAATATACCATTTGGCGCCCCTTTGTGAGTAGCGCCCGGGGCATGAGGCCCCCCTCCCCCCCCTCCCTACGCCACTGCTCACTAAACGAATTTGCAATATTTGTTTTAAAGAATCTCATTTAGCGCAGTTATCTCGAATTTCAGTTCATGAAATCAGAGTCATCAGATTTCCATCTTCTGCCCAGCAAAACAAAGAAAAAAGGTTTTTTGGAAGTTTTTGTGGGCGGTGGGGCTAGAATGTGTTGTCGTCGGCATCGAGTCTATGTGCCTAATTTCAGCTTGATATTTTGACGGGAAGTGGGTCAATTAGCCGTCGGGAGATTTTGCCCTAAACACACAAAAGCAAAGGGGAAACACATCTTCCATGCTTGTCTGTCTTCGGACTATTTCAAATACAGTGTAACCCCGACTTACGAATTTAATTCGTTCCTGACTGTGGTTTGTATCTTGAAAGGTTTGCATCTTGAAATGCAATTTCCCATTAATTTCCCATTACATTTTACGGGAAATTAATTAATAAGATCTCAGAGTAAAAATAGAAAAAAAATCAATAATCATAGAAAAAGAACTAGTCTCACCTAAATTAAAAACAGGCACATTTTCATATGTCGTATGTTTGGTTTTAAGCAATACATAAATATGTATGTATAGGTAAAAGAGGTGACATACATACATAGATATGTATGCATAGGTCGAAGTGGTGACGTAAATGCATATGTATGTAAAGGTTGAAGTGGTGACATACATACATGCAAATGTATAGTTTGAAGTGGTGACTACATACATATGTATGTATAGGATGAAGTGGTGACCTACATACATATGCATGTAAAGGTTGAAGGGACGATCTACATACAAATGTATGTATAGGTTGAAGTGGTGACCTACATACATATGTATGTATAGGTTGAAATGGTGACCTACATAAATATGATGTATCGTTTGAAGTGGTGACCTACATACATATGCATGTATAGGTTAAAGTGGTGACCTACATACATTTGTATGTATAGGTTGAAATGGTGACCTACATACATACGTATGTATAGGTTGAAATGGTGACCTACATACATATGCATGTATAGGTTAAAGTGGTGACATACATACATATGTATGTATAGGTTGAAATGGTGACCTACATACATATGTATGTATAGGTTGTAATGGTGACCTACATACATATGCACGTATAGGTTGAAGTGGTGACGTGAATAATACAGCTTATGACAATGTAGTATGTCTTCTGGTCCCACTAGTGCCGATTCTACTATACCAACGGTGGCCAAACCGCGGCTCGCGAGCCGCATGCGGCTCTTCTGAGTTCACATTGCGGCTCGCGAACAATTTATGAAATTAAAACTTTTCGTTTGAAATATATAATATCAAAAATAAATGAAAGTTTAAAAAAAAATAGTGATAAATGTTACATATTTAAATATTTGTTAATTGTGTAACTGTAACGTATATATTTCTTCAATTGTGTAACTGTAACGCATATATTTCTTCAACATACGGTTAGCGTTAAAACAATTGAAATGTTTAAATCATTAAAATCGAATAAAAAGTAATGTTTTTAAAATAAATCACATAAGGACATTTTTCATTGCTAGTGGGGGTCGTGACCCATAGTGCTTCAAGGCGGCTCTCAACAATTTTTTTTTTATTTTAAAAATGCCTCTCAGTTACTACAGGTCTGGCTACCCCTGTACTATAGTCTTAGGTTGGAAGACGACGAGAGAAGACATCGTTCTCACCCGGTCCACCATCATAATTAATCGAGAATTCCATCGCTGTCAACCGTCCAAAAATAAAACCACGCCAAGTGGCTGTAAAGAAGTAGCTTCCGTAAGTATCAGTTATAGGACTCAATAAGTTCTTTACATCCATTAAACAAACATATTCTATTAATCAAAGCAACATATTCTATCAATCAAACAAGCATATTCTATCAATCAAACCAATATATTCTATCAATCAAACAAGCATAGTCTATCAAACAAACATTCTATCAATCAAACCAGCATATTCTATCAATCAAACCAACATATTCTATCAATCAAACCAACATATTCTATCAATCAAACAAACATATTCTTTCAATCAAACCAACATATTCTATCAATCGAACCAATTATTATCAATCAAACAAACATATTATATCAATCAAACCAATACCTGATATCAATCATACCAACACATTAAGTCAATCATACCAACATATTCTATCAATCAAACCAACATATTCTATCAATCAAACCATATTCTAATTCTGATTGTATTTGGGCGAAGTTAAAGACTCGAAACATTAGCGATAGTTGATCAAGAAGCACTTTTTAAAAAAAAAACACTATTTTTTTTTAATTCAATTTATTTTGATCTACTACTACTATTTCCATGTTCGCCCCTCTTCACTGTTTCATTCTGTCAACATGTTCATTCTTTCTGCAGCTTCTTCTCTCACTTAGTATGCCCCGTCTCTCTTTACCACGCGACCCTCACCTACTTTATCTCACCGAATCTCTGACCCTCCCCTACCCCCCAAACCACCACCATTTTCTCTCATTTCTGTTTCTCTTTCTCTCTGTTTCTCTCTGTTTCTTTATCTCTCCGTCTCTGTTTTTTTTCTCTCTCCGTGTGTGTGTGTCTCTCTCTATCACACTTTTTATCACACCACATAATTTTTGATGCGAGTATAACAATTATGTTAGTCTAGGTGTCAGGTAGAACAGTGCTTTGTGTTTCCAACGACAAGCTATTGATTACAGTAAGACTTGAATTACCGTCATTCAGCTCTGCCCCCTCACCCCGTCCCCCCACCCGTCCCCCCTCCCTGTCCCCCTTCCCCGGCTTTGAACGCAGGCCTAACTGTAGCGAGTAGCAGCTCCACTCACTGTTTGTGTTTACAAATTGTAGGGACTGGTCGGTAGCCATTGATTACAAAGTTATATTTCTTCACGTTGTTATCATTTCCTTTCTTGATATTTCATGGAAACTTTATAGTTGTACTCTAGTTGTACTCTAGTTGCACTCTAGTTGTACTCTAGTTGTACTATAGTTGCACTCTAGTTGTACTCTAGTTGCACTCTAGTTGTACTCTAGTTGCACTCTAGTTGTACTCTAGTTGTACTATAGTTTTAGTATAGTTGTACTCTAGTTGTACTCTAGTTGCACTCTAGTTGTACTCTAGTTGCACTCTAGTTGTACTCTAGTTGTACTCTAGTTGCACTCTAGTTGTACTCTAGTTGTACTCTAGTTGTACTCTATTTGCACTCTAGTTGTACTCTAGTTGCACTCTAGTTGTACTCTAGTTGTACTCTAGTTGCACTCTAGTTGTACTCTAGTTGTACTCTAGTTGTACTCTATTTGCACTCTAGTTGTACTCTAGTTGCACTCTAGTTGTACTCTAGTTGTACTCTAGTTCCACTCTAGTTGTACTCTAGTTGTACTATAGTTGTACTCTAGTTGTACTATAGTTGTACTCTAGTTGCACTCTAGTTGTACTCTAGTTGTACTCTAGTTCCACTCTAGTTGTACTCTAGTTGTACTCTAGTTGTACTCTAGTTGCACTCTAGTTGTGCTCTAGTTGCACTCTAGTTGTACTATAGTTACACTCTCGTTGCACTTCGCTTTTTTGACAATTATATGGTAATTTTAAATCATTTTTGACAAATGTTAATTGTTTAAGCATTCATTTAAAATTCATCAAGATTATGATAATCTTTCCGCCCTTCCAAAACTTCATTCTTTTTAGCGTATTATTATTATTATTTTGTATTATTATGTATGCGTGTGAGTGTGTGTATGCGTGTGTGTAGCTGCTGACAGACGGGTCTCCCAAGCGTCCAGTTGTGGCGGGAAAAAACAACAAAATCAACAGAGACTTTTAGAACATGAAAGAACAGATCGTATTCCATCATCAAAATTTCATTGAACAGTTTCAGTAATGCTTTTCATATGTCTTGTATAATGAGTAGAAACGTCACATGTCTTGTATAATGAGTAGAAACATCATATGTCAGTTTATAATGAGTAGAAACATCATATGTCTTGTATAATGAGTAGAAACATCACTTATCTTGTATAATGAGTAGAAACATCACATATCTTGTATAATGAGTAGAGACATCATATGTCTTGTATAATGAGTAGAAACATCATATGTCTTGTATAATGAGTAGAATTAAATGTGCGTAACTTGAGTTCATGTTTTGTCAAGTAACTTTAGTAGATGGGAAGTTCACATATTGCTGTCACCAATGTTTGGCGGGCTCTATCTAGTCTCTTATATATATTACACTTCTGGTAGACTGCTTCCATTTCCGGTTGCATCCTAACAAGCTGGCTCTATCTTAATTAGAGTATTTGATATTGCGAGTATATTACAAACTAGAATATATGACCCGATGTTATCAGGATAGTAATAATCAATTTTATAACGCGCTGTTATTAAATCAAAGAAGCTTATGAGTTGTGGCTAACATATGCGATTCTCACTATGACGTCATTTGCGTGTTTATTTTGAACTAATTTTATTTAATTTTATTTCTTAATATTAACAACGCACTAAAAACAACTGATGTTTGGCTTTTCCCGATAAATGTGATTACGATGTAATTATGTGATCGTAATTTTTTTATTTGACTTTTTTTTCATAACTTTCAAACGCATTTAAAATGATTAAGATAGTTCCTCATATGTTACTTTAAAAGTATTTGTTATTTATAATAATAATACTTAAACGTTTACTAATATAAAAGCACATTTAAATGTATTCGATTTCCGTGAAATAATAGAAAATAACCACGATCGTTTTTAAGAATCGTGCGTATTTAAATCTTTTCGGTGCTTTGGCGTTACGGTCAGCCTAGCTCATTCGTATATATATATATATAATTATATATATGTTTGAAAGAAAGTAGTTTTCAATAATGCGTTCAATAGAGCGCAAAATATAATTCCTTTTAACTACGCTAAATGTTTTTTTTTTTATCAAAAGAAAACCCGTTTAGCGCGTAATGTTTTCTTTTCGGAAAATGAAATTATCTCAATTTAAGTATGGTGTAATAAATATTCAGTTTAAAAGTATTTGGGACATCAGTATATTTATATAGTTAATGGGCGTGAAATAAAAGGGTGCAGTGACGTATCATGGGGGGAGGGGTGTTGTAAAAATTGGGATTCTTAAATGTGGGTTACTTGAGTTCATGTTTTGTCAAGTAACTTTAGTGGATGGGAAGTCCACGCATTGCTGTCGCCAATGTTTGGCGAGCTATATCTAGTAGATGGGAAGTCCACGCATTGCTGTCGCCAATGTTTGGCGAGCTATATCTAGTAGATGGGAAGTCCACGCATTGCTGTCGCCAATGTTTGGCGAGCTATATCTAGTAGATGGGAAGTCCACGCATTGCTGTCGCCAGTGTTTGGCGAGCTATAACTAGTTAAAAAATAAAAATAATGAAGAGATTTTACACGATAGCGTCACGAGCGATTAGAAGCTGACGTCACTCTACAAAGGTAATCCATAAATTGTTAATGATTTCAACAAGTTCACCTTTGATAAAGCTTATCTGTTGAAAACACTCTTAAAATTCATCTACTCTTGAATTGTAGCATTTTACATCGCATGTCAGGCATTCCTGTAAGGTTGCTGAGAGGTGAAGGTCATTTATGAGCAGTAGTAGTTTTATTCATTGGACAATTTTGATGCGTAACTTGTCATTAACTTCATTATGTGCAGCCGCATTAGATCTATGTGCAGCCCCATCATATCCATCCACAGATCTAACATTATTATGAAAAACCAACATACTCAAGATAATCAAATTATTGAACACACCCATGTAAAACCCGAATTATTTGGTCACCGTCATGGAGTCTCTCGGACATCAGCGAGATGACAAGAAATATGTAGTCTCTCGGACATCAGTGCGTTGGCAAGAAGATTTGAAAATATGTAGTCTCTCGGACATCAGTGAGATGACAAGAAACATCAAGTCTCTCAGACATCAGTGAGATGACAAGAAAGTTCTTCTTCTATAAATATGATGCACTCACTAAGATGCAGAGACATGCAAGCTATGGATGACATAAAGCATAACATGGTCAAACATAAAACATAACGGGGACAACATCAGAACTACTTATCTAAGGATATTTTACAATTAACTAACATGACCAACATACTTTTTTATGAATTGTAGACACAAAAAGGAATCGACACTATTATTGATTGTGTCAAGATTGTAAAGGTACCAGGTTATCTGAATTCCGATGAGATCAATGGTTCAAAAGTTTGGTCAGCTGAAAGACATAGTTCAGACTGAGGTGGGCGTCTGATATTTCAACAATCTTTGTGTGTGTGTGTGAGAGAGATTGGACAAAAAAATTACAAAGACCTTCTTTTACCCCCACTGCTGGGTCCTATCTTGTGTTGTGTCCTATGTCGGGTTTGGTCCTATCTCGAGCTGGGACCTTGTACATTAAAGAGAATAAAACATGTTGATGTGTCAGCAGTGGGATCTCGTTCAATGGCGGGTAGTCTTACTCTGCAGCCGGATATTGATAACAATTGGGGGGGGGGGGGGGGGGCGGCGGCATTTCTCTTGAACGTACATCGCTATTTGATTCCCAAGAAATTCATTTCTCTGGATTAAACTATCATCATCATCATTTTCGCGAGTTCATGTAGACTTAAGATATCATCATCATCATGGTCGTGTGTTGATGTAGACTGCTAAATGAATGTAGAACGAATAACTTTGATGAGAAATAAAGTTTTAAATTAGAACGAGTAGTGAGGGAAATTATTTTGATGAATTAAAAGAAAATACCACCAAAAAATATAGTAACAATAACAAGTTTTCTTACACAATATATTATAATAGAAATATACAACCAGCCCACCCCAGCTAACACCCACCCACAGCCTTTATACTATTGCTTTTAGGACTACTGCCTAGGGGGGTGTAACACAACAAGTGAATGGTACTCAGTCACATGACTATATTTTTATTTCTATGCACGGTGGCGTAGTGATTTTAATCATCATATGATGAGAACAAGGGGAACTAGTTTTTAGTGGCGTAAGAGGATTGCATGACTTTATTAGTATAAGGCTGGAAGCCATATTGAGAGGACACGTTTTTAGTCAGAGAGAAATGGAAGTCATATTTCAATGTCATGTTAATTCATGGATTAAAGAATATTACAGTGTACCATATTTCGTATAATGTAACTCTATTAGTTACATGGATGTTCTATATCAAGAACCATATTTGTAATGTTCATAATAAAGTACTGTGTGATATATATACACTCGGACCTATTTGATTCGTATGACAGAGTGAGGATGATGGTTGCAAGTAAGGACCATATGTATTAAAACAGTATTAGTTAACTTACTGAGAGTACAATTACAATCAGTAATGTTACAGGGGGTCAAAGAAATTAATACACTTTTGCTGGTAGGACTACTGCCTAAGGGGTCAAAGAAATTAATACACTTTTGCTTTTAGGACTACTGCCTAGGGGGTCAAAGAAATTAATTCACTTTTGCTGGTAGGACTACTGCCTAAGGGGTCAAAGAAATTAATAAACTTTTGCTAATATCACTCCTGCCAATGGAAATAGAATTTAATCTAATTTTACTAGTATCATTCCTGCCTAGTGACAGAGAGATTGATTTTACTTTTACTTGCATGAATCCTGCCTAGGGGTCAGAGTAATCAATGTACTTTTGCTGGCATGACTCCTGCCTAGAGGTCAAAGAAATTAATCTACTTTTGCTTGTAGCACTCCTGCCTAGGGGTCAGAGTAATCAATGTACTTTTGCTGGCATGACTCCTGCCTAGAGGTCAAAGAAATTAATCTACTTTTGCTTGTATCACTCCTGCCTAGGGGTAAGAGTAATCAATGTACTTTTGCTGGCATGACTCCTGCCTAAGGGTCAAAGAAATTAATCTACTTTTGGCAATATGTTTTAATCTAGTTAGGTTGGGTTGATCCTTTCAATTGTAGGATATTTTATTGTTCGATACAAAACTTTGATTGTCGAGTTATTGATCCACGTTCATTTTGACAAGGAACCGCAATTCGTCTTGTTTATGTTCCTACCCCTCCCAAATTTCTCACCACCCCCACCCACCCACACTGGGCTGCGTTGCATTTTAAATTTTCTACCGCTTTAAACTTGATCAAAAATGTTGCGCTCAGACCGTAATAAAACAAGGCCTGGCCGAGACATCCCCGGATGAGCCGGATAATTACAGTCCTTTTACTTACGGGCCAGGGGTTTGGACAGCGGGCAAGGGGCGCCTTATGCGAGAATAACGCCCCCAGGCCAGTTCAACACCCAGTCTCTCAGATACACCGCTGTGCAGAGCAGAGCGCTTCAGAATCGCTGACTGGAAAATTAGCCTCGTTTTGGATATTCAAATATTTTTCGGTTTTCTTTTCATTTTCAAATTAAATCTTGTTTCCAATGTAAATTCCATTTCTGGTGTAATTCCATGGGACAGATTTGTTCCACTTACATTGTTTCCATTTCGGAGACCCCACATTAGTATAGGGGCAGACTAGCTGTACAATCAAATCATATATTTGTCTAAAAATAGATAAAATATTGATATATATATATATATATATATATATATATATATATATATATATCTTAACTTTTCATCAAAAAAGTAGACAACATGGAAATGAAATCGGAATCGTAATGGTCCGATTCGTAAAGAAATCGATTTTATTCGCATTACAGAATGTGTTTGATACTAACCCATGCTGTCACCATAATCT
This sequence comes from Omphiscola glabra, assembly GCA_964017045.1. Taxonomy (NCBI): domain Eukaryota; kingdom Metazoa; phylum Mollusca; class Gastropoda; family Lymnaeidae; genus Omphiscola; species Omphiscola glabra. The sequence goes on from OZ024796.1 coordinate 2,413,786, forward strand.
ATTTTTTAAAAGTCACACATTTTGTCACACATTTTGTCACACATTCTGTCACACATTGTCAGTTTACTTACAATCATCTCAGCGTAAAATAAAACGAATGTCATTTATCACAAATGTCCTATAACACAAATTTCCTAGAATACAAATTTCCTAAATACTAGAAGACGACCGAATTTCGGTCTTGGTGCCGAAAGTTGCCATATGATCCCTTCCGGCTTAGTTTCTGTTTCGGCCTTAATCGAAAAGTTAAATTTCGGTTGATTTTCTATTTCGGTGATTTTAGCGTTAGGCCATCTACCAGAAGCCAGTATGCCACTCTGTCGGTCTGTCAACCTGTCTGTAGGTCGGTCGGCAATCTGATCTTCATTATTGGTCGCGGTTTCGCTGTCATGGTAAGAATAAGACTAATCCTCTGCGAGCATCGTTCACAGCTGCATGATGACAATTGTAAATTGTCTTGATGGACAACACACCTACGGGAATGGTAATATGTATATTCTTATTCTAATTTTATCAGAAAATAAAATGTGACAAGCCTTTGTTTGTTCAATTCCTTCATTTGTGACATTGACTTTTGTTTATCATTATGATACTCATAAATGTTGTCAAGGTCAAAGGTAAATAATGTTGTGGAAAAAAATCATTGGGAATGGTAAAATTTCCATTATTATTTTTGTTATGGTTTTTTGTTATAAAAATTACGGAACCTTAGGCTTATTCAATTCATTGTTTGACATTCATCATTATCATGTTGGTTAACATTGCCACTGACGTTAAATAATGTTGAAATACTCAAGAAAATTAGCCACGTTTGTAAGGACACAACTGTAAATGAGATAACATTAAAAAATAGAATTAGTTATTTCCATTTAGTGTTTTAGGCATAAAATAGCCTTTGATTTAAGTCAGAGGTTCCCAAACTTTTTTGTCTCGTAGACCCCTTGCCATGTTTTTCGGTTTTGGGTAGACCCCCTGCTTACCTGATATTGATTTTTTTGCAAATTCATTAATACTTTACAAATACTTTAAATGTATTTTTGACAGGCGGTATAGTGCTACTCACTGTGAAAGATTAAAATTTATAACGGTAGTAAAGTGCAGTGTGAATAACTTTTTAAAAAACGTTTTAAGTTTTATACATTTATTATTTAAATTTAAATTAAAAAATGCCAAAATAGAAGTCTTGACCTGCTTACATGAGATCCACTATCGTCGACACCAATTTTCATTTCATGGACCCCCGTTTTCATTTCATGGACCCCCAATTTTTTTTTGCGCTGCCATAGACCCCTTGCAAGTTGTCGTAGACCCCTGGGGGTCGATATAGACCACTTTGGGAATCACTGATTTAAGTCATAATCCTAGACATACGTGTGTCTGCAGCACTGTTTCATTTAAACAACATTTAGCAGGCCAACCATACTAAATGTTGGTTAACATTCTTTCAACTTTGGTTTATCTGGGTCAATTCTAAAATTAGCCGACCACAACTACTTTCACATCAACTACTTTCACATCAACTACTTTTACATCAACTACTTTCACATCAACTACTTTCACATCAACTACTTTCACATCAACTACTTTCACATCAACTACTTTCACATCAACTACTTTCACATCAACTACTTTCACATCAACTACTTTTACATCAACTACTTTCACATCAACTACTTTCACATCAACTACTTTCACATCAACTACTTTCACATCAACTACTTTCACATCAACTACTTTCACATCAACTACTTTCACATCAACTACTTTCACATCAACTACTTTTACATCAACTACTTTCACATCAACTACTTTCACATCAACTACTTTCACATCAACTACTTTCACATCAACTACTTTTACATCAACTACTTTCACATCAACTACTTTCACATCAACTACTTTCACATCAACTACTTTCACATCAACTACTTTCACATCAACTACTTTCACATCAACTACTTTCACATCAACTACTTTCACATCAACTACTTTCACATCAACTACTTTCACATCAACTACTTTCAAACTCTAAAAAATGCGTTGAAATCGTATATCCAAGTACAAAGTCGGGATTAAAACAATTTTGATACCGCAGTTGTGTCTCCTAGGAATATATCTGGAAGCGGCCGACATTAGTGTCAGTGTTGTTGCCAGTGTCAGTTTCGTTGTCTGTGTCAGTGTCATCAAACTGCGGCAGACGTGGTTTATGATTTTTATAAATAGTAAGGTGCAAAAATAAAAATCATAATTTGATATTTAATGGAAACAGTAGAGTTTGTCTTCTACTGACCCCTGGGAGGATGACATTAGCTCTACCTGTTGTGTTGTTGTCTGGTGACCGACTCGCTGCGACTCCTGCTACTCTCCGGTGTGATATGAAAGCGGGGTTACCTGAGATTGATTTTTAAGTCTTATCCTGAAGGCCCAAGGGGTGGGGTGGGGGGCGGGTGGGGAGGTGATGACTTCCACGACTCAGGTGGGGGCGGGGGCTATAGACGTCCCTGGCTTATGTGACCGGAGAAGACAAGAGTAAAAATAGTTTCATGCTCCCAATTTGATATCACAAAATTCATTTAAAATCCTTCATATTAAATTCGCATTTGTTTGTGGCTTGCTGACTGATTGACTGGTTGGGTGCACCTGACTGATTGACTGGTTGGGTGCACCTGACTGATTGACTGGTTGGGTGCACCTGACTGATTGACTGGTTGGGTGCACCTGACTGATTGACTGGTTGGGTGCACCTGACTGATTGACTGGTTGGGTGGCAAAAATCTAATTTGCTAACTTTCCGTCAAACTATCGAGCTGAAACTTGGCACAAAGACTCGTTGCAGACGATAACACATTCTATTAAATTTTCAGGAACATCAACCCCCGCCAACTTCAACTCCAAAATATCATCTTTTCCTGTCTTTGAAGGGGAAGATACAAACAAAAGTCACAATAGCTGCGCTAAATTAGTTTCTTAAAAATATCGCAAGTGCGTTTTTTTTCGTAATATTTTCTTTTTTTATTTTAAAATATTTGGTGAAATAAATCTGCGCGGTAAAATAATTTTAGTGTAGTTCAGCGGCGTGAAACAATTTGCGGTTGCGATACCCGAGAGTCGTGTCTCCCGTCTCAGGGGAAAATAGGTTAGTTTTACAATTTACTTAGACGTAGTACGCACACATGCCTAAAAAAAAAGTGTGGGGGGGGGTGGGGAGTGTGGAACCAGTTATACTGCATGAAGTTGACTTCGCCTTATTCGTTTAAGTGGCAACCCGGAAGTGGCAGGCCGGCAGTGGCCATACTGATGTGCAGGCCGGGTTTTTTTTTTTTTACTAGAAGGGGTGCATGTCTGGCAGCAAGAATCTAAAAATAGACAAGCTTGTTAAAGGATGAATCACTGATGTTAAATAGGCTTCAGCATAAACTCGTCACTTACAATTGACAAAACTTAATTATAGATCCTAATTTTTACTGAATCCCTCTTGGTGTCTTAGTAGAGTAAAGACACAAGCTACACTATTTTACCCACACACATTCTTAGTGTCTTTAATCTGCCTACAATTTATCATAGACCAGGTCCCTTAAAGCTGTTTAAAGCTTTGTTTATTCCTAAAATTCTGGAGAAGTAATCCTTGGGGAAGCCAGGGCAAGCCCACCCCCCCCCCCCCCCCGGGTCGGGAAATAGATTTTGCCGCCCGGTTTCCCTAACCCTAAACCTTAAACCCTAAACCTAACCCTAACCCTAAACATAACCTACAGTTGGCCTAACGTGCCGCCCTCAATATAATGAAAAATGGGCCTCCGTGGCGGACACCCCCCCCCCTCGCAACCCTTTCCTACGCCACTGGTAGTAATACCAATAGTAATGCAGCTTTGAGCAGCCGCCGCCTCTGCCGTTCCAAGAGTTTCGACCTCAGCCAGCGGTCTCGTTACAGACGTGCGGTCTTCATTAGCACCTGCCCTGCTCACGACAATTATCATGGCTGCCATGGGGATTGGGCCCGGGATGGCTTCCTCTTGAAATAAAATCTTGTACTTTGTAACCAGTTGTTGATTATTATCTTAGCCCCATGGTCATCTTAAGCAGGCTTCAAACCTGTCGGAGTTTGGTAGTCTGTCTTTCTATCCTAAATCTACGGGTTGTTGTTTATTTGTGTGCCATTATCGCCGACTTGATGTTTCCTTTATTAAACTACTGAGACGCCATAAGACTATAATGACTTCATTAGGATATATGATATATGTAACAAAAAAAGAATTTCTTTAAATCAGGAGCAAGAAACGATTTTTTCATGCCTTCTCCGGCACATAGGAGCCAGGGGCGTCTATCTCCCCCCCTCCCTCCCATCCTAGACCTTGGTCAATTCTGGTATTGGAATTTAAATAGAGATTTTATTATAAATATTAGTGATACAAAAATGTGCGGTTATAACATTGTTGCCCACTCAATAATAATATTAACAATAAACTATTACAATTTCGGTAATAACTCAAAAACTATTCACAGTTCTTTAGTAAATATAAACAGAAAAACTAGTGAGCATTTCAAACCTCAACTTTAGTAGACCGATAGTTTATTTATTTATTTTATTTATTTCTTTATTGTTTTAAGTATTAAAATTCAAACCTTGGTTTGGACGGGTGTCTAAATGACTGTGCGGTCAAAACTGTGTCCTTCTTAACGCTTGAAGGTTAATCTCGAGCATAAACAATTCGTAATATTAAATCATTGTTTCCCTTATACTAAAAATCCCACGCCCTGTTATTTAGTAACACCAGCCCCCCCCCCCCCCCACATATTTTTTTAAAAAATTGAACTTTTATTTTTTCCTTTCCCTTATTTATTTTTGTACCTGGAGAAATTGGGAGCCTCGGGGGTAGGGAGGTATTTTGATTTGATGTGGCTACTTTCTTGCCTCCCCTGTGTAGACGCCCCTGACTGGAGCAGTGACCGATACTTTCCACAACTGTGTCCACATCAATTTGCCTTCTTTTTTTTTTTTTTTTTTTTTTGTATCAATCTTTACAACGCCAGCCCTGGTTAAATTAACATAATTATAAAAGCGGAAAAAAGACTTCTCCTATCTGTGGAAATGTAGCTCACGAAATAGAGTCAAAAGACGGTTAGAAGGATTCTTGTAAGTCGCCAGATCCTAGCAGTGCAGCTGTACGTCGCCATATCATAGCAGTGCAGCTGTACGTCGCCAGATCATAGCAGTGCAGCTGTACGTCGCCAGATCATAGGAGTACAGCTGTACGTCGCCAGATCATAGCAGTGCAGCTGTACGTCGCCAGATCATAGCAGTGCAGCTGTACGTCGCCAGATCATAGGAGTACAGCTGTACGTCGCCAGATCATAGCAGTGCAGCTGTACGTTGCCAGATCATAGCAGTGCAGCTGTACGTCGCCAGATCATAGGAGTAAAGCTGTACGTCGCCAGATCATAGCAGTGCAGCTGTACGTCGCCAGATCATAGAAGTACAGCCGCTTAAACTTTGACAAAGAAAACTACTTTGATTGTTGGATTTTCCAGGTGGACTAATTTAAATATTACAAAAGCGCTGTGAACCTTCTTAGTTATAAATATGTTCATAAATCTCAGTGTGAAGTTCATGTTCATAAATCTCAGTGTGAAGTTCATGTTCATAAATCTCAGTGTGAAGTTCATGTTCATAAATCTCAGTGTGAAGTTCATGTTCATAAATCTCAGTGTGAAGTTCATGTTCATAAATCTCAGTGTGAAGTTCATGTTCATAAATCTCAGTGTGAAGTTCATGTTCATAAATCTCAGTGTGAAGTTCATGTTCATAAATCTCAGTGTAAAGTTCATGTTCATAAATCTCAGTGTGAAATTCATGTTCATAAATCTCAGTCTGAAGTTCATGTTCATAAATCTCAGTCTGAAGTTCATGTTCATAAATCTCAGTGTGAAGTTCATATTCATAAATCTCAGTGTGAAGTTTATGTTCATAAATCTCAGTGTGAAGTTCATGTTCATAAATCTCAGTGTGAAGTTCATGTTCATAAATCTCAGTGTGAAGTTCATGTTCATAAATCTCAGTATGAAGATCATGTTCATAAATATCAGTGTGAAGTTCATGTTCATAAATCTCAGTGTGAAGTTCATGTTCATAAATCTCAGTGTGAAGTTTATGTTCATAAATCTCAGTGTGAAGTTCATGTTCATAAATCTCAGTGTGAAGTTTATGTTCATAAATCTCATTGTGAAAGGTGAGGAGTATCCTGGAACAAAAACAAACAATTTGTTAAAATTATATCGCTAGCTTCAATTGAAGCTGCTTTTAAAAGGAATAAATATTTATATTAGCTTCATAAAAAACAACCAATAAAAACAAAGTTGTTTCGTATAAATCCTTCATAAAATTTAATATCCAGCAGGGGGGGGGGGGGGGGGGAGTGGGCTGAACATTTCACAAATCATGAATACAAGTAACGCACTTTATAAGAATCCCAATTTGTTCCCCCCCCCCCCCTTTTTAAGTCTCGCAACCGCACATTTTTTTTCACGCCCCTGAACTATATTAATATTCTAATCATCCACACGCTTTTACACGACAGATTTATTTCACCAAATATTTCATACAAACAAAAGAAAATATTACGCACCAAACGCACTTGAGATATTTTTTAAAGAATCTCATTTAGCGCACTTATCGGGAATATCATTTCGTGAGCTCAGTGACGTCATATTTCCAACAACTTTCTCTTGAAAAACAGGAAAAATGGATTTTTGTGGGTTGGGGTGGGGTAAAAAAATCTTACCGCTTGATAGTTATCGGCAAAGAATGTATGTGCTTGATAGGTTTACGGGAAGTGGTTCAATAAGCCGTCCGAAGATTGTGCCACACAGCCAGAAACACACGGACAAAAGCCGAAGTTACTATAAAGCATTTAAGAATCACAGATGTTCCACCAGGATCGACGGAGATGACATTGCAATTATTGGAGGATCCATGTTTGCATGCTCAGAACTGGTTAGTATTTCACACTGGCCAAACATCAAACTTCGTGGGCGTGAAAGAACATTTTGTGGCAGTTTCACTATATGTCATATCTCACCTTTCAACACATTTCAGGTTTCTGTATCGGTGAGATGAATTATGAGTTGTTTGCGTTTTCATAAATCTTCATTTAAGGACAGTACTTTACTCAAAAAAATATTCCATTTGAGGAAAGTATTTTATTCCATCAAATCTTTCCTTTAAAAAATGGATTGTTATTCCAATTTTATTTTCATTCTTGCATTTAATTCCTTTCATTTTAAGCATTCTCCTCATTGACTGTGCACTGTCATCCTCCATGTCTGTGAACGTGAACTGTCATCCATGCATTTCTGTAAATGTGAACTGTCATCCATGCATGTCTATGAATGTGAACTGTCATCCTCCATGTCTGTGAATGTGAACTGTCATCCATGCATGTCTGTAAATGTAAACTGTCATCCATGCATGTCTGTGAATGTGAACTGTCATCCATGCATGTCTGTAAATGTAAACTGACATCCTCCATCTCTGTGAATATGAACTGTCATCCTCCATCTCTGTGAATGTAAACTGTCGTATAATCATATTTTTCAGTCCTCACTATGCGATAAAAGCAAAAATTAAGAAATATTTCTCGTACGACTAGATTACAATGATCCATCAGTGCATCAGCTGTGCATCCATATTACCAATTTCCCTATAAATAAAACCTAGCACATACCTAGTGTCAAGATTAAAAATTAAATAAGAAACACAAGAGCCAAAGTAAAATCTTGTCTGGCTTTTCAAAGTATATGAATCAATAGATTAAACGAGTTTTCGCAAAATTCGGAAGATACCATATCTTTTCCCCCAGATATCTTCTTTTAAATAGTTTTTGTGACTATATGCATGTAAATACTATATGCGTGTAACAGGCTTTCCGAGACTGTTAAGGATTCAATAGAATGCTTGAGAAGTGAATGCAAATAATAAAATCATATTATCAGTATTGCCCATCTAGTCATTCTATTGAATTCTATGAAGTATTGCATTCTTCACTCAAACCATCATCAGCATTCACTGCCTAGGCATGCAATATAGTTATATCATGTATTGAATTCTTCACTCGAACCATCATCAGCATTCACTGCCTAGGCATGCTATAGAGTTATATCATGTATTGCATTCTTCACTCAAACCATCATCAGCATTCACTGCCTAGGCATGCTATAGAGTTATATCATGTATTGCATTCTTCACTCAAACCATCATCAGCATTCACTGACTAGGCATGCTATAGGGTTATATCATGTATTGCATTCTTCACTCAAACCATCATCAGCATTCACTGCCTAGGCATGCTATAGAGTTATATCATGTATTGAATTCTTCACTCAAACCATCATCAGCATTCACTGCCTAGGCATGCTATAGAGTTATATCATGTATTGCATTCTTCACTCAAACCATCATCAGCATTCACTGACTAGGCATGCTATAGGGTTATATCATGTATTGCATTCTTCACCCAAACCATCATCAGCATTCACTGCCTAGGCATGCTATAGAGTTATATCATGTATTGCATTCTTCACTCAAACCATCATCAGCATTCACTGCCTAGGCATGCTATAGGGTTATATGATGTATTGCATTCTTCACTCAAACCATCATCAGCATTCACTGCCTAGGCATGCTATACTATAAAGTTATATGATGTATTGAATTCTTCACTCAAACCATCATCAGCATTCACTGCCTAGGCATGCTATAGAGTTATATCATGTATTGAATAGTTCACACAGCACGGGAAATCTTTCCTACCGTGACAACTTCTCGAAACTTTAAACTGACACATACCAACTCAAATCCTATGTCTGATTCGTGTTTCACTTTTGTTTTTACAGTCTTACACCTTTGAAGCTATAGCGACTAAATTGTGGAACAGTTTGACCTCAATCTTTGAGGGTCATTGAAAATGATAAAAAGTCCTCTAAGAACCCTACAAAGACTTTTTTCTTTAAATATGCTAAAATAGCATGGACACAAGCGCTAGAAAAGTACTCAATCATCTTCATCATCATCATTATCATCATCATCGCCCTTTATTTAAATCATTAAAACCACTGACGTCATCGACACAAAGAATCCGATGTCACCTTTAGACACATTCATTCCTTCCGTAACACACCTTTCCACCCATGGGCGGACTCAGTGGGAATACCCGGTAAAAGGACACCCCCTTGCCCGCCCCTGTACTGAGACATCAGAGACCAACATTTGGACCAACATTTGGACCAACATTTGGACCAACATTTGGACCTACTTTTGGACCAACATTTGGACCAACATTTAGACCAACATTTGGATCAACATTTGGATCAACATTTTAACCAACATTTGGATCAACATTTGGACCAACATTTGGATCAACATTTGGACCAACTTTTGGACCAACATTTGGACCAACTTTTGTTAAACATACCTACGAGTATCTAATGAGATCTTTTTTTTTTTATAAAGTTATTTCTTTAAAATAAAAATATGTATTTTATTCGTACTTTTGGCGCCCCCCAAAATATCAATTTAATTTATTTCCTTTTGGCCAGCAACCCGTTTCCTCCCAGATTTACCTTTAACCCATCCCTCTAACTCAACCCACTTTTGTTGTAAATCCTACTTCTTTTTTTCCAATCGTTTACTTAACTAAAGATTCGCCCCCCTCCCCATTTTGTTTCTTCCTCATCCCCACCCCCAACCTTGTTGACAGCGCCCTCAGGGAAGAACAACATCAACACAACTTCGTCTTAATGTTCGTCTGCTGCCATTGTTTATTCCGCTAATCAGCTGCCGGTACGACGACCTATCCATTACCTCCCTTGATGAGACCCATGCGGACAGAGCGACTCTGCCCCCACCCCTCTCATCCGTATTGTTCTGACCCGGGACATTGGCAATTTCCACTTCAATATTTGAAATTTGAGACCTGTTCATTTGTTGTGTTGGAGTTGGGGACAACAAATAAATCTCCTAGGGTTGTTCCATTGTGAGATGGGTTGTTCCATTGTGAGCTCTTTCAAGCTTTCATTTTGTCTCTCTATCGGTCTCTGTCTCTCTCTCTCTCTCTCTCTCTCTCGGTCTCTCTCTCGCTGCCTCTCTTGTTACTGTATATGTTCTTTAAATGTTATCTCTCTCTTTCCATCCACACACACTATGTTGTTGAATTTTATGTCTTAATACATTTGCTTCATCTTAAAAATCTTTCTTTCTCTATATCTTTAGATTGTTAATTTTTAGCTCACATTATTGTTCTCGTTCTCTTTTTCCTTACTCATCTCTGATTTTTGTCACCAAATGCATATGCTCTCTCTCTCTCTCTCTCTCTCTCTCGTATCTCTTTCTCTCTTTCTTTCTCTCTCTATCTCACTCTATTGTTGATTTATATGTCTATTAACAATTTTGGTCACACTCTCTTATCGCTTTCCCTCTCTCCCTCTCTCTCCCTCTCTACCTATCTCCCCCCCTTTCTGTCACTCCCTCACTCTCTCTCTCTCTCTCTCTCCCTTTATCACTTTCTCTCTCCCTCTCTCTCTCGTGCTCTCTCTCTCCCTCTCACTCCCTCTCTATCCCTTCCTCTCTAACTCTATACCTCTTTTCCTGTTTCCCTATTTCTCCCTTTCTACCTATCTCCCTTTCTCTGTCACTCCCTCACTCTCTCTCTCTCTCTCTCCCTTTATCACTTTCTCTCTCCCTCTCTCTCTCTCGCTCTCCCTCTCCCTCTCTCCCTCTCTCTCTCCTCTCACTCTCCCTCTCTCTCCTTCTCTCCCTCTCACTCCCTCTCTCCCTCTCTTCCTCTCTAACTCTATCCCTCTTTTTTCTCTTTCCCTCTCTCTCCCTTTCTACCTATCTCCCTCTCTCTGTCCCTCCCTCACTCTCTCTCTCTCTCTCTTTTATCTCTTTCTCTCTTTCTTTCTCTCTCTATCTCAATCTATTGTTGATTTATATGTCTATTAACAATTTTGGTCACACTCTCTTATCTCTTTCCCTCTCTCTCTCCCTTTCTACCTATCTCCCTCTCTCTCTCTGTCCCTCCCTCTCTCGCTCTCCCCCTCTCTCTCCCTTATCACTTTCTCTCTCCCTCTCTCTCTCGCGCTCTCCCTTTCTATCTCGCGCTCTCCCTATTTCTCTCCTTCTCTCCCTCTCACACCCTCTCTCCCTCTCTCCCTCTCTCTCTCCCTCTCTCTCCCCCCTCTCTCTCTTTCTCTGTTTGTGTATGTGTGATTTCTTTTTTTTTTCTGAGACCGTTTTTCTCTGGTTATTTGTTTCTCGCTATGTCAAGTGTCCTAAATTTATTTTGTTCTATCAACCTTACACTTTTGTTCTAAAAGTTTTACACTTTTGTTCTAACAGTCTTACACTTTTGTTCTAAAAGTCTTACACTTTTGTTCTACCAACTTTACACTTTTGTTCTACCAACCTTACACTTTTGTTCTAACAGTCTTACACTTTTGTTCTAACAGTCTTACACTTTTGTTCTACCAACCTTACACTTTTGTTCTAACCGTCTTACACTTTTGTTCTAAAAGTCTTACACTTTTGTTGTACCAACCTTACACTTTTGTTCTACCAACTTTACACTTTTGTTCTATCAACCTTACACTTTTGTTCTGTGTTACAATTTTGTTCTAACAGTCTTACACTTTTGTTCTAAAAGTCTTACACTTTTGTGCTACCAACCTTACACTTTTGTTCTACCAACCTTACACTTTTGTTCTAACAGTCTTACACTTTTGTTCTAACAGTCTTACACTTTTGTTCTAAAAGTCTTACACTTTTGTTCTACCAACCTTACACTTTTGTTCTAACAGTCTTACACTTTTGTTCTAACAGTCTTACACTTTTGTTCTACCAACCTTACACTTTTGTTCTAAAAGTCTTACACTTTTGTTCTAACAGTCTTACACTTTTGTTCTAAAAGTCTTACACTTTAGTTCTACCAACTTTACACTTTTGTTCTACCAACTTTACACTTTTGTTCTACCAACTTTACACTGAAACATGTGTCCATAAATTATCATGAAAACAACTATTATGCCATATGTCATTGATATGTTTTGTTGTTTTTTTTTAATTTTAGTAATTAGGTTTTTTGGCTGTGAGAGATTTGAAATTTAAACAATGCTTGTTCACTTTCGAATAATTTCCATAACTGTATCACATAACATTATCGGGTTTAAATATATTTGACGGTAGTGGATGGTAATTTATTAAAATTTCTCTTACTGTGCCCCCAAACAATGGAATTCTCTTCCACTACACATCAGAAATATATCAACCATCACAGCCTTCAAAACTGCACTCAAAACACACCTCTTTAAACTTTACTATCCTGACTGATTCCCCCTCTGAAAGTTAAACGATGCTGCTGAGTGCCGTCCATGGCTTCACATGTAAATTGATATGGAATGGTTGGTTTTTAATTTATATTTTTTAAGTTCATTTTAATTTGTATGTACAGCGTGGTGAGCCCAGCCCTAGGCTGGGGTACCCCGCTATAGAAAACTACCCATAATAATAATAATAATAATAATATCTAGATGCCTCTACGAATCGGTCATACCGTCTGGTTGATGTTGGTGTTGTAGAAGTTTGTGAATCATCCCTGCCAACTCATTGTCATCATGTCACTAAGGTGGTAAGATGGCATCAACACTCTTGATGTTAGTAAAATGTGTTAGTAAAACTTAGTACCATTTCAATGACATCAGCACTAGGTTGGGGTACTACGCTATAAAAAAGTCTTATAATAATAATAACTCTCAGGTTTTAGCAGAACTCAAAGACGGCAAAATCAAGTGTGGAATAAAAATATTTTTTTTTTAAAAAAAACATTGCATCTACTCTATCCCCCATAATTGTTCGCAATGGAAATATTTCTTTTGTTTTCCATCCGGTGAATGTCATCTCTTGAGTTATTCAGAGTACTCAGATGTCTCCACATATTTTTACATTTCACATATTATCGTGATTTCTTCTTTTTTTTTAATAAACGATCTATACAAAGGCACGCAGTTTTTTTTTGTATTCGCCGACGTTCAGAAATGTGAGAATCATGTTTGACATTCACACTCCAAAGATAAATTAGACTTAAACAAACATTGGAAATGATGCATAGTGGCCAAAAGTCTGAGATGTATACAGCACAGATCAAAAGACATGATCGTGTTTTTTAGGCTACCTCTCATGTTAAGCTATTGTAAAACTTTGGAAGCAATCTAATTATCGAAAATTTTTTTTTAAAGCCCTTGTTCTATAACTTTTTATTTCCTATATGGACATTTTAAAAAGTTAAGATAATCGAAGTTGTATTTATGTTGTATTTATGTATAGCGGATTTTAAAACTGTATTAATCAGAATGTTGTAGACAAAAACATTCAACACCAGTCGAAAATAAAAGTTTTAAACTCCTTAAATACCATAATGTGTTTCGTTGTTGCAACTGGACATATTTCATTTTTTTCGGTAGACATATATCGTTAGACAAACATCCCCATTTGTTATACATGCATCGTAATTGTTAGACAAACATCGTCATTGTTAGACATACATCGTCATTGTTAGACAAACATCGTCATTGTTAGACAAACATCGTCATTGTTAGACAAACATCGTCATTGTTAGACAAACATCGTCATTGTTAGACAAACATCGTCATTGTTAGACAAACATCGTCATTGTTAGACATACATCGTCATTGTTAGACAAACATCGTCATTGTTAGACAAACATCGTCATTGTTAGACAAACATCCCCATTTGTTATACATACATCGTAATTGTTAGACAAACATCCCCATTGTTAGACATACATCGTCATTGTTAGACATACATCGTCATTGTTAGACAAACATCGTCATTGTTAGACAAACATCGTAATTGTTAGACAAACATCCCCATTGTTAGACATACATCGTCATTGTTAGACAAACATCCCCATTGTTAGACATACATCGTCATTGTTAGACATACATCGTCATTGTTAGACAAACATCGCCATTGTTAGACATACATCCTCGCCCTTGAACAGACATCCTCATTGTAACTTGGTATCTTTCCGTGGTATCTTATCATGGTATCTATCAGTGGTCGTAGTATCATTTCATGGTATCTTGCCATGGTATCTTGCCTTTCTTGAAGTTCCAATTTCATGATACAATCTTTCGTCATGGTTTCTCTCGCTAAAGTCGTTATTTGAATGTTTATCATGATACCATCTGTTGAATACATGTTTAAGTTGAACATTCTTCTGTCTGCCCCACTTCCATTCTTTTGTGTCTGCCCCACCTCCATTTTCCTGTGTCTGCCCCACCTCCATTCTCCTGTGTCTGCCCCACCTCCATTCTCTTGTGTCTGCCCCACCTCCATTCTCTTGTGTCTGCCCCACCTCCATTCTCCTGTGTCTGCCCCACCGCCATTCTTCTGTCTTTGCCCCACCTTCATTCTTCTGTGTCCGCCCCACCTCTTGTGAGTGTTGCGTTTTGTGGAATAAGACTGGTCACAACATTTTATTGAGGCTATTTACATCAAACAAGCAGTTTAAGTCCACGCAATTATTTCAAAGCTCCCACAAGCCCACAAGCCTCAACTGTTAAGATTTATACAAGATCAGCTTGGCGAACCCCCCGCGGCCATCAGCTGTCCCAGCACCTGTACCACCAGAGCTATTTGTCAAGCTGGACAGCTCTCCAATCTCCGACCGGTGAACTCCGGCCTCGCCGACTGTCTAGCTCCAGGGACAAGCAGAGACAATAACTCCTGGTCCCGAGTATCAGAACGTGAAAGTGGGACGTGCAAGTGGGGCGTGCAAGCTTGTAAGTGGGGCGCTCCCTCTGACTTTAACAAAGTGTTTAGCAATTTCTGAAATATGGTCTTGTTGATCGGTGTGAGTGGATGTTGGGGTAGGGGCGTGGGTGAACGTGGACGGGAGTGGAACATGTGAGTGGAAGTCGATAGTAGTGGATGGTGTAGTGGTAGTGGAGGAGATGGTTGGTAGAGGATGTACTGGATGCTAGTGGATTATAATAGATGGTAGCTACTGGTAGTGGAGGGTGTGGTGGTAGTCGAGTCTGTGGATGATAGTGTATGGTAGTTGATGGTATTGGAAGCTGTGGTGGTAGTGGAAGCTGTGGATGGTAGTTGGTGGTAGTAAATGTATTGGAGGGTATGGGTCGTAGGGGAGGATGTAGATGGCAGTGGATGTAGTGAATAGTAGTGGATGGTAGTGGAAGATGTGGGGGGTAATGGAGGCTGTGGATGGTAGTGGATGGTAGTAGATGTTTTGGAGACTATGGGTGGTAGTGGATGGTAGTGAATGGTCGTGGATGATAGTGCATGGTAGTGGATGGTAGTGAATGGTAGTGAATGGTAGTGGATGGTAGTGGATGGTAGTGGATGATAGTGCATGGTAGGGGATGGTAGTGAATGGTAGTGAATGGTAGTGGATGGTAGAGGAGGGTATTTGTAGTAGTGGATGATAGTGATGGGTGTTGGTAGTAATGGAGGCTGTGCATTCGATTGGCTTGTAGTGAATGGTAGTCCGTGGTAGTTGATCGTAGTGGATGTTGTGGATGATATGGATGGTAGTAGATGGTATTGAAAGGTGTGTGTGGTAGTGGATGGTTGTGGAGGATATGGCTGTTAGTAGATGGTACTGAAAGGTGTGTGTGGTAGTGGATGGTTGTGGAGGATATGGTTGGTAGTAGATGGTACTGAAAGGTGTGTGTGGTAGTGGATGGTGGGTATGGAGGATGTGAAAGGTGTCAGTTGGTGTTGGTGGGTGGGTGTGGATGGATAAGGACTTAATGGTGTGGTGGTTGTGAAGGGTATTTAGCTTAAATTTTAAGGTAATATATGAAACTTTGCAGTGAGTAGATGGTGTACATGTGTAACATGTTCTGTTAAATATATACAGTATGGGGTAATAGAAATAGAACTGTGTGATATGTTATGATTAGTTAAACACTAAGTATAAGCTAGGCGGGTCAGGATTTAATGAAGTGGGGGCGATAGTGGCATACGCCACAGTCACCATATGCAGAGGGTGCCAAAAGTGTCATTGCTCTTGCAAACTGCCCTTATTTATATGTATGATGTAGGGCGCCTGAATCCAGGTTCCATCCCGGGCGAAGATCATGTTTGGCACGACCAATAACGTAATGTTGGACATAGACCCACAATTTGTCAGCGTCGTTGATTATCTTAATCGGTAAACATTTTTTTATTTGTTAAATAAGAATATAAAATCCTATATTCACAACCGTAATATCGCGGCAATATTTAAAGATATTTAAAGATATTGCCATCCACGTCAAACTGTACACATCCTATTTCCTACCCCGGCTATGCATGTACCTTAGAAGGTTAATTATTTATCTTGTGCTGCATGGGGCAAAATGAAAGTATCGTATCAACCGTCCCCCCCACACCCCCCCCCCCCCCCGAGTTTAATAAAAATTAATAAAACTCACCCACGGGATTGTATCCCACTACGTACGGAAACATACATTTTTTGCACTCCATATGGTTTGTTCTTATTGGGATGAGCGATAAGTCCATTACTGAATGCTATTTGGCTATGGGGTTTCGCTGCACTAATAGACTTAAACGGCATTTTCTTATTAAAAGTATATTTAAATGTTACGTTTATTACTTTAAAAGCACATTTTTGGAATTAATAAAAAGTAAAAACTTATAAAATGCCAGAAGTAAAAAGCTAATTTTGTTTGCGTTTGATTAACATTTACAAAGCAATCAATTATGTACATTAATTTTACTTTTCAAAAGGGGAAAATGTCCACTCTCCATCCCAAGTACTAAGAAAGCCCTCAGTATACCAGGTTCCCAACTGGGA
Source organism: Omphiscola glabra (assembly GCA_964017045.1). NCBI lineage: Eukaryota > Metazoa > Mollusca > Gastropoda > Lymnaeidae > Omphiscola > Omphiscola glabra. The sequence goes on from OZ024796.1 coordinate 2,430,675, forward strand.
TGCACTTCAAGTATGTGTAAAGTGATCACTGCTGCTGAACCTGGGCGAGAAGTCGCCCCATTTGGAGCATGATAGGGATTTACCCGGAAGCCTAAGATACGACCCAGTTAAGCTAAGACACGCCAGGGGCTTTACAAACAAAATGGCAGAATATACAAGAATGATTCCTGACTTAACGAGCTGCCCATATCCTCGAGTCCAGGCCATTGTGTTTATTATTGATGCAAAATTCGGGAGCTCAGCCGACGGCTGCGCTGAAAGCAAAACAAAAAAGGGTTGGGGGGGAGGGGGAATAAAAAAAATAATAACAGATAAGTAATGAAAAAATTTTGAAATCTTTGGGGATTAGGGGGGGGGGAGTGGAAGGGGCGCTTATTTTCAAAATATCGCTTAATGTATTAATAGCTTTTTAAAAAAAAAATAATTTAATTTATTTTTAAATACGTCAGTTAAATTTCAAATAAATACTTTTGGTCCTATCCATGTAATTTTGACTACATTAATGATTTGTCTTTCGTTTCAACTATTTCACGGCGAACATATTCCATCTTTTAAAAATAGGTGATTATTGTCGGATGTCATCAAGGCGATGTCAAAGGGTTGTCGGATGTCATCAAGGCGATGTCACAGTGATTGCGGGTAGGGTAAGACTAGGGCACTGTACAACATTTAAGTTGCCCGGGGCGCACTCCACCCCCCCTGCAAGCCGCATCTGTACAGATCTAATATTTGAGCGCTAAAACATTGTCCGTACCAAGGTTCCGAGTCGCAGTTAAATATCGTTAAGTGTCGGAGCGCCTTCGCAATAATGCCCCCACCTAAAAGTTCATGAATAATGTCTTCTGATCAAATGTGTTCATTCTGTCAAAATGAAATTGTCATTTAATAACACCCGATTGACGTCTTAATGCGGATTATCATTAATAATCCAAAGTAACCTACCATAACAATACCATTACATTACCACAACAATACCATTACATTACCACAACAATACCATTACATTACCACAACAATACCATTACATTACCAAAACAATGCCATTACATTACCACAACAATACCATTACATTACCACAACAATACCATTACATTACCACAACAATATCATTACATTACCACAACAATACCATTACATTACCACAACAATACCATTACATTACCATAACATTACCAACCTATCAAAATTTAATTAGCAGATTAGGCTCAGCATTGATCAAGTATTCTCATCTTACATTTTTATCTTACATTCCATTTTCATCGTACATTCCATTTTCATCGTACATTCCCATCTTACATTTTCATCCTTTTCCTTCCAATATTTTTATTTCCAGGCAGAAATGTCACAATCATTCCAGAAAATTCTGGCTGATGTTGATCAACACAGATGACATTAAAAACGTAAACCCTGGGTCACTCCAACCGAAAGACGTGGAAGCGGGTTGTGAAAACTATAAAGCCAATCTAGCAATAAAAAATCTCATAGATTGAGTCAATCTTAAGTAATATTTCATCACTGGCCATAATGGGCCTACAAACAAAGCAAGTTTTGGATGCACGTGAATCGCTCCACGCATCCGCCGTAATGGCCGCTCGTAGAGCAGAAGACACACGGACAATAAACAACGCGCAGACTTTCTCGGGATTGTCCTTCCACAAGCCTTTAAGAAGGTTTAACAGTCGGGCCGAGTTCATCAGAGATCATAAAAACTTTCCTGGAAATGGCAGGCGCGTAATTTTCCCTGCCATTTTGCCGGGCGTTTTCCAGGGCACATTACCCTCGGACTTGCAGGAGGGGGTCTGTTTTCACTGGCACGGGGCGGCATGGCGCGGGGACAGAGTCTCGAACTGTGGTATCGATCTGAGCAGAGATTTTATACATATTTTACAAGTGGAATGATGTTCTTTTTGTTGGAGTCTGCTATCAAGATTTGTTCTCTTATTTTTATAGTTGTTTCTTTTTTTAGTGTTGCTTTATGTTTGCTAATACATTTTTAAAATCTAAAATTTGAAAAGGAAATAATCTTAAGTTCATTTTTGTCTTCATATTTTTATTTTATGCCTGCTATAAAGAATGTGTAATTACTTTTTCGCTCAAATAATAGATCAATTTTTATGGATATATAATTTTTTAGAAATAATTTCATTCTCTAACACGTTTAAGTTATTCAGTCTTATCTTATTCAGTCTTATCTTATTAAGTCTTATCTTATTAAGTCCATTAAAATAATCATCGAGTCGAACGATTCTTCTGCTTTAAATCATAGTAATCGATAGCACCCAACCCTTTCTGAAAGATTCCGTACCGCCTTCATCAGGGACCTGAAACGTGATCCTCTGTGTGGCAGAGGTATCGAATACGCCACTCATCCGACCTGAACACGAGGCAACAGACGAGATGGGACACCGGAGAACTGACGTTTTCCATGCTTTTACTTCAGCCCGGGCCGTGCGGCCATCTTTGATCACAGCAGCCCCGCAGAGAATCGGCATATTGATTGGTTCTTCCGATGGCCCGGATCAAAATAACGGGATCCAATCACATGCATTTACTCTCTCTCTCTGTTAGAAGATTGGGGGCTAATAGTTTAGAGATCAGCGGGCCGTTCTGTCGGTCTGTTTCTCCGCAACAATTTCACGTTCTCACCTTTCTTGAACTATTGCGCCCATTGGTGTCATTAGTAACACTGCTATTTAAAACGCCCAATTTGTTTCTGGATCCATTTGGACATAAAAATGAATATGTCAGAGTCATACTAATCAAATCAAATATTTTATTATCCAATTGTTTGGATCATGAGAATGAGATGTGGCACAAGGATGATAATGAGATTAGGAAAATATTGATATAGGGCAAGAGAATGAGATAGAGCAAAAGAATGAGATTAGGCAAGAGAATGAGATTAGGCAAGAGAATGAGATTAGGCAAGATAATGAGATTAGGCAAGAGAATGAGATTAGGCAAGATAATGAGATTAGGCAAGATAATGAGATTGAGCAAGAGAATGAGATTGGACAAGAGAATGAGATAGAGCAAAAGAATGAGATTAGGCAAGATAATGAGATTGAGCGAGAGAATGAGATTAGGCAAGAGAATGAGATTGAGCAAGAGAATGAGATTGGACAAGAGAATGAGATTGAGCAAAAGAATGAGATTAGGCAAGATAATGAGATTGAGCGAGAGAATGAGATTAGGCAAGAGAATGAGATTAGGCAAGAGAATGAGATTGGACAAGAGAATGAGATTGGACAAGAGAATGAGATTGGACAAGAGAATGAGATTGGACAAGAGAATGATATTAGGCAAGATAATGAGATTAGGCAAGATAATGAGATTGAACAAGAGAATGAGATTGAACAAGATAATGAGATTGAACAAGAGAATGAGATTGGACAAGAGAATGAGATTGGACAAGAGAATGAGATTGGACAAGAGAATGAGATTGAACAAGAGAATGAGATTAGGCAAGATAATGAGATTGGACAAGAGAATGAGATTGAACAAGAGAATGAGATTGGACAAGAGAATGAGATTGGACAAGAGAATGAGATTGGACAAGAGAATGAGATTGGACAAGAGAATGATATTAGGCAAGATAATGAGATTAGGCAAGATAATGAGATTGGACAAGATAATGAGATTGGACAAGATAATGAGATTAGGCAAGATAATGAGATTAGGCAAGATAATGAGATTGAGCAAGAGAATGAGATTGGACAAGATAATGAGATTGGACAAGATAATGAGATTGATCAAGAGAATGAGATTGGACAAGAGAATGAGATTAGGCAAGATAATGAGATTGAGCAAGAGAATGAGATTGGACAAGATAATGAGATTGGACAAGATAATGAGATTGAGCAAGAGAATGAAATTGGACAAGAGAATGAGATTGAGCAAGAGAATGAGATTGAGCAAGAGAATGAGATTGGACAAGAGAATGAGATTGAGCAAGAGAATGAGATTGGACAAGAGAATGAGATTGAGCAAGAGAATGAGATTGGACAAGAGAATGAGATTAGGCAAGATAATGAGATTAGGCAAGATAATGAGATTGAGCGAGAGAATGAGATTGGACAAGAGAATGAGATTGGACAAGAGAATGAGATTGGGAAAGAGGTTTGCAACCAAGGATGACCACATTATGATGTCATGTAGGACAAGTCCTAAATAAATTGAGTAGCCATCGTTTACCTAATGTTATTTAAAAACACGATGATAAATTTATTTTGCTCAACTTAGCGCTGATACATTTTTGAAATCGTAAGATATGAATCTGTAAGAAAAAATATATGTATATGTAAGAGAAAATATATGTATATGTAAGAGAAAAGATATGTATCTGTAAGAGAAAAGATATGTATCTGTGAGAGAAAAGATATGTATCTGTGAGAGAAAAGATTTGTATCTGTGAGATAAAAGATATGTATCTGTAAGAGAAAAGATATGTATCTGTAAAAGAAAATATATGTATCTGTAAGAGAAGAGATATGTATCTGTGAGAGAAAAGATATGTATCTGTAAGAGAAAAGATATGTATCTGTAAGAGAAAAGATATGTATCTGTAAGAGAAAAGATATGTATCTGTAAGAGAAAAGATATGTATCTGTGAGAGAAAACTTTTAAGCTGAATATCACAAAATGAAGACAACAACCAACCCACTGACTTAGATTCATTGGGATAGCTTCAGTCACAATACAATGTGACTTTAAGTTATACAGTATGCTCCGCCAAAAGTAATTGCACTGAAACTACCGCCAAAAATTAACAGTACTGAAGCTACTGCATCTTGTACATGCATCTTATTTGGTCATTAGTGCATAACTCCAGTAGCACGTCTTCCAAAAAGTGATAAATATCATATGTTGGCCAGTTTTTTTGCAAATTGGTCACCGACGGCGGAAAAATACTCATAGTTGACCATTACTTTCGCTCGTAAGTAAATGATTAAGTGGTTGCTTTTTTAAAAAAATTTGGGGGGGGGGGGCATGTTTCAAGACATGTTTAAGATGGTTATTGTTACAAACATTTTAAGCTGGTTATTGTTACAAATATTTTAAGATGGTTATTGTTACAAATATTTACCATTATGGAAGTGTATTGTGTGAAAGAAAGAGGAAGTCTGGACGACCAGTAACTTTTTCGTAACGAGAATCATGCTCCTATTCACCAGAGGGTTCCGCCTTCACCCTTATGACGTCTGCAAGGAACACACAACCTTCAAATTGAGCATCATCATTACGTTCGTTACCGACTGTTTAAGAAATTTGGTGCATTTCCGTACAGGATCCAGATGGGGCAGAGCTGTGTGCAGCCAGACACGCGAGCCATGATGAACCGTTTGGGTTATGTTGTACGAGGTTACAGATTGTTACAGTTATGAGTGGTTTTCAGACGAAAGTCCCACTCGTGGTCAACTGACCACGCCTTCCACTGACCACGCCTTCCACTGACCACGCCTTCCACTGACCACGCCTTCCACTGACCACGCCTTCCACTGACCACGCCTTCCACTGACCACGCCTTCCACTGACCACGCCTTCCACTGACCACGCCTTCCACTGACCACGCCTTCCACTGACCACACCTTCCACTGACCACGCCTCCCACTGACCACGCCTTCCCCTGACGGAGCAGCTTTCCGGAAACGTGTTCTTTCTTATCTCTTTTTTTATTGTTAACGGAATAGTTCCCCCGCTTTCATTTTCAAAACACTTTATGACCTTTACGTTTACTAACGTATGAGCGAACATATTACTCAATTAGGAATACATTTTTTTCCTCCGTGTAGTGACCGATTTCCAACAAATAAACTGCCCATAATGCATTCCTTTTCGCTTCTAACGTCCTGTGACAGCTTTACGTATACACAGTTGACAACCGCAAGAACGTATTTAAGAAGCAGAAGTTTCCGTACGAATAATTTTGGTGCATGATGTATTTGCGAAATGACAACTGCTCTCAAAAGTAAAGAATTTTTGTCATTTTAATATCCTTAATATTAATTTCGCTTGTGTTCGTGGCTGGCTTGTGTACCGGCAAAGTCTTCGGACGGCTAACTGACCCACTTCCCGTCATCTCATCCAGCTGAAACTCGTCACATAGACTCGTTGCAGACGACAACACATTGTTTTAAATTTTCAGCCAAACCCAGTTCAATAAAAGTCCGTTTTACTTGTTTTTCAGGGGAACCTGAAGGAAAATTTCTGATAACTGCGCTAAATAAGATTCTAAATATATGTAATATATTTATATCTCTCTATATATATAGGAAGAGATAGGTATTACGGACACATGTAGGCAGACATATGAAAAGAAGTGGTGCTATGTTTCTGTACCATTAAAAGTGTGTGATAATTGCCGGGGCGTTAGAAAATAGATTTGTTTAATACATAAGCAAACATATATCTTATATATATATATATATATATATATATATATATTACGCATCTGGTGGGACCCGTCGACTGCTATAATTTCCGGCTGCCTCCTAATAAGAGAATTTGGTATTGAGAGTATATATTAACAATAATTCTATATGTTTGAAAAAAAGTATGATTCTATAATGAGTTCAATTGCGCGCAAAATATAATTCGCGATATCTACGCTAAATGATTTTATATATATATATAATGCAACTGCGTTTGGCGCGTAATATTTTCTTTTCGGACTATGACATCGTCTCAATTTAAGTATGGTGAAAAAAAAAATCGGTTTAAAAGTAGTTGGGACATCAGGATATTTAATACAGTTCATGGGCGTGAAATAAAAAGTGTTCAGTGTCGTATCAATCGTGGGGAAAGGGTGAAGCAAAAATAGAGATTCTAAAATGTCCGTTACTTGATTTCATGTTTTGTCAAGTAACTTTACTAGATGGTTAGTGCACGCTGTTACCAATGTTTTGCGGGATATATCTAGTATATATACATGTTATACATAGATATCATGTGCCATAGGTGTAGTTATAATTAATCACGTGCCTGTGATCTCATTATAAAAAAGTGCCAGTGTTAGTTGCATCGCGTGACGCGATGATACATTTGAATTACATTTGATGTCCGGATGTGGCAGTGACAGTCATTCAGTTGTCATAGACTTAGCGAACCATCCTTACTGTATGACCAACAATAGGGTGGACGACTACACGTTTTGTTGCGTAATATTTTGTTTTGTTTTTCTGAAATAGTTGGTGAAATAAATCTGCGTTGTAAAAGCGTGTGGGTCCTTAGAATATTAATATAGCTCAGGGGCGTGAAAAAAATGTGCGGTTGCGAGCCTTTGAGGTGGGGGGAGCATCAATTTAAATTGTTATAAAGTGCGTTACGTGTATGCATCTTTCGTCAAATGTTGAACCCCCATCCCCCATTGCTCCATAATACATTTTCTAAAGGGATTGTTCAATTTACTCCATTCAACTCTTGCTCTTGCCCCAAAGATCTCTGATTGTCAAATCTTAAATGATCACTGACTCCATAATAATAGAAAAGAAAAATTCAGCATTTGTAAAATAAGTTAGATTGCAGTCTCATCAGCAACTAATTAGTTGACATTTGACATTTGAAGATATTAAGGAAAACAAAAACGATGTCATAGATGGAGTGAAATGCCCCTGTGGTTAAATGCCACTATTGGTTAAATGCCACTATCGGTGAAATGCCTTGTCTTCATCACAAATATTTTATATAATCAAATTTTCCCTAGGAGTCAAATTTATTATTAAGGAAATAATTTCAATTCCACCCAATCTTCCACTCTGACGTTCCACCCAATCTTCCACTCTGACGTTTCACCCAATCATTAACTCTGACGTTCCACCCAATCATCCACTCTGACGTTCCACCCAATCTTCCACTCTGACGTTCCACCCAATCTTCCACTCTGACGTCCGACAAAACTCCAACCCTAACTCCGCAGACAGCTGACGTCTTAGGTTGCCGAGACAGTTATCGAAGCTAACACAAGTAAAGACATTCAATTTTCTAAGTCAGTCAATAAACATGATCACAGAGGATCCAGTGAACACGTCCATAACAAGATAGTTTGCTTGAAAGTGAGAAGATGATTTTTATTTAAAAACGCATCCTTTATTTTCAAAAACCAAAAAAATTCTTATTCATTTTATTTTTAAAATTCTCTAATTTTTTTTATGAGTGTCTGGGCAAAGGTGGTTGTCTTTAAACAAGTCGAGTAAAGGTTATTTAAGACAGTACAAGTTACCCAAAACTGCGACTTCGTGTCTTTTATTAGCATGAATTTATAGTAGCTAGAATTCTATACTGAAATTCAGTGAAATGTTATTTCCCAATATTGCCTTATTTTTACTTTTATAATTAGCGCATACAAAAGTATGGCCTGGGTCACTCTTAGCACCATGTGTATAGGAACGTGAGATCCATTACACAGTTTATGTTGAAGTTTATATACAAACCGTTTATAAATCTATATATGTATATTTATGTTTGTAAAAAAGTGTCTTTATAGGTACTTAGTTTGCTTGTCTGATCTCAGCCAAACATGCTATGTATACACCTCTGAATCAAACTCAGTATGCTGGCCGAGGGAGGGCAGGGCGGGGGGTATCTAAACATAATTAATGGTCAATACGTTTATATTTAAACTTTTTTTTAACGAAGATACACACGAATATATATTAGATATATTAGCCGATAGGTTAATGTGGACTAGTATAAACGGTCGTAGTTAGATACAACTTCATTCCCTTTACAAAACCACGTACAACGATTTCAATAGCATTATTGGCAGAAGACTACGAATCATTGGCTTAAGACTACGAATCATTGGCTTAAGACTACGAATCATTGGCTTAAGACTACGAATCATTGGCAGAAGACTACGAATCATTGGCTTAAGACTACGAATCATTGGCAGAAGACTACGAATCATTGGCAGAAGACTACGAATCTTTGGCTTAAGACTATGAATCATTGGCTTAAGACTACGAATCATTGGCAGAAGACTACGAATCATTGGCAGAAGACTACGAATCATTGGCAGAAGACTGCGTTGTCACGGTCAGATTGTGTGGTTACTTTTTTGTGTGTATGTTTGGGGGGGGCGGAAAGAGAGTGCTCGTGGTATTGGCTATATTTTTTCACGAGTATGACCGTCTTGGCAGGGGGGGGGGGGGCCCAGGGGAGAAAGTGTTTGTTGTGAGTTGTGAAAACATTAGAGTGGTGAATGAATGTGAACATTTTTCTTGTTATCACGAGTGCCTGGGCATTAATGGTATAAAAGGAGAGACAGATTATTATTAGGGAGAGAACGATTTATTATTGCGTGTGGATTCGACAGTGTTTTTTTGAGTGAGGACTTCGTATAACGTTATGATGCTGTTTTGTGTATTTATTGGATTTGTTAGTCACTTCACATGACTATTCAATAGAAGGTGCTGTGTTTGAACACTTATATTTTCAACAAGTAATAAACATATTAGATGACTCTTAAACAACGTTGCGTGGTTTTTTCCTTTTAAACTATCGGCTTTATAGGAGCCAGGAAAATGTACAAGTACCAGCTTTCCAGAAGCTTAAGAAACGGAGTTGTAGACTCTGAAACGATTTTCTGTGGCTACAGAAGGGACCTAATCTCCTAGACAACGTACTTTCGCCACATGCGTATCATTGGCAGAAAACCATAAATCATTGACAGAAGACTACGAATCATTGGCAGAAGACCACAAATCATTGCCAGAAGACCACAAATCATTGACAGAAGACCACAAATCATTGGCAGAAGACCACAAATCATTGGCAGAAGACCACGAATCATTGGCAGAAGACCATAAATCATTGACAGAAGACCACAAATCATTGGCAGAAGACCACAAATCATTGGCAGAAGACCTCGAATCATTGACAGAAGACCATAAATCATTGCCAGAAGACCACAAATCATTGACAGAAGACCACAATTCATTGGCAGAAGACTACGAATCATTGGCAGAAGACTTCAAATCATAGGCAGAAGACTACGAATCATTGGCCTAAGAAATAAAAACAATATCAGTAAACAGTTTACAAGAATCTCATAAGAGTGCTCTTCTACAAGGCACGCAACCGCACTTTTGTTTCACGCCATTGAACTCTAATCATATTTTCTGGCCAACCCACTTTTTACGCATCAAATGTAATGTCACCAACTATTTCAGCAAAACAAAGAAAATATTACGCACCAAACGCACTGAGGATATTGTTCAAAGAATCTCATTTAGCGCACTTATCGGGAATTTTATTTCCTGAATTCGGTGCCATCATATTTCCATCAACTTCTTTTTGAAATACAAAATAAATTGAAGTTTGTCGGTGGGTTTTGGTGGATGGGGCTGAACATTTGAAGTAATCTGTTGTCACTGGCTAACAGTCTGTGTGCCAAGTTTCAGATCGATAGGTTGACGGGAAGTGGGTCAGTTTGCTGTCCGAAGATTTTTTTACCTGCCACGAACAAAGCGAAGTTAATAATATAGGGCTATAACAAAGACACAAGCTAAAAAAACTGGACATATTCTTCAATGTATAAAACTTGCATCACGCCCTCATCAACGCCATTTAAGTTGAACTGCGCGACAAGCCTACGATATCACCGAGGAAACAATGTCTGGAAAATGTTGTTTTTTTAATGTCCCGTTCTTTAACTTTTAGCGAACACCGGTAAATGGAATTTGCGCGACAAAGCTGGTAAATTATGTTTTCTCCCGGCATTAAAACATTCCTGTTAAACACGTGAAGTTTTCTTTAAACGAAAGGTGAAAAAACGGTCTTCTATTTTACTGTCAAAGTTTCTCGCCATAAACCAGATTTGTGTACAGCAGCAGACGAATTAAGACTGCGGTTCCCCATTAGGGGATGAGCTAGCATTCGACTTTCTGGGTTTTGAAGAAGTGTAAGCGAATGACCATTGGAATAATGGGTCTCCAATCTGTACAGTTGCCTCCAGAGATCATCTTTTCCCCTGACAACCGCCTGCTGTGTTATACATGGTGCGTAGTGATATTCCCGTATGTGCAGTGTACCGAATGCCCCCGAAAAGTCAGAATCTAGTCGCTTAATATGGCCACATTACTATCTAGTTCTGAAGTCAGCGTGACCCATGTAGTGGGATTCATACGGAAATATATCCGAAAACAACTTATTTTCATAAGTTTAGGTGTGCTGAAAAATGTTTTTATTTAAATCAGTGGTTCTCAACCTTTGGGTCACGACCCCTTTGGCCCCCGAAGTGGGGGGTCAAACGACCCTTACACAGGGGTCGCCTAAGACCATTGGAAAACACATATTTATGAAGCAGCAACTAACATAATTTTATGGTTGGAGGTCACTACAACACGAGGAACTGTATTAAAGGGTCGTGGCGGAAGGGAAGGTTGAGAATCACAGTTTTAAATGATGAAAGAAAGAAATAAGTCAATTTTTTTTTCTACGCTTGGAGTGGTTTAACAAAATTGAAACAAAAATAAAACCAACCCTTCTGAAACTAAGCCAAGATTGTTTAATAAATGTGGGTTTTCTGTAAGATTTCAAGAACACGATTTATCAATCTGTCTATACCAGTGGCGTAGCGAGCTTAACTCGCGCCCGGGGCAAAATACCTTTTTAGCGCCCCCAATACCTTTTTAGCGCCCCCCTCCTATTCGAAAACCATACAATATTATAGTAAAATATACCATTTGGCGCCCCTTTGGGAGTAGCGCCCGGGGCATGATGCCCCCTTGCCCCCCCCTCACTACGCCACTGGTCTATACGATGCTGTCTATACGATGCTGTCTATACGATGATGTCTATACGATGCTGTCTAGACGATGCTGTCTAGACGATGCTGTCTATACGATGCTGTCTATACGATGCTGTCTATACGATGATGTCTATATGATGAGGTCTATACGATGATGTCTATATGATGATGTCTATACGATGATGTCTATACGATGCTGTCTATACGATGCTGTCTATACGATGCTGTCTATATGATGCTGTCTATACGATGATGTTTATATGATGATGTCTATACGATGATGTCTATATGATGATGTCTATACGATGATGTTTATATGATGATGTCTATACGATGATGTCTATATGATGATGTCTATACGATGATGTCTATACGATGCTGTCTATACGATGATGTCTATACGATGCTGTCTATACGATGATGTCTTTATGACCTTAAAGTGTCCCGAAAGAAGAACATACATTTTGCAAGCTAACTTTCTGGGAGAAATCTTCCTAATTATGATATATGTAAAAGCAACCTTCCTAAATATTATATATCTGAAAACAAAATGCCTAAATATGATGTCTCTGGGAGCAACATGCCTAAAGCTGATGTCTCTGGGAGCAACATGCCTAAATCTTATGTCTCTGGGAGCAACATGCCTAAATCTCATGTCTCTGGGAGCAACATGCCTAAATCTCATGTCTCTGGTAGCAACATGCCTAAATCTCATGTCTCTGGGAGCAAAATGCCTAAACCTCATGTCTCTGGGAGCAACATGCCTAAACCTCGTGTCTCTGTGAGCAACATGCCTAAATCTCATGTCTCTGGGAGCAACATGCCTAAATCTCATGTCACTGGGAGCTACATGCCTAAATCTCATGTCTCTGGGAGCAACATGCCTAAATCTCATGTCTCTGGGAACGACATGCCTAAATCTCATGTCTCTGAGAGCAACATGCATAAATTTTATTTCTCTGGGAACAACATGCCTAAATCTCATGTCTCTGGGAGTAAACTTTCTAATTATAATGTAAACGTAAGAACATAACATAATCTTTTTTAATCCGCCGATATGTCCGCAATCCATTTTTAGATTATGTGCTTTGAAGACGATTAAGAAATCTCGTTTTAAAATGTTGGTTGGCAAGCAAAAAAAAAAGAGCTGGACATTTCTCTCCACGCCAAAAAAAAAATCACATTTAGATTTTCAAATAATGTATATAGTTAAACTTCCTGGAAATCTTATTTTTAATTCCAGCAATAGAGTCGCTATTTTGTGCGTGTCTCTTTGAAAGAGTTACAGTACGTTGTTATGTCATAGCTTGTTTGTCTTGTTATCATTTATTTTAGGACAACATTTAAATGTATGTGGGAAAGATCGCTGTTGAGAAATGTTAAATAACAAATAAGAATGTTTTTAAATGAGTTTTGCCATAGTATGTGTATGTCCTAGGCCACCTCCTCGGTAACTGCCATCGTTTGAGATCCCCTGTGTTAGAGATTACTTACTTGAGGGGAGTATCATCGCTATCACACCACAGTATCAAACAGCAGGAACAAACAGCCCGAATAAAGCAAGCAGTTTATTTAGGGTGGGTGAGGCTGTCTCAGGGCGGAACGCCCCCGGCGTGCCGCTTTGTGGTCTGACTGAAACTGGGGGAGTGGTTGAACGCCGTTGAGTGGCGGGGGTGCCCTGGGGAAGACTTTATGAGCTTCGACTGGATACTTTGCTTATTTTCTTAAGTAGATTAGATTAGTTACGCACAAAAACGTAAATATCAAAAACCATTTGCTGCAATTTCCCCATAACTAGATTTATTTCATAGCACCATATTTAACATAAACCTTCTCCAAGGTTTATAGACCTGTTTAGCATATAAGAGCTGCATCAAGATGGTCAATCGGGTACATAACGCTGGGGCAATCGTGAAACAACACAAGCAAGATTAAATTACATAACATTGTGGTGTTAGCAGTTTCGAGGATGGAAAGCCTAGATATCATGCTCCAGACAGCTACGTTGGCTGAAGTATATAAAGTGTTGATACCGTGTTCTGAGGCAACTAAGTTCGCGGTTCCTTGACCCCATCACCAATGGCCTGTTACCACTTACCGACAGTTTAAAATATCTATTTATACCACTACTTCACTCTCCAAATCACCCCTCCCCTCTCAATGAGCCCATCAACATGCACGTCACATGTCCGACTCCATCAACATCTCCTTGACTCCTACACTCCCAGCAATCTTTCCTCCTGCCTGCTGACCACCCATAACTCCATCAAGGAGTCCGCACCGAGCCATCAACGCACAACCCCGCCGACCATGAACCCACACCGGCCATGAACCCCCGCCGGCCAGGAACCCCCGCTGGCCAGGAACCCCTGAGCATCTTGAGGCGGCATTCTTTCCCAGCGATTAAATTACATTTCGAACAAATTAATTCGTGACTTGGTAACCGGAGCGGCTGGTCGATGCGGAGGCCGGCGCTGGGGCCATTGTGTAGCCCCGGACCTGTCCCCGTTTGGGACGTTCTTGGGGGAGACCCGCGTCAATAAGATTATCCAGGAATTTGCATGGATATTACGCCGGGTTGGCTAGGGGTAACATGGGCAAAACATTGTGGCTTGAAGTGACCAGGAAATAAGCAGCTCTATGCGTTTGTTTGTTTGTTTGTTTGTTTGTGTTTTATTATGTGTTTTTGCCCAGAAAGGCTTGTGGTTACTACAGAGATATCAACTCAAACATGGAAATACAACGTGAATGAAAGAAAATGAGAATAAATGAAAGAATAAAATATATGGAATGATATTTCCAATGAGGAGAAGTGGGCGAAGTTATTTGGTGGAAGAAAAGCTCGAATGGAAAGAACGAACAAAAATGGAAGAAAGATAGGATGAATGAAAAGTAAAAAAAATAAGAAAGAAAGTAAGTTAGAATAAAAGATTTCAAGAAAGAACAACTATGTCGTCTGCAATAGCGTAGGCAGACGATTACAGGGAGATTAAAGACCCAACTGTCACCTGTAAGGTGAACTACACAGACTGCCAGACTTGGCTTGTCCATGCTATTAACATTATGTGGATTAGACTTATCCGTGGTATTAGCATTGTGGATTAGGAAGATGTATACATCTCGGATGCAATACTACGGGGCGAAGAAGTTAATTATTTTTTTGAAAAAATTTCTCCACCTTGTGATTTACTTTCAACGAATTTCTTACCAAATTGTTTACCTTTAAGTGTGGGCATATTTTCACAAACGATTTTTAAAAAAATTAAACTCAATATTATTCCTAATCTCTAAAATTGAAGCAATGTTAAGACGAGACAACTCGTTTATATCGGAGTAGTTCTTATGACACTGACATGATTATCCGTGATGACATTTACAAAAATTGCTTTTGGCATTTTCCATCTCTCACGGATTTTAAAATTTAAAATGAGATCTTTGCTAGCGACATAACGCTCTAAGGTAGGACGTAGATTAAAAACAAACAGATTTTTGCAAGGATGAAAATAATTGAGTTTGGCCGGTAAAATATTAGCCACACGTGTACATCCATTACTGTTGTACATCAAGTGCTTGTCCAGGAGGCAATGTTACTATTTATCATTGAATATGAGTCAAGCTGAAATAGCTAATGAAACCCAGCTTATTTAGTTTGATCAGCTTTGCATGCGTCATAGATAGAGTGGAAGGATGTGCAGAAATCCAGGTTATTTAAATTGATCAGCTTTGCATACGTCATAGGTACGGTGGAAGGATGTTCAGAAATTCAGCTTATTTAGTTTGATCAGCTTTGCAAACGTCATAGGAACAGTGGAAGGATGTGCAGAAATCCAGCTTATTTAAATTGATCAGCTTTGTATATGTCATAGGTACAGTGGAAGGATGTGCAGAAATGTTCAATACAATTTTAGAGTAGGGCTTTTCATTTAAAAGCGGAAATCTATTAATAGAACATCCGGGCGCACAGTGTGGCCAAGCTCATTACGTTATTAATGAAACATCCTGGTATTCCGTTTGGCCAATGTCGAAACAGCTGTGCTGTACTTCTAAGTTAATGTGAGCCGGCACAGTGGGTCTTAACCTAGACGAAAATGTGTTTACAGCTTTATGTTACGAAAGATTTTACAAATTGTCACTACTGTATCTATATGGGAATACATTGCGAGGAGCCATGTTTTACGAAAACATTTTCTAAAAAATAGTAACATTTCTTAATGCGCTGGGACGATTTCCGGTCTTAGAAATGACAAACCCCATAAGGAAGTCTTGTGTAAAATTGGGAACATCATACAAGTCCACAGTACAATCTTCTGATATGTCATTAGTCGTTTTTTCCCCTAAAGAAAATCCAATGATATTAACGCCATACGTGAACATATTTAACGTCTGCTCTAATTAACATTGAATGCTTATTTTATTATTTGACTGTATACAATAAAAACCTGTAACATATGCTGGTAGATGTGTATATGTTACTGTCCCCCCCACATACAAATGCGTGTTGACATAAGAAGTAAACGACACATAGAAGCAGAGGCGTAACAACGGTTTGGCATCGGGGCAGTTGCCAAGGGCGCCGGCCTGCGACTTTTCAAAAGGGCGCCGCTAAATCTCTAATTTTTAAATTTTTATTATTTAAAAAATAAATTAGCCAAGGGCGCCGAAAACCCAGTTACGCCTCTGCCTAGAAGAGTGGTTGCAAACAGTATGTTGGGAATGACGTAATCACCATCAGCTATCAGCTTTACAAAAGTGCCATATTGTTCATGTGTGCGGGCGCATCCTAGAAATACGTCACGTGACTATACAGCAGCGGAACAGTTTCGGTTTTCGATTGAAGAACTGTTGCTGTCTTATCCACGAAACGGCAAAACAAATTTTGGCGTCATTAAGCTAGGAGGACTCCATTATCCACGGCTTGAATCTCTCTCTCCATCCGCCAGTTGTGCAGTTAGACAAAATGTTAAGGACGTCTGCTAACAGGACGACCGCGTGCGACGAGTGGAAGCGCCGTAGTCACGTGGTGACGCTGAGAACTGCATTACGACAAATTAGCGAATGTCAAAATGTGTTTGAGTTAGAGGGAGGGAAAAAAATAGCCACGTTTTATCGACTCGCTGGGACCGGTGATGTTATTTGAAAGGTGGAATTGTTGCGTGGAAAAGTGGAATTGTTGCTTTGAAAGGTGGAATTGTTGCGTTGAAAGGTGGAATTGTTGCGTTGAAAGTTGGAATTGTTGCTTTGAAAGGTGGAATTGTTGCGTGGAAAAGTGGAATTGTTGCTTTGAAAGGTTGAATTGTTGCGTTGAAAGGTGGAATTGTTGCGTTGAAAGGTGGAATTGTTGCTTTGAAAGGTGGAATTGTTGCGTTGAAAAGTGGAATTGTTGCGTTGAAAGCTGGAATTGTTGCGTTGAAAGCTGGAATTGCTGCGTTGAAAGGTGGAATTGTTGCGTTGAAAGGTGGAATTGTTGCGTTGAAAGGTGGAATTGTTGCGTTGAAAGGTGGAATTGTTGCGTTGAAAGGTGGAATTGTTGCGTTGAAAGGTGGAATTGTTGCGTTGAAAGGTGGAATTGCTGCGTTGAAAGGTGGAATTGTTGCGTGGAAAGGTGGAATTGTTGCGTTGAAAGGTGGAATTGTTGCGTTAAAAGGTGGAATTGTTGCGTTGAAAGGTGGAATTGTTGCGTTGAAAGGTGGAATTGTTGCGTTGAAAGGTGGAATTGTTGCGTTGAATGGTGGAATTGTTGCATTGAAAGGTGGAATTGTTGCGTTGAATGGTGGAATGGTTGCTTTGAATGGTGGAATTGTTGCATTGAAAGGTGGAATTGCTGCATTGAATGGTTGAATTGTTGCATTGAAAGGTGGAATTGCTGCGTTGAATGGTGGAATTGTTGCGTTGAATGGTGGAAGAGCCGCGAACAGTCCCAGCTATCGTTAGTCTTAGAGTCGGAGATTTAAAAAAAAAAAAAAAAAAAAATCTCCCGGAACCAAACAATTTTAATCCAGAATTTCGGAATTTTAAAATTATTTTTAAAAATTCAATTTTTAAAAAAAATCATAATGATGAAGTCAGTGTTTTAAATCAAATCTGAATTGACAATGCTGATCAAACTCAAGTAACTCCGAGTCCAAGCTGGTATCTGGGTCGATGAGTC
Organism: Omphiscola glabra; assembly: GCA_964017045.1. NCBI lineage: Eukaryota > Metazoa > Mollusca > Gastropoda > Lymnaeidae > Omphiscola > Omphiscola glabra. The sequence continues at coordinate 2,448,572 of OZ024796.1, forward strand.
GGTTTAATGTCAAGCCAATACTTCGCGAAGTTATTTGCTAAATAGAAAAACGAGATGTTTGTGGGGGACGAGTCGAAAGAGCGGAAGGGAACCTCTGAGAGGCGCCATAGAGTTTATGTTTACGGGTGTTAAATTTGTCATTGTTTGCTATTTGGTAAACTTGGGGGGGAGGGGGAAGCTTGATAATACAAGTGCAATGAAATATAATATAATGATATACATAGCTAAAGAAAAAGAGAAGGAAAGAAAAAAATTATTATTTTAAGCTCTTTAACTTTACCTCCAACTTCAATCCATTAGACAGTTTGCTGTTTGCTATAAATGTTGTTTTTTTTCGGTTGTCTTATTTTAATTTTATTTAAGTGAGTCTTCATTGACATTAGGTTGACTTGCATAGTCCACACATCCAACGACAGTCAATTTGAGGATTAGAAAACAAGCCAAATCTCCGGACGAATGACGTCACGGGATTGCTGACCTTTGACATCGAGCTAACAAGTCTGACGATCAGCGCCACAAAACTATTTCATTGTGGATTTTAAAGTTTTGTCCTTACTCAATTTATTCTCCATCTCTGGCGCCACAAAACTTGAATCTAATGATTTAAAACAAACGCTCTTGAAATTAATTGTTTTTTTAAATGAATGAATTTTTCGTTTAGAGATGAATAGCACCAAATAGTTTTCCTGTGACCGCGTATGATTTGTTGAGAATTGAAATTCGAACGGTCAGAACTTGCCTCTAAGAATATGATTTAGTATTTAATTCTCACTGACATGTATTTCCCCCCCCCCCCCCCCCAAAATCCAGCCACTGGGTGCCTGTCATCGATTCGACCTATTCTCATCCGGGTCTTCGGGACAAAGTCCCATTCCGGGCGCAAAGAAACCAATTATACCCGAATCTGGTAGTCTCCCCTATGCCTTTCGTGGGGTCGTCCTTTCATACTTCCGGGTGGCCTTGAACGACGGGAAGAGGGGCTGGAAGGGATGTGCTATTTGTGAAAATGGAAGAGTTGTTTTGGTATGTGTCACAATGGGGGTGTTGGGGTATGTATTAAAATGGAAAAGTTGCGGTATGTGTTAAAATGGAAAAGTTGCGGTATGTGTTAAAATTGAAGGGTTGTTTTGATATGTGTGAAATGGAAGGGTTGCCTTGAGTTGGGCGGTGATATTGAAGATCAAAACCTGAAACAGTATCAAAAGTGTCACATAAGAAACCTAACAGTGAGAGACACATAAGAAACCCAACAGTGAGAGACACATAAGAAAACTAACAGTAAGAGACACATAAGAAAACTAACAGTGAGAGACACATAAGAAACCTAACAGTGAGAGACACATAAGAAAACTAACAGTGAGAGATGTTTTCCTGACGGAGCTGAAATAGAAAGGGATGATGACAAAGACGTTGTGGGCTGATGGTATGTGCGTACACAAAAGGGCTGTTAGTGGACGAGTGAGATAGAATGACTTACCCGAGGAGTCAGAATAAAATTACGTCTACAAAAAGCGCGCAGTGTTGTCTTGTGAATAGAAAAGACGTTGACAGGCGTGGGTCAGGACGAGAGCCACTCCAGTGTTTACAAAGTTATACAGGTACAATTTTCGTCAAACAGTTATATATATAATTCTGTTTATTTTGTTTTAAAATTATGTGTTCTACTGGCTTTAGTCCCCGACAATGTTAAATTAATCAAAATGCATAGTTCTTGAAGTAGCAATGCCAATAACGCTATTGGTGCGTAATATTTTCTTTTGTTTTTACGGAAATAGTCTCAATTATAAATGATATAATAAAATTCGGTAAAAAGGAGGTTGGACTTCTTCTTCTTCTATATATTAAGGGCTCATGGTCAATTTATTGATCATTATGGCTCCTATGAATGTAGATGGGATTTGCAATGTCTCTGTGCCTGGTGTTGATGAGGATATGTCACTGGTTGCAAGAGTAACTGTGTGAGGGTATCATGCAGTGGGGGTTGGAAGGCCCGAGGCAATAGACGCAAATGAGTCAAGTTTTGTCGCCTCAACTGTTCCTTTTGGAAGCTTATTCCAGTCCCTGATTGTCTTTGGTAGGAATTAGCAGTTCCTATACTGGCTTCTCGCTGGTATGAGCCGGAACTATCGTTAGTCTTAGAGTCGGAGATTTAAAAAAAAAAAAAAATTCACATGGAACCAAACAATTTTAATCCAGAATTTCGGAATTTTAAAATTATTTTTAAAAATTCGAATTAAAAAATCATAATAATGTAGTCAATGTTTTAAATCAAATCTGAATTGACAATGCTGATCAAACTCAAGTAACTCCGATGCCGGCGATCAGAGTCCAAGCTGGCAGTGGCGTAGTGAGGGGGGGGGGGGCATCATGCCCCGGGCGCTACTCACAAAGGGGCGCCAATTGGTATATTTTACTATAATATTGTATGGTTTTCGAATAGGGAGGGGGGCGCTAAAAAGGTATTGGGGGAAGGTAAAAAGGAAATGTCAAAGATACAATGACATAAATTATTATAAAAGAGATCGAGAAGATGTTTCTTTGACAGAAAGTCGATACTCGTGATATGCGCACTCCTCCCATTGACATGAAGTCAGAATGACTTTGAAGTCATTTAATGACTGCCATCAGGTGTCTGCAGTGTTTAAGTTACAGGTTGACATTGAAATGTAAGAAGACAGGACGTCATGATGGTCAAGATTTTTTTCTTCTAATGACAAAAATCATAACTTTGATTTAATGTGTGATTTTTTATTTGCTACCACGGTCTTCTGCACCGCCACCACCACCACCACCGCCGCCACCACCACCACTACCAACACCACCACCACCACCGCCGCCGCCGCCGCCACCACCACCACCACCACAAACACCACCACCGCCGCCACCACCACCACCACCACCACCACCATCACCACCACTACCAACACCAACACCGCCGCCGCCACCACCACCACCACCACCACTACCAACACCACCACCACCACCACCGCCGCCGCCACCACCCCCACCACCACCGCCACCACCACCGCCGCCACCAACACCACCACCACCACCGCCACCATCACCCCGCTTCTGTTACCAGTGACCCGTTTGTCAAGCGAAATAAAAAAAATAAAAAAAATTATTAAAACGTGTCCAGGTGTTTCAAAATGTTTACTTCTCATTTTCTACAACCTACTTGATTGTCTTTAAACAATAGGCCTACAGACAGTCCTACGACCTACTTGATGGCCTTTAAACAATATGCCTACAGACAGTCCTACGACCTACTTGATGACCTTTAAACAATAGGTCTACAGACAGTCCTACGACCTACTTGATGGCCTTTAAACAATAGGCCTACAGACAGCCCTACGACCTACTTGATGACATTTAAATAATAGTCCTACAGACAGTCCTGCGGATTGTCCTACACCGTACCCGTGACTCTTTATGGATACTATAATAGTCACCTCCTTTTAAAGAAAAAGACAAAATTCTGATCGGATATCTGACTTAATGCATGAAAACTCGCTGCATGATAGCCTTCTTTTCACACAATACTATTCAAATAAAATATATTGAGTTGGGGGAAGGCCGGTTCTGAAGGGGAAGCAGGGCGAATCAGAAGAAAGATAAATATAAGAGATAGTATAGATAAGGGGAAATAACCCTAAGCGGAGGAACAGCCTTGTAAATTATGTACAATGTATCTCCCTTGCAAAGAGAACTCCCAACACCTGAGTCACGTGATCTCAGTACGCACGTCACACTCTAGGTTGCTTCTGACTTAATCATTGTAGTCTGATGTCCATTGTAGTAAAGGTTTGAATCGAAGTATTTGAATCTATTTGAATCTATTTGAGTCTATGTCAAATAGCTCTCTAATGCCAAGAAATAACTAGGAATAGAGAAAGGAAAAAATAGTTACCATAACTGCGGTAAATATAATAATGAATGTAGAGAAGTATGATAAAACAAAATTATCGGATATTTGTTATTATTATCAGTATTATTATTATTTATCTTTATTATTAGCAGTAGTAGTAGTTTTATATAGAGCGGTACCACAGCCTAGGGCTGGTCTCAGCACGCTGTACATAGAATTTAACAAACATAATCATGAACTTAAAAATTACATACGTTAATTAAATAAAACAAAACAAATTTTAATGTATATTCACCCACCTGTGTTGATGTGTTTATCATTTGTGTACCGTACTAGGTCATTTTCAGTTTGATTGGAGCAGACAACCAGGACAAGAATATTCATCAGAGTTTAAGAAAGGATTTTTTCCCTTGGAACGGAATAATGTCATAGCTTTAATGGCATTTAATTTAAAAGTGATATTCCTAATATCATAAAGTGTCACTCATCATTTAGAAGGACACTTCATCTATCATTGTCATACATCATTCAGAATGACACTGAAACTATCATTGTCATACATCATTCAGAATGAAACTGTGTTTGTAGACGACGTGTTTACGCCATCTTTCCCCTGGGAATGAACTCTAGCTGACACCAAACTCGGAACTGCATTTAGTGTGTTGCTAGCTAAAAAAGTCTCTCTTGGCCTTGTTTACAACTAAATAAAATTAACACTCTGTATCCTTAGACTTATGTAGAATTATGTAGAAGTATCGAGAAGGGAATACAATGTGTAGTCTCTTCTAGTAGTATCTATGAAACATGCTCTTTAAACACCTAGATAGAAGGAGACGGAAGATTATTTATAACGAGCTATTTTGAGCATGTGTTATTTTTGCTACGGGACAGAGATTTGTTTACTGTGCGTGTGTGTAGATTACTTTTCATCATTGTACCATTTTACAACATTATGTATTATTCAACATTGTACCGGTACAAGCAAATCATTATTCTGTAAGTCGATAGCTTTAATTATATTTCTTTTGATTTTTTAATTTATCATTAACGTATTAAAATTTGTTAATTGTAATTTGAGTATCGTATTCTTTGTTATAGGTTTGTTGTGTACTGTTTTAGAACGAGCCATAAACTTAAATAAGAGATTAATTTCTCCATATTGATAACAGTACGCTACAACTGAAACTATCATTGACAAACAACATTTAGAATGACACTGCCGCCCATCAGACAACTCTCGGACATGTGTATACTTTTGGACAAGGTTATCTCATTACCTCTCTTTGAACGGAGATGAGATATTTTTAAAAATTAACCCTTTTTTGTAACAAAACACAAGAAAAGTAATGCAACATGTCCCTAAACTCATCGGGAAAATCGTATCGTCCAAAACAAATGTGTTCAAGGCTCAATAGAAAAAATCCTAAGCGATGTCCTTGAACAGAACACCTTACTTAACTGTTGTACAACCGCTATACAACTCTGGTCATGTCTCTTAGGCGCGTCTTGTTGTCACATGCGATCCAAATCAGACGTTCAGAGAAGGCGTCAAGTGCACAAAGCTACGTACTGCGCAGAAGTTTCCAATTATAGCTTTTCTTATTTTCTAAACAACGAGGAACAAGACATGTTTGTGTAGTGCAGCAGATCCAGATGGAGCGAAGATCAAAGGAAATCTGGCGCATAGTAAGAGTGTAGCAGATATTTGGCGCATGGTAAGACACTAAGAGTGTAGGAGATATTTGGCTCATGGTAAGAGTGTAGGAGATATTTGGCGCATGGTAAGAGTGTAGGAGATATTTGGCTCATGGTAAGAGTGTAGGAGATATTTGGCGCATGGTAAGACAGTAAGAGTGTAGGAGATATTTGGCTCATGGTAAGAGTGTAGGAGATATTTGGCTCATGGTAAGAGTGTAGGAGATATTTGGCTCATGGTAAGAGTGTAGGAGATATTTGGCGCATGGTAAGACACTAAGAGTGTAGGAGATATTTGGCTCATGGTAAGAGTGTAGGAGATATTTGGCTCATGGTAAGACAGTAAGAGTGTAGGAGATATTTGGCTCATGGTAAGAGTGTAGGAGATATTTGGCTCATGGTAAGAGTGTAGGAGATATTTGGCTCATGGTAAGAGTGTAGGAGATATTTGGCTCATGGTAAGAGTGTAGGAGATTTTTGGCTCATGGTAAGAGTGTAGGAGATATTTGGCGCATGGTAAGACGGTAAGAGTGTAGGAGATATTTGGCTCATGGTAAGAGTGTAGGAGATATTTGGCTCATGGTAAGAGTGTTGGAGATTTTTGGCGCATGGTAAGAGCATAGGAGATATTTGGAGCATGGTTAGATTGTAGGAACGAATGTTGAACGAATGTTGAACGAATGTTGAACAAATGTTGAGCCACGTCTTGTATGACAGTAGCAGACCTGGTTACACCTGAACTTCCATAATACATTTAGTACAATATAGTCTCAGAATAGAACTTTACCATTTCAAAATTGTACAATATAGTCTTAGAATAGAACTTTACCATTTCAAAAGTGTACAATATAGTCTCAGAATAGAACTTTACCATTTCAAAATTGTACAATATAGTCTTAGAATAGAACTTTACCATTTCAAAAGTGTACAATATAGTCTCAGAATAGAACTTTACCATTTCAAAATTGTACAATACCGTATTGTAATAGTAAATAAATAAACACACTGTACAATGTATGCAATAACTATTCGCATCGCATGTCTAAGAACAGTCACTTCTGATAGTAGATGAATGACGTTTATAGATACATACAGTGGATTGTTGCAAATAAACATATGCCCGCAATTCGCCACTTTGATAGAGGGAGATGTTGTGGGGGAGCGAAAATCGTGGGCGCCCGCCGAGGTCACCCGAACAAAAGTGGGCGTGGGGTTTGTGGAGGGGGCCTCAGCCCCTTGTCCAGATTTGTTTGAATAAATTCAAAACAAAGGGATTCCCTTTTGCATACACCTAATGATAGTTTTGTATCACTCTAGACTTAATCGTAACGCTTGTGAAAAATTAGGCTCCTCCTACCTAACTTTGTTGACATAAATCATTATTATTTAAGTAGTTAATAAATAGTAAACTTATTTTGTAATTTGTTACTTATTTCAATATATTCTTTCAATCTATCAGTCCAAAATGGGGGCGGGTACACCAAATTGGCGCGTACCGCCCACCACAAAAACAGATGCTATATATATATATGTACATGCAAAGTGCGTTAATGGCATAAATTAATATAATCGCTATTGAACGAAGAAATTTAATTTGTGATAAATCCGATGGGTCACAATATTTAACGTTGCCCACCCCTGCATTGAGCCTAAGAGCCTGATTATATGGTGCGTTAAAATAGTGTGCTATGTAAGTGCTGTGTAACTGCTATGTAAGTGCTATGTAACTGCTATGTAACTGCTATGTAAGTGCTATGTAAGTGCTGTGTACATTTTTATTTACTTTTTAATATAAAACAAAACTAAATAATAGAAATGTTAGCATTGATAAAGATTTTTTTCTAAGGCTACGCGAGTTGACTTATTCTACCTCTCTGTCGCATTATAAACCAATATAAACGCATTATAAACCAATATAAACGCATTATAAACCAATATAAACGCATTATAAACCAATATAAACGCATTATAAACCAATATAAACGCATTATAAACCAATATAAACGAGTGTAAGAACATCAAGAATTATATGAAGTTCTTTTCTTCTTCTATATATTAAGGGCCCACGATCATTCTATTGACCTTTCTAGCTCCTATGAATGTAGAGGGGACTTGCAATGTTTCTGTGCCTGGTGTTGATGAGGATATTTCACTGGTTTCAAGGGTTACTTAAAGAGGGTATCATGCACTGGGGGTTGGAACGCCCGATGCAATAGACGGAAATGAGTCATAAGGGTGTTAAATGAAAATGATAAATAACGTTAGCATTTATTTCATAAATTATGTTTAATAAATTATTAAAAATCAGCCATGATGCTTTCTACGCGCGTGGCGTGTGTTTGCGTTCAGTCGTAACACCATGATGCTTTCTACGCGCGTGGCGTATGTTTGCGTTCAGTCGTAACACCATGATGCTTTCTACGCGCGTGGCGTATGTTTGCGTTCAGTCGTAACACCATGATGCTTTCTACGTGTTTGGCGTATGTTTGCGTTCAGTCGTAACGCCATGATTTTCAAGTATTCGATTACAGTGTTCTTACCAGTCGCAGATAAACCTAAAAACAAACGAGGCATGTTCCTAGGGGCCCCTAAAATTACATGGACGCCGCAATAAGGGATTTTCTTTGATCTTGAACGTACTTACTATGTAATGTATATTACTGACCAGGGCCGTCTTAACAAAATAGGAGGCACTGGGCACAGCAATACACCGAGGCCCACACCAACACAAGACACCTGGGCAGTGAGAAAGGGGGGCGAAGGGGGCACTCGCCCCATGCTCAAACAGCGGAGACGTGGAATAGTTCCTTCTCCCCACCAACTCACCAAGAGGAATACAAATGTAAAATAAAAACCAATAACAGTTTTAAAGCATTATCATAAATAAGTAATAAATAATCACGGAGGACGATAAATTATCTTTATTGACAGATATATGGAATAAATTATTTCATATAAATTAACATAATCGTCTGCAGAGAATTGTTTTATTACTGGTTTAAAGTCAATGTTCTTAAGCAGGCCTGAAAAATATACGGCCCGCGGGCCGCATGTGGCCCGCCAGAACCCACTTTGCGGCCTGCGAAGTAACGAAATATTCTTTCTTCCTCTTATTTTCTTTGTAGCTTTCCGCCCTGTCCAATTTTCTTTTGGCCCGCACAAGTTTTTCATTAAGTTTCACGGCCCGCCTTACAGTTTGAGTTGTGCGGGCCTGGTCTTAAGGATGTCATTTTCCATGCACCTTAGTGTAAGCCAGATCAAACGTTTTTGTCCCATTGTACTGAGAAGCTGATTCTTTATGAGCTTCAATCTTGAAAATGAACGTTCCCCTGTACAGTTGGTTATCATCATGGACAAGAACCCTCTGACTGCAATTTCAACATTAGGAAATACAGATTTCAAGTTGTCTGTAATTATTTGTTCATACAAAGCAGCGATAGTGTCACAATTCTCACCAAGAAGCTGGTAGTTCTTGAGATACATGCATTCATTTAATAAGTCATCCTTATTAAGGTCTTTGTGTAACACATTAGCTAGATCTTCACACTTTTTATTTAGCTCATCGGAATCAATTGTTTTTAATTTCGTAAAGAAGGTCAAACAGATTTCCAATACAAGACTAAGCGTGTGTACGTTGTGTCAGGTCAGAGTAAGATCCGTTGATACACAGCAATGTCTGCTATATCTTTTGATACACAACAATGTCTGCTAGATCCTTTGATACACAGCAATGTCTGCTAGATCCTTTGATACACAATAATGTCTGCATATCCTTTGATACACAACAATGTCTGCTAGATCCTTTGATACACAACAATGTCTGCTAGATCCTTTGATACACAGCAATGTCTGCTAGATCCTTTGATACACAATAATGTCTGCCATATCCTTTGATACACAACAATGTCTGCTATATCTTTTGATACACAACAATGTCTTCTAGATCCGTTGATACACAGCAATGTCTGCTAGATCCTTTGATACACAATAATGTCTGCCATATCCTTTGATACAAAACAATGTCTGCCATATCCTTTGATACACAGCAATGTCTGCTATATTCTTTGATACACAACAATGTCTGCTATATCCTTTGTACACAACAGTGTCTGATATATCTTTTGTACACAACAGTGTCTGCTATATCCTTTGTACACAATAGTGTCTGCTATATTCTTTGATACACAACAGTGTTTGCTATATCCTTTGATGTACAACAATGTCTGCTATATCCTTTGCTACTCAACAGTGTCTTCCAGATCCTTTGATACACCACAGTGTCTGCTAGATCCTTTGCTCCATTGGAAAATATGGGAATGAACTACGTTTCATTTCCGCTTAAAGGGTTTATACACCTAGAAGCAAATAAATTTATTATAAATATTTTTATTGTAATAGCGGTGATCCGTTCAAAAATTGTTTGTAAAAAAAACATAAACCTAATTTTTTTAATCAAGCATTTGTCTGCCCTTTCCAACTCACAAGTGCCCCCTATAGAAACGAACATTTGGAAATGATTGTTATGGTGTAATTAATCAAATCGACCCCGGTGTTTGAGCTCTGTAAGATGAACACGACTTTGAGATTTGAACAGTGAGCTCAAATTATAATTATGCCTAAATGCCAATATATTTTTACCTTCAGCTTAGACCTACGGTGACTGTTGGGTTCAATTCATCATCTAAATATGTTTTTCAGACACAGAAAACAAAATTTTTTTCAGTTTAGAAAATACAAAGTTGTTTGTTTGTTATTTTAATAATAAATTTACTTTTAAAAAGAATAATTCATTGGTGACCTACAAATTCCTTTATATAATGCTAATTAACTTAAGTCGTACTTTCACTGGTGCTGGGATAGACTTTTCTCCACTTATTTCACTACTGTGCAGTGGCGTAGCTAGCGTTATTACCACCCGGGGCCAACTTCTTTGTCTAACATTATTCTTAACATAAAGTCTTTCCTTATTTTGTTTCGATTCATATCTGAGAAAATTAAAACCTGTTGACGAGAGTTATTCCTCTTTAAAATTGTCCAACTTTGTTTCGCATTTATAATATTAATTTTGGAATGTTCTGATATATATATATACTGTGTATTAAAATTTGGTAAATTGGGAATTTTAAATTCAATTAAATTTTCAAAATCTTCCAAATTTTTAAAAAATTATGTTAAGCATGATGCCTCTATAAGAGTGAGTTTCATAGAAACGTGGGGACCCCTGCAAGCGCTGGGGCCCTGGACCAGCGCCCACTGGGCCCATGCCTTAAGACGGCACTTATCCTGACATAATGTATTTTACTGAATCTTGACATAATGTATACTACTGAATCTTGACATAATGTATACTACTGAATCTTGACATAATGTATTCTACTGAATCTTGACATAATGTATACTACTGAATCTTGACATAATGTATTCTACTGAATCTTGACATAATGTATACTACTGAATCTTGACATAATGTATACTACTGAATCTTGACATAATGTATTCTACTGAATCTTGACATAATGTATACTACTGAATCTTGACATAATGTATACTACTGAATCTTGACATAATGTATTCTACTGAATCTTGACATAATGTATTCTACTGAATCTTGACATAATGTATACTACTGAATCTTGACATAATGTATACTACTGAATCTTGACATAATGTATACTACTGAATCTTGACATAATGTATTCTACTGAATCTTGACATAATGTATACTACTGAATCCTGACATAATGTATACTACTGAATCTTGACATAATGTATACTACTGAATCCTGACATAATGTATACTACTGAATCTTGACATAATGTATACTACTGAATCCTGACGATGTCCTCTTAGTCACGTGATCAATCTACCCTTCACCAGGAAGCAATTTCCGTTTTGAAACACGTCAAGGCTTATCAAAAACTTCTAAAAGACTGTGTCAAATGTCAGCTCTTTTAATGTCAAATATGGATTAAAGAATCATTGTTTAATCGGATCGCTTGGCTGGGGCGCATCAACTCAAACTGGGGCGCATCAACTCAAACTGGGGCGCATCAACTCAAACTAGGGCGCATCAACTCAAACTGGGGCGCATCAACTCAAACTAGGGCGCATCAACTCAAACTAGGGCGCATCAACTCAAACTAGGGCGCATCAACTCAAACTAGGGCGCATCAACTCAAACTAGGGCGCATCAACTCAAACTAGGGCGCATCAACTCAAACTGGGGCGCATCAACTCAAACTAGGGCGCATCAACTCAAACTAGGGCGCATCAACTCAAACTGGGGCGCATCAACTCAAACTAGGGCGCATCAACTCAAACTGGGGCGCATCAACTCAAACTGGGGCGCATCAACTCAAACTAGGGCGCATCAACTCAAACTGGGGCGCATCAACTCAAACTAGGGCGCATCAACTCAAACTAGGGCGCATCAACTCAAACTAGGGCGCATCAACTCAAACTAGGGCGCATCAACTCAAACTAGGGCGCATCAACTCAAACTAGGGCGCATCAACTCAAACTAGGGCGCATCAACTCAAACTAGGGCGCATCAACTCAAACTGGGGCGCATCAACTCAAACTAGGGCGCATCAACTCAAACTGGGGCGCATCAACTCAAACTGGGGCGCATCAACTCAAACTAGGGCGCATCAACTCAAACTGGGGCGCATCAACTCAAACTAGGGCGCGTTATCCCCAAGGGTTGCTTATATATAAAACAGAAGGAGCACATACAACATGATCTATATGTATACTATTATTACGTGCTGTAAAACTTAAAGGGCGCCAGGCGTAGTATTGAAATAGAGGGCTGGTGTGGGAAATAAATAAGCCGTTATTTCTTCTCTTCACCTGTTTTAGTAGGATGATCCTAAAGTCCAAGCTCACAAACTTAAGACCGGGCACAAGAGCAGTGTGGGAGTGCCACTGTTTCCTGGCACTGACAAAATTAGACACTGTCCTGAGCACGGCCATTCCAAAGCTCAACATTATACCTTAAATAAACTGTCTCTGCGCAGCTCTTATAACGTACTTGACCTTGACTCAGGGCTGCTTCAATTGTTTCGTTATAACTTCAGTTGAACTTTGGACTCACGTTTGGTGATTGTTTTTTTATTTTTTTTATTTTATACATTAATAGAGTCTCTCCAAAAAAATGAATAATGAAATATTATTTCAGAAAACACGCGCGTGAGGATTTTGTCAGCTGAGTTGCAAAAAAGAAAACTTGAACATTAATTGGTTGTTGAATGATATCTCCCACACCCACCCACCTTTCCCCGTCACCCTGTACTTAATAAATGATTAACTCAAATACAAAACTTGATTTGTTTTTAGGTTGGGCCAGTGTAGTGAGGTTAGAGGAGAACCTTTAGCAGAAGTGGGGAAGTTGGCCAAGATAAGTGGTGATCTAGATAAGAGGTTTTTGGTAGCGTTCTAAGGTAGGTAACAGTGTTAAATGGGTAGAAGGGGGAGCATGGCTGGGGATTTTTCCAGAGAGCTGGGAGGAGTGGATATAGGTCCGGGGGGTGGAGAACAAGTTGGTTGAGAGGGAGTTTGGATTGTGTTTTACGGTGTTCAGATGGTGTTTGTATTGTTAATAGTGTTTATATTGTTGGCATAGTGTTTGGGGTGTTTGAGGGTAATTTTATAGGGATTGATGGTGATAGTGTTTGGAAAAGGGGGGGGGGGAATTATTTAGTGAGTTGAGTGCGTGTTACATGGTATAGTAATAGTGTTTCAGGGTGCTGGGATAATGTTTGACGGTTTTGGAATAGTGTTTGATGGTTTTGGGATAGTGTTTGAGGGTGTTGGGATAGTGTTTGACGGTTTAGAGATAGTGTTTGAGAGTGTTGGGATAGTGTTGGACGCTGTTGGGATAGTGTTTGACGATGCTGGGATAGTGATTCAGAGTATTGTAATAGCGTTTCCGGGATCTGGGATAGCGTTTGAGTGTGTAGGGATAGTGTTTGAGGTTGTTGGGATACTGTTTGACGGTTTGGGGATACTGATGGAAGGCACGGGGATGAGGATCTGCCGTGAGGGTTAGGCTCTAGGAGATAGTTGGAAAGGGCAAAAAAGAGAGAAGAAGTTGTGACGGCTTCATCTATTTAGAGTGTTATATCATTTGCAGTTCGTTTTGGATCCACAGTTTTCACTCCATAAATGATATCCTCTAACACAATTTCCCTGTCAAACATTTCGATTCTTTTCCCCTTTGCGTTATTTCGAAGAAAACATAGATCCTAAACTATAACATCTCATAGTCAGCCTGTGAAGACAGGAGATTCTCTTGAATCCATATTACCGTCGCCAACAACGACATGAAAATGTTGGTTCAACCAACAAACGCTAATCAAAGATTTGTAATGAGATGTGGAACCAGGGCATCAGACGCAAGGGCCCAAGAGAAGCTCTCTCCAAATTCAGACGAGTAATCGATACTCTACAGATAAAAGGGGTTTGGCCAGTCACAAATATTATGTCATGGACAGACGCACAAAATATAGAGGGACATTTCCATGATATAGAAGGTCAAGGCCTCTCATTATCCTATCAGTTGTAATCAATATATATATATATAATAAATAAGTTTAAATAACCATAATTATTTATTTTCTATGGATTAAGAAAAGTGTTTTCTTAACAAGTGAACTCTTTGTTCGCGTATCTAGTAAATGTGAGCATTACATATACTTTATGTTCGATAGTAATTAATTTGTACATAGCTAAATTAATAATGATTATGTTAGCAGTCAATGTGTTATTTATTTGATTGTATTCAACAACAAAACATTTAAAGTTTAATGTCCGCTATTAAAAGATTCATCAGAATTCAGCCTTGTTTGGTCAGGGTCAACTCTTTGATGAACAATTTGTGAAATGTTCAGAGTAACCAGTGAAACTCTTAGCCGGTTAAAAATCTAAATATATATATATATATAAAAAACGATTCTCCTCTATAAGGGATCTCATAGATCAGTGGTTCTCAACCTTCCCAATGCCTCGACCCTTTAATTCAGTTCGTTATTGTGTGGCGACCCCCAACCACACAATTATTTTCGTTGCTCTTCTTAACTGTACAGTATATGTGTTTCACGATGGTCTTAGGCGACCCTTGGGAAAGGGTCTATCGACCCCCAAAGGGGTCGCGACCCACAGGTTGAGAACCGCTGTCACAGATTTTTGTTTTCTATATGTTTAACAAGAACTCCATTATTGCAAGATATAAACACGGGACTCTATCGGTATAAATGTCAGATCTCATAAACGATCGCTTGGGTTTCATTCAGGTTTTATTCATGAAACCGTAGAAGTACCGTTCAGATTCTTGGGAGCCTTTCAACGCTGTCGTGTGTTCTTTAAGCCATTTATCAGGGCGCACATAAACCGTCTCAGTCAAACCAAGCGCCTTTCTCGGCCCGTGGATACTTTGTGTGGTTGTATGTGTGGATGAACGTGGCTCTGAATGTGTGGGTTTTACTTGGGGAAATGGTTGGATGCGTGGTTAAATTAAGGATTGGGTGTGTGCTTAAATAAAGGGTTGGATGTGTGATTAAATAAAGGGTTGGATGTGTGGTTGAACAATTAAGATACATTCGAAGACAATTCTTTGAACATGATTAAAAGAGTTTCATTTCTTTTCAGACTTCATTTGAAGTCCTCGTCTGAATGAAACACATTTTATAAAAATACTAGCTAATATACCCGGCGTTTGTCGGGGTTGAAACCGAAAAATAATAATAATAATTCTTAGACTTTATCAGTTTATATATAGACTTAGGGCACTGTCAAAAACACTTCGCTAATGTACCAATATTTTTGTTTTCATTTTGCTCTACAAAAAAAGAGATTTTTTAGAACTCTTGTAAACGTGTTTCGTTAATATTCAAGCCGAACAGAGGCAAAACCCACATGTTAAAGTCAAATCGCTCGATTAAAAGATGTCTTATTTAAAAAAGTGTATTCATCAATGCAAAAAAGGCTGTGGCCGTTTATCCGTTTAAATAAACGTGGAGCCTCATCCTAAAGGCGCCGTAAGATTAGGGACCCTATGCCAATCATTTATGATTAATATGAACTATTTTTTTTTCAAATGTATCCCATTAAAATCAGATGGAATTTACAAAGCTGTTGACTTTTAAATTTTTACCATAAGTGGATCGGCGCCAGAAGAACTGAATCTTTAATAGTTTACATCCCCTGATCTATGTGATAATTCTAATCTTATGTTCACCACCCCCATACCTCACCATGAACTCATACAGCACGTAGTTCCATATATTTTAAAAAAAATATCATTACATTTAACATGTCATACTATGTATCAAACATAATTTTCAATAATTTTTTAAAGCAAATTGTTTACCAAACATAGAATAGATCGTTATTTAACATCCATGTGTGCACCACGCATAAGTGCACATACAAACTTCCTTGATTAGATTTTTTTGGAAGTGCGCCGTTTTTAAAGAAATACTTATCTAAAATTCGTAGAGAAAAATAACTTAACCTGATCGTCCCTCGAAACAATTTAAACTTAAAATAAATTTCTTTTTACACTCGACATTTTACCCCTTTAAAGAAATTACAGCCTTTGGTGTAAAGGAGTTCTGACCCAACTTTTCGGGAACCCCGTTTATTCAGGCAGTATGACCATGTCAAATGTTTAATTTGCGATCCCTGGTTTGGTTTTTTTTGATAAAGGCAGCAAATTAACACACATACATACATGCATAGTCACACCGAGTTTCACATAGTAGACTTTAAAAGGCGGTTAGTTATTTTTTTTATGAAAACAGTGGGGGTTAGATCATACGATTTAAATGTTCTAGTTGTCACTTAGAAATATTGCTCAGGTCTATACTTTGATATTAATTTGACGAGCCGCGGGGTGGGGGCGCGGTGTGGGGGCGCGGTGTGGGGGCGCGGTGTGGGGGCGCGGGGTGGGGGCGCGGGGTGGTGGGCGAGGTGTGGGGAGAGTATGTTGCAAGCATTGCAAATTATTTCCTTCATTGTTTCCTGAAAATTCAAGTCTAGAATTATTTTTTTTTTTACTGTCAAGTGCCCAGTTATAGCCAGCCCGCCTCCACACCTGGTTACACTCCAAGTTACAACCGACCTGCCTCCGTCCCTGGTTACACTCCAAGTTACCGCCGACCAGTTTCCGCCCCTGGTTCCACGCACAAATAGCCGTGATGTCCTTACTTTACATTTCAGATGGCTGTAGATATTTCCTCGCGTGCCTCCCCACCGTTCATCTTCCACTCTTGTTCGATTTTCTCCAAATCTCTTGTCTCTTCGATTACTTGTTGTGGGTGGGTGGAAGAGGATGGGGGGGGGGGGGGAGCTGACATTCCACTGATAGTTTGTTAAGTTATGCCAGGTGTCCGCCCTTGCCTCTTTAGCTAATAGTGTTATGTAACAAGTCCCTGGGGGTTGGTGGGTCATTCATCTTGGCCGGGTTTAATTACGCCAATGGTGAAATCGATGAGGGAGAATTATTAGATATGTGTTTGATCTTCGATCCCTGATGGAGGAAATGGGGGTTAAAGGTCAAGGTTTCTGGCATCGTTGAATATTTTAGAAAAAAGGGTGTTGGGGATGTGATTGCCCGGAGAGAGCACTGGGGGGCATCGATGGTTTAATTACAAGACATGCAGTGCAACAGACAGGGCCGGCGCTGGGAGGGTGTGGGGCCTTGAGCGAAGGGAATTTAGCTGAGCCTTCGACGTACAACATCCCGGCCAATACGATGTGAAGACACGTCAAAGTTGATCCTGGGTTTTACGGGTCATAAAGATGGGACACGTCACTCCAGGTGATTTGTTGACTCGCTTACTTTTCCAAACGTCTTTTTGAAACTTAAACAGCGAAATGGCCCTAAGCGACTTGCGCAGTACAGCTGTCTTTTGATGGTCATGTCATGACTGTCAAAATCAAATTCCAAAAAACTAAAAGATGAACATGCGATTTTCTCTCACATAGGCTGTATAATGTAATAAGACAGTCATTTTAATAAAGGTTTTAGGCAAAAGCTTTTCCAAAAATGTCCTAAAAGTATAAAGTAATTGTCAAATACATTTCAGAGTTTTTGCAGTCATATAACAAAGCAAAAATAGTGGGGCGTCCATTTCAAGTCACCCGGATGGAGGGAACGGATCAAAAATTAAGTTACAAGATTTGACCCCAGATAAAACTAAAGACAAAATCGCAAGCTAAAAATATTGTAAAAAATACGATACATTTTCAGAAGGGCAACTAAATAAATAAGTATTAATAATTGAACACTCTAAGCGCATCAGCCTTAAGCCAAACAGCGTTTGATTGCGCCTCGGCAAAATCTGGGTCGTTATAAGATAAGATAAGATTATTTTATTAATCAAAATCTGCTTAAATCTTAAATCTGGAAACAAAAGAGAAAATAACTTGTTGTGGTATTCGGCACGCTTTCACTTAGATCGACAATCTCAACAATGGAAGAGTATAATGCCTTTTAGGAGAGATTGAGAGAAACACAATCATTCATTGTGATACTACAGAGATTGAGAGAAACACAATCATTCATTGCGACACTACAGAGATTGAGAGAAACACAATCATTCATGGTGACACTACAGAGATTGAGAGAAACACAATCATTCATTGTGACACTACAGAGATTGAAAGAAACACAATCATTCATTGTGACACTACAGAAATTGAGAGAAACACAATCATTCATCGTGACACGTCAGAGATTGAGAGAAACACAATTATTCATTGTGACACTACAGAGATTGAGAGAAACACAATCATTCATCGTGACACTAAAGAGATTGAGAGAAACACAATCATTCATCGTGACACTAAAGAGATTGAGAGAAACACAATCATTCATTGTGACACTACAGAGATTGAGAGAAACACAAGATTTAAGGAGGCGAGAACAATCTAGGGCAAACGCGCACCCCTTCCCTCACGCTGATCAATGGGGCAGTATTGGGTTGATTATAAGCTTGGGCAACACGACGACCCTGGGACACGCCACAAACGGAGTGAATTCAGTTTATGGATGACACTAGATGTCACAATGCTTCCTACAAATCCTTAATAATGTCCTTCCCCGTTCAAAAATTATAATATGAACATCGAATTCAGGTATACTCAAAAACATACATCTTGATTTTCAAGCAATCAAAACTTTTCCGAAAATGTCACATCTGAAAAAGTGACACTTGGATGGAACACCACATCCGCCCCTATTTCGACGCCACTAGCAAGGGCATATCGTTTGGCATTATGGGGACAAGATTCATTTTCGCCCCCCTCAACTATGAATCCCATTATTTTCAACCATTAAATACCATCAAAGCCCATTTTGGCCCCCTGCTAGTCTGGCGCCCGGGGGCGTTTGTCCCATCTGCCACGCCTTAGCTACGCTTGTGGCCACTGGCACTTCCCCCCTAAAATCTGCCTTAAACCCCCCCCCCCCCCCCCCAAATGTTTGACAGAAACACGGTAAGCGACAGACGAGGATTGTTGTGTGTATAGATTGAACTTTGTGACCTGATTGTCCTGTGTTGTTGCCATGTTGTATGACTGGACGTGGTGTGTTGTGTTTTCATGAATGATTGAACTTTATGTGTGAATATTGGTTGGACAACTGGAATGAGTGGTCAAGTAATTTGGGAGTAAAAAAGATTATGCAATTGTGAATAAAGGTTAGTTGTTACACTGAGCAAAGACCAGGGTTGATATCATATTATACTATAACAGCATAGTCGAGGTCTCCATGGGCTTGACCTTGGTCTCCATGGGCTTGACCTTGGTCTCCATGGGCTTGACCTTGGTCTCCATGGGCTTGACCTTGGTCTCCATGGACTTGACCTTCGAGCGATACTATGAGAAACGGACAGACTGACCATTGGATCATATTGTACATCCAAGTAGTGTGATGACTGAAAAGTACAAACTATGAGTAGGCACGACCTGGTTACACTGATAATATATCAAATTATAAAGTGCAAAGCACGTGGCTTTGTGCTTACCCCCCCCCCCCCCATTTCACCGCCCCCTTACACCGGCCCTGAAACTCCTGTCAGATTGATAAAGTCTACAACTAGAAACAACGAAACAAATGCTAAACTTTTAAAGTAAGGGAATAGTTTGTATAACTGCATGGTTGGTATAGTAGAGTGCTCAAATAGTTCCATTAATGGAAGTGGTGTCATCTGATATGCGCAAATATTGCATGAAAAAACTAAATTCTTACCAGTGAGATCATTAACATTTACGGGTTTAAATTTAACATTAACAGTTTAACATTGACAGTGTAACATAGACCGTTTAACATTAATAGTTTAACAATTTAACAATGACCGTATCGGTGGTATCTATCAAAAGATGGATATGAATGAATATTAACTTTGAAAATGGAAGGTGTTCCACTTCCATCTCGGACTCTCCAGACACTGGCTTCTCTATCCATCGTGGACGTTGGATTTGATACATCGGGAGCTTAAAGTTGAACATGTTGTAACCCTTGAAACTGAAGAAATTCCACCAGCCTTTAAATCTTCTTTGACAGCCACATAGTAACTGGAGAAATTCCACCAGCCTTTAAATCTTCTCTGAGACAGCCACCTTGAAACTGGAGAAATTCCACCAGCCTTTAAATCTTCTTTGACAGCCACATTGTAACTGGAGGAATTCCACCAGCATTAAATCTTCTCTGAGACAGCCACCTTTAAATCCTAACTTTGTTTAATTAACTTGTAAATTGTGTTTACTGATCTTATTACCATTCCATTAGAGAGTGAGCAATGCGAGTGTCATATAACGCTTCCAATGTCAGTTTTGAAACTTAAGTCTAATTAAATTAGGAAAATTAAAAAAAAATATTCTGATTAAAATTATTAACCTTTTTTTTTTTGTTTTTTTTTCTTTTTTTGTGTGTTGACAAGCGTCGGTTGTCTGTGATGCACTATTAAAAGAAATGGATGCTTTTTTGGGGCGTCGACTAAAAACGACTATCCAGTGCAGAGATGTGCCTACAGTTTGGAGAGATGTGCCTACAGTTTGGAGAGATGTGCCTACAGTTTGGAGAGATGTGCCTACAGTTTGGAGAGATGTGCCTACAGTTTGGAGAGATGTGCCTACAGTTTGGAGACATGTGCCTACAGTTTGGAGAGATGTGCCTACAGTTTGGAGACATGTGCCTACAGTTTGGAGAGATGTGCCTACAGTTTTGAGACATGTGCCTACAGTTTGGAGAGATGTGCCTACAGTTTGGAGAGATGTGCCTACAGTTTGGAGACATGTGCCTACAGTTTGGAGAGATGTGCCTACAGTTTTGAGACATGTGCCTACAGTTTGGAGACATGTGCCTACAGTTTCACAATACATTAAGTAAAAGAAGTAATGACAATGACAGTACATGGAAAGTGACATGTTAGTCCCATACCGGATAGTTAATCATTAGTCAAAGTAATTTTATGAATTTTACGATGATATGTGTAAAAAAAGTGTAAAACCTATGCTAGATGCAGATTACGCTAGATGCAGATTACGCTAGATGCAGATTACGCTAGATGCAGATTACGCTAGATGCAGATTACGCTAGATGCAGATTACGCTAGATGCAGATTACGCTAGATGCAGATTACGCTAGATGCAGATTACGCTAGATGCTGATTACGCTAGATGAGACCTATGCTAGATGCATCCTTTGCAGTCCAGTACTTTACCAGTCCAATACTTACTTTACTAGTCCAGTTCTTTATAATCTTAGTACTTTATCACTCGATTAATTTACAAGTCCAGTACTTTACCACTCCAGTACTTAATCAGTCTAATACTTTATCACTCCAGTACTTAATCAGTCCATTACTTTATCACTCCAGTACTTAATCAGTCCAATACTTTATTACTCCAGTACTTAATCAGTACAATACATTATCACTCCAGTACTTAATCAGTCCAATGCTTTACCAATCCAGTACTTAATCACTCCAGTACTTAATCAGTCTAGTACTTAATCAGTCCAATACTTAATCAGTCTAGTACTTTTATCATCTGTAATAAGTTCAGGCATTCTGAAATCGATTTTTTTTTCTATTTTAATTAAAAATGGATTTAGCTCTGCTCAATATTGACACTACGATTATCCCAACCGCCTTCTCCTCAATATTCTAAACCATCTCCCAATGCATTAAGGATAATCCTAAGAGCAATTAGCGTAATTGGCGAGACGTGTCTGCATTGGAACGTTTCCTGAGCCTGGAGCTCAGTTACAAGAAAGTGAGAGTTTGGTGGGGACGATATTTTGTGAGAAGGGAATACATCCATCACGATATCAGAGTTAATCGTCTTGTTGATACATTGACAGGATGGGTGGATCTGGCTGGGCGGGTGGATCTAACTGGGAAGGTGGATCTAACTGGGCGGGTGGATCTAACTGGGCGGGTGGATCTAACTGGGCGGGTGGATCTGGCTGGGCGGGTGGATCTAACTGGGCGGGTAGATCTGGCTGGGCGGGTGGATCTAACTGGGCGGGTGGATCTAACTGGGCGGATGGATCTAACTGGGTGGATGGATCTAACTGGACGAGTGGATGTAACTGGACGGCTGGATGTAACTGGATGGATGGATCTAACTGGTGGGTGGATCTAGCTTGGTTGGTGGATTTAGCTGGGTGGGTGGGTGGATCTAGCTGTGTGGGTGGATCTAACAAGATGGGTGGATCTAGCTGGTTGGGTGGATCTAGCTGGGTGGGTGGATCTAGCTGGGTTGGTGGATATAGCTGGGTGGGTGGATCTAACTGGGTGGGTGGATCTAACTGGTTGGGTGATCTATCTGACTGGGTGGATCTATCTGGGCGGATGTATCTAACTGCATTGGTGGATCTAGCTGGGTGTGTGGATGTAGCTGAGTGGGTGGTTGGATCTAGCTGGATGGGTGGATCTAGATGGGTGTGTGGTTGGATCTAACTGGATGGGTGGATCTAGCTGAGTGGGTTGTTGGATCTAACTGGTTCGGTGGATTTAACTTGGTAGGTGGATCTAGCTGGTTGGGGGGAATTAGCTGGGTGGATGGATTTAACTGAGTGGGTGGATCTAACTGGTAGGGTGGATCTAACTGGCTGGGTGGATCTAACTGGGTTGGTGGATTTAACTGGATGTGTGGATCTAACTGGGTGGATCTATCTAACTGGGTGGGTTGATCTAGCTGGGTGGGTGGATGTAACTGGGTGGGTGGGTCTAACTGGGTGGGTAGATCTAGATACGTGTGTGGATCTAACTGGGTGGGTGGATCTAGCTGGTTGGTGGGTATGGCTGGGTGGGTGGATCTAGCTGGTTGGTGGGTATGGCTGGGTGGGTGGATCTAACTTGATGGGTGGATGTAGCTGGGTGGGTGGATCTAGCTGGGTGGTCGGATCTAACTGGGTGGGAGGATCTAGCTGGATGGGTGGATCTAGCTGGGTTGGTGGATCTAACGTGGTGGATGTATCTGACAGGTAAGATAACAGACTTTATTGATGGTCGCATTCTGCCATAATCAGTATTACGAGTGTGCACTTTTTAACAGAGTTTATGAATATAAGTCTATATATTGTTGTGCTCGTGGCAGCACAGGGCGTGGGCTACGAGTCGAGGACCGCCGTGTGAGATGGCGATCATCAACGTACTGGTTCTTACATCCTTCACTCTTGAGAACAGAGGACGTGAAGTCAAGTGGGATGTTGTAGTGTATGCACTCATTTGACGTCACGGTTGTGTTCTGACCCCTGAGAGTCAATAGCTGTATGATCACTTAGTTCGATCATCAAGTCGATGCATCGATCGGAGAAGGACATAACGATCTGTCAGAGATATCTAGAAAGATATCCTACATTATAAATAAGTGAGTATATAGCATGGTATCTCCTCTTACTAACTTTTTCTACCTCGTGTTTTGATTATGCAACGTAGTGCAAGTACTTTAACATACACGACAAGTCATACAGTGGCTCTTGAGCAAGAGTATCATAGTGGTGTTCGTGGCCTCTCTTCCACACATTAGAGCAGGGGCGTCCAAATGGCGGGTCGCATGCGTCCCAGGATGGCTATGAATGTGGCCCAACAAAAAATCATAGACTTACAAACTTTATGAGATTGCGAATTAGAGTACCATTAACCTCTACGTACCCAATGTCTTACTGGGTGAGCGCCCCCACTGTCTTGCCCGATGAGACACGCTTCTTGTTAAAAGCAGTTTTTACAAATCCTTATTCATGAATAGTATGACATTGTGTGTACTAAAATTGTATGAAGTGCTATCTTGTCGACTGTGAACATATATGTTGCTACTGATAGTGTCCCGACGTTGATTGGTAAAAGAGATGAACTTGTCAAATTAATAGGAGGCGATGCAAAAAAAGGACTTCCAAAAAATTTACGCATGATGAAATATCACAACACGGTAAACTTTAAAAAAGTATGTGCAAACGTTTTAAAGTTGCGTAACGTCACCCAGAGTGTCATAAAGGCGGCTACTTTCGTATGGGCCTAGGGATCGAATCCTCACTAATTCAAGAATTTCCTTAAATGTATGGATGCTGACGACGGAGAACATCATTTACTTTCAGGAATAGGTGGTTAGGTTGAATCAATCCAAAAAAAATATTATAATTAGCGAAAGGAAATCAAGTCGTTCATGGATGCAAAATCTAACTCTTTGCCAGAATTAGGCGATGAAATCTCTCACAGAGAAGTGTTGGCATCGTGTGACAGTTGGTGGACATGAGTTGACAATCAGTCTTCAGTTTAAGAGCCAAATAATCCGTACAATGTTTACAATTTTAATAGCGTTCGAAATTGATCTGAAACTTTAGCAATCTAAAAGGTGGGGCAACTTGATTCATTTGTACGCTTTGGCCACATAAGCTCCGGTTAACAAAGAAAAATAAGCAACTCGGCTTTTCTATTTGGTACAGGATGTTTAGAACATTTTCAAACTTTGTAAACACATTACCTGGAAATTGTCCAATGCAAGGAATAGATCTGCAATCTGACATGCATAAAACTACATGCATAGAACTACATGCATAAGCTACAATCTGACATGCATAGGCTACAATCTGACATGCATGGAGCTGCAATCTGACATGCATAGAGCTACAATCTGACATGCATGGAGCTACACTCTGACATGCATGGAGCTGCAATCTGACATGCATAGAGCTACAATCTGACATGCATGGAGCTACACTCTGACATGCATGGAGCTACAATCTGACATGCATAGAACTACAATCTGACATTCATAGAACTACAATCTGACATTCATAGAACTACAATCTGACATTCATAGAACTACAATCTGACATTCATAGAACTACAATCTGTCATGCATAGAACTACAATCTGACATTCATCAAATTTAATCTGACATTCATAGAACTACAATCTGACATTCATAGAACTGCAATCTGACATTCATAGAACTGCAATCTGACATTCATAGAGCTAAAATCTAAAATTTAACCTAAATAATCATCGGGACAAGTTTCATTACGGGATTTCTAGGAAAAAAAATATTCCCTGAGAAAATATCCATCATTTCACTATTTTTCCTCATTCATGTTATTGCTGTCTGGAAGCAACCACATCTGTCTACATCTGCATTTGTGAGCACCTACATTTGTGAGCAGCTACATTTGTCAGCACCTACATTTGTCAGCACCTACATTTGTCAGCAGCTACATTTGTCAGCAGCTACATTCGTCAGCAGCTACATTCGTCAGCACCTACATTCGTCAGCACCTACATTTTTCAGCAGCTACATTTTTCAGCACCTACATTTTTCAGCACCTACATTTTAGCACCTACATTTGTAAGCACCTACATTTGTCAGCACCTACATTTGTAAGGACCTACATTTGTCAGCACCTACATTTGTCAGCAGCTACATTTGTCAGCAGCTACATTTGTCAGCAGCTACATTTGTCAGCAGCTACATTTGTCAGCAGCTACATTCGTCAGCAGCTACATTTGTCAGCAGCTACATTTGTCAGCACCTACATTTGTAAGCACCTACATTTGTAAGCACCTACATTTGTCCGAACATACATTCTTCAGCACCTACATTTGTAAGCACCTACATTTTTCAACAGCTACATTTGTCAGCACCCACATTCGTCAGCACCCACATTTGTCAGCACCTACATTTGTCAGCACCTACATTTGTAAGCACCTACATTTGTAAGAACCTACATTTGTAATCACCTACGCACCTACATTCGTCAGCACCTACATTTGTCAGCACCTACATTTGTAAGCACCTACATTTGTCAGCACCTACATTCGTCAGCACCTACATTTGTAAGCACCTACATTTGTAATCACCTACGCACCTACATTCGTCAGCACCTACATTTGTCAGCACCTACATTTGTAAGCACCTACATTTGTCAGCACCTACATTTGTAAGCACCTACATTTTTCAGCACCTACATTTGTCAGCATCTACATTTGTAAGCACCTAAATTTGTCAGCACCTACATTCGTCAGCACCTACATTTGTCAGCACCTACATTTGTAAGCACCTACATTTGTCAGCACCTACATTCGTCAGCACCTACATTTGTAAGCACCTACATTTGTAATCACCTACGCACCTACATTTGTCAGCACCTACATTTGTCAGCACCTACATTTGTCAGCACCTACATTTGTCAGCACCTACATTTGTCAGCACCTACATTTGTCAGCACCTACATTTGTAAGCACCTACATTCGTCAGCACCTACATTTGTAAGCACCTACATTTGTAATCACCTACGCACCTACATTTGTCAGCACCTACATTTGTCAGCACCTACATTTGTCAGCACCTACATTTGTCAGCACCTACATTTGTCAGCACCTACATTCGTCAGCACCTACATTTGTAAGCACCTACATTTATCAGCAGCTACACGAAGAAAAAAACATAGAATCAATGAGCAGCCACTTCTATCGAACCAACTATCGCGGCAGCTAGTGCCTCAAAGTAATGTCAAACACATACGTTTCTGTCTTGTCCTTTATTTGGATATGTAACATGAAGTTTTAATGACTTATTAATGTATACTGTCAATTCCATGTTTGTTGCTCGTCAGATGTCGTTGATGTTTGTGTTGGTGTTTGTGTTGGTGTTGGTGTTTTCGTTGGTGTTGTCTCTGGTGTTGTCGTTGGTGTGGTCGCTGGTGTTGGGTTTGTCGTATGTGTTGTGGTTTGCGTTGTCGTATCGTTGGTGCTGTCTTTAGTGTAATTGTTGTTGTTGGTGTTGGTGTATTTGCAGTGTGGCTCAAAACAACTCATATTCCTCCAGTGAGGCCCACGGAACCTAAAAGGTTGGACACCTCTTAGTTACACCCTTGGGATCTGTGTCCATGTTACCAAATTTTTGAAGGAAATTAAATTAAAGACCTTAAATGAAGTACAATGAAATGGAATGAGTTGCAATGTTTTACATAAATTCTAACTTTTATGTTTTGATTTTTTTCAGTTTATATTTTGACACGTTGAAAAATGTACCGTTTCATATTGACAGTTTAAAGACCAAAATTTAACAGTTTCATAACTGAGAGTTTAATGAAATATTTTTTGAAATATCGGTGTCATATTTGACGGTTCAGTGACCGTAATTTAAATAACGATTTCATAATTAACAATTTAATGACTATATTTTAAAATAACAATTTCAGATTTTGATAAGTTGGTAGGTTGATAGTTTCATCGGTTGAACGCTTCCTGACTACAACTTAATGACATACGGAGGTCAACCTTCCAAAAACACCAGCAGCCGTTATTCTGTACGTGCCGGTGGGAATGTCCTCCGGGCTGTTGACCAAATACCTGACATACCTGTTGGCAGAAAGACAAACACTGGCATGACCACAACATGCATCCACTTAACAAGTGCATTCGGCGAGTGCAGGTTTCAATAAGTCCCATTGTTATGTTTCCACGCGCATCTTAAATTATTGTTGTGACATTGGGCACGTAACTCTGTTCAGCATAGTGTTGTAGTGTTGTGACATTGGGCACGTAACTCTGTTCAGCATAGTGTTGTAGTGTTGTGACATTGGGCACGTAACTCTGTTCAGCATAGTAAATTTTCACAGTATATTGTTGTCGCTAATTCAAAAGAGTCGAAGCATAAAAAGATGAAGTAATGATTTGACAAGTACATGTAGTTTAATATTTAATAAAGACTTTCGGAAATATTTACTTTAGCAGTCCAATTTTGTAAAAAACAGCTTAGACAAAAGACATGACCAATTAATTGTGTGTAACTTATAATAAGGGTCGGTTCACACGATCAAATTTTCCGTCAAGCATGTCATGCAATTCGTGTATGAAGCCTTGTCACAACTTTCAAATTACTATTTGATCAAATTCCCCCAAAAAAGACAATTTGACCGTGTGAACCGACCCTAAACCAGATATCAAGCCAGTACAGGGTGCTTCTCGGGGGCTATTTAGATATTTGAAAAAGATTAGCTGCATTGCGTCGAAACGGGTTAGATATTCCATGCGTCCAACAAGGATAGATATACAATGCGTTCAACAAGGATAGCTATACAATGCGTTCAACAAGGATAGCTATACAATGCGTTCAACAAGGATAGTTATACAATGCGTCCAACAAGGATAGCTATACAATGCGTCCAACAAGGATAGTTATACAATGTCAAGGTCATGGAATCAGTGGCAGAGTGTGTGTGTTGATTTGGGAGAAATGAGGTATGTGAGCGAGGTGAGCGATTGTCATGTCACGGTCGGGTGAATGACTTGTGAGATGTTTCAGGTATAAAAGGGGGGTTAACTGTTATGTTGGAGAGATATTGTTATGTTCGAGAGAGAGGCTGATATGTTCACGAGCGAGCTGTGTGTGTCCGAGTCTGACAGGGACCTATTGTGAACGAATGATTTGCTGTGTACCTCCGGACTGTGGAGTTGGTATTATATGCATTGCGAGATGTACTATTGAGAATAAAGAGCATTAACCAATGGACTTATTGTGTTGTGCATCGGACGAAATAGATTTATTAAGTGTACTATAGAGAGAAGCAGAGATATCGTAAATGATCGTCAGAGTAGAGTAGAGTCGCACTCTGCCGCTCGTCGACCCTAGACAAACATCATGAGCCATCATATTCTGACAAGGGACCAGAATATTTGACAGCGTCCAACAAGGATAGCTATGCAATCCGTCCAACAAGGATAGCTATACAATGCGTCCAACAAGGATAGATAGCTATGCAATGCTTCCAACAAGGATAGCTATACAATGCGTCCAACAAGGATAGATAGCTATACAATGCGTCCAACAAGGATAGCTATGCAATGCGTCCAACAAGGATAGCTATGCAATGCGCCCAACAAGGGATAACTATGCAATGCGTTCAACAAGGATAGATATACAATGCGTCCAACAAGGGATAGCTATACAATACGTCCAATAAGGATAGATATACAATGCGTCCAATAAGGATAGCTACTGGGAGGTCAAATTCAGTATTAACTCACTGATCATTTCAGGAAACTATAACTGTACACATTCTAACAATAAACTACTTTTGCATTCATTAAGACATTCAACCTTGCGACTCGCATTTGTTATGTAAATAGTCAACCAGCACTGTTATGGGCACTGCAGGATTTCTTATGT
The DNA here is from genome assembly GCA_964017045.1 of Omphiscola glabra. Taxonomy (NCBI): domain Eukaryota; kingdom Metazoa; phylum Mollusca; class Gastropoda; family Lymnaeidae; genus Omphiscola; species Omphiscola glabra. The sequence goes on from OZ024796.1 coordinate 2,477,815, forward strand.
TGCAAATGACATAGAAAGTTGTGAAGAGTCACATCTTTAGATAGTGCATTATACTTTTTATTTTATTTTTTTAGATACAAAATAATAAAATGTTATTTTTGATTTTGGACAGGATACTTTTTTTGATGGAGAACATGATGATACTTGCGATACTGTACAAACTGTGGATTTTGATAATGTGCAACATGAGAACTGTAATATTGTAAAAGCGGGTCCCTTTGTTATGGCACAAGAGAGATGCCGGACGAGCCCCCAATGACGAGCCGTTATATCTTAAGTATCTTTTTGTAATAGCTGTAAGATAGTAATATCCTTGTAATGACTAGCAATGACTATACGTGTGTACTTTGATAGCCTATGCCCTACCTCATCTCATGGGTCAGCGTAAACAATGCAACTAATACCGATACACTAACTCTAACCGGTTAGTTGTGCAACAATGTTTATTCTCCACAATTAACAATCGTGTATATATATATATATATATATATTAATGAAATTTCAGCCTAACAACTAATTAACATCCTTTAGTCTAACGGCCATCTACATGCCGCGATAACAACTAAACTAAGACGTCATTTCCCCCAACCCAAATACGTCACAACATTCTCTCACAATATACACAGCTAAACATATAATCTCTAACTAAACATGTTTTACGTACCAACAAAACAACAGTGATCTCATGCCCTTGACCTGAGTCTTCAGTAAACATTTTATTAGTGTCTCTTGAGTGTGTCTTCAGTAAACATTTTATTAGTGTCTCTTAGATGTGTCTTCAGTAAACATTTTATTAGTGTCTCTTAGATGTGTCTTCAGTAAACATTTTATTAGAGTCTCTGGAGTGAGTCTTCAGTAAACATTTTATTAGAGTCTCTGGAGTGAGTCTTCAGTAAACATTTTATTAGAGTCTCTTAGATGTGTCTTCAGTAAACATTTTATTAGAGTCTCTGGAGTGTGTCTTCAGTAAACATTTTATTAGAGTCTCTGGAGTGTGTCTTCAGTAAACAACTGATTACAATTTCTTGAATCGTTTTGTAACTTTTTATTGAATTTTTTGAACACCCCAGGGCCGAAACTTTCTCAGGGCCGAAACTTTCTCAGGGCCGAAACTTTCTCAGGGCCGAAACTTTCTCAGGGCCGAAACTTTCTCCAGGTTCCGTTAAATACCGAGATTTGTTTCACAGAGTGGCTTAACGAAACAGTTGGCACAGTTTTACGGATCCCGGATTAACGGAGTCAGGATTGAGTAACGGAGCCCGGATTAACGAAGCCCGGATTAACTAAGCCCGAATTAACTAAGGCCGAATAAACGCAGATATGATTAACGGTTCCAGGATTTAAGGAGTCATGAATAATTCGCCCAAAATAGCTGAGCCCGGATTAATGCATCCCAGATTAACGGAGCTCGAGTGAATGACTCTCGGATTAACGCAGCCGGGATTAACCGAGCCCGTTGTAACGCTGCCGGGAGTAACGGAGCCCAGATTCACGGAGCATTGTATTAATGGACCCGGTCAACGGAGCCCAGATTAACGCAGCCCGGATTAGCAAAGCGCCGGATAAAAGGGAGCCCAGGATAATGGAACTCAGACAAACGGAGCCCGGAAATGACGTCTTTCTTTTAAATGAACCAACTGTAATAAAGGAAATAAAAATGATGAAATACATTTTAAAAATTATTATTCCAGTTATATTACTAACTAAATTGTCGAAGTGAAATGGAAATAGTAGAATATTTTTTTAACGGAACAAAACTCAACGTTTGGGTGGGGTGGGGGTAGACATTATTTCTTGCTCTGTAAACGGCTCTTGTCAAATTTATCTTATATGTAATTTTCTAACAGTGTTCACAAAGTTACACTGCGGTGGAATCGATTCTTCTATGACATTAGATTAATAAGTCAGCGCTCGCAGCTCTCGTAGTATCTGTGGCCGTTATGTGTACTCGATTACGTGTCTCCTGGAATGTTCTGGAGTCACGCACAGAAAGACTCTGGAGACCTCTGGTTATTGACCTGGCTCGACATGACGGGTGTCAAGTGGCGTAGATGACCGTCATTGTGATCCCAATCGGGTTGATCGGGTCAAAGAACACAGGTCTCAGCACAAATGGGTTTGTCAAAATAGCACATTCTTATATTTTTAGTTATACTGTAGTCGAATTTAAACAGAACACATCGGTTTATACTATTATGTAGAAGGAACATACATTTAATGAATTCTTAACACCCATGTAGGAATAAATAAATGGGTCTATTAAACTTTCTTTATTTTAAAAAATATAATAAATCATTTATATTAACTTCGCTGTTGTTTGTGACCGGCTGACTGACTGGGTGGCAAAATCTTCGGACTGCTAATTGGCCCCCTTCCCGTCAAGCTACCGAGCTGAAACTAGGCACATAGAATCAATGCCGATGACAACACATTCTATCAAATTTTCAGCCTTAACCTCAAAAACTTAGTGGGGGATCTCTAAGTGGGATTTACTTGTATGCATGTTTTGTCAAATGTTCAGCTCCACCCTCTTGTTCGATATTACAATTTAGGAAGGATTTATGCGAAAAACTTTGTTCTTATGGTTTGTTTAATTCACAAACTGTCAGGTCGTACCAGCTGCCAGGTCGTACCAGCAGCGAGGTCGTACCAGCAGCGAGGTCGTACCAGCTGCCAGGTCGTACCAGCTGCCAGGTCGTACTAGCTGCCAGGTCGTACCAGCTGTCAGGTCGTTTATTTAAATGTTGCCTAATCAACATAAATTTGTCAATTTTTTAAAAAAATGCTAAAATCGACAAATGTATTTATTACTTTAGCTTATCTTTACAGACAATTGTTTGAGAATTTCAGGGCAACGGTCTTGGGATCTTTTGTAAATGTATATATGGAAATAATAACGATAGAATAATAATCCACCACATAGTATATTGGTAGGCCTAATACTAATATAAATACAGAATGTTACAAATGAAAAAAGTTGGCATTTTAAAAAAATCACAATCTAACTTTTCTTAAAGGACAACAAGCCTTAATGTCTGACCAGGGGCGGAGAACAAAGAGTGATCCGCCCCTGGTGGCATTTTCTTCATTTTAAAAGGGATTGGCGGTATTGTCTTCTTTCTACAGGAGTCACCGGCATTTTCTTCGCAAAAAACGCAAGGCGTAATTGTATTTTACCATAAATTAATACACACTGTTATGATATATTGGAGATATAATTGGCTATCGTGTACTCCTTACTGTAATGAGATATTGGACATCTAATTGGCTATCGTGTACTCCTTACTGTAATGAGATATTGGACATCTAATTGGCTATCGTGTACTCCTTACTGTAATGAGATATTGGACATCTAATTGGCTATCGTGTACTCCTTACTGTAATGAGATATTGGACATCTAATTGGACGACCCGTTTGAATAGAAATATTTGGTGGGAAAAAAATGTGAGCGAACTGGAAAAAAATGTGAGCGAACTGGAAAAAAATGTGAGCGAACTGGAAAAAAATGTGAGCGAACTGGAAAAAAATTTGAGCGAACTGGAAAAAAATGTGAGCGAACTGGAAAAAAATTTGAGCGAACTGGAAAAAAATGTGAGCGAACTGGAAACAAATGTGAGCGAACTGGAAACAAATGTGAGCGAACTGGAAACAAATGTGAGCGAACTGGAAACAAATGTGAGCGAACTGGAAACAAATGTGAGCGAACTGGAAACAAATGTGAGCGAACTGAAAAAAAAACAAGAAGCCATCAATTAGGCCATATTCATCAAAGTGGGAAATGTTAGAGATACAGTGGAACCTCCCATAACGATCACCTCTCATAACGAGTAATTCGCATAACGAGCAAAAAAAAATGTGAAGACGTTGCTCCCTTAACGAGCAAATTTTCGCATAACGAGTTACGCAGTAAGGAGAAGTCCCTTTCTCCCCGGAACTTCCGCGCCGATGCATTAGTCTGTGTTTAGCACTCGGTCTGTTGGAGTATTGTATTTGTGTGTGTGATCACCAGTTTTTACAAATCTTGTATTCAGACAGTATTCGTAATTTTTTTATGTGCAAAGTGTAATAACCTGTGCTAAAATGTCTTCGAAGAAAAAAACACAAGAAGACAATCATAAGAGGAAAAAAGTAACTGTTGAAATGAAACGTAAAATCATCGAAAAGCGAGAACAAGTTGTGAGCATGGCTAATCTAGCGCACACATACAATCGGTCAACATCAACGATCTCCACTATTCTCAAGAACAAAAATAAAATTAAGGAGATGGATGCTTCAAAGGGAGTGTCAAGAATGTCTACGAAACGTTTACGTCTTCTTGGTGATGTTGAGAGGTTGCTTCTAATATGGATAAACGAGAAGCGATAACAAGGCGACACTATTAACGAAAACATTAATTGTGAGAATGCGAAACTGATTTTCGCTGACCTCGTTAAGAAAACACCAGTATCATCTACTGCCGAAAAAGAACGACATTTCAAGGGAAGTCATCTTTTTATTTACGTTTTTTGTTTCAAATCTAAATTGTATTCCAAATTGTTACACTCTTTAATAATTCATAAGTTATTTTATTTGAATAAATATTAAACATTTTTTTGAAAAATTAGTATTTTTTCAGCACGGAACGCATTATCGTATTTTACATTGATTTGTATGGGAAAAATTGTTTCGTTTAACGAGTGTTTCGTTTAACGAGTAAGATTCTGGAACGAATTATTCTCGTTGTGAGAGGTTCCACTGTATTTTCTTTTGATGACAAAGGAGAGCTTCCAATAAGATCAATGAGTTTCTATGTGACCGTTGGAATAATCAAGGCCTACACTAAAACAAACAAAAACGTATACTTGTACAATTCATGGGCGCGAGGAAAAACAGCCATTTAATAAAAATTAACTTTAAATATATCCAGCCATTGCGATGTTTATGCCTATAACTTTAAGATGCTTACAGATTATTATTAATCTATTTTCTATAAATCTCTTTTATATTTTAATGATGATTTCAGTGATTTGATTGCATGCCGCCTCTGGGGATTTGTTCCCCAAGAGACATGGTTTCGTTTCGGAATTACAGTAGATCCACAAATACATGCATATATATAAATATATTATTTCTAATTTAATATGCAATCTATTTTGGGACGCCAACCAACCCCTTCTCTCAATTCAGTTGACTACCTCCTTCCTTCCCCCACCCTCCACCCAGGCCAGGAGTTAGGATTCCCAAATTGAGACGCACTGGCCAGCAGAGGGTTGGGTAAAAAAAAATAAATCCAACCATGAATGAATTGAGTGCGGGGAATATGACGTATTGAACAGACCAAGTCTGCGTGTGGTAGCTCTCACGTGACGAGTGGAAGCGATCCAAAGAGTTCGACGGGACCCAGTCAGAGAGTAATGGGGGGGGTGGGGGTGAATCGAAGGAGTGCGAGAGAGAGAGGTGTTACGTTTTCGGGTTCACGTTTGTCATTGTCTACCGGCGCCCAATACGTGCATGTGATGTCACCCCTCACCAGCCGTGGCGAGCGAGAGAGAGAGAGAGAGAGACATTTTACTGGTACGGCACTAGCAACTTCTAGACTAGTTAGACTTGTCTGTGTTTATTCAAGCAGGCGATAGTGTTTTATTCAAAGCTGTGGATTTTAACACATTGTTTCATAAGGTAGGTGTGATCATTGACCAGCATGTGTCCTGCTTTGATGGGTTGATGGTGTCGCTTTAATTGGCGCCAATTATGTGGTTGTGCAAGTTATGGATGTTTGGGTAATTGATACAAGCCGTTTCTGACTACATAAGTCGCGTCCCCCCCCCCCCCCAAAAAAAAAAAAAAAGAAATACCTCAGTAAATGAACATAGTTTATTTAGTTCATGAATGTTTTGAGTTTAGAGAAACGGCTGACTGTTAAACTGTTGGGTTTTGGAAAAAAGTTGGGAAGGGGGGGGGGGGGGGAGAGACAGGGTGCTCCTTTTTTTTCTTTCTCAATGTTCCACTGACACTTACCGACAGTGTCATTCAGTAACTCAGCCCAGTGTTATTCTGTGGCTCAGCCCAAACAGTGCTATTCTGTAACTCAACCCAAACAGTGTTATTCTGTAACTCAACCCAAATAGTGTTATTCCGTGACTCAAGCCAAACAGTGTTATTCTGTAACTCAAGCCAAACATATTAATTCTGCAACTCAGCCACCTGTTACATTGCGTTACCTCAAACTTAGATATTCAACTCATTCAGTGCCACAGTACAGCCGCTGTTGAGTGTTGACACTTTGCATGCTTGTATTTAAAGCTGTAATGTGAATTGAACTCACAACGTCATGGTTCTATCTAAGACGGTGATAATTGCGCATTGCTTCTGCAGCTCATTCGCCTCACGTGACTCACCATGCCCGTGTGCTGTGCGCAATATCGTGGGTGAGCAGACAGCACTTTTGAGGTGTTATGTAACTCGTTCTTAGTCACGTGACTCATTACAACATTACGTAACTTTGTTTTATCACTGATTTGTGGGAGAGCGCTGGTATGACGATATTGTAATATAAATGCGTGTAATTAGTGTATATTATCACAATAAAGTAAAAGTGTAAATTCTTGTTGTGTGTCACCGGTTTGTTGTACTTCACTCATTACGCCTTGTTCAACTTAAGTGAAATATGCGACTATAATAGCGTCTCTCTCACTCTTTCTTTCTCTTTCTTTCTCCCTTTCTCTTTCTTTCTCCCTTTCTCTTTCTTTCTCCCTTTCTCTTTCTTTCTCCCTTTCTCTTTCTTTCTCCCTTTCTCTTTCTTTCTCCCTTTCTCTTTCTTTCTCCCTTTCTCTTTCTTTCTCCCTTTCTCTTTCTTTCTCCCTTTCTCTTTCTTTCTCCCTTTCTCTTTCTTTCTCCCTTTCTCTTTCTTTCTCCCTTTCTCTTTCTTTCTCCCTTTCTCTTTCTTTCTCCCTTTCTCTTTCTTTCTCCCTTTCTCTTTCTTTCTCACTTTCTCTTTCTTTCTCACTTTCTCTTTCTTTCTCACTTTCTCTTTCTTTCTCACTTTCTCTTTCTTTCTCACTTTCTCTTTCTTTCTCACTTTCTCTTTCTTTCTCACTTTCTCTTTCTTTCTCACTTTCTCTTTCTTTCTCACTTTCTCTTTCTTTCTCACTTTCTCTTTCTTTCTCACTTTCTCTTTCTTTCTCACTTTCTCTTTCTTTCTCACTTTCTCTTTCTTTCTCACTTTCTCTTTCTTTCTCACTTTCTCTTTCTTTCTCACTTTCTCTTTCTTTCTCACTTTCTCTTTCTTTCTCACTTTCTCTTTCTTTCTCACTTTCTCTTTCTTTCTCACTTTCTCTTTCTTTCTCACTTTCTCTTTCTTTCTCACTTTCTCTTTCTTTCTCACTTTCTCTTTCTTTCTCACTTTCTCTTTCTTTCTCACTTTCTCTTTATTTCTCACTTTCTCTTTATTTCTCACTTTCTCTTTATTTCTCACTTTCTCTTTATTTCTCACTTTCTCTTTATTTCTCACTCTCTTTCTCTCTCATGATATTTACTTTAAATGTTACTATTTTTAAACACCTTTTGTAAACAAAAAATTGATTTATCTTAGTCAGCACATCTACTATTTTATTTCAAGTTTTCATTATCTCATGCAAGTTTCCTGAGCCTATACAAGTTTCCTTGGCCTATACAAGTTTCCTTGGCCTACACAAGTTTCCTTGGCCTACACAAGTTTCCTTGGCCTATACAAGTTTCCTTGGCCTATACAAGTTTCCTTGGCCTATACAAGTTTCCTTGGCCTATACAAGTTTCCTTGGCCTACACAAGTTTCCTTGGCCTATACAAGTTTCCTTGGCCTATACAAGTTTCCTTGGCCTACACAAGTTTCCTTGGCCTATACAAGTTTCCTTGGCCTATACAAGTTTCCTTGGCCTATACAAGTTTCCTTGGCCTACACAAGTTTCCTTGGCCTATACAAGTTTCCTTGGCCTATACAAGTTTCCTTGGCCTATACAAGTTTCCTTGGCCTATACAAGTTTCCTTGGCCTATACAAGTTTCCTTGGCCTATACAAGTTTCCTTGGCCTACACAAGTTTCCTTGGCCTACACAAGTTTCCTTGGCCTACACAAGTTTCCTTGGCCTACACAAGTTTCCTTGGCCTACACAAGTTTCCTTGGCATATACAAGTTTCCTTGGCCTATACAAGTTTCCTTATGCGACACACGTTTCCTTTGCATAAGCAAGTTTCTTTGGCCTATACAAGTTTCCTTGGCCTATACAAGTTTCCTTGGCCTACACAAGTTTCCTTGGCCTATACACGTTTCCTTGGCCTATACAAGTTTCCTTGGCCTATACAAGTTTCCTTGGCCTATACAAGTTTCCTTGGCCTATACAAGTTTCCTTATGCGACACACGTTTCCTTTGCATAAGCAAGTTTCCTTGGCCTATACAAGTGTCATTTTCTCAAATACGTTTCCTTTGCATATACAAGTTTCTTTAGCCTATAAAAGTTATTTGGCCTATACAAGTTTCCTTGGCCTATACAAGTTACCTTATATCATACAAGTTACCTTATATCATACACGTTTCCTTATCTCATACAAGTTTCCTCATCTCAAACAAGTTTTCTTATCTCATACAAGTTTCCTTGGCCTATACAAGTTTCCTTGGCCTATACAAATTTCCTTAGCCTATACAAGTTTCCTTATCTCATACAAGTTTCCTTATCTCATACAAGTTTCCTTATCTCATGCAAGTTTTCTTATCTCATACAAGTTTCCTTATCTCATACAAGTTTTCTTGGCCAATACAAGTTTCCTTATCCTATATCGTGTGTTTACGATTAAACCCAATTAGAATCTTATGACCCCAGACTTTCAGGTTCCCCGTTCGAATAGATGCCCACGGCTATTTTATCGGGCGTTTCCTAAGAGCTTCGGGTTTATTTTTTTAATGGATTCCTAAGGAAACATTTACGATCATGTCTGTTGGCCCGCTTCCTGCAAAAGATTACGTCAGACGGTCCTTAATGGTAAATCTGGAGCCCATGTCAACCTGTCCCGTCTTGGGGTAGGACGTATCTCAGATCTGTTGTAAATCTTGTCTGTACATAGCAATGGCGCACACATGTTTGGGCGTAAAGCAAATACAATATTATCAGAGACGTCGCTTTTATTTTCTTCTTCCTTTGTGTGGTCAATGTGGCTGGGTTGTGGTCAGGTGGCAGCCATTTTCTCAACCCTCAGACTGTGCTAAAGGAACATCAGACTGTGCTAAAGGAACATCAGACTGTGCTAAAGGAACAAAAGACTGTGCTAATGGTACATCAGACTGTGCTAAAGGAACATCAGACTGTGCTAAAGGAACATCAGACTGTGCTAAAGGTACACCAGACTGTGCTAAAGGAACACCAGACTGTGCTAAAGGAACATCGGACTGTGCTAAAGGTACATCGGACTGTGCTAAAGGTACATCGGACTGTGCTAAACGAACATCGGACTGTGCTAAGGGAACATCAGACTGTGCTAAGGGAACATCAGACGTTGCTAAAGGAACATCAGACTGTGCTACAGGTACATCAGAACTATGCTACAGGTACACAAGTCTGTACTACAGGTACACAAGACTGTACTACAGGTACATCAAACTGTACTTACAGGTGCATCACTTTGCTTCAGGTACATCAGACTGTGCTACAGGGACATCAGACTGTACTACAGGTACATCAGACTGTGCTACAGGTACATCAAACTGTGCTAGAGGTACATCAGACTGTGCTAGAGGTACACCAGACTGCATTACAGGTACACCAGACTGCATTACAGGTACGCCAGACTGTATTACAGGTACACCAGACTGCATTACAGGTACACCAGACTGTATTACAGGTACACCAGACTGCATTACAGGTACACCAGACTGCATTACAGGTACACCAGACTGCATTACAGGTACACCAGACTGCATTAAAGGTACACCAGACTGCATTGCAGGTACACCAGACTGCATTACAGGTACACCAGACTGCATTACAGGTACACCAGACTGCATTACAGGTACACCAGACTGCATTACAGGTTCACCAGACTGCATTACAGGTACACCAGACTGCATTACAGGTACACCAGACTGCATTACAGGTACACCAGACTGCATTACAGGTACACCAGACTGCATTACAGGTACACCAGACTGCATTACAGGTACACCAGACTGTATTACAGGTACACCAGACTGTATTACAGGTACACCAGACTGTATTACAGGTACACCAGACTGTATTACAGGTACACCAGACTGTATTAAAGGTACACCAGACTGTATTAAAGGTACACCAGACTGTTTTACAGGTACACCAGACTGCATTTTACAGGTACACCAGACTGCATTACAGGTACACCAGACTGTATTACAGGTACACCAGACTGCATTACAGGTACACCAGACTATTACAGGTACACCAGACTATTACAGGTACACCAGACTGCATTAAAGGTACACCAGACTGTATTAAAGGTACACCAGACTGTATTACAGGTACACCAGACTGTATTACAGGTACACCAGACTGTATTACAGGTACACCAGACTGTATTACAGGTACACCAGACTGTATTACAGGTACACCAGACTGCATTACAGGTACACCAGACTGCATTACAGGTACACCAGACTGCATTACAGGTACACCAGACTGTATTAAAGGTACACCAGACTGTATTACAGGTACACCAGACTGTATTACAGGTACACCAGACTGTATTACAGGTACACCAGACTGTATTACAGGTACACCAGACTGTATTACAGGTACACCAGACTGTATTACAGGTACACCAGACTGTATTACAGGTACACCAGACTGTATTACAGGTACACAAGACTGTATTACAGGTACACCACACTGTATTACAGGTACACCAGACTGTATTACAGGTACACCAGACTGTATTACAGGTACAACAGACTGTATTACAGGTACACCAGACTGTATTACAGGTACACCAGACTGTATTACAGGTACACCAGACTGTATTACAGGTACACCAGACTGTATTACAGGTACAACAGACTGTATTACAGGTACACCAGACTGTATTACAGGTACACCAGACTGTATTACAGGTACACCAGACTGTATTACAGGTACACCAGACTGTATTACAGGTACACCAGACTGTAATACTTGTGCAGACTCCGCCTATGACTTTAACGAGGTGTGACATTATTATGTTGTTATTTACTTTTTTTTCCTTTTCATCACAACGTCACCCAGTGGCGTAGTTAGGGGAGAGTAGGGGTGCGGACCTCACCGGGTGACAAAATCTCCGGTGGTGACACCTTGAGTTTACCGCATAGTGTGACACCAACCTTAGCTACGCCACTGGGGTCACCTCTAAACTTTAAACAAATCAACCCCACTGGTCCTCTCAACTCATTATCAACACACATTTCCTGTCACGTGATCTCAGAGCACGAACCAACGAACTGTACTAAATGCGTTTAAACGCAGAATTTTATTTGCGTCCTGAAATGTGCCGTGGCATGTTCAGATCGAGTGAGCGTAGCGGTGACCAAAGTTGACGCAACATGTCACCTGTGACTCAGATAGTTTTCAGTACCAGGGTTCTCTGATCCCCGGCGCCGGAACGTTCATTTGAACACGTACGTAAAAATGTGTTGTCAACCCGATCCTAGTATCCTACGGTCAAAAAAAATATTGTGTTATCTCCGTCCGTTCGCATTCCCACGGTCTTTGCATTCCGCCTTCCTTTCATTTCGTTTAATCCAGCAAGGGATTATCACCTGTTTGATTAAGATTAAAGTCGTGTATTCCGTCTCCATGGCAACCAAGTTTGTCATAAGACACTACAGTAAACGCGGCTCATTTAAAAATATGGATTCAAGGTGGTTCGTTCCTGGTTTAAAGATATGTTGGGTTTTTTTCAAATATACTTTTTTTCACTGTCAAATTAAAAGAAGGAGCTGACAGCTCTCATTGAAAGAATACGAAACAAAACAACGAATTGGGACAATGCCTTTTTCGACAAATAGAAATAGTTCAAATCGAAAAAGAAAAATTGAAGTGTTACGTACTGTTATCCGTATGGAGAAATTGATCTCTTATATAAGTATCTGGATCGTTCTAAAACAGTACACAACAAAAGTCGATACCGTATGTTACATAAAATAACAAAGAAAACTATACCAAAACCAGGACCAATTACAATTAATAAATTTTATGAAGTTAATAATGAATTACAAAATAAATAATAAATAAAATTAAAGCTATTGACTTATAATATAATGATTGGCGTGTACTGGTACAACGTTGAAGAAGATACAATGTTGAAAAAGGAATCTACACACACACATCAAATGTTAGTAAACAAATCTCTCTCGTAATAGCGCTCCAGCAAAATATCTCTCTCTTCCTTTTATAGTCTGTTTTAATGATATATCTACAAAGGGCTTACACATCCTTTCCTTTCCCGATTTGTCTAGATTTTTCTACAGAATTCTAATATTCAGGGTATAGATTTTATTTAGTCGTAAACAAGGTCAAAGAGACTATTTTTATTTAGCCACACTCTAAAACACGGCACCGAGCTTCGGATCAGCTAGAGTTCATTCACGGGGTAGGATGACGTAAACACGCCATCTGCATAAAAGAAGAAAAAAAAGTACTAAAAACGTCTAAATACTATTTTAGTGAGAAAATTTTTTCTAATTTCGTTATTACTTAATTCTAGAATGATACCCATGAAAAACTCAAACTACAAACAGGTCATAGTTATAGTTCAGATAAAGATCTTTACGGACCTTGGTTCTCATTATTTATGTTTTACTTCTCACACTCTGTTTGGCTTCTGTAATTAATGACGAGTTGATGGATGGTTTTCCTTTCTGGCCATCAAAACAGAACCAGTCATCAACGAACCTGGACTAAACAGTTTCAGAACCCCGGTGGTTCTGATACAAGCTGGTGTTCATTCTCTGACGTCATCACGAGACCGTTTAGTGAAAGGACATATGGTGGCAGATGCTCAAACTTTGTCATTTTTTAAATGAATAATTCGCTTCTATTAGAGATAATGATTTTTATTCATTCAAGTTTACAAATTAAATTTTTGATTATTTTATTAACAGTACGAAATTGCCAATTGTAATACATTTTTTTTTCGAACTCCCCAAAAAAGGACATTTTTACAACGAATAGTTCTGAACTGCTTGATCGGCCATCAATCAAAATTAAAAAAGGTCGATGACGTCATTTGTGTTGCAAAGTTTGTTTTGTAAGATTAACAATTGGTCACATTTTTTTAAAAAACTCTTTTTTTTTTATATGAGATGAAGATTTAAAGAGATGATAGTGTTATGCAGCTCTCGTAATCTCTACTTTTCTCCCTTTACATTTCTTTCTCTACATATCTTCCTCTACATTTCTCCCTTTACATTTCATTCTCTACATATCTTCCTCTAGATTTCTGACAATGCCATGGCCGTCGGTGAACTGGGTGTTTGATAGCTCACATCGCAACCACAAAGGTCTTTCACAGATCGCATAGAAAGGCCAAGGTCTTTCACAGATCGCATAGAAAGGCCAAGGTCTTTCACAGATCGCATAGAAAGGCCAAGGTCTTTCAAAGATCGCATAGAAAGGCCAAGGTCTTTCAAAGATCACATAGAAATGCCAAGGTCTTTCAAAGATCACATAGAAAGGCCAAGGTCTTTCAAAGATCACATAGAAATGCCAAGGTCTTTCAAAGATCACACAGAAAGGTCAAGCTCTTTCAAAGATCACACAGAAAGGTCAAGGTCTTTGAAAGATCACACAGAAAGGCCAAGGTCTTTGAAAGGTCACATACAAAGGCCAAGGTCTTTCAAAGATCATATATAAAGGCCAAGGTCTTTCAAAAATCACATAGAAAGGCCAAGGTCTTTCAAAGATCACATAGAAAGGCCAATGTCTTTCAAAGATCACATAGAAATGCCAAGGTCTTTCAAAGATCACATAGAAAGGCCAAGGTCTTTCAAAGATCATATATAAAGGCTAAGGTCTTTCAAAAATCACATAGAAAGGCCAAGGTCTTTCAAAGATCGCATAGAAAGGCCAATGTCTTTCAAAGATCACATAGAAAGGCGAAGGTCTTTCAAAGATCACATTGAAAGGTCAAGGTCTTTCAAAGATCACATAGAAAGGCCAAGGTCTTTCAAAGATCACACAGAAAGGCCAAGGTCTTTCAAAGATCACATTGAAAGGCCAAGGTCTTTCAAAGATCACATAGAAAGGCCAAGGTCTTTCAAAAATCACATAGAAAGGCCAAGGTCTTTCAAAGATCACATAGAAAGGCCAAGATCTTTCAAAGATCACAAAGCCGCTTTTGACTCCTAATTTCGACTTTCCAAGGTACCAGATGCTCAACGTGAAAAAAAAAATATTTCAATATAAATCTGCTGTTAAAGTACATCAGTTCAAACTTTTTTTTTTTTTTTTTTTTAAAGTTCCATTATTTGCTGATAATGCGTTTAGGATCACTGATAATGCGTTTAAGAACGACGCGTTCCCAATTTTGCCCTTTTCTGACATGACCTTATCAGGATAAAGCGTTGTTCGTAATCCTAGACTTATCCCAATCAAGACGCATGTCTTATTTCCGACGCTCTTATCCGTCTTATATATCTATCCGCCTAAACCCAAAAAAATGGGCAACTATCTTTATCTCTACCAGACCAAAATACATCTTCATTCATAGGTTCAACTGTGTAGCACGTCACTCAAGAGTGGTCGAGTGGCTTCTGGTTTGGGGGTAAAAAAAAAAGTGGGGGGGGGGATTTTCATGTTACATCAGATGATGATGAAATGTCACCTGAAATGTCACCTGTAAAAACTATCTGAAATGTTTTACCTGCAATCAGTCTGCCTTAACAGGTTGCATCATTGAAAGGGGGTGGGGGGACACTTTAATGAGGGATTACGTCAACAAAATTAATTGTTTTGTACTTTAACCGTAGCCCTGTTGACCTTTTGTTCATATTTACTTAAGCACGTATAGTAAGCGTGTCATTTAAGCCATTTAAGCCATTTACTGTATATGCCCCTTTAAGCCCATGTATTGTGTATTTGTCTTTAAGCCGATATACTGTGTATTTGTCTTTAAGCCCATATACTGTGTATTTGTCTTTAAGCACATTTCCTCGTATGTCTTTTTAAGCCCATATACTGTGTATGTCTCTTTAAGCCCATATACTCTGTATGTCTCTTTAAGCCCATATAATGTGCATGTCTCTTTAACCCCATATACTCTGGATGTCTCTTTAACCCCATATACTCTGTATGTCTCTTTAACCCCATATACTCTGTATGTCTCTTTAACCCCATATACTGTGACTGCCTCTTTAAAATAGCTACGCTAGAGGACTACCTCGTTCTTGGAGCATTAAAAGGTATGTGCGCGGGGGGGGGGGGGGGGGGTAGATAGTGGCTAATATTTTAAAATAGAACTGAAACTTACCATATGACTCCAAACAAAATCTGCATAAAATATTTGTATTAATATTGTTATAAAATTAATTATTTACAGTACAAGCCCATTAATGACTACATTGCTGCATGTAGCTGACTACCTTGATTAAATTTGGTTCATGTTGGTCAAGTAGGTCATGTTTGTCATGTGGATCATGTGGGTCATGTAGATCATGTGGATCGTGTGGATCATGTTGGTCATGTGGATCATGTGGGTCATGTGGATCATGTGGGTCATGTAGATCATGTGGGTCATGTAGATCATGTGGGTCATGTGGATCATGTTGCTCATGTGGATCATGTGACCATCATGTTGATCATTTGGGTCATGTTGGACAAGGTCAATTTTAACGAGTTTGCTCCTCCTCTTACTGTGTAAAAATAATAAAATAAAAAATGTTTTTAATGTTAGTCTACATGCAGGCACATAGCAACATAGCAGTAATCTAAGGCACATAGCAACATAACAGTAATCTAAGGCACATAGCAACATAGCAGTAATCTAAGGCACATAGCAACATAGCAGTAATCTAAGGCACATAGCAACATAGCAGTAATCTAAGGCACATAGCAACATAACAGTAATCTAAGGCACATAGCAACATAGCAGTAATCTAAGGCACATAGCAACATAACAGTAATCTAAGGCACATAGCAACATAACAGTAATCTAAGGCACATAGCAACATAACAGTAATCTAAGGCACATAGCAACATAACAGTAATCTAAGGCACATAGCAACATAACAGTAATCTAAGGCACATAGCAACATAGCAGTAATCTAAGGCACATAGCAACATAACAGTAATCTAAGGCACATAGCAACATAACAGTAATCTAAGGCACATAGCAACATAACAGTAATCTAAGGCACATAGCAACATAACAGTAATCTAAGGCACATAGCAACATAACAGTAATCTAAGGCACATAGCAACATAACAGTAATCTAAGGCACATAGCAACATAGCAGTAATCTAAGGCACATAGCAACATAACAGTAATCTAAGGCACATAGCAACATAGCATTTATCGAAGGCACATAGCAACATAGCATTTATCGAAGGCACATAGCAACATAGCTGTAATCTAAGGCACATAACAACATAACAGTAATCTAAGGCACATAGCAACATAGCATTTATCGAAGGCACATAGCAACATAGCAGTAATCCTTTTCTTTTTATGGAGGGAAGGCATTTTCGGCCAACTGCAGAGGATTATTTTTACGGGGAAAAGAAAAAAGAGTGAGGGGCAAAAGTCTTGGCCCACCCCAGGTGGTCCACTGCAGAGAGTATGGCTCTCTGGTCAAGAGAGTACTGCTCTCTGGTCAAGAGAGTACTGCTCTCTGGTCAAGAGAGTACTGCTCTCTGGTCAAAAGAGTACTGCTCTCTGGTCAAAAGAGTACTGCTATCTGGTCAAGAGAGTACTGCTCTCTGGTCAAAAGAGTACTGCTATCTGGTCAAGAGAGTACTGCTATCTGGTCAAGAGAGTACTGCTCTCTGGTCAAGAGAGTACTGCTCTCTGGTCAAGAGAGTACTGCTCTCTGGTCAAGAGAGTACTGCTCTCTGGTCAAGAGAGTACGGCTCTCTTGGGTTACGTTCCATTCAAAAGTGCAACTCCATTAAGGATTTTCTCTCTCTCGACATTTTCGTCAGTTGAAATAAGACTCTCATAGTGTATGGGTTCTTCAGTCGTTGTTTCTTCTTTGTACCCCTTTGTCAGTTAGATGAAGGCCATGGATCTCTTCCTAGAATAAAGCTTTTAAATGCATATCCTAAAATTACAAAGAAATTGATTGTGGTTTAAGGACCCCCAGAAAATTTTCACGGGTTTCCAAGGGGTTCGTGGACCTTAAGTTGAGAACATGTAAATTCCTTGTGGCTATTTTGCTGCTCTCAAGTCTGTTCTAGTGTGTACGTTAAAAAATATTTTTTTCAGTAAATTTCATTTGTTGAGTTGGCAGACTTGATGCATGCATCATATGGCTACCAGAACTGCTGTGTTCCTTAAGTTCTTGAGTCAGGGACTCGCCCCTTTAGTCAGTGACTCGCCTCTTTAGTCAGTGACTCGCCCCTTTAGTCAGTGAATCGCCCCTTTAGTCAGTGACTCGCCCCTCGATCGTCGATGTAGGATTATGTGAAAGTAGTCCTCGAATTTGCTACTCCGTTCCCTGTAACTGAGTCCCTGAGGGAAATCTGATTTCACACTTGATCAATCTTTGGTTGATTGTTTGTTGATGTTTATTGATTGTTTGTTGATTGTTTGGTTATTGTTTGTTGATTGTTTGTTGATTGTTAGTTGATTGTTTGTTGATAGTTTGTTGATTGTTGATAGTTTGCTTTTGAAACGTGTATTATTAAAATACCCCCTACCCACATGTGAAAACTTTCTGAACTCTCTACACAAATGTGTATTCTCTCTCCAACCTCTCTACACAAATGTGTATTCTCTCTCCAACCACTCTACACAAATGTCTGTACTCTCTAAACTCTCTACACAAATGTTTGTACTCTCTAAACTCTCTACACAAGTTTGTGTACTTCAGCCACACAATAAAGCTAGTGCTTGTTGAATTCTATTTTTATAAAAAAATACATTAACCTCTGTTTAACTCAGTGGTAATACGACACAACGACGGGATCAAACTGACGCAGTGATGGGATCAACATGACACAACATATGAGGTCGAATACACCTCATAACCAACGTGTCCGCCCACATGATTACGTCACTTTCAGCGTAACATTCTCAAGGTCAACCTGGCCTTACCTGGATTATTAGTGATGACATCAGCTTAACGAATGACAAAAGACGTAATTCTCATGACATGTGCGGTAGTGAAGTGGGTCGATGTGCAGTAATAAAGTGGGTCGATGTGTAGTAATGCAGTGGGTTCATATGCATTAATGAAGTGGGTCGATGTGCAGCAATGAAGTGGGTCGATCTATTTCTGAGTAATCTATTTCTTAGTGATCTATTTCTGAGTAATCTATTACTGAGTGATCTATTTCTGAGTGATCTATTTCTGAGTGATCTATTTCTGAGTGATCTATTTCTGAGTGATTCATAAATGGACTCAGCGACTACTTGCCCTACGTATCCGGAAATTTGTCTGAAAGAAATTTCGTCGACGGTAAATTGATCGACGGAAATTTTATAGAACGGAAATTAGGTCGATTCTGTTTTTCCGTTCACACGTTAAGTTTTGCCTCAACTTTCTTTTTGAACGCACTATACTATATCATTATCATCATCATCAACATCATCATGTCCCTTAGTCCTTGGACCGTTGGGGCGCCACAGCTGACATGAAAACTATCCTTCTCCATTCCTCTCTGTCTTCTGCTCTACGAATAGCAACATAATGAAAATAATGACGAAACTTTTAACGTTTGAACTGAAAAAACGATTCGATCAAATTTCCGTCGACGAAATTTCTTTGAAACAAATTTCTGGTAACCCTTGCCCTGATAATAACTAATACCCGTACCCCTACCACCCACACACCAACCAGCCACACCCCCACCACCCACACCCCCGCCACCCACACCCCCGCCACCCACACCCCCGCCACCCACACCCCCGCCACCCACACCCCCGCCACCCATGCCCCCGCCACCCACTAACCCCACCATCAACGCCCCACACCACCCACGCCCCCGCCACCCACACCCCCACCACCCATACCCCTACCACCCACACACCAACCAGACACACCCCCGCCACCCACGCCCCCGCCACCCACACCCCCGCCACCCACGCCCCCGCCACCCACTAACCCTACCATCCACGCCCCACACCACCCACGCCCCCGCCACCCACGCCCCCGCCACCCACACCCCCACCACCCACACCCCTACCACCCATACCCCTACCACCCATACATTCAGCTCCGTGTTCTTTGATTATCATGAGAATATTTTCTTATCACCAGGAAAAGCGTCCCTTTTCTTCCTTTGACCTTTGATTTGGTTGCAGTACGTGTTGATGTTCACAAAAATAATGTTGGCCGTCACGTGACGGTCGTGTGTGACCTTAGCTCTATCGCCGACGTGACAGGCCATGCACTGCATGTAATTGAAAGTTCGGTTTAAGGAAACAGGTTGCAGTCGCTAAAATTGTGGCAATGCAACTAAAAGAGGAATGTGTGCCTGACTGCCTGAAAGTGACTTTCCGATTTCGACACATTGATGAGCACGATAATGATAAATCAAAATGAATATCATAAATGAAAGAATTGAATAAACCTGGGGTTTCAAATTTTTATTTCTTAAAAATTAAAACAAAAACAGAAATGAAATAAATATAATCATTCCATTAGCCTTTTCTTTCACAAAGCTATTTTCATTTGACTAGGCCTAATTGAAATTTATTTTTTTGGAAATATAGGACAAGTATGTCATCTTGCAGCTGAGAGCAGTTTTCGCAGAACATTAGTCATATAAAATACGATGACAACAAGACGTCGAGCAATAATGTATATCGGATTGCCGGCCTAACCACAGACAGGCAGTCTCACATCTGGTCGATGGTCGAAAGTCTCAATCACTTTCGGTCGAAACTGAAATAAACCGAAAGTTTACTTTTCTTTTTCGGCCGAAACCAAAATGATAAAATGGTACTTTCGGCGCCGAAACCGAAGCCGAAATTCGGTCGGTCTCTACTTCAAGTGTCTCGGGAAGCCAGGTGCGGTCGAGTTTTTTTTTTTTTTTCAGGACCTTTAAAATTATTAATTTTTTTTTTTTAGATCAGACCATAATAATAAAATAAGCACGGAATTCTACACTCAGGAAAATCCTTCGGAGGAAATCCGTAATAAATTTCAAATATCTAAAATGACCAACAATTTCTTTTCGTCTTTTGAAATTTAATTGGCTGGTCTTTAAAATCTATGTGTCCCTGATAGTGCCACCCCCCCCCCCCCCCCATCCCAACTGAAGCTCCCCTCAATAAATGGTAATGAGACCATGAAAATTGTAATTTAATAAAGTTCAGGAAATACTACTGTGTCTCGTACAGGCGTATGGCATGTGTGTCTGTCATCAAGGTACAAGCAATGACGTATGGCATGTGTGTCTGTCATCAAGGTACAAGCAATGACGTATGGCATGTGTGTCTGTCATCAAGGTACAGGCAATGACGTATGGCATGTGTGTCTGTCATCAAGGTACAGGCAATGGCGTATGGCATGTGTGTCTGTCATCAAGGTACAAGCAATGACGTATGGCATGTGTGTCTGTCATCAAGGTACAGGCAATGGCGTATGGCATGTGTGTCTGTCATCAAGGTACAAGCAATGACGTATGGCATGTGTGTCTGTCATCAAGGTACAGGCAATGGCGTATGGCATGTGTGTCTGTCATCAAGGTACAAGCAATGACGTATGGCATGTGTGTCTGTCATCAAGGTACAGGCAATGGCGTATGGCATGTGTGTCTGTCATCAAGGTACAGGCAATGACATATGGCATGTGTGTCTGTCATCAAGGTACAAGCAATGACGTATCACATGTGTGTCTGTCATCAAGGTACAAGCAATGACATATCACATGTGTGTCTGTCATCAAAGTACAAGCAATGACGTATCGCATGTGTGTCTGTCATCAAGGTACAAGCAATGACATATCACATGTGTGTCTGTCATCAAGGTACAACACATGTGACATTTCAAAGGTCAAACTCATTTAAGTTGATCAGGAGCTTTTGAGGACCCTCGTACTCAATCCCACTAGTCTTATAAGATAACGCTACATCTTATTGTGCTATTCTTATAAGATAACGTTATTTTATTGTGCTATTCCACACTGCAGAAACCCTTTACTGTCTGAACATCTTTTAAACGTGTGGAAGAGAACGGATGTGCTTAATCAGCCCGGTCAATTCATCTTAATCAGCCACACTTCATTTAGACATTCACAATTCATCTTAATCAGCCACACTTTATTTAGTCAGTCACAATTCATCCTAATCAGCTACACTTCATTTAATCAGTCACAATTCATCTTAATAAGCCACACTTCATTTAGTCAGTCACAATTCATCTTAATCAGCCACACTTCATTTAGTCAGTCACAATTCATCTTAATCAGCCACACTTCATTTAGTCAGTCACAATTCGTCTTAATCAGTCACACTTCATTTAGTCAGTCACAGTTCATCTTATTTAGTAGCACTTCATCTTAATCAGCCTCAAGGTGCCCTCTCCCCCCTTACCTTCTTTCCCCATATTCCCCTTTCCCACAAAAAAAAAAAAAAAACGTAGATCTTTGTGTTATGTTGTGAATTTAATAAATATATTGGTTCCGTTGATAGCTGTTAGTTAAGGCATTTGCATTGAGAGCCCTAAAGCAGTGGTTCTTAACTTTCACAATGCCACAACCCTTTAATACAGTTTTTCATATTGTAGCGACCCCCAACTATCAAATTGTTTTCGTTGCTACTTGATAACTGTAGAGTATATGTGTTTTCCCGTGGTCTTAGTCGACCCCTGTGAAAGAGCCTTTCGACCCCCGTGAAACCGTCGTTCGACCCCCCAAAGGGAGCGCGACCCACAGGTTGAGAACCTCTGCCCTAAAGGAACATGAGCTGGTGTGACAGGTTGATAGGTTTATTCAAATAATATGCCGAAATAGAGACCTTAACCCATGTTGACTGATGTGTCCATTCAATCATCTATTCATGTAAAGACAGGCACAAGTTACTATTTCTCTACTGAGTGTGTAACTTGACGTCATTCTGATACGGCTCTGTACATTAAGTACCAAATTTAACATTGATTACCAACTGTAACATTGATTACCAACTGTAACATTGATTACCAAATGTAGCATTGATTACCAAATGTAACATTGATTACCAACTGTAACATTGATTACCAAATGTAACATTGCTTACTAAATGTAATATTGAGTATAAAATAGAACATTGAATACCAAATACAACACGCGTTGACAATAGTGACAAAAGCGTTCTATGCTAATGGACTCCAACGGTCTTCCGGATAACTGCTCAAATTTAGGTTTTCTTTTGAAAATATCGCAACTGCGTTTAGGGAATTAGAAAAATGTGGTCACTGAGACCGATAACGGCAATAAGCTAACTGTCTTAATTAGATCACCTCAAGGAATATAACCGTGTTTATTGAGTCTCATTGAAATACATGGAACAACACGATGGTTGTTGGGGTCAAGCTAGAAAATAAGGAACACCTGGTAACAGAGAGATGGAAAAAGTCGTCCCAAAACAAATTTGTCGTACAGAAGGCCACGTACGTGGAAGTGGGAAAAAGGGGGGGGGGGGCAACAAATAAGGACGAGAGGAAATTTAAAATAATATTTTTTAACAATAACGATATCTCAGTCATAAAACAAAGCTTCCAAAATGTCTTGCAGGGGAGGGGTGGGGGTTGAAAAAAAAAGGGTGGGGGAGAATCGGATCTGTTTGTCTTCGGGGTCAGATTGTTCACCTAGTGATTGCAATTAGATTAAATTATGTTTTAAATTCTCCTAAGCACCAGCGCTGAACACGAATTTTGTGCTAAGGTTTTTCTCTTTAAATTTCCCCTTGTTCCTTAGCGTGTCATTAAAGAAAGATTGGCAGAGGTGGCGCCTTTGGTGGTATGTAATCTCATTTGATTTGACAATAGTGTTTTCAGATTTATGAATAGTGTGGCGAATCGTACGCTCTCATTCGACACAAAGGTGTCTATTTGGAAGAAAGGCTGGTATAGGAATGATCGTTCACTAATGATTGGTTTCACAGCGTTCACCAATGATTGGTTTCACAGCGTTCACTAATGATTGGTTTCACAGCGTTCACTAATGATTGGTTTCACAGCGTTCACTAATGATTGGTTTCACAGCGTTCACTAATGATTGGTTTCACAGCGTTCAGACATCGAATAAATGAACTTGGCTCAATGTTCTATTATAATGGGCAAAGATAACTAGCGCACCACGCACACGACATGCGTACATCAGTGGCGTAGTGAGGGGGGGGCAAGGGGGGCATCATGCCCCGGGCGCTACTCACAATGGGGCGCCAAATGGTATATTTTACTATAATATTCTATGGTTTTCGAATAGGGGGGCGCTAAAAAGGTATTGGGGGGCGCTAAAAAGGTATTGTGCCCCGGGCGCGAGTTAAGCTCGCTACGCCACTGGCGTACATTTGTGTGCACCAATAAAAAAAAAATACATTCGGCGTCAGTTCACGCGCTGAAATTAACTTCAAGTTCGCGTCAAATGAGTGTATGAACGCAGTATTGGGTGCGTGGTTTCTTTTTGCTTTTTGGACTATAAGGGTAATTTGATCAAAGAGTAATTTGCAAGCTGTGAAAAGGCTGCATACACAAATCTCATCAAATGCATGATCGAAAGTTTGATCGTGTGAACTAACGTTAAGCGTTCATGACCGACCTAGCTGCAGTGCAAAATCATGATTTCAAAAAAAAAAAAAAGTGAAAACTCATAAGGAAAAACACTAACGTGGCTCACCGGATCCAGGCAGTTCTCATGACGTGCATCACCAGATCCAGGCAGTTCTCATGGCCCGAAATGCGTGTCTTCCACCCTGCTCAATCTCAGGAACACATCTATCAAAAAACATTTCACAAATATTTCATAATTACCGACATCTCACCACTTGTGAAAACACTATCTCACCACCTATGACACACTATCTCACCACTTATGAGACTATCTCACCACTTATGACACACTATCTCACTACTTTCGACCCACGACATCCGATTGTTACAATAATGATATATTGTTACCAATAGATATTACCCTCAAGGGTAATCAAGGGTAATCTTAGTGTAGGCATTAATCAGCTTTCAGGCCACAAATAAAAAGATGACGATGAATTTTACTCCAAGGATCCGATGATACACTTAACCGCATTTGCTACATGGACAGTTATAGTGCGTCTTTGTGCGCTACATGGACAGTTATAGTGCGTCTTTGTGCGCTACATGGACAGTTATAGTGCGTCTTTGTGCGCTACATGGACAGTTATAGTGCGTCTTTGTGCGCTACATGGACAGTTATAGTGCGTCTTTGTACGCTACATGGACAGTTATAGTGCGTCTTTGTGCGCTACATGGACAGTTATAGTGCGTCTTTGTGCGCTACATGGACAGTTATAGTGCGTCTTTGTGCGCTACATGGACAGTTATAGTACGTCTTTGTGCGCTACATGGACAGTTATAATACGTCTTTGTGCGCTACATGGACAGTTATAGTGCGTCTTTGTGCGCTACATGGACAGTTATAGTGCGTCTTTGTGCGCTGATAAAATAGCTGATATGGGACACTTGGGAGCCACTCAGACCACTCTACATGGACAGTTATAGTGCGTCTTTGTGCGCTGATAAAATAGCTGATATGGGACACTTGGGAGCCACTCAGACCACTCTACATGGACAGTTATAGTGCGTCTTTGTGCGCTAATAAAATAGCTGATATGGGACACTTGGGAGCCACTCAGACCACTCTACATGGACAGTTATAGTGCGTCTTTGTGCGCTGATAAAATAGCTGATATGGGACACTTGGGAGCCACTCAGACCACTCTACAAATCCAATTACGTGTGCAATAAGAGTGTTAAATGGTCTTATGTTTTTGGGGTTGTTTAATTTTTTTATAATTACCATGTACGTCCCTTGCCATGTACGTCCCGTGCCATGTACGTCCCTTGCCATGTACGTCCCTTGCCATGTACGTCCCTTGCCATGTACGTCCCTTGCCAAATCGCCTAATTCTCTAACACATTCCGTGCACATTCCGTGCACATCCGATACGAAATTTCTGAACGAAATTGTGGCAGTGGGGGGCATGAACATTTGCTGGAAATGAAAGGAATAAGAAGAGGAAAGAGGGGTGTGGGGGTGTGGGGGGTCGGCTTGTGGAATGGCTAAGGAAACACCGCAATTTTCGGAATAATGGGCTCAATTCTGAATGAGTCGGGCTTTTTAAAGATTCTTGAAGGGGGTAAAAAAAACTCTATCATCTCATCTTTATTTTTTTTTTGGTGTTAATTATCCTTCACTGGGGCCACTTTGATCATCCAACTTTTGTTAGCAGACGATACAGAGGAGACTCAATACGGCTTTGTATTGTGTTACATGCCTGCCCATGGCGCTGGGAGGTTGTGTTTTTCTGGTGCTTATT
Organism: Omphiscola glabra; assembly: GCA_964017045.1. Classification (NCBI taxonomy): domain Eukaryota; kingdom Metazoa; phylum Mollusca; class Gastropoda; family Lymnaeidae; genus Omphiscola; species Omphiscola glabra. The sequence continues at coordinate 2,503,480 of OZ024796.1, forward strand.
GGAGTTTATTCATTAATTATATGGCCTTATATATTGGCTTTTATATGGCTTTTATATGGGCTTTTTATATGGCCTTATATATGGGCTTTTATATGGCCTTTTATATGGGCTTTTTATATGGTCTTATAAATGGTCTTTAAATGGCCTTTTATATGGTCTTATATGGTCTTTTTAAATGGCATTTTTATTGTCTTTGTATATGGTCTGTTATGTGGCCTTTTATATGTCATTTTGCAAAGTAATTCTCAATAACTTGTAAAGTTTTGGCTGCCCCTGAGAAACCCTGTCCTGATTAAAACAGTTAAGAGTAGCATCCCATGTAGCCGGTCCTAGTACCGTATCCTTTACTACAGCCGTGTTTTGTTCTCATGCTGGCAGCTGTGGCCAGGCTCAGATACAGTAGCCGGCAGCCGGTTCCTAAAACTGTTACACTAATCCCCAGGGATTGCCCGAGAGCGGTACCGGCTTACCCTCATTAGAGTACATGACGTGTCCGGCTATAGTCTCGTGTCGACTTTGCCCAATCGTAATCGGGCTTGTTATTGTTACAAGCACATTACAGTCTATGCTTATTTGATGTTTTCATTTCGATACTGCGTTCTATACTGTCAGGAACAGGATTTGTTTAGATCAGGATTGGTATTTAGTATCGAGGAATTTATTAATGGAAGTAGATGGATCGATCTTGTCAGCTATCGAGTCTGGGGTAGATAAAATCACCCGTCCTTTGCATTATCGATTTCCCAATGTATCGGAACGAGGTTAATCGCAGGCTTAGCTCTTCAAACTGTCTTTGTGTGTGTGTGTGGGGGGGGGGGGGGGGGTAATCGTTTTTTTTTTCAAGACCTTGTAGGTTTTATCCACTATTTTGTTTTTCCTTCTGTCAGGGTAATTCTTCTATTGTTGCTGTTGGAGCCTGCATCTTTCACACGTTCTAACTCTCTCTCTCTCTCTCTTTCTCTCTTTCTCTCTCTCAATCTCTCTCAATCTCTCTCTCTCACTCTCTTTCTATCTCTATCTCTCTATCTCTATCTCTATCTCTATCACTTTCTCTATCTCTCTATCTATCTCTATATCTATCTCTATCGCTATCTCTCTCTCTCTCTCTCTCTCTCTCTCTCTCTCTATCTATCTATCTCCCATTCTCTTTATTTCTCGATCGCCTTATGCAAAACTTTGTATCCATCCTAACACCATTTCAATCTCTTGTTGGTGTCAACTAGGGTTTCGCTCCCGGTATCTCGAAATCCCAGCCAGGATTGCAAGCCCGGGAACTCGTGCGATATTTAGTAAACAAGAGTACACGAGAAATGTTCCCACACGGAGACAAGTACAGACTTTTGTAATACAATTTTCTTGTTTTGTTTAGTTTCGTTTTGTTTTTTGGTTGTGTTGAATTTCAGCAAGTCACAAAATGTCCCAAAATGTCACACAAAGTCACATAATGTCCTAAAATGTCACACAAAGTCACATAATGTCCCAAAATGTCACACAAAGTCACATAATGTCCCAAAATGTCACACAAAGTCACATAATGTCCCAAAATGTCACACAAAGTCACAAAATGTCCTAAAATGTCACACAAAGTCACATAATGTCCCAAAATGTCACACAAAGTCACAAAATGTCCCAAAATGTCACACAAAGTCACATAATGTCCCAAAATGTCACACAAAGTCACAAAATGTCCCAAAATGTCACACAAAGTCACATAATGTCCCAAAATGTCACACAAAGTCACAAAATGTCCCATCATGTCACACAAAGTCACATAATGTCCCAAAATGTCACACAAAGTCACATAATGTCCCAAAATGTCACACAAAGTCACATAATGTCCCAAAATGTCACACAAAGTCACAAAATGTCCCAAAATGTCACACAAAGTCACATAATGTCCCAAAATGTCACACAAAGTCACAAAATGTCCTAAAATGTCACACAAAGTCACATAATGTCCCAAAATGTCACACAAAGTCACAAAATGTCCCAAAATGTCACACAAAGTCACATAATGTCCCAAAATGTCACACAAAAACACAAAATGTCCGAAAATGTCACACAAAGTCACATAATGTCCCAAAATGTCACACAAAGTCACAAAATGTCCCAAAATGTCACACAAAGTCACATAATGTCGCAAAATGTCACACAAAGTCACATAATGTCCCAAAATGTCACACAAAGTCACAAAATGTCCCAAAATGTCACACAAAGTCACATAATGTCCCAAAATGTCACACAAAGTCACAAAATGTCCCAAAATGTCACACAAAGTCACATAATGTCCCAAAATGTCACACAAAGTCACAAAATGTCCCAAAATGTCACACAAAGTCACATAATGTCCTAAAATGTCACACAAAGTCACAAAATGTCCCAAAATGTCACACAAAGTCACATAATGTCCCAAAATGTCACACAAAGTCACATAATGTCCCAAAATGTCACACAAAGTCACAAAATGTCCCAAAATGTCACACAAAGTCACATAATGTCCCAAAATGTCACACAAAGTCACATAATGTCCCAAAATGTCACACAAAGTCACATAATGTCCCAAAATATCACACAAAGTCACATAATGTCCCAAAATGTCACAGAAAGTCACATAATGTCCCAAAATGTCACACAAAGTCACATAATGTCCCAAAATGTCACACAAAGTCACATAATGTCCCAAAATGTCACACAAAGTCACATAATGTCCCAAAATGTCACACAAAGTCACATAATGTCCCAAAATGTCACACAAAGTCACATAATGTCCCAAAATGTCACACACTGTCACAAAATGATACACAATGTCACAAATTGTCACGGTATGTCACGTTATGTCACAGTATGACGTATGGTTATCCATAACTGGGATAAACAGGGGAAAATGAAGCAATTAGCAGCTAGTGACCAACTAGTAGCAACTGACCAACTAGCAGCAAGTGACCAACTAGTAGCAACTGACCAACTAGCAGCAAGTGACCAACTAGTAGCAAGTGACCAACGAGTAGCAACTGACCAACTAGTAGCAAGTGACCAACTAGTAGCTAGTGCCCAACTAGTAGCTAGTGACCAACTAGTAGCAACTGACCAACTAGTAGCAAGTGACCAACGAGTAGCAAGAGACAACTAGTAGCAAGCGACCAACTAGTAGCAAGTGACCAACGAGTAGCAAGTGACCAACGAGTAGCAAGAGGCAACTAGTAGCAAGCGACCAACTAGTAGCAAGTGACCAACTAGTAGCAACTGACCAACTAGTAGCAAGTGACCAACTAGTAGCAACTGACCCACTAGTAGCAACTGACCAACTAGTAGCAAGTGACCAACTAGTAGCAAGTGACCAACGAGTAGCGAGTGACCAACTAGTAGCAAGTGACCAACGAGTAGCGAGTGACCAACGAGTAGCAAGTGACCAACGAGTAGCAAGTGACCAACTAGTAGCTAGTGATCAACTAGTAGCAACTGACCAACTAGTAGCTAGTGACCAACTAGTAGCAACTGACCAACTAGTAGCTAGTGACCAACTAGTAGCAAGTGACCAACTAGTAGCTAGTGACCAACTAGTAGCTAGTGACCAACTAGTAGCAACTGACCAACTAGTAGCTAGTGACCAACTAGTAGCAAGTGACCAACTAGTAGCTAGTGACCAACTAGTAGCAACTGACCAACTAGTAGCTAGTGACCAACTAGTAGCAACTGACCAACTAGTAGCTAGTGACCAACTAGCAGCAAGTGACCAACTAGTAGCAAGTGACCAACTAGTAGCAACTGACCAACTAGTAGCAAGTGACCAACTAGTAGCAACTGACCAACTAGTAGCTAGTGACCAACTAGTAGCAACTGACCAACTAGTAGCAAGTCACCAACTAGTAGCAAGTGACCAACTAGTAGCAACTGACCAACTAGTAGCAACTGACCAACTAGTAGCAAGTGACCAACTAGTAGCTAGTGACCAACTAGTAGCAACTGACCAACTAGTAGCAAGTGACCAACTAGTAGCAAGTGACCAACTAGTAGCAAGTGACCAACTAGTAGCAACTGACCAACTAGTAGCAAGTGACCAACTAGTAGCAACTGACCAACTAGTAGCAAGTCACCAACTAGTAGCAAGTCACCAACTAGTAGCAACTGACCAACTAGTAGCAACTGACCAACTAGTAGCAAGTGACCAACTAGTAGCAACTGACCAACTAGTAGCAACTGACCAACTAGTAGCAACTGACCAACTAGTAGCAACTGACCAACTAGTAGCAAGTGACCAACTAGTAGCAACTGACCAACTAGTAGCAAGTCACCAACTAGTAGCAAGTCACCAACTAGCAGCAAGTGACCAACTAGTAGCAACTGACCAACTAGTAGCAAGTCACCAACTAGTAGCAAGTGACCAACTAGTAGCAAGTGACCAACTAGTAGCAAGTGACCAATTAGTAGCAAGTCACCAACTAGTAGCAAGTGACCAACTAGTAGCAAGTGACCAACTAGTAGCAAGTGACCAACTAGTAGCAAGTCACCAACTAGTAGCAAGTGACCAACTAGTAGCAAGTGACCAACTAGTAGCAACTGACCAACTAGTAGCAAGTGACCAACTAGTAGCAAGTCACCAACTAGTAGCAAGTGACCAACTAGTAGCAAGTGACCAACTAGTAGCTAGTGACCAACTAGTAGCAAGTGACCAACTAGTAGCAAGTGACCAACTAGTAGCAAGTCACCAACTAGTAGCAAGTCACCAACTATTAGCAAGTGACCAACTAGTAGCAAGTGACCAACGAGTAGCAACTGACCAACGAGTAGCAAGTGACCAACTAGTATCTAGTGACCAACTAGTAGCAAGTCACCAACTAGTAGCAACTGACCAACTAGTAGCAAGTGACCAACTAGTAGCAAGTGACCAACTAGTAGCAACTGACCAACTAGTAGCAAGTGACCAACTAGTAGCAAGTGACCAACTAGTAGCAACTGACCAACTAGTAGCAAGTGACCAACTAGTAGCAACTGACCAACTAGTAGCAAGTGACCAACTAGTAGCAAGTGACCAACTAGTAGCAAGTCACCAACTAGTAGCAAGTCACCAACTAGTAGCAAGTGACCAACTAGTAGCAACTGACCAACTAGTAGCAAGTGACCAACTAGTAGCAACTGACCAACTAGTAGCAAGTGACCAACTAGTAGCAAGTGACCAACTAGTAGCAAGTCACCAACTAGTAGCAAGTCACCAACTAGTAGCAAGTGACCAACTAGTAGCTAGTGACCAACTAGTAGCAAGTGACCAACTAGTAGCAAGTCACCAACTAGTAGCAAGTGACCAACTAGTAGCAAGTCACCAACTAGTAGCAAGTGACCAACTAGTAGCAAGTGACCAACTAGTAGCAAGTGACCAACTAGTAGCAAGTCACCAACTAGTAGCAAGTGACCAACTAGTAGCAAGTCACCAACTAGTAGCTAGTGACCAACTAGTAGCAAGTCACCAACTAGTAGCAAGTGACCAACTAGTAGCAAGTGACCAACTAGTAGCAAGTCACCAACTAGTAGCAAGTCACCAACTAGTAGCGAGTGACCAACTAGTAGCGAGTGACCAACTAGTAGCAAGTCACCAACTAGTAGCAAGTGACCAACTAGTAGCAAGTGACCAACTAGTAGCAAGTGACCAACTAGTAGCAAGTGACCAACTAGTAGCAAGTGACCAACTAGTAGCAAGTCACCAACTAGTAGCAAGTCACCAACTAGTAGCAAGTCACCAACTAGTAGCAAGTCACCAACTAGTAGCAAGTGACCAACTAGTAGCAAGTCACCAACTAGTAGCAAGTCACCAACTAGTAGCAAGTCACCAACTAGTAGCAAGTGACCAACTAGTAGCAAGTGACCAACTAGTAGCAAGTCACCAACTAGTAGCAAGTGACCAACTAGTAGCAAGTCACCAACTAGTAGCAAGTCACCAACTAGTAGCAAGTCACCAACTAGTAGCAAGTGACCAACTAGTAGCAAGTGACCAACTAGTAGCAAGTCACCAACTAGTAGCAAGTCACCAACTAGTAGCAAGTCACCAACTAGTAGCAAGTCACCAACTAGTAGCAAGTCACCAACTAGTAGCAAGTGACCAACTAGTAGCAAGTGACCAACTAGTAGCAAGTCACCAACTAGTAGCAAGTCACCAACTAGTAGCAAGTGACCAACTAGTAGCAAGTGACCAACTAGTAGCAAGTGACCAACTAGTAGCAAGTGACCAACTAGTAGCAAGTGACCAACTAGTAGCAAGTCACCAACTAGTAGCAAGTCACCAACTAGTAGCAAGTGACCAACTAGTAGCAAGTCACCAACTAGTAGCAAGTGACCAACTAGTAGCAAGTGACCAACTAGTAGCAAGTGACCAACTAGTAGCAAGTGACCAACTAGTAGCAAGTGACCAACTAGTAGCAAGTGACCAACTAGTAGCAAGTCACCAACTAGTAGCAAGTGACCAACTAGTAGCAAGTGACCAACTAGTAGCAAGTGACCAACTAGTAGCAAGTGACCAACTAGTAGCAAGTGACCAACTAGTAGCAAGTCACCAACTAGTAGCAAGTGACCAACTAGTAGCAAGTGACCAACTAGTAGCAAGTGACCAACTAGTAGCAAGTGACCAACTAGTAGCAAGTGACCAACTAGTAGCAAGTCACCAACTAGTAGCAAGTCACCAACTAGTAGCAAGTCACCAACTAGTAGCAAGTGACCAACTAGTAGCAAGTCACCAACTAGTAGCAAGTCACCAACTAGTATCTAGTGACCAACTAGTAGCAAGTCACCAACTAGTAGCAACTGACCAACTAGTAGCAAGTGACCAACTAGTAGCAAGTGACCAACTAGTAGCAACTGACCAACTAGTAGCAAGTGACCAACTAGTAGCAAGTGACCAACTAGTAGCAACTGACCAACTAGTAGCAAGTGACCAACTAGTAGCAAGTGACCAACTAGTAGCAACTGACCAACTAGTAGCAACTGACCAACTAGTAGCAAGTGACCAACTAGTAGCAAGTGACCAACTAGTAGCAAGTCACCAACTAGTAGCAAGTCACCAACTAGTAGCAAGTGACCAACTAGTAGCAACTGACCAACTAGTAGCAACTGACCAACTAGTAGCAAGTGACCAACTAGTAGCAAGTGACCAACTAGTAGCAACTGACCAACTAGTAGCAACTGACCAACTAGTAGCAAGTGACCAACTAGTAGCAACTGACCAACTAGTAGCAACTGACCAACTAGTAGCAAGTCACCAACTAGTAGCAAGTCACCAACTAGTAGCAACTGACCAACTAGTAGCAACTGACCAACTAGTAGCAAGTGACCAACTAGTAGCAAGTGACCAACTAGTAGCAAGTGACCAACTAGTAGCAAGTGACCAACTAGTAGCAAGTGACCAACTAGTAGCAACTGACCAACTAGTAGCAACTGACCAACTAGTAGCAAGTGACCAACTAGTAGCAAGTCACCAACTAGTAGCAAGTGACCAACTAGTAGCAAGTCACCAACTAGTAGCAAGTGACCAACTAGTAGCAAGTGACCAACTAGTAGCAAGTGACCAACTAGTAGCAAGTGACCAACGAGTAGCAACTGACCAACGAGTAGCAAGTGACCAACTAGTATCTAGTGATCAACTAGTAGCAAGTCACCAACTAGTAGCAACTGACCAACTAGTAGCAAGTCACCAACTAGTAGCAAGTCACCAACTAGTAGCAAGTGACCAACTAGTAGCAAGTGACCAACTAGTAGCAACTGACCAACTAGTAGCAAGTGACCAACTAGTAGCAAGTGACCAACTAGTAGCAACTGACCAACTAGTAGCAAGTGACCAACTAGTAGCAAGTGACCAACTAGTAGCAACTGACCAACTAGTAGCAAGTGACCAACTAGTAGCAACTGACCAACTAGTAGCAAGTGACCAACTAGTAGCAAGTGACCAACTAGTAGCAAGTCACCAACTAGTAGCAAGTCACCAACTAGTAGCAAGTGACCAACTAGTAGCGAGTGACCAACTAGTAGCGAGTGACCAACTAGTAGCAAGTCACCAACTAGTAGCAAGTGACCAACTAGTAGCAAGTGACCAACTAGTAGCAAGTGACCAACTAGTAGCAAGTGACCAACTAGTAGCAAGTGACCAACTAGTAGCAAGTGACCAACTAGTAGCAAGTCACCAACTAGTAGCAAGTCACCAACTAGTAGCAAGTCACCAACTAGTAGCAAGTGACCAACTAGTAGCTAGTGACCAACTAGTAGCAAGTGACCAACTAGTAGCAAGTGACCAACTAGTAGCAAGTGACCAACTAGTAGCAAGTGACCAACTAGTAGCAAGTGACCAACTAGTAGCAAGTCACCAACTAGTAGCAACTGACCAACTAGTAGCAAGTCACCAACTAGTAGCAAGTGACCAACTAGTAGCAAGTGACCAACTAGTAGCAAGTCACCAACTAGTAGCAAGTGACCAACTAGTAGCAAGTGACCAACTAGTAGCAAGTGACCAACTAGTAGCAAGTGACCAACTAGTAGCAAGTCACCAACTAGTAGCAAGTCACCAACTAGTAGCAAGTCACCAACTAGTAGCAAGTGACCAACTAGTAGCAAGTGACCAACTAGTAGCAAGTGACCAACTAGTAGCAAGTCACCAACTAGTAGCAAGTCACCAACTAGTAGCAAGTCACCAACTAGTAGCAAGTGACCAACTAGTAGCTAGTGACCAACTAGTAGCAAGTGACCAACTAGTAGCAAGTGACCAACTAGTAGCAAGTGACCAACTAGTAGCAAGTCACCAACTAGTAGCAAGTGACCAACTAGTAGCAAGTGACCAACTAGTAGCAAGTGACCAACTAGTAGCAAGTGACCAACTAGTAGCAAGTCACCAACTAGTAGCAAGTCACCAACTAGTAGCAAGTGACCAACTAGTAGCAAGTCACCAACTAGTAGCAAGTCACCAACTAGTAGCAAGTCACCAACTAGTAGCAAGTCACCAACTAGTAGCAAGTCACCAACTAGTAGCAAGTCACCAACTAGTAGCAAGTCACCAACTAGTAGCAAGTCACCAACTAGTAGCAAGTCACCAACTAGTAGCAAGTCACCAACTAGTAGCAAGTCACCAACTAGTAGCAAGTCACCAACTAGTAGCAAGTGACCAACTAGTAGCAAGTCACCAACTAGTAGCAAGTCACCAACTAGTAGCAAGTCACCAACTAGTAGCAAGTCACCAACTAGTAGCAAGTCACCAACTAGTAGCAAGTCACCAACTAGTAGCAAGTCACCAACTAGTAGCAAGTCACCAACTAGTAGCAAGTCACCAACTAGTAGCAAGTCACCAACTAGTAGCAAGTCACCAACTAGTAGCAAGTCACCAACTAGTAGCAAGTCACCAACTAGTAGCAAGTCACCAACTAGTAGCAAGTCACCAACTAGTAGCAAGTCACCAACTAGTAGCAAGTCACCAACTAGTAGCAAGTCACCAACTAGTAGCAAGTCACCAACTAGTAGCAAGTCACCAACTAGTAGCAAGTCACCAACTAGTAGCAAGTGACCAACTAGTAGCAAGTCACCAACTAGTAGCAAGTCACCAACTAGTAGCAAGTCACCAACTAGTAGCAAGTGACCAACTAGTAGCAAGTCACCAACTAGTAGCAAGTCACCAACTAGTAGCAAGTCACCAACTAGTAGCAAGTCACCAACTAGTAGCAAGTCACCAACTAGTAGCAAGTCACCAACTAGTAGCAAGTGACCAACTAGTAGCAAGTGACCAACTAGTAGCTAGTGACCAACTAGTAGCAAGTGACCAACTAGTAGCAAGTCACCAACTAGTAGCAAGTGACCAACTAGTAGCAAGTCACCAACGAGTAGCAAGTGACCAACTAGTAGCAAGTCACCAACTAGTAGCAACTGACCAACTAGTAGCAAGTCACCAACTAGTAGCAAGTCACCAACTAGTAGCAAGTGACCAACTAGTAGCAAGTCACCAACTAGTAGCAAGTGACCAACTAGTAGCAAGTCACCAACTAGTAGCAAGTGACCAACTAGTAGCAAGTCACCAACGAGTAGCAAGTGACCAACTAGTAGCAAGTCACCAACTAGTAGCAACTGACCAACTAGTAGCAAGTCACCAACTAGTAGCAAGTCACCAACTAGTAGCAAGTGACCAACTAGTAGCAAGTCACCAACTAGTAGCAAGTGACCAACTAGTAGCAAGTCACCAACGAGTAGCAAGTCACCAACTAGTAGCAAGTGACCAACTAGTAGCAAGTGACCAACTAGTAGCAAGTCACCAACTAGTAGCAAGTGACCAACTAGTAGCAAGTCACCAACGAGTAGCAAGTGACCAACTAGTAGCAAGTCACCAACTAGTAGCAACTGACCAACTAGTAGCAAGTCACCAACTAGTAGCAAGTCACCAACTAGTAGCAAGTCACCAACTAGTAGCAAGTGACCAACTAGTAGCAACTGACCAACTAGTAGCAAGTCACCAACTAGTAGCAAGTCACCAACTAGTAGCAAGTGACCAACTAGTAGCAAGTGACCAACTAGTAGCAAGTCACCAACTAGTAGCAAGTCACCAACTAGTAGCAAGTCACCAACTAGTAGCAACTGACCAACTAGTAGCAAGTGACCAACTAGTAGCAAGTGACCAACTAGTAGCAAGTCACCAACTAGTAGCAAGTGACCAACTAGTAGCAAGTGACCAACTAGTAGCAAGTCACCAACTAGTAGCAAGTGACCAACTAGTAGCTAGTGACCAACTAGCAGCTAGTGACCAACTAGTAGCAAGTGACCAACTAGTAGCAAGTGACCAACTAGTAGCAAGTCACCAACTAGTAGCAAGTGACCAACTAGTAGCAAGTGACCAACTAGTAGCAAGTCACCAACTAGTAGCAAGTGACCTACTAGTAGCTAGTGACCAACTAGTAGCAAGTGACCAACTAGTAGCAAGTCACCAACTAGTAGCAAGTGACCAACTAGTAGCAAGTCACCAACTAGTAGCAAGTGACCAACTAGTAGCAAGTGACCAACTAATAGCAAGTCACCAACTAGTAGCAAGTGACCAACTAGTAGCAAGTAACCAACTAGTAGCAAGTGACCAACTAGTAGCAAGTGACCAACTAGTAGCAAGTCACCAACTAGTAGCAAGTCACCAACTAGTAGCAAGTAACCAACTAGTAGCAAGTGACCAACTAGTAGCAAGTCACCAACTAGTAGCAAGTGACCAACTAGTAGCAACTGACCAACTAGTAGCAAGTGACCAACTAGTAGCAAGTCACCAACTAGTAGCAAGTCACCAACTAGTAGCAAGTGACCAACTAGTAGCAAGTCACCAACTAGTAGCAAGTCACCAACTAGTAGCAAGTCACCAACTAGTAGCAAGTGACCAACTAGTAGCAAGTCACCAACTAGTAGCAAGTCACCAACTAGTAGCAAGTAACCAACTAGTAGCAAGTGACCAACTAGTAGCAAGTCACCAACTAGTAGCAAGTGACCAACTAGTAGCAACTGACCAACTAGTAGCAACTGACCAACTAGTAGCAAGTGACCAACTAGTAGCAAGTGACCAACTAGTAGCAAGTCACCAACTAGTAGCAAGTCACCAACTAGTAACAAGTCACCAACTAGTAGCAAGTGACCAACTAGTAGCTAGTGACCAACTAGCAGCTAGTGACCAACTAGTAGCAAGTGACCAACTAGTAGCAAGTGACCAACTAGTAGCAAGTCACCAACTAGTAGCTAGTGACCAACTAGTAGCAAGTCACCAACTAGTAGCAAGTGACCAACTAGTAGCAAGTGACCAACTAGTAGCTAGTGACCAACTAGCAGCTAGTGACCAACTAGTAGCAAGTGACCAACTAGTAGCAAGTGACCAACTAGTAGCAAGTGACCAACTAGTAGCAACTGACCAACTAGCAGCAAGTCACCAACTAGTAGCAAGTCACCAACTAGTAGCAAGTGACCAACTAGTAGCAAGTCACCAACTAGTAGCAAGTGACCAACTAGTAGCAAGTCACCAACTAGTAGCAACTGACCAACTAGTAGCAACTGACCAACTAGTAGCAAGTCACCAACTAGCAGCAAGTCACCAACTAGTAGCAAGTCACCAACTAGTAGCAAGTGACCAACTAGTAGCAAGTGACCAACTAGTAGCAAGTGACCAACTAGTAGCAACTGACCAACTAGCAGCAAGTGACCAACTAGTAGCAAGTCACCAACTAGTAGCAAGTGACCAACTAGTAGCAAGTGACCAACTAGTAGCAAGTCACCAACTAGTAGCAACTGACCAACTAGTAGCAACTGACCAACTAGTAGCAAGTGACCAACTAGTAGCAAGTCACCAACTAGTAGCAAGTGACCAACTAGTAGCAAGTCACCAACTAGTAGCAAGTCACCAACTAGTAGCAAGTGACCAACTAGTAGCAACTGACCAACTAGTAGCAACTGACCAACTAGTAGCAAGTCACCAACTAGTAGCAACTGACCAACTAGTAGCAACTGACCAACTAGTAGCAACTGACCAACTAGTAGCAAGTGACCAACTAGTAGCAAGTCACCAACTAGTAGCAACTGACCAACTAGCAGCAAGTGACCAACTAGCAGCAAGTGACCAACTAGTAGCAAGTGACCAACTAGTAGCAACTGACCAACTAGTAGCAAGTGACCAACTAGTAGCAAGTCACCAACTAGTAGCAAGTCACCAACTAGTAGCAAGTCACCAACTAGTAGCAAGTGACCAACTAGTAGCAAGTGACCAACTAGTAGCTAGTGACCAACTAGTAGCAAGTGACCAACTAGTAGCAAGTGACCAACTAGTAGCTAGTGACCAACTAGTAGCAAGTGACCAACTAGTAGCTAGTGACCAACTAGTAGCTAGTGACCAACTAGTAGCAAGTGACCAACTAGTAGCAAGTGACCAACTAGTAGCTAGTGACCAACTAGTAGCAAGTCACCAACTAGTAGCAAGTCACCAACTAGTAGCAAGTGACCAACTAGTAGCAAGTGACCAACTAGTAGCAAGTCACCAACTAGTAGCAACTGACCAACTAGTAGCAAGTGACCAACTAGTAGCAACTGACCAACTAGTAGCAAGTGACCAACTAGTAGCAAGTGACCAACTAGTAGCAAGTCACCAACTAGTAGCAACTGACCAACTAGTAGCAAGTGACCAACTAGTAGCAACTGACCAACTAGTAGCAACTGACCAACTAGTAGCAACTGACCAACTAGTAGCAAGTGACCAACTAGTAGCAACTGACCAACTAGTAGCAAGTGACCAACTAGTAGCAAGTCACCAACTAGTAGCAAGTGACCAACTAGTAGCAAGTCACCAACTAGCAGCAAGTGACCAACTAGTAGCAACTGACCAACTAGTAGCTAGTGACCAACTAGTAGCAAGTGACCAACTAGTAGCAAGTCACCAACTAGTAGCAAGTGACCAACTAGTAGCAACTGACCAACTAGTAGCAAGTCACCAACTAGCAGCAAGTGACCAACTAGTAGCAACTGACCAACTAGTAGCTAGTGACCAACTAGTAGCAAGTGACCAACTAGTAGCAAGTCACCAACTAGTAGCAAGTGACCAACTAGTAGCAAGTCACCAACTAGTAGCAAGTGACCAACTAGTAGCAAGTGACCAACTAGTAGCAAGTGACCAACTAGTAGCAAGTGACCAACTAGTAGCAAGTGACCAACTAGTAGCAAGTCACCAACTAGTAGCAAGTGACCAACTAGTAGCAAGTGACCAACTAGTAGCAAGTGACCAACTAGTAGCAAGTCACCAACTAGTAGCAAGTCACCAACTAGTAGCAAGTGACCAACTAGTAGCAAGTGACCAACTAGTAGCAAGTGACCAACTAGTAGCAAGTGACCAACTAGTAGCAAGTGACCAACTAGTAGCAAGTCACCAACTAGTAGCAAGTGACCAACTAGTAGCAAGTCACCAACTAGTAGCAACTGACCAACTAGTAGCAAGTGACCAACTAGTAGCTAGTGACCAACTAGTAGCAAGTGACCAACTAGTAGCAAGTCACCAACTAGTAGCAAGTCACCAACTAGTAGCAAGTGACCAACTAGTAGCAAGTGACCAACTAGTAGCAAGTCACCAACTAGTAGCAAGTGACCAACTAGTAGCAAGTGACCAACTAGTAGCAAGTGACCAACTAGTAGCTAGTGACCAACTAGTAGCAAGTGACCAACTAGTAGCAAGTCACCAACTAGTAGCAAGTGACCAACTAGTAGCAAGTGACCAACTAGTAGCAACTGACCAACTAGTAGCAAGTCACCAACTAGTAGCAAGTGACCAACGAGTAGCAAGTGACCAACTAGTAGCAAGTGACCAACTAGTAGCAACTGACCAACTAGTAGCAAGTCACCAACTAGTAGCAAGTGACCAACGAGTAGCAAGTGACCAACTAGTAGCAACTGACCAACTAGTAGCAAGTCACCAACTAGTAGCAAGTGACCAACTAGTAGCAAGTGACCAACGAGTAGCAAGTGACCAACTAGTAGCAAGTCACCAACTAGTAGCAAGTGACCAACGAGTAGCAAGTGACCAACTAGTAGCAACTGACCAACTAGTAGCAAGTCACCAACTAGTAGCAAGTGACCAACTAGTAGCAAGTGACCAACTAGTAGCAAGTCACCAACTAGTAGCAAGTCACCAACTAGTAGCAAGTGACCAACTAGTAGCAAGCGACCAACTAGTAGCAAGTGACCAACCTGTCAACTAACCTTAAAATTGCTCTTTTAAATGCATTAACAGACCATTACAATTCATCAACTATAAACCACTAAATTTATATTTTGATTCAGTTTAAAATACCTTTTTAAAAATAAACTTTGTCCCCGGATAACGGGGATTCCAGGATAAGGAAAGCTTTATTCTTGTTATCCTGGGATAAACTAAACCTCGGGAAATAAGAAACCCTAGTGTCAAGTACAAGCGTCAACACTTGCTCTATAACGAAACACTTACTGATCTGCCACAGACTCGTCACAGACTCTACAAGCGTCAACACTCTGCCACAGACTCTATACCGAAACACACTCTGCCACATGCTCTATAGCGAATTCCTCACTCTTTCATTGAAGTTTTCCTCCTTGAACTCTCTCCCTCTCTTTCTCACTGTCTCTCTCCCTGTCTCTCGCTATGTCCCCCTCTCTTTGTTTCTCTATATCTTCTCTGCTCCTGTCTCTCCCTGCCTACCTCTATGTCTCCCTTTTTCCCTGTCTCTCTCCGTCTCTCTCTCTCTCTCTCTCTCTCTCTGCCTACCTCCCTGTCTCACTCTTTCCTGCCTCTCTCCATCTTTCTTTTTCCCTGTTTCTCTCTCTGCCTCTCTTTGTCTCTCTCTCTTTCCATGTCTCTCTCTCTTGCGCACCCTTTCTTTCACCCTCTCTCTCTCTCCATCTTTCTCTACCTCTCTCTCTGTCTCTCTCCCTCTATCTTTCTTCCTATCTCTTTCTCTGTATGTCTCTCTCTCTCTCTCTCTCTCTCTCTCTTCAAATTCTCAATCTCGATCACGCATCCAGTTAAAAATTCAAGAATGACTTCCTTCTGTAATCAACGTTGTCTCATCGATGTGCATTCAATATTTCAACATTTTGTTAGGCACACGGCCAGCGAGCTGCTCAAATATTCATCACTGTACAGAGAATATATTCAATGTAGATTGTGTGCTTGATGTAACATGTGGATTGTGTGCTTGATGTAACACGTGGATAGTGTGCTTGATGTAACATGTGGATAGTGTGCTTGATGTAACATGTGGATAGTGTGCTTGATGTAACATGTGGATTGTGTGCTTGATGTAACATGTGGATTGTGGGCTTAATGTAACATGTGGATTGTGTGCTTGATGTAACATGTGGATTGTGGGCGTGATGTAACATGTGGATTGTGGGCGTGATGTAACACGTGGATAGTGTGCTTGATGTAACATGAGGATTGTGTGCTTGATGTAACATGTGGATTGTGTGCTTGATGTAACATGTGGATTTTGTGCTTGATGTAACACGTGGATTGTGGGCTTGATGTAACATGTGGATTGTGTGCTTGATGTAACATGTGGATTGTGGGCTTGATGTAACATGTGGATTGTGTGCTTGATGTAACATGTGGATTGTGGGCGTGATGTAACATGTGGATTGTGGGCGTGATGTAACACGTGGATAGTGTGCTTGATGTAACATGTGGATTGTGTGCTTGATGTAACATGTGGATTGTGTGCTTGATGTAACACGTGGATTGTGGGCTTGATGTAACATGTGGATTGTGGGCTTGATATAACATGTGGATTGTGTGCTTGATGTAACATGTGGATTGTGCGCTTGATGTAACATGTGGATTGTGCGCTTGGTGTAACATGTGGATTGTGTGCTTGTGTGTACTAAGTAACTTGTAGAGTATGTGTAGTAAGTAACATGTGGATTGTGTGCTTGGTGTAACATGTGGATTGTGTGCTTGATGTAACATGTAGATTGTGTGTACTAAGTAACATGTAGATTGTGTGTACTAAGTAACATGTAGATTGTGTGTACTAAGTAACATGTAGATTGTGTGTACTAAAGAACATGTAGAATGCATGATGTGTCGTTGCTTGATTACGAAGCCGAGTGGTCGACTCAAGATCAAAGATCTGGAATGTTTCTTCAAGCTGTCCTCGTAGCTGTCCTAGTAGCTGTCATCGGAGCTGTCCTAGTAGCTGTCCTAGTAGAAAGGGTTGGAGGAATAGTTGATAAGATCATTGACATTTTTACCTGAAATTTTTGTTAAAAACGATTAATTTTATTTACTATCAGTCCAGGGCTGACTCAGCTATTTATCCTTGTATCTTTACTTAGGGACGCTTTGTATTCTCTTTCTATCTCTCTCCCTCTCTCTCTCTCTCTCTCTCTCTCTCTCACTCGTTCGCTCTTTTTTCTCTCTCTCGTTCTCTCTTTTCTCTCAGTCTCTCTCTTTCTCTCTCTACTCTCTGTCTTTCTCTTTCTCTCTCTATATTTCTCTGTCTCTCTCTCTCTCTCTCTCTCTGTCTCTCTCTCTCGTTCTCTCTGTTCCCTCTCTCTCCCTCTCGTTCTCTCTCTCTTCCCTCTCTCTCTGTTCCCCCCTCTCTCTCTCTCTGTTCCCTCTCTCTTCCTCTCGTTCTCTCTGTTCCCACTCTCTCTGTTCCCCCCTCTCTCTCTCTCTGTTCCCTCTCTCTCCCTCGTTCTCTCTGTTCTCTCTCTGTGTTCCCTCTCTCTCTCGTTCTCTCTGTTCTCTCTCTCTCTTCCGTTCTCTCTGTTCGCTCTCTCTCTCTTTCTCTTTGTCTCTCGATTCTTCCATGTCATATAACCCCTTCTCTCTCACTCGAAATCTACTGTGAGATATTATCTGATGGACTAGGGACGGAGACCAACTCAAGACATAGAGTCACATCGGGAATACGTTGTAAGGTCTGCGAACTGCTGAGTTTGTTTTTAAAGTCAATGTATTGGTCAATGTCCTCTGTCTGAGTTGGTCAATGTCCTCTGTCTGAGTTGGTCAATGTCCTCTGTCTGAGTTGGTCAATGTCCTCTGTCTGAGTTGGTCAATGTCCTCTGTCCGAGTTGGTCAATGTCCTCTGTCTGAGTTGGTCTCGAGAGAAGACTGATCCTATATGAAGTGTCCCGTCCACTGATCCTATATGAAGTGTCCCGTCCACTGATCCTATATGAAGTGTCCCGTCCACTGATCCTATATGAAGTGTCCCGTCCACTGATCCTATATGAAGTGTCCCGTCCACTGATCCTATATGAAGTGTCCCCTCCACTGATCCTATATGAAGTGTCCCGTCCACCCGCATGTTGAGATAGTGTTATCATAATTATTTCTTTGCATTGAAGGCTCTTCTATAATAATAGCATTTCTAATGACCCCAAACACACAATCGCTCCCTTTCACTCTCTCCTTCTTTCTCATTGTCTCCCTCTTTCTTTCTCCGTCTCCATTTTTCTCTATGTATAATGTGTCTCTATATTTCTCTCTCAATCTTCATCTCTCAATCTTCATCTCTCAATCTTCATCTCTCAATCTTCATCTCTCAATCTTCATCTCTCAATCTTCATCTCTCAATCTTCATCTCTCAATCTTCATCTCTCAATCTTCATCTCTCAATCTTCATCTCTCAATCTTCATCTCTCAATCTTCAACTCTCAATCTTCATCTCTCAATCTTCATCTCTCAATCTTCATCTCTCAATCTTCATCTCTCAATCTTCATCTCTCAATCTTCATCTCTCAATCTTCATCTCTCAATCTTCATCTCTCAATCTTCATCTCTCAATCTTCATCTCTCAATCTTCATCTCTCAATCTTCATCTCTCAATCTTCGTCTCTCAATCTTCGTCTCTCAATCTTCGTCTCTCAATCTTCATCTCTCAATCTTCATCTCTCAATCTTCATCTCTCAATCTTCATCTCTCAATCTTCATCTCTCAATCTTCATCTCTCAATCTTCATCTCTCAATCTTCATCTCTCAATCTTCATCTCTCAATCTTCATCTCTCAATCTTCATCTCTCAATCTTGCTCTCTCTCTTTTATTCTTTTTATCTTACTCTCCATCAAATGATGTATATTTTATTTCTCAACTCATCCATCATCATTCATCGTAAATCACAAACCATTCAATGTTATTTGAACTTACAACTCCCCAAGGAACGACTTCTGTTCCATATTCCAGTGCTTTTTTCCAGGATGAATAAAAACCATTTTAATTATTGTCAGTTGGAAAAGGGAGATAAGAGCCGACGTTAAGAAGCGCACAACCCCCTCACCCCCAGAGCCCCCCTCACCCCCAGAGCTCCCCACCCCCAGAGCCCCCTCACACCCAGAGCCCCCCTCACCCACAGAGCCCCCTCACCCCCCAGAACCCCCCCACCCCCAGAGCCCCCACCCCCAGAGCCCCCTCACCCCCCAGAGACCCATCACCCCCAGAGCCCCCTCACCCCCAGAGCCCCCCACCCCCAGAGCCCCCTCACCCCCCGCGCCCCCTCACTCCCAGAGCTCCAATCAATGAAGTTTTTTTCAAGTGCCCGTTGATTCTCCTTGTCTTCTCAAATATCCCTCAAAGAACTTGTCCATCATTTGTCTCCAGACAACGTCTGCTTCTTGACTCACCCTTAGGATTACCGACCCCAAAAGTCGTATCCATCGTACAACAAGGATAATTATCTATGCTCAGTACATCAACACTCACGTTTTTTTAAAAATTCAGTCTATCGTATCAGACGCCAAGTTCACGGCGTTCTGTCCCCTCGGCTGAATAAAAGAACAGTTGTAATATTCTGATATGTTCTCCGTGTCTTATACTTCCATTTTTTTTTCATCTTTGATTTGAGCAAAGAAACAAAATAAGGTCATACATCTGAGGTCAGGCTGATGCTATACACCAGATGTAAAAAAACACATTGTGGGATATGTCTACCTTTATGTTCGTTATAGCCATACAGTTATTCTGGCATGTCGGTAGCATCAAGCTACCTTACTTTGCTTGCCGCAAAATAGATCTTTTACTACTGATGAGAACCACGACCGTACTTGTGAAATAGGTTTATGATGGACAATAAGTTAGCTGAAATGTGGTATCCGAGAGGACAGTGAGAGGACAGTGAGGGGACAGTGAGAGGACAGTGAGAGGACAATGAGAGGACAGTGAGAGAACAGTGATAGGACAGTGAGAGAACAGTCAGAGGGCAGTGAAAGGACAGTGAGAGGACAGTGAGAGGGCAGTGAGAGGAAAGTGAGAGGACAGTGAGAGGACTGTGAGGGGACAGTGAGAGAACAGTGAGAGGGCAGTGAGAAAACAGTGAGAGGGCAGTGAGAGGGCAGTGAGGGAACAGTGAGAGGGCAGTGAGAGGGCAGTGAGAGGACAGTGAAAGGGCAGTGAGAGGACAGTGAGAGGACAGTGAAAGGGCAGTGAGAGGACAGTGAGAGGGCAGTGAAAGGACAGTGAGAGGGCAGTGAGAGGAAAGTGAGAGGACAGTGCGAGGACAATGAGAGACAGTGAGAGACAGTGAGAGGAAAGTGAGAGTACAGTAAGAGGACAGTGAGCGGAAAGTAAGAGGAAAATCAATATATATGTTTATCTATTTATAGATTGCGTGTCTATTTGAGGCACTAGCAATTATAATATCAAGTTATAAAGTCACTGGCTATTATAATATCAAGTTATAAAGTCACTGGCTATTATAATATCAAGTTATAAAGTCACTGGCTATTAAAAATTTCCAATAAAACTTGTCAGGGAAAATATTTGAGGAGTCAGATTGCCTACATTTATTTCAACATTTTTAATAGAAATCGTGTTTTTATGACTGTAACTGTGCCAAGCAGGGGAGTCACTTCAGGTTCTTTTCAGGGGTGGGTGGGGGGGGGGGGCTAAACCAAAACTTGGTCGGGTTGTTAAATTTATTACTTGAGGCGCCACAGTACATATAAATTTTTAAAAAAACTGCAAATGCTGGGGGTGGTTGCAAATGCCCTTCTCTTCCCTACCAAAACGACGTCCCTGGTCCAAAGCGCGGATAACTTAAAATGTCAACAACAAGAAAAGACTCAACGAGCAACGAAGGTAGCAAACAATATTTATCAGCAGCTAAAACGCTCTGATAATCTGAGACATAAATCAATTATATCAGTCTCAGACTCAAGTTACGGGTGAACAGAACCAGTGGGAACATGATCTGTCTCTAGAATAGAATTCAATTTTAAGCCTTGAAATAATAGAGAATTGGAACATGTGGAACATGTGGCCCAATGATCTATCTTATATTATAACTGTATAAAGGCCGACCCACCATGACATTTCTGTTGTCATCCGAAACCGACCAGGTAATCGTGCTTAAAATATATTTTTCAGTTGAAGTAGAAATTCGGCTCAGTGTATCGTCGGCTCAGTGTATTGTCGGCTCAGTATATTGTCGGCTCAGTGTATTGTCGGCTCAGTGTATTGTCGGCTCAGTGTATTGTCGGCTCAGTGTATTCTCGGCTCAGTGCATTGTCGGCTCAGTGTATTGTCGGCTCAGTGTATTGTCGGCTCAGTGTATTGTCGGCTCAATGTATTGTCGGTTCAGTGTATTGTCGGCTCAGTGTATTCTCGGCTCAGTGTATTGTCGGCTCAGTGTATTGCAAATATTTTTGATTGCAGTGTATATAATAATAGTGTTTGCCATTACTAAGACCGGAAAATGACAAATCGCATGTTACTATTTTTAGACAATGTTTTCGTAAAACATAGCTCCAAGCAATGTATTTCCGCATGTTTATATGGCAGTAACAATTGGTTTGTAAAAATCTTTCGTAAAATTAAGTTTTAAAACTTTCTCGTCTAGGTTGAGACTTGAGACCCACTGCGCTGGCTCACATTAACGTAGAAGTCCCGAACAGATGTTGAGAAATCGGCCAGAGGGAATATCAGAATGTTTTGTTAATATCCCAATGAAATTGGCCAGAATGTATGCCCGGATGTTCTATTAATAGATTTCCGCCATAATATGACAAAGCCTATATATTACAGTTGTAAACGATAATGAGATTTCCGGTTAGCGGTTTGAAGCATGTTATCTGTTTTTGACTTTTACAAAACGGTGAGCAATACTTTCTTTTCTTTTCAATAGTTATTACTTTAAGTTGTTATTCATTATTAAGCAGACTTTTAAAATATAGTAAACTAAATAAAAGTAAAATATAAATCGCACAATGAATCAAATATAAAATAGTCATTGGCTAAGGATCTTTGCGGCACAGACAACACCAAGCGCTAGATTTGAGGCCAAACGTTGAGGTCAACTTGTCCGGACCGTTTAATTTTAAACCATGTCGAGATAACCTTCCAAACGGTGCACCATTTTCACTTTTTGTTTCGGACCAAGCACAAGATAGTTCCTTTTTTTGGTATTGAAGAATTTTTCCCGGCATATTTCTTATGTCGTCATTGTTAAGGTTTTCTCGTTATCTATTTTTCATCACCAATTGCTAGATGTGATCTCAGTTTTCAACCTATTACACTCCTTCGATGGTTGTTGGAAATAGTTCTGTATGTGCTTGCGCAGGTAAATGATGAGGTAAATATTCTAAAAGAGTTTTTTTCCTACCACGTGCAAAGGATACATTGTACAACCGGACAACAGCAGGTGAAAAAGGGAATTTTCGGGATAGGGTTTGTCATTTCTAAGACCGGACAAAATCACATCGCTTTAAGTGATTGTTACTTTTTAAAACACTTTATATCGACATTACTTTTGTTTAGTGTGCTGCCTAGGTAAATGAAGATGGCAGTTTGTTAGCAAGGTAAATGAAGATGGCAGTTTGTTAGCAAGGTAAATGAAGCTGGCAGTTTGTTACCAAGGTAAATGAATCTGGCAGTTTGTTACCAAGGTAAATGAAGCTGGCAGTTTGTTGCCAAGGTAAATGAAGCTTGCAGTTTGTTATAATGGTAAATGAATCTGGCAGTTTGTTACCAAGGTAAATGAAGCTGGCAGTTTGTTGCCAAGGTAAATGAAGCTTGCAGTTTGTTATAATGGTAAATGAATCTGGCAGTTTGTTACCAAGGTAAATGAAGCTGGCAGTTTGTTACCATGGTAAATGAAGCTAGCCGTTTATTACCAAGGTAAATGAAGCTGGCAGTTTTTTACCAAGATAAATGAAGCTGGCAGTTTGTTATCATGGTAAATGAATCTGGCAGTTTGTTACCACAGTAAATGAAGCTGACAGTTGTTTACTATGGTAAATGAGGCTGGCAGTTTGTTACCATGGTAAATGAAGCTGGCAGTTTGTTACCAAGGTAAATGAAGATGGCAGTTTGTTACCACGGTAAATGAAGCTGGCAGTTTGTTACCAAGGTAAATGAAGCTGGCAGTTTGTTACCATGGTAAATGAAGCTGGC
The DNA here is from genome assembly GCA_964017045.1 of Omphiscola glabra. Lineage (NCBI taxonomy): Eukaryota > Metazoa > Mollusca > Gastropoda > Lymnaeidae > Omphiscola > Omphiscola glabra. The sequence goes on from OZ024796.1 coordinate 2,526,357, forward strand.
AGTTTGTTACCAAGGTAAATGAAGCTGGCAGTGTGTTACCAAGGTAAATCAAGCTGGCAGTTTTTTACCATGGTAAATGAAGCTGGCAGTTTGTTTCCAAGGTAAATGACGCTGGCAGTTTGTTACCTTGGTAAATGAAGCTGGCAAATTGTTACCATGGTAAATGAAGCTGACAGTTTGTTACTGTCGAAAATTCTATTCTTATCTATATATTTCTGGTCCCCAAAATGTCGAACCACGAATAATTACTTTCAGAACAGGGGATATATATATAGATAAAGGTCCCTAGCGATACGTTGATTAGTATTACTATGACTCTGTCTAGGGAATGATTACTACAATCAACAGTTATAACAATAACGTTACTATTACTTAAAAACACCAGTGGTTCAGCCACAAATAATTATTTTAATTATTTAAAATACTAAATACATATAGAAACATACAAATAGTAATACTTAATATCAATACAAATACAATGCTTTACTAATACAAGGTTATGATGCTGGACGTTCGGTGGAACGTTCGTCTCGGCTTGCCCTCTCTTGCCTGTTCTCGTCTGCTATACACACTGCCAGACTCTTACAGCACACAACAAAGCCCTGGAAGGGTCGCCACTGGTCACTCGGCTGTGCAGGGGGGGGGGAGGAACTGCTCGCCACGCTCTGCTACCTCTACAACACTTCTGTTTGGGTCGTCTGCTGACCTTATCTCTCTAGTGCGTTACTCGCTCGTTATTATCTTCCTTGTGCAATTACTGCGTCAGGGTTAAACTGTTAACCGCTGACGTCTTATACAGTACTGAGTTCTAGTCTACTGAGCTCTGCTATGGCATATGCCTCTATAGCCCTGAGCCTAATCTCATTCAACTGACTGAACTGAGCTAACGTACTAACTGTACTAACTACTAACTAACTAACTGCTAACTAACTAACTGCTAACTAACTAACTGCTAACTAACTAACTGCTAACTAACTAGCTGTAAAGAGAATAATAGATACAACATAAGCTACATCTAAGAATTACAGTCTTATCACAATATTACTAATCATACATATAACGTGGTACTCTAACAATGACTTGATAACTAACTATAATCCTAACATATCCTCTAACAAAATGCTAACATTACAAACATGTGAAACTAACAACAATAATAATGTTACCAACCCTACGACACTTGATTGGACACACTCCAGAAAGCAAATAGTCATAAGCCAGGCTCAGACTTGTCTGTCAATTACACTACCGTAATTACAGGGACGAGAGAGAACGACTAACTGACTTACAACTCTATATATACTCGGATCGAACTAACGCTGACCTAGTCCAGTTAACGGTGACCTCTGGGTCATACATATGATTAATATACTATATGCTAATTTTTCGTGTGGTCAACCAATGGTTCACCAGCTGACCCTAGGTCACAAGCTTGGTCGCACGCTGACCATTTTTCTGGTTGACCGGGACTTCCATTTTTTCTGACTATGAGTCATTATTATAATCAGTACTGGCCTAATTGAGTCGATCACGTGACAAGCGACTGACAAGTGACCGGTAGGTTGTGTGAGCCAGCGGGTCTCACACAAGTGAGGACCAGCGGGTCTCAACAGTTACCAAGGTAAATGAAGCTGGCAGTTTGTTACCATGGTAAATGAAGCTGGCAGTTTGTTACCAAGGTAAATGAAGCTGGCAGTTTGTTACCAAGGTAAATGAAGCTGGCAGTTTGTTACTATGGTAAATGAAGCTGGCAGTTTGTTTCCAAGGTAAATGACGCTGGCAGTTTGTTACCTTGGTAAATGAAGCTGGCAGTTTGTTACCATGGTAAATGAAGCTGACAGTTTGTTACCATGGTAAATGAAGCTGGCAGTTTGTTACCATGGTAAATGAAGCTGACAGTTTGTTACCAAGGTAAATGAAGCTGGCAGTGTGTTACCAATGTAAATGAAGCTGGCAGTGTGTTACCAATGTAAATGGAGCTGGCAGTGTGTTACCAATGTAAATGAAGCTGGCAGTGTGTTACCAATGTAAATGAAGCTGGCAGTGTGTTACCAATGTAAATGAAGCTGTTCACCACTACACGCCTTGCGCTTTAACTTGAGTGTCCGGCTTCGCAGGAGCCATCAGGACCTCAGTCTTTTCAGCGTTGATTACTAGCCTCTAGAGCAGTGGTTCTCAACCTTCCTAATGCCGCGACCTTTTAATACAGTTTCTCTTGTTGTGGCGACCCCCCAACCACCAAATTATTTTCGTTGCTACGTCATAACTGTTGAGTATATGTGTTCCGATGGACTCAGGCGACCCCTGTGAAATGGTCGCTCGACCCCAGAATGGGTCGTGATTCAAGTGTTGAGAGCCGCTGCTCTAGAGTCAAATGAAATGGGAAAAAATGAAAACTTGAAATAAGAAATGAAAACAGTTCAAAACGGAAGTGTATGCATTGTTCTTCTTGGTCATAATGAAAAAATGCGTAACGAGCTATATACCGCCATCACAGAGCTATATACCACTGGCACAGAGCTATATACCACTGGCACAGAGCTATATACCGCTGGCACAGAGCTATATACCGCCATCACAGAGCTATATACCGCCATCACAGAGCTATATACCGCCATCACAGAGCTATATACCGCAATCACAGAGCTATATACCCACGGCACAGAGCTATATACCGCCATCACAGAGCTATATACCGCTGGCACAGAGCTATATACCGCAATCACAGAGCTATATACCCACGGCACAGAGCTATATACCGCCATCACAGAGCTATATACCGCTGGCACAGAGCTATATACCGCTGGCACAGAGCTATATACCGCCATCACAGAGCTATATACCGCTGGCACAGAGCTATATACCGCTGGCACAGAGCTATACACCGCAATCACAGAGCTATATACCCACGGCACAGAGCTATATACCGCCATCACAGAGCTATATACCGCTGGCACAGAGCTATATACCGCAATCACAGAGCTATATACCCACGGCACAGAGCTATATACCGCCATCACAGAGGTATATACCGCTGGCACAGAGCTATATACCGCAATCACAGAGCTATATACCCACCGCACAGAGCTATATACCCACGGCACAGAGCTATATACCCACGGCACCGAGCTATATACCGCTGGCACAGAGCTATAACCGCCATCACAGAGCTATATACCCACGGCACAGAAATTTTGATCATAAAATTTTAAGCAAAACTTGTATCATTATTTTTGTGTGTGTGAATTATCTTCAGTAAAAAATAGCTCACATTATGTCATCTTTCATGGCGTTCATATGTTTAAAAAACATAACATTTTCCTTTGTGATTGGGCAGGGGAGTCAGCCCAGCTTCGATTATGTCAATATCTAATAACAAAATATTGATGTGTGTCCGCTGTTGCCATATTGAGTGCTTTTTCCGGCGTTATCAAACTTTCCATTGGAGGATTAGCTCTTATGCTGAAGCAGTGAGGAAATTTACGCTCGCTCGTCTCTTAGAACCTTCTTTCTCTTTGAAATTTCTTTACCTTTGAACCTTCTTTCTCTTTGAACTTTCTTTCTGTTTATACGTTCTTCATTCATTTTCGATGGCTTAATTTCTAAATACTTTATATCAACTTCGTTTTTTCTCATGTGGTTCTGGCAAAATCACTGGACGGCTAATTGACCCACTTCCCGTCATCTTTTTTGAACTGAAAATTTGCACTTGGACTCGTTGTCGATGACAACACATTCTAGCAAATTTTCAGCGCCCCCCTCCCCCCACATCATCAAACTCAAAAATCTTTTGCTCTTGTTTTTTCAAGGGGAAGATGAATGACTATGATGTATTCGATGCTTACGTCTTTTGGTGTGGAGATTAACTGGGCAGCTGTTGCTAGGGGAAAAATAGGGAAATATCAAACGTGTTTTCGCCAGATTTTGACCTTTTATATCACCGCTTCTTAATAAAGGATAAATAAAATAAAAAGAGAAAAATACCAACAAAAGGCCAACAAAAATGTCAACCATGATGCCAACCTTAATGCCAACCAAAATGCCAACCAAAATGCCAACAAAAATGCCAACAAAAATGCCAACCAAAATGCCAACCAAAATGCCAACAAAAATGCCAACAAAAATGCCAACAAAAATGCCAACCAAAATGCCAACCAAAATGCCAACCAAAATGCCAACCAAAATGCCAACCAAAATGCCAACCAAAATGCCAACCAAAATGCCAACCAAAATGCCAACCAAAATGCCAACCAAAATGCCAACAAAAATGCCAACAAAAATGCCAACAAAAATGCCAACAAAAATGCCAACCAAAATGCCAACCAAAATGCCAACCAAAATGCCAACCAAAATGCCAACCATAATGCCAACCAAAATGCAAACAAAAATGCCAACAAAAATGCCAACAAAAATGCCAACCAAAATGCCAACCAAAATGCCAACAAAAATGCCAACAAAAATGCCAACCAAAATGCCAACCAAAATGCCAACCAAAATGCCAACCAAAATGCCAACAAAGGATTGGCACGGAAACTCTGGTTTTAAAGGGATCGTTGTTAATTTCACGTTAATTTGTTAAATTGTGTTTTCAATTGAACCCAAATAGAATGCAGTTCCATAGAACATCTTGTTGAATGGGGACTGTTAACACTTTTTATCCTTCACGCGATAGTTCATTTCGTCCTAAATTGTTTTTAAAAATTTTACAATAATAGTATAAGGGTGGGGGTTAAGGTGGGGGTTAGGGTGGGGGTAAGGGTGGGGATTAGTTTGGGATTTAGGCGGGGGCTAGGTTGGGGGCGAGGGCGAGGATTAGGTTGGGGTTAGGGTGGGGGACAAGGCTTAGGGTGGGTTTACCGCTTAACATAGAAGAAAACTGTGAGAGAAAAAATGCAAGCACTCTCTTGGAAATGTAAAGTTAACAAGAACCTACTCATGAGTGATGCCATTTTTAACAGTTTCACCTCAAACCTTATAAATACTACGTTGTTCTCAAAATAAACGAATGTAATATGCCCAGGGCTTTAATTTGTTTCGAACGCAAGATGGCGTCTTTCTTAGCCTGACGTAAAGAAATGTGTAATAACTTGCCTACTTTATGCAAATCACTTTAGATTTTATTTGATATTATTTTTCTATCTTTATATATATATAAGGGGGGCCCTAAGAGAAAGTGTGACAGTTTGTGACACGGGCTGGTGGAGGGGGGGGGGTAAAGATCTTACGTGACATCACATTTTTTTCCGCCATCAGTCCGCCACAATTTCACGATGGTGTAGGATTTGCAGGACGAAAGCACAAGGACTGGGATTCTTTCTGTAGGGGGATAAGCTGGTACTCTAGACAGCTGGTACTCTAGACAGCTGGTACTCTAGACAGCTGGTACTCTAGACAGCTGGTACTCTAGACAGCTGGTACTCTAGACAGCTGGTACTCTAGACAGCTGTACTCTAGACAGCTGGTACTCTAGACAGCTGGTACTCTAGACAGCTGAAGTCGCCCTTAAGGTGTCTGTATTTATTTATTAAACAAAAACTAGTAAACACTTGCTCATATGTTGTCAGTATTTATTAAACAACAAATCTAAATGAGGTCACACTGTGTCAGTATTTATTAAACAACAAATCTAAATGAGGTCACACTGTGTCAGTATTTATTCCTTTTTATTGAGCCAGTGAAGACCTTCAATATTTAATTGGCAGTCGCTCTAATGAAAATGCGTACGGGTCGGATGCTCGTCAAATCTGCAGCACATGGCACAGCATATTCTCATACGCAACCTACCCAATGAGTCCTTTCTAATGATTAGTACCCGGCACTGGTGTTTCTGCCAGAGGCCACGTGACACCCTTTCAACCGGAAGTGATTGCCATCGTCGCTTGGTCGCACCACTCTTCTCGTTATTTGAGCTCGGTAATGGGGATATTATGCGTCACATATCTATGAAGAGACTCCAGTCCTTCATCAATAACTGCTTAAGAAGGATTCTCGGGATTCATTGGCCCGACAGAATTAGCAACCAGAAACTGTGGCAGCGGACAAAGCAAGAACCGGTAGAACAAGAGATCCTCCAGAGAAGATGGAGATGGATTGGCCATACGCTCAGGAAACCTGCCTCCAGCATAACTAGACAAGCCTTGAACTGGAACCCTCAAGGAAAACGGAAAAGAGGCAGGCCTAGGAACACGGCCTATGTCCTAACCACAGACGTCGATGAAGATCGGCTGCTGTTCCTCGAGGACGAAAAGGCGAAAGAAGATCTGTGTGCGCCCATCATAACTTAGCTGGGTAATTACATTTTAAGGGTTCGCTCGCAAATTACGTCACGCTAAAAAAAGGGGGGGGGGGCGAAAAAGTTTGATACTTTGTGACAGGGGGAAGGGGGATAAACAAAAATTGTGACGTCACTCTTATTTTAAAATCTAAAATTTTCAAATGTTGAAAAATCTTTATTCAATTAATGTTAAAAACATTAATTTGAGGTCGAACTTACCTCAGGTATAATAGGTAATGTGAAACTCAGACGCTCACACCTTCTAAACATACCGATAAATGACGCAAAAACTGTTGTGGCCATTTTACATTCAGCTTGTGGATGACTTCGTTGTTTCGCGTCACAGTTTTCTAATATTACTACATCTTAATCCATTATGGGGAAATGGAAAGGAATAAAATAAAAATCTTAGTTTAGTTATGAAACTTGTATATATCTTTTGAATTCTTTTAGGTGTGACGTGACACCAAAAGGCGGGGGCGTGGGGTGGTAAAGAATTTGTGACACTTTGTGACAAGGGGGAGGGCGGTCTGAAAATGTCATTTTTGGCGTGACGTAATTTGCGAACGACCCCTAACAGTTAGATGCTGTTTTAAACAGCAAAATAAGAAGAAATAAAAGAAGAAAATTCAAATTATTACAAAACACCCCAGTGAGTGACACTAAATTCAAATTATTACAAAACAGCCCAGTGAGTGACACTAGCAGGACAAAAAACAAATCGATTTTCAGTTTCAAGAATTAATCAATATTTCCAAATTCCATCATCTAAAAATGTTTAAGTGTCTTGGTTGCCCAAGTGGGTGGGAGCAAAATTTTAATATAGGCCTAGCATATAGTAAACAGGTACGTCATTTCAGATTTTTTCAAAGAGGGGGTGGGGGCCAAAACTCGGCCGGCTAGTTGAATTGTTTATTACTGGTGGGGCCGCAGTACATAGTAATTTAAATGAAACCTGAAAATTCGAGTGGGGGGCGAGCAAATACCCCCTGCCCTACTCAAATGACGTCCCTGATAGTGCCTCTAAATGATGACCATCATGTGATCATTGCTTGCAAATTTGGTTAGCATAGCAAGACAGACTGAGTGATATAATATCATAATGTATAAGAACATTGTGATATTTCTACAATACACCTTTCTTATTCTTTCCCTAAATTGTGAACATGTCAAAATTCAACATTTTCAAATATTCCACCTGAAGGGCCTTGGCGTCCCTGGTGCTATTCTCTCCTGGATCTGCCACAAATTGTTTACATTGGAATATTTTCTTAACTGAAATGGACACCATTGTTACTGTGACGACCCCGGGGGTTATATAGTTTGTGTCGCTGTCAACTGGTACATTACAAATAATTGTTGCCTGCTGCAATTTCTGACATTTCCTGTCGCATAACTTCCCCTCCAGTCCAGCGGTTCTCTTATTGTGTATGCCATCCCTGTAAAATCATACATCGATAAGCAAACATTTTAATTTTCTTGAACCCCTCCTTAATTATTATTTTATGGATCTTTGTATATTTAGCCCCAAGATGGCATTATCCTTAATTGTGTCAACTAAACAACTTTTACAATAAAACTCTCACTGCCTTCTCCCCCAAAATCTGACTATCCCCCCCCCCTTCTTCACAGAATCATCAAAACTCTCCCTGCCTTCTCCCCAAAATCTGACTACCCCCCCCCCCACTTCCACTTCTTCACAGAATCATCAAAACTCTCCCTGCCTTCTCCCCTAAATCGGACTCAAATCTTCCACTCCCCATCTTCACTAATTACAACAAGTTTAACACTTGCCTTAATGATAAATCCAATTAGTGGAAGGGTTTAGTAATTTTCTCTTGAGACAACGACCATCTCTGTCATCGGCTAACATATTCTTTCAACTTAGCAACAACAACAAACAAAGCTTTTTGTACTTTACAGTAAAACAACATTTAGGCGAAAAGGCCTAATAAAAAAACACTGACAGCTTTTCATTTCTGTGTCAATTTGAGTTTTGCTTCTAGGAGTTTTCTACAGTATTTCAGCAATGCCAATGAAACATAAATAAAAATTATGATACTTTTTATACGAAACAAACATGTGTCACCATATTTCAGCACGAGCAAGGTGCCGGACATCTTCCAGTCTCTGTAACAAAACATCGTAATGTGTCTCTGTAACACACCATCCTAATTTGTGTGTTTAACACACCATCCTAATGTGTGTGTTCAACACACCATCCTAATTTGTGTGTTTAACACACCATTCTAATTTGTGTGTTTAACACACCATCCTAATTTGTCTGTGTAACACACCATCGTAATGTGTCTGTGTAACGCAACATCGTAATGTGTCTCTGTAACGCAACATCGTAATGTGTCTCTGTAACACAACATCGTAAGATGTTTGTGAAACACAAAATCGTAATGTGTCTCTGTAACGCAACATCGTAATGTGTCTCTGTAACGCAACATCGTAATGTGTCTCTGTAAAACACCATCGTAATGTGTCTGTGTAACACACCATCGTAATGTTTCTCTGTAACACACCATCATTATTTGTCTCTGTAACACATAATCGTTATGTGTCTGTATAACACACCATCGTAATGTGTCTGTATAACACAACATCGTAATGTGTCTGTATAATACACCAAAGTAATGTGTCTCTGTAACGCAACATCGTAATGTGTCTCTGTAACGCAACATCGTAATGTGTCTGTATAACACACCATCGTAATGTGTGTGTTTAACACACCACTTTAATATGTCTGTCTAACACACCATCGTAATGTATCTGTATAACACAACATCGTAATGTGTCTGTATAACACACCATCGTAATGTGTCTGAATAACACACCATCGTAATATTTCTGTCTAACACACCATCGTAATGTGTATGTATAACACAACATCGTAATGTGTCTGTATAACACAACTTCGTAATGTGTCTGCATAACACAACTTCGTAATGTGTCTGTGTAACACACCATCGTAATGTGTCTGTATTACACAACATCGTAATGTGTCTGTATAACAGAACATCGTAATATGTCTGTATAACACAACATCGTAATGTGTCTGTATAACACAACATCGTAATGTGTCTGTATAACACACCATTGTAATGTGTCTCTGTAACGCAACATCGTAATTTGTCTGTATAACACAACATCGTAATGTGTCTATATAACACAAAATCGTAATGTGTCTGTATAACACAACATCGTAATATGTCTGTATAACACAACATCGTAATATGTCTGTATAACGCAACATCGTAATGTGTCTGTATAACACAACATCGTAATGTGTCTATATAACACAACATCGTAATATGTCTGTATAACACACCATCGTAATGTGTCTGTGTAACGCAACATCGTAATGTGTCTCTGTAACGCAACATCGTAATGTGTCTGTATAACACAACATCGTAATGTGTCTGTATAACACAACATCGTAATGTGTCTGTATAACACAACATCGTAATGTGTCTGTATAACACAACATCGTAATGTGTCTGTATAACACAACATCGTAATGTGTCTGTATAACACAACATCGTAATGTGTCTGTATAACACAACATCGTAATGTGTCTGTATAACACAACATCGTAAAGTGTCTGTATAACACAACATCGTAATGTGTCTGTATAAGACAACATCGTAATGTGTCTGTATAACACAAAACCGTAATGTGTCTGTATAACACAACATCGTAATGTGTCTGTGTAACACACCATCGTAATGTATCTGTATACGGACTGCTATTTATTGAGAATTTTATCTCTTAGTTTTGTCTATTGGCTCGTTTCAAAACAGTCCATGATAAAGGACGATATCAAAGTTTTAAAAACAATACAACTAGAACGATACACAAAGTCAGAGCTAATTACAATTAATAAGTTTTAAATTTGTGAATTTCTATGAATGACAAAAGTAAAAGAATATGATTAAAATTATTACCTTACAGTATGACTGGTACCGGTACTGTATGTAAAAATACAATGAGTTCAAGTTGTACAAAGAAAAACTACACATAACAAAGCACTGTCTAGTATTAAATAATGACACAGCACATCTCGTGATAAAGGAAAGGAAAATCTCTCTATGGCCCATTCAATCGGTCAGCCTTTTTATAGGCATTTCCTACTAATGTCTCTCGAACCGTCTAACGCATTGTTTATCTTTCCCGTATTATCCAGATCCTTCTATTAGGTTCTGAATAACAAAGCTTTTGTAAACAAGGGGAAAATTTTGCTAGACATATCCCAAGTCCCAACACGGCCTCGACTTTAAGAGGTCATGCACGTGGAAAGTGGGGAAGGCGTGCTTTAGCATGTCATCTGCATAACAGTCTGTGTAACACACCATCGTAATATGTCTGTGTAACACACCATCGTAATATGTCTGTTAACACACCATCTTAAAGTCTGTGCAACACACCACCGTAATATGTCTCTGTAACACACCATCGTAAAATTTCTGTTCAAAACACCATCGTAATATGTAAGTGCAACACACCATCGTGTTGAGTCTGTGTAACAGTATCGTATTGGGTCGGTGTAACACACCATAGAATTTACTCTATTAAAGAAACCAGCACTAACCTTAGCTACGCCACTGCATGGTGCATATTTTTTGTTGACTGGTTTCGACACAGGTATCCCTCTAGTATTGCCGAATATTAACCTCCATTGGGTATTCCCCGAAATAGAAAAAAAACTGTTTTGGTTTCAACTGCACGCAACATAGGAATGACATTAACTTAACGCAAGCCCGCCATTTTTATGCCCCTTTTAAAATAATATCATTGAACATCATGCATAGTGAGTAGTGCTCTCCCGTTTCCCACTGGTTATCGTTCCTTCCGTTTGAGCCTGACAGCTTCTCACTTCCTGGTGTGCCAGTGGCTTTGACAACACCTTGTCACAACATGCTTTGTTTAGTCATGTGGTCCCGCAGCTTCATCTTCTTCAGCTCTAAGAATAGTTTTTGTTGTTTAGAATAGTTTTTGTTGTTTAGAATAGTTTTTGTTGTTTTTGTTTAAGATGTCACAATCTTGTGGATGCTTCTATTATTATACATAGGCGTACAGTCACGACTTCCTTCACTTTGTTTAAAAAATGACTTCAGCAGGTCACATTTCTGTATTTTTTCATTTAACGCTACAATTGGAAGATTTAAATTGACACATTCATTATTTGTAGACCTCCGCTTTATTTTTTATAACTCAACATACTTCAAGATATTTTTTATAAAGACATACGATACTAGCTGGGGCAACACAACCACATTGCGCATGTAAAATATGGGAAGAGGTGCAAAATCTATAATACTATGTCCAGATGGCGCTCCATTTATCACCCAATTCTGAGTGGAGCAATCACAAGTCGGTGGGTAACGAATGTCTTCTTTTGTGTGCATTTGGTTAAAAGGCGAATGAGAGCGCAGCACGATGCGCAATGAGAGCAGGGCGGACAAGAAAGATCCACTCCTTAATTATTATTACCACCAGGTATCGCTAATAGTACATTGCAAAATAAAGAATAAATGATGTAAAAAAATAATAAGTCATTTAGTAGAGAGAGTTAAGCCGTATAAACGCGTTAAAATGTTTTAAACTGTATGACCTTTCTTGATAGGGGAGGACACCTCCCACTCGGAAATTATTATTATAAATAGTTGATTGATAGTCGAATGCTTCAAAGCAATGTAAAAGCTTAATGTAACAAAATCCCCAACCGTTGCAAACATGCCAGTACATGGATTCAGCAACGTACCCTACCAGAACCTAACAAGTAATCGACAGAAGCGGCACTAAGCACGAAACTCTTGGCCGAAACCAGAACCAGAACTATCAAGGAAAAAGTTATTTCTGAATTATCTTTAGTAGTTCTTCGTAGTTATTTTTTCTTAATGGACACAGAATCGACTACACTGTTTCACAGACTGAGAACCCCGTACTGCTCTTCATGTCAACGCATCACACATGTCGGCTACAGCTGGTGACGGAATAATCTGACAGCCTTGACCTATTTAAACTTTAACCGTTTATGTTTTTACGTAATATGATACTTTAAATGTTAAGGTCTCATTTTAAAAGATGTGGTATGTTGTGTTAAATCCTGAATATTAACTTGACTTTTGTGTGTTTATGGCAAAATCTTGGGACGGTTAATTGACCCACTTCACGTCAACCTATGGAGCTCCTTGCCGATGAAAACACTTTCTATCAAGTTTCCACCCCCTAAAATCAGTTTTTCAATACAAGATGAAGGAAATATGACGCCATTAATTTAATTAAATGAAACTCCCGATAACTGCGCTAAATAAGATTTTTTTTTAGTCGCAAGTGTGTTTTGTTCGTAATATTTTCATCTGAAATGGTCGGTGAAATAAATCTGCGGTGTAAACGTAGTGGGTCATGGGGCATTAGAATATTGATTTAAAATAAAATAATAATAAATTAATATAAAGGATTTATACGAAAAGCTTTTTTTTTTTTTTTTTGGGGGGGGGGGGGGGGTTGTTTTATTTTGTTCATCATCTGTTTGTTTTAAGACGGGCTCACTGTCTTCTTTAAGCATTTACCGTGTTCAGATTATGTTCAAGAGCAGAGTCCTCATGAAATCAGCTAGAACAAAATATAAAACCACAAAAACTTGGGGTTTTTTCCCTTATATTTGATTCGTCTTCTCTTTTGACCTCCAACCTCTCCATCGCTATTCAACCGCATACAATTTAACTTGATTATTTCCCTTGCCCTCTGTGCGCCTCCTTGCTCTAGTCAATACTTTGTGAAATCCATATTTTATCATCCATGTTTTATCATCCACGTTCCAGCAAGTAAAAGGTACAGGACGTCGGACAACCCGCACGAGTGTGAAGCAGAAGCGTCACTACGGTTGGTGCCACCCAGTGGCGTCCGCACCCCCTCCCTAGTGACGCCACTGCACATAAGCTCATTAAATTTAGTTGTTGTTTTTTTTAAACCATACCGTTCTAGATGTGTTTATTTCTCTGCACAGCGATCCCCCACTGATGGCAAAACTGACAGCAGTACTAGCTGCTGCCCTTCTAATCCTTCTGGTGCTCACGGAAGCCGAGAGCAGACGACGTGGAAAATCTTGGCGCAACAAAGGCGGAGACCGTGCCAGGCACCGAGAAGTTCAGCGCGACGGAAGATCTAAAAACAGGGACCGACCTGTCGAGACGAGAAAGTCAAGTGACAGGCTCCGGTGAGTAGAGTTCGTGATCCGAATGGAGGCTAGAATCTGATTTATTTTAAAGGATTGATGAAGTGCCAATAGCGGGATTCTATTTACAGAGCTGCTACAAGAGATTGAAGGAATTTGAAACGACATGTAGCGTACTGTAATGTAGCTTTTCTTGTAGGGTTAATTGTTAACTTTTAATTAACATAATTTAACTCGGGTTTTTCAAATACTCAAAATAAATAATTTAATGAGGGAGGGATCATTTTTATTGCAAGGGTACCATGTCTTAAATCAGAGGTCCCCGAAATCGTGCACTAATGCATTTTTCAAATAAGCGCTAGTTCTTAGTCTCCTAGAATCACCGTGGTCAACGGTTTGGGGACCATTGTGGTAAATTGTAAATGTCTTCTTTACGTTCTTGTCTGCTAATGGGATTTATTTCAAGGATAAAACATCTCAACTGCATTGGTCTTAAGTCATCATTGGTCTTAAGTCATCATTGGTCTTAAGTCATCATTGGTCTTAAGTCAGCATTGGTCCTAAGTCATCATTGGTCTTAAGTCATCATTGGTCTTAAGTCAGCATTGGTTCTAAGTCATCATTGGTCTTAAGTCATCATTGGTCTTAAGTCATCATTGGTCTTAAGTCATCATTGGTCTTAAGTCAGCATTGGTCCTAAGTCATCATTGGTCTGAAGTCATCATTGGTCTTAAGTCATCATTGGTCTTAAGTCATCATTGGTCTTAAGTCAGCATTGGTCCTAAGTCATCATTGGTATTAAGTCATCATTGGTCTTAAGTCATCATTGGTCTTAAGTCATCATTGGTCTTAAGTCAGCATTGGTCTTAAGTCATCATTGGTCTTAAGTCATCATTGGTCTTAAGTCATCATTGGTCTTAAGTCAGCATTGGTCCTAAGTCATCATTGGTATTAAGTCATCATTGGTCTTAAGTCATCATTGGTCTTAAGTCATCATTGGTCTTAAGTCAGCATTGGTCTTAAGTCAGCATTGGTCTTGAGTCCTCATTGGTCTTGAAGTCATCTTCCATCTCCAACTGTAAGATGTCGTGTTGAAACTATATATAGTCTACCACGTAATTCGTCGATAACTGCTCACTTCCACAGAAACCCATTTCATGGATTACTGACGTCATTTCATGACGTGGATCCGTTTTCATACTTCAATTTCCGTTGGAATGTGGAGTCAAGGGAGGACCCCTGGTGGGAGGGGTAAGTGTCAATTATGAGAACCGCTTTCTGTTCATATTCCTTGATAGACTGTTACCATCTTGAAAAAAACCACTGGATACAATGTTATCATTTTAAAACTATTTCCACCTCCTACACATCTTCAAGACTGGACAAACAACGTTGTCGTTTTATAATTATTATTATTTCCACCCTGTACACATCTTCAAGACTGGACAAACACAATTGTTATTTTATAACTAATTCCACCCTGTACACATCTTCAAGACTGAACAAACACAATTGTTATTTTATAACTAATTCCACCCCAGTACACATCTTCAAGACTTGACAAACAACGTTGTCATTTTAAAACTACTTCCATCCTTTACATATCTTCAACACTGGACCTAACCTTAATCCATAACCCCTAACCCCTAACCCCTAACCCTAACCCGTAACCCCTAACCCAAACCCCTAGCCCAGCTCTGTTATTTTAATATTCTTTCCACCTCAACAGCCCCAATGTCTGTGAGAATGAGAACAAGGAAATCGTCAACAACACCGATGCCGTCAGCGACATCCAGAGGCACTACAGCACCAGCTTTCAGTCATGTGATGAGTCAGAGACCGCCTACAAATGTAAGATGGTGTAAGTAGTCTTCTTTACTGAGATTTATAGGAGGCCCACGCATACAAATGTAAGATGGTTTAAGTAGTCTTCTTTACTTAGATTTATAGGAGGCCCACGCCTACAAATGTAAGATGGTGTAAGTAGTCTTCATTACTGAGAATTATAGGAGGCCCACGCTGTGCGGACGTTGCCGTTGCAAGTTCCTGGTATGGTTAAACTCAGTCAGTCATAGACAGATGTTTTAGTGTTTAATACTGATCCATACGTCGCCAGTTGCTGTAAGCAGTAGTGCTAGCCAGATGTTCATTAAGCTTGCGCGTGAAAGGGGAAAAAACAAGAAAGAACAGCACAGGATGCAGATGTGTACACAAAACTTGTAGAGTGCAAGGTATTTTTTAAGAGAAAGAAGAAAGTGCAGGAATTCCCTGATGGAAAGTGGGAAATGAAAGGGGAGGGGGGGCAGTCTTTGATGGATTTGTTTTTGACAGGGTTTTTGCGTGGGTTTCAGGGTCAATTATTGCTTTGAAGTATATTTTGTCAACATTGAGACCTTTTTCGTACATTCGTCTCGCTTGGGTTTTCGTGGAGCAATTTTTTTTAACTATGCCTTTGTGTTTAATTTCAAATACTCCATTTAAAAAAAGAAAATGCTAAACAAAATGTTTATGCAGGAGTTTTTTAGCTACCATGCAGAGAAGTTTATCTGAGAAAGGTTGTTTTTCTTATTTGTTTTTTTTTCTCTCTTTTTTTTTTCTTTTTGTTTATGATCTCCCTATAAGCATAAGCTTCAAAAATAAGGGGAACAATCTGAAAAATGAAGTTGTTTTTCTGGTGCCTAAAATTAGCTGGTGATTTGTCTTGTTCATTCAAGGTTGATAAGGGGGGGGGGGGAATTAATAATATTGACGGATACGCAGTGCTCATTTCACTCATGGGGTAAATGTTTAAGGATGTATTTTAATAAAAGAAATAGTTGCATATACACAAACATTTACTTGGAACAACATTCCGTAGTGCAAAATGAGTTTTGTACAAGTTTCCGGTAAGCCAACAAATGTGGCCACCGATGAGAAGTCTAGACAAAATGGCATATAGGGGCAGATAAAACAGATAGGGGCAGGTAGGGCACAAAGGAAATTGACAGAAACGCTACTTTAAAAATTTAAGAATGTGTTCTTCTTTTTATTATGAATTAATAAATTATCCATAATGTGTATGTATGTTATTTAATTCATGAGGTCATTCGTGGGCTCGTGATTACTCAAGTCAATATCAAGGAAAAAATAAATCACCTTTTATAAATTATATATTTATAACTTAGTGACACAGGGAAAGTGCTACATTTTATAGTTCAATTCTGAACCCACACCATAATCCCGAATTGAGAATTCACACCAATGCCCTGATGCCGCACCACTGATGCCGCACCACTGATGAGACCAGAGTCAACATTATCACCTTAAAGCACAGAAACACACCATCAACATGAACACCATCACCATGAACACCATCACCATGAACACCATCACCATGAACACCATCACCATGAACACCATCACCATGAACACCATCACCATGAACACCATCACCATGAACACCATCACCATGAACACCATCACCATGAACACAATAACCATGAACACCATAACCATGAACAAATTGACGCAGTGCTGTAGGAAGGGGGTGTGGTCCCCTCTGGGCGGCAAGTCTTTGTTTGTATGGACTTGCGGCATTTTAGGAAAACTGCAGACTTTTTTCGTGGAAGGGGGTGGCAAAAACACCAGCCCAGCCTGGGTGACACTGACACTAGCTACGGTCCTGAACACATGCCACCTTCCGGAGCTCTGACCAAACGCCATCGCACGTGTCCTTGAACGAACACAAACAAACATGCACACATAGAAGACCACATATAACCCCCTCCCCCCCCCCCACACACGCACAACCTTAAGCCCTATAAACACGCCACTGCAACATTTTGAATTATTTTTAGCATCACTTATTAATCCCCACCAGCACTTTTTAGTTCACATCCCGCGTGTTTACTTTGGAGAGGGAAGATTTCACCTTGATCTAGGGTCATTTCCCCATGTGATTGATGCATTACGTTTGACAGAACAATATAAATAACACCAGCTCGGGCAGGTGCATCGTAATCTAGTATTTGGCGTCTCAAATGTAGGCCAAATTGACAAACTATGTGTTAATACCTTTTTACGCACTGTTATCAGTATGGAGAATTTAATTAATCTTTTAATTATTTCAATGGCTCGTTCTAAAACAGTACACAACAAAAGACGATACCACATGTTAAATACAATCACAAAGAAAATTTTACCCAAACCAGGGCTAATTACGATTAATAAATTTTGTTATGTTAATTATAAATTAAAAATAAAAATTATTATTGATAAAGCTATTGACTTACATAATAATGATTGACTTGTACCGGTACAATGTTGAATAATACACAATGTTGTAAAAACAAAAAGTACTATGATGAAAAGGAATCTACACACACACTGTAAAATAAATAACACACGCTCAAAATATCTCGTGATAAAAATGATAGCACACCTACAAAAATAACTCTCGTCCCCTTGTATAGTCTGTTCTACTGATCTTTCTAGAAAGGCCTTACACAATGTTTTCCTTTCCAGATATTTCTACATAATTCTACAGAATCCTAAGGACACAGACTATTAATTTTATTTAGTTGTAAACAAGGCCAAAAGAGATTGTGGGGTAATCTCGAGTCATTCACTGGGAAAGATGGCGTAAACACGTCGTCTACATAACAACGTTAAGCAAATGCCTACGCTTCGTGGGTTGATGATAATAATTTATAGTAAAGGAACATTATCGATTTACTGATTATAACTCAATGAAAGGAGATTGCCTCCAGTGACAGGCGATTGCCTCCAAAGACGGGAGATTGCCTCCAATGACAGGAGATTACCTCCAATGACAGGAGATTACATTGAAAGCAATAGCGTCACCGTGGGAGAATCAGCGCGGGGTAGTAGTCACTTAGTTGGATAGAGTAGTCACATGGTGTGGTAGTTGTCATACAGCGAGGCAGTAGTCATACAGCGGGGTAGTAGTCATACAGCACAGCGAGGTAGTTGTCACGCATTGTCTAGAATGGCAGAACCTTTAAATTGAACTTTCTTATTGAACTTTTCCGTATTTGATTGCTTTCTTTCATCAAATTTTTTAACACGTTCTCCAGAAAACATATATGTCAGGCTGTACATTTAATCCAACACATGTACAACGCAGCTCACTATAAGCAGGACAAATATACGCGCAACCGTTCTCTGCAATGTTCTTTTATGGACTGCTGACCCAAAGATGCACCTACGGCAAGGACAATCTAGACACCACGTCATAATTACAATTAATATACGTCACCAACTTAAAGGCGAGAAAGGCGTTCATTAACAAAGTCACACTCCAACACGCCACGCACAGTAAAACACAATTTCCGGTGCGCAACAATTACAAGTGAATTCCCAAACTCGACTTTTGTCTTCTCTTGATTCATTGTGATAGGAGCATAGTGAGATGAAGAAGATGTGTAAGTGTAAATAGGTGCTCCCTCCCACTTTTTTAAACTCCCCACCCGCAGTTGAGTAGATCTATATTAACATTAACAAGTATGTTTCCTTATGGTGGTATAGATTCTAAAATCTGTACGCCTATTTTCATGGCTCCTTATAAATAATAAACGATTCTGCGATCCTGTTTTTGTTGTGACATAGATTCTGTCTTGTAGCTTATCGCTGTTCATTTAGTTGTTTTCTTAAGCCCATGCTAAGCATGTGACGGGTCATGCAGTATAGCAAACTCAGCTTAGACATGTGTCCTGTGGGAGACCAAACTTACCATGGGACAATGTCCTGCGATAGAAAAAACTGATTAAGGGAGAGAATTATTCTGTTTTATAGAACATATTTTTATAGAACATAATTTTATAAACATAATTTTTATAGAACATAATTTTTATAGAACATAATTTTTATAGAACATATTTTGATTAAAATTGGGAATTTACAATTGATCATGTACCAGTATTTAATGCCGTGAATATATTGAAGTTGAAGGCTGGAAATGTTCTTTACGGTGGTGAATTCTATACAAGTTCAAGTAAAACATAACAAGTAATATTTAGTGAGCTCTCGCACACAATATTTGGCTCAATTGCATAAATACAGAGATATCATATGAATACAGAGATTTCATATGAATACAGAGATTTCATATGAATACAGAGATATCATATGAATACAGAGATTTCATATGAATACAGAGATTTCATATGAATACAGAGATATCATATGAATACAGAGATATCATATGAATACAGAGATATCATATGAATACAGAGATTTCATATGAATACAGAGATATCATATGAATACAGAGATATCATATGAATACAGATATATCATATGAATACAGAGATATCATATGAATACAGAGATTTCATATGAATACAGAGATATCATATGAATACAGAGATATCATATGAATACAGAGATATCATATGAATACAGAGATATCATATGAATACAGAAATTTCATATGAATACAGAGATATCATATGAATAGAGAGATATCATATGAATACATAGATATCATATGAATACAGAGATATCATATGAATACAGAGATATCATATGAATACAGATATATCATATGAATACAGAGATATCATATGAATACAGAGATATCATATGAATACAGAGATTTCATATGAATACAGAGATATATGAATACAGAGATTTCATATGAATACAGAGATTTCATATGAATACAGAGATTTCATATGAATACAGAGATATCATATGAATACAGAGATTTCATATGAATACAGAGATTTCATATGAATACAGAGATATCATATGAATACATAGATTTCATATGAATACAGAGATATCATATGAATACAGAGATTTCATATGAATACAGAGATATCATATGAATACAGAGATATCATATGAATACATAGATATCATATGAATACAGAGATTTCATATGAATACATAGATTTCATATGAATACATAGATATCATATGAATACAGAGATATCATATGAATACAGAGATATCATATGAATACAGAGATATCATATGAATACAGAGATATCATATGAATACAGAGATTTCATATGAATACAGAGATATCATATGAATACAGAGATTTCATATGAATACAGAGATTTCATATGAATACAGAGATTTCATATGAATACAGAGATATCATATGAATACAGAGATTTCATATGAATACAGAGATTTCATATGAATACAGAGATATCATATGAATACAGAGATTTCATATGAATACAGAGATATCATATGAATACAGAGATTTCATATGAATACAGAGATTTCATATGAATACAGAGATATCATATGAATACAGAGATTTCATATGAATACAGAGATATCATATGAATACAGAGATATCATATGAATACATAGATATCATATGAATACAGAGATTTCATATGAATACATAGATATCATATGAATACAGAGATATCATATGAATACAGAGATTTCATATGAATACAGATTCTGATATATCATATGAATACAGAGATATCATATGAATACAGAGATTTTATATGAATACAGAGATTTCATATTAATACAGAGATTTCATATTAATACAGAGATTTCATTAAACGTATAACAAAAATCCGTGTTGAAGTTTTTATGAAATGATTCACTCCCTGCTTGTTTTTAATTTATTTAATATTTTTAGTTTTGTTGTTGCAGTTTTGTTACAAGGGGTGTGTGGTGGGGGCGGGGAAGTTAGTGGCGATTGTGAGCTATTTCTTCGTTAAACCCTAAGAGATAGAAACATTCATCATATTCCCAAAATACACAGCAGCTCCTGTGGTGGAGAGTTAAGTGTCTCTTCTGCTACTTCAAATCAAAGAAATTAATAAGCATAATTTTTGTTTTTGATCATTTTATTCAGCCAGCAAGACCAACACGGCCGTAAGGAGTTAACTGTTGTTTACGAATGTTGCCATGGTTACAGTAGAGAGAAAGGAGACTTTGGATGCCCCAACAGTAAGTCTTAGTATGGCCTTTATCATCGACTGTAGTCAAAGCTAAAATTTTTTACATAACTGAGGGCCACCAGCACAGCGGGTGGTGGAGGGGGCGCCTGGGACTTTTCGGGGGGGGGGGGGGGGAGCAGTATTTTTGATCCACTTAAAATATTATATATATATATATATATATGGATTCTGTTTAATTATGTTTATTCTGTAAGTATCGTAGTTTGACAATGAATTAGTTGTGAATTAAGTGTAGGGCTAGGGACCGCTAAATCAAGTAAGGCCCCAGGTATCTCCATCTTCATGTACTCCGCTGTTTAAATGTATAGGGCTATGTTTATGAAAACTGTAGTGTAGGCCTACTCATTTCTTTATACTTTATGAACTTAGAGACAGATTTCTTCAACATTTTTTTCAAAGGTCTGCTTCAAGCCATGCTCTTAAAATAAATTCAGTTTTTTTCCCTTAAATTTAGTATTATTTAGTATTATTACCCAGACAAGGAAAATGCACAAAATTAAGACCTGGGTCATTAAGTTAAATGAAATCAAAGTTCTGTCTTGTATGGCAGATAGGCCTACACTATACGTTGAGTTCTGTCTTGTATGGCAGATAGGCCTACACTATACGTTGAGTTCTGTCTTGTATGGCAGATACACTAATCGTTGAGTTCTGTCTTGATTGGCAGATACACTAAACGTTGAGTTCTGTCTTGTATGGCAGATACACTAAACGTTGAGTTCTGTCTTGTATGGCAGATGCACCATATGATATGTTGTTTTTTTTTTTGTTGTTGTTTTTTTTAAATTTTGTTCTGAAAGTTCACCTTTTGATTTTCAGAGGTCACAGTTGTGAACCTGCTGGAGAAAGCTGAAGAGCTCGGACTTACGGACTTTGTTAAAGCTGTTAAGACTTTGAAACTGACCAGGGAGCTTGAGACTGGAAATTTCACCATCTTTGTGCCGGAAAATGGCGCCTTCAGTCTGGACAGTGACCTCGTTGATTCTGGAACAGGTTTGATTTTAAAAGTAAGTGAAAGAAGTTGTAGTCAGCTACTTAATAG
Organism: Omphiscola glabra; assembly: GCA_964017045.1. Classification (NCBI taxonomy): domain Eukaryota; kingdom Metazoa; phylum Mollusca; class Gastropoda; family Lymnaeidae; genus Omphiscola; species Omphiscola glabra. The sequence goes on from OZ024796.1 coordinate 2,548,802, forward strand.
CTATTATTTCATTAAAATGTCAGCTGCATACAAGGTTTCTGAACTGGATTTTGAAAGAGTAACATATTTATAAATAAATTTATTATAGAAGATTTGTTTGAAGTACATCAAATGTAGAACAATATCATTTTTAAATGAAAGTAATTTGTTTTCATTTATAGTTTGGGTGTGTAAAAAGTGATAAACTGTAATTCTTGAAAATTGTATCAAAATCTTTACTTTACTTTAGTTTCCACTATTTATGTTCAGAGTTTAGAAGCTGATGGTACTATAGGCCCCTTTATAGATATAGGCCCCTTTATAGATATAGGCCCCTTTATAGATATAGGCCTTTAGATATCAAGTTTAACACACCTCAATATTAAATCTACCAGGATGCCCCAGCCGTGATTGCCGTATCTGAACCATCAATAGAAAGGGCTCTAAAGAGTTTACAGAATGCCATCTTGAGTCACATGATCGCCGGTGCTGTAAGGTCTAGCAGCATGGAGGATGAAAAGATCCTGGAGACAGGAAATCCTGAAGGGGGAACGATTAGAATCAACTATTTTACCAGACCAGATAAGGTAGATTTTTCAGTTACAAAAATATTAGCTTACAGTTTGTTTTAGGACTTATCTTAAATGCAACCTGAAATACAAAGATCTGTTTATAGTTTTTCATACATGAGCATAAATGATGATACATACTGGGTGTGTGGGAGGCAGTGTCAGGGAGTGCTGAAAGATCTAGAGCATAAATGATGGTACATACTGGGTGTGTGGGGAGGCAGTGTCAGGGAGAGCTGAAAGACCTAGAGCATAAATGATGATACATACTGGGTGTTTTGGGGAGGCAGTGTCAGGGAGAGCTGAAAGACCTAGAGCATAAATAATGATACATACTGGGTGTGTGGGAGGCAGTGTCAGGGAGAGCTGAAAGACCTAGAGCATAAATGATGATACATACTGGGTGTTTTGGGGAGGCAGTGTCAGGGAGAGCTGAAAGACCTAGAGCATAAATGATAGTACATACTGGGTGTTTGGGGAGGCAGTTTCAGGGAGAGCTGAAAGACCTAGAAAATGTGTATACCTGTTTGAATTTTTATCAGTGGAAGGTGCTGGAAATGTTTTGAAATCATGAGCGGGGGGATGCATGCGATGAAAATAGGTTAAGATCCACTGACAGTATATTTCCCAATTCTGAAAGCAAGAAGTCTGTGTTTAGGCATGAATTGAAAGACACAAACTTGGCTTAGTGCCAGAATCCAACTAAATTTTGAATCATGTATCGGGACAATTTGTAATCATAGATTAAATTTAGGAAAATTTAGCCGTTTTGTTTCATCAAAATTTTGAAGTAATGTCTCCTCTTCTTCTGTCTCTCCTTTCACTGTCTCTTCTTTCACTTAAATATGCTCTTAAATGTGTCCAGCATGTCTGTAACAAACATAAAATGTCATATGATTTGTCATCCCTCTTACAGACATAAAATGTCATATGATTTGTCATCCCTCTTACAGCTAATGACAGCTAACTGTGCCCCAGTGACAACCCGTGATCACATTGCATCTAATGGAGTGATACACACAATGTCAAAGGTTCTCAAACCAATAACCGAGACTCTGTTAGAATTGGTTAAATCCAGACCTGAGCTTAGCACCCTCAAAACAAGTGAGCTGACCTTTGGTGTAGTTCTATAATTCAATATATAAGTAGATTTGATAAACACAGTCTGACCTGCAATTCCATTTTTTTTTGGTGGAAATTTTGAAGGCATTTATTACAGAAGTAATATTACAATCAATATCTTAGCTTTATCAGTACCTCTTTCTTGTGTTTGATTTTGAGGGAAATTTATCATCATGATAGTTTGATTTCTCTTACAAATTGCAGTGTGTTTAGTTATTTGTATAGCAAAATGTTTTTTTAAGTTATTAGCTGCTACTTTATTTTTCAAGCTAGTAATTAGCAAGGCTAATCTAAAAATGTAAATATGTGTTGATTTTTTTTCTGCTTTTTATCTTTCACACAGTTCTGGCTAGTGCAAACTATGTCACTAAGTTGGACAAGGATGGTCAGTTTACTCTTCTGGCACCAACAAACAATGCTTTTGAAAGGATGAATTCCAAGTTAAGGGAAAGACTACTGGCTGGAGACAAAACTTGCTTAGAGAGTAAGTGGTAGAGACAAAACTTGCTTAGAGAGTAATTGGGATAGACACAACTTGCAGAGAGAGTAGGTGGCAGAGACAAAACTTGTTTAGAGAGTAAGTCGCACAGACAAAACTTGCTGAGAAAGTAAGTGTCAGAGACAAAACCTTCTTTATAGAGTAAGTGACAGAGACAAAACTTACTTTGAGAGTAAGTGGCAGAGTCAAAACTTGCTTAGAGAGTAAGTGGTAGAGACAAAACTTGCTGAGAGAGTAGGTGGCAGAGACAAAACTTGTTTAGAGAGTAAATGGCACAGACTAAACTTGCTGAGAGAGTAAGTGTCAGAGACAAAACTTGCTTAGAGAGTAAGTGGCAGAGACAAAACTTGCTTAGAGTGTAAGTGGCACAGACAAAACTTGCTTAGAGAGTTAGTGGCACAGACAAAACTTGCTGAGTGAGTAAGTGGCAGACAATGAGCAGCACTGAGGAGGATAGTTTATGGTGGGAGTGAAAGACAATGGCAAAACATTATGTTGTTTATATCTATATAATCTCTCATCATTTGACCTTAATGTTATTTCTGTCCTGGAGGCATTCAGTTGTTGGGCTCTTTATATAAATTCAGGTCTTTGCTTCATATAGAAATTCAGTTGATGGGCTCCATATATGTGTATAACTTTTATTGATGGCTGAAACACTTAACAATTTTCAACTTTAAAAAAATATACACAATGTATGTATATAATGGTCTTTTATTATTAGCCAACTAATCATTAATTAATAATATGTCCAGAAACTTAACACCTAGAGTTCTGTTACAAAGTTCCACAGTAGAAAAGAAATTTAAAAATAATCTTATTTAATGCAAATCCAATTTTTGTTGAATATCATTGAAAATTGTTTTACAATTTTGTTTACAGAAGTTCTTCAAAACCATCTTTTGCCAAATGTGATCTGCTCATCTGCCATTCAAGGAAATGCCAGGACACCCAACGTGCTGAACAGTTATCTGAATGTGACCAGGAATGAGGACAACAAAGTTTTCATCGCTGGTTCCCAGGTGATTGTGGCTGATGTCATGGGAACCAATGGAGTACTACATATTATTGATGATGTGTTGGTACCAGATGAAGGTATTGCCAGTGATATCAGAAGTGTTGACAGAGGTTTTGGTCTTGAAGGCCCAAGGAGTGAATGGATATATTTTAATAGAATAGTGCTTTCACTATCTAACTAGCACAATTTAATAATTGGTGTTTCAGAAAAAGAACCATTTGTATGAAATATATTTTCTATGCATACTTTCCTGAATATAGAATCAGCAGCAATGATTTCACTTAAACAATATAGAGCAGCCTTATAAATAACTAGACAGTATAATCTTGAATAGAATCATTTGAACAGTTGGATTGGGAATAAGTAAAATAAACCACTTCATTTCTGATATTTGGAGGGAAGACTTAAAATATTTTAAAAGGACTTAAATCACAAAAATGCACACCTTTAAAGAAAATGTACCGACCAATGCAGAAAAAAAAGTAATTATAAAAAATGTATGAAATCAAAATTGAACTTAAATAATATGAAACCATTAGTATGGTCACTCATTTCAAGTAGTACAAAGGGGAGTAATTAAACCTCAAAAGAAATGTATTGGCTGACAGAAAAGCAAAGAAGGACTAATGGGAAATAATATTATAAAAATAACTGGTTAGTATGTTTTTGTTTTTTTTATGAAATAAGTATAGATAACCGCGTGTTTACCTTGAGACTTACAGAAAGGGCACGTTTGCATTAGCAGGCCCAACCATTTGGAACAGCCTTCCTGACGCTCTCAGAAACAGCCAGACACTGGAGTCCTTCAAAACAAATTTAAAAACTCATCTATTTTGCACCTGCTGGGGGGATGTTGTCTACCATCTTTTCCAGCTAGTTATTATCTCCTAGATTTGTTTTTGTACCTCGCTTCGAGCCTTTGGGGACGAAGCGTGATTTTTCAAATGAACTTTATTATTATTATTATAGAGTGATAATGTATGTTAAATATCTGTTCAGCTTTAGGATTTTTAGACATTTTGGAGAAGGAAGGATTTACTGAACTGCTGAGGATGATTGAAAAAGCTGGACTGACAAAGTCGTTGGAGTCATCAACAAATGTGACAATCTTTGCTCCTACAAATGAAGCTTTCCAGGTCAGTTTCACAAACTAGTCCCCTCTAGTTTCAAGTATTGACCAAGTTACTAGTCTCCTCTAGTTTCAAGTATTGACCAAGTTATACACATATTTCTGCAACAACACAGTGAGGCAGTTGAATAATTGAAATATATTTATGTGTGTCACTAATGTGTGACGCCCCCTTGTTTACAGGAGCTACCAGTGGCAGTCAAAACAAAGCTGAATGAAGACCCCGAGCTGCTAAAAAAAATCCTGACCTTCCATGTTTCACCTGGTGTCAAAGAGTGTCGCAATCTTCATGATAATGAGCTCCTATCAACCCTGGCTCAGACTGACATAAGGATTAATAACTGGTCTATTGTAAGTAGTTTTTTGTGTGGGTTTCCGCAGCATATCTTTAATGAAATGGACATTTCTCATATGAAGAGCTGCTGCCCGTACTGCATGTTAGACAGTAAGGGGTTGTCTAAGGGTTTGACTATTAACTTTGTATGCTACTCTTAGACTTGTTCAGGTTCAGTATGAGTGGAATCTAGCTTTATTTTAACTTTTATCCATCACATACCAGTTAAAACAAATTAACAAACTGTAAATATCATCCAAATGAATGGAATTCGGTCCATTGAAATGTTGTCCTGTTTATTGAGTTTTATTTGACAGATTCTTCATCAACAGAATATTTTTACTGGCATGTTATTCTATTCACTTTTAGTTCCCCTACCATCACCATGGAGTTGTAAAAACAGCCCAATGTGTCCCAATTGTTCAGATGAATATTGATGCTTGTAATGGAAGAATCAATGTCATTGAATCTGTAAGTATGCATCATACTGGAATTAGTTATGACAGATAGCTTAGCTGCAATATAAATTTACTATTCAGTTTTTGTTAAATAAGCGATGTGAACAGTACTACTTGATTGGGTGGTGCTGGTAGTTTATTGTCTTGAATATCTCTGAGCCAAACAAACAAAAAGAATCCGAGAGAGAAGAGATGTAGTAAACAGCTAATTCTACTTGCATTCTAATTTTATTTTAAAATAACAAACCTTGAAGAATCCTTGACTTACTTTTACCGAAATGAAATATATTTGACAGACGTTCTTAGTGAGAGTGTAGACTGCTGCTAAACTGCTGCATATATTTCATAATGGGTAATTCAAGGATCCTTCAAGCGTTAATTTAAGGCAGCGGTTCTCAACCTGTGGGTCACGACCCCTAATGGGGTCGAATGACCCTTTCTCAGGGGTCGCCTAAGACGATCGAAAAACACATATACCCTACAGTTATGAAGTAGCTACGAAAATAATTTTGTTGTTGGGGGTCGCAACAGTATGAGGAGCTGTATTAAAGGGTCGCGTCATTAGGAAGGTTGAGAACCACTGATTTAAGTTGATCATCAAACAAAGGGACAAATCTTATTTAGAGATTAATGTTTCTTGCTTTGAATGATCAGATCAATTTCTCCATGTTCCAGGTGATGGTTCCACCTAAAGGGAATGTACTGGATGTCCTTGCCCTAGACAAAAAATTCTCCACCCTTGTATCCCTCATTAAAAAATCTGGCTTGGCTGATTCCCTCCAAGAAGCCGACCTGATGACAGTATTTGCTCCCAACAATGAGGTAATGGTTAAAACACAATGTTTAAGAAAATGGGAAAGAAGTGTTGTGAAGGGGGATTGTGTGCTTACACCTCAGGCTTGGAAATGAATGTTCAATTTTTTCCTCCATCAAAGCAAACTGAATGATGTGTTAAAAATTTGAATGATTGATAAATATAATACGCCTTAATTTTTCCATCATTGAAATAAAACATTTAATTTTGAGACAAGAGATCTTCACTGTACTATTTAGTTCCCATCTAAATTTTACTATTATAGTTAGTTGAATGTATAGTTTCATTCTTCTGTTCCAGACTTAAGGTAATTTTTACTTAAAGAAAAGCTAGAGTTACATATTTTTTAAATGAAACTAAGAATTATCGAGAAATTGGAAATCTTTTTAATTTAACTAGTTTTAATACTATTTATATTTATTACAAATAGGCTTTTGAAAAAATGGACCAGGATGTTTTAAGCAGCTTTGGAAAAGATCCTGAGAAGCTGAAAAATCTATTGAAACGTCACTTGTTTGCTGGTAGGTATTACATGATTAGGGATGGGGCCACGTGTTTGCTGGTAGGTAATACATGATTAGGGATGGGGCCACGTGTTTGCTGGTAGGTAATACATGATTAGGGATGGGGCCACGTGTTTGCTGGTAGGTAATACATGATTAGGGATGGGGGCACGTGTTTGCAGGTAGGTAATAAATGTCTGAAAATTTGTCTGTAGGCTAGGACTATTTAAACTGGTTCTTCATAGACTATTTTATACTATAGGGCCTACTAAATAGGATCTTAACCAAACTTGGTGCATATACCCTTCTTTATCGCATCAGAATATTTTTGGGCTTTAAACTAAATAACATTTGATAAATGACAAAAAAGTAAAATGGCTCCCCAAGGATCACAATCAATTGTTTTCTACCTTTAAAATTAAATTTAAAAAGTTTTTACCTTCTGTATATTTAAAAAGAACAACCAGTGGTTTTAATTAATTTTGTTTTCTTAACTACAGATAATCTGTGTTGTTCTGGAATTCTCCGTGGCCGATGGTTTGGACATTCTCAAGTGAAGACACTGTCCGATGACTATCTGAGACTGTCACGTACTCACGATGACATCCCCAAGGTGGGCCATGCCCATGTGGTCAAATGTGACCAGACTGCCACAAATGGGAATGTCCTTGAAATCGACAGGGTGCTGCTGCATGAGCCCCACCAGCACAGATGGCGCTACAACCCATTTGCTGAATGGGATCGCTTCTAACCAAAATGAGGAAAGTGTGTCTACCCTGTGCATACAATCAAAGCTTAAGTATGAAATCTGAAAACAGCTGTAAATGATGTTCTAATTATGACAATAAGCCATAAGCCTTTTTTCCTGGACCCATGAAATGAAAGTCAAAGGCTGCTTGTATTCATTATTAAGTAATACTTAGCCTGGATTTATAGTTGCTTTATCTTCTTAATCTATTTTTTTGTTGTTGCTTTATTAAAAGGTTTTAATGTATCTCTACCATCTTATGATTTATAGTTGCTTTATCTTCTTAATCTATTTTTTTGTTGTTGCTTTATTAAGAGGTTTTAATGTATCTCAACCATCTTACTAAACTGTTTAATTAAGCTTCTATATACGACACTTGTCAGGTTCATTATTTTATATCTTTAAAAGTCAAAGCAGGTCTCTGCAATGTTTTACAAAAGTGGATCAGTTCCTTTTGCTTTCATTGGATAGTTGATTTTATTTTCGAAATTAGTAACCCATAGAAAATAATTAAACATCTTGTTTATAAGATATTCTAATTACTTTTTTTGCTATTTATGTTTTAGCTAAAATAATTTTGTGCTGCTGAAAGACTTCATTATTTTTTGAAATGCATGCAGTCGACTGTTAAATGATCCAGAACAATTATTTTTACAATTTATTCAAACTTATGAATACTTAAGATTCAGAAATTGTATCTCATTAAATTAATAAATTTTTCAAGATATTCTTTGATAATTTATTTCAAGCCATGGAACTCTCTTAATCTCAAATTCCAGTATCTAAATCCTAACCATTGATGATTATGTCCTTGCTAAATTTTCACAAAGTCAGATAAATTTCCACTTGGCTCACTCGGAATATTTAAAAACCATGATTATCAAAGTTCATAAATAGTCAAACTCAAGCAAGAATATTTCATAATTACATTTGTATTGCCATTCACTTACTGAGATAAAAACAAAAACAAAAAACTGCCTATTTAAAAAACAAATCAATAAATGAATATTAAATTGTTTTAAGACTGTTTTTTTTTTAATTTACCTCATAACAGCTTTTAAACTTCACTTTTTCAGCTGTTCTGCTTGTATCTTTGTAAAAAAAAATTGTATTAAAAGAATTTGTTGTAGAAATATATAATTTTGTTTCCATCTAATTCCTTGTCCACATCCTTTTGAACATGTCCTCCTTGTTATATTTTCTGTACACAAAAAATCTACTGTATTTTTACAATATTTTGCAATTTTTACATCAATAAAATACTCTAACTACAGTACAAGCACTGAGTATATTTTTGTTAAAACAGAGTGTTACATTCTTCAGTTTTAACACCAGCAGAAGTCAAAAGAAATATTTTTCAAAACTATTAGTCGGAGACAGTTTCCTAAATATTGAATTTATGAAATCAAATATGAATAGTGGGTCCAAAAAAAACATTGAAAAATTACTTTTAAAAAAAATGAAACTTAAATAGTATGAAGAAATGCTAAAAACATAATATAAAAATGTATAACAAAATAAAATGTATGGTCTTATTCCCATTCCAAGGGTTATTTCAAACAGGTAAATGTAATCAGATTAAACACTTACCTAGATATATATTTAATAAACCAGAATTATTTTTTTAAATTGATAAATGGATGCATTGCATCAATAAAAATATTTATGTATCAAGTGTAGTTAGAATGTACTTCAAAAAAAAAAATTGTAAAATAATTATTTCTTCTTTAAAATCCAAAAACAATGCAAAAAAACAGATAGTAGGAAAATCTGCATCAATTTGAAGAGATTTTAAAATATACATTTCCTGATTGAATTGTTTTATGGCATAATAAAGAAAATACAAAGCTGGCAACATGGTACAGCTGGCAACATGGTATGTCATTTTACACCCAAAAAAATCAGATTCTAAAACCAGCTCTCTTGCATGGTACATTTTTCAAAATATCTATTAAATGAAAAAGGACCATTTGGAAGAAGATCTTAAAATAATAAATTACAACATTTTACAGGGAATGCTAACTTAATTTTCAATGTGCTGCAGGTAAGTAAACCATGATCTCACTTTCAAACTAGGACAAAATATTTTTTAAATTGAAAATTTATTTTATATCATAAAATATTAGGATGCATCTACTTTTTTTATATAAAATAATGCAAATAAAAATTTTTTTAGTACCCTACCAAATGGATAAATATATAATAAGCATATTTTCATTACAGAATTTTGTAAGTTATCATTGTCACATTAAGTCTTTATTTTTCATGTTTGTTTCAAACTCTCTAACACTCCCTATATTCCAATCCAGCCTTTAAATCAAGATGTAAGACAGGTTATTTACATTTGGCACACACTGTGACACACTATCAAAAACATGCAAAAACAATGTGAAATCATAAAAACTTGGAGGAACATTTATTGAAAAGGGAATTAAAACAAAATCTTATCACAAAAAATTGTATATTAAAAATTGAAATTATTTTGATATACAGCTCAAAGAGATATTGCTGTAACTCAATTAATAATGGTCATTCAACATGAGATATTTGACACACAGCCATAAATGTAATTTAGTGTATAAAAGATTGCTTGTAATAAAACACCATAAATCATGGAGTAGTCATCACAATACAAGTATCACAGAACAATGTTCAAATTTGCAAATAAGTTTTGAGAATTGAGAAAATGCACAATTGGTAAAAATGATATGTTTTGGATGGAATAGTTGTGTGGGACACATTTGTGTATAGAGCAATCTTGAGGGTTATTCCTCCTAGGGGATAATTTATTATTACGAGGCTTTTATGAAAAAAAAGAAATATGCAATGGCTGGCAATATTGCTCTACGATATTTTTAAACTAAGGTCTAGAATATCTATATTAAGTTCAGCTGTTATCTATGAATAACATCTCATTTGAAAACTGATCCTTGGCCCATTCAGAGTAGCACTTAACAGAATTTCTTCAAAATACATTGAACATCCTGTGTCAAATATCCCTAGCAATAATGCAAATATAACTTCTTTTTAAATTAAATTTAATAGTTAATGAGACGTAAGATTTCATTTGCTATTTGTTTGTTTTTTTAAATATCACTTTTATTTTATAAATTATTGCAATCCCCTACACTGTACATGCTTCCGTAGCCATCTGTCTTGTGCATCCCAATATACACAAATGTTGGCATTGGATAAGAACTAATAATAGATATTTTTAATTAATAATTATTCTCAAGCTGTATATTGGAAGGGACTAGTAAAAAATTCCCTAAGCGGATATTAAAAATGCATAGATTTCTTCGGTGCAGTTATATTTTAATAAGCTTCCTGGACGGGTACATCATTGCCTGTACAAACTGGGTTCAAGTCACAAACAAAATGTTTTAGTTAGAGATCTGAATACTTTTCTGTTAGAGATCTGAATACTTTTCTTTCTCCTTAACAAGTTCCTTAAATGCATTTCGCAAGACCTGGAAATAATACATTTATTTATTCTCTTTAATTAAAAAAAAATCTATGTTATTTTTAGTATCAAATTGGATTAATATTTTTTCAAATATACAGAGACATTCTGCTACTAGTTTATAAATCTAGACATATTGATCGCCCTAAAAATAAAAAAACATTTTAAATAGACATTAAAAAGTAAAAATAGTTAAACTAATTATTTACCTCATCGGTCTCTTTGATGCCACTATAATCTGACTTTAGATCCCTTCTTCTATGCCTCTGCTGATCCTGGAAGACAGAAAAAAGTAGCAGCATTTATCATCTTACTGTTACATTTGTGAACTTTGGCAAACCCCTATGCCCCACTGTTAGAAATAAATTCAAGGCCTGGTTGTGATTCTGGTGACAACCCATAACAGTGAGCATGTGTCTTATGAATATTGAATTGAGTTCAAATGTTTCTATAATTGTGAGCAGCTGATGCCATTTACATCAACAAATTATCAGATGAAAGCTCTTAATTAAAAAAACCCTAAGAAGAAAGAATTACATATAAATCCTTTATAAAATGTATGATAAAGCTATTGAGGGGGGGCGGGGCTGAAAATTTGACAACACATGCATACAAGTAACTCACTTTATAAGAATCCTAATTAGTGTTCTTCCCCCCCTCACCCCACCCCCCGCTCATAACCACACATTTCTTTCATACCATGAACTATATTAATATTCTAATGACCCACCCACTTATACACCGCAAATTTATTTCACCAACTATTTCATAAAAACAAAAGATAATATTACGCAACAAACGCACTTGTGATATTTTTTTTTAAAGAATCAAATTTAGTGCAGTTATCAGGAATTTTATTTAGTGAAAGCAGTGAAATCATAATTCCTCCATTTTCCTTTTGTAAAACAGGAAAAACTAATTTTTTGGGGGTTGGAATTGTGGGGCTGAAAATTTGAAAGAATGTGTCGTCATTGGCAATTAGTTAATGTGCCAAGTTTCAGCTCGATAGGTTGATGGGAAGTGTGTCTATAAGCCATCTGAAGATTTTTTCCAACAGAAACACATCAACAATAGCAAAGTTAATACAAAGGATTTAAAAAGAGACAACCCTAGCAAACATTTTTGTGATATGTAAATAAACTAAAGATCATACAGAGAAAACTACATTTGTGAATACCTGAAAAATGTATGGGTATTGCGAACTTAAACTGTTAAAAGATGCACCGATGGGATCCCTGCCAACAGTTGACAGCTCAACATCTCCAAGAGTAGACAAGAACCTGATGATTATTATTCCAAAAATAAATCAACTGAACATTGAAATTTCATTTCTTGTTATCTTTCAATATAATAAATTAATAGCTAGAGAAAAAGACTCCCCAATCTATGAATTTATAGCTTTAAAATCATTTATGGTAAGTGTCTATTAGGTCTCCCAAAGATATATTAGTAAATTTACACCATCTCTAGGAAACCACATGTATCAATGAATTACAATCACTCCTGAGTGGTAAATAAAAAATATATATATACAGACCTGTTTACTTATATGATTTTGGCGTACACTGTACAATTTTGAGGTGTATACATTATATATACTGTATATTTATTTTTTTACTATTAAGATTATGTATTGAACGATTTTGTGATGATATTGTACAATTTTAAGAGTTTGGGGGTAAACAGGTCTGTATATATAAAATTCTGCATGCTTTTGGTGGCCACTTCAATAAATTAAATAGTTTTTATGGAAACTTTCTTCCAGATGCTGATAAATCGAAAGAGAATTTAAGAATGAAACAAGCTGGCAGTGAGAAACATTTGAATTAGTGAAATAATTAATAATGTAAAAGTATGTAGGCCCTATTGATCTAAAATTGCAGCTAACCTCAAGCAAGCATCCAAATCAGATTTCATTTTTTTTTCAAAATCACCATATTCCTGTTGTATTGATCTGTAACATGAAATTGAAGGCAATGTAGGGGGCCATTAAGAGATGATGTAATACCTCTCAGGGGGGAACAGAGAGTGTCAAGAGTATTAGAATCACTGTTGTTGGTATGCAGGTTGTTTGGGTCAGTGAGTTGTGTCACAAGTTTTATTATATTGTGTCTGAATGATCATTGGAGGACACGAATAGAACAATAAACAAGTTTGTGGATATAAGGCATGAGATAGAGAGGGTGGAAGAGAGAGAGAGAGAGAGTTCATTAAGGACATATTCATGAGATGTTCATGAGTTGTAGTTACTGTGTTTTGGATAGAATGTTTGGTTATAAGGAGATACTGTAACCAGGTGAATCCGAATGACAAATACATGTAAAAAGGAAGAACCCTAGTCATTCCAAAAGTGTTTGTGTTCCAATATTCGGTGTGTCTGGGTGTTCGTTGATAGACAGTGTTGCAGAGTACCGCCGAAAAACATGGCCAGAAAATACTCAAAGATCCTCGACTAGAGAGATAGAGTATTTTAACAGAGGGGGTGGGGTCAGGTATTAATGATGATGTGTGATGCGTGTGACTATTTTTCAATTTTGAAGATGTGGTGTGTCAAAAATTGGCCAAAATAGGGTGACTTCATTTTTGGATGGCTACTAATAACATAGTAATGAGTTACCTTTTTCTTTACATCATGCAAATACATCTCATCAACTTAAAAAAACATAATTGGCTGCATAATATGTGTGGTCAAAAATATTTCATCCAGCTTTTAACTTGTCTTTATTTTAGTTCATAATCATCATCATCATGTCCCGTAGTCTTTCGACCGTTGGGGCGCCACAGATGACATAAAGACTATTCTTCTCCATTCCTCTCGGTCTCCTGCCCTATGCATAGCATCGCCTAGTTGTACTCCCGTCCATTCTTTGATGTTATCTTCCCATCTTTTTCTCTGTCTTCCTTATTTTAGTTACATGATTGAAAGAAGCTCTGTCTCCTCTTAAGGGGGCCCCAAATTTTGATAGAAGCTGTTATGACCTTTCCAACGTTACGGCTTCCAAATTTTACAGCCTCTAAAGTTACACCCTTCATACGTCATGGCCTACTCTCGTTGTCTAGGGTCTCTTCTCTAGGTCCATTCAATGACACAATTAAGTCCACAATAATTCCTCATAGTTTCATAGATCAGTTCTTTATTCACTTTGTACAAAACGTCATCCCATCCAGGGTCACTACACAAACATCAAGTCCTCAACAACGCGTATGGAATACAACTCACGATCTCTATAATCTCCCAGTTTCTCTATACAAAGTCTCTCGGTCTCTCTCCCAGTCTCTCTATACAAAGTCTCTCATTCTCTCCCGGTCTCTCTATACAAAATCTCTCGGTCTCTCTCCCAGTCTCTCTATACAAAGTCTCTCGGTCTCTCTCCCGGTCTCTCTATACAAAGTCTCTCGGTCTCTCTCCCGGTCTCTCTCTCGGTCTCTCTCTCGACAAACTAACACACTGTCCTTTTATACCCACTCACTCGTTTATTAATATTTCCCTCTCAACCAATTCAGCCACAATAACACAATTCATAACACAACTCATGCACCCAAAAAGTGTTCACACCAACAACAGTGGTTCTCATACAACTCTCACCATGTATGGACAACCTTTCATACCAAGATATCACACTAACAAATCATGTTCACAACAGAAGCTCTATCTCCTCTTAAGGGGCCCCAAATGTTTACATGAAAGTTATAGATCATTTATTGAATTATGTTTTTAAATTTCTTTTTAAAATGAAATTTTATGATAAAAAAAAAATTAACAAGGATGGAATATTAATTGTAAGGCTATGTTAAAATTTCAAAAGATTTTAAAATAAGTCTCTTATAATTGCATAAATACAAAAGGTGTTAATAATATAATAAACTATAAAATAAATCTGGGAAACTCTTATAATTGCATAAATACAATAGGTGTTAATAATATAATAAACTATAAAATAAATCTGGGAAACTCTTATAATTGCATAAATACAATAGGTGTTAATAATATAATAAACTATAAAATAAATCTGGGAAATTAAATTCCAAGAAAATGTCAAATAGACCCATTGTTATAGTTATAGTATGATCAATTCAAATAGACCCATTGTCATAGTTATATTATCATCAATTCCTTTCGATTTTGAAACATAGGATTAAATTTGACTTACACTATTCTTCTTTGTAAAAAATTGACATTTTCATCCATTCTTTGCTTGGCCACTCTGATCCTGTCCTCAAATGCCTGTCTGGCTGCATCTTGCAATGTGTACAGGTTGTTTGCATGCCTTTTGTGATCATCCTGAAACACAGTAAGTTACATGGGTCATTGGTAAGGAAAGTAAAAAATGATGCCCCCCTCTAAATTGTAAAGTAAAAAATGCTACCTCCCTCTATATGTGACTTGAAAAAAATGGGATTTGTGTTACAACCATTCCTTATTTATTAACTGCCATAAATGAAATAACTACAGCATTTCAACTACTCAGTGGTTGTGAAGGAACTGCTGATGTCATGAAGGGGTTAAAAGTTATTTGCTTCATTTAAGGGTATATTTATTATTTATAATTATTTTTAATTTAAAATAAATATTATAAAACCCACAGATATTGTTATGATAATATAATGTATGAATAAATCTTTAAGACAATAGTCTTTATGGCGCTCTTTCATTTTGATTATGTCCCTTGTCCCTTGTCTTTTATTATGTCCCTTGTACTTTATTATTTCAAAAAAACTCTGTAAATGAATTAATTCCAGGTCTATATGCAAAAATTATGAAAATGATTTCATCTGTAACATTTTTCAGCGCATTTATTAAGGTGCTATAACTTAATTATAAGCTGGTTCCCAACAGCAAATCGCCTCTCTCCATGCCGCTGGGTAACCTCAAGGGAACATCAAGGGAACAATCCTAGAAGAATAATCCCAGACCTTGTGGATTCATCCTGCGAAATCCATACCATCGTCACCTTATGATGGACGGATGCCAACACAAAATAACATAATTAAAATGGAAAGCAATATACCAACCACACAGGCCTTCAAAACTGCACTCAAAACACATCTCTTTAAACTCTATTACCCCGACTGATTCCCCACATCTGACCAATAAACGATGCTGCTAGCCGCCGTCCATGGTATGTCATGTAAAAGTTCTGGGGTGGGTGGGGTGAATGTGAATTTTATTTTTGTTTTGTCTCTATACAGGTGTTTTTTTATCACATAAATGCATTTTATTTTATTGTCACGATTATGTTTCCTTTGCTAATATTTTTATGTACAGCGCGGTGAGCCTAGTCCTAGGCCGGGGTACCGCGCTATATAAGACAACATATAATATAATAATAAAAAAAGCAAGAGATGATTCTAAAATAAACTGAGACAAATGCAGAAGATTTACCAAAACAGTTGGCATGGGTTTAACAGAAATATTATCCAAGGTCACAATATTTTTGGCTTCTCTTAGTATATCTGACTGGTAGGTATGTTCTCTCTCCACAGGGTTACCCTATAAGAGAAAAATAATTAGCATACAATAACATATTTCTCTTTTACTTTTGTTTTGAAATTTTACAGCAAAGAGCATTCAGCTCTTGAGTAAAATAATTTTTCAAAATCTCAAAATTTCCAAATAAAATTACACATCTTTTCCAGTTGTGGCACAGTTATCAGATTTGTTGTCCAGCTTAAAAAATTTCACAGAGAAGGCTTAGTTTGATCTTGCCTGCTATGGTCCCCATGGACATTTTACACTTACCTATGTTAATTGTTTTGATTGTGGTACTCTAAATGACAAAACTATCTGGCTTTGTATTCAAAGTAACAATGAAAGTATATTTGTTTTCAATATAATAGCTAGAAATAAAATATTATTTAATATGTATTAGAATACAGTTTTTGGTAAAAAAACGTTTAATCTGAGAGAGAATTTTAAGTTTTTAGAAATGCATTATTTAATAGATTGATATGAAATGGAGCTAGAATGCTTAACATATCATTTAAAAAAAATCAATTTACTAATGATTTAAGGCAAAAAGTGTTACTTTACAGTAAGATTGAGTGACTGAAGACTCTTATGTTGAGAAATAAGTCTTAAAAGGCTGTCCACTGACTGGATCTGGTTGTTGGCTGCGCTTATGACCCGTATTCTAAGACGACTAATGAGGGGAATCAAATCTTTCTGAAAATAATTATGTAATTGTAATATTATCTAGGCTTAAAGAGAAATTAAAATTACATTTTGTTTAAACATATGAAAGCATTCAATTCCATGAATGGACACACAAGCAAACTCAAAATTGATCACACATTTTAAAAATTAATTTTTAATGAATTGAAACGATGGTTTGTTTGGCATTTTTTTTTTTTCATACAACTTATTTTTAAAATACATGCAAAAGTGATCCATTGAACATATTTCAGGTTATAAGGACAATAAAAATATATTTTTTTTAAATAGCTGCAAGTAAAAGTGATATTGAGCAATTCATTGTTTTTGCTTCAACTTAAGCAATCCTTAATTTGTTTTAATTATAACCTAACTTTTATTTCAGTCAAAACCATTGTGCAAGATCCCTAACTTCACAAAGAACAGTCACAATTCTCAATCAAACGTACCAACTCATTGTTATCAGCAAGTAGTTCCTCAAGTTTTGGGAATGAGGTCAGACCATCCAAACTTTTAAGCTGTGTGAATAAAGACAAGACATAATTAGATTGAACAAATTTTTAATTAAGACTTTTATATTACAATGCTTTTTTTTATATAAAGGATATCTGAAGCAAAAGGCAAATAATTATCAAATAGAGATTGACCTTTTCGCTACCGATGTCATCGATGTGACGTCACGATCACCCACTTTCAATTACCAAGGAGTCACATAGTGGTCATAACAAAAAGGCAAAGAACTTTTCTGAAATACCAAGGACGTCAATGTGACGCCATATTTCAATGCTATATATTTCTTTATTCGTTTATCTATAGAGGAGTTAAAAAACAAATTGGATAGAGAATGAAACTACAGGAATTTTTTTTGTTTTAATAAATATTGTTTAATTTAAAAAAAAAAAAATTTAAATTTAAAAAAATTATTGCTGAGTCAGCAAACTTTTAAAACCCAGCTGTAATGAAGGGGTTAAAAGAAAAATCCTCTAATATAACTTAAACTTAAAGGACACTCCAGTAGAATTGTATGAAAAAACACAAAATAATCATATTTTAGAAGAACAGTCTTGTTTCTGCAATAAATGTAATAATTACAGCATTTCAACTACCCAGTCATAGTAGTTAAACTACCCAGTCACAGTAGTTCAACTGCAAATGTCATGAAAGGGTTAAAGATTTCCTATATACATCTCTGGTGTTTGTGAAAAACAATAGGTCTGTTAGGGAGAATATGATTTCTTTCAACACTGCCACATGACTACTGTATTTAGTAACTGACCTTATTGTAGTTGATGTTTAACACAAGTAAGTTAATCAGACTAGGAATGCCCGAGATGTCTTCTATGTGATTGTTACTGACATTTAGTTCTCGCAATGAATGAGAATTTAGTAATCCATCCACCCGCTTAATCATGTTGTGTGAGAGGTTAAGAGTATACAGGTGTTGAAGGACTTCAATACCCTGGAAGCTGAAATATTGAAAATAGTATGAAGATGGGGTTTTTTTTAAGTTTATTTTAAAATTGTAACAATTCTATCAATTTTTATGAGTAGTTAAATGTGACTATTTTATATTATATATTTCTTTAAGAATTAATTTTTTTAAATTATGTTAAAGATTTTTTCAGACACCTGTGAATTAACAGCTATTTTTGCAGTGACATCACATTTTTAACTCTAAGCCAAGATGGCTGTTGTCTTCAAACTTTCAGTTTCTTAATCATGGTTTATCTTCTGTTCATGAATAGATACCTTGGCAGGCTAATGACAAATTATACCCGAGTAATGTACTGATAGATAGGGAAAGCCTTGTATGAAATTAAAACCTGCTACTTTTTGGTCAAGAGCCAGTCAAAGTTATCTTTACACCACAGTACCACAGAAAACTTTGAGATATTTTTTTTTAATTGTCGTTAAAAAAATAATCATTACAGGAATAATCTTTGTTAGATAAAAATGAAATAGTATCAAATAGTTATTTTTTTTATTTCTCCACCCTCTTCGTCTATTATGAGCTTTGTGTCAAGTTTTTTATGTTATATAACATACTTTTAACAGTGCTATCAGCTTAAAAGAGTTTCATGTTAAACCCAAAATTTATTTTTTAAAACAAGTATTTTGTAGAGGTCAAGTAGCAATACTTTATGTGAACTTAACTTACTATCTAAGTTGGTTCAGTGAGGCATCAAGACTTCTTAAGTTTCTAAATGGCACCAAGGCATCGTGTGAAAGAGAAGTCAGTTCATTAAGGGAAACATCAAACTTTATAATCTTTGATGGCATTTCTAGAACCGATGCAACGCGTGGTACAGGCGCTCTGCATTTTTCAAAATTTGATTAAGTAAAATGATTAGTTTTATAATAGTTCATTAATTTTACTTTTAGTGCAAAACAATATGAAGTTCAGAGAATATTGTACTGATTTCATTTTAAGCATTAATGAATACTATAAGCAGATAGGAAAAATGTGTCTTGAAGCTAGAATATTGCCTTAATATGGCCTTAATAAATAATAATAAATCTTTAGTATTTTCCCTCCTAAAAGATATTGAGTGGTTTTGAAACTATTTTATCTATAGAAATGGAGAAACTTTTCATGTAATGCCTACTTTCCACTTGCAGAGCAAGACTTGTTTATCAGTCTAATGTTTTTGGCAGACATACAACAAACAATAAATTTAAATAAAAATAAAATTATTAATATCATAATACTTATTTGCTATCAAGAGGAGATACCTTGAATTTTAATTATTCTCTTTTGTTCTTACTTTTCATCCCCCCAATTGAAAGAATAGTCCAGAGATTTCAACTGACACATTTTTAAGTCAAGTTGGTAGTAAACGCTGTAGGTCACTAAACCCCATTCTTCCGGTATCAAGGTTCCAGGAAACTGTGTGATGTGATGCTCAACAAAAGATGAAGTTAGCAAGTTGTTCATTCTGACAATCTCGATAAGATAAGGTATTTCTTTTTTCACTTTTCTGAAAACACATTTTATCACACATAAAGTTAATATTTACTATTTTTCATAAAATGATAACAAGTTATGTTGGCAGATTTTTTACCCTCATTTCCCCATCATCGTTAATTTATCACTAGACGCCATTAAATCCATTATCACAAATTCATCCATCCCCCCCCCCCCAGAATAAGATGGGTTATTATTAAACTTTGTTTGTGTCATAAAACATATTTAAAAACAATGCATTTATCTAAATTTATTTGCTTTCATTATTTAGTATTATAAACAAAAATATAATAATAATAAATCTTGCTGATATTAAAAAACTAAAAATCTCTGCTCAAAGAGTCATAAACTAAGTTTGCAAAGAAGACCCACAGTCAATGCTGATATACTTGAATTAATAAACTAGACTTGTCACTGCAACACTGACACAAAAAAAGATCATGTTTTCTTGTACGGCAAGGTAATGAATGAAAAAGTTGTATAGCTGTCAGATTAATGACATATGCTTTGATTCAAATCTTTTGAGAAGTAATGCATTCAAGAGGCCTGAACCTGAACAAAAGTCAACACTCTTTTCAAAAGGCTTAGGAATTATATTTATGAATGAAGGATTTGTGAAGTGAAGCATGCATGAATGACACAGTGTTAGCAGATAGATAATGACAATGCTGATACAATACCACCATGACCATAACATTATTAACCACACTTAAAGCCTATATTTGTGACAGTAACAGAGATAGAATAACTTAAAACAAACATTAACCACTATTTCAAAAATTTTAACATATTCTTTTTACAGTTATATTGAATTTTAGTTAGTAGCCTATAGTAAATAAATAATGGTAAAAAAAGTACACTTTGAATTAGTTTTTACAAGACCGAATACAAGTATTTAACAAAATCTTCTACACTACACTGTAATATCTATATTTAGGCTTAATTAATTTAATACTTACTAATAATGTTTGTAGCTATTCTATTTTAATTAGAATTGTTAACTTAGCTTAGGCCTAATTACTAGTGGAAGTGTCCCTAAATAACAGCTGAATATTACAGTTGATTAAATTACTATTGATTAGTAATATGGGATGACCTATAGATGATGTCATGCACCTGGGAGAGAGAGGGGGGGCAGGGGTCACAAATTTGTGATAATGTATTATGTGGGTGCGTAGCCGTAGATGATAGTCATAGGGAGCATGAGTTCCAAAGCCAATTATCATTCAAAAGCCAGAATGACATAATTTATTGATGACAACTACTTCAACTAGTCTAAGTCTAAGTAATAAAGGCCTAGTCACCTAGTTTGAAATATCAATTTGAAATTGAATATGTAATTCTAATGTTGGCATTTTTTGCCTTTATATTGTTCCATGTAGGCGTAGGCTAATCACTATTATTAGTGTCAAAGTGGATATAAATATAGGCCTAGATCAGCGGTTCTCAACCTTCCTAACGCCGCGACCCTTTAGCGCAGTTCCTTGTGTTGTGGCGACCCCCAAACCACAAAATTATTTTCGTTGCTTCTTCATAACTGTAGAGTCTAAGGCGACCCCTGGAAAAGGGTCACTAAACCCCCAAAGGGGTCGCGGCCCACAAGTTGAGAACCGCTGGCCTAGATGATTATATTTTATCAATTTTGTGAATGAAATATAATTTAATTGACTTAATATTATTATTTAATTAATTAATGATTTTGTTACACTTCACTCACTTACCGTTTTAAAGAGTTACCAGCTGAATTCAAATTGAACTTTGCTACTAATGCACTTATTTGACTTAGACTTAGAAACTGGCCAAACTAAACTAAACTAAATACTGTTTTTTATCATAGTTGAATCTATAGATAGTTCTCTAATTCCTAAGTCTTAATAATAAGAGACTACTAATAGTAGTGTTAATAAATCTACTAGTAGAGCCATTGGTTCCATATTGTGATTGATTGAGATTGCAATCCAATTTATATTCAATATTGGCCGTGGCGTTGGAACACTCTTTCTCCTGAACTGATACTTAACGAATACAAACTATAACGATGATTATAAAGTTACTGAACCACCAAGTCCTAAAAGATTTGATCGATTTAATTTAGTAATTTAGAACCAGTAGGGCCTGGGGTGGGGAGTGATTCAACTTTTTATAATTTATATTATTGATATTGTCAATATTATATTGTGATTGTCTACTAAAACTAGACAATAACAATGACATTAGATAACAACATGGCACCACGTCCAATGTCATAAGGAATAAATATTAGTACTATCTATATAAAAACTAACATCCATAACCGAACCGGGCTAAACTAACATTGGTAGAACACAATAGTCTATGAATAGCCTTAAAGAAATTAATTGATCATTTATTGATCACGATAGTTGCGTCCCAAGTAACGCTTTAGTTCCCTACACTTCTAAGAGAAAGAGTTTTACATTGCATAATCTTTGTTTTAGTTCGTACAATAATATTGTAATAAAGGATTATTCACAAAATTATTTGGAGGGAAAAAAAACACCCATTTTAAAAAAAATGCTGTATTGAATTATTTATGTTTTCTTAATGCACATGAAAATTTGCAAGAAATATTTTCAAAAATTAATAAAATATATTTAAGTTTTGTCTGCATTCAATTCGAATCCTTTGAGCATTTGGCTTTGGCTTCATATCTGTATTATTGTCCTTGAGTTTGAGTTAGAAAGCTCATCTGCACATCCGTACAGTCTTTCTTTTTGTAATGCATTTTAAAGAAATTTTAAATTATTTTCTACTTTTTAGCGCGTTTAAACCCGTCTTTTTAAAAGATTGATAAAAGACATTTTTTTTTTTTTTGAAAAGTTTTGTTTTAAATATTTTTACAATGTTTTCCTCACCGTATTAATTTTATTTGAACTAACATTCATAAATACAGTATGGGCATGGGCAAAATGAAGCCCATGGCGCCCCTAGAAGCGAGAGGCCCTTGGAAACTGTTAAGTGACCAAGAGTCAAGAGTGACCATGCCTTAAGAAGCACTGCGTTAGTGTGAAAATAACAACCTTGAATGCATATAATTTGATTGCCTTAATAAAATTTATTGTGGGCATATTTTATCGAGTTTTGTACTTTCTTTTTTCTGTCTTTGTTTGTTTTTGTTGTTTTTAGTTGGGGTGGGGGGTGAATGTTGAAGGGAGAATGGTTTTAAAGATTTATATTTTAATTTATTTCTAATTTATACTTCACATTTTTTTAGAGTGGTGCCAAATTAACAAAACATCTCTCTTTGCGATTACCTTTAGTAGGCCTACTGGCGTGTGATGAGGGGCGATTGGGTTGGGGGGGGGGCATTTTCGAACCAGTTTAATACACAAAATAGCCTATTGCTTATGTCTGATGTGCCGTCTATATAAGTAGTGATTTTCGTGAGTGATGGGCGCAATATTGAGGACCGACCGCCCTAGACGTCACCAATTCCATGAACTCCACTTGCCTTATTGGCTTGAACAGTGATTGAAAACTTGGTTTGTTTTCAATTAGTGATAAGAGCTTTCTGAACTCAAATTTGGAAGGCTTTAAAACGTGTTATTACGCATGTTGTGATTTCATGAGGGAGAAAGTAGCAAAAGCCGCCCCGGGGGGGGGGGGGGGTGGAGGGGGGAGAGAGAGAGAGAATAAAAATGACAAAATCGAATTTTTAATAATGTGACCGAATAATGTTTGAACACAAGGAGGCCATAAATAAATGACTATTTCTTTTTCAATCGATATGATACATTTTTTAGTTAGGCGTGAATTATGTGATATCAAATGTGTAAAAAAAAAAATAAGGAAAAGCTTACCTTATATCCCCCAAAATAAAATCCACTCAAGCAGTAACAGTGGGTAATAACTTATATATATTATAGATTTCGCTAAGTCACAAATGGGTTGCTAGGGCCTAGGGGATGTAAACAATTTCTAAATGTTTACTACCTACAGAAAGATCACATCATTTGGGATAGGCCCGATGGATTACTCGGCGTCCTGTTTTTGTCAACATTCTCGTATCACTATGTATGCTGAATAAGATAGAAGATAGATAACCGCAGAGCAGTTAACAAATTATAACGGTTCAAGTAACTGTACAAATGTTGGAATGTTGCACATCAATTGCCTTCCTATAATAATATATCTATTAATATTTCCATAACCCGTGAATATTTTTGTTGAGATGCGTACTAGATCTGGTAACAGTAACGGGAGTGGTCCACGGTAGAGCAAATGGCGTTTGTCAACAACAGTCAGCTGATAATAAAGTGCATCGAATTCCTTTATTCAAACGAGTCTATTAAATTTGGTAAATTATTAAAGGATTGTTTTTCCCTTTACTTAAATTGGCTTTAAATTTACGGGAGTCGCCCACACGTGGTCCAGCACGGGAGTCACCCAGACGTGATCCAGCTCACGGCCAGTCAGGGTAACGGCAACGGGCTGAGTGAAAGGTGGTTAGACCTTTCGTTTGACACCTTTGCTGGTGCAACTATTTCATTAAACTATTTGACCAAGGTTCTGTGAAGCTGTTTATCTCATCCCAAATGTACAGTTTCGACAATTGACCACCTAGTTACAATAAACTGACAAGATAAAACAGAAAGCTGCGGAAATCCAAATTGTAGAAGTAATTATGTTTTCCATAGCCCATTTATACAAGCTTGTGCAGACATCACATTGTTTTGTAATTATTCTGGGAAATGTTTTGTCACATACGACTCCCAATGCACTACATTTGAACTGTTCAACTGCTACCGGCGAGGACACCGGCTCAACAGTGCTCAAAAGAAATCAGCATTCTGCTAGGTTTCTTCACTCATATAGGGTTATTAAGATCAATATAAAGATTATATTTATTAAACATGATGATATTTTGATTTCTAGTCATGTCTAACTATTCAGATAGTGCAATTAGAGACTTTGAATAATAGGCCTATGTCAGAAAAAGATCACTTTTTTCAGTTAAGCCTAATACATAATAATATAAGGAAAGAGGTAAGCTTGAAAAAAAGCTTCATTCAATGCAAAACGAAGAAATGTAAAAGTATATTTTGGAGGCGGAACAAACTCTGATATCAGTTTGTTGAAAAAGTGTGTAATTGTTTAGCCCATGACTCCATAAGGACCTCCCTCCTTTCCTGTCTCCCACTACAAACACTTGTCTCCCTTGTCCACCTAATCTCCCTTACCCTCTACTTCACAGTGCAAAAGAAACCAAAGCATTTTTTGAAATAATTCACCTGGAATATTTTTTAAAAATTAGATCTATCTAATTTGGCTCCATTTTATTACACGTGAATTTAATATTTTATGATCATTATTTTTACAAACTATACAAACAGTGCATATAAAAATGGAAAAAATAAAGAAATAGGACAAAAGTCAAGCCTCCCATATTTTAGCCACACATTTATTATTTTTTTAAACATCTTCAAATTTGGAATATCATATAAATTGTGTACACTGATAATGTTCCTGACTGTAATAGTTACCTGTGAATGTCAAGAGAAAGAAAATTCATATTTTAATAATTTTATAAAGAAACAACAATCTGGATAAAAAATGGCCAGTCATTGGACTTGTCATGGCATTTTCTTGGTTCGCTGATCCATAAATCTCAAGATAAACATCTTTTATGAAAGTTGTCATTATCCTCCTTATCCTCCAGTCTGTATGTCAGAGCTTTACACTGTTGTCCTTGAGTCATCTTATCATGGCCTATCAGCATCTCATCATGGCCTATCAGCTTCTCAAGTCTTGCACCCCAACCAACCACAACGACCCCTTCACCTGCAGGCTTGGCAGATGGAATCCCACCTTTGCCAACATTTACCTCAATTTGTTGCTGTGGCGAGACCTGAATCAAACCTCTGGCATATCCGCCTCCTCCCCCGCTGCCACCGCCAAACAGACCTGTGGCACCACCGCCGTAGCTGTCGCCAGCTCCCGGCTGTCCAGATGGTTTACTGCCGGCACCTCCACAACCTCCTCGCCTGGTAAAGCACCTGGAGCAGGACGGCATAACTCCTCCAGCCCCACAAAATAAACAAGTTGTCTGCCCGAGATGACAGGTGCTGGGAGATTGAGTTTGCCCGGCGGCACCCCCACCAAGACATCCAGATGTCAAATTTCCATCTCCACCAAACAATGTCCTGCCAATGCCGCCCCTGCCACCTGTAAATTAAAATAAAACTTTAATTGAAAGACTAACAATAAATTTTGCTACTGGGGCATGGAAATAAGAGGACAGGACATAATTAATGTTATTTAAAATATTTGTTGGCCAAACACCCAAATAAATATGGAAACTATGAAACAGGTGGAAAAAAATGTTAAATTTTTTTTGGGCACTCATTTTAACTTAATCAACAAAAACCAAACAAAAAAAGTTGTACTGATAATCAATATCCTTTCTTCTACTCATAAGCTACCATCATGCAATGATCCTCCTTGTCCACCTACCATCATGCAATGACCCTCCTTGTCCACCTACCATCATGCAATGACCCTCCTTGTCCACCTACCATCATGCAATGACCCTCCTTGTCCACCTACCATCATGCAATGATCCTCCTTGTCCACCTACCATCATGCAATGATCCTCCTTGTCCACCTACCTTGATGCAATGATCATCCTTGTCCACCTACCATCATGCAATGATCCTCCTTGTCCACCTAACATCATGCAATGATCCTCCTTGTCCACCTACCATCATGCAATCATCCTCCTTGTCCACCTACCATCATGCAATGATCCTCCTTGTCCACCTAACTTATTGCAATGATCCTCCTTGTCCACCTACCATCATGCAATGATCCTCCTTGTCCACCTACCATCATGCAATGATCCTCCTTGTCCACCTACCTTGATGCAATGATCCTCCTTGTCCACCTACCATCATGCAATGATCCTCCTTGTCCACCTACCATCATGCAATGATCCTCCTTGTCCACCTACCATCATGCAATGATCCTCCTTGTCCACCTACCATCATGCAATGATCCTTCTTGTCCACCTACCATCATGCAATGATCCTTCTTGTCCACCTACCTTGATGCAATGATCCTCCTTGTCCACCTACCATCATGCAATGATCCTCCTTGTCCACCTACCTTGATGCAATGATCCTCCTTGTCCACCTACCATCATGCAATGACCCTCCTTGTCCACCTACCATCATGCAATGATCCTTCTTGTCCACCTACCATCATGCAATGATCCTCCTTGTCCACATACCATCATGCAATGATCCTCCTTGTCCACCTACCATCATGCAATGATCCTTCTTGTCCACCTACCATCATGCAATGATCCTCCTTGTCCACCTACCATCATGCAATGATCCTCCTTGTCCACCTACCATCATGCAATGATCCTCCTTGTCCACCTACCATCATGCAATGATCCTCCTTGTCCACCTACCATCATGCAATGATCCTCCTTGTCCACCTACCTTCATGCAATGATCCTTCTTGTCCACCTACCATCATGCAATGATCCTCCTTGTCCACCTACCATCATGCAATGTTCCTCCTTGTCCACCTACCATCATGCAATGATCCTCCTTGTCCACCTACCATCATGCAATGACCCTCCTTGTCCACCTACCATCATGCAATGATCCTCATTGTCAACCTACCTTCATGCAATGATCCTTCTTGTCCACCTACCATCATGCAAAGATCCTCCTTGTCCACCTACCTTGATGCAATGATCCTCCTTGTCCACCTACCATCATGCAATGATCCTCCTTATCCACCTACCATCATGCAATGATCCTCCTTGTCCACCTACCTTCATGCAATGATCCTTCTTGTCCACCTACCATCATGCAATGATCCTCCTTGTCCACCTACCATCATGCAATGTTCCTCCTTGTCCACCTACCATCATGCAATGATCCTCCTTGTCCACCTACCATCATGCAATGACCCTCCTTGTCCACCTACCATCATGCAATGATCCTCCTTGTCAACCTACCTTCATGCAATGATCCTTCTTGTCCACCTACCATCATGCAAAGATCCTCCTTGTCCACCTACCTTGATGCAATGATCCTCCTTGTCCACCTACCATCATGCAATGATCCTCCTTGTCCATCTACCATCATGCAATGATCCTCCTTGTCCACCTACCTTCATGCAATGATCCTTTTTGTCCACCTACCATCATGCAATGATCCTTCTTGTCCACCTACCATCATGCAATGATCCTCCTTGTCCACCTACCATCATGCAATGATCCTTCTTGTTGACCTACCATCATGCAATGATCCTCCTTGTCCACCTACCATCATTCAATGACCCTCCTTGTCCACCTACCATCATGCAATGATCCTCCTTGTCCACCTACCTTCATGCAATGATCCTCCTTGTCCACCATAAGCTCTCAGGTGGTTCCCAAACTTTGAGATTCCTCCCATTCCAGCTCTTTCTCCAGCTTTGATGAGTTCCTTATCACAGGCATCGAACCCCCCACCCCCACCTCCTATAGCCACAACATCAACACTGAAAACATCACGGGGAACCACAAACTGTGTGGATTCATTGAATATGATGTAGCCACGCCTCATAGTTCCATGTATTGTGTAGCGCATAGCTGCCAGGGACAAAATAGAAAATGGAGATCTAAATTTTTGAGAAGGGATAAAAAAAGATTATGCATAAAATGAAGCTAGATAATGACTGCCACAGGTTTATGTCATGTGACCAAGTGGAAGATAGAAAATTACTTCAAAGAAGTTTTATTGGGAGTTTTAACAGAGAAAGAAAAAAATCATCTTTTGGGGGCTGGAAACACTCAGGGCTTTAATTCAGGGCCTTAACTCAGGGCCTTAACTCAGGGCCTTAAAACAAAAACAAATATGGCATCAACTATTCACTTATGTTAAGTTTGTGTAGAGGTAATTAATGATCACTTATGTTAAGTTTGTGTAGAGGTAATTAATGATCACTTATGTTAAGTTTGTGTAGAGGTAACTAATGATCACTTATGTTAAGTTTGTGTAGAGGTAACTAATGATCACTTATGTTAAGTTTGTGTAGAGGTAACTAATGATCACTTATGTTAAGTTTGTGTAGAGGTAACTAATGATCACTTATGTTAAGTTTGTGTAGAGGTAACTAATGATCACTTATGTTAAGTTTGTGTAGAGGTAACTAATGATCACTTATGTTAAGTTTGTGTAGAGGTAACTAATGATCACTTATGTTAAGTTTGTGTAGAGGTAACTAATGATCACTTATGTTAAGTTTGTGTAGAGGTAACTAATGATCACTTATGTTAAGTTTGTGTAGAGGTAACTAATGATCACTTATGTTAAGTTTGTGTAGAGGTAACTAATGATCACTTATGTTAAGTTTGTGTAGAGGTAACTAATGATCACTTATGTTAAGTTTGTGTAGAGGTAACTAATGATCACTTATGTTAAGTTTGTGTAGAGGTAACTAATGATCACTTATGTTAAGTTTGTGTAGAGGTAACTAATGATCACTTATGTTAAGTTTGTGTAGAGGTAACTAATGATCACTTATGTTAAGTTTGTGTAGAGGTAACTAATGCTCACTTATGTTAAGTTTGTGTAGAGGTAACTAATGATCACTTATGTTAAGTTTGTGTAGAGGTAACTAATGCTCACTTATGTTAAGTTTGTGTAGAGGTAACTAATGATCACTTATGTTAAGTTTGTGTAGAGGTAACTAATGATCACTTATGTTAAGTTTGTGTAGAGGTAACTAATGATCACTTATGTTAAGTTTGTGTAGAGGTAACTAATGATCACTTATGTTAAGTTTGTGTAGAGGTAACTAATGATCACTTATGTTAAGTTTGTGTAGAGGTAACTAATGATCACTTATGTTAAGTTTGTGTAGAGGTAACTAATGATCACTTATGTTAAGTTTGTGTAGAGGTAACTAATGATCACTTATGTTAAGTTTGTGTAGAGGTAACTAATGATCACTTATGTTAAGTTTGTGTAGAGGTAACTAATGATCACTTATGTTAAGTTTGTGTAGAGGTAACTAATGATCACTTATGTTAAGTTTGTGTAGAGGTAACTAATGATCACTTATGTTAAGTTTGTGTAGAGGTAACTAATGATCACTTATGTTAAGTTTGTGTAGAGGTAACTAATGATCACTTATGTTAAGTTTGTGTAGAGGTAACTAATGATCACTTATGTTAAGTTTGTGTAGAGGTAACTAATGATCACTTATGTTAAGTTTGTGTAGAGGTAACTAATGATCACTTATGTTAAGTTTGTGTAGAGGTAACTAATGATCACTTATGTTAAGTTTGTGTAGAGGTAACTAATGATCACTTATGTTAAGTTTGTGTATAGGTAACTAATGATCACTTATGTTAAGTTTGTGTAGAGGTAACTAATGATCACTTATGTTAAGTTTGTGTAGAGGTAACTAATGATCACTTATGTTAAGTTTGTGTAGAGGTAACTAATGATCACTTATGTTAAGTTTGTGTAGAGGTAACTAATGATCACTTATGTTAAGTTTGTGTAGAGGTAACTAATGATCACTTATGTTAAGTTTGTGTAGAGGTAACTAATGATCACTTATGTTAAGTTTGTGTAGAGGTAACTAATGATCACTTATGTTAAGTTTGTGTAGAGGTAACTAATGATCACTTATGTTAAGTTTGTGTAGAGGTAACTAATGATCACTTATGTTAAGTTTGTGTAGAGGTAACTAATGATCACTTATGTTAAGTTTGTGTAGAGGTAACTAATGATCACTTATGTTAAGTTTGTGTAGAGGTAACTAATGATCACTTATGTTAAGTTTGTGTAGAGGTAACTAATGATCACTTATGTTAAGTTTGTGTAGAGGTAACTAATGCTCACTTATGTTAAGTTTGTGTAGAGGTAACTAATGATCACTTATGTTAAGTTTGTGTAGAGGTAACTAATGATCACTTATGTTAAGTTTGTGTAGAGGTAACTAATGATCACTTATGTTAAGTTTGTGTAGAGGTAACTAATGATCACTTATGTTAAGTTTGTGTAGAGGTAACTAATGATCACTTATGTTAAGTTTGTGTAGAGGTAACTAATGATCACTTATGTTAAGTTTGTGTAGAGGTAACTAATGATCACTTATGTTAAGTTTGTGTAGAGGTAACTAATGATCACTTATGTTAAGTTTGTGTAGAGGTAACTAATGATCACTTATGTTAAGTTTGTGTAGAGGTAACTAATGATCACTTATGTTAAGTTTGTGTAGAGGTAACTAATGATCACTTATGTTAAGTTTGTGTAGAGGTAACTAATGATCACTTATGTTAAGTTTGTGTAGAGGTAACTAATGATCACTTATGTTTCCTCAGAGGTAGAGTTGTTTTCTTATAGTCTGAGCAGTATAATACTTTAACATTTACAAAACTGTATGTCTAAATTGTTTCTTAGATGAAAAGGTTAAATGTTATGGTACCTTATTGTTAAAAATATATATTTAAACAATACACACTTGAAACGCAAATGTCAGATGAATTCCATCGTCCCTCAAAGCACTCCCTTGTTTCATTTATCCTCTTCGTTCTGTTGAGATTATAACCTGGATCACAATGTATACTTATAGTACGTCCTTGCTGAGCAAATGAGCCTGTACGGCCACCTCTGACATATCCATTGACTTGATGCTTGATGAGACATATACCTTGAGAGACACAAAATAGAGATCATTTCTGCACTTGGGGGGTTAATTAATTAACTATAAAAATAATCATAGTTTATGCCTAGATGTTATATAGCCACAATAATATTTATTTAAAAATATTTCTTCAAAATTAATTAATATCAATTTTGTATTGTTGTTTTGTTTAATGCTTAATTTGTTTTAGTTATTGGTTTCTCAATCTTCAGTTGATAGGGTTAAAAATAAATGTTCTTTAAGAAAATGACTTGTATAAATGAATTCAAACAATTCAAAGTTGTTGGGTTTTTTTGGATTTATTTCATAGCATACACATAAGGCATTTGAAAAATATATTTTACTTGCTTGATTGCAGTCCCCTCGTCTCCACCCCCACCCCCCATATTCATATTTGTGCAAATACATTTTTAAAAAAACAAAAATTTGGTGCAATTAAAATAACCATTAAATTATTTTCCATTTCATGGGATTTTCTTTAAAAAGGGGTTTTTGGAAATGATGAAACGCAGGCATGAACCTATTAAATTAATGCATAAACAAACACTGATTAATAAACACAAGGAAATCTTACCGAGTCTTGGTGCAGCACTGTGAATAACAACAGAAGCATCATTGCATTGACTGTTGTGGTCACTGTCATCGTTTAGCTGACATAAACAAACTGATTTGTTGTTAGGTTTGGGTACCCAGATTCCCTTACACTCGCCTTGTTGTAGAGGTTCACTTTTGTCACCTTTAAAAGAAATCAAGAAAACAATTATCCAGTTAAATATCTACATCTGGGATATTATTATTTACCACCAGAATCAACTACAATGAAATTACTCAATTTCTAATGATTCTTTCACTATTTTCCACACAGGGAATGCCTCAATTAAAAAAAAATGAGAAGCCAGAACAATTTGGAAATCCGTGAATTAAGATTTGACATAAAACTGTACAATTTGGAAATCTGTGAATTAAGATTTGACATAAAACTGTACAATTTGGAAATCTGTGAATTAAGATTTGAAGTAAAACCGTACAATTTGAAAATCTGTGAATTAAGCTTTGACATAAAACTGTACAATTTGAAAATCTGTGAATTAAGATTTGAAGTAAAACCGTACAATTTGAAAATCTGTGAATTAAGCTTTGACATAAAACCGTACAATCTTTGAGCACTTCAAGAAACTCAAGGCTTTCAAATTAAATTATCTTTCATCTGATTAACATTTCAAAGACTCACCATTATCTTTCATCTGATTAACATTTCAAAGACTCACAATTATCTTTCATCTGATTAACATTTCAAAGACTCACCATTATCTTTCATCTGATTAACATTTCAAAGACTCACAATTATCTTTCATCTGATTAATATTTCAAAGACTCACAATTATTTTTCATCTGATTAACATTTCAAAGACTCACCATTATCTTTCATCTGATTAACATTTCAAAGACTCACAATTATCTTTCATCTGATTAACATTTCAAAGACTCACAATTATCTTTCATCTGATTAATATTTCAAAGACTCACAATTATCTTTCATCTGATTAATATTTCAAAGACTCACATTAACTTAATTTAGAGAGAAATATTTAAATTCAGAGATGACTAACCATTGTTGTCATTGTGTTACAATATTAATCAAATGTAGTTATAATTAAATTTCAATGCACATTATTAATGCATTTAATATGCAGCAGTAGCTGACCTTAAAATTTTCATTTAGGGAACATTGCTTTTAACATAAAATTAGTACATCAAAAGGAATTTTTATAATAAAAAAAGTGTAATAAATGATTCAAAACTTACGTAAATTAAAGAAATTTAATCCAGCTAAATTATTCAGGGTTGGAAATCCTGCATTAGTTATGAATGAAGAGTTGCTCAGAGGAAATCTTTGAAATGAAATAAATAAAATATCCTGTATATTTTCAAAATTAGCATAAATTAAGCAATTGGTGGATCACACATGAAAAATGCATGTTTTAAAAAGAAGATCATGTTCAGTATATTTGAATTTTTGTTGGTATAACTAATATGTCTTGATTTAAAATTAAATATATGTAAATTGAAGCTAAAATACTTTTTTAGTGTTTTGAATAGGTGTACAATTATGCCCTTTAATTGGCTGGTTCTGGAGTTTTGTCAATATTTTTTTTAACTTTAGTTCCACATAATTTGAGAACTCATGGTGGACCTTTTTAAATATATGTCACTGACATATTTTGCCTTGTACTTTAGAAAAAATTTATTTACCTTGCTGGTGTTATTTTTGCCTTTAAATAATTTAAAATAAATACAACTTTTTAAAATAATTATTGCAAATTATAATTTAGAAAAATTAAAACTAAAAAAAAAACACCTTTGTATGGCATGTTTTGAGTGATCAGTGTAGAACACATCATCATTTATCACCAATACATCATGAGGGAGTGCATCACTTGAGAGCTGAACAAGTGTCTCAGTGACAACCAAATCATTGCTGTATAAACTGTGAGAATGTTGTTTGCCTTTGAATCTGGCTTTGAATATGGAGCGATGTTCTGTGTCAGCCCAAATGATTTCTGCAGTCATTTTGAAAATAGTTTTATTTGTTTTACATTTCATCTTAAAGACTAAAAAATAAAATTTTTATGAAGATTTTTAGAGAATGAAATGATGAATTGGCAGCAAGTTTAGTATAATTTGAGGAAATATTGACTTAAATATCTGGCACATTTTGAGAAACAAACCTTCTTTGTGTACAGTTATGCCTTCTGGCTTCCCCTGGTACTTGAAGATCTCAATCAGATTAGATCCATCCAAGTCAGCTTGCAAGATGGCTGCTGTATACACCACTGTTTCACTGACAAACTCAGGGTCTTTAGCAACAGCTGTCAAGTAGATATTCCTCAACATAACAAA
The DNA here is from genome assembly GCA_964017045.1 of Omphiscola glabra. Taxonomy (NCBI): domain Eukaryota; kingdom Metazoa; phylum Mollusca; class Gastropoda; family Lymnaeidae; genus Omphiscola; species Omphiscola glabra. The sequence goes on from OZ024796.1 coordinate 2,583,131, forward strand.
AATTAAAAATAAAATAATAACATCCCTCAGTCAAATGCAATACAGTGTAGTTACTAAAATCTGGAATGTAAAATATAATATTTTAATCAGAGTCGAAAGATAATAATATACTAGATACTTCATTCAAGACATGTCATGTTCTCTGTTTATTAACAATTACCAATATCTTAAATGAAAGAAATATTTCATACTATGGACTTTGTTATGTCCCCCTTCCTGTCAAGATTATTAATTCTGGATGACCCATGTATAAAAAAAACCTTCAACATTGAACTATTCTTATACAAAACTAATTTAATGACTATCTTGGCACAAATTGCATAGCTAAAAGATATTCACAATTCATTAATTGATTTTGTTTTAGTATCTTAAAATTTGTTTTAAAAATTTAACTGAAAAAGAAGAAAATTAATTTGTTTATTCTTATGGATGACAAAATAAATTCAAGTACTGTAATTAAATACCTTTTATTTTCATCAATTGTTAAATGACAAATTATCCAGCTGGGGCTCTTCATAATTTGACAGAAAACATTTGTATTTAAACTCATTATCATAATTTCACCAGAAGATGATGTTAAGTACAACAAACGTGCACGTGATGAAATCATTATTTTTGTGATATCTGAAAAATTTATAAAACAATTAATGCAATTTGTTAGACTTTAAAAAAAACTAATTCAATTATTTACTTAAGTTATATTTCAGTTTAACACAATAAATTTGTATTTGTGCATTATATTATGTAATAAATTCTAAACATTAACTAATCTTTAGGGGGAAAAAGCATGATATTTTTATACTTATTCTTACTGTGAACATATGATATTTTAATACTTATTCTTACCGTGAACATAAAATATTGTAACCATTATTAACTGAATGAAATTTACAGTTCAGACAACAATTTTTTTTCTATTCAATTAACACAAGATTACTGTAGTAATACATTTTAATAGACTTTATTTTTTTAAAAACTATATTTTATGTGATATTGTTCAAATTCTTACTAAACAAGTCATCCCATACAAACACAACAGTTTTTTGTGATCCATTAACAAAAGCAGAGTAAATGATTTTGTCTTTTGGGTCCACCCAGTAAATCTAAAAAATAAAAAGAAATATGTAAATAATGTTTAAGAATGTCAAAATCTTCCCACTTTTCATTGCCATTAGTTACCATCCCATAATTTAATCAATATCTTTATTAAATTAAACACAGAATTTCAAAAGATTTAATAAAATTGAATCAAATGCATGATATTGAATATTTAAATAATGATTGATGAAAGCATGATATGAAATTTAAAATACCTATTCACAATTTAATTTTCAAATACCTATTCCCAAAATGTATTTCAAAATATCATGTAAAATTGGAAACAATGCTAAAAATAAATATTTTTCAAAGACAGACAAAGAAAAATATATGGGCAAAGAGAGGACACAAAAAAAAACAAAATCCTTGAAAAGAATTATGATGGTACCTGCTGTTCATTAATGTCAAGTGTAATATCTGTGGCATGTATTTTTACAGTAAGTGGAAAAGTGTAGTAGTCAGGTAGTAGCAGAAATTGACGATAAAGCTGACCACTTTGAAGATCACAGAATATCAAGAAATAATCACGTGTTACTCCTGGGGATGATTATCAAGTCAATGAGAAAATTGAGAAACATGGAGAGTGTAGTGGTAAATATTAAAATTTTAATGAGAATATATGTATATAAATTTAATTCTAGATATGGCATTGTATGCCAGGCTTTTACAACACTGTTGTGCACACAAAACTGTTGTGGAATTTAACCTTTGGGGTTAGGCTACCACAACATTGCATGAACAGCTTCTCCCCCACCGCTTACATAGGAAACCACAATTTGCGTTTTTTAAGTTCAATCATTTAATTCTCTGGCCCCCAAGGGTATTATGCTATAAATTATATCTGCTGATCCCTAAAGTGCGCCGGTGTCAGTGTTCAGTGCGGTCCATTTTGATGCTCTATATTATATTGTCCTTTTTCTTTAGAATTTTCTTCAGTATTTGTTGTTAGTGTTCAAAATAAAGCTATAGTCCTCAAAACCTAAAATAGTAATTTCTATACCTGTATGTTTTCATTTACATCTCAAACTAATTCCGAATGTAAGACAGTGTACGTGCTACAACGTTAAATTCACCACAAGAATTCTTTTATTACTAAACATTATTAAAATAATAATTTCTATTGCCATTGGTATAACATTTACTATATGATCATAATAAACATTTTTGTCATAACATGTAGTTACAGAGTTATTTAACATATTTTTTAGCTATGTAACTCAATGTTAATCAGGATATTGTTAACCTGTATTTTGTATCTTTTCAGGTACTTTCCTTTTTCATCTGATCCTTTTTTTTTCCAACTTTTTCTTAGGATTTTTCTTCAGATCCTTTTTCTTAGAATTTTCTTCTATCACTCCTTTTTATACATGAGCAAATAAAAGTGCTAGTTCTCAAGACCTGAATTTTTTAAATTATAAATTATACATTTTTAAAACTGTCAGCTGCCACTCATCAATGCAGGATGCACCAATTGGTGCATGGTAAAATTGTGTCAACAATCACACGCCCACTATCGCCACACAGTTACATAGAGATAATTTAAAATACATTTAATACGAACTTATAAATTGTCATTACAAACATTCTTCCACTGTTTATATTTCAGAAAAATTTATATTCTGCAAATGTTATTCAAAATATTTAGATTGTAGATTTAACTAAAAGATTAATTATTGTATTTCACTCAAAATAAGTTGCTAAGCATTAATTTAGATTTCACATGAACTGTATGCTTTTTGTTTCAAAGATTTAATTTTGTTTTTCTTAAAGCCGGAGGATACCTCAGCTGATTTGTACACATGTCTATTAATATAAACTTTGTCTTAATGAAATTATTTTATGCATCATTCTATAACAAGCAAGTTTTCTTTCATAAATCTTTATAATTGTATTCTAAAAAAACAGTTTTAAATTTTCCCAACCTCTTTTTAATTGCTGAATTCCAAATTGATTTGCATTAATCTCTTTTGTTCTTATTAATAAAATATATTAACTAAAGGAACTTTTACCCCGTATGCAGTCTCCATCGGGTTTTAGCCAGTAGCCAGCTGAGCAAGCACACTGGAATCCTTGATTTGACTGCAAACAAAGTTGTGAACATTTTCTTTTCTGTTTCAATGTCATCCTTTTTCCTTTTCTGGTTTTATTTTGACTCTTGCGTTTCTTTCTGCTCTTTGCTGTTGTGGAATTGCTTGTAATGTTGTTATCTTGAAATTCATCATGGCTACAAGGATCTTAAAGGAGTTTAAAGGATTTCTCTCTATTAAAATTATATTTATTTTATTTATCTAGTTAACAAATAAAGAAAAACAATTTAAAATAATGAGCACATTGTATAGAACATAATAAAATCACAATTGCCTAAATAAATCTTAAAGTATTTTTTATGAACTGTGTAATTTTTTTTCTATATATAAAATAAGGAAATAAAAAATTTAATTTGGGGAAGAAAGGGTGTTCATACTAAAATCCAGAGAACAATAAAACTGTTTATACCAACCTGCATCTTCAATTTGTGTTGAGGCATGGTAGTAAACAACATCACTGAAGTAGATACTTGAATACTGAGTGGGTGAAGTTATGTTAGCTATGGGAATGTCTGTGTTGACATCAGCTGCTTTAACCCCTCCTATTAAATCTGTCCACACAATGTAATCCTGGAGGTTACAAATATTTTAATAATATATAGGCCTACCAATTCATCTTTTATCAAAATTAATTTAACAATTAGGAATTTGTTAGGAGCAGCGTGCAAGCACAAACAATGTTGTGCTTAGCAGAGAAGAAAAAAGACGGATTATGTTTACATGCATGATGTCCATAGATTTCACGGCAGATATTGCCAGAATATCTCTGTTTTTACTGCCATCATGAATGATGCCATCAAGAGTAGCCCGACATAGATAAGGGCCATCACTCCAGTACAACCTGTAAATATTCACACACCCCATTGCAGCAACCATTTAAAATGTATTTTTCTTAATTTTAACATAAACAAGAAAATAGGTAAAAAATTGGATATTTAATGATTTTTCAAAAAGCAATGAGCTCATATGACATACAAGTTTCTATTCATGTCAAGGGCCAGTGCATGTGGATGTTCATGGAAAGCATTTTTCCCAAGAATGACCATCCTATTACGTCCATCAAGATCAGATCTCTCTATTTTAAACTTATCAAGTGGAGTATCTGACCAGAACATGTACCTGAGGGATATATCATCAATGGAAACAATTCAAAGTTAAGTCCAAAAAGCATGAAAGATAAAAAGAGTATCCATTAGTTATTTTCAATGAAATTGTATTATATATTATGTAACAATGTGGGTATTACATTATATTACATTATGTAACACTGTGGATATTACAATATGTAAAATTGTGGGTATTACATTATGTAACAATGTGGATATTACATTATGTAATAATGTGGGTATTATATTATGTAATAATTTGGTTATTATATTATATAAAAATATGGTTACACAAATTAATTGACTTTTTTAACTATTTTAATATATTTTTAATGTTTTGTATTTCATTACTTTTTTTTACTGTGGATAACCAAGTCTTGTGGATTAGTGACATCATCATAATGAACAACTTTAGGAAACTGTCCACTGTCCTTTGATACCATAATTCTCTGATAGCCTCTGTCAGTCCAGTACAGGTTCCCTGTTAACCAATCTACAGCCATTCCTGGCATGAATATGTCCACTCATTTAAAATTATAAAAATGATGACATAAATTTGTAATAGATCAATAACAAGAATAAAGGATAAATTAACTTCAATACTAAATGTATTTACAAATAAAATGTGTCAGTAACCCTACACTAGATGCATGTCGTAGCATTGGGTTAGTCTTTTAAAAATTCAGGTAAACATTTTTTTTTTACAAAATTATTAAATGACATTGATCTCATAAATAAGCGGCCAGCAAACTTTTTATGATGATGGCCAGTAAGCAGATCTCTTTTGGGTTCTGGCGGCCAGATAATTGGAGACCAATAATTCAAGATGGCTAACATGTATAATCGGAGTACTTCTTTTCCTCTCTTCTTTCCCCATTTGCCTATATTAATTCCATAACCTATTCAGAGTTTCTTAAGCTCCACTTGCTGTTCTCTTTGATACTAAATCAAGGACTGCATTCAAGCTGTGTGAAATATAAAGACAGGACAATATTTATTGTTGTTTCTTCATTTTTCCTGTCTGCTGAGGAAGGATATTAGCTGAAACATACTTCTTTTATTGTCCTGTCTTTCTATTTCATACTTCCACATACCTTGTTTCACTATTTCCCACATTTAAGCTAAGTTTTAATTTTTATGTGTGACTATTTGTTTGTTGACAAAGGCTTCTTGCTGAACACCTTTGTTGTTTTGTTGCATTTTTGTTTAAGGTTTTCCTCTATATCGTACTATATATTTTCATTTACCTAGCCTGACCAGTCTACCCCCTTATTATCCTACATGATTTAAATGAGACTCCAAAAAAAAAAAATATTTGAATAAGAAAAAACATTAGAAAAAGCAGTTCAAATCGTCTTGTTCATCTAAGTAAGAAACATGAGACTGGTGCTTTTCTAACACATTGGCACCCAGGTGAGGCTTAAAGTTAGTACTGCTGGTATCTAATTAAATTATTTACAAGTCTTAATCATCAGGCTGCTCTGGAGCTGGATATTTCATTTGTAAAAATGTCTTCTCATACAAGTAGGTAGTGCCAAGATAAGGGAATAATGCAGATGTTAATTATGTTGGTACTGAATTTGTAAATAAAAATCTCAATATTTCAATAAAGCTTATAAGCACTTGGCAGGCTGGATATACTGAAGCCACACGCCAGGGGTGTCATGTCTGGATTTTGATTGGGGGCATTGCGAAACCAAAACTTGGTCGGCTTGTTATTTATTATTGGAAGCGCCACAGTACATAGCAATTTAAATAAAACAAGCAAATTGGGGGGGGGGGGGGGGGCAAATTCCTACCCAAATGACATCCCTGCCGCAGGCTGTAGTTTGCCGACCCCTAAATCACAAAATTAAAATCTTTAGGTAAACCAAATCAGAATTTAGGTTAAGATTAAAGTATTAAACTGAAGGGCCTACCTGTTATTTTTTTCACCAATGTTTGAAGAATTTCTGTTTTGACTAAATAAGCTGAACCTATGATCCCCACAGGCAAGGCCACCCTGTTAATAGACTACATGAGCAGCTCTGGTTAATGCAGCATTAAACACAATGTGCCTCATAGAATTAGGAGCAGGGGGGTGGGGTAGATGGCCAAGAATTAAAGGATAATATATGGGGGATAAAAATGTTAGAGCTTCATTGACTGACTTCACTAAGATTTATTGGCTTCATTGACTGACTTCATTTAGAGTCATTGACTTCATTTACTGACTTCATTGAGATTCATTGACTGACTTCATTGAAAAACTTCATTGACTGACTTCATTCACCTTATTGGCTTCATTTAGTTTTTTGAGCTCATAAGTTGTTTTTTTTAAATTTATAATTATCTATTATTTCTGGTTTTGTATTGTCTGGTCAAGAGGGCATCAAGCCAAAATATCTGTTTAATCGTAATCTCTTTTTTTTTCAAGCATAAACATATCTTGTTCCACTTTTTATTTAAAAGAAATAAAAGCAATGTGATTAGCTAAGGGAAAGTATTTAGGAAAATTAACTAACTGTAAATATGTATTTTGTCACATACCAAAGACAACAAACTTTATACAAAGCCAGAACTTGAATTTTTAAAATCATCAAGTCAGAAGGTTTCTGTCATCAAGAATGTGTCATGTTGCATTTCTATATTCAATAGGATTGTGAATCCCTAACGTGAGTTCATAGACATTCATTCAATAAGTTATATTATTAACTATTTTAAGAATACTGTCAACTAGTCCATTTATTATTTATATTGAAATAAAAAATAAATTGAATGTCTTTGATAATATGCTCACATTCTTTTTCATTGAATTACAGCAGTGGTTCTCAACCTTCCTAATGCCATTACCCTTTAATTCAGTTCCTCATGTTGTTGTGACCACCCAAACATAAAATTATATTCATTGCTGCTTCATAGATATATGTTTTCCGATGGTCTTAGTTGACCCTGTGTAAGGGTCACTCGACTTCCGATGGGGTCATGACCCACAGGTTGAGAATCACCTGCATTACAGAAATGGTTTAAGTTGCAGTTAAATTTGACCAGTTACCTTTTTTTCTTGAGAGAAGTAAAACAGATGTCTTCTTTTAACATCTATTGCAAGTGTTGAAATTCCTTTTTCATGTATTAAATGAAAAGGGGGGGTATCAGCGTGTCCCATGGCAAAAGTTTGGGGGGCAATGAAAACTCCACTGGTCTCAGATGCCATAAAGATGGCACCTTTACTGGAGAGGTCACTAAGAGCAATGTCATCATACGTAAATGGAGAGCTAAGTTTGGGCACGTCTGAAAAAAATAAAATTAGCATTCACGGGATATAAAACTTTTCTAATGGACAGGCATAAATGTAAATTCAAGAGCCAGTAAATTGGAACAGCAAAGGCGTAGCGTGCGACACATGTGGAATCTGGTTCCATCTGCTATGTGCCGACGAACGATCCACGGACTACCGCGAAACGAGTCAACCCTCTTTTGCATGGTCTTGTCCACGCTGCAACAGCATCAACAACGACAGCTTTACATTCCACAGCTATCAACTGAACGGCTCAAACTCCTTCTCACCCCTCTCTTCACTCAGTCTCAACGCTGAATCTATAGTAACACCTTACCCATTTTCACCACATAGAACTAGTACCCCAAAATCCCACAATCCCACTCAATCTCCCTACTCATACTCCCCCCAAAGGCATCCCACAAGCTCCCAAGAACATAATCGACATCCTACAACCTCCAATTCTATCCATGACAACCCCCAAAATGCAAATCTCCGCTTACTAAATATCAACTGCCAAAGCATAGAATCAAAGAGACAAGAGCTCGCAGCCATTATCCAATTTACCAAGCCCGACATAATATGTGGAACAGATCGTGGCTCAGAGGCATACAACCTGGGAAAGCACCAACCCTGGACCATATAAAGTCCTCAGAAATCTTCCCAATGGATTACAATGTTTATCGTCATGACCGCGTAAAAAAAGGTGGCGGCGTCTTCATCATGACTCACAGATCCCTCACATCAGTGGAGCAACCGCACCTGGTCACAGCCTGCGAAATAGTATGGGCTAAGGTTAAATTACAAAACAAGAAAGACCTCTACATCGGTGCATTCTATATGCCCAAAAGAACCCAGAGTGCACTTGCCGAACTCCAAAAATCCATCAACATTCTTACAGCCAACGGCAAGCACGAGCGCGACATCATCGTCGCCGGTGACTTCAACTGCCCCGATATAGACTGGACCACGCATACTGCCCACTCCACCGGTAAAGACAATACCATTCAGCAATCACTGATCGACTTGACCTCATCCTCACTACTCACACAAGTGCAGAAGACACCAACACGTCAAAAAAACATCCTAGATCTAATCTTCACGTCCAACCCCACCCTTGTTAAACAATCCACGTGTGTCCCAGGCATATCTGACCATGACGCAGTGGTGGTTGACTTCTACTCAAAAGCTCAAATAACGCGCCAGAAACCCAGGAAATCTTACAAGTTCGGTAAAGCAAACTGGGACAAGATCAAGCTTGATCTCGCCGCCACTGAACAGGCCATGCTGAAAAAATACAACGAGGAAGAGGATGTAGAAACACTATGGTCGACCTTCAAATATGCCTTATTCAAAAGCTTAGATCAAAATGTCCCATCAGCCACATTAAAAAATCCATGTAATCTACCATGGCTGAACACACGGCTCAAGAAGCTGCTGAAAAGAAAGAAAAGACTATTGAAGAAAGCCCAAACTACCAACAACTGGACCCTATACCGCCAGTTCCAGAAACACTGTCGTAGGGAACTAAGAAGATGCGAGTGGCAGCACATAAATGGAGTCATTCAAGAAGGCCTTGAAAACAACAACACAAAACCATTCTGGAGCTACATAAAATCCAAGAAGCAAGACAACATTGGCGTAGCCCCTCTACTAGAATACAGGCAACTTGTAAGGGATAGCCAATGCAAAGCTGAAATTCTCCTAAGGCAGTTTCAATCTGTCTTCACCAAAATTACCAAAACAGTACTACCCTCCCTAAAACCTTCACCTGGTACAATTGACCCCCTCAACATAACTGAACAAGGAGTAGCCAAACTTCTCAAAAACCTCAAGCCCAATAAAGCACCCGGACCTGACTGTATCCCAAACATTGTCCTAAAGACCCTGGCTGACAACATCGCCCCAACCATCACCCGCATTTTCCAAAAGTCGCTTGACTCCGGCAAACTCCCACTGGACTGGCTTTATGCAAATATCACTAGTGCCTACAAGAAAGGTGACCGTCATAACCCAGCAAACTACCGCCCAATATCCCTGACCTCCGTTCTATGCAAAATTCTGGAACACATCATCTGTCGTCACATCATGAACCACCTTGAACACTACAACATTTTGACCACTCTAAACCACGGTTTCCGCTCTGGATACTCCACAGAAACTCAATTAATCATCACCACCAATGACCTCCTTGCCTCCTATGACAAAGGTAACCAGATCGACATGGCAATTCTCGACTTCTCCAAGGCCTTCGACACTGTTCCACACAGCCTTCTTCTACACAAACTCCACCATTACGGCATTACCGGCAACCTTCACTCCTGGCTCTCAACATTTCTAACAAAACGGACCATGCAAGTAGTGGTAGATGGCGTCCGATCAGGCAAAGCCACCATAGACTCAGGAGTTCCTCAAGGCATAGTACTCGGCCCCCTTCTCTTTCTCTGTCACATAAACGACCTCCCTGATACTGTAAAATCTCAAGTGAGGCTGTTTGCAGATGACTGTCTTGTCTACAGAGAGATAATCGACTACGATGACCACAACCAACTTCAAGCAGATTTGGAGTGCCTTATGAATTGGGCAGACAAATGGGGCATGAAATTTAATGAAACCAAATGCTACATAATGAGCATCTCAAAAAAAAACCATCAAGCTATATGTACACCCTAAATAGGACAATCCTTCAACAAGTAACAAACAATCCATACCTTGGAATTCTCTTCTCAAATAACCTAAAATGGTCACCCCATATAAACACAATTTCAAAAAAAGCCAACTCCACACGAGGTTTTATTAGAAGAAATCTGCGCCACTGCCCAACATCCTGCAAACGAAATGCCTATCTTACACTCGTTCGTCCGATACTAGAATATGGTGCAATCATCTGGGACCCATACCTCAAGCAAGACGTGGACAAGTTGGAGCGAATCCAACGTAACGCAATGCGCTTCATAGCACGTGACTATAAAACCACCACTCCTGGCTACGTCACCGGCCTTTTAAACAGATTTGACATCCCCACTCTCAAGGACAGACGAGAAAAGATCCGCCTAACATTCTTATATAAAATGGCCATGGGGCTAATTCCGGCCATCCCAGCAAACAATTATCTTACCCCACAGAAGCCAGGCCGATTAATTAGAGCCAAACAGTCACTTAACACTGACTTAACATCTGACAGCCCCATGAGAAATTACACCCGAAACAATAACAAATGCTTCACTGTGCCTCGGAGTAACACAGTGCAACATAAGCAGTCATTCTTTCCACGCACCATAATTGCTTGGAACAACCTGGACAATACCGCCGTGAACTCGACAACGATCAAAAGCTTCAAGGCCGCCCTGGCATCTGCTAGGAGCCGTTAGATTGGCAACATCGCTTCCCCAACCGTTGCACATATGCCAGTATATGGATGCAGCAACGTACCGAACCAGAACCAGAATAATATATTTCTCATTATTTAATATAGATACATATTAATTTGTATACATTAAACTTTGAAATCATAAGTTCTGACAGTTCTGAAAATTCCATTTTTTTCCTATGAAAAAAGCCATAAACTTCTCAGCCAGTTCCATGAGAAAACTGAAGACCTTTCTGGGGCTGCCTGTCCTCCGCAGCTATACACAGTCCATAAGGAGTTCCTGCCCAGTTTTGACGAAGCACTTGGTCACTTTTGATGTCAATAATAACCAGACGGTTGACTGCAAGGTCACTTGTGATCAGAAAGTCCTTTGTAAAAAAAATAATTTTAAAATCATTTAATACATTTTGTTAATCTTTATTTTTAAATATTCAGGAAGTTCTCCTTAAAAATCGTAAATTCAAAACAAAAATATGGTGATAAATTTCTTTTTATTTTAACATAAAAAAATATTTGTGCGTAAAGATGTTGCAAACATTTGACCAAATACAACTCTAAAAATGGCAATGTAACTGCTTCAAAGCATTCCGTTATATGAAATGATATCATAATTTGAAAGTGCCAAATCTCAATTAGTATCATTTCTCCATATTTCTTTTACTTTTATTAAAGACCCAGACTAACAACAACAACAGAATTCCAAGGGAATTTGTTTATTTGGGTTTGAGGCTACACCTCCTTACATTAATTACCATTCTCCTAACTTCCCTTCTAAATCTCTAATAATGGTATGTTGCAATAAACAGTCCTCTTTGATTGATTCAACATTTTGGGAAACACATCTACTGCAGCCTACAGCTAATTTACAATAGCAATTGGAAACACATCTACTTTAGCCTATAGCTAATTTACAACAGCATTGGGAAACACATCTACAGTAGCCTACAGCTAATTTACAACAGCATTTGGAAACACATCTACTTTCCTCTACAGCTAATTTACAACAGCATGAAGTGAAGTCATGGATAATTACCTGGTGAAAGTCCATGTCAAATAACATGCTCTCATAGACAGTGCTGACTCGGACAGGCATGCAAGGGAGCTCATCAAGCTGACATCTGTTGATTACTGACAGGCCAGACAGACGTTCCATCCAGTATAATCTGATATTTAAGACATAAGTTAACAGCAGAAATGAAATTAAATTTGCAGAAATCAATATGTTAGATTTATCATTTAACAGACTTAGATATTATTGATAAGAGAGATATAAGTTGATTTACACTAAAGAATGAATTTAAAATAATGTTAGGCCTACATGTGCTTTTTTTTGGGCGTACCGTATACTTAATAAATAAATCAACAAAATTATATGTTTTTAAATAAGTTTTATATGCAAGTAGTGTGATATTCTTGGTTTATGTATTATGAATACTTGGAGCCAATTAAAGAGGGAGAATTTCAAATTTAGATTTCGTGTATCATGTTTTATTTTCAATACATAACATGAATTTTTTTTTCTAAATTAGCATATGTTTACTCAAAAAGTTTCTTTTTAAATGAAGTAATGTTCTGGTTACCTTGCATATCTTTGAGGGAATTTGAAAATAATAAAAATTCCTTTAAGAACCATTTTAAGACGTCTTTCTTGAAATAGATTTTAGGACAGCTGAGTGCTAATAGAGCATGGACACAAGCGCTATAAAAGTACTCAATCATCATCATAAAAGCAGGACTACAATCATAATAAAGAACTGGTTTATGCTATTTTGGCTAACTATGAAAAAAAACATTCATAATTAAAACAAGACATTGGTTTTGCTTACGTATTCCTAGAGTAGTCTATAGTTAGACCAGCTGGCATAATTAATCCACCAACTAGATGCATATGGCCTTCCCCATCAAGTCCAGCCTTTTGAATGCTGGGGATTCCCATATAATCCTCATCTGTCCAGTAGATAAAGCTGCCAGGGTATGGAATAAATAATGAATTGGTGGACTTTACAGAATTTTTTAAAATACTTCAAACACATGATAAGTAATTAAAGTCTAGGATCTAGTTTAGATCATGCCTAAATTATATCTAACAATTAAATTTGTTTATAGATACTTTATAACAACACAAATTAGGTTGTGTTAAAATTGTATGCAAAAAAAAGAAAATGTTACAGACAAATTATCAGTTGTTTATCACCACCTGAACACAATCTGGGAACTCATTAAATTTTTGGTTGCCAGCATGAATGGACGCTGATGAGTTAATATTCTTTTTAATAAATTTTTTTACAGATGTTAAAGACATCCATTTTTTATTGCAATGTTAACATCCTAATCTCATTTAATTTAACTTGAATTTTTTTTAAAGCATCCCTTTAACCAATGACCTACAACACCACCAGAAAGAATATTCAAGGGAGGTTACAATAATTCAATACTAGATGAAATAAAATTTCTTCCCTGGATTAATATAGCTCATTATAAATAAACATGATGTAACCACATAGGTTTCCAAATCAATAAATAAAAATACTGACAAAATTTTAATAAAATAATAAAAAAATATTAGATGAGACAAAGTTGACATCTTCAGTTTAACTTTGCACAACATATTTTGAGGATGTTGTTAAAATAATAAAAGTGTGGGTATATAACAGCTGACCCTCTTATTGGATCCACAGCTATTGAACTTGGAGCCACCAGACCTTGCCCAATAATTGTTGATATGATCCCCCTGTGTGGACGATCAGGCCTTGGATTTCCATTGCTCTTCTGTTGCTGACAAATTGGGCCATCACATAGATGACCTATATCAAGCCGAAATATTGCTTTGTGCGAAGGATCTCCCCAATACAAAGACTTTCTCAGCCAATCATAAGCAAGTTCTGGGAACAATAAAAAATTATATAGATTAATAAAAAAATTTAAATTACAAATTTTTATGAGATTTAATTTTATGGAAAGTCCATTGTTCTAAATATTTTGGACTGAGAGAATGCTAGTGATTTTACCTTAAATGTTATGAACACAAAGGCAATATAGTCAACAATGTCCACTCAGGCTTAAAATCAGTCTATTGAAATGAAATTGCTATAGCTATATAAACAGTTACAACAACCAGAATATATTTTTTTATAAATATTTAATCCTTAGCTGTTTAACCTTAATAAAGCTGAAAGCCATTGTAGGTCTTTTATTTACATTTTTCATATAACTATTTACGTAAGAAAGTGTTGGCGTATAAAAGATATTTTATTTACTTGTAACTTTATTGGACACTCCCTCAAACAGTATTTGGGTTCTGTTAAAATGATCGGGGATGTCGGTGATTACCTAAAAAGAACAACCCTTTTTTTAAACAACATGATTTTTGCATAATTTATTTATTTGATAAGAGACAAATTACTAAAGAAAAAAAAGTAATCTAATTTTCATGTTATAACTAGGTCTATTGGCGAATATAAATATAGGGCCTATATTAATTCATTCTTTCTTCCATGATTAAATAAAGAGAATTAATGAATTACTTCAAACAGTATAAATATATGTTATGACTTGTAATATTAATATTGTTTATATAAGGGGAACATTTATTAATTCCAAGTTAAAACTTGATAAAAAATATTACAAAATTTTAATTATAGTAATTTATAGGCCTACTAAGTAAAATATTAGTAAAAAAAACAAACAAACAAAGGCAAAGCCCTACATTTAAAGAAAATTGAATAATTTGATGTAGTCTAATGATTAAAATCTTTTTAAAAATTAATGGAGGTCCAATTTATCTCAAATAAAATAAATTAATACTTATTACTTATTGCATAATTTTGAATTGCTTACAACTATAGGCCTATAGCATAGGCATAGGCTAATCAGTTGTCAATATATGTCATAAAAGTCAATTGAGTTTATCGAATTATCTCCAACCTCTTTTTTTTCTCTTACCAATATGTTCGAAGTTCTTCGATCAATGACAAAATATGCTTGCCTCTTATAATCAAAAGTGATGGCGACCCATTGGCTGGACAAAACAGATGATCGGGCAATGTCTTCACTCTGAAATTTGAATGATTACCTACTTTAAAAAATACAAAATACGGTAAATTCGGATAGATCATACCGCATTTTTTTACCATGGCTGCCATCTTGGTTGCCTGAACCCTAAATTTATCCCTAAACCTAACATGAACCCTAAATCTATCACTAAACTGTCTAAACCTATCCCTAAATCTAACATGAACCCTAAATCTATCACTAAACCTAATGATGAGGTACGATCTGTCTGAATTAGCCCAATGGGGCAATAGAACTTTAAGCCTTACGCCTTAATTGTTATTGATTAATTAAATAACATGTTTTTTTTTAAACGTACACAATATTAACAATTAACAATCATCACAATATTCCACGCATGAGTTTGAAAAACCGATATCACTTAGAATTGCTGCAAAAAGGGAAATCACCCATCATGCACTAGACTTTCATATCAGACGTATCTGGATACACTCCCTTCAGTGTCACTACGTTATTTCACTGTTGCAAAGTGGAGACCGATCAATAATAACAGTCTTTATGATAATTTTTTTTAATAATTATGTTTTTATGCAGACTAATTTGGAATAGAAAACAAGATCTAGTTTGTTCCGATAAGACAATCAGGCTTATAAAAAATGTTTCATTGTCAGACTGAATAAATCATATGTTCATGGCATGGGCCATGGGTGCAAGAGGAAATACTTCATTGACTGTAAGTTGAGTGGTTGTAACAGAAATTGAGTTGCAGGTTGGAAAATTTCGTGGAACCCTGCGGCATGTACCGAACATGAGGGCAAAAATATTAACAATTAGGGCTTAACCGGGTGCAGTTGTTTTTTTTACCCTGGGCCCGGGTATTTTGAGAAAATACCAGGTGAGTCCCAGTGTTACCAAAAAAAAAAAAAAAAAGAAGAGGAGTTTACCAGGCTACAGAAAATACTCAAAGGTGCACACATGCCCGAAGTCGAAGTTAAAGGACGGCCCATGACCCAGTTCTGTGTGTGTGGTGTGCAACCCCAGAACAAAGATATTTATTTTAAGACAGTGACATTAAAAAAAAAATCCTTTCTAAACACAAAAATCAACATATTTACCGGAGTTGAGACGTCAAGCATGTAGCTCGCTACATGACAGCCTCGTTTTCAATCAGTACTATTAATATAAAACATGTGGCTTTTTTGTGGGTGGTTTTGAAGAGGAAGCAGGACGCATCAGAAGCAAAATAAATATGTAAGAGATTTTAAAAAATCCTTTGGGTTTCTATCAAGGGGAAGGCACTTAATTATCATGCACTAAACCAGAGTATCTGACGTAAACGAATGCCCTGCCTTCATTGTCACCACAGCATGGTGCACCGTCAATTTGGCCCAGGACGAATCAGCCCCGAGCAATATTAAATTCAAAGAATTACGTCATCCCACTCTGGTACATGTTTGAGAAATCATTTTAGCACAAGGCACACACATTTTGCACCGTCCCTACCACCCCCTCCACTCAGTGGTTTGAGATCCTAGATCAGTGGTTGTCAACCTTCCTAATGCTGCGACCATTTAATACAGTGCTTCTTGTTGTGGTAACCCCCAAGCATAAAATTCTTTCCCCTTACTGACTTACTGCTTCATAAAAATGTGTTTTCCGATGGTCTTAGGCGACCCCTATGTAAGGGTCCTTCGACCACCCCCCCCCCCCACCCAAAGGGGCCGCGATCCACAGGTTGAGAACCGCTACCCTAGATGATGCAGATGTTTGGATCCAATTGTCAGAAACCTTTTTGTCAAGGGCCCTATTGTTGGGTTCCCAATTGTACCGTTATAAGTGTAGATGGTTTAATGTCTTATTTTACTCTATGGCTGGTGTCAAACAGTACATAACAAAGGACGATACCACTAAGTCAACTACAGTAATAAAGAAACGATACCCAAACTAGGGCTAACTACAAATAATAATTGATTAAGTTAATTTAAAATTATGGAATCAAAAATAATAAAACTAAGGCTATAGACTTACAGTACAGCAATGAACTTGTACCGGTACAAAGTTGAAGAAGGTGCACACGCACACAGAAAATATTTATATACAAAATCTATGATCAGTAAAAAAAAATTCTGTCTCTCTATTTGTCTCGTATCGTAGCTCATTATGTCGATAGGGTTCTTTATAGTCTTTCTTAGAGACATTTCCTGAAGAGGGGGTTGGGCGTTGTATCCCTATCTCGGTCAATCTCGTACGTTCTAAAGAATTCTAATTCTACAGACTATAGACTGTATTTATGTGTAATCAAGGTCAAAGGAGACAATTTGTAATTAAGCCACACCCCCGTCGTGTTGCCGACCTTGGGGTCATCCAGAGTTCACACACGGGTTTCACAATGTAAACAAGGACGCCAATCGTAACAGGAGCCCTATTGTCGGGTGCCGATTTTTGTCAGGGGCCCTATTGCCCGGAGCCCTTTGTCGGGATCCCTATTGTCAGGGTCTATATTGTCGGGTGCCCTGTTGTCAGGGACCCTATTGTCGGGTGACCTATTGTCAGGGGCCCTATTGTCGGGTGCCCTATTGTCAGGGGCCCTATTGCCAGGGGCCCTATTGTTCGGAGCCCTTTGTCGGGTGCCCTATTGTCAGGGGCCATATTGCCCGGAGCCCTTTGTCTGGCATATTGACGGCATCCCTTGAATCGCATGTCCCTTATATTTCTGCTCGCAAATCTGTGACAACGGAATTTTATGTTTTACTACTAACACACCTACATAATTTATTACGACACAGAATCAGATCTATTTCGACACAGAGCCAGATCTATTACGACATAGAATCAGATCTATTACGACATAGAATACTTCTTGCTGTTTCTGAGTGTCAGACGGCATTAATTATTACAAATCTTCTTCTCACTTCACTGTTGATTTAGCTATCATCGGTGTGAGAGGGGAAACTACTTCGATCTGGACGACTCTACAAACTCCTTCGCTCTCGATTACATAAAAAAACTCCGTCAATATCGACTACAAATCAAACTCGTTCGATCTCGACTACTCTAAAAACGCCTTCGATCTCGACTACACAACAAACTCCGTCACCATGACAACGCATGTGTTGTTATCACATCCGCGGTACATTTGTTTGACATTGTTTGCACTCACCCGTCCACCCTTGAACTGTGAATTGAGTCTTGTGACCAGTGACACTGGGGAGTCTCTCATTAAGCGTAGACGAGTCTGTGTTTTGTCGCTTGTCACAACAGCGATAGAGCTGGTGTGCTGGCCATGTACAGGCAAAGCTAAAATTAAAAAAAAAAGCTCTTTCTGGGACGAACGTTAAATGTCATTTAGGAATAATGAATGAGTTACTTGAAAGAAAACTCTGAATGAGTTACTTGAAAGAAAACTCTGAATGAGTTACTTGTCTTAACACATCGTGTGAGTAAGAAAATCTATGACACCCCGGCCGGTAGAATATAACAGGGAGTTTGCTCACCATTTTTTATAATGTTTTCTAGACACAGTTCAATTGAGTAAATATTTTAAAAACATTTTGACGAGACTAGACAATAGTCATCTCTCTAATGCAGCGGTTCTCAACCTGTGGGTCGCGACCCCTATGGGAGTCGAATGACCTTTTCCCAGGGGTCGCCTAAGACCATCGGTAGACACATTTACTCTACAGTTATGAAGAGCAACGAAAATAATTTTATTTTGGGGGTCGCCACAACATGATGAACTGAATTAAAGGGTCGGGGTATTAGGAAGGTTGAGAACCACTGCTCTAAAGGTTTATTTAACTCATATCTTATTGGGGAAGGCGTGGAACCTCTCTCTGTCATCAATATGTTATACAATAAAATATGGAAAGATGCGAAATAAATTAAATGTTGGGCTGAGAAAAATTGGACACTGGGAGAAAAGGAGCGCATTTTAAAACTAAATGCGTCACACCCTAAAAACTTTCCAACTTAAAACGGGCCCTACTATCGGAGCCATATCTAGCTTGGTTCATCACATTGAATATGGCCAGAATCCACTGAAAATGTGCCTTCTCATAAAAGGTGACAAGTGTTCATGCCCACCCCAAACCTACCTTGCCTACTTAATGTTTAAACAGGCAAATTGTTTCAATGCCCATTATTGCCCACTATAGGTGACTGCCACAAATCTTCTATATTGCCAAACATTACAGCCAAACATTACAG
This sequence comes from Omphiscola glabra, assembly GCA_964017045.1. Taxonomy (NCBI): domain Eukaryota; kingdom Metazoa; phylum Mollusca; class Gastropoda; family Lymnaeidae; genus Omphiscola; species Omphiscola glabra. Next base: position 2,602,265 of record OZ024796.1, read on the forward strand.
CCAAACATTACAGCCAAACATTACAGCCACACATCTAAATGACATACAACAATGACATACACCAATGACATATCATAAGAAAATGAAGCCATCCTACCTGGAAAGCTTAGCATTAATAAAGTAATCACCAGGGTCCACGAAGTCATATTGATCATGAATAGAAATCACTGATTGAATAGAAATCACTGATTGAATAGAAATCACTGATTAAATAGAAATCACTGATTGAAATAAAAGACACTAATTAAGACTGGTGGTCAATGATTTTCTTTCGTTAAATGGCTTAAATAAAAATCCAATCCACCACTGCAGATACGTTAGAACAAATGGTCTCAACATAATGGTCTCAACATAAACTGGTAAGAAAAATGCAACATTTTATCTTTTATCTCACAAAATACATTTCTTTAAAAATATGCATAATGAGACAAGGGTTTAAAAATGAAATTCAATCATTATAAAAATCATGGTGAAATTAACAATTTATTAGTTCCATTCTGATATGTTCTAAGCTGTACTATAATATGCCATCGTTTACTACGCTGTGCACGTTCACCTATTCGTGCAGAGGATCTGAATCAAGTCACCCGTGCGTCGTACTAAACGATGTAAAGATGGCGGATGAAGCATACAGTTACAGAGATGTACATTTAAAAAAAAAGATGTGTACAAATTAGTTTTTATTTATATTTTTATACGCATATTATTTTACTTTTAACCTTTTATTGATCCTACATTATTATTTTCTGAACATAGCATACCTAGGCCTATATGTTTCAGAACCTCTGCATTGAAGAATATTAAACGCTCAACTTGTACCATAATTTCATGGATATTAAATTCTGAAGTGCATCGGTAATTTTAATAGATATATCTTTTTTTTTATATATAAAGAAACCAAGGCGATTTTAAAAAAAAAACAACTCTGCAATTTAGCGTCATTGATCTCAACCTCTCTTAGAAATAACAGATAATTTATGCACTTATAAAACAGACACACACTCACACGCATGTATGGACTCCCACACATGCACGTTAGCAGTGCGCGCATACAAGAACATTGGCGTAGCTAAGTTAGCTCCGCCCAGGGCAGATCAAGATTTATTTTCCGACCAGATTCCACGAAAAAACCTCTGCAGTTTTCCGAAAATTCCACCCCTCCATATAAAAATACCACCCTTCATACGCCCGTGTAAAAGTCACACAAGTGGCACAACCCGAAAAACCATTTTGAAAAAGTATTTTAACTATTTTTGAAGAGCTCATTACTCCACTGACCCGACCTTGCCCTTGCCACTTGAACTGCGAAATCTCTTTAAACAATACGTTTATATATTTTATTAAGGATACCCAGGCTTTCGTTGATTCAAGTTAAACAGAAGTGAGGAAATATTTATTGTTGGTCTTATCATATACATATGATATACATATCAGTTCACCATTTTTAGTTTTAAAAAACCAACGCTCTATATACTCTAATAATTTCAAATGATAAATCTGATTTAAAAAATGCCACTGAGCTGAACTTTGGAAAGCAGCTAAGTTTTAAAGTGGGTTTTACGTCATCAAAACTGCTAGATCCTCGATAAGAAAATGTGATCCTGGGTGGGTGTGGGGATTTCAGGCGTTTGCCCGTGTAATCTAATTATATATCCCAAGCCAGAAGACAATATTATTTACATAGTCGTTTTAATCACTAACGTTCCGTGTGTTTTTTTTAAATATTATAATAACCGTGTGCTAACAATGGCTTTTTGATCGGAGTGGGGAGCAAAATGTAGGGCGCCGAATTATCCCGAGCAAAAGTGGTGGAATGGGTTTGGGGAGGGTGCTTAGGGGGGCCTCTCAACAGAATTTAGTTGTAAAAATTAAAAATGCAGGAATGCAATCTGGAACATACCGGATTTTAGTTTTACGTCATTCTACCATTTTTCTTAAGAGCAAAATTTAGGCGCTCCCAGATATTTGTTGTGTTCATACAACTCTTAACTTTTAGTTGTTACTAAATAATAGTTTTTTTTTTTAAATTTTCACTTACATTGTTGTTTTGTTCAAACTTATTCTGTAATAAAAGCCTGAATTGGGGAGATGTTAAACAACAACAATAAAAACAATTTAGAAGCTTTGTGGAATTATATTGGGAACGTGTTTTTTTTTTAAATAAGAGTAGTTTTGGAAAAGTCTGTGATTGGCAGCAAGTCGATTAGCTGCAAGTCATTTCTAATATCTTGTTATTGTTCCTGCATGCTCCAAAAATCAAACTAGTTCCTTGCTTCAAACGCAAAGTTTGTCAACTGGGTACAAACTAGTAATGGTATCAACGCTCCTTAGAAACTCGACACGATTAAGACATGTCATGATAGCAGGCTTAAGTCTGAATAGCTGGAACTGGGGACTGTTGTCTCCAGAGGTCAGCATGGTCAGAGATAATAACATATAATTAAAGACCGGTCGAAAGTGATTTTCTGATTTCGGCCGAAACCAGACCTAAAGAAAAAATGATTTTTGGTCGAAACCGAAACCAAAAGCTTTACGAGGCTTTCGGCCGAAACCGAAAGATTTAAATATTTCAAAACTCGCTTTTGCACAAGTTCTGCCGACTGCGAAAAATTACTTAAAAACTTTTCTGGCAACTTTTATGTCTTAAGTGACTCTCAAGTGACTCTCAAGTGAATTTCAAATGACTCTCAAGTGACTCTCAACTGACTCTCAACTGACTCTCAACTGAATCGAGTGACTCTCAACTGACTCTCAAGTGACTCTCTACTGACTCTCAAGTGACTCTCAACTGACTTACAACTGACTCTCAAGTGACTCTCAACTGACTCTCAAGTGACTCTCAACTGACTCTCAAGTGACTCTCAACTGACTGTCAACTGACTTACAACTGACTCTCAAGTGACTCTCAAGTGACTCTCAACTGACTCTCAACTGACTCTCAAGTGACTCTCAACTGACTGTCAACTGACTCTCAAGTGACTCTCAACTGACTCTCCAGTGACTCTCAACTGACTCTCAAGTGACTCTCAACTGACTCTCAAGTGACTCTCAACTGACTGTCAACTGACTCTCAACTGACTCTCAACTGACTCTCAACTGACTGTCAACTGACTGTCAACTGACTCTCAACTGACTCTCAACTGACTCTCAAGTGACTCTCAACTGACTGTCAACTGACTCTCAACTGACTCTCAACTGACTGTCCACTGACTTTCAACTGACTGTCAACTGACTCTCAAATGACTCTCAACTGACTCTCAAGTGACTCTCAAGTGACTCTCAACTGACTCTCAAGTGACTCTCAACTGACTCTCAAGTGACTCTCAACTGACTCTCAAGTGACTCTCAAGTGACTCTCAAGTGACTCTCAACTGACTGTCAACTGACTCTCAACTGACTCTCAAATGACTGTCAACTGACTCTCAACTGACTCTCAACTGACTCTCAAGTGACTCTCAACTGACTGTCAACTGACTCTCAACTGACTGTCAACTGACTCTCAACTGACTGTCAACTGACTCTCAACTGACTCTCAAGTGACTCTCAACTGACTCTCAAGCAATTTATTCAAGGTAATGAACCCACCCCAAACACCACCTTTTTTTTTTTTGCAGTCTCACTTCGACCATCGGTAAGCTATAAACGTCTTAACTACATTTTTTTGAGCCAACCGAACTTAGTTTACCAGTTAATTGGATCGGGATTAACTATGAAATAGTCAATTTCCCATTTTCCCTTGAATGATAGCCCTTTTAGGATGTCATCACATCCAACCACACACATCACCGGACGGAACAAATACATTTGAACATTTTTTTGTATCTTCACCGGGAACGGCTCTCGATAACATGCCATAATAATATGTGAGAGTTAGTATTCTGTAATCTTAATGCTACAGTCAAAGTGTGAAATCTTAATGTTACAGTCAAAGTGTGAAATCTTAATGTTACAGTCAAAGTGTGAAATCTTAATGTTACAGTCAAAGTGTGAAATCTTAATGTTACAGTCAAAGTGTGAAATCTTAATGTTACAGTCAAAGTGTGAAATCTTAATGTTACAGTCAACGTGTTAAATCTTAATGTTACAGTCAAAGTGTGAAATCTTAATGTTACAGTCAAAGTATGAAATCTTAATGTTACAGTCAAAGTGTGAAATCTTAATGTTACAGTCAAAGTGTGAAATCTTAATGTTACTGTCAAAGTGTGAAATCTTAATGTTACTGTCAAAGTGTGAAATCTTAATGTTACTGTCAAAGTGTGAAATCTTAATGTTACTGTCAACCTGTGAAATCTTAATGTTACAGTCAAAGCGTGAAATCTTAATGTTACAGTCAAAGTGTGAAATCTTAATGTTACAGTCAAAGTGTAAAATCTTAATGTTACAGTCAAAGTGTGAAATCTTAATGTTACTGTCAAAGTGTGAAATCTTATTGTTACAGTCAAAGTGTGAAATCTTCATGTTACAGTCAAAGTGTGAAATTTTAATGTTACATTCAAAGTGTGAAAGCTTAATGTTACTGTCAAAGTGTGAAATCTTAATGTTACAGTCAAAGTGTGAAATCTTAATGTTATAGTCAAAGTGTGAAATCTTAATGTTACAGTCAAAGTGTGAAATCTTAATGTTACAGTCAAAGTGTGAAATCTTAATGTTACAGTCAAAGTGTGAAATCTTAATGTTACTGTCAAAGTGTAAAATCTTAATGTTACTGTCAACGTGTGAAATCTTAATGTTACAGTCAAAGTGTGAAATCTTAATGTTACTGTCAAAGTGTGAAATCTTAATGTTACTGTCAACCTGTGAAATCTTAATGTTACAGTCAAAGCGTGAAATCTTAATGTTACAGTCAAAATGTGTAATCTTAATGTTACAGTCAAAGTGTGAAATCTTAATGTTACAGTCAAAGTGTGAAATCTTAATGTTACAGTCAAAGTGTGAAATCTTAATGTTACAGTCAAAGTGTGAAATCTTAATGTTACTGTCAACGTGTGAAATCTTAATGTTACATTCAAAGTGTGAAATCTTAATGTTACTGTCAAAGTGTGAAATCTTAATGTTACTGTCAACCTGTGAAATCTTAATGTTACAGTCAAAGCGTGAAATCTTAATGTTACAGTCAAAATGTGAAATCTTAATGTTACAGTCAAAGTGTGAAATCTTAATGTTACAGTCAAAGTGTGAAATCTTAATGTTACAGTCAAAGTTTGAAATCCAGCCCTTTTATAGAATGACTTAGCAAAGTGTATAAGACCTTATATATTTTACACTTTGACCAGGCATTCTATGGAATGTCTGAAATAAACACTTCGCGTTTAACATTTAAATACGTCGAAAGCGATCAAATGGCAACCTTCGGCGCCGAAACTGAAATTCGGTCTGTCTCTACAGAGAATCCAAGTACTGAATAAATATTGTTTGTTTAAAGTAATCTTTTTTCAGACTCGGAATCTTCACTCTTGTCATTTCAGTTTCTAGAATTGCTGCAATATACTTGTCTAAAGATACGAGGGCTCTTTTCATCTCAATGTTAACTAAAGCTGCAAGATACAAGATTTTCTATAGTTTCTTTCATAAACTGAATTTCAACAATCTGAATATGTTTATGTACACTTACCAAATCCAGCTGTATGGCTTGTAATGATTGAGTTACTGGTTCCAGTATCGCTGAGTATGTAAAGATAATCACAAGACAAACGAGAAATGTTGGCGAATAACATGGACACAATAGATGGTAAGAGGTGAAGAAGATGAACACAATAGCTGGTGAGCATCTTGTCGCGTTTTACCGGTGTCCTTTTTTGCCAAATTGTTCAACTGATTGTATATCACCTCGAAACTCTCGCTGAAAATGTGAATACTTTTATATTTTACGAACCATCGAGTTTCAAAGAACAATTGAACGTTAGGTATTAAAGAACTTCGCTTTACGCTTGCTCGAAAAAACTTAATGAAAACTTTGATTATACCAATGGAATTGCGCATTCGCACGATTGAATTCAAATAATGAGCCACTAGATTGAGCCGATGCGAAGAGCAAGGAGCAAAAGCTGCTTTTGGTAAAATCGTGCGTATATTTTAGTCTGAATACCGTCTTCCTTTCCTGCCATTGTGGAACAACCGTCATATCTTTGTCCAAGTAATTTTGTCACGTCCAAACCAAATTGATTATTCATAATAGCAACTGCAATAGCAGATGTCGCCATGTGTTTCAATGGTTGGAACACGATAAATTCTTCACGAATATTAGATTTACTCTCTACGTTGTCTACAAAACGTACCGCAAACTACTAGTGTTCTTTCTGTTCCTGATGAATCAGCTGTTTCATCGGCTAATATTGAGATTCCTATAGAACTGTTCACTGATGTAATAACTTGTTTATTTATCACTTCCTCGCACATCTCTATCAGTTGATTTTGGATCTTCGAGAACCATAACGAGCATACCAACGGACGTCTGCAAATGTGTCTCCACGTCTTTATCGCCAGCCTCCACTCTTAACTGAAGCTGATCATGAACATTTCCAACTTCATGAAAATTTCCACTGTGCTTATTTTTTCCCCGAATTGCTATGTCGTGTGTTCCGCAGAAAATGATTTTGGATTGTTAAAGGCGTCTCGTTTCTTTCATTCATCTTTTCTCGTGAATGAACTTAAGCTGACCCCAAGTTCGGACCGAACATTTTTGTGTCTAATTAAAAATAATCTCCTCTGACCTCGATTACAACTAACTAAAATGTATGGTCTGTATTATTAGAATTATGGAAAAATAATCTCCCTTGACCTCGATTACAACTAACTAAAATGTATGGTCTGTATTATTAGAATTATGGAAAAATAATCTCCCTTGACCTCGATTACAACTAACTAAAATGTATGGTCTGTATTATTAGAATTATGGAAAAATAATCTCCCTTGACCTCGATTACAACTAACTAAAATGTATGGTCTGTATTATTAGAATTATGGAAAAATAATCTCCCTTGACCTCGATTACAACTAACTAAAATGTGTGGTCTGTATTATTAGAATTATGGAAAAATAATCTCCCTTGACCTCGATTACAACTAACTAAAATGTGTGGTCTGTATTATTAGAATTATGGAAAAATAATCTCACTTGACCTCGATTACAACTAACTAAAATTTATGGTCTGTATTATTAGAATTATGGAAAAATAATCTCCCTTGACCTCGATTACAACTAACTAAAATGTGTGGTCTGTATTATTAGAATTATGGAAAATAAAATCAAGACTAATCAAGAAAGGAAAGGATACAAACATAAGACTAGAGAGACGAGGGATATCTGTTTGTTGTTGCTATCACTATTTCGCTAGAGATTCGCTATACAAGACAGAGATTTGTTTACTAATATTTTGCCGTATGATCCTATTTTAACATTGTACCTTTCACAACATTGTATCTTCTTCAACATTGTACCGGTACAAGCCATCATTATACTGTAAGCCAATAGCTTTAATTTCTTTTCTTTTTTATTTTGTAATTTATTATTAACTTAATAAAATTATTAACTGTAATTAGTCCAAGTTTTGGTATCGTTTTTTTTATTATTGTATACAATTTATTGTATCGTCTTTTGCTGTGTACGGTTTTTCTACGACGCATCCCGTTGAGCACCTTCGTGCTACTCACTTTCCACATGATTACGAGCACCTTGAGGAAAGTCATTGTACTTAGTGAAAGATGTTGCTATAAATGCCACTTGGAACCCGCAATGAATGGGTTGCGGGGGGGAAAAATGCAAAATTTACATGTTCGAAAGATGACTAGAATAGGCAAGCCATGGAGAAAACTGATCAAGTCAAGCATATGGAGAACAACGATTTTTGCCAGGTCTATCACCTCTTAAACTATAACTAGCTATTAGTCGGTATGGGTTTGTGAGTAAACGGTCATTTAAATCATCTGACAGTTGAGATGTTGACTTATTATGTCGACCTAAATCAAAATCATTAATGACCGTAACACAGCCAATATTAATATGTTTTGATATTTTCAGTGTCAAATCTGAGTTATGTCGTTAGGGATGAATCGCAGCTTTAAAGGCCACTGTAACGGTTTCAGACTCCTGTGAGTGTGAAGTCGTCAAGGCACTACATTTGGTTTGTTCTTCAACGTGTTGGTGATCTCTTGTCAATGTCGTTGATGTGGACACAGTTGATAGGTTACAGCATGACTTACACCCATGTTGGTCCCATCTTGTCTGTGTCGTTGATGTGGACACAGTTGATAGGTTACAGCATGACTTAAACTCATCATCATCAAATGATTTCTTTTTTTCATTTGTGACATAAACAAAGAAATACTATTTATTTGTTTTTAAACTTTTTTAAAATATATTCTAAGAGACAAAGTGCAAATATTAATACTTTTTAGCATTAGTTTATTCTTTTCAAGGGTGGGTCATGTGACCCACAGTGCGGGCGCCCATGCCTATATATCATTATATGTGGATAATTTGCGATTTTGGCACCCCTGTTGTTGGCACCTGCCCCATTCGCACCACGATGATATTTGAACATAACATCGATGGAAAGGTAGTTTAATGGGAGTTTCAAATTTTAGAATCGTATGCTGCAACTCGATTAGTCTTGGATAATCGGATCATCAATTTATTGACCATGGCGATATAGCATTGGTTCCAATATTTCGCTAATGTTTATTTATGAACGCTAATATTGTTATATTTAGTAATATTAGGTCTAACACAAGGAAAACTAACACCCCTGTTCAGCTTCTTGTCTACATTTTTAATGAATAGTCTCAAGCAAAACAACATGGCCTCTCACATCTCAACTCAAGAATCACGGGCCTCACGCATTGACAATAAAGGGAAGCAACCGTGACAATACAACACAACGACATCACAATATCCCCATCTGTCTGGAAAGTGGTGGCACATCACAACATGGAAAAGACATCATCCAATCAAGATAACATAAATTAATAAACTGTCTCAAATTTAAGAAAATGAGTGAAACAAAGTATGGGGAAACCTTAAAAAAGGAACGCAACTAAACAACAAACGTGTCACCGTGAAGCCTTCGTCAGTGACCAAACAACGGTAAAAACAGAACTGAATAACAATAGCTATTAGCTGAAAAGTATTATCCGAGAGGGCAGCAAAAGAAGTGTGACAGAAAATATAAGTAGATGAGACATTAAATACAGGCAAAAAGGGAAAGAAAAGAGAAGTAAGTCCACTGCGATTGGTCGTGACGCAGAGGGGCGGAGCAAAGGATTAAAGGTGAATTTAAACATGACATTCATGCCATGTGGTGTCAAGGTTCCATAAGTCTGGATCAACCTGTTTTCCAAATTCACCCGGCTGGGTGTGTTTGTGCTGGTCACGATAGCACTAATTGTAAAATTCGTCGTCCAAATGTGGTCGCTTCTATTGAAGTTCTTAGAGATGTGACACTGTTTATCTCGCGTAATATTACGGAGGTGTTCAGTACATATGTTACAGAGTCGGTGTCCTTTCTCCCTATGTACGACATCTGGAAGAGGGTGCAAATAATGGCGTATACAACATTGTGGCTAGTTCAACGGAAGCCATCGCTTATCTGAAAACTGCCCTTAGGGAAGGGAATGTGTTGACAAAAGAGCAAGTGTTCAACAGCTGCGTCCACATCATGCGACTTCGAAAAAGGATGTATCTCAGATTTTTATCACGTCTGCAAACAATGAGAGGCGGGGGAGAAAAAAACCGCCTTTGTTTCAGAGTCCGCGAGGAGGATAGCACGGTGTTTAAGGAAAACCCGTTTAGCTTTAGATTGTGAGTGTGATAATTAGTTTGGTTCTGTCAACATTGTCGCTCGGACGTGGCCTGAAGGCATCAGCACGGGTAATATTCTTGACCATTTGAAGGGCTGATGAAAGTACTGTCTCCGGGAAATCCTACATTGGAAACAGTCTATCATTTCCAGTGCTTTGTCCAAAAAGTCCTCTTCCGACCGACAAAGTCGACGAAGACAAAATAATTGAGAAAAATGAATAGAGTTTTTACAGGATTTATGGTTGGAGGAAGAGAAGAGTAGATAGCTGTGGCTGTCAGTGGAGTAAATAGCTGTGGCTGTCAGTAGGCTTTAAAGTAGGCAGAGGTGCGTAGGCTGTCTTTGTGAAGGGTGACTGCAATGTCCAAAACGTTGACTGGGGTCTCAGAGACAAGATTTGTGGATTTAAAGGAAGGTTGAAAGGAGCCTACAAAGTTAATGAAAAGGTCAAGTTCACTCCTCTCCATAGGTGTGAACCCTATACCGTCATCAATGTACCCCTTATAGAATTCAGGGAGGCGTCCAGTATAGCTGCTTTTTACCATGTGTTCGAAATGTCCCATGAACAAGCATGCATAGCTGGTCCCATTTTAGTCCCCATAGCAACACCACTGAGTTGGTCGACGAATTGGCCACCAAACTTAAAACGAATTGATGGTGAGGACTTGTTCAGCCAATCGGAGGAGGGTGTTGGTGGGTATAGATGGGTGGGGATTAGTCTCGAGAAAGAATTCGAGAGCTAGGAGACCGTCAGTGTGGGTGTGGGGGGGGGGGGGCGTAGAAGTTTATAGAGAACATACATTAAGAAGAAAAAGATGATGTTTCTTTTCAGGGGGGATTATGAAAGATTCGAAGGTTTGTAAAGCATGGTTGGTGTCCTTAATATAAGTTGGGAGTGAGGCTACGATGGGTTGAAAGACTCCTTTAAGGAATTCCGAGATATGTTCGGTGGGGCAAGAGCATGCAGAGACAATGGGTCTGCCAGGGTTACCGGACTTGTGTATTTTAGGAAGTAGTTAGAAGCATGACTTACCGAGGTCCCTTTCAAAGATGTGTAAGGCAGAGGCCGATTTGGGGAATGCCGATTCTGCAGTCATTTTCTTGACAGTCTCTTTTACCATGTTGTTTGGTAAGAGGGTTGTTGGTCATCGGTTGGTAGAACTGGCTGTCTTCTAGTTGCCCATGGGCCTCCTTGATGTACAGATCTTTGTCCCACACAACAACAGCGCACCCTTGTCACCTGGTTTGATGACGATATCTTTTCGGCTGCGTAACTTAGGGAGGGGGCCTGTGATTCTCTTTTAGAAAGATTTAGATTTCAGGATTGGAGGCAAAGCTATGTTTTTTATGTCATCTTCCGTGCTCTTTGTATACAGGTCTAAAGTTTTGGATTTTCTAGATGGTGGTGTCCAAGTGGATTTGAGTTCTCTATGAATAAATCTTCATCGGGGAAGTTGGTACTTTTCCCAGCAAAGTGAAACTGAAGTCTCTAAGAACGAAAATAATAGCGGTGGGAATCCGAAACTAGTTGGTAGCGATCGTAAGACGGTTTCAGTGGAATAAATTTGAGACCCTTAGAGTCTAGCGACCTTTCGTCATCAGAGAGTGGAAGTTCAGGGGGGATACAAACGACTAAGTTGTTGCCAGTGACAGTTCGATGAGGTGTTAGGTTGTTTGTGAGCTTAAGATTGTCGAGTTTTTTCTTTTTGTTGGTAGAGACGAAGCTGTACAGTTCCCGATTAAGTTGGTGGACAATCGGTCTAATAAGGTCATAAGATAAGCGGTTATTGGAGGTCTTAGAGAGAATGCGATCTTCAAGTTGGTAAATGATGGCACTGAGGTCGGCGATGAGACGCTTATGATTGTGTACAAGAATACGCATACGTTGAAATGCTATTTTCTTCTCAAGAGATTGAAGTTTAGCCATGTCGTCAGAGTTGCGGGGCCATGTCGTCAGAGTTGCGGGGCCATGTCGTTCAAGTTGCGGGGGCCATATCGTCAGAGTTGAGAGAGCCATGTCGTCAGAGTTGAGGGAGCCATGTCGTCAGAGTTGCGGGGCCATGTCGTTCAAGTTGCGGGGGCCATATCGTCAGAGTTGAGAGAGCCATGTCGTCAGAGTTGAGGGAGCCATGTCGTCAGAGTTGATGAAGCCAGCCACCGGGTTGAAATTACTAGTAAAGCCTTTAGGTATAATGCGGAGACATATGCAATTATGAAGAAAATTGAGATGTACAGTGTATCTGGTTTTCTTAAAGAAATTGAAGGCAAGTTCCTTACAGTCGATGGCTAGGTTCCGTGGTAGTAAGCTAAAGACAGTCAAGATAAGGAAACGAAGTTGGTTCATTGCAGTTTTGAAGGAAGGCATAGTGGAGCGGTGACGGACAAGGGTAAGGGGATGTCGGTAGAGGCAAAAGCAGTGAAAGTCAAGAGGGAAGGGATGTCGGTAAGAAAGAGTACTGGAGGGAAAGTTGAAAGTAAGAAGTGCTTTAAAAGGTGAAGCTAAAAAAGTGATAATACATCAAAACAGAGAAAAGGGCATGAAATGGTAACATGCAAATCCTGGCTTATCTTGATGCCTAATGTAAGACTACTTGTGCAGTGCAATCCTCGCTCATCTTGATGCCTGATGTCAGAATACTTGTGCAATGCAATCCTGGCTTATCTTGATGTCAGACTACTTGTGCAGTGCAATCCTGGCTCATCTTGATGCCTGATGTCAGACTACTTGTGCAGTGCAATCCTGGCTTATCTTGATGCCTGATGTCAGAATACTTGTGCAGTGATCAAAATCCCAGTCTCTGTCAAATTTTGCAAAGGTATCTGATGAGAATGTTAAATCATTGTCACTGATAACCGTGTATGGGATGCCATATCTTGCAAACTCGGCCTTTATTTTTCTGACCACAGTTTCTGTTTCTGTTCTTGTGTTTTCCAGTCTATCAACCTCTGAAAAATTACTGGAATAGTCCACGCATAAAACGTAGTCTTTTCCGTTTAGTTCAAAAAGATCTACACCAACTTTTTCCCATGGCTGTTATGGGATCTCATGACTCGCGAAATTCTTTTTCTTTTGAAGGGCTTGACATATATCACACGTTGCAATGAAATGTTTGATTTCACCAGCCATGCCTGGCCAGAATAGACTTTCACGTGACCTTTTCAGATATCCTTCGATTGCTTTGTGTGTTGATCTCTGATCTTAAGTATGTCCTTCTACTCATTCACCTTTGAAAACCACACTATCCTGAACGGCCATTACCTCTCATAAACTGTAATAGGGTGCTAGTGCAATATGCAATAGATGCTTTTCTTCGGGCCAGCCAGAAGTTATTATTTTAAGTTTTTGAAGAGTGTTATTTTTTTTCAGTTTCTCCTTTCAGTCTACGTAGTCTTTCTTCACGAATAGACAGAAAACTTGTCATATTTATGTGTTCAAATTCACCTTGATTGCTCTCAGATGATTGTATGAAGGCTCTTGAGAGTGTATCAGCAAAGTGCATTTCTTTTACCCTTTTAAACTTCACAATTATATCATAAGCTTTATTACGACATCTCTCTAAGAAAACAAAAATGTTCTTGTCCTGGTCACGAGCCGCTGCTTCTAATGTGTCGCCAGAACCATAAACTATGATATCATCTGCGACAACCATCACACCTTCAAGTCCCTCAAGACAGAACGATAAACTATGATATCATCTGCTACAACTATCACACCTTCAAGTCCCTCCAGACAGAACCATAAACTATGATATCATCTGCGACACCTATCACTCCATCAAGTCCCTCAAGACAGAACCATAAACTATGATATCATCTGCGACACCTATCACTTCATCAAGTCCCTCAAGACAGAACCATAAACTATGATATCATCTGCGACACCTATCACTCCATCAAGTCCCTCAAGACAGAACCATAAACTATGATATCATCTGCGACAACTATCACTCCATCAAGTCCCTCAGGGGCAACATTAAGACGTTGTCTGCGACAACTATCACACCTTCAAGTCCCTCAGGGGCAACATTAAGACGTTTTTTGAAAAAGTTTTGAGCTGACATAAATGATATTCGTTTCCATTAGTATCGCCAAAAGGAAGTTTGGAATGTGGTCAGTAGACTTGATTCCTCATCAAGATGTATATTATTATTATTATTATTATTAGTTGTCTTATATAGCGCGGTTCTCCAGCCTAGGGCTGGGCTCACCGCGCTGTACATAAAAATATTAGAAAAAGAGACATAATCGTGACAATAAAATAAGCATTAGCCAGGTCCAATTAAAAAGAACATTCGGCATTGGAAAGTTTCGAATCCAAGTCAGTCGGTCTGTAGATGGACTCGACGATACTTCTTTTGGTAAATCGTTCTAATTCATCTTTCACGTTAGTTTCCATAGCAAGTGGTATACGACCACATGGATAGGTAACTGGGGTAACCTCAGGATTCACTACTAGGTGTACGATATTCCAGGTCATCAAACTTGTCCTGGTAATGTTCAAATATGTTTGGGGAATATAAGATCTTGGGTAAATACTCATCAATCTTATCTACACTTTCAAAAGTACTTTCATGTACAGTAATAAGCCCCATTTCAAAAGTACTGCCATGTACAATAATTAGCCCCATTTGAAAAGTACTGTCATGTACAATAATTAGCCCCATTTGAAAAGTACTGTCATGTACAGTAATAAGCCCCATTTGAAAAGTACTGTCATGTACAATAATTAGCCCCATTTGAAAAGTACTGTCATGTACAATAATTAGCCCCATTTGAAAAGTACTGTCATGTACAATAATAAGCCCCATTTGAAAAGTACTGTCATGTACAGTAATAAGCCCCATTTGTTCTGAAGTTTTCTTCCCTAACAGTGGTGTCATGTTATTTTTCAAAACTATGAGATAACACAGTAACTTTTCTTCTCTCTTGAGTTTTGTACAATGAGTTATGTTTGCCTAATAGGCAAAAGTGGGCTTCCATCATTAACACGTAGCTTAGTAGTAGTGGGAGTAACTTGTGCGGTTTTGATGAATTTCCTTGGAATCACATTAACGCTGTCACCTGAGTCAGTCTGACATATGGTCGTCTCCCCAGCAATGATAATTTCAGCCTTAATGACCTTATATTGTTTGCTCTTCACAGAAAGCACAGTCTCCTCATTTGAAGATAAAGACTAATCATCACTATCCTCTTTCACACATTGTAAATTCTTATGGTTACAGTAATTAGCAAAATGATTTCTATGTTGGCAGATTTTACATACTTTGTCCCATGTAGGACACAATTATTTCTTGAATTTACATTTAGACTGCTTGTTATTTTGAGCAGTGTTGTCTTTCTGATCTCTCCTGACAGACAGTACAGCACAGGCCTCGCCCGGACTTCTTGCTCCAGCCTCTCCTTTCTCTTCTAAAAATTGTAATTTAACATTACCTACTTCTTCGGCTCGACGAGTGTCTATAACAGTCTATACACGTCGCCAGACTCAGTTTCGTTTCTTGCAATAATTCTCTCCTGGTTACATTGTCTGTCATGCCCGCCACTATGCTGTCCCTCAGCAGTCAACAGAGAGTCTACCATGTTGTCGCAATAATTGCACTTCTAAGCTAAGTCGTGTAGTTTCACCAGCTTTCTGATTCCTATTATTAAAAACACACTTCTCAAATGTCTCAGTTCTCCTTCCTACGGAATGATCACCAAACGCACTTATGACGTCATTCACATTGTGCTTTTCTTTAGAGGCATGTCATTGTACATAGTCAGTCCCAAAATAGAGCTTTTGTGTATTCCTCCTCATCCTCTGTGTTTATTTGTGCCACAATAAAGTAGTTCCTTCACATTTATTTGTGCCACAATACAGTAGTTCCGTCACATTTATTTGTGCCACAATACAGTAGTTCCGTCACATTTATTTGTGCCACAATAAAGTAGTTCCTTCACATTTATTTGTGCCACAATACAGTAGTTCCGTCACATTTATTTGTGCCACAATACAGTAGTTCCTTCACATTTATTTGTGCCACAATACAGTAGTTCCGTCACATTTATTTGTGCCACAATACAGTAGTTCCTTCACATTTATTTGAAAAGTTTTCATTACTCACATCCCATATTCACATTAAAAGAAGGTGGATGATGTAGGCCTACACTAGGCTTATTATAATTTCTCTCTGCCGTAGTCTCAGTAGGCTGCCACCATGTTATATTTACCAAAACTTTGTCTAACACAAGGAGAACTAACACGTCTGTTCAGCTTCGTGTCTAGATTTTTAATTACAAGGCACAAGCAAAACAACATGGCCTCTCACATCTCAACTCGAGAATCACGGGCCTCACGCATTGACAACAAAGGGAAGAAACTGTAACAATACAACACACGACATGACAGCAAATACTAGTATACGTTACTGCTCTTTTCAGAGAATTCATAAAATTAATTTAATTAGCTGATTTTTTTATATAGAGGTTTATGTTCATCATCATCATGATGTCCCGCAGTCTTTTGACCGTTTGGGCGCAACAGATGACATAAAAACTATTCTTCTCCATTCCTCTCGGTCTCCTGCCCTATGCATAGCATCGCCTAGTTGTAATCCCGTCAATTCTTTGATGTTGTCTTCCCATCATTTTCTCTGTCTTCCTCTTCTTCTTCCTCCTCTAGTTGTGCCCTGCAAGATTTCTTTCGCGAGCCCTTGTTTTCTGGTCACGTGGCCATATCATTCAAGTTTGCGCCTTTTTTTTACAGACGCCAGGAGGTCATCGTACTGCCCAGTTGCTTGACGAATCCTTTCTTTTACTTGTTCATTGGTGATATGGTCCCTATAGCAGATGCCAAGAATGCCTCTGAAACATCTCATCTCCATCGCCTTTATTTTCTTTTCAAGTTCTGCTGTTAATGTCCAGGACTCACAGGCATATAAGAAAATGGAGAGGATTAATGAGCGCATCGGCCTGATTTTGGTGCTGGGAGCTATATTTTTGTCGTTCCATATTTTCTTGAGCCTCTTTAGTGCTGTTGTGGTCTGCGCAATCCTGGCCATCAGTTCGGGCTTGGAGCCTTCTTCCGAGACTATTGCTTGGATTTGCTCCAGCTGCCAACTGTCTCTAATCTTTCCTCGCCGACCTTAATTTCAGGTTTACGTTATTGATGTAGGGCCTATAATGTATATACATACATTTTGATCTCATGAATTTTTCTCGAACTCTCCTCAGCATGAAATAAATTATTTTAAATTATTTTGTAATTTTTTAAAAAAAATTTTTTTGTTGTTGTTTTTCGCTGAAGAAGTTTTTCTGCCGAAACGCCATTTGTTTGTTTAATTTTGTCCTTTTTCAGGTTAACTCTTCTTTGGTAGTTATTTCCTTTTACTTTACTGTCCTTATTCCTTACATGCTCTCAGTCTCAGTACCCGTCCACCAACCTATTTTTAAATACTATCCTCTGCTTTATTTAAGATCTTAAAAATTGCATATCTCAAAAAACTGATTTAAAAATGATTCAGCTGTAGATATTGATGAACTCATTTGATCTCATTCTCACTGAAACATGTGGGCAACATAATTGAAAATTCAGAATTATCTTTTTTCCCCCATCTAAGATGTGCATGTGACTGTTTGTCATGTGACTTGTTAAACTGATAAACCGATGTATAAATAGCCATAACAATCATGTGATTTTTCTTCCTTGTGAAAATGGCGATCCGACTCACTTTCACTGTTGCCTTCTGCAGTCTTAGTAAGTTTCAAGTCAAATTATTATTGACGTGATGTATATTAAATATATACTATACAATGCAGTCTTGTAATACTCTTTACCTTGACATTATTTGAGTAAAAATTCATTAAAATTCAGTCTAACTAGTACTATAGTAGGCCTACTTACTAGTTTTTAGCCCTAAGTCTAAGCCCTAAGAAGTAGCAAAGTAGGTCTAACTTCCTCTACCACTAATTGACTAATTAGTATTAGTAATTTAGTTAAGTCAAGTTTAGTGTTACAGTTTTAAGTTTACAGTTACTAGTTAGGTTAGAGTATTTAAACTATTTAATTTAGTTACAGTTACTACTAGTGACTAATATTTTAAAAATACAAAGTAGGCCTAATAAAATTTAAGTTAATTCAAAAAATTAAAGTAAATTTGGTGTAAATTTAATGATAGGAACATCCAGGTCATCCTATCTTAGTTCTTGGTTAGAGTTTAGAGCCTGTGGCTACTAAATAAAAGTAACTACTGTTACTAATGACTAATTTGTTGTCTACATTTCTACTTAATTTAATTAATTAATGATAAATCATGTAGGCCTACATTTTTTCAAATTTTAACAACGACAATGTCTAACAAAAAACACTAGGCGAACTAGAAATTGCATTATTGATGGCATTCATAAATTGAATTTGTAACAAGTATCATTTTATAATAATGTGCCTATATCTTATACTTATTGGTATCTTTTTGGATTGTTGTTACTTGTACAAGTCATTAATAAGGCTAGTTGATGGATAGTCTTAGATTTAATAGGAATAACCTTATTCCTTACATTGGCTTACATTTAGTAATTTACTAGTTCTTACAATCTTTAATAAAATTTACCAAACCTACTCAACTCTAATTACTTGTACTTGACTTTCACTTCTATAACTTACTCATAGGTATATATTTTTTCCAGTTGCTGCATTTGAAGCAATAGACCCACCAGTTTACAAAGACACATACAAAACTGAAGGATTTATACGTTTGCCTTATGCTGAGATTGTGGAGCCTTTTTTAGCTTTTCTTGACACCCCAAACTCTCGCAGCAGGGTAGACTATTATGATGGTAATTCTTATTTGTTATGAATATTATTGAGCCATCATTAAAGCATTGTGCAAAAAATTAATTAATTTTGTCATTGAAAGGCAACATAAACATACTGAATAATTTTTTATTTAAAAAAAAAAGATAGATTCATTACTGATTTACTGGATTGTTTAATAAAATTCTCTTGTTATTTTGAAAGAATATAAAATGTCTTTAACTATTAAAATTAAGTGTGGGAGTATCTCAGAGTATCTGTCCCATTCTGAATGTTTACGATAACTCAAACAAATTTTAGGGATACAGAATCCAATTTATTGACAACCCAATTTCACTAACCATACTTGTACCAAATATTTGCATTTAATTTTCTATTAAACCCCATCTCATAGGCATTCAGCGCACAATCCAGTATAGCCAAGCTCCTGGCCTTCCCTTTGGCACCAACCTTAAAGTTGTCCCCTTCACTACACAGTCGGTCTACAACAAGGTTTCATGTTTTCAAGTGAATGGGACAAAAGATGATCCTGCAACACTGACCACCATTTTGCCAGATCTTACTGGTTTTACTGTAAGTAAAATTTAGATCTATTATAGAATCATTAATGTTTATGCTTAATGTGTGAACCCCTGGCCAGTTGGAAATTTCATTCTGTGACTTTCCAGCTTAAGGAAAGTAAATCCATATGGACATTAATGTAGATTTGTTTTTAAAAAAAAATCAATTTTGTGACTTGTTAATTTTTATGATTAAACAATCAATGATTTGTTTGTGTAAATTCTGGCATGTTAAACACATATATGAAGTTCTCCTGTTCATTCTTAGTAATCTTAGTCATAAACAGTCTGAGACTTTGGTTTTAAAGGCATGAGTTTCACTGTTGTACAGCAATGAGCAGATATCATCTTGTGTGTTTTGTTTAAGGCAGTTAGTAGCAGTTAGAAGCCTTTACAGGATTGAGTGATTACTGACCTTGGTGAGAAAGGGAGAATGTGACACATCTTCGGTTTAGGTTATAATGAATGATGAACGTTATCAACATTGTATCTAATGCCAATATGTAGTATCATGTTCATGAAGCCTTTGTCCCTAATGCTAATATGTAGTAACATATTCATGAAGCCTTTGTCCTTAATGCCAATATGTAGTATCATGTTCATGAAGCCTTTGACCCTATGCCAATATGTAGTATCATGTTCATGAAGCCTTTGTCCCTAATGCCAATATATAGTATCATGTTCATGAAGCCTTTGACCCTATGCCAATATGTAGTATCATGTTCATGAAGCCTTTGTCCCTAATGTATAAGTTAAATTAAAGGGTCCTGGTAAGACTGTTACACTGGGAGGGTATGGATGATTATGCAATCCTAATTATATCAGTACAATCTTGTAAGTAGAAAATAAGATTATGAGCAAAGACGACATCTCTAAATCATTGCTCACCACCATTTTTAACCATTGCTACCATATCTTACAGTATCTAGGCCAACAGGTTCTTGATGGTCGAAGAGTGGAATCTTTCCAAAAAGTGGTTACAGATGGCCAAAAAGTAATGTATATTTTCAACAACTATTTTAATTTAACCTTTTTAAAAAACAAAATTAATCACGGTCTAAGGTACACAATTAATTACAGTCTATTGTACACAATTAATTACATTCTAATATTAATATACACAAATTATTTTGCTGCTGTCGTTAAAGTGCTAACTAGAATTTCAAGAAACTAAATTGTTAAAACTCTTTAAGGCAATCTAGAATCTAGATTTATATGAAAATTTTTATACAGTATAAAGTATATACTCTAGTACTTTCCTTCGTGTTAGGAATAACTTCATGGAGAGTAAATTCATTATTTCACTACCGGGTACCAGTACTTAAGTTTCTTAAGTGCAGAAGCATTCTTTCAGTCTCAGATGTTTTCATACTTAAATAAAGAGCTGTCTTACAATACCTGGTACACATGCTTAATATTTGTTTGTTCTGATGCAAACATGCTTTGGTGAAATAGGAAATGAGTAAAAAAAAATTAAGGTCAAACCTGAAAAAAGGAACGCAACAAAACTATGAACATGTTGTCAGGAAGCCTTCATCAGTGAACAAACAACAGAAAAAAAAGAATAAAAATAAAATTTGTAAAATACCGTAGCACTTTTGCTGCCCTCTCGGACACTACATCTCAGCTAAGTGCTATTTTTAAATTTTTATTTCTATTCTGTTTTTCTTTTGTTTGTTACCTGACGACGGCTTCCTGCCGACACGTTTGTTGTTTTGTTGCAATCCTTTTATCAAGTTTGACCATTCTTTGTTTTACTCATTTCCTATTTAGCTAACCTGATTGCAGTCTCTTCCCTTATTACCATGCTTTGGTCATGACATATTGGCTTTGTAATTTAAATGAGAAGTCTTACCGGTACTCTATTTTATTTTATGTAATTTTTTTTTCCCTTCAAATTTCAATATTTTATTCAAAGTTCTTTTTAACACATATCCTCAGGTCAGCACGTACACTTTCTGGGCAACAGAAACTGATCACTTTCCCGTTCGGTATGAAATGATGGGGTACGACTCTCTGCTTGGGTCCCATTTTGATAAATATTATGTTGATTACGTCAGATGGGAATCTCCCGCCAGGTTCTCGGATGAAGATTTCGCTTTGCCAAGAAGTGAGTTTCTATTTTACAGGTTTGAAAGTAACACTGCATAACACCAAGAATTTTAACTTGGTCATTGTTCAAACCAAAGGAAAACGTGTGATATTAATAGATTAACAAACAGATATTCTTGAAGTAGAAAATTAAGTGTAGAAGTATCCAATCAATCAATCAATCAATCAATCAATAGCTCTTAACTTTCTGGATTGATCAGACATATGCCGTAACAAGTTGATTTGAAAAATATTGTCAACTGAGCCTACAATTTCTTATTAAATTTGTGATATTTGGCAAATATTCTAGCAAACTGGACATGGTCTCGTCAGATTTTGTCCTTTGTTACTCTTGTTTCGCAAACACCTGCTGGGGTGATGTTGTCTACCATCTTTTCCAGCTACTCATTATTTCCTAGATTTGACTTTGTACCGCACTTTGAGCCTTTGGGGATGAAGTGTGATTTTTCAAATAAACTTTATTATTATTATTATTATTTGCTGAAATAATCTTTCATACCTCAGTGCCAGAAGCTTGTTCATTTCATCACACCCAGCAATGGTGTAAAAGTTTCACTTTGAATTTTAAATACAGTAGGTATTTAATCTATTTTATAAATAATGAGTATCGGTGATAATAACTTTTTAAGAACTTTTTTTTTACTCTCACCAAATTTTTAACATGAACGTTGATAGATATGTTGGTCTCTTCACTATGATTATAACATCACAAATACATTGACAGATCTGACCTGCCAAGGTTTCCCCGGACCTGGCGCAGAGCATGTCATTCTGATGAACCCCATTCGTGAATACGTCCACCACCACGATGGCCACGTCCATGAAGGGTTTGAGCACTTCAAGAGAGCTCATGGTAAGGAGTACAAACAGGATGAGCATGACTCCAGGAAACATGTCTTCAGACAAAACCTCAGGTAAATTAGAATGTCTAGTCTTATAATGCAATTGCTTTATATCCAATTGAGGATTTAACAAATATTTTTCTGGTCAGTGAAATTTTTATAAAAAAATTATTTGATGAAATTCCATTGTATCAACTCCTGAAATTTTTTGCTGTTACCATTTTAAATAATTTTAAAATAAATATTACATTCTTATTCACTTTTTATTTAGTATACATACTTATTGTTTCTCAACTGATGAACACTTTTGGCAGACATTCCAGCTGTCTTGTTTTGTCTCAAATGACTTTTGACCCCACCTCACATTTTGTTAGCTTATTGATCATTGGTTGGATTTCAACCTGGAAGGATAAATATAGTTTAAATGTTTTTATGTCACTAGTCTTCCTGAAATTCTAATCAAACAAAACATTATTCATTAACAGTTTTTTATTTTTCTCAATTCAACAGTGGATTCTTATCTTTTTTTTTTTTTCGATATTCAGATACATTCATTCTAAGAACAGAGCCGGCCTTTCATACACAATGGCAGTTAACCACCTGGCTGACCGCACAGACAAAGAGATGAAATCTCTACGAGGCTATCGCTACAGTCACGGGGACCACGGTGGCCAAAAGTTCACATTGGCCGCCATGAACAAGCAGGATGTACCAGACCAGTGGGACTGGAGACTTCTGGGTAAGTTTGACTTGGAACTGGAAGGATGCTTTTTAAACATTTCTATCACTCAAGCAGATTTTTTCCAGTCATCAATAGTTTTAATTAAATTGTATTAAAACATATTGGAATGCTTGCTTTAATAAAATTGTATTAAAACATATTGGAATGCTTGCTATACCCGGTAATAAAATTGTATTAAAACATATTGGAATGCTTGCTATAATAAAATTGTATTAAAACATATTGGAATGCTTGCTATAATAAAATTGTATTAAAATATATTGGAATGCTTGCTATAATAAAATTGTATTAAAATATATTGGAATGCTTGCTATAATAAAATTGTATTAAAATATATTGGAATGCTTGCTATATAAATAGAATGTGAGCGAATCAATTCTTCTGGCACAATATTAATTTGAGTGAAAAAACTGAAAGCATTATATTATTTCAGTAAATAACAATTTGTGCTTTTAAAAGCACTGCAATCAATACATAGCTACCATCAAATGTAAAAATTACGGTTGAGAAAATGGTAGAATGTATATATTTTATTTTTGTATTATTTAAATTCTGTACAAGAAATAAGGAAAATCATCTGTTAACAAATTTAGTTTTTAGTTTTAAAGAGTGAACAATGGAATTATATAGCACTGTGATTATATAGCACTGTGATTATTTAGCACTGTGATTATTTAGCACTGTTATTATTTTTTTTCCAACTACAGTGACATATACTTTTAGTTAAAAAATGTAACATGGTCCTTGGTTTCTTACAGGTGTTGTAACCCCTGTGAAAGACCAGGCCATTTGTGGCTCGTGTTGGAGTTTTGGAACAACAGGAACTATTGAAGGTGCTAATTTCCTTAAGGTAATTCATTGTTTAATATGTTTAGAGTATATTTTAAATTTCAAAATCTTTAAATACCGATGCCGAGGTAGTACCCCTCGGGTACTAGTATCATATACACTGAGTCAAGATTTTAAAATATGCATTGCAATTATCATTTTGTAAAGCAGTTTGCTTGCTATTTGGTCATTTTCTTTTGGCTGACCTTTAGAGTATCGTGATATCCCTTTCTCCTCATACTTGTTTACAGACTGGAAACCTGGTACGACTCTCTCAGCAAGAGCTGATCGACTGTTCCTGGGGATTCGGCAACAATGGTTGTGATGGTGGTGAGGACTTCAGGGCCTACACATTTATTATGCAGAATGGTGGTCTGACAAGTGAGGAGCAGTATGGCCAGTATTTGGCTGTTGTAAGTGTTGTTATATTTTACTCTAATGTTCATATAATATATGATATATACCGCTGGTTGGCAGAGTGGTCTAAACTGAGCCAATCTCAAGTTCATGGTCTGGAGTTCAATCTCCTCCAAAGCCCAGTCAAGCACCATGGGTGGATGGGACTCATTAACCTTGGATGGCAACTCATCTAAGAAAGGAATTCAAAACCTGGAGATGGAGTCCTGTAGGCGGATAACATTGACACAATGAAACATTCCGACAAATACTACAACGACTCTGGTGCCAAGCTGTATTATCCACATGATGTTCCCTTGGATTATCCAGCAGAGTGTAGAGAGGCTATTTGCTGTTTGGACCAACAGGCCTTGTGGATTTCGTCCTGCGAAGTCTACCGCATCGTCACATTGTGATGGATGCCAGTAAAATATCCTGGTACTATCTTTTCTAATTCATGTTTTCTGGAAATTCTGACTTTGAATGCTAAAATTCACTTTTCAAAGCAATTACGATATTTAAAGTTCAGCATTGAGGGCTATTTTTTTGGTTTGGAAATATAATTTCCCATTGCAAAGACATCAGAATAGTGCAGCAAAGCACATATATTCAAGTAACAACTGTGGGCATCACGGCTCTTGTAAAAAGGAAACATTCTTAACAACCAAAAATCTACACTGCATGAAAATGAAAACCTAAACTCAAGAATGCTATTTTTTTAAAAAAGGCATGATCTCTAAGTTTATATGTGAATGTTGCACTACTGCCATTAACTGGACTCGTTAACCTTGGATAGCAACTCATCTAAGAGAAGGCAACTCACTCATCCAAGAGAAGGCAAAACTGTGAAATCAAACCCGGAGAAAAGTCCCGCAAGTGTTATGATATTGACACAAGGAAAATTCCAACATTCTACTGCATCCTGGTCTATTTCCAGATGTCGAGACCAAGTCCTCCTATTGGATCAAAAAGGCAAGGAAAAGAGAGTGAGGGTGAAGAACTGATCAACTCTCCCTCATTTTTAAACAACATACAGCTTGTCAAGGTCAAGGCTACTACTCAAGTCCAAAATTGCCTGGGTCATCTTCTGATGCCAAGGAACACTGGCATTACTTAGTATTATGAAGTTTTTTAACGGATTTTTTTTTTCTTTATTGTTTCTCCTTTATTGTCCTATCTTTTCATTTCAGGCTTCAACGTAGCTTTTTCCACCCCTTAGTAGTATTACTGTAATCAAGAGTCTGTTAGTATTATTACTGTAATCATGTGTCTGTTTCAGCCAAGATTAAAGCAGTGGGCAATGGTAAAGAATAATGTGATCATTAAGCCAGTCTCTTCTCATAACGTCTTCCTCAGGATAGCTTCTGCCTCAGCAAACTGGTCAAGCCTGTGGTCCAGCTGTCCAACTTCACTACATTGCCACAGGGTGACCTGTCCTCCCTAAAGCTGGCCATTTTCAACAAGGGTCCCGTCTCTGTTGCCATTGATGCCTCACACAAGTCTCTCAGCTTCTACGCCAATGGGGTCTATTATGAGCCAGACTGCAGTGAGTTTTTCTTTTTTTCAAATAATCCTCTATATAGTATTTATTTTTTAACTAAACAAATTTCTGCAGTTTGAATTAAATCAGAGCCATCACGTGACTTTTAGAGACCCCCTGCCACTTTTTAATATTGTGCAGGTGCATTCAAAGTTGATCATTTAAACTTTTTTACCCATCAACCTATGGGTCTCCTGCATGTCAAGGGTTTGCAGGGCCAACATGACGGCTTGGATCAAATCTTCAACTTTTTACCCATTAACCTATGGGTCTCCTGCATGCCAAGGGTTTGCAGGGCCAACATGACGGCTTGGATCAAATGAGTCTTAAACTTTTTTAAAAATAGCTTAACTCAAAAAATTTTCACTGGATTGATAAAATCTTTGTAAAACTACTATAGCAAGAAGATTGAGTTTCTCTCTGCAAATTCATTCACACGTTCCTTCATTGTAATCTTATTAAAACCGAACACAAAGTCTTATTTGAAGAATGGCATTTATCTACATCTGGTCTTTTTCATATTGCATAGGTCGCTAAAGGAACACAATCCAACCATCACACTCTCCACTAAGTCAGCAACTGCCAAATGACAGCATGTCTTAGACACTACGTCACAGAAACAAATTTACGTCACAGGCGTCATGGCAACAAGAAATGTTCATCAATGAAACTAATACCCAAGACACATCACACACAATAAGACACACCACATACTGTAAGACACACCACACACAATAAGACACACCACACACAATAAAACACACCACACATTGTAAGACACACCACACACAATAAGACACACCACACACAATAAGACACACCACACATTGTAAGACACACCACACACAATAAGACACACCACACATTGTAAGACACACCACACATTGTAAGACACACCACACACAATAAGACACACCACATTGCACAACAATAATTACATGTCCATTTCCATACTCACACTGTGAGAACTCTACTATTTTGTTGGTCATAAAGATTTGGGAATTAAAAAATAAATTAACTTGCCATTTTCAAACATTACTGCTCCCACTGATGATGTTTAATTTACTCAGGAAACAAAAAGTTAAGAAGATCCTATTTAAGATGGGACACTATCATGTAATGATCTCAACCTTGATGTAAATATTGCCACTTATAGGGCTGCACAACTTTGTATACTGTACTATACTGAGCTTTGCATTCAGATGTGATAGGGACAAACTCATTAATCCGTTGTCTAATTGTCAGAGGTGATAGAGACAAACTCATAATCGGTTGTCTAATTGGTTAGAGGTGATAGAGACAAACTCATAATCCGTTGTCTAATTGTTAGAGGTGATAGGGACAAACTCATAATCGGTTGTCTAATTGGTTAGAGGTGATAGGGACAAACTCATAATCGGTTGTCTAATTGGTTAGAGATGATAGGGACAAACTCATAATTGGTTGTCTAATTGGTTAGAGACAAACTCATAATCCATTGCCCAATTGGTCAGAGGTGATAGGGACAAACTCATAATCCGTTGTCTAATTGGTTAGTTTTTAACTCCATTTCATCATTATTACTTTACAGGGAGTGACCCAGATGGACTTGATCACGCAGTATTGGCTGTCGGATATGGAACTCTCGGTGGTCAGGATTACTGGCTGGTTAAAAACTCTTGGTCCACCTACTGGGGCAACGATGGCTATGTCTTGATGTCACAGAAAAATAACAACTGCGGCGTGGCCACAGCAGCTACTTATGTCGATATTAAATAATTGAATTTAGCCCATTTTGTGATTTAACTTTCCTTTAGGCTTTTTTTGTAAGTGCTTGCACAAATGTAAAATTTCTCACTGTAATCAAAGTAGTTAATGTACGCAGGATACATTCCATCTTGTCACTGGCCCTAATGTACAGCTTTCAACTGATAAACATTAATCTATTTAAATGATACAACTCAAAGGTCCTCTCTTATCAAATAAGGTGAAAAACTGCAACGTCATGCTGATGGACTTGTGCTTGTAGCATAATTAGTAAAGGTTTGCTTGGCTGAAATTTTTATCTTTTCAATTTGTTGCTTGTGATATTGACCAATTAGGTCAAGGGCAAGCATAATCTTGACTTTTTGCTTACCTCTGTAGGTCACAAGATTAACTTAACTGGTGAACATTAAAATGTGTTTGTGTTTGAGTGGAAGGACGCAGTGATGGTTTCATTGAGCTCAACTTATGATGGCATTGCTTTCTTTCATGTATGAATTTCATGTTTCTGTTAAAAATACTTTATATTTTAAATAAAAACATTTAAAACCCAAGTTATTGATTTTTTTTTTATTATTAAGGACTAGAATTAGTTGGTGAGGATTGGGATATAAAAGAATATTTGTTTGATAGGATATGATGCTTAAACAGTATTTTACACTTTTACCATCCAATTGCGATTATTTACATTTTAAAAAATTAATTTGTTCCCCAATCTGTCAGAATTTACCAGATGTTTATAAAAATCACATAAATATGATACATAAAGAGGATACCAATCTATAACTGTTGAGGGATCACGATAGACTTGACTTAAAATTATAAATTTATTTCACATTTCTAAGTTGATGATTTATAAACTTAACGAAAACATCCAAATATTTGAGAAAAAAACGACTTTTGTTTGTTTACATAATTTTATTGTTATAATACAAACTTTTTGTTATCTGTTATGTACGGAGGTGATAACGATGATAAAAATTTCTACATTGTCAAAGCTACATTGCACTGATAGGGTAATATTAATGAGAACTATTTACACTGAGTCTAGTTACCATGACAATAATGAAAACAACCTTGGATTCATTATAAATGTATCTTTTTTTTTAAAATGAAAACATCCATTTCAAACATTATATACTGGTTTCAATTTAAAAGTGGTTGGTACAAGTACGGGTACTGGTACATAAGTTGAATAACCAGCTTCAAAAGAGGGTAGATTGTTGATATTACTTTTCAAAATCATTTCACGCTTCAATTCTTCCAAAATAAATTATAAACTTTTCACAGACAACTTTTCTAATCTAGAGATTGAAACTAATGAAATCTTCCACAACAAGATCAAGTCTCTAACTACAGGAATGGGAGTGGTGTTAAAAATAACCCTAAGTACATTCAAGTATCAGCATTAAATGTATCCTACTATCAGGACCTTCTGTACACTTAACATTGTTCATATTTACACATAACAAAACAAAAGTTGGAAAGCAAACTGACCAAAGAACCAGACTATTCACTTGGTAGTTCGTCCAGTTTGCTTTCAGTCTGTTATAATTGGAAAATCCCTTATTCTGCAGGGCTGAAGTATTTACATACACCTGTGTTTTGTATTTTGTGTGCAGTATAAAGTCAAACCTTGATCCCCCAAAAATTACAATTGTGCCACTATTTTTTTTCCTAACCCTTTGACGTCAGTACCTAGTATATTATGGCATAGTTTCCCCGATCGCCTGGGTTATATTTTATAGGACAACATCTAGATTTAGATGTCTCCAAGAGCTTTTTTTTAACTCTACCATTAAAAATTTTTAACTGATATTTTTATATAAACGCTTGGAACAAAACACAAACTCACCATTACCCCAATAAACGGATTTAAGTGCCACTGTAAGAGAGTAAGCCATCCCTGTCAAAAGTTAAAATAAGGGTGTTCAAATAATCCCAGGTAGTCGCACTGTTTGCTTATTAGAACATAGACATTATCTTACGTAACACGCTGATTCAACAACCTATTACTTAGATGGCGCTTGGCATAAATTTATAGACAATCATTTGCTTTGCCAGCAGAGTTTTTAAGATAAATCATAAGTGTTTGCCAAAATACCTTCACTAATCTGGACAAACCCAACTTTTCTAACTATATTTTACAAAACTCCACATTTTTAAGCATTTTTGGTAACAAAAATATTACCCATGACATGGCATTAACTCAGCTGAATACAAAAGTTTCTTTTTTTTAAAATGGTCCCATAATATTGAAAGCTAAAAATAAGAAAACTTGACAGATTTTTTAAGGATTAAAAAAAAAAAAAAAAGAGCTACTATTTTAACAAGTTACAGAGATCTCAAAAAATCATCAAGGCGTCTAGAAGTGAATTTAACTTTCAAGTATTTTACAAATATGGAAGCAATGGTTTTCTGTGTTAGATGTAACCTTACCACAAACTGGCTACAACTTTTAAAACTTGACTAAGAGAAGAAAGATTTAAGTTTAAGATACCGGTACTTCATAAAGCAGTTTATACAATCAATTAGTCAGTGCCATTGTTTAAGAGAACACAAACATTTGACTAGTACTGCCACAAAAACAAGAATTAATAAGACCAGCACATCACAATTTCTAATATTGGAAAAAACAAAAAAGTTGAAGAACAAAATATTCCCTAAATTTACAAGCTAAACATGTAAGCAATACATGTATTTAAAAAAATATTCAAACTTTAAAACAATTTCAGTAAGTACATTTTAAATTCAATGTCTGCAGAGAAACATCTGGCCAAATTGACTTTCATGTAATGCTAACCTATAGAAAATTGAGAGAGCATCGTAACAGCAGCTTAACAGCAGCTTCATGACTGACCGTGACAGTTTTAATTTGAGCTAACAGGGGCAGACAACTAGCAAGGTTTAGGAATGTAATTTGTGACAACATGGTAGGCTAAACACTGTAACACTTGGTTGGGGGGGGGGGGTGGATATATGGATTGGGCTTGCTTTGAGTCACTTAAAAAAAATTATTTTGAAGTGTAGCTGAAATTGAGCTTTTGATCAATGTCCTGCCTCCTTCACCATGACATTTATTGTCTTGAACAAAACAAAAATGTCCAAATAAATTGCTATGTAAAGTGACATCATATAAATGATCAATCATAACATATTTTTTAAACAATGAACACAGGAGTAGAATAGTATTGTTCATAGTATTATTTAAATGTTTACAAATAATGTATTAAATTTAATTATTTTTTTTTTGTAAAGAAAGTCTGTTAGTAAATGTTAGTTCAGAATATAAAAAAATATGCCATGATATTTTATATTTGTATCCATTCTGTCTTTCTCTGCTTAAAAAAATTATTTTGCTAGAAAATCTGTAGAGACGAGCAAAACAAAACTATCATATGTGAAACAAATCAAATGTGGGGAGCCTAATGTGTTGTTTTTTTTTTAATCACTGGGCAGAGCTTGAAGCATTTTTTTAAAAACCTGAATATTTCATAAGACATGATGACCTGATTAAATTGAAATTTGCCAAACTATTATCATATTTAATGTTTGATTTTATTCCTACTTTATTTTGATATCTTATCCCTGCTTCAAAGTACTTCAGACTGGTAGGTCAAAGTACTTCAGACTGGTATGTCAAAGTACTTCAGACTGGTAGGTCAAAGTACTTCAGACTTGTAGATCAAAGTACTTCAGACTGGTAGGTCAAAGTACTTCAGACTGGTAGGTCAAAGTACTTCAGACTGGTAGGTCAAAGTACTTCAGACTGGTAGGTCAAAGTACTTCAGACTGGTAGGTCAAAGTACTTCAGACTGGTAGGTCAAAGTACTTCAGACTGGTAGGTCAAAGTACTTCAGACTGGTAGATCAAAGTACTTCAGACTGGTATATCAAAGTACTTCAGACTGGTAGATCAAAGTACTTCAGACTGGTAGGTCAAAGTACTTCAGACTGGTATGTCAAAGTACTTCAGACTGGTATGTCAAAGTACTTCAGACTGGTATGTCAAAGTACTTCAGACTGGTATATCAAAGTACTTCAGACTGGTATATCAAAGTACTTCAGACTGGTATATCAAAGGTTTCAGACTGGTATGTCAAAGTACTTCAGATTGGTATATCAAAGTACTTCAGATTTGTAGATCAAAGTACTTCAGACTGGTAGATTCACTGAATTGTACCTATGAACATTAAAGATGATTCCCCAGGTTTTTGTGGTGTTTTTTTTGACAGGATAAATTTGGGGACTGTGATGCTGAAGGGAATGATGTGAAATGGAATACAGAATTTAGTCAACTTTGACACCCAATACCAAAGTGCTGTTGACACTCAAGTTGACAGCCCACAGGTCAAGTTCAACAGCCCACAGGCCAAGTTCAATTACATGGCAACTTAGGGTGCACATTCCTTTGAACTACCACCTAAATAATGTTAAAACTGAAAAACAAAACAAAACTTCTGACATTCTCAAACTAAAACACAAGAAGCAGGCCCCAACACCACAAATCTATTCATAAGTATTAAGCCACAGAAACATATCAGCGGTCTGACAACATGAACATGACGCCATTCCTAAAATTTCAAATCCAATTCTATTCACACAAAAAATGGCAGATGTAACGGTCAGTTCCATAGACCTACTAAATTATTGATTTCTATCCTCTGTCTGGACAGGAGCAATTCTTAAATGTCTACAAGTTCATCCTGTTACAGAAGGAAGCCAGGGCCGCCACAAAACTGTGTATATGTTGAGCTGGATTGAGATAACATCCTTACAATCAACCCATAGTCATCTGATCAATGGACTACAATTAGTCACTTCCTTGTTTTGTCACGTGATACGTACCAACCATTAGTAGGCTTTCTGCTACACATAACAACAGATAAACAGCTGATCAGCCATTGCCATTATCATTAATTCTAAAGCAAAATGTTTGTCTCCATCAGCGCTTCCCCAGTGTTTATTAAAATTTTACTTTTCAAAATATTCGTGAATACACGCGTTTCTTTAAATGACATTCAATAAATGTGACAATAATTATAATTCAGTTATGATTAAAGGAAGAAAGTTGTTTGAAGAAAAATTTGTGAGCGACTAGTGTGTTGCAGACAGCCTACCGGAAGTATTACTTGTTTTTACACGTATCACGTGACAAAACAATCGACTAATCGTAGTCAATTATGGATGGTTACATCATCTCAATAGCAATTCTTCTTGCTAATAAAAATAAATACAACACACAAAATAAATTGCCATTTCACTGAAACAAAACAAAAATGAGAGAACCATTGAGGAAGAAATGTCCAATGGTAAAGTATTCCCTGCGCTGCATGCTGGACAGGAGTTTAGCAAAGGTGAGTAATGGTTATGTATGCTGCTACTGACAAGCAAATGAAAGACAAAATACAACAGTTCAGAAACAGAGTAATAAAAAAATTACAAGGATAAAAATGAGTATGAGATCGGATTTGTAATGACCATGTCAGGATTTAAGAAGTTTGCTCAGCTAAAACATTAAACAAAACATAATGAACTATAGGACAATTCTTAGACAAGGATTTCAGTAGAGAACTAATGAACAATTCTTAGAGAAGGATCTCAGTAGAGAACTAATGAACAATTCTTAGAGAAGGATCTCAGTAGAGAACTAATGAACTATAGGACAATTCTTAGAGAAGGATATCAGTAGTGAACTAATGAACAATTCTTAGAGAAGGATCTCAGTAGTGAACTAATGAACAATTCTTAGAGAAGGATCTTAGTAGAAAACTAATGAACTATAGGACAATTCTTAGAGAAAGATCTCAGTAGAGAACTAATGAACTATAGGACAATTCTTAGACAAGGATCTCAGTAAAGAACTAATGAACAATTCTTAGAGAAGGATCTCAGTAGAGAACTAATGAACTATAGGACAATTATTAGACAAGGATCTCAGTAGAGAACTAATGAACTATAGGACAATTCTTAGAGAAGGATCTCAGTAGAGAACTAATGAACAATAGGACAATTCTTAGAGAAGGATCTCAGTAGTGAACTAATGAACAATTCTTAGAGAAGGATCTTAGTAGAAAACTAATGAACTATAGGACAATTCTTAGAGAAAGATCTCAGTAGAGAACTAATGAACTATAGGACAATTCTTAGACAAGGATCTCAGTAAAGAACTAATGAACAATTCTTAGAGAAGGATCTCAGTAGAGAACTAATGAACTATAGGACAATTCTTAGACAAGGATCTCAGTAGAGAACTAATGAACTATAGGACAATTCTTAGAGAAGGATCTCAGTAGAGAACTAATGAACTATAGGACAATTCTTAGAGAAGGATCTCAGTAGTGAACTAATGAACAATTCTTAGAGAAGGATCTTAGTAGAAAACTAATGAACTATAGGACAATTCTTAGAGAAAGATCTCAGTAGAGAACTAATGAACTATAGGACAATTCTTAAACAAGGATCTCAGTAAAGAACTAATGAACAATTCTTAGAGAAGGATCTCAGTAGAGAACTAATGAACTATAGGACAATTCTTAGACAAGGATCTCAGTAGAGAACTAATGAACTATAGGACAATTCTTAGAGAAGGATCTCAGTAGAGAACTAATGAACTATAGGACAATTCTTAGAGAAGGATCTCAGTAGTGAACTAATGAACTATAGGACAATTCTTAGAGAAGGATCTCAGTAGAGATCTAATGAACTATAGGACAATTCTTAGACAAGGATATCAGTAGAGAACTAATGAACCATTCTTAGAGAAGGATCTCAGTAGAGAACTAATGAACAATTCTTAGACAAGGATCTCAGTAGAGAACTAATGAACAATTCTTAAACAAGGATCTCAGTAGAGAACTAATGAACAATTCTTAGAGAAGGATCTCAGTAGAGAACTAATGAACAATTCTTAGAGAAGGATCTCAGTAGAGAACTAATGAACAATTCTTAGAGAAGGATCTCAGTAGAGAACTAATGAACAATTCTTAGAGAAGGATCTCAGTAGAGAACTAATGAACAATTCTTAGAGAAGGATCTCAGTAGAGAACTAATGAACAATTCTTAGACAAGGATCTCAGTAGAGAACTAATGAACAATTCTTAGAGAAGGATCTCAGTAGAGAACTAATGAACAATTCTTAGACAAGGATCTCAGTAGAGAACTAATGAACAATTCTTAGAGAAGGATCTCAGTAGAGAACTAATGAAC
Source organism: Omphiscola glabra (assembly GCA_964017045.1). Lineage (NCBI taxonomy): Eukaryota > Metazoa > Mollusca > Gastropoda > Lymnaeidae > Omphiscola > Omphiscola glabra. The sequence goes on from OZ024796.1 coordinate 2,636,820, forward strand.
AATTCTTAGAGAAGGATCTCAGTAGAGAACTAATGAACAATTCTTAGAGAAGGATCTCAGTAGAGAACTAATGAACAATTCTTAGACAAGGATCTCAGTAGAGAACTAATGAACAATTCTTAGAGAAGGATCTCAGTAGAGAACTAATGAACAATTCTTAGACAAGGATCTCAGTAGAGAACTAATGAACAATTCTTAGACAAGGATCTCAGTAGAGAACTAATGAACAATTCTTAGACAAGGATCTCAGTAGAGAACTAATGAACAATTCTTAGAGAAGGATCTCAGTAGAGAACTAATGAACAATTCTTAGAGAAGGATCTCAGTAGAGAACTAATGAACAATTCTTAGAGAAGGATCTCAGTAGAGAACTAATGAACAATTCTTAGAGAAGGATCTCAGTAGAGAACTAATGAACAATTCTTAGACAAGGATCTCAGTAGAGAACTAATGAACAATTCTTAGAGAAGGATCTCAGTAGAGAACTAATGAACAATTCTTAGACAAGGATCTCAGTAGAGAACTAATGAACAATTCTTAGAGAAGGATCTCAGTAGAGAACTAATGAACAATTCTTAGACAAGGATCTCAGTAGAGAACTAATGAACAATTCTTAGACGAGGATCTCAGTAGAGAACTAATGAACAATTCTTAGACAAGGATCTCAGTAGAGAACTAATGAACAATTCTTAGAGAAGGATCTCAGTAGAGAACTAATGAACAATTCTTAGACAAGGATCTCAGTAGAGAACTAATGAACAATTCTTAGAGAAGGATCTCAGTAGAGAACTAATGAACAATTCTTAGACAAGGATCTCAGTAGAGAACTAATGAACAATTCTTAGAGAAGGATCTCAGTAGAGAACTAATGAACAATTCTTAGAGAAGGATCTCAGTAGAGAACTAATGAACAATTCTTAGAGAAGGATCTCAGTAGAGAACTAATGAACTATAGGACAATTCTTAGACAAGGATCTCAGTAAAGAACTAATGAACAATTCTTAGAGAAGGATCTCAGTAGAGAACTAATGAACTATAGGACAATTCTTAGAGAAGGATCTCAGTAGAGAACTAATGAACTATAGGACAATTCTTAGAGAAGGATCTCAGTAGTGAACTAATGAACTATAGGACAATTCTTAGAGAAGGATCTCAGTAGAGATCTAATGAACTATAGGACAATTCTTAGACAAGGATATCAGTAGAGAACTAATGAACAATTCTTAGAGAAGGATCTCAGTAGAGAACTAATGAACAATTCTTAGACAAGGATCTCAGTAGAGAACTAATGAACAATTCTTAAACAAGGATCTCAGTAGAGAACTAATGAACAATTCTTAGAGAAGGATCTCAGTAGAGAACTAATGAACAATTCTTAGAGAAGGATCTCAGTAGAGAACTAATGAACAATTCTTAGACAAGGATCTCAGTAGAGAACTAATGAACAATTCTTAGAGAAGGATCTCAGTAGAGAACTAATGAACAATTCTTAGAGAAGGATCTCAGTAGAGAACTAATGAACAATTCTTAGAGAAGGATCTCAGAGAACTAATGAACAATTCTTAGACAAGGATCTCAGTAGAGAACTAATGAACAATTCTTAGAGAAGGATCTCAGTAGAGAACTAATGAACAATTCTTAGACAAGGATATCAGTAGAGAACTAATGAACAATTCTTAGAGAAGGATCTCAGTAGAGAACTAATGAACAATTCTTAGACAAGGATCTCAGTAGAGAACTAATGAACAATTCTTAGACAAGGATCTCAGTAGAGAACTAATGAACAATTCTTAGAGAAGGATCTCAGTAGAGAACTAATGAACAATTCTTAGAGAAGGATCTCAGTAGAGAACTAATGAACAATTCTTAGAGAAGGATCTCAGTAGAGAACTAATGAACTATAGGACAATTCTTAGACAAGGATCTCAGTAAAGAACTAATGAACAATTCTTAGAGAAGGATCTCAGTAGAGAACTAATGAACTATAGGACAATTCTTAGAGAAGGATCTCAGTAGAGAACTAATGAACTATAGGACAATTCTTAGAGAAGGATCTCAGTAGAGAACTAATGAACTATAGGACAATTCTTAGAGAAGGATCTCAGTAGTGAACTAATGAACTATAGGACAATTCTTAGAGAAGGATCTCAGTAGAGATCTAATGAACTATAGGACAATTCTTAGACAAGGATATCAGTAGAGAACTAATGAACAATTCTTAGAGAAGGATCTCAGTAGAGAACTAATGAACAATTCTTAGACAAGGATCTCAGTAGAGAACTAATGAACAATTCTTAAACAAGGATCTCAGTAGAGAACTAATGAACAATTCTTAGAGAAGGATCTCAGTAGAGAACTAATGGACAATTCTTAGACAAGGATCTCAGTAGAGAACTAATGAACAATTCTTAGACAAGGATCTCAGTAGAGAACTAATGAACAATTCTTAGAGAAGGATCTCAGTAGAGAACTAATGAACAATTCTTAGAGAAGGATCTCAGTAGAGAACTAATGAACAATTCTTAGAGAAGGATCTCAGTAGAGAACTAATGAACAATTCTTAGACAAGGATCTCAGTAGAGAACTAATGAACAATTCTTAGAGAAGGATCTCAGTAGAGAACTAATGAACAATTCTTAGACAAGGATCTCAGTAGAGAACTAATGAACAATTCTTAGAGAAGGATCTCAGTAGAGAACTAATGAACAATTCTTAGACAAGGATCTCAGTAGAGAACTAATGAACAATTCTTAGACAAGGATCTCAGTAGAGAACTAATGAACAATTCTTAGAGAAGGATCTCAGTAGAGAACTAATGAACAATTCTTAGAGAAGGATCTCAGTAGAGAACTAATGAACAATTCTTAGAGAAGGATCTCAGTAGAGAACTAATGAACAATTCTTAGACAAGGATCTCAGTAGAGAACTAATGAACAATTCTTAGAGAAGGATCTCAGTAGAGAACTAATGAACAATTCTTAGACAAGGATCTCAGTAGAGAACTAATGAACAATTCTTAGACAAGGATCTCAGTAGAGAACTAATGAACAATTCTTAGACAAGGATCTCAGTAGAGAACTAATGAACAATTCTTAGACAAGGATCTCAGTAGAGAACTAATGAACAATTCTTAGACAAGGATCTCAGTAGAGAACTAATGAACAATTCTTAGAGAAGGATCTCAGTAGAGAACTAATGAACAATTCTTAGAGAAGGATCTCAGTAGAGAACTAATGAACAATTCTTAGAGAAGGATCTCAGTAGAGAACTAATGAACAATTCTTAGAGAAGGATCTCAGTAGAGAACTAATGAACAATTCTTAGACAAGGATCTCAGTAGAGAACTAATGAACAATTCTTAGAGAAGGATCTCAGTAGAGAACTAATGAACAATTCTTAGACAAGGATCTCAGTAGAGAACTAATGAACAATTCTTAGAGAAGGATCTCAGTAGAGAACTAATGAACAATTCTTAGACAAGGATCTCAGTAGAGAACTAATGAACAATTCTTAGACGAGGATCTCAGTAGAGAACTAATGAACAATTCTTAGACAAGGATCTCAGTAGAGAACTAATGAACAATTCTTAGAGAAGGATCTCAGTAGAGAACTAATGAACAATTCTTAGACAAGGATCTCAGTAGAGAACTAATGAACAATTCTTAGAGAAGGATCTCAGTAGAGAACTAATGAACAATTCTTAGAGAAGGATCTCAGTAGAGAACTAATGAACAATTCTTAGAGAAGGATCTCAGTAGAGAACAGATAAAAAAAGGATAAGCTGAACCAAGTGCACTATAGGTGTATTGGTTGTGACCAACTCACTCTGCACTATAGGTGTATTGGTTGTGACCAACTCACTCTGCACTGTAGCTCATGGAGGACTTAGGCGACAGTTAACTGTTTCGATTTAATTCACTTTGTGGCCACACATGCTTTGAGCTGGATTAAAATAACTGCCTTGAACAACAACAAACATAATATATTGACAACATGGGAACAAAAAAATAACTTCACAGGGAGTAAACCATCAAAAGTGCATGTAAAGTTTTGATTTGATGCAGACCAAGATAGAGCCCTTATATTTCTTACACAAGTTTATCATACTCTCTACAGAAAATTGCACTTCTATTATCTTCACAGAAAGCGATCCTCTCCATTACCTTGACCTTCAACACAGTTAAATTAGAATTATCAACATGGACTAGCACAATGGACTACGATTAGTCACTTCCTTGTTTTGTCACGTGATACGTACCAGCCATTAGTAGGCTTTCAGCTACACATAACAACAGATAAACAGCTGATCAGCCATTGCCATTATCATTAATTCTAAAGCAAAATGTTTGTCTCCATCAGCGCTTCCCCAGTGTTAATTAAAATTTTACTTTTCAAAATATTCTTGAATACACGTGTTTTTTTAAAATGACATTCATAAATGTGACAATAATTATAATTCAGTTATGATTAAAGGAAGAATGTTGTTTGAAGAAAAATTTGTGAGCGACTAGTGTGTTGCAGACAGCCTACCGGAAGTATTACTTGTTTTTACACATATCACGTGACAAAACAATCGACTAATCGTAGTCCATTTCAAGCGTGGATTATGGTGAATTAACTAAATGTAACATTGTCATGACAGCTGGTGTTCTTGCACATTTATTAACGCAAACAATCCTAGCTGATAAAGCTCAGCTGTCTCAAACACACCTTCCAACCAAATATATATGTTGCCCACATGCAAGTTGATCAAACACAAAGAAGCAAAACTATTTCAAGCCAGAATTCAATCATGCAAACAGACAATATCACCAAAATAAAGCAGCTAAGATGCATTGCCCACCCTGAATACAACAAAAAGCTTGATATGAGCAGCTGAAATGCTTGGCTTATTCCAAGTATTGCATAGTGTCATGGAAAACTGGTGCTCAACAAACACAGGATTTATTGAAAAACCTACATTTAAAATTAGCCAGACAGTCAACCTTATTCACCCCTGAGGAAGAAAACTGATTTAGTTTTTCTAACAAAAAAATTAAAATAATAATAATAAAAACAACTAAATAATCTTTCCTACATCACTTTTCATTTAACGTCTGCTCAAACATGGGCAAACTGTTATGTTACAATGTACTGATGAGTCATTTTTTAAAAGTTTTTTTTTTCCTGATAAGTAGTTATAGTTACTGGTATGTTCTTGAATGTAAATTATCAATAATTATTTTGTTAAAGTGGCAAAATCTTTAATCTTATAAAATTTGAGATACTTTAAAAAATAAAAAGATATCTTCACTTTATTCAGTGATGGGGGGACAATGGTACATGGAATAAATAAAAATGCATGCAGCTGCATTATTGTTTATGTGATTGGAAATGGAACATACCCCGTATGACCTATCTACAGCTGCTATGATGTTAAGGGCAGTGCATCTCGTGGTAAACAATAAGCAGTGACTTTAAATCGCTTACATCAAACAAACTGTTATCCCAAGATGTAGATGCAGCAGTTCTTAGTGTTGTTCTTAGTGTTGTTGAGATGAGATTTGAGGAGGAAGTGGGGGGAGGGGGAGTTGCCAACTTTACGTCTTAACATAAAAAATATTTTGAAATAGATTCTTCATTCCGTTAGTTATTTTTTTAAAATAAAAATTTAAATTTAAAATTATGATATGCTCCTAATTTGTACATTTTAATTTTGTTTGTTAAAGGTAACGGCTAGTAAGGACATGCAGGATGTAACAGATGACTAGTGTTGTGATGATATCAAGCATAGTTGTTCACAGTCTTTATTTTTATTATATTAGCTACAAGTTATGGTTTTCTCATTTTCAGAGGTCAGAATTTGTATTTCTCCATCTGGTATTAGATATCAAATATTAACTTTTGACAAGTTTGTTTCAGCTGTTCCACACTATTTAAACATTTTTAGTGAATAACACAAAACAACTTTAAAAATGCGTCTCAGCATGCCACAGCATGCAGAAGGTAAAAAAAAAAGAGAGATCAATTTCATGCAAAAATCTAACACATAATAAATTAAGACATATTTGAAGCAAACAAAATGCATTTATAACTTGTACGTGAAATGTTTTAAGACAGTACAAATACATCTTTTTTGTTTCATTTCTATACATTACCCCTGACCACTCTGGACCTCAGCAATGTTCTTCTGAATGCCCAAGTTGACTAAAATATGTCACTAAACTTTAACATGGGTGTATATAACTACTAAGACTTTCAACGCCACAGAATAATCAGTGAATGTGCAATGAATCTCTTATGTTGTGACAAAACAGCTGATTTCATGTAAAAGCTTTGTAGCTGTATTAGAATAAAGCTTATAATCAGAAAAAGACTTAAAGAGTTAGGATTAGTGCAAGATTCCAATTAAAACTCTTGTCATATTTGGACAACAGTATAATTCATTTGTTTTTTTCATTACTTAATAATTTGAATAATGTTGCCATATTTCTTGAATTGGGAATCCCTGGTTGCCCAAGTAAACTGTCATATTAGGATATCTCCACAACTTTAACACAAAAAATATCACAGCATCTAAATTTGATCTAACACAAAGAGAAATGATGCAGTCTGCTTTTCTACCAAGTTCATCAAAATGTATTATCAATGATTTTTTTAGGAGAGAAAATATTCAAATCTGCTTCAAATAAATGTTTTTCTTGGCTTGTCAACAATTTTCCAAACTATAGGGTACTAAGCTAAAGCACTCAATTCATTACCTAGTTAGGATATTCTAAGTGGGTTAAATGACAAAACTCTTTCCCCTCCCATCCCGTTGCCTGCTATGATCTAAGCCTCTGTGTCTTCAGACTCGTGGAAGCTGTTGTTGTTGAGTACGATATTTCTTTTGGCTGGATGTGGTCTCTCAGGATTGGAATTTTTAACTGTAATTGAACTGGGACCTCCACCACCCCATGCATCATCCTCCTCAAGACTAGTCAACTGCAAATGTGAGAACCATTGTAAGAGTGATTATGCAACATGCATTTCTTTAAGAGGACAAAATTGAACAAGAAAAAAAGCTGATCATTACAAGCCAAGATTCACAGCTGACTCAAACAGACGTACAGTACAACAGACATACAGTACAACAGATTTACAGCACAACAGATGTACAGTACAATAGACGTACAGTACAATAGACATACAGTACAATAGACATACAGTACAACAGACATAGAGTACAACAGACATAGAGTACAACAGGCATAGAGTACAACAGACATACAGCACAACAGATGTACAGTAAAACAGACATACAGTACAACAGACATACAGTACAACAGACATACAGTACAACAGTCGTACAGTACAACAGACGTACAGCACAACAGTCGTACAGTACAACAGACATACAGTACAACAGACATACAGTACAACAGACATACAGTACAACAGACATACAGTACAACAGACATACAGTACAACAGACATACAGTACAACAGACATACAGTACAACAGATGTACAGTACACAGACGCGCAGTACAAAAATTTGAAGATGATGAGAGACAGTTCATGAAACAAAACAAGTACAAATGTTTTGAAAACACTGTCTGATGAAATGACTGTCCAATTGTATTACCTAGAAATTATAAATATGATTTTTTAAAAAATTTTATAAGATTTTATAACTCTAACATCAAATTACACATTAATGGATAACTATTTCCTAGCCTGGATAATTCTCATGGGGTTGAGGGATAAATTTAAGGGAACCATTAATCAAGCATGGGGAAAAGTATTGTTTTAAAAAATGTATAAATGGCATTGTCTAGAGAGAAAAAATTTTATTGTAAAATAGGATTAAAATCCCAAGGGGCAATCAAGAGTTTATTAAGTCAAATCCAGATTTTAACAATTATCTTGAACTACAAATGCCAGACTGGACAGCCACTGGATGCATGTTAGTAAGTTAATCAAGATATACAGAGACACAAGAGGCTTTGGTATTGCTATAAATCTTTGTTCCCATGAAGTTATGATTAAATCTATTTACTCTTAAGCAATAGATTCTATTACAAGTTTGTCAATTTATGTTCATTTTTTTAACATATCCTGAAAAAGAACAAAAATGGATTTTAAAAAAAATACAAAAATTAAAAAATTGAATGGCAAAACAAAATAAAAGAAATTAGATAAGGAAATCTTTCAAATTCTTTCCTTATATTAAAAAAAATTATTAAATAAATTGTAAGGAAACATGCAAGAAAATGAAGCTGAAGGTAAAGATAGTTTAGTGAAAATCAAATAAGCAGAGCAAAGCATGATTTTCTACAACTTACTTTCTTAGCCAAAGAACTATTGAAATGAGAATCCATTTACAATATTTTATAACTCATTACCAATATTTCTTACCTTACTTATGTTATCTCTCTTTGTTTAATCAAACAATTACTTCTTTTCTATAAAAAAATATATTATAAAATAAAATCGGGTTGGGGGGGGGGCGGCTTACTCTAATTTTGACGTGTCTAAAGCTGACCAAATAAGCTGAACATTAGTTGTAAAAAAAAAAAGTCTCGTAACAAGTGATTATGTGAACTTTTTTTTGAATACTTCTCTGGATTGACTTGAGACATTATTAACTTAAGAGTTGTCAGTAATTATGGTAGGATAATGATCACATACTGCCTGTCAAGTGTTCTCATGACTTCATAGACAAACACATGAATACATTCTCTGTTTTCAGAGATTGAGCTTGTACAACCTTGTCACTCATAATGCAAGAATTTCTTTGATTTTCAGATAATGTTATTTTGCCTCACCTCTTTGAATAAGGTTTCTATTACAAATTTGTAATCTCCAAGACATTTTTTTGATATATATATTTTTTTTAATTTAAAAGAATAGAGCCAATTGTTTTCATTTTAATATTGCTTGCAATTTAAGTGTCGAGGAAATCACTGTGAAGGGAAACCACTTAAGAAAACAATTTTTGCACTAGGCTTTTATTAGGGGACAAGTAAAAAGACCTGATATTCTTTTTGTTATACAAAATTTGTTCATTCAGACACAGGGGATGAGCACGCACACAAAATACACAAGTTACACTAACTAAACAGATGTTACCCCAACAGTAAGAAGAAAAATATTGCATTGGGAGAGATGAATGCATGAAAGATGTTGCACGCACATGATAGAGTGAATGCAGCCCAGGTGTCAAGTTTAAACCTGATGGGGGGGGTCACTGGCTCCAAGCCGTGGCTGTGGTATCTTCAAACTGCCATGAAGCAAAGTAAGACAAAGAGATTATCTTATCAGCAGTTGCAAACACACACATAAGTATTTTCAAAGGTTTTCATGGAAAATTCAACAAATTTATATGCTTGAATTTATTTTGATCTTTTAAGTTATGATACTGAAGTTGAAATACTAAAATTATGGAGTAAAAGTAAATAGCAACAAAATGTTTAAAGTTTCTTTTAAATTAAGTACATTGCATTGGTTTTATTATATTAACTGTTAATATTAACAGAAATGCCAAGCACTGCCTAAGTCTATTTAAAAGCTTTAATAGTAATAGCATTTGTATTCCTAAGTGTTAAATAGCATTTGTTTTAATATAGCGAAGTTAAAATAACATATTTTACATTTGTTAAAAATAAATAACACGAACATAACTCTACAGATAAATTAAGAAACTTGGTTTAGATTTTATTTTTGTCATGCTTGCAGGTTACAGATCACAAAACTCATCCATTAAAAACAAATCTAAACAAATCTAAACAAAATCGGCTCACTTTTAAACAAATTTTCAGATGGAAAATAAATATTCACATGCCTCGTTAAAATAACTCTGATCAGGTCATGGATTCTTTAACATATTAAAAAATGGTATTTTAAAACTTTAAAAATAGTCTTTAATTTTTTTTAAAATGCAAAGTGTATGTGATTATGTTGTGATTTTTAACAATGTTAAAATAAAAAATATAAAGCAAGAATATTTAATTAAAATTTTTTTTTTCCTCTGTAATGCTGTCCCATGGTAAAGTGTTAAACGACTCGTGTTACTTGCCTCAGTCTCAGAAGGAAAAATAAACAAGGTAATTTTCAAAATGAATCTGTTTACAATAAACTGCTTCACTAATGTCGACATCACAGACAACAAATATATATGTGCCAGTAAACTGGTTGCTGTTACAGGAAATTCTGCTTAAAAATGTACACATACCCCACCCACCCCCTTATTGTGTGTGATTCATTCTCCCAAAGTAAAGTATGAAATGATCAGTTGCCTTTGTATGTAATATTGTAATCCATTTTAATAGTGTATTTGATTAAGGGATGCAATGGCTGATCCGTTTTAGAAAGACTATGCGCACAACCATACAAAACAAAATATGTGCAGCAAAGATTATGTTACATAAAATGAATATCCATTTTATTCCAAACTGTAATAAATAGATTGTGTACTCAATTCATTTAAATTTTAATGGATTTATCAAACTAGAGTTCACTTTAAAAGACAAAATTCTAGAGGAAAGTAGCAACTAAAATTTTGTGTTTTTTTAAAAGCATTACAATATTCTAGAGGAAACTAGCAACTAAAATTTTGTGTTTTTTTAAAAGCATTACAAAATTCTAGAGGAAAGTAGCAACTAAAATTTTGTGTTTTTTTAAAAGCATTACAGAGAGCAAAATTAAATGCAGGTTAAGGTGAAATAAGTATCAAGATACAACAAAAAATAAAACAAAAACTTAAAGCGAAAGGGCAATACAAGAGAAAGCTTCTTTTAAATCTCAAACTGCAGCCCAGAGTTGTTCAAACTTACAAATGTAAACATCAGTTTACTCACTGAGACTTCATATGATGAGGTTTTTGTGAGCGATTGAGAGGTGACTTTATAAGTCTTGATCACTTGCAATTTTAAGCTTGTTTTTTGAGAGGTGACTTTATAAGCCTTGATCACTTGCAAATTTTAAGCTTGTTTTTTGAGAGGTGACTTTATAAGCCTTGATCACTTGCAATTTTAAGCTTATTTTTTGAGAGGTGACTTTATAAGCCTTGATCACTTGCAATTTTAAGCTTGTTTTTTGAGAGGTGACTTTATAAGCCTTGATCACTTGCAATTTTAAGCTTGTTTTTTGAGAGGTGACTTTATAAGCCTTGATCACTTGCAATTTTAAGCTTGTTTTTTGAGAGGTGACTTTATAAGCCTTGATCACTTGCAATTTTAAGCTTGTTTTTTGAGAGGTGACTTTATAAGCCTTGATCACTTGCAATTTTAAGCTTGTTTTTTGTTTATAGGCTATGTCATCTTTAACGGCCTCACATTTGGCAATGGTTTTAGGATAGAGTTCTAAGATAACTGCAGCTTGAGAGTAAAATAGTATCACAAAAGAATTTCAAGATCAATGCACTTCTTTTGCTGCACTATTAATCACCTTACAGCTCACTAAAACTAAATGAATAATATTTCTGATAACTGTGGGATCAAGGGCCTTTAACACTCTCTGGGTACTTTGATAACTGTGGGATCAAGGGCCTTTAACACTCTCTGGGTACTTTGACCAATTCAGAGATAAAAATGTGTCAAATTAACCATTCATCAATTACTTTACCTTTTTTTCATTGTTCATTAAACGAAATGATCCCTTATATAATAGAGCTGCACAATACATTAAAAATAAAGTCTGCACTGATCTTTTCAAATGATTAATCAAAATAATCACCAAAGGAAAAATAATTATGACGACAAAAAAAACAACACTTTTAGGCAAGCAGGAATAAAAGCCTTATAAGTTAAAAGGAACACAATGTACTGTAAAGAAAATATTTTTAAAAAATTTAGAATTTGTTCAATCCGTAAACACGTTATTTGTATATGTAGCATATTCTACATTGATCCTACCTTCCCAGGACTGAAATCTGCAAAGTTTGCAAATGGATCTGAAGTTCCGTTTCCTTCAGCTTTTCCTAATCCTGCGCCATTAAATGGGTCACTACCTCCAAAGGGGTCTGAACCAAACCCACCGAACGGCTCCACCTTGGGTTTTGGTGACGCCGATAATGAAGAACCAAAAGGAAGTGGACTTTTTGATTTAGGTGGGGCAGGCCGGGGAGGGGGCGGTTTCTTATTTTTGGAAGATGCACTTGGTTTAGAGGAGTCACCGAAAGGGTCGGCCCCAAAGCTGTTTGAAATCTGGATGAAATTAAAGGGTTATAATGATAATTAAAGGCTTGACACATGAAATGATAATTAAAATAAAAAGGTTTGACACATGAAATGATAATTAAAATAAAAAGGTTTGACACATGAAATGATAATTAAAATAAAAAGGTTTGACACATGAAATGATAATTAAAATAAAAAGGTTTGACACATGAATTTGCTCTGATGCCCACCGGTGCCTTACCAACTCTGAAACATGAAGTTATACAGTTTCATACATCAAATTCATAGTATTATTGCATTTGAATGCATAACTATAATGTAATGCAACTCCAGGAAATGAGAACAGATTTGATAATGCCATTAACAGGGATATTGAAACATAAAATGATTGCCTTTGTGTGCACAACTACTATTCCAACTCTTAATCTGAGACGTTAAGGATGCTAGTTTTGAGAATAATGAAGAATTTATAATTTTTACAATTTAGAAAACAATTGGAAACGAATTAAAACACCTAATGAAATAAATGTATTTATACTATTTAGAGCTGAGGTCAGTTCAATGAAATGAGTTAGTCAAATACTTGTTATCTCAATGTAGTCATTTAAAAATTGAAATGATCAAACTATACATAGCATTTATCAAACAAGGTTTGTTTCTTGTAGACCAAACTTATACCAGTTAATATAAAGATGATTCAGTATGAATAATTATGACAGTGAAGCAATTCCCTGGTGGCGCTGCATTACTCAATGCATCTGGTATAAGCACATCACAGGGAGCCAAAAACCAACTGCCCATTATTTTAAAAATTATAATTATTTTTTAAAAGAAACAATAGGGAAAAGGGTCAACTCAGTGATAAATGTTACTCACAAATACATCATCTTCAAGCTAAAGGTTAAACAAAATAACATGAGTTATTTCCTTACAAAATAACATCAGAACCTGAGTTTTCCTCTAAAATAATTGATATGATTAGTTGCATCACCATCTTTTATTTGTGGAATTACATCCGTTATATCTGCTATCGATAAGGTTTGTGACTTTTTCAGCAGTTAGCCTGCTATTAAATGGTTAGAAGCCAGGGTGCAAAGGGAGGAAGTTTGGTGTGAGGCCAGCAAGAAGAAGGTTTGGTGTAAGGCCAGCTAGGAGGAAGTTTGGTGTAAGGCCAGCTAGGAGGAAGTTTGGTGTAAGGCCAGCTAGGAGGAAGTTTGGTGTAAGGCCAGCTAGGAGGAAGTTTGGTGTAAGGCCAGCTACCTCACCAGTAAAACAAAAACTGCTACAGAAATGTCAACAAGAAGGAAAAAACCCGACCATTTCAGCCCTGATGAGAGAGGGTTCTTCTTTCCCAATAAGAGTTATGAAGCATTGCGGCCAAAGCTAGGTTATCCAGGAAGCTTCAAACAGGCCTTCACCCACAGACACACCTGATGTACAACAAGTAAATGAAGAATTAAAAATAACCGATAGTGCCCCTAATAGGATGAAATAGCCCAGGCTATCAAGCAGCTTAAAATTGTGAAAGGATCTGGACTGGACAACACCTCAACAGAGATGATGTGATACATTAGTCAACATGCTGCACCCTCTGGTTGAAAAGATATGGGAAGAAGAGAGAGTTCCAAAAGATTGGAAAGAAGGATACCTCATCAAGATCCCAAAGAAAGGGGATCTCAGCAATTGTGCAAATTACAGTGGAATTACACTGCTGTCGGTATGTTCTTATGAAGAAATGACATGCAGGGTGGTACACAAGGATAGACTCACAGATGCCATTAAAGTGGACACAGGAGTCAAACAAGGATGTCTCTTGTCCCTCTTCCTAGTCATCCTCGCTGTTTTTTTTTGACTGGATAATAAAAGTATCCACAGACAAAAAGAAGGGGAACGGGATACAGTGGACACACTCAGAACAACTGAATGACCTAGATTGTGCAGATGACATTACACTTCTGTCCCATAACCAACAACAAATGCAGGATAAGACAAAAGATGTAGCCATCATTTCGGCACAGCTTGGACTCATCATAAATAAAAGCAAGACAAAGATCATGAAGGTAAACTCAACTAACCAAGAACCTATCTCCTTGGCAGGAAATTCACTGGAAGAGGTGGAGGCCTTCACCAATTAGGGCAGAACCATTAACTTAAATAGTGGATCTGACTGGAAGAGGTGGAGGCCTTCACCAATTTAGGCAGAACCATTAACTTAAATAGTGGATCTGACTGGAAGAGGTGGAGACCTTCACCAATTTAGGCAGAACAATTAACTTAAATAGTGGATCTGACTGGAAGAGTTGGAGGCCTTCACCAATTTAGGCAGAACCATTTACTTAAATAGTAGATCTGAAGCTGGTGTCAGGGTTAGCACTGGAAAGGCTAAGTCAACATTTGTGCTATTAAAGAAAATATGGGAGTCAAAGGAGCTGTCTCTGCAAACAAAAAGTCCTAATTTTCAACACAAATATCCAATCGGTCCTATCATCTATGGAGCCGAAACTTGGAGAACTACAGCGATCATCATGCAGAAAGTACAGACCTTCACAAACACTTGCCTTAAAAAGATCCTGAACATCAAATGGCCACAACAAAGACATACTAAGAAGCTATTGCTGAAGGCATCATAAGGAAAAGATGGATGTGGATAGGGCACACTCTTCAAAAAACAACAGATAACAATCTTTAACATGGAATCCTCAAGGAAAAAGAAAGAAAAGGAGACCAAAAATTACATGAAGAGCCGATTTTCAAAATGCTGTATATCCATTTGGGGGGTTTTGAGATTATTCAACTTTTTACAAAAAATTAATATTGCGTTTAAAGAATTAAATCTTTTTTAGACAAGAATAAAATAGTAATATAATGTGTTTAGAATATAAAATTTACCATGTCCTAAAGGAACCTGGTTTGCTCTATAAAAAGGTAAGGTTTTTTCATTTTTTTTAAAATGGTGGATACTGCGTTTTGAAAATAAGCTCTTCACATGAAGATGTGATCTAGAGGCAGACATACAAAGTATGGTATACACCTGGAAGCAACTGGAAAGGAAAGCAAAGGACCGAGATAAATGGAAAAATTCCAGGCGCGGTAAAAGGCATAAGTAAGAAGTAAATGGTTACACTGTCCTTCTTTCAAATGCAATGATTGTTTATAGTTTATCTATTAAAGTTAATGACCAATCCACAGAGTGACATGTTTACAAAATTAGTTATGGAATGTACACCATGTTAAGGATCATATACATTTTTTTAAAAACAGGGACAGGTCAGAATGTCAGTTGCATACATTCATTACAATGAAATGGAGAAGAAATTCATTCTTATCGGTGAACAAAGTTAAATTGAAAGTCCAAACATTTGTAACATTAACTTTTATAATATCAGATAATCAGCTGGTCCCCATGATGTTTTGTCCAATGGTCAAAGACAACACAGGCTTGAACTGAGCACTTACTTGACTAGTTTTTGCTGGACTGTTTGGACCAGAGCCCCAGGACAGGCCAAAAGCATCAAAGCCATCATTTACTGGCTTTTTTGTGGATGTGCTTGCCACATTCGAGAATGGGTCTGCAGAGCCGCTAAATGGATCAGCCTGAAGATAATTGTTTTATAGCATAGAAGTGTTGTACATGGCGGCAGGAATTTAAAAAAAAGATATCAAATAAGAATACATGAAACCATAGACAACACTCGTGAGAACATGTAAAATTGTCTGAAATATTTACCTTGTTTGCAGCCCCAAATGTGTCTTTGAAAGGGTCTTCAGATGCAAAAGGATCAGCAGATTTGAAAGGATCACCTTCAGAAAATTTTTTAAAAACATATTTTATTTTAAACATCTTGATGAGCTGACACACCAAATACACTATAAAGCAGTCGACAAATCAGCCAAATACATATCAACACTATAAAGTTATGGACCAACCAGCTATCTTGATTCCACGTCCCATCCTGATATTTAATTTTTTTAAAGCTAAAAACA
This sequence comes from Omphiscola glabra, assembly GCA_964017045.1. Taxonomy (NCBI): domain Eukaryota; kingdom Metazoa; phylum Mollusca; class Gastropoda; family Lymnaeidae; genus Omphiscola; species Omphiscola glabra. Next base: position 2,652,943 of record OZ024796.1, read on the forward strand.
AATAATTAAATGTTCTTTTAATAGCTCAAAAATGCCTTTTATTTACTCGAGTCACAGCTTACTCCTTTCTTGCCATAGATGTTTCTAAAGGATGTGAAACTTATTGTCATTGAGTGTGCTCATCATAGATGTAAACAAAGAAACAAATTATTTTTGTCAAGACAGCTAAAAGACCTTGAAAGAAAGTTAAAGCCCGAGCTAAAAAGACTCACTATCTAAGAAAGGGTCGTCATTTTGGAAGGGATCAACCTGGCCATCTGACCCCGCACCACCTCCACCAAAGGGATCACGACCTTTAAAAGGGTCATCCTTGAAATCGTCTAAAGTAGAACCAACACTGAAGTTACTAATAGTGCTGACAGGACTACCCAACTGGAAGTTAAAAATAAATTAATGATGCATAAAATACCCAAAACAATTTTTTTAAATATGGCCTTAGGAATATAAAACACATTGACTGACACAAGGAAATTGTGTTGAAAAATATGGGTAGGGAAAAGTTTTCAATTAAATATATAATATCACACTTACTGTAGCCCGACTACTGGCAGCATCAATGTTACTGGTGCTGTCACCATTCAGGCCTATGTAATTCACCCCACTCATGTCAACACCTTTGTACTGATCCATTAACTGCTGCACACGTTTTCTGGTCTGATGAAGAAATTCAGAAAAATTTATTGGCCATATCGAAGGAAAAACAGCAAGTAACTAATGCTCAGCAAAGACCACCATTTCATTGTAACCAATGTGTAGTTTTGAGTTTTGCCACGCCCATTGTAACTAAAAGAACTTTTAGCAAGCCATAAGAACTTGAATTAATAGACAGGACAAAACATTTGGACGTTTCAGCTCAGGGCCTTCTTCAGCATACAAGACAAATAGAGTGTTTCATGTTTATATTTGAATTGTTTGCTGATGACGGCTCTAAGCCGAAACGTCCAAATCTTTTGTCCTGCCTATTAATTCAAGTTTTACATATCTTGTTCTTATATTTCACAAGAACTCACCAAGGCAATTTCCCCATTAATGTCCCCCTGAGATTTGGCCAACTGATCCAACTGCTGTTTACTCGAGTCTACCGTCTGCTCCAGTCTGGCTTCCTCATCTCTCAATTGTTTCAGTTCTGTCCTCAGTTTCTCAAGTTCTTTCTCTTGGTCCTGTGCAAGTTTCAACATAGGATGCCAATCAAGTAAGTGAACATTTAAACATGCTCCTAAGATCAAGAAATTTACTTTAATCAATTCAACTGCCCTGTCCTTACCATACTGCTATAAAATATGATGTATTCCATGAATATTTAATGCTAATTAAATGTCGGTAATGTTGCCAAAAGAACCAGAATTACAAAATGTATAGAAATTTATTGTTAATTTGGTGACTTGCAGGAAATATTTTTTAGATGAATCCAACGATGCAACAAGTTATTTTCAGCACATTTTCAAAATAATTTATCAACATAAAAGTTATAGCTAAGCATAGAAGTATTATTTACTTTTTAGTAGAGCACTTCAAATAAATGATATACTTTTGATGAAGTATCTTTAAATAAAGATGTGTTGCATGCAGAATGAAATAATAGCAATGGTACACAGACATTAAAAGATAAAAATAAACATATTAAAAATTACCAAAGCAATAACCAGTCAAATACAATTTAAGGTTTAAATATTTTTTTCCTAATTTGCAAGCGGTTGGGTTCCATTTTCTCTCTAAAATGTTACTTCTGATTAACTTTAAACTTTGATCGTAAAAGAACTTGGACCATTTGAATGTAAAGCTATGAAAGCAAGATCTATAAGTTTGTTCATAATTATCCATAAGTTATACACATTTTCTGGTGCCCTTAGCGTTACTTAATGTTGTTTTTTTTAAATGATAAAAATGTATAAACTAACAGAATCAGAAAAGCATTTTTTTTAAAACTTCAATATTAATAGTTCTTAATTTATGTTAAGCAATTACGGTAACAGATCTAACATTCTATAAATTCATCTATTTGTTGGAAAATAAAAATATTTTTATATATACTATATATATATTATTTCTTATGTGTTGTTTCAAACATTAATTAATTAGCAGTAATAATAAAAGCTAGTTTTTTTTTGTTTAGTTTTTAAACAGGCAGAAACATGCAGACTATGAGCAGTGATTAGATAACACTTCATACTTTATAGAGATATGCTGCAAATTCATTCTAAATATAAGCATGAAATAAGCTATTATCTGCCTTAAGATAATATATGAATATTTAGTTTTCCATAAAATGATTATGTATAGGAGAATTTTAAAATACAATTTTTTTTCCTTTAATCAAAGACTTATGAGTAAAGTTTGGCTAATGCATCCAATGGATACAAATAATAGAAATGGATACAACAGATATTAAAATTTAATGATTTTAATTTTTTTTTCAAATATGTATTATGAATTAGACATTATTAGGCTAGCAGAAAACCTTTTCCAAGTTAGTTTAACAATCGGTTCAGGAGTATATTAAATATCCAAACGCAAAAAATAAAAATAAAAAAAAGAAACAAATAAAAAGAAAATTTTAAAACATATAAAATTAGGCTAATAATTTTCTTTTAAAGCTAAAGGATGAAAAATATTAGTAGTGTTAGCATTTCATTTTAAATCCAGAGGTTTAAAGCGGGAAGACAGACGGAGTTAAACCATGCCAGTGTTGTCACCATCAGAAGCTAAGCACAGCATGTCAGTGTCAAAGAGTTACGTGATTTACCTTAACCATCTGTTCTCTATTACTCAGCAAAGATTTCATTTTGTTTACCTGGAATTGCAAGGCGTTAGTGAAGAAATGGGTGGGGTTATGATTGTCAGGATATCACTAAAAGGGCAACCAGCAAGGGATCAATGGGTGGGTAACACAAGACAATGGATTTGTTAAGTTTATAACATTGATTGCTCCTAATTACATTTTCTACAGATAATAATCTGTAGGATTGATAGGAGCCAGAATGATCAATACTTTGATCAAGGGTCCTCAAAATATAGAAGATAATCTCTAATTTGTTTTAAGATTATCATTGGCCATAACAAAAAATAATTAAAATGAGGGATATAATTTTACTGGAATGTTTGTTATCTTACCAGGATATAAACATGAAACATTCTATTTAAACCAAGTAATAGGAATTATAAAGTATAACACTTATTAACTGCTGTCTTATAAAGCAGAACAAATATGATGGACATGTTAATGCTATCGTATTAATTAAAAAATTATTTTATTTTAATGCTCCTGTGATGCCCCAGGAAAAATTGGAACTTTTAAAAAACGTTTAAGTAGCATAATAAAGAGAAATGTTTTTGGGAATGAAAATTTATGATGGAATAATGTCTTTGGGTTACAAAATCCTATTGTGTTGCATGGACACAGGATGATTATATAGCACTCAGGAAAGGATGTCTAAAGAATATATATCATTCCCTACAAGTTTGGAGTTTTACATTTAAATGTGTGGTAGATTAAAAAAAAAAGCATAAGTTTTTCAAAGAATCAACATAAAATATGTGGTAAAACTAAATACATTTAAAAATAACCAACTTATCTTGCTTGCCACAAAAACAGAATATGCTTCAAATGATGATTAGATTAAGAATAATTTTTAAAAATAATACACTTAAATCACCTCTAGTGAAGTCAAAACTTTTCATACAATGGATGCTTGAACATAGAAGTAACTGTTTCTAAACACAGCCTCTTTTTACTACTGCTAAAACACATTTATTTCACAACACATTTTTCAGCTAAGGCCATAAGTTAAACTTGAACATTTTGTTCAACACATTTATAGCTAAAGAGCTACTGAAAATAATATGATCTATCTACTGAAGTTGTACTCCACTGTACAAAAGAAAAAAGCTGAACAAACATGTTTGGCCACTTCTGTCGCTACGACTTACTGGAGTCAACTCTTCAACTAATCCGGTGGTTTCCCCTTCTTCAACACCCACAGAAGTTGAAGGTCTATCGGCCGACTCCCCAACGAATGCTGGCTATTGGGGGGGTTTGTTAATCAATGGAATTATTCTTCTCAGTTATTTATAATCAATCAACGTCAGTTTTAAAGGATAATTGTGCGTGTGTTTTTTTTTTCACAATAGCATAAGTCTTTCAGTGATAGCAGGTGTTCAAATCATGTTCCTTACATTCAATTTATAGAAAGTAAATGACCTATGTAAATATTCATAAATTTATTTACCTGACAGAAAATTGGTGTGTGATAAAATAAATTTATATATTGTCAATTGTTTTTTAACACCACTTATCCACTCTGCATACAAGCACCTCAGTATCATAATATAAATCGTAGGCTTATTTCATTGAGTCACAATGATTTAAGTTGCATGTAGCGGCTCTGAACTATTGTAAAAGCATCCATTGATTAAAATCACTTTAACAACTTTTTTAGAGCTATATAAATGACAAATTCACACCCTGTGAGTTTTAGTGGGGCAAAGCTTTTGGGTAAATTTGTTGTACTGTGTTAAAAATTGCCTAGGTAAAAAGTGAATGACTTTTAGTGACAGGATAATGAGGTGTATGAATTTATTTTAAAGGCTGAAACATTTGAGCAATTATTTTATTGAATTATTATATAAACTTATACCATTCAATGTACGTACCGACTCTTTTAAATTGTATCCCTTTAATTTAGTTGGATCCTTAAAATAGACTAGACGTTTACTATAAGTTGGGTCCCTAAAATAGACTAGACTCTCATTATAAGATGGATCCCTAAAATAGACTAGACCTTTACTATAATTTGGGTCCCTAGAATAGACTAGACCCTTATTGTAAGTCGGATCCCTAAATTATGATAAATCCTTGCACAATTAATTTATTTTTGTTTAGATTTTACAAAAGAAAAATGTTAATAAACCTGAAGTAAGCTTACAGCTTATACCTGAAGTAAGCTTACAGCTTATACCTTAAGTAAGCTTACAAGTGAAACACTTCTAACACTGATTCAGGCTAGCGGCACATCCAAAGGGAAATAACTGTAACTGTCAGACATCCTACCTCCATTTGTTCCTTCCCTGTTTTTTCTCTCAGTTCTTGTACACTTCTTTCCAAGTTGGAACGCTGTCAGATAAAAGCACAGCATTCAAGTTTTTGTTTAAATATCAGAGACTTCATCATTTTCCATGTCTTGTATTAGCTTTAGCAATTATGTCTGGATCTGTGTATTCAACAATTTTAAGTGTTTGTTTATGACACAACTGGGCCTGCTGAGACTACACTGAAAGCAATGGGACACATCTCAACATTTTTAGTTCTTATAACTGTCCAGACGTTTTTAATTTAGGCACTAAAATTAGGTGCCAGGTTTTTTTTGTTCCAAGTACTTTATCCCACAAACACATACAGGTACTTTACCCCACTAACACGCCCATTTATTTTATCACACTAACACGCCCATTTATTTTATCACACTAACACGCCCAGGTATTTTATCCCACTGAGACATCCAGGTACTTTATCCCCACCAACACATTCAGGTAATTTATCCCCAATAACGCATCCAGGTACTTTATCCCCACCAACACATTCAGGTAGTTTATCCCCAATAACGCATCCAGGTACTTTATCCCAGTAATACATCCAGGTACTTTATCCCCACTAACATAGCCAGGTACTTTATCCCACTGACACATTCCGCTGACTACCTTGTCATCCAACTCATCAAGCCGTTTCTGTGCTTCCTTCTTCTGGGCGTCCAGCTGGGTCAGAGTCCCATTAAGTGAATCTAGCTCCTTCTGTAAGACTTGCACTTCTCCATGTCTGATTTTAATGTCAGCTTCCTGCTGGACTTTATCTCTTTCCAGCTTCAGCTTTTCCCTGGTAGGAAAACAAAAACAGGAACAATTTATTTAAAACCTGTAATTCAAACATTTGAGCATAATTTATGCAAAAACCAGGTGTATCAATAAAATATGCTATAAAAAGAGTGATATAAAATGAAATACAACAATCTAACTTTTCCTAAATTCATCTATCCTTGTGTAGTATAGGCTTAACATTGTAACGCAATTCTGCGACAGAATGAGACGATTGACAGCGTGAATAGCACAAAGTGGAGGTGATATGTTAAAGAAGAAAATAGGCAGTGTGTTTATCTTGTCTGAGGTCACAAAGGGACAATCGAAGCAATTCAAAAGTTTAATCTCAATCCACAGAATTCAAATCAATTCACAATAAATTCAAAACTAATATCTGCAATCTCAAACAGTTCTTTTTCATTCAAGTTAACAGTTTGCCGTAACCGTTCTCCGAAATTTGTACGAAAGAAATTAGTTCAAAAGAAAATTGTTTGACTGAAGTTTATTGAAACAAGACTTTGTTCAAAATGAAATGATGGGGAAAAAGACAATAGAAATAAATGTTATTAAAAAGTTTATATTTTCCCCAGTTCTCACTCACACTGTCCCCTTAAATAAATCTCTGTTTCAAAGACTTAATTTTGACCAAACTTCCCCTGAACAGGGTTCCTGCAGCAAATGTAAAAAAAGAAAATTCCATGCTTTTCTAGCAGAATATTTTTAAAAATCCAAGACATTTTTTTTAATTAAAAAAAAAGGTCTAAAAAAAATATTTTCTAATTGATGACATAAATGCACTTGTATAATACTTACACCTTGGTACTTTATTGCACTAAAACATCCAGGTACTTTATTGCACTAACACATCCAGGTACTTTATTGCACTAACACATCGAGGTACTTTATTGCACTAACACATCCAGGTACTTTATTGCAGTAACACATCCAGAGTACTTTATTGCACTTACAAATCCAGGTACTTTATTGCACTAACACATCCAGGTACTTTATTGCACTAAAACATCCAGCATTGCACTAACACATCCAGGTAGTTTATTGCACTAACACATCCAGGTACTTTATTGCACTAACTAATCCAGGTACTTTATTGCACTAACTAATCCAGGTACTTTAATGCACTAACACATCCAGGTACTTTATTGCAGTAACACATCTAGAGTACTTTATTGCACTTACACATCCAGGTACTTTATTACACTAAAACATCCAGGTACTTTATTTGCAATTATTTGATTTAATAATATATTGATACTCTGGTCAGTATTTCACACACAAATAAGCAACTTGTTTTTTTATAAGAAGATCTTGGTATTTGACAACAACAAAATAATAAAGTTGTCAAACAATCCATTTGAATCACAAATAAGGAATATTTATTTACAAAGATACTAGAGCACTATTTGAATGAAAACAATTTTAAAAAAATAAATATTTCTAGACCTGGTTACACTGGAACTCCCAAAAAAGCACAAATATAGTCTCAGAATAGTACTTTGCCAAAATGGCACAATACCGAATTGTAATAGTAAATAATGAAACATACAGTGCAATTTTTTGCATGTCAAGTTAAGGTTACTTCTCAAAGTAGACAACTGATATTTATATATTTATATTAAGTGAACTAATGAAAATAAAAAAAAGTGCCGTCCATTGCCACTTTGATATATGAAGATGTGGTGGAGGCAGAAATTAAAGACATCCGCTGAAGTCACCCGAGCAAAAGTGGGGGTGGGTACAGGAAGGAGGCTGAACCCCTTCACAGAATTTGTTTTAAAATTCAAAATGCAGGGATGCACTTTCATGTATACCTGAAAAGCTTTTTTTGAAAATACAATATTTATTTATAATAATTTTTTTAATTATATAAACCACCAGAATATATTTTTACCCTGGTCTTGTAAAATCGTAGTTTTCACAGGTCTCTGTGTACAATTTTAATAGAAATCTCAAAGTTGTACATTGAGCACCAATTAGAAGAATTACAACTGTGGTAAGATAAAATGTCATTTTCACACTACACTTCCTATTCATATTTGTTCCACATTTTGTCAGTTTTACGCCTTCCTAACTCTACCCTCTGTAAAATGTATCCTTTATGTATCTGCTGATCTTTCCAGAAGATAAAAAATACGGCCGCAAGCATTCAATCTCGTATAAAGAAATCTGACCACATCAACCCAGTTCTTAAAGATCTCCACTGGCTTCCTGTGAGTGAGCGCCTTGACCACATAATTCTGTCCCTGGCATATAGCTATATGTAAGGCTCTGCACCCGTATATCTTCAAAAACTGATTTCTAAACAAGTATCCATAAAGAACCGCACTCTTCAACACAGCCTTACTGAGAGTTCCCAGTGTGGATGGACACAGAAAAAAGTCATATGGAGTACGCTCTTTTGAAGCTATTGCGCCTAAATTATGGAACAGTTTGCCTCAATCTTTGAGTGAAATTGAAAATGTTAAAAAGTCATTTAAGAAACATTTAGAAGACTTTTTCTTTAAATAGATTTTAGGACATTAGAGCGCTGTGAGCATGCTAAAGTAGCATGGACACAAGCGCAAGAAAAGTACTCAGTCATCACCATCCCTGTTTCAAAGTGCCTCTTACTAGTCTCCATTTGCCTGGTAAAGTAGTGAGTAAATTCCTCTATCCGTTTTCTTTTTAAGACTATTTTTAATGCAGAATATCCTATCTTTGAAATGTCAAAAGTCTTCAAACAGATTTGGCAAAAGACTGCACCTATAGGTACACGGGTACCAGAATTGAGAGGTTGGGATTAAAAAACGATTTAAAATATTATTGTTGGGTTTGTAAGACCAAATGAGGTATCAAATGAAAGATAATTGAATGTACTATACATTTGTAAACTTAATTCTTCATTTTAACTAAAATAAACTACTACAAATGACATCCGAATAGCATTAGTCAAAATGGACCCGGACACGCACCGCCACCATTCGCACCCAGGTACCATTAGATGGGATTTGTTTACATGTTTCAGTGATGAGGAATATTTCTTTGAAAATGACATTATTAATCTAGCAAATTCTCAACAAACTGTGATTTATAAACTAAAATGTCAACATTGCTGGTCAAGGGAATAGCCAAAAGTGACTGTCTTCAACATGTTTAGCTAAATATGCGATTTCTGGGTTTGTACTGCATTGTTGATCTTCGGCGCCATGTTTGTTACCACTTCCTGTCTTATTACAGCATAGCATAGCGCTATTCCTGCTTGTTCTCTGAGACTAATACACACCGGAGTGACTTGTGGTATGTTCAAATACAATATTACATTATTTACCATTGTGGTAACGGCTCTGGCAAATAAATTGTTCACCTGTGATGCCAAGAAACCAGAAATAGACGCTTTATATGACAATTTAGACTTCAGTATGAAGACAGTTTTCCGCACTGCTGGTACTGCTCACAGTGTGTTTGAAGACATTTTAAATAGAGCATTTCGATATCGCTCTACGCAGAGGACCTTAGGTAGTCAAAGACTGGTACTATTGTATCTGGCCTGCATCCTCCTGGCAAATTCGTACTCTCCTGAACCCAATCCTGGACCGATCGCCGCTACGAGTACTGGTTCTCCTCCCTTGCATACCCCCTCTTGTTCCAAATCCCAGTCATTAAAGATCTGCGGAACATGTGATCTTGCTGTACAGTCAAAGGATAAAGGCGTTGCCTGTGAACAATGTGGGCAATTGTTCCATGGTCAATGCCAAAGCATCGACACAATTTATTACAACCAGCATGCTGAAGATTCTGGCGTGCCATGGTACTGTACTGTCTGCGGTGGACGGATTAGCCAGTCTTTGTTTGACCTGCATAGTGCAGGGACAGACTCTACCTTCCCAGATTTCTGCCTAAATCCCTCATGCTCCACACCAACGGACATTCGAAGTTTTCAGCCACCACATTGTTCAACTCCTATGCGCTGCAGTCAGCAAAACAAATGGAAACACAGACCATGGCGCATATTGAACGTGAACTTTCAGTCTGCGAGCAGGAAGAGAGCCGAGATCAACAGCCTAAAACCTGACATCATACTGGGTACAGAAACATGGCTGAATCCCTCCATAGCCAACGCAGAGGTTGTACCGGATAATTATAAATTATTTGAGAGAGACAGAAAAGACAGAGGAGGAGGAGTACTTGTTGCTGTCCATCACATCCTGTACTGCCACACTGCTCCAGAACTAGATGTTGATGACTGTGAGCTCCTGTGGGTGAAAGTGCAACTGAAGGGTAGACGCACACTTTATGTTTGTGCCTATTACAGACCCAACACAGCAGATGAACCCAGCCTCAGGAGGCTCGAAGTATCGCTTCATAGAGCAACACAGTCAAAGAACGCTTTTCTCCTTATAGGGGGATTTTAACTTTCCTGGTTGGAACTGGCAGATTCCTGCCTTAGGCCCAAGTCCCCATACCCTGTCCTACACTCTGACAACCATGGAGATGATTAACAACCATGGTCTGGAACAGCTGGTTAAAGAACCTACGAGGGGGGAAACACTCTTGACCTACTCCTCACCAGCTGTCCACATTTAATCCCAAAAGTTGAGGTCATCCCCGGGATATCAGACTACTGCATACCTTATTGCGAATTTCAGGTTAATACACTAAAAAAGAAGCAGCTCATACGAGAAATCCCTATTTATGCCAAGGCAGGCTATGATAGCCTGAGAAGTGCAACGACAGAGCTGAGCTCTAACATGCAGGAGATTCAGTGTAAAGCGACAACAGAAGAGCTGTGAGTGAAGTTTAAGACAACAATCACTGATGCAGTGAAGAAATATATACCACACAAGACCACCAAACCTAAGATAAATCAGCCGTGGGTCACGGCTGAAATTCGAAAGCTCATCCACAGGAGAGACCGCCAATACTGAGACTCCGCCGAACCATCCAACGCTTACTGCGCAAAACGTATTGGAACTACCTGAACGGCATCTTCTCAGAAGAAGACACTCCGACCAAGGGTGTCAGAAACAAGCGCTTCTGGAGCTATGTAAAGCACCAAAAGTCCTCAAACGTTGGAGTTTCTCCCCTGAGATGTGATGGCCATTTCACATCTGACCCAAAAACACAGGCTGACTTACTCAATCAGCAGTTCCAGTCGGTATTTGGTGACGGCAGAGAGTACTCAGAGGCTGATTTCAACCTAAAAACCAACATGATGAACACAGCCTACCCCGTCATGGAAGATATTCAGATCTCAGGATAGGTGGTGCTTGCCCTTCTCAAAACCATACAAAGCATGTGGTCCTGACAATATAAAACCACGTGTGTTCAAAGAATTGGCCAAAGAAATCGCTCCTGCACAGACCATCCTCTTCCAATCGTTGCTGTGCACAGGCAATGTTCCAGCAGACTGGAGAAATCTACAAGAAAGGGGAGCATTCCGACCCTGCCAATTATCGTCCGATATCCCTCATCAGCGTAGTATGCAAACTATTGGAGCACATAATCGTAAGCCCAGTCATGATGCATCTTGAAAGCAAAAATATACTCAATGACTGTCAGCATGGCTTCAGAGTCAATAGAGCATGTGAGACCCAGCTCCTTCAATTTGTTGAAGACTTGATGACAAATCTAGAAAACAGCAAGCAAACTGATGCGCTGGTGATGGACTTCTCGAAGGCTTTTGACCATGTCAATCATAGTTTGCTTCTACACAAACTTCAGAGATATGGGATCCAAGGCATAATGTATTTTATTTAAAAACCACCTCTAGTTTTCTCTCTTTTCATAATCGCCGCGGTTCAGACGAACAAAATAATTATATAACAAAACTACGTCACAGGCTTGGTAGCCGTCAAAGGGGATGGTGAGTGAAGTTGTCGCTAGGGCGACTAGTCTAAATATTACTGTTGGCGCAGATAGCTAGTTCACTGTGACAAAACAATATGACCATCACCATCAATACGATACATTGCGGTGATATTTTTAAAACCTTTGACACTCCTACCAATCCCCCTACCCATGAGTCTCGTATGCCACAAATTTATTTGACACCCCCCCCCCCCTCCCCATCAGTGCGTACTTACTATATAGAAGAATGGTCCAAACTTTAAAAAAAAAAAATACAAACAATCGTTTTTCTCGGTCCATTCGCTGTCAGATCTTTTTTAGAAAGGGCTAAAACTTCTAAAACCGAAAATATATAAAAATTTCACCCGGTCTCTGAAAATTGTAGTTTTGGCGGGTCTCGGCGTACAATCATAAAAAACATCTAAAAATCGTACATTGTATGCAAAAATCGTAAAAGTAAACAGGTCTGGAACTGCTCCTTCCTGCCAAAGACAATCAGGGACTGGAACAAGCTTTCAAAAGGAATAGTTCAGGCAACAACACTTGACTCATTTGCGTCTATTGCCTCAGGCCTTCCAACCCCCAGTGCGTGATACCCTCACGCAGTTACTCTTGTAACCAGTGAAATATCCTCATCACCACCTGGCACAGAAATATTGCAAATCCCATCTACATTCATAGGAGCCATAATGATCAATACATTGATCGTGGGCCCTTAATATAAAGAAGAAGAAGAAGAACACTGAAGAATTAACATTTCAAAAGAATAGTACATTCAATTATCTTTCATTTGATACCTCATTTGGTCTTACAAATCCAACAATAATATTTTAAATCGTTTTTTAATCCCAACCTCTAAATTCTGGTACCCGTGTACCTATAGCCACTTCGTTGGCAAAATGCTTTAATGGTGGGTGTTGCCTTTTGTAACCATGATTTAAAAATTTGTTCTCAGGCCAAATAGTTTTTACTCCTCCCTCTGTGAACACAAAATTTCAGGTAATCTAATGATGAATTTTATAATTTAACAAATTTTCCAATATTTAAAAAAAAAAAGAATTGAAATTCCGGAAGATTTCCAGGACAAACTCGAATTTCAGGTGGCCGCAGGAAACCTGCTCGTAAAATTTTCCTTCAAAGTATTTGTTTCGTACAAATTTCTGGTAACCACATGATTCAAATCAAGTTACAATAAATCAAAACGAATATCTGGGATCTCAAACAGTTCATTTTTTTAAATAACAGTTTGCCTTACCTGTTCATAAACATTACAAAGGCACTGAAACCATGAGAGGCCAACAGCAAATAAATGTACAGTTGAAAATGTGATTTCTGAACAAATTGTATCAACATATTTCATCTATAGCTTGCTTTCTACTGGGAAATCATTTTGCCATTAATGGAAAAAAATCTGTTTAGGGGATGAGCATTAGTCATGTAGCACAGATGCGGCACAGGTTTAAAAAAAATAGAGGCCAAAGATTCCATGATCTTAAGTCCAAAAATTGCCATCTCTTATTGTGACTGAATTTGTTTACAATTTGTTGAATTATTAAGGATTGACATACCAGTCTAGATCAGTGTAAGGATTGTATCAAAAGTCGAACAGCTTACTAATGATTTCATCATTTAACAATGTAAAAAAAAAGGATGAAAGAAAATTGTTTGATATTTTTTATTTAGCTGAACTAAATAAGTATCCTCAGCTAAAAACAACCAAAAAAAAACACAGAAAGAAAAAGACTTATAAAAGATAGAGTTAATGATATTTACAGCCTTTTACTTACTTCTTGATGTCATCTATTTCTTTACTAATCAAATCCAATTCTTTGATGGCAGAAAAATCAGCAACATGACTGTAAGGGCCTGCATTAGTGCCATCCTAAGATGTTAGAAATACAACATTAGTGCCATCTTAAGATGTTAGAAATACAACATTAGTGCCATCCTAAGATGTTAGAAATACAACATTAGTGCCATTCTTAGATGTTGGAAATACAACATTAGTGCCATCCTAAGATGTTAGAAATACAACATTAGTGCCATCCTAAGATGTTAGAAATACAAAAATATATTTTGTCAAAAAGACACCTCTTTCAATAATGTGGCAAATCATAATGCATTTAGCCATACAGAAAAGTTAGCTCTGGAGATGCTAACTATATATTTAAAAAGAACTTTGCCATGAATGTAGATGGCTTGCAATTTGAGACACTTGTGATAGACCCAACCATAAGAAAATGGATAGAAAACTAAAATATAAAAATGTTAAAACACTTGCATACAAAATAATTTTCAGTTTTTACAATAAAGAAAAATAATGAAAAATTAACTCATTTAAAATTTCTATCAAAACTGAATTAAGGCAGACCTGCCAACAAAAAAAATCTGTAGGGGTGGTGCATGCGGGGGGAAAGTGGGGCTGCTGCTCCCAAGGGGCACCGACCGGGGGGGGGGGCGGGGTAGGGGGGGGGGCGTTGTTTTAAGATCTGTAAACTAATGCACAAGCCTTTTTAAATAAATAAAGAAATATAAAGTTACCTTCACTGTCTTTGAAGAGTACAAAGAACATGAGAAAATATTCAGATTTATACAGTACAGGACAGAAGATCCATTTTATTTACATCTGTACACAGGCTGCTAAGACTAAGAGTTTAGTTTTCCTGCCTATGCCTATCCCTAGTGGCTTTTTTTTGTATTTGTCCAACAGCTCTTTGGACAACTGGAAAGTACCATTGCAACTGATTTTAGATACAAGCAAGTTAGAAAGATAAACTTTCATGCTTGCCCTTGTTTCATTGTAATTTTTTCTTCACAATCTTCTAGCAATCTGCGAGTGTGGAAACATTTCTTTGACTCTGGCATTAAAACGATCTGAGTTGGTTAGAGAGATATTTCCTTCAATAAGACAGGTGGTCAATAAAACTTCCGATTCCTCGGCAAAGAAATTAGACATGGATGTCGTAGATTCACTGCACTTTTAGCTGCAGTTGTATAACTTTAATGGCTTTATGTTGTTGTTTTTGTGTGTGTTAAAATATGTTTATTAATATCATTGTACTATTGTACACACCACTATCAATAGTTTTATCCATTTAAATTTAATTAAGACAAACTTTAACAAACAGAAAGTCACAACAAAACTGAATTATTTTTTAGCCTAGTAAAAGGATGAATCGCGATCGGATCAATTGATAATTGTAGAATGATTTGGAGATCGCGGCTCGCTTTGATAAAAACAAGGCAGTGTCACTGTCTACACGTCCGGCGACCGGACTGGTCGACTATTAGCGGTCACGTGACAAGGCTGACGGACAAATATCTCACACAACTTTGCTACGGCGGTCATGTGACTTGATCGAATATATAATAGTAATAGCCGGGCGAATATCTCGAGAACTTATTCGTCCAGTAGCCGGACATGTAGTCACTACGTAAACATAAAGGAATTCACAACTTCCTGTCGAATCCGATTTTGTATTTTTTTTATTTTTTTTGGTTGCTTTCGGATTTTTAAGACGGGTGAAAAATTAAAATGTTTGGAAAATCGGAATTTTAAGACATTTGTCGGAAGGTCGGAATGAGGGGTAAAAAATCAGTATAATTCCAACAAAATCGGAAGGGTTGGCAGGTCTGTTAAGGGCATCCGGATGGTGTGTGTGTCATTTTGAATTTCTTTTAAAAAAAATATTTATTAATGAAAGTTTTAATTTTATATATTCAAACATGGAGACATTTTCAGTGAACATACCCTGACCCCAAAGGCCCCCGGATCAGCCACTGATCGCAGTGAAGGTGGAATCATATCTGGAGAAAGTTGAGGGGGGGGTTCAACACCCTGGAGCTTCTGTTGAATAAGATGCATTGCCAGAGCAAACTGTTCTGCATTTAGTTTGCCAATACCCTGAGTGTCGCACAAGCCCCTGGGGACAGATATGAACATGACAAATGTCTGAGACAGGCTGCACAACTGATGCTTCAAACTATACAAGTTTCATCCTCTTGTTATTAAGATGCTTCAAACTATAAAAGTTTCATCCTCTTGTTATTAATAACTTTTTTTTAATAAGCTGCTCCATTGTCTCAGCAAAGATGATGGATTTCCACATATAATTTTTTAGACATGACTTATACATTAAAATTAAAAGCAAATATTTTTATAAAAAAATGGATCATGACTTATCAATATCCTTGAAAATATACAGCCTTATAAATGATAAATAGGAAGAATTTGTTTATTTTCTCAAATTTAAGCACCCATAACACATTTTAAAAATAATATTTGGCAAAATAATGAATGCTGGTTAAATTTAGTTATTTTTATAACTTTAAACACCTTTAAAAGTTTTCTCATTACTGGAATAAATAACATTTGTTTGATGCTGCTTCAGTAGGCTATTGCCTCATTTAGCGTCCTACCATATGTGGGCAAGTACAGCCGTAGATAGACCACTCTGTGCCATGACATCTCTAATCTCAGCCCCACTGATGAGTCCATCATGATCTGTGTCCAGTTTAACAAAAATGGAATCTGTGCTTAATTTTTCAGCCGGTGTCACAACCCATGGTGGGAAAGCCTGCAAGATAAATTGATGTAAATAATTTTTTTCAAATGTATATAGAATGTTGGGACTTAACTACATTGCATAGTCCACAGAGTTATAGTCCACAGAGTTATAGTCCACAGAGTTATAGTCCACAGAGTTATAGTCCACAGAGTTATAGTCCACAGAGTTATAGTCCACAGAGTTATAGTCCACAGAGGTATAGTCCACAGAGGTATAGTCCACAGAGTTATAGTCCACAGAGTTATAGTCCACAGAGGTATAGTCCACAGAGGTATAGTCCACAGAGTTATAGTCCACAGAGTTATAGTCCACAGAGGTATAGTCCACAGAGTTAAAAAAGTTATTTAGCATATGTTAGTGATAATTTAAATGATAATTTAAAACAAATACATTTCAATTATTTAAATAAATATTTGTGTGTGCTTTTAATGTTTAATTACACCTGCTCTTTTATTTAATAGCATGCATACAAATAGTCAAACTAAGATTGCGGTCAAGGATTTTTTTTTAAAAACAGGTTCTACAAAAAATATTGATAATTTTAAATTTCTATTGGTGTGAACAGCACCTATGTTTTATACCATAATATCATTGAGCATGGGCTACTGAGTTAAAACCAACCCTCAACAACATACCCCAGTTATTCCAAGAGTGGGTGTGGATCTCCCAAGAGTTCCAACACTGGACGCTGGTATGGAGCCCAATACAGGCAAGACGGGGACAGCTCCAGGTAGGGGAGGTGGCACTCCAGCTATGCCGGCCCCTTTCCGCTTGGATGGGGGCACCAGGCCTGGGCGCAGCAGAGATGGAATATCCTGTCCTTCACGAGCCTGGTAAACAAGGTGCATTGCCTGAAATTAAAAAGTATGTGGCTCTCATTAGAGTTATTATTTTGAATTTTCTTTTAATAGTAATAATCCCCTTTATAACACTATGTTATACATCAAAATGTGTGATCCAACCAGATAGGAAGTACTGCTGACTTTGGAACAGCAAACTTCAACATACTGAGAATTAGAAACATTTTTAATATACCATCTCATAATTAAATAAAATTGACATCAGTGCAAGCATCAAATATAATGATATCTTTATCTAGATAATGAAGTGTATCAAAAAGAGTTTTCAACAGCTATTTATTGTTATTTAAAGAAAAACAATTGCTTCAATCAAAATTATCATAAAATTTAACTCATTCCCTATGGCAGTGCTACTTCCGTACTTCATTTATTTTCCTGAGAAAAGGGAAGTAACTCGGTTTTGAAATTGATTTACATTTTAAAAATATTTTTTAAGCTGCTAAATATTAATAAATGTTAATGAATTAAGGATGAATGCATCAAAGAATGGATAAGGTTTAATAAAAAATATAACATTAGTGGCGAAAAAATAATGAACAATGGCCAAAAAATTGATTTTTGGCACCTCGGACGAATACATGCAAGATATAGACGCGCCGTACTAATGCACACGTAGTTTAAAAGTGAAACAAGATAAAAACATCCGGTTTCTAAATTTAAATCACGCAGAATCACGCCATCGCCGGAAGTCTCGGTGGATGCTAGATTTCATTGCTATTTTTAACTAAAAACGAGAGAGGTGTGTCGCTATGCGCCGGGACGCATTTGGACGCATCCGCCGGAACCTCCAATAGACGCATTTAGTCGCATCCGTCGGGAATGAGTTCAGGTATTTGTGTTTTTCATTTTTTTTACACTTTGCCATCAATCTGCATAGTCCATTTCAACTTTTACTGAAAAGTCTAAGATACTGAGTAACATCTCTATACTACAAACACCATGTAACCTCTCGCCATGCCCAAAACACAAATCGATGTAAAGGAATCAAAACTTTCTTACATCAAAAATTTTTTCTCAACATGTATAAATAGTCTAAAACACAGATGGCTGAAAATCTGTCTTTTTAAGAGATTTATTCCTTTACTGACCACAGCAAACTCAACCCTATCAAGACTATGTCATTATTCCTGTACTGACCACAGCAAACTCATCCCTATCAAGATAACCATCCTTGTCTATGTCACTCATGTCCCAGATACGCCCCAGGATATCCACAGGAAGCTTAGAGTTCATTAATACCTGAAATACAATTGAAGACACGTTATTTTCTATTCCACAGTGGAAATAATAACTGTAAAATCATGATGAATATGTTAGATGATTAAACAAAAAAGGGATTTGGAGAAATGTGTGTCAAACTGTCAGAGTTGTTGATGCATGGCAAATCTAGTCAAACTGCCAGAGTAGTTGATGCATGGCAAATCTTTTTTGGCACACTTCTTGAAAATATTATTAGCATAATTTGATGAGAACTTCATTGCAATAAAAACTTTAAAAATGCTGCTAGAAGGCTTGCTTTTTAAAACCTTTATATTAACTTTGTTTTTGTTTGTGTGTTTTTTAAAGGCAAACTCTTCTGACGGCTATTTCACACACTTCCCGATGACAACACATTCTTTCAAATTTTCAGCCCACCCCCAACCCCAAAAATCAGTTTTAACACTACCAGATGACACTGATTTCACAAACTAAAATTCTTTATAACTGCGCTAAATGAGATTCTTAAAAATATCAAGTAATATTTTCTTTTGTTTTACAGAAATGGTGAAATAAATTTGTGATGTAAAATAGGGTGGAACATTAGAATATTAATGTAGTTCAGGACAATGAAAAAGAGAGAGGGGGGGGAGGGGCTGGAATCATAGCATTATATATGCGT
This sequence comes from Omphiscola glabra, assembly GCA_964017045.1. Classification (NCBI taxonomy): domain Eukaryota; kingdom Metazoa; phylum Mollusca; class Gastropoda; family Lymnaeidae; genus Omphiscola; species Omphiscola glabra. The sequence goes on from OZ024796.1 coordinate 2,671,941, forward strand.
TCTTGTTAATTTTATGATTAATGCATTTTTTTTCAAATGTTCAACCCAATCTCCCTTTGCTCCATATTACATTTTATAAAAGATTTATGCAAAAAACTTTGTTTTTAGGGGTTGTTTAATTTATTGCATATACTTGATGTTTTATGGATAAGCTACTGAATAAAGACATTGATATTTAATTATAACTTTTCCAAAGCAAGGATACAAAATAATTCATAAATTATTATTTAAAATGATCACATACATTTCAGTGGTCTTAATACAATAAAATTTGGACAAATTATTTTAAAATTATTTTCTAACTTATTGCAATTAGAATATAGGCTACTGCAATTTTTTTAATTGTGGTAAGAATGCATCATACCAGATACCAGCATAAAATGAAATTTTAAAAAAAATCTCGGGATAGCAAATTGACTCACTTCCCGTCATCATATCATACTTAAACTTGGCACATGGACTTGTTGCCGATATCAACACATTTTATCAAATTTTCAAGCACACCCCAAAAATCAGTTTTTCCTGTTTTCCAAGGGGAAGATGAATGAAATGTGATTTTTTTCAATGGGGCCGTGTTTTGGTGTGGAGATTAGTAGTGCAGCTGTTGCTATGCGCTTTGTATTTGTGGTGTATTTGGGTTAAATATATCTTTAGTCTGTTAGGTTTTACATGCAATAAGTTTGATAAAACCGTTCCCATACTAAAATTCAGTTGCTACAATCACAAAATTAAAAAAATATATAAAGGACTTGTATAAAAAACTTTGTTTTCATGGGCCAATGAAGTGAACCGAAGCAAGCACTTACTGGTTTGACCTTTTCACCTGCTAGCATGTTGTTGACAGGCTGAAGACTGTCAAACACTTTGTCATATTTAGATTTCTCAGATAGCTGGCAAGAGACAATATATATAAACAAACATTTTATTCCTAAAGGAAAAAAAAAATCATTTAGCGCACTATTAATTTTTAATTGAATTGATATCTAAAAATATATATATATATACACATTAAAATAGGCTGTTTTACCAAATCTAGTTTTAAAAAATTAATGTTTATGATTTACCGATATGTCCCATGGTATATTTGCATTGAGGGCTATCTGTGATGATGGTTCTACAGGTTCAACAGGACCCTGATTCCAAAGTTTTCAAATTAATTAATTCATAGTTCAGGCCAGGTAATTGAATTTTTTTTTTTACATGGAACATAAGCTGCGAATGGGGATGGCTTAAAAGCAGAAGGTAGCATAATAGTAGCATTACTAATTATATGATTATTTCTACATAAAAATATATATCAATATCTTAATAATAGTTAACTATAACATGTTAATAAATTTCTGACAACTGGAAGAAATCATAAAATCCCCCCAAAAAAATTTTGTATTTCTATTTATAGGTTTATACAAAATCTTCACCATGTAAACACCTAACTACTAAAAGAAAGAACATTATTAAATTCACGACTGCACCAACTATCCCCTGCCCGCGGTGTCACAGACTATTCCGAGCACGTATAGGATTGGCAAGCCACCTACGAACCCACCGTAACCCACCCCCCTAACCGGATGACTGGATGGTCCTAGTCGATTTGACAGACGAACAACACAACAACACTAAAAGGTGACGGTAGATCTACGTCTTGACATTCTGTAGGCATCCTTGATTATAGTAGCAATTGAATGCTGCTTTTTTTCTTCTTAAAGAATGAGAACAATACTTCAAAAAGTGTACTGATTATATTTTAAATATGATATCAGCCTATTTGATTAAATTTCTAACATACCAAGTCTGGGGGAGGTGTCTCTATGACCAGCTTAGCTAGACTCATCTCTTGCTTACTCTGGACTAAGGATATCAGCTTCAGGGCAATAAAGAAACCTGTTTTTTCTAAGTAACCTTTACCCATGGGATCTGCCATATCCCAAATCTGAAATGAAGAAGAAATATTTCTCAAAGTAAAAAAAAAAAGTGAAATGTGATTTGTGTAGTAGTTATTTTGAAAAATCTGACAATGTGAGAGAAATTAAACAAACTGAAGAGTGGGGAAAATAAGATATAATAGCAGCCTAAAGACTTGTGCACTTCTGTTATGATTTTCTTCTAACAACTGGTTGGTATTTTCTGAAATCTAAAGTCTGATTAAACAATTAATTGTTATTCAGAGCCACAAGTGATAAATATGCAAAACGGCAGGTAAGGCCTAATACCAGGTATTTGCCAATTAATCTGTGCCACCCTAGTTTAAAAGTGTATTTATAGATTTTATTAACGCAACATTAATTAGACATTGTTTTTTATTGAGTGGATACTTCTATAGCGCTGGTATCAATGCTACTTTAGCATGCTCACTGCGCTCTGGTTTCATCAAATCTATTAAACAAAAAAGTCTTTAAATGTTTCTTAAATGATTTTCTGTCCTTTTAAATACTCCTCAAAGATGGAGTGGAGGTAAAATATTCCATAACTTTGGCGCTACCGCTTCAAAAGAGGGCACTCCGTACGACTTTTTTCTGTGTTCATCCACACTGGGAATTTTCAGTAAGGACTGAGTTGAGGACCGCAGATTCTTTAAGGTTACATGTTTATAAAGCAGTTCTTTCAGATTGTTAAATGTGAATACTTAAAAGGATTTTTACCTGTGACAAGATGGTATCACTCAATTTTGATTTTTTTAAGAAGTTGGCTGCATCCAGTGCCCCAATGCTACCCGTGCCCATGGGGTCAGCCTATAATGTTTAAAAGCAGCTTTAAAAAATGTTATAGTGCAGATTTACATAAATTTAGTTAAAATAGAAAAAAATGGTTTCATAAAAAAAACTAAAAAGGCTTTATAAATATAAGCAAATTAGACTGAAGAAAATTAAACAAGCTAAAATCCATTTGTCGTTTAAGCATTCAGGAAATTATCCAAGCAACCATTTAACATGTGTACTTTTGGTTATGGATGCATGTAAATGGAACTAAACCAAAATATAAAAAAAGATTTATATATATATTTTTGTGCTTTAGGCATTTATTTTAAACAAATAGCAAACAAACCTGCAGGTAATAGGCTTCATAGATTCCCCCATGTTTGCCAACAATCTAAGAAAGACAAAGCACCTTTATAAATGGAATAACTAAAGAAAACTGAAGCTGCTGAAAAAATTATATTATCACAATTTGCAATGCATTTCAGTCAGTGCTGACAAGAACAACATGAATTCATGTGGTGCTCAAAAGAAATATCACATACTGAATATTGCATAAATCTTGCATAAAGGCAGTTGTTTCTGTCCTGTTATTGATTGAGACTCACACGCAAAAACCTTTCACCCCAATGAGTATACTCTATTTCAGTTGACGACTGCTATTTACTAGTACCAGGTGCATGTTTACTAGTACAAGTAAGATTAAGGGTTAACTATATTTTTTTATTTTTCTGGCATCCGTCCGTCACAATTTGACGATGGTATAGACGATGCAGGACGAAATCACAGGGCCTGGGAATTTTCTTTAGGATAAGCTGACTCACTAGACAGCAAACCACATATCTCCACACACCTGGATAACCCAAGGGAACATAATGTGTGGATGATACAGCTTGGCACTAGTCGTGTCGCAGGAGATGCCAGAATTTTCATGGTGTCAATGTTACTCTGAATTCAGAATTTGAATTCTCATAGATCAGTTGCCGTGCAAGGTTACTGGTCCCATCCATCCGAGGTGCTGGTGATGATATGCTTGACCTGGCTTAGGTGGGGATTGAGCTTTAGACGATCACATTTTTTGGATTTGCTCAGTTCAGACCGCTCCGCTACCCAGCACCCATTTCTATATTGTATACACCAGTATAGACCAATATCAGTATATTACAGGCTCAACCTTGATATTTTCAAAATGCTCTTGGGTAGCAATAAAAATTTCTGATGGGGTTTGGGTTACTTGAAAATGATTACTGAAACCAAGCTGCCAAACTTAATGACTGAAGCACTAATTGTAAGCCACCAAAGTTAAAAATGTAAGTTTACAGCAGGACAGAGCAATGGTGGTAAGTTTCTGGTTTTCAAGTTATTGTGCCATTGAGTGCTGCAAATGACACAATGTGGCACCAATATTGATTTTGGATTTGATGGTAATCAGAAAGATGGTGATGCACTCATCTAAGGCTCAAAGATTGGTTTATCAACATCACATTTGTTGATAGCAATCAAAAGTTGTTTAAATGTACTGATTTTGCTGCCTTTAGCTGACGGAGTTTCATCACAGAAATTGATTTTAGGGGTGATGCTGTCAATTTGCTTGGCGCAACACTTGCAATATTTTACCCCTTATTGAAAAGGTTAGCAAAAATATTAATTTACTCACAAAATAATATAAGATGTATTATTTTTATTGTGTGTGTGTGTATGTATTCTTTCTGTCCCCAAGATTCACACAAAAACATACAGTGAACTATCTTTCTCTTAATGTGCCCCCAAACAATGGAATTCTCTTCCATTACACATCAGAAATATATCAACCATTACAGCCTTCAAAACTGCACTCTACTATTCTGACTGATTCTCATTCTGACCGTTAAACGATGCTGCTGAGTGCCGTACATGGCTTCACCTGTAAATTGTTATGGAATGGTTGGGCGAATACACATTTGTTTTGTTTTTTTTCAATTAATGTAAGTTAATTTTTAAGTTCATGATTATGTTTGTTAACTTGTATGTACAGCGTGGTGAGCCCAGCCCTAGGTTGGGGTACCACGCTATAGAAAACTACCATTATAATAATAATAATGAAGTGAGCTTTGGTTGCCAATGTCTTTAAATAATAATAAGCCTGTGCATGTTCACAGACAATAAATGATTACAAAGTGTTTGGCAGGCAGCGCGCTTGTTCCTTTCCTCCTACAGGGCCTCCTCCTTTGGTGCAGTCCCCACAACTCCCATTTCCTCTCTCTTTCCTATTCAGAGCTTTGCCCACAGGTTATTGCTGCAGAGTGTAGATGTGTTTTCTAGTGTATATAAAATTGGACATATATTGTCTACTGCAGCATACTTATGGGCCCTTTCACAGTTACTCTTGTACCTTTGACAGTTCTGGCTACATCCTACAGGATACTGCTACTAAATGTAAAACTACCCTGGAAATACTTTAAGGTAAAGGCAAGGTTAACTTTTACCTAGCACTGCATTATGTACAAATTTGCTTCTATTGGAATGACCACAGTTCATTTTAAATATTTTAATAATTTAGGCTACGGCTACAGTCTTCAGTTCATCCTACAGCATACAACGCTATCCATATATTATAATTTATAAATAAATAAATGTGAACCACTAAATTTTTGTTTGAAAAATCCCTAAAATGCCATGTCCATTTGATCTCTTTATTCTTTAGTTTATATTGTTCCATAACATTAGACTAAAATGATTAGCCTTGATTAGGCTAGGGTAGGCCAAGATGCAACGATGCATATTTGGCGATGGATTTGGGTAGTATGCAAAGAGGCCTAGTCTAGGCATAAATTGCCATGGGTAGAGGCTAGAGCACAATACTTATGTCCACACATATTAGTGAGGAATCACTGAATGTAGCCTTAGCGGCGACAAAATTGTTTTTATTAATTATAAAGATGATAGTTTTCTGTAAAAAAAATAATAAAACATTAACTAGCTTTATATTTCAGACTTCAAGAATTTTTTAGCTATGAATTTTTTAAAAGTAAATGAAAATATGAGTTAATTTGTCCTTTTTATGGTAAATTAAATTTTACAATGATAACTATAACTCTATGACTGAACTGTTAGGTGTTAGACATTCAATCAATATTTTACTTTTATTTTATAAAATTTAATATTAAAAATTAACACAAATTCATTCTGCATCTTTCTCATACAATGAATTGATTCAATTACCGATTCAAGAACTAAAGAACAACATTTACTGTGATATATGCAGTAATGAGACAATAGTAGTATAGGCTAGTGTCTTTACTTGACTTGTAAAAGTTGTGACTTGTAAACAAAACATAAAACAGTGTTCAGTGTTAGTGAGCAGATGAATGACAAGTGAATGAGTAGACGTCTGAGACTGAGTGAGAAGCAAGCTTAAGGCATTGTTTTGATGACGAAAAAAACTTTGAAAATAATTTACACTATTCGATATTGAACTGATAATACTAGCTATGGATATTCGAGAAAGAGAGATCAACGTAAAGTACTCTACAAATCAAAATATCATCTATTACCTGAGGCAAAGGTGGAAACGCCGCCATTTTCTTTTAGCTCTCTACAGCACTTAAGAAATTTCTGTCCTTCGATTGGTTAATAATCTGAATTATGTTTGTCAATGTTGATTTTTTTAGGTGGGCGTGACCCGTGCGGCGAATATGTTATCGTTACTGTGAGTCAGTGTGAGCATGAGTCCAAGGAATTAAGGACCACTGATACTGATGGGAGAAAATAGTATACAACGATGGGGAAGTTGGAAGTGAGGTTATAATTGCATTTCAAAACTAAAATGTACTTTTCAAAATTCATCCGACTTCGGCAGTCAATAACTCTCATTTAAGTCATTACTTTAATTGTGACAACGTGACGCACAATTAATCATTTAGTATTTATTAATGTTTTACGTTTAAATTATAACTTAAAATTTACATATCATCATATCCATCCTAAACTCTATTGTCACGCTTTTGGAGAAAAATAATATAAAATTAATTCCGAAGTGAAAACAATATTCTGCTGACATTAAATTTTCTTTGTCCATTGCGGTTGTATATTGAATATTGGTTTGTTATCTGCAATTGTTGGTCTGGAGTTAATCCCCACCAAAGCCTAGTCAAGCAAAAACATCACCAGCACCCCGGGTGGATGGGACTCGTTAACCTTGGATGGCAACTCATCGAAGAAAAGGAAACTCTGAATTCAGACCCGGAGATGGATTCCCGTAGGCGGATTACATTGGTACAATGAAAATTCTGACAACGCCTGCGACGCCACTGGTACCAAGCTGTATTATCCACATGATGTTTCCTTGGGTTATCCAGCGGCGTCGAGAGAGATGATTTGCTGTTGGGAGACAGCTTATAGTCCTTGGAGAATAATCACAGGCCTTGTGGATTTCGTCCTGCAAAGTTCTCACCATCGTCACATTGGGACGGACGGATGCCAGCAAAAAAAAAATTTATCATGCTCTCAAGTATGTTCCAAGTCACGAGGACCCCCCCTCCCTACATAATCCCAACCCCCAGTATGAAATTTTACACTGAATGTGATTTCAAAAACATATCAGAATAATTAACAATTGATAAATATTTTAAATCTGCAATTGTCGTGAGAAGTTTTTTTTCCTACTTGTAAGGAACCCGAGGAACACTCAAAGTGAGGAATGTGTAAACAGTGATATTACTTCATTAAATTTGGAAGTAGCTGGGCAATCGAATTTAACAGAACATAAAAAAAACACATAAAGAGGAGGAATATGTGATATTTGTAATGATTCTTTTGCTTGCTGTTCAAGTTAAATAAAAACACAAAAGACAACACACACGCAAAAAAAAAAAAAGAAAAAGAAATTAGTAAAACACAGTAAGGTTAAAACTGAAAAAGGGAACGCAACAAAACAGCGAACGTGTCAACAGGAAGCTTTCATCAGCGAACAAACAGACAAAATAAATAAAATTAAAAAATATCAAAAAATTTAAAAATATAATAGCACTTAGCTGAGAAGTAGCGTCCAAGAGGGCAGCAAAATATTTGTGACATAAAGTAGACGGGAGAAAGGTTAAATAGGGAAGAGGGAAAGAAAAAAGGAGAAGTAAGTGCACTACGATAGGTTGTGACGTGGAGGGGCGGAGCTAGGTTCAAACAGTGAATAGAGACATGACATTCATACCATGTGGGGACAATGTGCCATAGGTCAAGATAAGCTTGTGCTCCAAATTCACCCGGCTGGGTGTGTTTGTGCTATGGCACATTGTCCCCAAATGGTATGAATGTCATGTCTCTATTCACTGTTTGAACCTAGTCTATTTTCTTTCCCTTTTCTATTTTCCATGTAAAAAAATGTATTAAATTGTTAAATGTAAAAATTAAAAGTTATAAATAAAGTTAAACACTACGTTAATGCAAAAGGGCGGCTGCGGAATTCCATGAGAGAAGTTTGAGGTTTCCGCTGCCACCCCCCTTTTGGCTTTTAAAAAAGGAAAAGAAAGGAGAGGGAAAAAATGTTGCTTATTATTCGACTTATTACATCCATAGATATGTTGCTTATTATTCGACTTATTATATCCATTCTCTATGTTTGAAAACGCACTGAAGATGTTTTGTGTGAAAAATGCTGGCATTGATTGTATGGACATCAGCTTGTAAGATAGCATGTTTTCTCATTTAATGCCATGGAAGTTCAAGTCACTCACAACATCACACCTAAGCAAGTATGTTTTCTAACACTGTCATTCACAATATGAATATGATAGAGCAGCAAAGAATTTCATAAAGGAGCAACATGTCTATAAAACGATGCTCTACTGTAATAAACAATACATTTGAAGTACAACAGCAGTGATTGAATGCTAGTAAAAAAAAGACCATTAAAATATTTTCTGAAGAACTCATTGCTGAACTGCCATTAAACCAAATCTTATAGGGTTGATAGCAGGGAATAGCTTGGAGTGAACATCTAAGATTTTGTTCTAGAATGGTTATATTTGAGACAGCACATGAAAAAGTGACAATACGTTTTTTTTGCGGGGGGAGGGGGGGGGGATCTTGTTTGTTTTATCGGTGGATCTGAGCAGGATAGACAATTGTAACTTCCAGGCCGTCAGTAATATTTCATTTATTAAGGGAGGCAACAATTTTTTAAAAAAAACACCTCCTATCCAATTGTGTTATTATTTCCCTTGATTTTCAATCAAAGACTGACGAACTATTAAATATTTAAAAAAAATAAAAAGACACTAAAGACAGTTACAACTTATTAAAAAGTAGATAAAGATTTGACACTTATTTTAAAAAAGTTCGTGCAGACAATTTTAAAAAAAAATTAATAAAAATAAAACACTTTTAACTTTCATCTGCATTCAGTTCCAATCCTTTGGCTTCAGAACAGTGCTCACCGACACGTATGCACAGTCTTTCTTTGCGTTTAAATATAGCATGTTTCCACCCATCCCCCACCCAAGTTCAATTTTAATGTTCATTGAAAATAAACGTTTTATAGATTTCCATTTGAGCATTAATTCCACTATAGAAAAATAATGTACACAGCAGTAAATGATATGACCCCTTTACTTTGACCGGCCTGGCAGAGTGCAACCAGCATTATTTTTCTTTCTTTCAGATATGTATTTTTTTCGCCTAACTGAGAACCCAGCTGTGGTCTTGTTTAATTAGCAATTATATTTTGCCCTCGAAAAAATCGATTTGACAATGGTAGTCTATTAGCAAGTCAATAAGTCTGGTCATACTCGTGTACGCCATCAAACCAGAAAGCAGCCTTAGAATGTTAACAGGCATTTAAGCTTCAGTAAGCTTAGTTTGATTGGTAGTAAGATTATACCAAATAAACAGCTGCTTAGCATGTACAGGCCTATGGGTAGTTGGCAGTGCAAGATACAAATGGTAGAGTAAGTTATATGCGTGTAGTTGACAGTGCAAGATATTAATGGTGGAGTAATATGAACGCTAACTCCGCCAAGGCCGGTCCCAAGCCCGGGTGCAAAAGGAGGAGGGTTGGCGTGAGGCCAGCTACCTCACCCGTAAAAACAAATTGCTACAGAAACGTCAACAAGAAAAAACAAACAAATTTCAGCCCTGAGAAGAGAGGGCTCTTCTTCTCCAAGAAGAGCTATGAAGCCTTGTGGCCAAACCCAGACTATACTGGAAGCCTCAAAGCCGAAGACCCTCCTTTCTAAGGAAACAAACATAGGCACGTGGAACGTCAGAACCATGCGTGAAAAAGGGAAAGCAGCGCAGGTGGCAGCAGAAATGAAAACTTACAAACTTACACTGCTGGGCATCTGTGAAACAAGATGGATACAAGCTGGACAAATAACTTTGGCCTCGGGAGAAATGTTACTATACTCTGGGCATGAGGAGGAAAATGCTCCGCACACACAAGGAGTCGCTCTAATGTTGTCTAGGATGGCACAGGATTCATTGATTGGATGGGAAGCCCATGGCACAGGATGCATTGTTTGGATGGGAAGCCCATGGCACAGGATGCATTGATTGGATGGGAAGCCCATGGACCAAGAATAATAACAGCAACATTCCGAACCAAGAAAAAGAAAATAAAGATGAACATAATACAGTGTTACGCACCCACCAACGACAGCAAAGAAGACGAGAAAGAAACATTCTACAATAGACTTCAAACAATAATAGAAAAATTCCCAAATAGAGACCTGAACATTTTAATGGGGGACCTTAACGGTCCAAGATCGGAAACGACAACAGTGGATATGAGGAAATCATGGGACGCCATGGTGTAGGAGAGAGAAATGAGAACGGAGAAAAACTAGCAGACTTCTGCGCAACACATGAGCTTGTTATTGGAGGCAGCGAATTTCAACATAAAAACATCCACAAGATAACATGGGTATCCCCGGAAAACAAAACGCAAAACCAAATAGACCACATATGCATTAACAAAAAATTTAGAAAGTCTCTACAAGATGTACGAGCAAAAAGAGGAGCAGATGTCGCATCTGATCATCAACTTGTTTGGGCAAGACTAAAGTTAAAGTTGAAGAAGAACTGGGAACCGCCAACTGCTAAGCGAACAAAATTCAACGTAGCACTTTTGGTAAATGAGCAGAAAAGAGAGGAATTCAGTGTTACCTTAAGGCATAAGTTCCAAGCTCTGGAAGACCAAACAGAAGATGACCAAGTAGAACATAAATGGCAAAACATAAAGTCGTCTGTAACATCCACTTGCCAAGAAGTTTTAGGATCAGTGAAACAGAAACACAAAGACTTGCTCTCAATCAACACACTGCAAAAAATAAAAGAGAGAAAAGAAATGAAAAGTTTAGTTAACAGCAGCCGCACCAGGGCGGAGAAAACAAAAGCGCAAGAGAAATATAAAGAAGCAAACCAAAAAGTAAAAAACAGCATAAAAAAAGATAAGAATGCCTACATAGATGGCCTAGCATCAACAGCAGAAGAAGCAGCCAAGAAGGGCAACCTGAGTGAGCTCTACGATATAACAAGAAAGCTGTCAGGGCGATACAAAAGGCCGGAGAGACCTGTCAAAGATAGAGAAGGTAGATCAATAACAGAAAGGAAAGAGCAACAAAAAAGATGGGTGGAATACTTTAAAGAACTATTAAACAGACCCCCACCCACAGACACACCAGACATACAACCAGCAAATGAAGACTTACAAATAGAAGAAAGCGCCCCAAATAGGGAAGAAATAACTCTGGCCATCAAGCAGCTCAAATTAGGGAAAGCACCGGGACCGGACAACATCACAGCAGAGATGATGAGAGCTGATATAAATACAATAGCCAACGTGCTGCACCCTCTGTTTGAAAAGATATGGGAAGAAGAGAGAGTTCCAAAAGATTGGAAAGAAGGATACCTCATCAAGATACCAAAGAAAGGGGATCTCAGCAATTGTGCAAATTACAGAGGAATCACACTGCTGTCCGTACCAGGAAAGGTCTTTAACAGAATTATTTTGAATAGAATGAAAGACCAGGTCGACATGCAGCTACGAGATCAACAGGCTGGATTCAGCCAAAACAGATCATGCACAGATCAAATTGTAGCAATGAGAATCATTGTAGAACAATCCATCGAATGGAACTCCCCTTTATACATAAATTTTATAGACTACGAAAAGGCCTTTGATAGCCTGGACCGACAAACATTGTGGAAACTTCTTCGGCACTATGGAGTACCAGGGAAATTTGTCAGGATCATTCAGAGCTCTTATGAAGAAATGACATGCAGGGTGGTCCACGAAGGTAGACTCACAGATGCCTTTACATTCGAAACAGGAGTCAGACAAGGATGCATCTTGTCCCCATTTCTATTCATCCTTGCCATTGACTGGATAATGAAAAAATCCACAGACAAAAAAAGGAATGGGATACAGTGGACACTCTGGGAAACAACTGAATGACCTAGACTTTGCAGATGACATTGCACTTCTGTCCCACAACCAGCAACAAATGCAGGAAAAAACAAAAGATGTAGCCACCTTTTCATTACAGCTCTTTTAATATAAATAAAAGCAAGACGAAAATCATGAAGGTGAACTCATCCAACCAAGAGCATATCTGTCTGGAAGGAAAGGCACTGGAAGAAGTGGAGTCCTTCAATTACTTAGGCAGCACCATAGACACAAACGGCGGAACCGACGCAGACGTGAGGTCTAGAATTGGAAAAGCTAGATCAGCATTTGTGTTATTAAAGAAAATATGGGAGTCGAAGCAGCTGAAACTTCAAACCAAAGTCAGAATCGTTAATACAAATGTCAAAACAGTCCTACTTTATGGAGCAGAAACGTGGAAAACATCAGCGAGCATTACACAGAAAGTGCAGACATTCATAAACACATGCCTTAGAAAGATCCTTAACATCAAATGGCCAAATACCATCACCAACAAAGATCTATTAGAAAGGACATACCAGGTGCCCATTTAAGACATCATAAAGAAAAGATGGAGGTGGATTGGGCATACTCTGAGAAAACCCCCAGATAGCACCACCAGACAATGTCTAACATGGAATCCACAGGGAAAAAGAAAGAGAGGAAGACCTAAGAATACATGGAGACGTGAGCTAGAGACAGACACGCAAAATATGGGATACAACTGGAAGCAATTGGAAAGGAAAGCACAGGGCCGGGATGAGTGGAAAATTCTTGTGGACGGCCTATGTCCCAGACGGGGTAAAAAGGCATAAGAAGAAGAAGAATATGAACCCTACTTACACCATCTCATGGAGCTGCTTCTATAGAGGTCGTCATGGAGCTGCTTCTATAGAGGTCGTTTGCAGTGTCAGAGAAATAGGAAAAAAAAGGATAAAGATAACGTTAGGAAATAGTATTAAAAATGAAAACGGGAGGGGTGAGTGATAAATACATACAGGGTGGGCCAATAAAAGTGAGAACATCTCGTAAAATGTGATTTAATCACATAATAGTAGTTTAACTATACCCACACTAGATTAAATAGTTTACTGATTTACTTACTTATATATTAAACATGTTACGAGATGTTCTCACTTTTATTGGCCCACCATGTATATTTTTGATAAAATCTTATCTTGAATAATTTAAATACAACCGAAATGTCTGAACCCTTTACGCAGAGTATCTATATTCAGCGGAAGGTAGGGAAAAACGTCCGCTGATTTCAGGAGATATTTATTGTCTTCGAATGATTCAGATTTTAAACATTGCACTGATGCTCGTTCCTGGCTTCATAACCCTAACTGAACCACCCATGTTTTATATCGAACCATCCCTGTTTTACACTGAACCATCCCTGTTTTACACCGAACCACCCACATTTTACTACGAACCACCCATATTTTACACCAAACCACCCATGTTTTACACCTAACCACCCCTGTTTTACACTGCACCAACCCCCGTTTTGTGTCACATGTCATCCAGGTAGTGCCTTTGCCTGAATTTTGGAGGCAACCTAAAAAAAAATTAAGAATAAACATAAATATGTACACTAGGCAGAAGAAGGATTAGACCCAAAAAAATAAGGGAGTGTGGGGGTGATAACCCAAACACAAAACTACAAAAGGGAGCGGGGCGCAACTCAAAGCAAGGCAAGTTAATGTAAACTTTTCATTAAAAACAAATTAACTAACTAAATATTGTTACCTATTTCAACAAGTGCGGGTGGGGGGGGGGGGAATATGAGTGCTTGGGTGGGGGGATATGCTTGTCCCAGCTTTTGAAGCTGGCACTTCACAGCAACACCTGCACACATTATAATAATGGAAATGTATTCGCAAAATAATGATAATTTCTCGTTTGATTAGAGTCTTGTACAAATAAAATTAAATTGAAATTAAGTCCAGTGTGATTAAGAGATGAAACAGATGCCCTCCGACCTCCAGGTGATGAAAGCAATACCACAGCAGATCACGTTTGTCTTACTCGCACCTGTTACATAATACTTTTTTTAAAAGTTGTTTTTTTTTGTTGTTGTTTTTGATGGTTTTTTTTAGACATAATTCCATTAATTCCGTTTCATCTTTTCCGTACGCAGTACCCTACTCATTGTTGGTAATGTATCTTGTCTGCAGTCACAGATCACTGTTAAAGAGATAAATAAACATATTTTATTCCCAATGTTCGTTATCACTGAAAAAGATTATAATTTAATAGCTGAAATTACTTTCTTCAGATTTTTAGAAGAAACAATTTTTAGGCTTTCTAAAACCTTTATAAGTGTGACGTCAAAGCCCTAAGATAAGTTGGAGTCCTAAATCTTTAAACCATATTTAAATTTTACTTGGAATGCTTAACTCTTCTTACCGTTAATTTCTTGCTCGGTAGTGACATAGAGGATGTAAGGCGGGCGGGGTGGGTGATGCGAATCAGGGTGTCATGTAGGGGGTCTGGGTGATGGTGTCGGGTGGGCTGCAGGGGGTGGGTGGGTGATGGTGTCGGGTGGGAAAAAGGGAGATGGGGTGTCATGTACGGGGGTTGGGTGGGATGCAGGATAACACTGAACCATAAGCAAATCCGAATTACCGCGCCGAATACTTTTCCCAGATAGTAGAGGCAATTAAGCAACGAGATCCGAATGGCGCAACGCTCTCCTCTGACAGATGTATAACGCAAGATAACGGGATAAAAACAAGTTTTAGATACTGAGGGTTCTAAGAATAGATACGCATTTGAAGATATTTACAAGAAATTGCCGAGTGCCTCACAGAGATAAAGGCAAATAAGGAAAGACAAGCTACCAGCATCCATTAATTGTGGCCCGTCTCTATGTTGATCAAAGAAAAGTTATATATATAGCTGCTGACGCAGGCATGACGAGAATGATGCAGGTGGGGAAAATGCAGCGGCGTGTCACTGTGAAGTTGTGGGGACAAAAAAAATGAGCACCAACTAAACAATAGCATTACTATGATGCTCGACATTACGCGGCAAACAATGGCTGTGTCAATCCGTGAACTTCACATCTACTAAATATGAACTTCCCATCCACTAAATATGCACTTCCCATCCACTAAATATGCACTTCCCATCTACTAAATATGAACTTCCCATCTACTAAATATGAACTTCACATCTACTAAATATGAACTTCCCATCCACTAAATATGCACTTCCCATCCACTAAATATGCACTTCCCATCTACTAAATATGCACTTCCCATCTACTAAATATGAATTTGCCATCTACTAAATATGAACTTCCATCTACTAAATAAGAACTCACATCTAATAAATATGAACTCACATCTACTAAATATGAACTCCCATCTACTAAATATGAACTTCCCATCTACTAAATATGAACTCCCATCTACTAAATATGAACTCCCATCTACTAAATAAGAACTTCCCATCTGCTAAATATGAAATTCCCATCTGCTAAATATGAACTTGCCATCTACTAAATATGAACTTCCCATATGCTAAATATGAATTTCCCCTATGCTAAATGTGAACTTACCATCTGCTAAATATGAACTTACCATCTGCTAAATATGAACTTCCCATTTGCTAAATATGAACTTACCATCTGCTAAATATGAACTTCCCATCTGCTAAATATGAACTTCCCATCTGCTAAATATGAACTTCCCATCTGCTTAATATGAATTTCCCATCTACTAAATGTACTAGACCAGTGGTTCTCAACCTTTCTAATGTCACTACCTTTTAATACAGTTCGTCATGTTGTGGCAACCCCCAACTACACAAATATTTTCGTTGCTACTTCATAACTGTAAAAATATATTTGTTTTCCGAAGCTCTTGGGCAACCACTGTGAAAGGGTCGTGCGACCCCCAAAGGGGAGAATTGTGATATCTTTCATATGTAAAGGCCTGAGATACAGCGTGATTTTCTTCACGACTCAAGATGCCATTATCACATAGATGCAGGGCCTGATTTACAATTTTAGGGGCCCTAGGCCCCCAAAAAATTTGAGGCCCCATTTAAAAAAAAAAGAAAATATCGCTAAGTTTTTTTAACTCAAAAATATATTTTTTTATATACTACTCCCAATTTTGGGGCCCCTTATTTCGCGGGGCCCCTAGGCCACGGCCTAGTCGGCCTGTCTGTAAATCTGGCCCTGCATAGATGTACACATGAAAGTAGCCTTTAATTCTCACAAAAACGGTATTAAAATAATCTTTGCGTGTGCTGCTGGCTGAATTTTTGTATATTCTTTTAAACCTTGTTTTCGAGACCAGGGGCGCCTATGCCCTTCGTCTGTGTAGACGCCTCTGTTGGATATTTCCAATAGCGGTAAACAATTGTTAAATTCTAGGATAAGGGAGACCATAAAGATTCGATCGATTAGCATCACACGAAATAATTGTAACCGATTTGTGTAATCACTGTGACAGTCAGACACTTAGACAGACAAACAATTATACAATTAGACAAGTAGACGGTTAGACAATTAGATATTTGGACGATTAAACGGTTAGACAATTATATATTGGACAATTAGACACTTAGACAATTAGACACTTAGACAATTAGATATTTGGACAATTAGACAATTAGTCGGTTACACAATCAGTTTTAGACGAGTTTAATCATCATTCCGATGAACAGCAAATATCGCCAACGGACATTTCAAGGCTTTGTAAAAGAAAGATTGGATTTTCCCGAACTTAGTCAAAAAAACCTGCTTTTACATGATGCTCATCAGAACTATTATAAACTAATACCGTTTTGTGCCAAAATAATGTTGTCCAATTTGTTTGTTTTTTGTGTGTTAGATATAAATATTTGTTTTGCTCCAAAAATTATGTGGTCCAAGTGGTTTTATTGTAAAATATTAGATTGTTTTGTGCCAAAATTATGTAGTCCAATTGGTTTTATTGTAAAATTTAAGATTGTTTTGTGCCAAAATTATGTAGTCCAATTGGTTTTATTGTAAAATTTAAGATTGTTTTGTGCCAAAATTATGTAGTCCAATCGGTTTTATTTGTAAAATATAAGATTGTTTTGTGCCGAAATTATGTAGTCCAATTGGTTTTATTGTAAAATATAAGATTGTTTTGGGCCAAAATTATGTAGTCCAATTGGTTTATTGAAAGATGTAAAAATGCATTGCATGTTTAGCATTTTCCTTTTAATCTTTAAATATTACGGTGGTAAACGCACCTCCCAGGCACCTCCCACACACTCCAACGCATTCCTACGCACCCAAGCCCAATCAGTCGATTTAAATCAATAAATAATACATTAAACCTTTATCTTAGTGAATCAATGTCTTTGATTCAATCTTACCCACCCATCCCTCCCTCTTGTTTTTACATTTAAGTACAAACAGAATAATTAACCCTTGTTTAAGGTTGGTGTGAGAACCCTGAAATCTTTTCTTATCTCGCTTGACACGCTACGGCCCCTAATAAAAGTTGCACGGTAATTTATTCTTGTAGACCTCTCTATTAATAGCCACCTTCATCATAGGTTCCCCAGGCTGAGCAGCCAGAAATCAACTCATTCTTTTCATCATGGCTTCTTTGATGAGGCCGCACGCCACGATTTAAGTGCACGGGGCAGTCACTGAGTTCTGTCGTGAATAGGGTGCACACAGGGACAGTCACTGAGTTCTGTCGTGAATAGGGTGCACACAGGGGCAGTCACTGCGTTCTGTCATGAATAGGGTGCACACATGGGCAGTCGCTGAGTTCTGTCGTGAATAGGGTGCACACAGGGGCAGTCACTGCGTTCTGTCGTGAATAGGGTGCACACAGGGGCAGTCACTGCGTTCTGTCCTGAATATAGTGCACACAGGGGCAGTCACTGAGCTCTGTCGTGAATAGGGTGCACACAAGGGCATTCATTGCGTTCTGTCCTGAATAGAGTGCACACAGGGGCAGTCACTGCGTTCTGTCCTGAATAGAGTGCACACAGGGGCGGTCACTGAGTTCTGTCCTGAATAGAGTGCACACGGTATAAATGTGGACATGAGCTATGCAACAATCTAGAACATTTGAGTCTTGCGGTGAGTGGAGGTCCTAATTTGGGCTCTTCGAGTGCGCTACAGTGGCCACTAAACTGTTACCTCCCATCAGACCAAAGTACGCAGTTTCCTAATCCTTCCTTTTTTCAGGAAGTGTTTTTAAAGAAATATTTTAAAACTATACATTTTCAAGAAGACATTTTTAAAAATATTAGCGACTGCTTTTCTGGGCCCATGTTAATAACAGTTAAAAAACAGTCTTTTTAATAAATGCAAGTCTTAATACATACCATTGCTTTGCAATAAACTTAAGCCTTGTAGTTCCTGCTTGGAATCTAACGTTTACAGAAAGACTGATTCTACTGGGAATCATTCAAAGAAAGTACCACGCTCTACAATAGAAAGTTCAGAGAGTGATTTATTTATGTTAAACAAAGCTCTACTCAAGGCCTACTCTCACGACAATTATTTATCATGATCTTTCCAGATCTTTAACAGCATATATATGGTTAATATTTATACCCTCCATAGAAGAAATCAGTTTAACATTTCTTTTAACAGAATAATGAGAAGACAATGTCTCTAAGAATTTTGATTTGAGTTAAAAGTCCAGGCATTGAGTCACCAAAATCAGATGCTTCGTATTAATAAACTTAAAATATGAAGTATTTTAAAGACGTATTTTCATCAGCAAAATCCAACCCGTCCACAAACTTGTGCCTGTTCAGGTCACAATCACTCCGAAACAAGACCCACTGTTGATAAAGCTAAATTTAAAAAAGGAGGCTTAAAATTTTTTTCGGTAGTTCTTTGGGGATTTCTGTAATGAATAGTCTTTCTGAGAGGACAATCAAGACCGATGAGTGCGTCCGTGTAAATGGGAGCAGGGCTAGAGGCTTTGAGTTGCGTGTGAATCAATGTTACATGCACATTAGGTTCAGGGTTTGTTACATGCACATTAGGTTCAGGGTTTGTTACATGCACATTAGGTTCAGGGTTTGTTACATGCACATTAGGTTCAGGGTTTGTTATACGCACATTGGGTTCAGGGTTTGTTACATGCACATTAGGTTCAGGGTTTGTTACATGCACATTAGGTTCAGGGTTTGTTATATGCACATTGGGTTCAAGGTTTGTTACATGCACATTGGGTTCAGGGTTTGTTACATGCACATTGGGTTCAGGGTTTGTTATATGCACATTTGCTTTAGGGTTTGTTATATGCCCACTAAGTTTAGGTTTGGCTACATGCAAATAGGGTTCAGTGTTTGCTACATGCATATTACGGACTGTCATTAATGGAGAATTTTATCTCTATTAAAGTCTATGGCTCGTTCCAAACAGTCCATAACAAAGAACGATACCAGAGTTGAAATACAATAACAAATAATACGAAACTCAAAACCAGAGGCTAATTACAATTAATACGTTTTAATGTGTTAATTACAATGAATTACAAAAGCAAGAGAATATGATTAAAGCTACTGACTTACAGTTTGGCTGGTACCGGTACTGTGTCAATAAAAAATAAAATATACAATGAGCAAAAGTTGTACGATGAAAGAAAATCTACACACAACAAAGCACTGTCTTGTAGTATAATAATAATACACGCTCCAGGTCTCGTGATATGGGATCTCTCTCTCTCTCGTCATTCAATCTTTCAGCCTTTTTATACTCTGTTCCAGATGAGTATTCTAGAAACAGAGTACGCATTGTAACTGCTTCCAGCCTACTCGAGATCATTGGACAATATTCGACTGAAACGGACAATACTAAACTTTGTTGTAAACAAGGTGAAGTTTCGCTAGCCCCACCCCAAACGTGGCCTCGAGTGTTTGTCTGCTAGCGGTCATGCACGGGGAAATCACGGAGCACGTTGCCTACATAACAATGCACATTGGGTTCAGGTTAGAACCAAAAATATGAAAGTTGGCCTTCAAACATAAAAAAAAGAAGAAAAAAATGTTTGTTATTCAAGGATTCTCAAATCAAATGAACAACGTCTCTCATGTAAAAATCCCCACTTGGCTGACTCACCCCCCTATACCTTTCCACAACCCCTTTCCCCCCCCCACGGGCCACTTCATCCACGGTCCCGTCCTGTTATCTCGTGAGGTCAGCCAGCACAGTCGCACGACCCTGGTCTAGTCGCACTCACGTATTAATGTCACACACATGATTTAATCCGGGCACTATGTCACGTGAGCACACGCTGTACCCTGCCCTGGAGCGAGCTTAATTAGAGGTTTGGGAAATGAGATCTGTTTTTTTCTTCAGTGAATCTATTCATTCAGCAGCAACAGGATTTGGTGTTGTGCTTTTGTTTTTCTTTTACAAAAATTTAAAAAATTAGAAAAACCAACCAAAAGAAAATGTCGAAACCTTGACCAGCTCGTGATTCTTTATCTAACATTGTATAAGGAATTGAAGTGTACGCCAATTAAAATTGTGACATTAATTTGAAAATGAAGTAGAACGTGACATCAAAATTAGTCTGCACTTGACGTCTAATTTTTTTTTATGAGTTCGGTTTAGCGAAAGTTTGAATATTTCCTACCTGAATGTAAGGATAAATTCTTTTTTTTAAAATTAATTTTTTTAATTACAAAAAGAATAGCGTTTTTTTTTTGTAAGTGTTTTTTTTTTTTTGGGGGGGGGGGAGTGTGGGGTCACAACAGAATATTTAATACTAGTTATTGCTCGCCAAACATTGGCAACAGCAATGTGTGAACTTCCCATCTACTAAAGTTACTTGACAAAACATGAACTCAACTAACGCACATTTCAGAATCCCAATTTTCACTACTCCCTTTCCCACCATGATACGTCACTGCACACTTTTTATTTTACGCCCATGAACTATATTAAATATTCGAAAGTCCAATCCACTTTTAAACCGAATATTTATTACAACATATTTAAATTGAGACGATTTCATTTTCCGAAAAGAAAAGAATATATTATGCACCAAACGCGAATTATATAATTTATCGTAATTATCGGGAATTATATTTAGCGCGCTACTGAACTCAATATTGAACCATGCTTTCTTTCAAACGTATATAATTATTTGTAATATACTCTCAATACTATACGCTCTAAACGCTAAATAGAAAGGAGTCAGCTTGTTAGGAAGAAACCGGAAATGGAAGTAGTCTACCAGAAGTGTAATATTTATTTCATTTTGAAATAATCAATATATTTATATATTTTTAAAAAATTATTGCATTTTTTTTTATTTTTACCCACGTAAACTTGAAATGAATGTTTTGTCAAAATTGAATCAAATTAAATAACTAAATATATATCATTGTTTAATAAATTCACTACATGTTTTCTTTATAAAAATCGGGACGGTGAAAATTACAAAAATCTTTACAAAGTTGTACTAAATACATTCAGTGTATTTGGAATCACTTATATAATATGTGAGAACAGACATTTTCAAAAATGAACATTAATAAATACAAGCCACACTCATGTTTCAGTTATGATCGTTTGGAAGACATCTTGAGAACAGTCACTTCCAATATAGCTCCTGAATACGACAAACGTCTTACCGAAAAACGATGCAATGTGTCACATTAAATTTACTTCGTAAGTAATGAAATATTATTTATTATTATTTTCTTAATTGCTACCCCCCACCTTCCAAATCCTATTTTCTTTCAACCAACACACGTTTTCATCAAGTATTACGGCCCTCCTTACATTTTGAGTTGTGCACGCCTGATCTAAATTATTTACTATTGACTGTTTCCCTCGGGCGCCATGTGCATACAAACACACGACGCTAGGGTCTCAGCAATGGCGTGTAATTACTGAGACTGAGGCTCAGCTCAAGTGATGAGACACACCTGTTGGAATGGAATATCAGCAGATATTGTAGTTCAGTGTTTCCCAACCTTTTTTGTGCATGCCCCACTAAGCCTTTCTAAAAGTCGTATGCCCCCCCCCTCTATGTATCACATTCATAATTTTTAATATTCAGTAATAAGGTTGTTTACTGAAGAAACTTAAATGATAACTTTTGCTATATTATTTCAATTATTTGTAATTATTCATTATTTAAATTTAGTGAGATGTTTGTGCTTGATGCTTGCTTATAAGAGATTTTATGTTAGTTTCCAATTTAGTTAGCTTCAGTCTCAAGCCTCCCTGCTGAGTTATATCCAGCCGATTTATTTTCTTTTTTTTTCTTTTTGCAGCAAATCATTTATGGCACAAAATGCACATTCAGCTAAATGTGAAGATGGAAACGATAACAATAGTTTTCTTACACATTTGGTTGAATTTGGATATTTGATTTCTGTTTCCTCACAAAGCCATGTCTTCGCTCCTTTTATGTTATTTATAAAGTTTTAACTGACTCATCAATGGGCATTTCTGTGAGTTCTTCTTGATACTGCATATTTGAAATACCAGAGAAATCCACTAACATTGGCTGCATCATCCAAGTTGGAAAATCAATTTGTTTCAAATCAGAAAAACTTTCTTTTTAATCAGCCGATATAATTTTCAGACAACAACTAAGTATAGTCTAGCGGTATCAGTCACTTCACATCTTTGGAGCCAATGAAACTTTTCAAAATTTTTGTTGTAAATATTTTTCTGACATAATTCAATTAAGGTAATCAAACCAAATATCTTAACTTCTGCATCGACAAGAGTTTTATTTGTTCTTTTAAGTTGGTTATGTTATATACAGTGGAACCTCTCATAACGAGCATAATTTGTTCCAGAATCTTAATCGTTATGCGAAACACTCGTTAAACGAAACAATTTTTCCCATACAAATCAATTTAACATATGATAATCCGTTCCATTCTGAAAAAATTCTAATTTCAAAAGTTTTTATTAACATTTATAAAAATAAAATTACTTATGAATTGTTAAGGAGTGTAACAACTTGGAATACAATTTAGATTTGAAACAAAAAACGTAAATAAAAATATGAATTTATTACAAATAATTAATCTTTTTTAACTAGAAAACTGTCTAAAGACATTTGTTTTTGCAGACGCTTCAAAATTTGACGAAAATGTGTCACAGCATTATCATTGAATAAATTTGTAGCACGAATAGCCACCTCCTTATTAAAGAGATGCTTCTCAATATGCGATGCAACAGTTTCCCATGCTTTCAGCATTTCTCTTATTGCGCTAGAAGATTGTTGCTCTGTTACTTCCTCCTCCATTAATGAGCTCTCCTCCATAATTTCTTGCTGTGAAACACGATGCAACTCCGTAAGCTCTTCGGTGCTCAACTCTTGACTGTGCTCTTTCACAAGCTCTTCAATATCGTTGTTGTCCACCTCGAGTCCCATGATATTGTCCAATGACATAATCTCGTTACTGTAGACTCCACAGGTACTGTTTCAAAATCACATTCAACAACACTTTATGACCAAAGCTTTTTCCAAGCAGAAGTGAATGTCGGGAAAAAGGGCCCCTTTCTGCGTAACTCATTATGCGAAATGTCGCTCGTTATGGGAGCAACTTCTTCACATTTTTTTTGCTCGTTATGCGAATTACTCGTTATGAGAGGTGCTCGTTATGAGAGGTTCCACTGTATTTAGTTTTTCAAAGATATCGGCTAAATAACTCACAAATGCTTTACCATCGACCGCTAACAGATACTTCATATAAGGTATATTACTTTAAAAAATAGTATCAAATATTTCCATAAATCTTTTCAAGCAATTCCCTTTCGAAAGTATCTTACCTCAGTGTAAGGTAAAAGTCTCACATAGTCTGCATATTGTTCTTCACAAAATAGCTTGAAGAGACGTTCACATTTTGCATTAGCTTTGATAGCATTGATTCACTTTATAACTGAATTTAATCATTTATTTAGGATACGCGGAATGTTTTTAGCTACTAAGTTTTTTTATATGAATAACACAATGCACAAGAAGCATTTCTGGATTCTCATCTTTCATCACTTTTTAAGCAGCCATTTTTTTGCCCATCATAATTAAGAGTACCATCTGCAGCACAAGATGTTATATTTTTCATTGGTATAATATTGACATCTAAGTCATTTTTAGCTTATTGTATTGATCTCTTTGGCAGTAGTGGTGCTTTCTAATGATTTACAGACCAATATTTCTTCAGCAAAATGCCCTTTATCAATATATCTTACGTATAAGTTATCAATATAGCCTCACTGTCTCTCAAAGTTGATAAATCCATTTGCACTGAGAATGTTTTTGTTTTCTGCTTTTCAACAAGATGTATTTCAATATCTTCACCCATTTCGTCTATTCTTCTGCTAACAGTATTGTTACTGAGTGGCATAGCTGCTAACAGTATTGTTACTGAGTGGCACAGCTTTCACGTCTTTGTCAACTTTTCCAGAACTGTTTTAAGAAATGCTGATATTGATGGTTTGATTAAATTCTCTCCTATAATATGATTTTTTCCCAGATTTAGCAATGAGTAAGGACATTTTATAACTAGCCTCAAGAGTACGATTGACAGTTGCAGTATGAGCAGTAAATAGAGACTTTACTGTTGATTTTTCTTCAAAATATAAGTTAAATCATAGTAGGCGATTGCTATTCAAATTCTAGACAGCTCATTTTCCAATTGCTCCCTCAAACAATCAAATTGCCCCCTGTGGGGCATGGGCCCCACGCTGGGAAACACCAGTGTAGTTCTAATAGAATATCCGCAGGTATTGTATTTCAAATAGAATATTAGCAGATGTTGTAGTTCTAATACAAGATCAGGAGATATTGTAGTTCAAATAGAATATCAGGAGATATTGTAGTTCAAATAGAATATCAGGAGATATTGTAGTTCAAATAGAATATCAGGAGATATTGTAGTTCAAATAGAATATCAGGAGATATTGTAGTTCAAATAGAATATCAGCAGATGTGTAGTTCTAATAGAATATTAGCAGATGTTGTAGTTCTAATACAAGATCAGGAGATATTGTAGTTCTAATACAAGATCAGGAGATATTGTAGTTCAAATAGAATATCAGGAGATATTGTAGTTCAAATAGAATATCAGCATGTATTGTTTTTGTAATAGAATATCAGCAGATAGTGTAGTTTTAATAGAAGATCATGAGATATTGTATTTCTGTAGGAAAATAAAATAAACCTGTTCAATTGTGGATAAGGGGGACGTGACTCTCTCTCTATCTAGGGGGACACAACTCACTCACCAAATGAGGTTTTAAAAATTCCTTATCGGGCTCAATATCTTCTTCTTCTTTTGTATTTTGAAGACCCCCCGATCAATGTATTGATCATTCTGGCTCCTCGGGTATAATTATAGATTTATTGGATTGATTGTAAATAAAGGTGTACAACAGTAATTGTTTGTTAGCTGTGATAAGCTGTATGTTGTTAAAATTTCATTATCGGAAAAACAACAAGGAAATAAACAATAGAATTTGAATTTGGATGGCGACAAATAAGTTTTGGTACGGTAAAAGAAACAATCATTATATTGCTACAAATAGCTAATTGACCGAAAAATCATCAAATTTCTTAATACTAAATATCTTCTTTAATTCTACCCACCATTGAAACAACACTTTGCCATTGCACAGTTACACCGGCTCTGTCAATGAAACATTCATTACAGTATTACACCCATATCGATACTACACCAATGACAGCACTACATGCATGCCAGTACACCCATGCCAGTATTACACCCATGCCGGTACTACAACCTGAAAGTACTACACTCATGAGAGTAATACACCCATGACAGTACTGCACCCATGGCACTACTAAACCCATGTCAGCACTACGCCCATGCCAGTACTACAGCCATAACAGTACTACATGCATGCCAGTATTACACCCATGACAGTACTACGCCCATGCCAGTATTACACCCATGACAGTACTACGCACCCATGCCCGATACAACCGTGACAGTACTACACCATGACAATACTAAAACCATCTGAGTACAACACAGTTGCCACTTCCCCATTCTCTTTTGTCTTTATTCATTTAGCACACAGAATCTCCTAAATGACAGAATCTCCTAAATGACAGAATCTCCTAAATGACAGAATCTCCTAAATGACAGAATCTCCTAAATGACAGAATCTCCTAAATGACAGAATCTCCTAAATGACAGAATCTCCTAAATGACAGAATCTCCTAAATGACAGAATCTCCTAAATGACAGAATCTCCTAAATGACAGAATCTCCTAAATGACAGAATCTCCTAAATGACAGAATCTCCTAAATGACAGAATCTCCTAAATGACAGAATCTCCTAAATGACAGAATCTCCTAAATGACAGAATCTCCTAAATGACAGAATCTCCTAAATGACAGAATCTCACTGCCATAAGGCAACACCCCTGGCTACACTTTGCTCCCCCCACGCGCCCCCCACCCCGAGCCTGACACACGTCATGATGTCCTTGGTTTCAGACATGAGCTGGGCGACGCCCTTTGAAGGCCTTTATTGTGACCGCGTCTGACATCTTGATTACACTAATCACTAACACCAGGGGCCGACTGAATTAACCCGACTGATAAAACCAAGGGTGGCCGGTGGGGGGAGGCCTGGACTCGAATGTTTGCTGTTTGTGATACAAACGCAAGGGAGGGAATGAGATATGAACAATGGATACGGGTGTGATTGATTTTGGTTCTGTTTTTTTTTATGTCCGATATTAGTCGCAGTCCCAAGTTCGATATTAGTCGCAGACCCAAGTTCGATATTAGTCGAGGTCCCAAGTTAAGGTAGGTTTTATTAGACAGAGAGAAATACCATGAAGAAAACGCCCAAAAGAGTGAAATTATTCCGTCTATGATACCAACGTTACTTCATTTGAAATAAATGATACATAAGCGCCATCTTTATGTATATCTTCTCAAGGTCCTATCATCAGAAAGGTTAAGAATATATGAATAACCGCCATTACCTGAAAGTCCTCAACAGGCAAAATGACCAGATACGCCAGTTATGTACTATTGTTACAGCTTCACAGACAAAATGACCAGGTACCTGAGGTATGCACTATGTTACGAAACCACAGACAAAATGACCAGGTACCTGAGGTATGCACTATGTTACGAAACCACAGACAAAATGACCAGGTACCTGAGGTATGTACTATTGTTACATCTTCACAGACAAAATGTCCAGGTACCTGAGGTTTACACTATTGCTACGGTCCCACATAAAAAATGAAGAGGCACTTGAGTTATGTACGTTTGTTTCGGCTCCTCTGACCTGGTGTTAACAAATTAATTTTCAGAACAGTAACAATATCTATGACATGAAATTCTTCAAATGACCGTCTACATGTATCTGCGGCCAAAATGTTATTTTTACCGACTCTACCGAGGCCTGCAATATACACCAAGTGTCATCCACGTCTGTAAACATTAGCTACTAGGCTCCACAACTAGTTGATTGATGAGAATGAAAATGTCATACTATCTCTAAAGAACAACGTAGATGCTTGTTTGTTGTTGTTGTTGTTTGTTTGTTTGTATTTTTTTTTTTGGGGGGGGGGGGGCATGATAAAGTAAGTGTCACATAATCTTGGGCATATTTCATGGCACTAAAGAGATAACGATAATTTTGGAGTTTGGGTTATTTAAATGGGGCAGACGAGAAGGGCTTCTCTTTGTTTGCCGACAGCAATGCCTCCTCTCACTATCAACTTGTGTGGGACAAAATGTTACGACTTCATGCTTGAAATGAGTGACGCCGAGTCAGGAATCATGGGGGGCCATGCGTTTTTGATTTAAATGTTGGCTTCCTATGTTTACGATGTTTCTACGATAATTCTTGTACCTTAATCACAATGTGTCATCAACATAATATACCGTCACTACAATATACCATCACCACAATATAACATCATCGCAATATCACGATATGCCATCATCTCACTATACCATCATCATAATTTACTGTCACAACATCATAACATTAAACATAATAAGATCGCCACAATGTACCACCACCACATCACAACATCACCAAAACATGTTATTAAATATCATTACATTAACTCACTATACCAACACACATCTTAACACCACCAAAAGGTGTCATTAAAATCGTGCAATGACCATAATCATAATATACTATCAGCGTAATATATATTCACAACATCTAACCATCACTACTCCATACCATCACACATCATAAGATCATCACATTATACCACCACTACATCATACCATCACACATGATAGCGTCATCACAATATACCATCACCACATTAACAACACCAAAAAATACATCACATATAACATCAAAATATAACATACACATCATACCATCACCACATCATGCCATCACCACATCATACCATCACCACATCATGCCGTCACCACATCATGCCATCACCACATCATGCCATCACCACATCATGCCGTCACCACATCATGCCATCACCACATCATACCATCACCACATCATGCCGTCACCACATCATGCCATTACCACATCATGCCGTCACCACATCATACCATCACCACATCATGCCATCACCACATCATACCATCACCACATCATGCCATCACCACATCATACCATCACCACATCATGCCGTCACCACATCATGCCATCACCACATCATGCCATCACCACATCATGCCGTCACCACATCATGCCATCACCACATCATGCCGTCACCACAATCTCATCACCATAACATTCCATCACAAATCATACCATTATCACATCAGACCATCATACTATCCCGCCATCATACCATCATTGATCACAGCATCGGTCCATCACACCAGCATACCGTCACCACAATATATCATCACCACAGTATTCCATAACACATCAACATCTCCACAATATTATATCACTCCTCATACCATTACCACATCATACCATCATGCCATCACACCATCATGCCGTCATCACAATACATCATCAACACACCATTCCATCACACACCATAACATCACCCAATATATATTACCACCATATTCCATTACCACCATATTCCATTACCACCATATTCCATTACCACCATATTCCATTACCACCATATTCCATTACCACCATATTCCATTACCACCATATTCCATTACCACCATATTCCATTACCACCATAACATATAAACACAACAATATACCCCACCCAATATCTTTACATCGCCATTTCATTTGATTAAATAAACCAATACAATTCCACGACAATGCCACTGTAGGTTCTTACTTTAAAAAAAAAAAAGATTAAGATTGTCGACATTCCACATTTAATTTGATTTCAGGCTGATGAAATCATCCTTAACGTCATGTAAAAATTCGATGATGAAATATCTCTTTCACCAACACTTAAACGCATTCAACTGAAGTCAGTACTACCGATGTTATACAGGCACAGTTAGTACAAGTCAAGGACTATTTATTGACAATTAGATCTTTAAAATACTACCAAAACACAGGCGGACTTGACTGTCAACGATCCACTGAAAGAAATCATAAAATTATGTCCATTCAATCCTTAAAGTCTACACAACTATTTTAAAAATAGTTTGTATTTGTGTCATCTTTTCGATTAGTAGTTTTCGGAGTCTTGTTTAGTTCCACAAAACTTTTGCTATGGCCCCGGGTAGATACTAGACCAAGGCACGAATGACAATGATACAAAGGGAAACGAGAAAGACGAGACAAATTTACAGCGAAGCCAGAAGGACAGCCACGAAAATGCGTAGGGAGAAAATAAAGGGAATGGGAAAAGGCTAAACTAAAAGAAATAGAAGACTTATCAAGGGAGGGAAATATTAGAGGAATATATATGAAGAAAAAAGTCTAAAAGAATGGATAACAAGCCAGACCGCAAATGTGCGAGAGCAATGATGGAGAACTAATTATGGAAAATAGTAAAGTACTGGAAAGGTGGGCTGAATATTCTGAGGCATACTAAATGTAGATAATGGACAATATGAAGATTATCAACCACCATATGGAGAAACAGACTTTTAATGAACACCCAACTTTGCAAGAAGCTACACAAGTAATGATTTCTATGAAGAAACACTAAACCCTTGGAGAAGACCTCATTACAACAGAACTTATTAAATATGGAGGAAGAGAACCACACACTCTGACACATACACTTATAACTGCAATTTAGCAAGAAGAGAAAATTCCAACAGAATGGGTAACAGCATTAATTACCCCAATACACAGGATAGGTTCCAAATTTAATGCACAAACTACAGAGGAATTTCCCTATAAAATGTTATATACAAAATACTGACAAAACTAATTGCCAAAAGATCACAACCGTACCGTGAAGAAATACTAGGTGATTACCAATGTGGATTCAGACAAAACAGATCAACGACTGATCAGATTTTCACCATCAAATGCCTATTAGAGAAATGTTATGAATATAATATCCCAGTACATCAACTCTATGTTGACTATAAAATGGCCTATGACAGCATCAAAAGAAAATATATATATGAGACTCTGCAGGAGTTTGGCATACCCAACAAACTGACAAGACTTATACATGTAACATTAACCAACTCAAATAGCAAAATCAAGGTTCAAGGAGAATATTCAAGGGAATTTCAGATCAGACAAGGCCTAAGACAAGGAGACTCACTTTCTTGTATGTTATTTAACCTAACACTAGAGACAGTTATCAGAAACATACATATTGACATCCGAGGAACAATAACAGGACACTTTTTGAGGGAAACTCAAGACCCACAACCAATAAGCACTCTCTAAAACCAACCTTTTCCGTATCTTGCATATGCTGATGACGTAGCACTGTTAGGGAAAAGTATTAAAGACATATCAAAAACTTTTCTTGAATTAGAAGACGCATCACTTCAAGCAGGGCCGGAAGTTAACAACCAAAAACAAAATACATGACTATGATAAGAGAAGAACAGACAGATGAAGCCATTAAAATTAGAAACCAGACATTTGAAAAAGTAAATAAAGTCAAATAAAGTCAAACGCACTGACGCAGTCAAGATGCTGGAGTTTCAGTTCTGTTGCATACTGTATATCCCCTCTATCATTTTCTCTCTCTTTCTCTCACTCTAATACACAAACGTACACATAATACTATCTTCTCATAGGTAGCGCAGTGGGGCCGTAGTTTGCGGGTAGGACATTAAGCCCCGGCCTAAAAGTTACACGTGGATCTACTCACGCATAAACGCACGTTGTGTGATATAAGCTTCCAATGATGAAAGCGTTTACTCACCACCTTCAGCTGAGTTTCATTATCAAATTCTTTACTTCATACCAAAAAACTTCTGATATTAACCATAGTTACAAGACTATTTGATACATGAACACTGAAATAGGACAATACAGTTTTGATTTTTTTTTATTGTGATTGAAACATGTAGAGAATATCAAAAATGTAAAGCACTCCGGGAATACGCAGCTAAACCGGGACGAAACCGGCTTATTGTCGGTAAGTACACGCCCTGAATCAACAAATCAGGCTGAGACTTAAGAGGTCCAACTGGTCAGTTCCGCTTCTAAATGTCTTGTTTACCAAGAGAAAGTTTGTGTTTTTTTTTCTCGACGATGGCATCGGAAAATCCCGAATTTTGATGTCTCGACAGAGATAATCCTCTATGTATCAATGTTCCAGAAATATCCAGGCGGGACCACATTGACGACAGAGGCGGATTTAGTTTCGGTGTGGTTGGGAGCCCCGAATACGAGCAGCCGTTTTTTAAAAAAATTCTCAATAATCAAAATAAAAGAAAGATACATTTCTTTTTAAACGATCTTTTAATAACATTTATGGAAATACAAAATTTATATATAAAAAGCGCAATTAGAAACAGTGACCTAATTAATTTTTAGTGCCCAGGCCGTGCCGAGGAAAAGCGGCGCTAGGGACAAGGCCTGGAAATGCCGCCTTCAATATATAAAAATGTACCACTTGGGTCGGACCAGTAAAATTACGACTTTGGGTGCCTTTAGTCTATATGAAGTAAATGAGATTTTATTGTTTTATTCACAATTAACGTCCTATTTAAAGATGATTTTTGCCCACCTCCCCCGATGTTGACGCACTAGGCGAGTGCCGCCTTCACCCCCCCCCCCCCCAAACTTGTTTACCTCACGACTCTGGTCAGAGTCAATAGAAAACATTGCAGGTTAGACCAGGGGTGGGCAAACTAAGGCCCCGGGTCGCATGAGGCCCGGCAACTGATATTATGCGGCCCTCGAAGGCATTTAGAAATATAAAAAAATGACTGTGTTTTTAAGTTATTTTGTTGAATTTTACAGAATTTCATGGACCGTTATGATTGTTTTAAGATTTTTGATCAACTTCCTTTCTAATTTTCTATTTTTTAAACAGTCCTTGACGTTTGTTATGTAATGCTATAATGCAAATTTACCGATTTTAACATAAAGTAATGTTTATCGACATGTAAAAATTGGACATAATATACATGTGGTCCCCCCAATAGCTTTACATTTGTCAATGTGGCCCGCCGCACAAAAAGTTTGCCCAGCCCTGGGTTAGACCAATATACTAAATCCTAAACCTAATATTTGCGTAGTGCAGAAGACCGAGAGGAATGGAGAAGGATAGTTTTCATGTCACCTGTGGCGCCCCAACGGTCCAAGGACTAAGGGACATGATGATGATGAAGACTGAATCCTTGTTAAAGACACAACTATGTCGTCATGATATTACAAAACTACGAACTACCCCTTGTTATGGATGCGCCGCTGTCAGACGAAGTAAGAAGCACACTGCCATCTCATGAATAAACAATGCAGGCCACTATGTTGCCAGGGCGTAGTTCTGAGGCCGTGAGGTTGTCTTGTGAGGAAAAGAATCACAGAAGAATCAAAGAAAACCAAGTTAGGATTTGTTACCACGGGTGAATTGGCGAAACAAACGACTTGTTTCTAAACGACCTGTTTCTAAACGACCTGTTTCTAAATTTATCAAGGGAGTGAATTTGGAATAACTAGGGGCAGTAAGTCCGGTTTGAGGTGGGGGGTGGTGAAACATTCTATTATGTTTGGTTAATTACAGAGTTTAAAAAAGACAAAACACCATAAGAGCGACCTCTATGACCTGCCCATGGCTTAACGGGTCAAAACTAGGTCAAAGGTTAAATGAGACATTTTCTGTGAAGACAATGTTGGATGAGCTGTACTCTAGAATTGAGTCAATTTCCGATATACGGCGTTTTTTTAAAAAAAACATATAAATAATTAAAAAAACATATAAATAATTAAAAAAACATTAGTGTTATTAATGAAAGGCCTCGTCTCTTAATTAAGAAGACTTTTCCACCCCTGATGAGAATCCTTGATTGTTTGATTAATCCTGAGCCCACGATTTCAAGGTAATGACTGGCACCCCCCCCACCCCCCAAATCTCTGTTGTTCAAAAAGTGGGCAAACTCCAAGTCGTGAACACCAGTATTCAGATGGTGTCAGTATTCAGATGGTGTCAGTATTCAGATAGTGTCAGTATTAAAATGGTGTCAGTATTAAAATGGTGTCAGTATTAAAATGGTGTCAGTATTAAAATGGTGTCAGTATTCAGATATTCAGATGGTGTCAGTATTCAGATGGTGTCAGTATTCAGATGGTGTCAGTATTCAGATGGTGTCAGTATTCAGATGGTGTCAGTATTAAAATGGTGTCAGTATTAAAATGGTGTCAGTATTCAGATATTCAGATGGTGTCAGTATTCAGATGGTGTCAGTTTACAGATGGTGTGAGTTTATAGATGGTGTCAGTATTCAGATGGTGTCAGTATTCAGATGGTGTCAGTATTCAGATGGTGTCCGTTGAAGTGAAGATAAATGGAGGCTCTGATTGAAACAGTACGTCTATAATGGATGAGTCAGTCAATAAATTCTCCGTGAACATCGCCTGACAAAACCTCATAAACGGAGCTCCCATGCAGGCAGGGTGTCGAAGAGTCTTGTAAATACTTGAGTGGTGATCCCATTGAAGAGGACAAAGTCTTTTCATGCACTAATCAAGGAGCGCTAAACTCAGAAGTGTTTTCACTTTCTCTTCTTTTGTTACTTTTTTTACATTTCTATACGTGATAGTTGGTGAAGGGTGAAGACCAGGGCCGACCCTAACAATTGCGGGCCCCTATGCGAAACGAATTGCGGGGGCCCATTCTGGGTAGAGGATAAGGATACTAAGTGAAAATTACGATTTTTTATTAGAAAATAAACTCGGGGCGGGGCCTATGAAAGTGCGGGGCCCATTGCGGCCGCATAGGTTGCAGTGACCTAAGGCCGGCCCTGGTGAAGACAGTGGTTGATGCCACCCGGGGTGGGCCAATAATTTTACGCCCTTCCCCCCTTTGCCTCCTCAAAAAAAAATACAGATTTCCGAAAATGCAACTCAACAATTTATAGGGGAAAAAATCCGCAAACACCCCCCCCCTCCCCCCCCCCCCCCACCCAAAACTTTCCTACGCCAGTGGGAGCAGAGATATTATTTGAATAATGTATCAATGTCGGAAAGCAGGTGTATGCCGCTGCGTAAGTCATTTGTTCATAAAAGGATGGGTGAAACTCAATGGGGAATGATGGGTTTGATGATGTTGTCATAAAGTTGATGGTATTAAAACAAAATGCTTTTTTATTTATATGCGCTTCTGATACCGAGCAGTAGCGACACAGAAGTACAATGTCGTGTTATCTTACAAGGTAGTCAGTCAGCGGTTCTTTGTTGTCGATCTGGTTAATAAGGAAAAACATGGTTAAGACGGTGGAAAAATAATAATTAACAATGAATAGGGCACCACTGAATACGTTTTGTCGAATCTATCAAACTGTCAAGTTTAAGAAAGTAATAATGATAGACATACTCCTATCTTACCTGTCGGTGGAGGAGGACTCTGGGTTCTGTTTGGCATACAATTCCGTAGTATGATAGACATACTCCTATCTTACCTGTCGGTGGAGGAGGACTCTGGGTTCTGTTTGGCATACAATTCCGTAGTATGATAGACATACTCATATCTTACCTGTCGGTGGAGGAGGACTCTGGGTTCTGTTTGGCATACAATTCCGTAGTATGATAGACATACTCATATCTTACCTGTCGGTGGAGGAGGACTCTGGGTTCTGTTTGGCATACAATTCCGTAGTATGATAGACATACTCATATCTTACCTGTCGGTGGAGGAGGACTCTGGGTTCTGTTTGGCATACAATTCCGTAGTATGATAGACATAATCCTATCTTACCTGTCGGTGGAGGAGGACTCTGGGTTCTGTTTGGCATACAATTCCGTAGTATGATAGACATACTCATATCTTACCTGTCGGTGGAGGAGGACTCTGGGTTCTGTTTGGCATACAATTCCGTAGTATGATAGACATACTCATATCTTACCTGTCGGTGGAGGAGGACTCTGGGTTTTGTTTGGCATACAATTCGGTAGTAATGATAGACATACTCATATCTTACCTGTCGGTGGAGGAGGACTCTGGATTCTGTTTGGCATACAATTCCGTAGTATGATAGACATACTCATATCTTACCTGTCTGTGGAGGAGGACTCTGGGTTCTGTTTGGCATACAATTCCGTAGTATGATAGACATACTCATATCTTACCTGTCGGTGGAGGAGGACTCTGGGTTCTGTTTGGCATACAATTCCGTAGTATGATAGACATACTCATATCTTACCTGTCGGTGGAGGAGGACTCTGGGTTCTGTTTGGCATACAATTCCGTAGTATGATAGACATACTCCTATCTTACCTGTCGATGGATAGCTTTGGTTTCTCTTAGGAATACAAGTCATTTCAAGAGCTACAAAAAAAATTATAATATTTATATTTTTACCAAACGTGATTTCGATGTTATTAAGCTTTAATAAAAAAAACAACTGTGCAGGTACAAGAAGTACATATTTGGTGGATCATGTCGATGGATGGAGAGAAGAAATACATGTTTGGTGGATCATGTCGATGGATGGAGAGAAGAAGTACATGTTTGGTGGATCATGTCGATGGATGGAGAGAAGAAGTACATGTTTGGTGGATCATGTCGATGGATGGAGAGAAGAAATACATGTTTGGTGGATCATGTCGATGGATGGAGAGAAGAAATACATGTTTGGTGGATCATGTCGATGGATGGAGAGAAGAAATACATGTTTGGTGGATCATGTCGATGGATGGAGAGAAGAAGTACATGTTTGGTGGATCATGTCGATGGATGGAGAGAAGAAATACATGTTTGGTGGATCATGTCGATGGATGGAGAGAAGAAGTACATGTTTGGTGGATCATGTCGATGGATGGAGAGAAAAAGTACATATTTGTTTGGATCATGTCGATGGATGGAGAGAAGAAATACATTTTTGTTGGATCATGCTGGTGGATGGAGAGAAGAAGTACAGACAGGAGGATTTAATTAAAATGGGGATAGCAATGAAAATAGTTTGGCTGTGTTAGTGTGGCTGTTGGAGGGGGCGGTGAATGATAAGTAGAAGCTGAGAAATGGTGGTAGAATAGTGTCATTCTAAAACAGGCTTTCTATGTGTGTGTTATTCTACAATCTGTTCCACAGAACAGCCATAAAAGGCATACACAGCCCTTGGCCACAGTACAGCCATAAATGACATACACAGCCCCTGGCCACAGAACAGCCATAATGATATGCACAGCCCATGGCCATAAAACAGCCATACCTCACATACACAGCCCCTGGCCACAGAACATTCATACCTGACATACACAGCCCCTGGCCACAGAACAGCCATACCTGACATACACAGCCCCTGGCCACAGAACAGCCATACCTGACATACACAGCCCCTGGCCACAGAACAGCCATACCTGACATACACAGCCCCTGGCCACAGAACAGCCATACCTGACATACACGGCCGACGCATGTTGTACTTCGTTTACGTTTTAAATCAATCGAAATGGAATATAATTGAACTAGTTTATAGATATCGATTTTTTAAACTTTTAAGAATTATATTTGTCCGAGTGTAGTGTTAAAGTACTTAAAGTTAAACTCATAGAAAATGTAGGTATTCACCAGTAGCTGTAGGCATTCACCAGTAGCTGTAGGCATTCAACAGTAGCTGTAGGCATTCAACAGTAGATGTAGGCATTCACCAGTAGCTGTAGGCATTCAACAGTAGCTGTAGGCATTCAACAGTAGATGTAGGCATTCAATAGTAGATGTAGGCATTCAGCAGTAGATGTAGGCATTCAATAGTAGATGTAGGCATTCAACAGTAGATTTAGGCATTCAAAGGTAGATGTAGGAATTCAACAGTAGATGTAGGCATTCAACAGTACATGTAGGCATTCAACAGTAGATGTAGACATTCAACAGTAGATGTAGGAATTCAACAGTAGATGTAGGCATTCAACAGTAGATGTAGGCACTCACCAGTAGATGTAGGCACTCACCAGTAGATGTAGGCACTCACCAGTAGCTGTAGGCATTCAACAGTAGATGTAGGCACTCACCAGTAGATGTAGGCATTCAACAGTAGATGTAGGCACTCACCAGTAGATGTAGGCACTCACCAGTAGATGTAGGCACTCACCAGTAGCTGTAGGCATTCAACAGTAGCTGTAGGCATTCAACAGTAGATGTAGGCATTCAACAGTAGCTGTAGGCATTCAACAGTAGTGTTAAAGTACTTAAAGTTAAACTCATAGAAAATGTAGGTATTCACCAGTAGCTGTAGGCATTCACCAGTAGCTGTAGGCATTCAACAGTAGCTGTAGGCATTCAACAGTAGATGTAGGCATTCACCAGTAGCTGTAGGCATTCAACAGTAGCTGTAGGCATTCAACAGTAGATGTAGGCATTCAACAGTAGATGTAGACATTCAACAGTAGATGTAGGAATTCAACAGTAGATGTAGGCATTCAACAGTAGATGTAGGCACTCACCAGTAGATGTAGGCACTCACCAGTAGATGTAGGCACTCACCAGTAGCTGTAGGCATTCAACAGTAGATGTAGGCACTCACCAGTAGATGTAGGCATTCAACAGTAGATGTAGGCACTCACCAGTAGATGTAGGTATTGTAGGCGTACAGCTTACCATTCATTACATGAAACTTATGTCAGTAGAATAGTACTGTCTCATTCACTATCTCTCTCTCTCATTCTTTCTCTATCTTTCTCATTCACTCTTTCTCTCTGTCTCATTCAATCTCTCTGGCTCCTTATCTCTGTATCATTCATTCTACCTTCCTACCTACCTTCCTACCTACCTTCCGACCTACCTTCCTACCTACCTACCTACCTACCTGCCTGCCTGCCTGCCTACCCACCTACCTACCTCCTACCTACCTGCCTGCCTACCTACCTACCTATCTAGAGGGAGGGAGAGAGAGAGTGACAGGGAGAAAGACAGGGAGAGAGACAGAGTGAGAGACAGAGATAGAATCAGAGAGAGGGCAGGGGAGTTAGTTAAAAATAATATGTTATTAATATACTAGCGAGAACCCGGCATGCGATGCAATGACACTCAATGAAAAAAGGTGTTTGTATTTTAATTATGTTTTTTAAAAGTAATTTTTAAAAAGAAAATATGTATTGTTTTTTCCGTCTGCTGTGTACACAAATAAATTAGAAGTTTTTTCGACGCGTGAGCAGGCAACATACAGCTGTCCACGTGAGAAGCATGGATTTTCAAAATTTAGTCCACATACTTGTAGCCATTGACTCACCCATGCAGTAGCCCTGTTTTAAATTATATTTATATAGCTCAAATATTTTAATTTTTAAAAAAAAATAAGGCCCCGCCTTTTCGAAAACGCATAATGTAAAATTGTTTTACTTATGTCACACACAAACTGAAATGTCACTTGTATTTGATTCATTTCCATTCACCCATGCGATAGCACGGATTGTTATTATATTTGTGTAGCTCATATAAGAAAATAATAATTTAGGGTCCCCGGCCCCCAAAGGAATATTTCAAAATGGATAAGCTAATTCGGAAAACTTTGCTACGCCCAACAACTTACCAAAGTTTTATCGCAATCGGATGAATGGTATAAGGACGCATACGTAAATTATCTTTAGCTCATAAAAGTGGGGAATAAAGAATTTAGGGCCCCGGTCGCAAAACGGAATATTGTAAAATGTGTGTAATAATTCAGAAACATTTGTGGGCGTGTGTACAAAAACTCACAAAATTTTCATCTCTTTTGGATTAATTGTATAGAACCCCATTCGGGACATACATACATACATTAATTTTTTTTATATGTATAGATATAGTTTACCGAATAAAAATAACTTTTTCGCAGCTATTCATGGATGAATTCTGTCTCTCTGTCTGTCTGTCTCTCTGTCTGTCTCTCTGTAGATCTGTCTGTCTATCTCTCTGTCTGTCTGTCTCTCTGCCTGTCTGTATCTCTGCTTGTCTGTCTCTCTGTCTGTCTGTCGTTCTGTCTGACAGTCTGTCTCTGTCTTTTAGTCTGTTTGTCTGTCTCTCTGTCTGTCTGTCTGTCTCTGTCTATCTATCTATCTATCTATCTATCTATCTATCTATCTATCTATCTATCTATCTATCTATCTATCTATCTATCTATCTATCTATCTATCTATCTATCTATCTATCTATCTATCTATCTATCTATCTATCTATCTTTCTCTCTCTCTTTCTATCTATCTATCTATCTATCTATCTATCTATCTATCTATCTATCTATCTATCTATCTATCTATCTATCTATCTATCTATCTATCTATCTATCTATCTATCTACCTACCTACTTACCTACCTACCTATCCATCCATCCATTCATCCACCCATCCACGCACCATTCAATCCATCGATCTATCTATATATCTATCATCTGTCTATCTGTCTATTTGTCTGTCTCTATTTATGTCTTTCTGTCTGTCTTCCTGTCTATCTTTCTATCTAATAAAATCTCTATTTTTAAAAATAAATTTTCACTTGTGTAAAATGATTGGGTTTTGATATTCATGGGTTTAATTATGTAAATGTATTTACGTTTTGTTAACGTCATTGATTTTCTTAATTGGTAAACATATGTTCATATGTAAAATGAGAATATAGCATCTATTTTTTACAACTGTAATGTCATTGGATTGAAAGATATTGTTATCCAAGTAAAAATGTATAAACTTAATTTCCTACCCCCGATATATATTATGTATCGAAGAAGGTTAATTATTTATCAAATTCATTCTGAGGCGTATCTTGTGCTGCATTGTGCAAAATGAATGTATAGTATTACTCTCTCCCCCCCCCCTTTTTTTTTAAACACACATAGAGTTTTAAAAAAAATAAAATGAATCATCCACTGGATTGTAACCCCTTTACTTACTCAAAAAGAATTTTATTGCATTTAATATGCTTTGTTCTTATTTAGATGAGTGATAAGTGCATTAAAAATGCTTTTTGGCTACGTAGTTTGGCTGCAGCAATTGAATTAAACGGCATATTCTTATTAAAATCATTTTTAAATGTAGAGATTTTACTACTTTATAAATTTTTGGAATGAATAAAAAGTAAACACTTATCAAATGTTAAAAATTAAAAGCTAAATGTGTATTTAAGTTTAGCAATTTAAAAAACAATCAATTCTGTTTATTAATTTTACTTTTAAGAAACGGAATATACATTATCAGTGTTGTCACGCTCTTTTATTAAATCAGAGAACTCTTAGCTTTGGCTAAATAGGCAATTCGCACAAGGACGTCATTTGCGTGATTATTTATAACGAATTAATTTTATTTTTATTTCGCTTTATTGACAACGCACTAAAGAACGCTCTAATAACAACTGGTGTTTAGGTTTTCCCTATAAAAGTAATTACTGTATAATTCTTTGGTCATAATTTTTTCATTTTATTTTTTTTTCATAACATTCAAAAGCATATAAAATGCTTAAGATAGTTCCTTAGTTGTTTCTTTAAATGTATTTGTAATTTATAATAATAATACTTAAACTTTTGCTAAAATAAAAGCGGAAATGTAATATTTTTTGCGCATGTAAATTTATTAGATTTCCGTAAAATAATTGAAAATAACTATGTTTGTTTTTAAGAGTCCGAACGTATCAATATATTTTCGGCTCTTTGTCGTTATGTCCCTATAGCTCATTCTTATATATATATATATATGACTGATCGTTACACATATATTTCGTGACACATATATCGGCACACTTCTCTTTACAGCGTGGATACCAATATCAAAAGCCCAATGATGTTAGAAAGGGGAAAATGGCGGTCAAGATTGTCTTTTAAAATAATGAAATGTTTGTCAATGAGTATCAACGTTGACTTTATTGGTTCTAAACTATTTATAGACGCGGCTCAAATGTCTCCAATTCATATAATGATCTTTTCAATCTCGATCCTTACTTCTTGAGTCGGAGATCCTATCTTGTTTTTAAGAGTCCGAACGTATCAAAATATTATCGGTTCTTTGGCGTTATGTCAGTATAGCTCATTCTTATATATATGCCAATAAGTCCTTGGCAGTAAACATAATTACACGTGTTTGGTGTCAACCTGTGTCACTGTGACACACAACCCGGTCTTTTGACAGACAAGGAACAAATACCACATTTAAAAACAGATGTCCAACAGATATCGTGACGACTCGATCAAAGACAGATGTCCAACAGATATCGTAAAGACGTTATCAAAGAGATGATGAAATGGTCCCCAGAGTAATAGTTCTTGCAAAACAAACCAAAATAAAAATGGGAGATGTGGGGAATGATACACACAATTATTTACAAAATGACATGGTAGCAGTCAACAATGAAGGCGAGATGAGATCATCATATGTAAATGTTCAGAAAGCCAATGATTTCGCCATCTTTCCTCATATTCTAACCCCACTCCAACTCCTCACCCACACCCGAAGTCACCAGTTGACACCAACAACAACTATTCAACACCATCTGGATATGGTAGGCATCCTTCCCTTGGTAGGCATCCTTCCCTTGGTAGGCATCCTTCCCTTGGTAGGCATCCTTCCCTTTCATGTCCTGGCCAAATAAAATCACACAGTTGTATTGAAACATTTATTACTAAAGCTCGATATCCGATGTTAAAAGAGAGACAGGGTGAGAGGGGGAGTGAGAGAGCTTTGTCCGGATTGAGAGAGAGCAGAAGGAAAAAAAAAAGAATGGCAAACAGACGCAGAAAACATCTCTCGCGACCGTGTTCGCTCACTCTTTCCGTCTGTTTGCCGCCATTTAGCGTCATTGCGAGGCAGGCGTCCTCTCGTCAAGTCTCGCGTGCTGCGCGCCTATCAGTTCCTCGTGATCAGTGAGCTGGGACAATGTTGTTGTGACTGTAGTAGCGAGCGCCTCGAAAATCTCGCTGTGTCCGTGTTGTGTAGAGTCGCGATCACAATGTCGTCTGATAGGCTTTCTGTATTCTCTGGCCAGGATAGTCTGGCCTGTTTGTCAACAAGAGGTTTCTCGTGTTCGGTGGATTACTGAGGTGACAGGTAAAATGAAACAACAACTCAGTGGTTGAAAAAGCTATGAAAATGCCTTGTGATGAAAATCTAATCAGTAATAATATTTAAATTAGTTTTGGTTTTTGTGTGTGTTGCCATGGTTATTTTTGTTGTGCTAAGACCAACTGAGTTCGGCAGATTTTCTGAGTCAACATTACTCATTCAGATAATCATTGTTATATATAAATTTTTTTTGCTTTGATATAAATAAGCACGAGGTTAGTGTTAGTTGTGAAATATAACTAATACGGTTACGGTTTCACGGCTAATAACTGGAACTGACGTGTGTTGTCCGGATGCTTAGAGACTCCACCGTATTATGGAAGTTACACTGCTTTGATTCAGGTAATTCTACAGTTTCTTTCTTTTGTTAAATGGAGCGGATGTTAATCGCTGTTGAGACAACATATAATTCTGTGCTATTCAGTCCCGATATTATGTTTGCAGTGTAAGGTAAATAGAAGTTTAAGGACACCCCCCGCCCAAAAAAACAAAACAAAACGAGAACAACACCCCCTGCATTTTCGTTTAACCCTTTCTTAGAGATTATCTGTGTTAGTGGAGGGATTCTTGCAGCGTTGCATGCAGAGGCGTAACCACTGTTAGTGCAGCCAGGGAGCGGGTATGATTTTTGATGACCCTTACAAAAAAAAAACGCTCTGAAACGCCCCACTACTTATAGAAAATAAAATGCCCCCCCCCCCCCACCCACCCACTTTAATTCCTACGCCACTGCTTGGGCGAGATTAAGATACATGAGCTCAAATTTTTATTTTTTACGCTGTATTTCGTTATTTCAAACAATTCCTTTATCATTTGTGTACACAATTTATAAGGCAAAAACAAATCGTCGAAACATGTTGTACTTTACTAAGGATTTCTACGGATGGACACGAAGCCCAATGAATGTGCTGGAATAGATCATCTACTTAAAGTTAAACCAGTCAGCAAGAATGATCAAGTTACTTCCAACTAACACCGAGTAATGTGTAATGATAATTGTGATCATAAAAATATACTTTAACAGTGGGTGATATTGGCGGTTTTTCAGAAACATACCTTTAGTCCCGGGTTTTTCCCTTGTCCGTCCCTGAGTTCTACCTTCTCACTTCCTATTCTGTTCCATAAACTAAACACGCGCGACAGCAATAAATAGTTCAATGGCACTGGCTACCATGGTAGCCTTTGATACTTCCGGCCCCGATAGCCAATTTGGTAAACTTAACATGACATCTAGATAGTTGATAATTAATTTGCGCATGTCAATTATTTATGCGATACACCTGCACCCTGATGGGAACACACATCTGAACCCTGATGGGGGCACACATCTAAACCCTGATGGGGACACTCATCTGCACCTGGATGAGGACACACATCGGCACCCTGATGAGGTCATACATCTGAACCCTGATGAGGTCACATCTGAACCCTGATGGGAACACACACCTGCATTCTGATGGGAACATACACCTGCACCTTGATAAGGACACACAACTGCTCCCTGATGAGGTCATACATCTGAACCCTGATGGGGGAACACATCTGCACCTGGAATGAGGACACACATCAGCACCCTGATACGGTCAAACATCTGCACCCTGATGAGGACACACATCTGCACCCTGATGAGGACACACATGTCTATTCACCCCTTCGACAGCTTCGCTCCTCCGCAGACACGCGTATTCTGTCCGTTGCTAAGACACGTACTAAAACATATGGTGAACGATCTTTCTCTTTCTGCGCCCCCCAAACAATGGAATTCTCTGCCACTTAACATCCGCAATATACCAACCACACAGGCCTTCAAAACTGCACTCAAAACACATCTCTTTAAACTCTATTACCCCGACTGATTCCCCACATCTGACCGATAAACGATGCTGCTAGCTGCCGTCCATGGTATGTCAAGTAAAAGTTCTGGGGTGGGTGGGGTGAA
The DNA here is from genome assembly GCA_964017045.1 of Omphiscola glabra. NCBI lineage: Eukaryota > Metazoa > Mollusca > Gastropoda > Lymnaeidae > Omphiscola > Omphiscola glabra. The sequence continues at coordinate 2,716,478 of OZ024796.1, forward strand.
TATGAATTTGTTTTTGTTTTGTCTCTATACAGCTGTTTTTTGTATCACATAAATGCACTTTATTTTTATGTACAGCGCGGTGAGCCTAGCCGTAGGCTGGGGTACCGCGCTATATAAGACAACAAATAATAATAATATCTCGACCTTAACTTTGGCTGTCAATTAAAATTTAGCAAGGGAGATTATTCTCTTCAAAAGTTTGTATACAACATAATTCCCCCAGAAGCTCAGGAAAATGTGTTGAGACCCTCCCAGAACTAGATTAATGTTTTAATAAACTAAACGCTAAAATTAAAGTTTGGGTACCGCTGGTCCACGTGAATAGTTTGCCGCAATCTTTGAGGGGTATTGAAAAGGATAAAACATCATTTAAGAAACATTTTAAAACTTTTTTGTTTAAACAGATAATTTATGAAAACCAGAGCGCCATGAGCATGCTAAAGTAGCATGGATACAAGCGCTATATAAATATAAAATCAATCAATCAATCAATCTGTCATTGCACTATTAATCAATAATCTTTTAAAAAAACGTTACACTTCATTTACGGAATATTTTTCATTAACGTTTTGTAGGTCTATCAGGAGGACATGTTTGAATACATCCGTCATAGAGTCCAGGAGGACATGTTTGAATACATCTGTCATAGAGTCCAGGAGGAAATGTATGCATGCATCCGTCATAAAGGCAAGAAGGACATGTTTGAATACATCCGTCATAGAGTCCAGGAGGAAATTTATGCATGCATCCGTCATAGAGTCAAGAAGGGCATGTTTGAATACGCCTGTCATAGAGTCCAGGAGGACATGTTTGAATACATCCGTCATAGAATCCAGGTCATCAGTCATAGAGTCCAGGAGGACATGTTCGGATACATATGTCATAGAGTCCAGGGGGACATGTTTGAATACATATGCTAAAAAGTCCAGGAGGACATGTTTGAATACATCCGTCATAGTGTCCAATAGGACATGTTTGAATGCCTACATCAGAGTCCAAGAAATCACTGAGAACAAATCATCAGTTCAACTCCTTCTAAGGATTTCTTTTTGTTCTTTTAAATTAAAAATTACTTATTTAAAGAAATCCACACAGAATTTTTTTTTTGTTGAAAACTATAGAACCGTTGATAATTTATCGACACCATCTTTTGACAACTGTCACTTGCCCTAACATCGGCGCAAAGTAATAATTTAATCTAACTGTATTGTCCAAATGTTGACGTAACAACGGGAGTTCGTCAAGTCTGTACGTTTCAAAACCACCCTGAGGTTTGGCAATTATCACCTTTTTTAGCGCACATTTTAGCGCACATTTTAGCGCACATTTTAGCGCACATTTTAGCGCACATTTTAGCGCACATTTTAGCGCACATTTAAGCGCACACCTACGCTATCGAGCGACGGCGCAATCTGGGGCGTCAAATGTTAAAGGTGGAGCAGGATTAGGCAATGTTTGTATGTAAACAAACGAGAACTGTCTTCCATTGCTTTATAGCTGTGATGGTGCTCAACAGCGGGACACGGCAGTATGTTGATTCATCGTTGTTCGAACCTGTACCAAAAATGTTGTACTGGTTGGTGTATCGCGTTTTTTTCCCGCGCCCGCTCTTAAGACGCTTCGGCGTCTTGACCTGCCCCGTTAAATTCAATGCAGCCTAATCGGCAAACGGCAACGGAGATCTAAATTCCGCTGCCGCATAGTCATAGCGACCGCCACAAACACATGGGTATTGTGCCGCATAGTCAGAGCGACTGCCACAAACACCTGAGTATTGTGCCGCATAGTCATAGCGACCGCCACAAACACCTGGGTATTTTGCCGCATAGTCACAGCAACCGCCACGAACACCTGAGTATTGTGCCGCATAGTAATAGCGACCGCAACAAACACCTGGGTATTGAGCCGCATAGTCATAGCGACCGCCACGAACATCTGGGTATTGTGCCGCATAGTCATAGCGACCGCCAGGAACACCTAGGTATTGTGCCGCATAGTCATAGCGACCGCCACAAAAACCTGGGTATTGTGCCGCATAGTCATGGCGACCGCTACGAACACCTGGGTATTGATGTCTCACAGCGACCGCCACGAACACTTGGGTATTGATGTCTCACAGTGACCGCCATGAACACCTGCGTATTGATGTCTCATAGCGACCGCCACGAACACCTGGGTATTGATGTCTCACAGTGACCGCCACGAACACCTGGGTATTGATGTCTCACAGTGACCGCCATGAACACCTGCGTATTGATGTCTCATAGCGACCGCCACGAACACCTGGGTATTGATGTCTCACAGTGACCGCCACGAACACCTAGGTATTGTGCCGCATAGTCATAGCGACCGCCACGAACACCTGGGTATTGATGTCTCACAGCGACCGCCACGAACACCTGGGTATTGATGTCTCACAGCTACCGCCACGAACACCTGGGTATTGATGTCTCATAGCCACCGCCACAAACACCTGGGTATTGGGCCGCATAGTCATAGCGACCGCCACGAACACCTGGGTATTGATGTCTCACAGTTACCGCCACGAACACTTGGGTATTGATGTCTCATAGTGACCGCCACGAACACCTGGGTATTGATGTCTCAGTGCGACCGCCACGAACACCTGGGTATTGATGTCTCATAGTGACCGCCACGAACACCTGGGTATTGATGTCTCAGTGCGACCGCCACGAACACCTGGGTATTTATGTCTCAGTGCGACCGCCACGAACACATGGGTATTGATGTCTCACAGTGACCGCCACGAACACCTGGGTATTGATGTCTAACAGTGACCGCCACGAACACCTGGGTATTGATGTCTCATAGCGACCGCCACGAACACCTGGGTATTGATGTCTCACAGTGACCGCCACGAACACCTGGGTATTGATGTCTCATATTGACCGCCACGAACACCTGGGTATTGATGCCTCATAGCGACCGCCACGAACACCTGGGTATTGATGTCTCACAGTGACCGCCACGAACACCTGGGTATTGATGTCTCACAGTGACCGCCACGAACACCTGGGTATTGATGTATCATATTGACCGCCACGAACACCTGGGTATTGATGTCTCACAGTGACCGCCACGAACACCTGGGTATTCATGTCTCACAGTGACCGCTACGAACACCTGGGTATTGATGCCTCATAGCGACCGCCACGAACACCTGGGTATTGATGTCTCACAGTGACCGCCACGAACACCTGGGTATTGATGTCTCATGGCGACCGCCATGAACACCTGGGTATTGATGTCTCATAGCGACCGCCATGAACACCTGGGTATTGATGTCTCACAGTGACCGCCACGAACACCTGGGTATTGATGTCTCACAGTGACCGCCACGAACACCGGGGTATTGATGACTCAGTGCGTCTGTAAATAAACACGTTTCGGAAGAACAAAAATTAATACTGTTTTTTTAATTTAACTTTAACATGTAGTAATTAATTATGTATCAAATATCCTGATGTCGTGTTGTCGTTATGCGTTAAGATTACAAAAAATGGCTTCCGAACCTTACCTAAAAAGAGAACATACCGAGGACACCCGGACGCATTGTAACCCTAGGTCATGTCAACCCTAGGTCATGTCAACCCTAGGTCATGTGAGCCTCTATAGATCGATTTAACTAGGACATGATTGTTTCCTTAACTAAATTAAGATTTCAAAGTGGACTGGATACTGTTATCACCGTGAGTTAAGTCCAGCATTATTTCCTCTTCAAAGCCCCTGCCCCACTTATTTATAATAACTAACTAACACACATATTCCGGTGAAGGTCTGAGATTACTCTCTTATGACCCCGGCTAGTACACTGGCTTCCAGCTCCATCTGCTGAGCTCAGCCACAAATTTTCCTCACGTAGGGTTCTCCACCCCCCCCCCCCGGATTCCCCCGGGACATCTAGTGAGGGACATTCGGTTAGCAGTACGTTAGTGTCTACGGGACCAGGCTGCAATGCCGGCAAGTAGGATCCCTGTTTCTATCAAGCCGCCAGAAGTATGTGCCTATGGGGCAATGCTCGGTGCGCATCTGCGTCCTAAGCTCTGCTGTCTGCGGCCTACCCCCCCCCCCCCCACCATGGGTCTTGTCTGCTAGGAGTGGGAAAATTGTAAAAAACGCCTCTCGCGGTCATGTTGTCTGCTCATTGCCTGTAGCACTTGTCCTAAAGTGGTCTGCCAGCCAGTTATTTATTCCCAAGTAGGTACTTGGTACTTCTCGCGGTAATGTTGTCTGCCCATTGCCTGTAGCACTTGTCCTAAAGTGGTCTGCCAGCCAGTTATTTATTCCCAAGTATGTACTTGGTACTTCTGGCTGAGGCTGGGCAGCCCCGGTTTTCGCCAGAGTCTCCGCTTTCTCATTGCCACTAACGTCGACGTGACCTGGGATCCATTGCACTGTCACCTTGCCTCCTAGTTCACCGATTTTGCACACGTCATCAATAACGTCAACTAGGTGAGTGGTACCTGATCTCTTTCCCAAGATCTCGAGAGCAGATCTTGAGTCCGAGTACACAAGATTTATAACAACTGTATGCACTGAGCGAGTACGTAGACAATGATATAAATATGATTTTTAAAGGTGTTTCTTGAATCAATAATACAAAAAAATCCGATATATTATTTTATATTTAAGCTTAATTTTATCATGTTTCGTGTCTATAAATTGGTTACAAAAATAATAAAGTGGAATAATATCTGTGATAAAGTACTTTGATTAATACCAGTTTGAGAGCCCTTGGTTGAATCTTATCTATTCTATACGGAGTTCCACTCATTCTCCGGGAGTTCTCTTGATAGTTGCTTCTATTGATTTTGTCATTAGTACATTGAACGTCATGCTGGAAACGTGCTATTTCTTTGTGTTAATCGTGCAATTGGATTTCTTTGTTAAGCAATGCACATTGTATCAACAACAAGAAAGCAGGGGTGGTTGTGGGAGAGAAAGTCATGGAGAAAGTGAGAGAGTGAGAATTAAGATTTGTAGATTGAGTGCGTGTGTGAAGCAGAGAGAGGGGGGAGGTGGAGAGAGGTGAGAGAGAGGGGGAAAGATGGGGAGGGAGAGAGGGCAAATGAATGAAAATGGGAAGAAATAGAAATGTGAAGAAATAGAAAAAAAAACAAGAAGAAATATAGAGAATGATAAAGAAATAGAAAGAAATAGAGTCACGCAAAGAAAGATATGTTGGTTCAGATTACAATTACATCTTTGTGAGGGACGAGAAAACAATGTGCCACAAATAATCGCCAACATTGATGTTCCATAAATAAATATGCGAAACTAAAATAATGTGAAGTGAAAAACACCAATACGATAGAAGACATTACATGCAAAAACACCAAGACGATAGAAGACAGTATAGGCAACAACACCAAGACAATAGAAGACAGTATAGGCAAATACACCAAGACGGTAGAAGACAGTTTAGGCAAAAACACCAAGACGATAGAAGACAGTATAGGCAAATACACCAAGACGGTAGAAGACAGTATAGGCAAAAACACCAAGAGGATAGAAGACAGTACAAGCAAAAACACCAAGACGATAGAAGACAGTATAGGCAAAAACACCAAGACGATAGAAGACAGTATCGGCAAAAGCACCAAGACGGTAGAAGACAGTATAGGCAAAAACACCAAGAGGATAGAAGACAGTACAAGCAAAAACACCAAGACGATAGAAGACAGTATAGGCAAAAACACCAAGACGATAGAAGACAGTATCGGCAAAAGCACCAAGACGATAGAAGATAGTATAGGCAAAAACACTAAGACGATAGAAGACAGTATAGGCAAAAACACTAAGATGATAGAAGACAGTGCAGGCAAATAATGAAGAGTTGACACATCTCGTATAGAGGAGCACAGGCGACACAGTGTGATAGAACGATGGGACGAGAGTGACACGGGAGATAGAGAGAGAGAGATATTGTGAGTGTGACTTACAGAGAGGGAAAGTGAGATCTATAGTAAGAGACGGGGTGAGAGAGAGATAGAGAAATGAGATTAAGAGGTACTAAGAGAGAAACGAATTACGGAGTGAAAGAGATAGAGAGACGGAAAATAAGATAGGAAGTGGGAAAAGAGTTAAAAGTGAGGTATTAAGAGATAAAAGATTAGATAGAGGGAGAATGTGATAGAAAAAGAAAGGGAGGGGAATATTTATTATCCATCATAAACTGCGAGTGTGGATTACCTTAATGATTAAACCAGAGGATCACGCGGCGGGGATGTTCCTGTGTTTCTATTCGTGGATCAATATCCCGGACAAATGCCAGTGCAAAGTTCATAACTATAATTCACAGTCTCGCGATCTATTTTTACACGATACTTGATCGTATCTATATTTGAAGGCGGTGGTGTGATCGGGGTTGGGGGGGGGGGGGTTAATGCATGGGGGGAGATTGGGACAAGAAATGTAATTGTTTATTCATATTGGGGATTGGAATAAGAAATATAATTGTTTATTCATATTGGGGATTGGGATAAGAAATATAATTGTATATTCATATCGGTGGAAATGTTGGAAGGAGGGGGAGGGGGTGGTTGTCAAAATTCGCCCCTTGCAGACTCTGTGGTCAGATGAAAGTAAATGAGAACCGCTGTTTAGATTTTGAAACTTTAGAATAGTGAGTTCAAATTTGATACCACCGGGCCAATAACGTCTGTACAACGGTTTAAACTTTAAATTTGCTTTGAACTGAACAGCTTGTTGGCGTTTCGTAGTACGTAACTGAATCCCTCGCCCTCTCCAATCTCTCTCCACATGCGTCTTTTTTGATCACACTATTATTTAGTTAATTAACGGAAGATTCAAAAATAGAATTAGTACTTAAACCGTAACCGTTTAAAAAAAATCGATTATTTTCTAATAAAGATCAACAAATGGTAGACCGAGAATAGCTTATCATCCACGTTTTAAGTGCGTGTCGTTAGCATAGCTTCCACGCTTTAGGTTCGTGTATTTAACTTAGCATCCACGCTTTAAGTGCGTGTATTTAACTTAGAATCCACGCGTTAAGTGCGTGTATTTAACTTAGCATCCACGCTTTAAGTGCGTGCATTTAACTTAGCATCCAGGCTTTAAGTGCGTGTATTTAACTTAGCATCCACTCTTTAAGTGCGTGTATTTAACTTAACATCCACTCTTTAAGTGCGTGTATTTAACTTAGCATCCACGCTTTAAGTGCGTGTATTTAACTTAGCATCCACGCTTTAAGTGCGTGCATTTAACTTAGCATCCACGCTTTCAGTGCGTGTGCATCCACGCTTTAAGTGCGTGTATTTAACTTAGCATCCACTCTTTATGTGCGTGTATTTAGCATAACACCCACTCTTTATGTGCGTGTATTTAGCATAGCGTCCACGCTTTAAGTGCGTGTATTTAAAGGATACACCAAAAACGTCTAGTTGGGCTAGGGAGATAGTCAGTGTAGCAGATAATGCAATTTGGCACCAATGAGCTTTAATTCCCACCTCCACCTTTTTCACACACAATTTCTTTTTCTAAAACAAGGGCGCAGACGACATTAAAAAAAAACTGATACATCAGGAAAAATAAGGAAAATGTAAAAATAAAAAAATTACTCACTGTTTGGAATTGAATTGGCACCTCTCAAGCCATCAAGTAGATTTTGAAGACGAAGAAAATGAAAAAGGAAAAGGTAGTTGCAGTGCCGCTGGTGGTAGTTCTAAACGTGTTTAACATTGCACGTCGGAAATATGTGCAGGCAGACGCTATCAGTTGTTCTTTTTGACAGCCAGATTTATCCCAGGGTCATTAAGTCGCTGTTTGAAGATAAGATGTTCAATCTTGCTGCAGCCCGGGGTGCCCCAGGGTCTAGCGGTGAAGATGAACGGAAAAGCCCGCCCAATACATTTTTAGCGATGCCGGAGGTTAAAACAAAAAAGTATTGTCAAGTGACGTAAATGGCCAAATTTAGCTACTAAATGACGTCAGCTGGTACTTTTAACAGGAAGACTAATTATTATGCTTAGATATATAATTGTAATGAATGAATGTAGTTCAGCGTGGTACCAACACAAAATGACATTGAATCAGGTTGTTAAACAACATTGGACGCTAAAAATTATTCCCCCACCCTCCACACACACACAAATCTAAAAGTTTTCACCATGTGTGTGGTTGATATGTCAATATGCCAGCACTGTCTTGATGGGGGTAACACGATGTGGCGTAAATAATAGGGACACCACCTCCCCCAGATCTGAAGTCGCGGGAGTCGGGGGGAATTTTCAAACATATTTTATAGGGTACGTCCAAATTTTTGAGTAGCTGGCCCTTTAGATGACGCCCACATATTTTAATTCAATTTGATTTCAAAATCATGTTGTGTTGTTTCTAAACTCGATTCCAGTAAGTTGAGAAGTGCAAAATAGAACAGACCCAAAAATAGTTTACTTTTAATCCGAGTAACATTTCCTTTCAAATGATGGTATCGTCATCCAATCCATGTTTATTTAGCATTCACCGGCGTTTCCCAATATTTGGGCATCTTTTAAAGATAGGATGGGGATATTTCATGAATTATCTTTCCATGCAGGTTTGGCAAAACGGTATTTGCTTGGCCTGCTTGTGCTATTCATAAAAATAATAATTAAAAAAATAATTATACAACTAAAAATAGTTATGTGGCTTTAATTTGTTATTTAAATTATTAGAGATCGCTGCTCAATAAATAAATAAATTTTCAAAAAAAAAAATTCAATTGAAAAGGATTCCATCACTGAGAAGCAATGTAAACATTATTTATAATATATTCTGTACGCAAATGGAAAAAACAAACTAACTTATAATTATAATGCTTAGACTACCGTATCTAAATATTTCCTAATTTTACCAGAGTCAAAAAGAAACCAAAAAAAAAACATGTTTATTAGAAAGGTCTATACATTTTTATGAGTTTTGATAACTGGTCATTTTTATAAATTGCCTATGAACGGCATAACTATTGAAGACATGAGTTGTTTACAGAAGACATTATATTTACTAATGTGTGATTTTATCTTTTGGAAATTCGTATGCAAATAAAGTATAAATTTCCCAATTTTAAGTAGATTGAAATTTTTATTTGGAATTTCAAACTACTTTAACTTTCTTAAATTGCCTCTTCGCCATACTTAAAAATATTTTTATCTTAATCCAAAGAATCTATTTTAAATTGACGAATTAGCAATAAGAATTTTTTTTAAACACGTACCAAAAAATGGAATTGGCATGATAATCGAAATGCATGTTCACAAAAAAAATTGTTATCTTTCTACTGGATTCTCATCTAAAATAAAATTAATAATATAAAAAATGAGTGCAATGCCAATGGATGGGGCACTTTGTTTGTTATTTTGTCATAAAAAAGAGAAGAGCAGTTTGGACGTTAATAAAATAAATATCGGCTTACTATTCAACAAAAAAATGTTATGTAACAAAAGTAGGACATTGAAAGAAAAAAAAACGCTTTCGATTTAATAATAATTGACGAAACGTGCACTATTTGTATGCGCCCTTTCAATTTTATAATTAGAAAAACAAGCTTAATGTCATCATACAATTTATAATTAACACCAATCCTTATTTCTAATCATGCTTTTGCGATGAGCAATAATTTGAAAACAGATTGCACATGTTTAGTCCGTGACTAACTATTATAAAAATTTTAGTAGACCTTTATGGGTATGTACATTTATTTTAATACATTGTCATTAAAGTCTTTTAACTTGTCATTTGCAAAAAAAAAAAAAAAATAGCGATTTATGTGAACAACAGGAAGTAAGACTTGAACGGCCAGTGCGATTTTTATAACCAAATACTATAACTTAATTAGCCTTAAATATACGGATCATCAAATATATCGAGCCTAGCGATATTTTATAGATTCCACTAATTGTAATCGGTTAAAGGCAGCAGTTACTATGCTTTTTAAAACTGTTTTGTCATTTTTAATTTAAAAAATATATATTGTTAGAATTGTTTTACACATTGTGCTCGGGCTGGGGGAGGGAGGCAGTGCCCTCCCGGAGAAATATCTGAAAGAAACACTGTTGCTAATAATAACTATATTTTTTAAAGCATGAGGTCATCGTTCAATTTTTAATGAACATCATTCCTTACTGTAAAAGTCGTGCTGTTATTATAAAATATAATTTGCAAACATAAAAAGACCGCTCATGTTTGATACTTAGCGAGAACTCTATTGAAAGTACAGACCTTAAAATTTAAACAACTGTAGTTTAATACAGTGTTATTAAAGTCTTTAAACTTGCGAGTTGCAAAAAATAATTAAACAAGGTATATAGATAAATGCGAACGGGAAGTAACACTTCGGCTCATAATCGGGCCAGGCAAATGTTCCAAACATTGCGATATTTATTATCGAATAATGTAAGCTCCTAAGAATATTTGCCTTTAATATACGGATCATCAAATATATCGAGCGTAGCGACATTTCATAGATTCCACTAATTGTAATCGGTTCAAGGCACCAGATTGCATTCTTTTTAAACTGTTTAAAATGACAATTTTGTCGTTGTTAATTTTAAAAAATATATAATCGTTCTATTGTTTTTACCCATTTTTGCTCCGGTGGGGGGGGGGGGGCACTTGACTTTCCCCGGGGTAATACCCCCCGGAGAGATTCCAGAAAGAAACCATGAACCGTGCTATATGAAAAGAAGAATAAATATCCATTAAGGCTTAACAGGGTGCAGCTATTGGTTTTTTTTTTTGAGAAAATACCCGGTGGATCTGTGACACTAGAGACCGACCGAATTTCGGCTTTAGTTTCGGCACCAAGAGTGGCCATTTGATCACTTTCGGCCTAATGTCGGTTTCGGCCGAAACAGAAAAGTTAAATTTCGGTTTATTTCGTCTTTGGCCGAAACTGAAATGTAAACTTTAAGTTTAATTTTGGTTTCGGCCGAAAGTCATTTCTAAATGTCGGCCTACTTTTGGTTTCGGCCGAAATGAGAAAATCATTTCCGGTCGGTCTCTATGTGATCCACAAACAAAAGAGTTAAGTTTTCATTTTCGATGACACATATGCCTGGATTTAAACAATAGTCCTACAGACTGTCCTACACCCTACCCGTCGGCCATTAAACAATAGTCCTACAGACTGTCCTACACCCTACCCGTCGGCAATTAAACAATAGTCCTACAGACTGTCCTACACCCTACCCGTCGACCATTAAACAATAGTCCTACAGACTGTCCTACACCCTACCCGTCGGCCATTAAACAATAGTCCTACAGACTGTCCTACACGTCGGCCATTAAACAATAGTCCTACAGACTGTCCTACACCCTACCCGTCGGCCATTAAACAATAGTCCTACAGACTGTCCTACACCCTACCCATCGGCCATTAAACAATAGTCCTACAGACTGTCCTACACCCTACACGTCGGCCATTAAACAATAGTCCTACAGACTGTCCTACACCCTACCCGTCGGTCATTAAACAATAGTCCTACAGACTGTCCTACACCCTACCCGTCGGCCATTAAACAATAGTCCTACAGACTGTCCTACACCCTACCCGTCGGCCATTAAACAATAGTCCTACAGACTGTCCTACACCCTACCCGTCGGCCATTAAACAATAGTCCTACAGCCTGTCCTACACCCTACCCGTCGGCCATTAAACAATAGTCCTCCAGACTGTCCTCCAGTCGCCTCACTCTGAAGAAACAAACCGACCTGGAAGCATTTCAGACGTCACGCATGAAAGATCGCTGTATGACAATTTTATTTAATGATTGTTCTACTTATTACTCTAAATATAGAGCTTGTGGAGTAAGGTGTGGGGGGGGGGTAGGTTTGAACGATGCTGTTGAAGGTACTGGGAGAAGCGCTTTCAAGGCGAGTTCAGGGTGTTGTGCTGGGAGAAGCGCTTTTAAGGCGAGTTCAGGGTGTCGTGCTTTGACTTGAACACAAATAGATGTCAGTCATGTCACGTTGTGGAAAACCATCTTCAATCCTTCGCCAGCAGCAAGGCTCCATCAAGTCATCTGGCAAAGTGACTGTCAGATCCGCCTTTGGTGCAATAAACGAATTTCGGGTGCACCCAGTTCGTAATCGTGAAACGTGAACATCGTCGTCCCCCCACCCCCCAGTTTGTTTACTAATATTGTGCGGACCGGGAATGTATGATTTGAGGACTGTTGCCGACACGCTGATCATCATTTGGGGAATGCTGGCTTATAAGACAGCTGCAACCAATGATACAAAATGCGGAATAAACTTACCCGCTCTTTTCTCAAAGTAAAATTACTTTTTTTTCGGCAAAATCGAACGTTCAACTATCCTACAATGACGTCATATGCACAAGTGTGTGCTCCTTTAAATTGTAGTGTTAAATGAGTAAAATCAACGTTGAAAGAACAAAATTTGATTGTAATATTTTTAGAACCACTGGTCCATACAGCAGTCTAATCTACTGGTCCATACAGCAGCCTAATCTACTGGTCCATACAGCAGCCTAATCTACTGGTCCATACAGCAGCCTAATCTACTGGTCCATACAGCAGCCTAATCTACTGGTCCATACAGCAGCCTAATCTACTGGTCCATACAGCAGCCTAATCTACTGGTCCATACAGCAGCCTAATCTACTGGTACATACAGCAGCCTAATCTACTGGTCCATACAGCAGCCTAATCTACTGGTCCATACAGCAGCCTAATCTATTTCGAATGGATGTTTGGTAGCGCGAAATAATGCCTTAAAGCTTTTTAAGCCATCATGGCTGTTGCTTGACAAAATCGATATCTTCATTAAAAATGGGCAAGATATTTAGATAGTTATACAAATAATCGCGAAATTCTTGTGATTTATTTTTTCTTTCTGCTCGTCAAGATTACATTGAATTTTGATTTCTTTTCTAGCGTCAGTCCCAAAAAGATTATTAATTGAATTTTATGCAAAGTACATTCTAGACTAAGTAAAATTTGTTTGTAGGCGCGGAAACCTTTTTGAAGCCTAAAAAAACCCGAATGTATATTTAGAAAAGACAGGCTTAGATTACGTCTTCTAGTTGGAGTCTAACAAATGTGAAACCAGTTATGATTACGGATTTAGAATAGTAAAAGTACGTGAAGCAATTAAAATTACGATCCTAAATTACATATGTTGCTATGGGTCACATCGTCGCTATGGGTCACATCGCCGCTATGGGTAACATCGTCGCTATGGGTCACATCGTCGCTATGGGTAAAATCGTCGCTATGGGTAACATCGTCGCTATGGGTCACATCGTCGCTATGGGTAACATCGTCGCTATGGGTCACATCGTCGCTATGGGTAACTTCGTCGCTATGGCTAACATCGTCGCTATGGGTAACATCGTCGCTATGGGTCACATCGTCGCTATGGGTAACATCGTCGCTATGGATAACATCGTCGCTATGGATAACATGCTCACTATGGGTAACATGCTCACTATGGGTAACATCGTCGCTATGGGTCACATCGTCGCTATGGGTAACATCGTCGCTATGGGTAACATCGTCGCTATGGATAACATGCTCACTATGGGTAGCATCGTCAGCCTAACGTCATGTGCCTATAAACAACACCTAAAAACAAAGGTTTTCGTATAAATCCAATATAAAATGTGATATTGATCAATATGGCTTGGGGGGGGGGGGGGGGGTGGAAACTTGACAAAACGTGCATACAATTATCGCACTTTGTAAGTATCCCAATTAGTGCTCGCCACCAAAGGCTAACACCCGCACATGTTTTCACACCACTGAACTATATTAATATTCTAATGACCGCCCCGCTTTTACACCGCAGATTTGCTTCACCGACAATTTTAGAAAAACAAAAGAAAATATTACGCATCCAACGCACTTGCGATATTTTTTTAAACGACCCTCATTTAGCGCAGTTATCCGGAATTTTATTTGATCTTCCCCTTGAAAAAGGAAAAACAGATTTTCGGGCGTTAGGGTTGGGGGGTTGGGCTGACAATTTGAAAAAATATTTGTTGTCATCGGCATGGAGTCTATATGCCAAGTTTCAGCTTGATTGCTTGACGGAAAGTGGGCCAAATAGCCGTCTGAAGATTTTGCCAACTAGCCAGTCTGTCAACCAGCCACGAACAAAAGTGAAATTTAAGATAATGATTTAGTAATAAAAAGACATTATTTTTCGTATGTAACAATTTGGGCAAAGCTTTCAATTAAATTTACAAATTTACAGTAAAACGTTTTGACTTTTCGGCTACAAGCTTTCACCAGTTTTGAAGAAAAAGTTTATCAAACTTTGTTCTTATATTTCATTTACAAAACTTGAATGCAGTCCGTCAATTAACTTTTATTCCAAAACCTGCAGTGATCGTTATGCGAATCAACAAACTTCATCAGGAATACAAACCCACGCTCTTCTTTCAAAGCCAGCTGTGCAACCCGTTTCCCAATAAATGAGTTTACAATGGATCTCGCCCGATCGTGAAGCAGCTCAATCGAAATTTCATAACAAGTGAAATCATTTTAGAGTGCAACGGTGGGAATATTGTTTCCACTCCGAGAATCGATTTGGCTCCATCAGATAGAACACTACCGTGTATTCTGAAGCGTCAACAATTTCCCATCATTCCATCTTAAGTTTCCCCATCATTCCTGCTTATTTTTCCCATCCATCATTCCTGCTTATGATTCCCAACATTCCATCTTATTTTTCCCATCATTCAATCTTAAGTTCCCCATCATTCCTGCTTATATGATAACAATTGTTATCCTCAAAAACTCGTGGCCGCCCCCCCCCCCCAACTTATCCTCGCCCCTGAACTGTGTCTTAGTAAAAATGGGAATATATCGATTAGTGATGGGACGATTAATCGGAATCGTATCGGAATAATCGGAATATCGGGATTTTTCCAAAGCATCGGGAATCGGTATCGGAGCTGAATAATTTAGACCCGATTCCGATACCAAAACGATTCTTAACTGAATGAGGTTTTTCTCATTAAAATGGAATTATTTAAATTATATTGAACTCAATACTACATCTTTGTATTATTAAAATGGAATTATTGATAGATGTGTTTATATAAAACCTTTCCAATACATTGTTATCTAGCATATTGTAAAGCTTCAATAGCAAGTTAATAAACTCTTCTAATCAATTCTCAACTTTTATATTAATTAAATATGTTAATATCTGGTCACAGTAATACATATATGTAATAATGGCCAGGAATCAGAATCGGAATCGTATCGGGAATCGTATCGGGAATCGGGATAATTGGGTAGAATCGGAATCGTTAAAAATTTTGGTATCGTCCCATCACTAATATCGATATTACTATTTTCAAAGAAAATCTTTTCCAATATTTTACCCTATCCAGCTTCATTGAGTTTCGAGGTATAAGTATACTTTGGTCAACGTGTCCACATTATGTCTTTAAAATACATAATTGGCTTATAAAAATTAAATTTGCTTTCAAATGAATAAAAGAGAAATATTGGTGATAGTGTTCAATGTTCAAAAGTCGCGAAAATGGACACGATGACGTAACTCAGTGTCAATACAACGATACAAACATTGGCGGGTCGAGGGATTGAATCGGCTGGGGCTCCCGGGACTTGGTGACCATTTACAGCGATGGTTTGTATGGGTATGTGGCTCGAGTGCACATAAATGCTAAAATATATTCAATTCAAACATATTTAATGTGATATTAATTCCAAAAATAAAAATATGGTCTCTGAAATATTTATTTAAATGTAAGAAAAAACATAAGTGAAAGATAAAATAATGTCACAGCGGTTCCTAAATATTTGAGGATATTTCCATATTTCTTTCTATGACTTTCCAGGTCATCAATTATTAGTCCATCTGACCAGTGGCGAAGCTAGGATTTGTGCCGCCCATGGCGGGCCAGACTTTTTGCTGGCCCAGGTCATCAATTATTAGTCCATCTGACCAGTGGCGAAACTAGGGTTTGTGCCGCCCATGGCGGGCCAGACTTTTTGCTGGTCCAGGTCATCAATTATTAGTCCATCTGACCAGTGGCGAAGCTAGGGTTTGTGCCGCCCATGGCGGGCCAGAATTTTTGCTGGCCCCGTCTATGAAAAAATCCTGCCCGCTATCCGAAAATGCCACCCCTGAATATTAGGGGGAAGTGCCCCCCCAGCTACGCCCTTTCTACTGAATATACATCTGAATATAAATGAGTTCCACCTTTGTTTAGTATATGATACATAACAAAAACAGTTCTGTAGTCGTGTTTGTAGTGCAATAGTCTGAATCCATTGATCCACAATGTTCCCCCTTTTATGTCGTTATCGTTATTTATCACTTCTATTCAAGGCAAACTTCAGCGTCTTCGTCTAAAACCTTTCTTCAAATTGTCAAGTTTGGAAACATATCCAGAAGTCCGTCACAAATTCTAGTTGCCCATGCTTCGGCGTCCGAGTCGCAAAATTTTGTTGAAGAAGACGTTAAACGGTTAATGTGACATTGTCACGTGCTTGTGACCCCTTGACCTCGCTGGCTCTAGACATGCCAAAAACTGCAGCTGTCTTGTTATGTCCTATAAATCTTTGCGAAAACTTTTCAACACTGTCTTAAAAACCTATTCATTAACGTTGTCACTAAAATTTAGAATTGAATCAATCGTTTAATACATGCAATTTCCCCATCAAGTACTTTGGTTAGCAGGTTGTACACGTCTTTCAGCTTCATCGAGCACTTGTGTTAGCAGGTTGTACACGTCTTTCAGCTTCATCGAGCACTTGTGTTAGCAGGTTGTACACGCCTTTCAGCGTCATCAAGCACTTTTGTTAGCAGGTTGTACACTCCTTTCAACTTCATTGAGCACTCGTGTTAGCAGGTTGTACACGTCTTTCAGCTTCATTGACCACTTGTGTTAGCAGGTTGTACACGCCTTTCAGCGTCATCAAGCACGTTTGTTAGCAGGTGTACACTCCTTTCAACTTCATTGAGCACTCGTGTTAGCAGGTTGTACACGTCTTTCAGCTTCATTGACCACTTGTGTTAGCAGGTTGTACACGCCTTTCAGCGTCAGCAAGCACTTTGTTAGCAGGATGTACCCGTCTTTCAACTTTAAAATGTTATTGTTCTTTATTTAACTTAATTTTGGCGTGCTATTTTGCAATAATGAATTCTTTCTTCTATGTTTTACACTTTCTCATTTGCCCTTTCAGTCCAACACTCCGCTTGCAACAAGTCAATCCTTCTTGCTTGAACATATTTTGAAAGACGACCTGTTATTTGAAAATTTCGCCAAAAGATGTTGTTCAAATACTCTTGTATACCCAAGAAAGGACCACTCAAAATGTTCGCTTTGGATTGTTCTTCTCCCTTTGAATTTTCAAGTTGGGCATTTTTAAAAATAATGTTCTAGCTCTGTAAATATGAACAATCCAACATTTTTTGGTAATCGAAATTTTCTGAAAATGTTTGTTACCTTCTTGTAGTTCCAATTGAATTCAGGCATCAATTATCTCCACATTTTATTTTGATTTCAGCTCAGACATATTTAGTTTGTCACGCGACATCGGCCATGACCACCTTAATCTAAGTATTTGTGCTGATTCAGACCAATATTCATGCGCTTAAAAATGTATTTTGTAAAAAAAGGTAATCTATTAAATTCAACAAGGAAAAAAACTATTTTAAATTTCGATTCTTTTAGAGGTAGTACCCGCAGTTTAGCATGTGACAGGGAATATGAATTTTGTTCATGTAAGACTTGTGATAAAATGGCTGCTGAACCAGTGTTCAAGTTCCCTGCTCCATTCGGTAAAAATTGCCAAGGAGGTATTCTATGTAGTTTCCTGCATTTTGTCAAATTTTGGCAATTTTTACATATTTTTTTTCGTAGCTGCTGGCGGCCGTCGAATGGCCCCCCAAAACAGCAACCGGGCGATACATGATGTATCGATTAACCAATTGATAAACCGGGCGATACCTGGTGTATCGATCAGCCCCTTGATAAATCGGGCGATACCTGGTGTATCGATCAACTCCTTGATAAACCGGGCGATACCTGGTGTATCGATCAGCCCCTTTATAAACCGGGCGATACCTGGTGTATCGATCAGCCCCTTGATTAACCGGGCGATACCTGGTGTATCGATCAGCCCCTTGATAAACTGGGCGATACCTGGTGTATCGATCCACCCCTTGATAAACCGGGCGATACCTGGTGTATCGACCAGCCCCTTGATAAACCGGGCTATACCTGGTGTATCGATCAGCCCCTGGATAAGAATGGATTAGTTCGAGATTAACCTCTGATGAGTTCTGTAACGGTGCATACCACTGATTAAAAAGTGTGTGATTTTTTAGAATGATGGCAGAGCAAATGTCTTGTTTGTGGAGCAGTAGAAAGTGGCTGGAATGCACCCCGGGTAAAGAACGCTTGATATAAGCTTATTAACCAGAGGGTACTGAAATGCACTTCTTCCTTAACCTTCTGCTATGGACTCTTTGTTAGACCATGTTATAAACGAATCGAGTGAATCCATTAAATACTGGATGAGAACTTTGATGCTATCGTCATAGAGATACGTGAAATGAAATTGTTTCTGGGTTACAGACTAATGACGTGTGTCTCAATCGACGTGTGTCTCCAAAGACGTGTGTCTCGAATGTCGTGTGTCTCGAATGTCGTGTGTCTCCGATGACGTGTGTCTCAAAAGACGCGTGTCTCCAAAGGCGTGTGTTTCCAATGACGTGTGTCTCCAGTGAAGTGTGTCGCCAATAACGTGTGTCTCAAATGACGGCCAGGAGGAAAATTTGCTTGGAAAGCGGAAACAGATACATTTTTAACGACAGAAAACAGTTTGAGTAATGATGTGAGATTTAGATTATTAGAATATTCAAGCCATCTTTATAACTGCGCTATAAGCATACGCTTTTCTAATAATAGACACAACAAAGCCACCAGTGAGAACAGAATAAAGAAATAGGAAACCAGAGGTCAGAGGTGATTTTTCTTTTCTTTGTTTTCAAATAATCGTTATGATGGTTTTCTTTGTTCTCAAATAATCGATATGATGCTTTTCTTTGTTCTCAAATCTAAACAGATCTCTCCATCAATAGCTTTATCGTGAGAATCACGAGATATTCCAGGCTGGTTAGCTTTCAAAGATACATTATCCAATTATGAATGAAAGAAAGAAGTTTATTGAAAAGTTTGCTTCGAAAAAAGTTTAGAATGATTTTATATGTAATTATATATTTTTTAAAATTCTACTGTGTTTGTTCACTCTAATTATAGCAAAACATTCCACCCGCGCTGGACTGCCCCCACACCCTTCCTTCTCTCATGCCTGGAGTCTCGGCTGGTTAAGTCGACCTATAATTAAATCCAGTTTTGGTCCAGGCAAACGGAGGCTGTGTGGGAAAATATATTTTAATTGTGGCCCGCTTTATATCTGTTACTTATAAACAGTAGTAGAAGATCGTCAATGGACCAGTAAAAGCACACCTTGTATTTTGATTAAGCTATACGTCTCAAACATTTGAGGCTACATCCCTGAACACCAACTACATAAACAAATCATAAAGTTAAAGAGATTAAATTATTTCCCAAATTTCAAAGTAGATTAAATGGCTGAAACGATCTTCTTATATTGTCCATTTTTATATTTCAAGTCTCCACACACCTAGTTCTTCTATTTCAAGTCTCCACACACCTAGTTCTTCTATTTCAAGTCTCCACACACCTCATTTTTCTATTTCAAGTCTCCACACACCTAGTTCTTCTATTTCAAGTCTCCACACACCTCGTTTTTCTATTTCAGGTCTCCACACACCTAGTTCTTCTATTTCAAGGCCCCACACACCTAGTTCTTCTATTTCATGCCTCCACATACCTTGTTCAACTTTGATCTTCAGACCACCGTGTCAGCCTCCATGGTATTTTTGTGTGTGCACTTCGTTAATTTATTTATTTATGTGTAAGACAATGCACGTGTGTTATTATTGTTCCTGTTTGACGACTAACACATCTACACACCTGGCTTCGTCACTGGCCTCTTAAAAAGATTTGACATCCCCTCCATCAAAGACAGACGAGAAAAGCTCCGCCTAAAATTTCTATATAAAGTGGTCATGGGGCTAGTGCCGGCCATCCCAGCAAACAATTATCTCACCCCACAGAAGCCAGGTCGATTAATCAGAGCCAAACGCGCACTAAACAGTGACTTCACCTCTGACAACCCCATAAGCAATTACCCCCGGAACAATAGCAAATGCTTCACTGTGCCTCGGAGTAACACAGTGCAACATAAACAATCATTCTTTCCACGCTCAATAATGGCTTGGAAGCACCTGGACAATACCGCCGTGAACTCGACATCTATCGAAAGCTTCAAGGCTGTCCTGGCATCTGCTAGGAGCCGTTAGGATGGCAGCATCGGTTCCCCAACCGTTGCACATATGTCAGTACATGGATGCAGCAACGTACAGAACCATAAAGGTCGTGTTTGTGCTTTATATGGGTGGGCTTGATGGTACAGAAGATTGGGTGTCAGACCTGCCAGGCAGGAGGTGTCCAGTCTCAAAAAGCATACACAAACCAAGCCCGAGGAATAACTTCACTGATCACCACAATCGTGTGTGGGTTACATTTCAGTTCAAGGTTGAACGACCATCCACTTGGCCAGAGTAACATTGCACCCCAAGGGATGTTTGGCCTCGAGTTATTTTCGGCGTTGATTTTTTTTCTTACTGCTCGACTACTTTGATTTGCTGGAAAACAATATTGGTTCGAGATTTTATTGTAGGATGTAAGCCTCTGTGAGATTGTGGGTAAACAAAAAATGGGGGGGGGGGAGGGGGGGGGTTCAGGTGATCTAAATCTTTTGTTTTGCTATTGACCCAAATTGATTATGCGACGAAGCCTTCCGATCGACTGATAATTAAAGAATCATTCAATCCTTTGATGACGGTTAGAAATACGGTCCGGCAAGAAGAAAAGTGCAAGTTCTGAACAGTGCAATAAAATTAAATTCTTATCTTGGTTCCGTCTCAAGAACGGTATCGGAAATATCTCTCGTTCTCGTTAATCAACGATTGACGAGATTCTCGTGGGCAGTCTGGCCGTACGATATCTCTGAATTAGAGGCCATCATATAAGTGGCTGGCCGTGAAATGTTTAACAGTGAGACATGTGTCGGAGACGTGCGTCGGAGACATGTTTCCTACAGAGCCGTTTGAACGGGTTCAGAGATACACGACTCTGTGATTGCACTGGTTTTTTGCAAACATTCTACAAACAGTTTTTAAATTACTTTGGGTGCGTAGTAAGCTGCATAACACAGGGGCAAATAAGTTTCCTAGTGGGACACGTCAACACGGGACGCCGAAGAAGAAAGAATATTACCTTTGTGTCTTTAACGGAAACTGGTTTCCAACCATGGCCATAAAGTGTCGCGTGGTCACTTAATCACAGACAAAATGGCTACATTGTGACCTTAAGCCAAATAGCAAAAATGCCTCACTCGTCTTCGCCTCTGGCCTGTCGATAAAAACATGATTTATCCTCCGTGAGCTTTTTCAATGATAAAACTATAATAATTCACCCGGGCCACAGCTGCCTTGAAACACTTTGATCAAACAACAATCACTTCGGCCCAGTCTTCAGCGAGTATACACACAAGGATTCCATGATCAGACAGTCATCACTTCGGCCCAGTCTTCTGCCATGCTACAAACAGGGATTCCATGATCAGACAACAAGCTGCCTTCAAACTCTTTGATCAGACAACAATCACTTCGGCCCAGTCTTCTGCTAGGCTACAAACAGGGATTCCATGATCAGACAGCCATCACTTTGGCCCAGTCCTCAGTCACAACGGTCTGTCTACGCACAGGGATTCCCAACACGAGATCAACACAGCACCACAACAAACGATACCTCACCCTGACGTTGCTTAAATGATAAAACAAGTACCTGAAAACACCGTGTCTTAACCTTCTTCTTGAGTTCTCACCGGTGTCCGTTTACCTTCCGTTAAATTGATGAGTGAGAGAGTTCGAAGATTGCCGGTATCCGAGATAACAGACTTTCAAGCTCTCGGGAAAATATCCAATTTATATCCCCATAAGAATCAAATCTTTATTCGAACTCACTAATCAAGTTTGTAAAAGTTTTGGAAATCTCCCCTCACTAAACAAGTTTGTTAAACTCGGAATTATCCGATCACTAACCAAGTTCCTAAAACACTTAAAAAATCTCCCCGAACTAATCAAGTTTGTAAAACCCTTGGAAATCCTCCCTCACTTATCAAGTTTGTAGAACTCGTGGAGATCTCCCCTCATTAACCAAGTTTGTAGAACTCGTGGAGATCTCCCTCACTAACCAAGTTTGAAGAACTCGTGGAGATCTCCCCTCACAAACTAAGTTTGTAGAACTCGTGGAGATCTCCCCTCACTAACCAAGTTTGAAGAACTCGTGGAGATCTCCCCACACTAACCAAGTTTGAAGAACTCGTGGAGATCTCCCTCACTAATCAAGTTTGAAGAACCCGTGGAGATCTCGCTCACTAACAAAGTTTGTAGAACTTGTGGAGATCTCCCCTCAATAATCAAGTTTGAAGAACTCGTGGACACCTCCCCTCACTAATCAAGTTTGTAGAACTCGTGGAGATCTCCCCCACTAACCAAGTTTGTAGAACTCGTGGAGATCTCCCTCACTAAACAAGTTTATAGAACTCGTGGAGATCCCCCCTCACTAATTATCAAGGCAATCAAGAAATAATATGTGGGCCCTCTGAGACACTGAGAGTCGGGTTGACCTATATACGCTACATTTTAGACCTTACAACATGCCGGCTATACACTTAAACTTTTCTATTGATCTTGGAGATTTTATTTAAAGGGGCCTCTGGACTTAGTATTGCTTAAGACCTCAGCAAGACTAAGTCCGGTCTTGCCTGGGCGCCATAGAGTCCACATGGAGACTCGCTACATATTCTTACAACACTACTTTCTTTCTGTTTAGGCATAACGCTTTTTTCTTTGTTGTTCGGCCATACTTTTTTACCGGAAGTCAAGTCGGTTCCGACTTAAACATCGCTTTCGATTCCCAGCACTTCCCCGGGCAATATACATGTTGTCACTTCTGTGACGTCACGCTGGGTGCTACGCATCCTGTAACTTGTATGATGTCACGCTCCTGTACCTTGTATGATGTCACGCTCCTGTCACTTGTATGATGTCACGCTCCTGTCACTTGTATGATGTCACGCTCCTGTCACTTGTATAATGTCAAGCACCTGTCACTTGTATGATGTCACGCTCCTGCCGTTGTAAACATTACATTAAATGTTATCCGACTGTAAATAGCTGGACGCCGACATTCAGTCTACGGCCTTAAACAATATGGCGAAAACGAGTGCCTCGCTACTCGACTACACTAACAACTGCTCTCTACTCAACTACACTAATAACTGCTCGCTACTCGCCTATACTAACAACTGCTCTCTACTCAACTACTCTAACAACTGCTCTCTACTCGACTACACTAACAACTGCTCACTACTCGACTACACTAATAACTGCTCACTACTCGACTACAATAATAACTGCTCTCTACTTGACTACACTAATAACTGCTCACTACTCGACTACACTAACAACTGCTCGCTACTCGACTACACTAATAACTGCTCACTACTCGACTACAATAATAACTGCTCTCTACTCGACTACACTAACAACTGCTCGCTACTCGACTACACTAACAACTGCTCGCTACTCGACTACACTAACAACTGCTCGCCGATCCACTACACTAACAACTGCTCGCTGCTTCACTACACTAACAACTGCTCGCTGCTCCCCTACACTACAAACTGCCGCAAAGCAAAAATTTTCCACACTATTAATTCTTGTGTCTCTGGCACACTGCGCCCGCCCCTGCTGGGCACGCGATGGGTTAATGCCCCTAACAGCTGGACAATGAACCGTATCAGACAACGCTGGCTTTCATCGCATCGATCGACCATAGGTCTGACACCAAGCATCGTCCGCTGCCACAGAGTCCCAGGCCTAGCGACTAATCTCAGGCACGGTAGTCAATCACCTTTCTCTTGCGGATGATGCTCCTTAGTCGGAGGTGTTGGGGCGAGTTATGAAATGTCAAGAAATCTAATCGAGCGGTGGGCTATTTTTAGCTGGAATTCACAGGTATTTCTCATAGTCATAGTTAAAACCGGTAAAATTTCTGTTGGCCAGTAGATATAATTGGGTTTTCCTTTTAAAAGAGATGAATGAATGAATAATGTTCTGCACAAAATACGCCATCCTCCATTTCTACTTTGTTACGTACGTATGTTGAGCGTAGTCTCCTCCTGCAACTCGGGCGACCTCGATATTTATCACATTTATGTCCAAAACAATAAAAAAAAAAAGAAAATGTCCATGTGGCTCTAATAGTGTGAGGACCTCTTAATGTCTTCTCATTTGTTGAAAAACATTATCTATTTGTTAAATGATAATTAATAGCATTGCCACAGACATGACATGTCATTCCGTGACAAATGAATGCCCAGGTCAAAGGGCGGCCGACCGGACGTCAAACTTTGACAAACGATTCGTTACCATGGACAGGCGTACGTGTTATTTTCAGGTACGTCCGTATTTTATTTCTTTTGTGCCATAGACTTGATTGTGTGGTTTGTACTCGAGAGATCGACTTGTGACCCGTGTACAACTGATGCTAGATGATCTAGACCAGGCCTGCACAGCTCAAAATGTAAGTGGGGCCGTAATACTTAATGAAAAACTTGTGCGGGCCGTAATACTTAATGAAAAACTTGTGCGGGCCGTAATACTTAATGAAAAACTTGTGTGGGCCGTAATACTTAATGAAAAACTTGTGCGGGCCGAAAGATAATAGCACAGGGGGGGGGGAACCTTTTAAGAAAGTAATAATGATAAAGAATATTTCGTTACTTCGCGGGCCGCCAAGTGGATGCTGGCGGGCCCCATGCGGCCCGTGGGCAGTATGTTGTGCAGGCCTGATTTAGACGCACAGCAGCGTAATCCATTGATTGTTATAATTAGTTCAAGATAGCTGTCAGCTCAGACATCAAAGTTACGAGGCGTAAAGTTGTGTTGTGGCATTTAGGAAATACATTAGCAGCTGCAGCAGAGGCATCATCACGTGGAAACAGTGACTGATGTGTCCACACAACACGATGTCCATCCTAAAAAATAACTTAGTTAGTTCACATTTTGATATTCACCCCCCCCCCCCCCCCCCAATCCCAACTCACATAACCTAACACATTAGATAACTACAGTTTCTAATGAGTCCACTCGTCACACTGTCCCTGGCCCTTAGATAACTACAGTTTCTAATGAGTCCACTCGTCACATTGTCCCTGGCCCTTAGATAACCACAGTTTCTAATGAGTCCACTAGTCACATTGTCCCTGGCCCTTAGATAACCACAGTTTCTAATGAGTCCACTCGTCACATTGTCCCTGGCCCTTAGATAACCACAGTTTCTAATGAGTCCACTCGTCACACTGTCCCTGGCCCTTAGATAACTACAGTTTCTAATGAGTCCACTCGTCACACTGTCCCTGGCCCTTAGATAACTACAGTTTCTAATGAGTCCACTCGTCACATTGTCCCTGGCCCTTAGATAACCACAGTTTCTAATGAGTCCACTCGTCACATTGTCCCTGGCCCTTAGATAACCACAGTTTCTAATGAGTCCACTCGTCACACTGTCCATGGCCCTTAGATAACCACAGTTTCTAATGAGTCCACTCGTCACATTGTCCTTGGCCCTTAGATAACCACAGTTTCTAATGAGTCCACTCGTCACATTGTCCTTGGCCCTTAGATAACCACAGTTTCTAATGAGTCCACTCGTCACATTGTCCCTGGCCCTTAGATAACCACAGTTTCTAATGAGTCCACTCGTCACACTGTCCCTGGCCCTTAGATAACCACAGTTTCTAATGAGTCCACTCGTCACACTGTCCATGGCCCTTAGATAACCACAGTTTCTAATGAGTCCACTCGTCACATTGTCCTTGGCCCTTAGATAACCACAGTTTCTAATGAGTCCACTCGTCACATTGTCCCTGGCCCTTAGATAACCACAGTTTCTAATGAGTCCACTCGTCACACTGTCCCTGGCCCTTAGATAACCAGTTTCTAATGAGTCCACTCATCACACTGTCCTTGGCCCTTAGATAACCACAGTTTCTAATGAGTCCACTCGTCACACTGTCCTTGGCTCTTAGATAACCACAGTTTCTAATGAGTCCACTCGTCACACTGTCCTTGGCCCTTAGATAAACACAGTTTCTAATGAGTCCACTCGTCACACTGTCCTTGGCCCTTAGATAACCACAGTTTCTAATGAGTCCACTCGTCACTCTGTCCTTGGCCCTTAGATAAACACAGTTTCTAATGAGTCCACTCGTCATACTGACCTTGGCCCTTAGATAACTACAGTTTCTAATGAGTCCACCCGTCACTCTGTCCATGGCCCTTAGATAACCACAGTTTCTAATGAGTCCACTCGTCACACTGTCCATGGCCCTTAGATAACCACAGTTTCTAATGAGTCCACTCGTCACATTGTCCTTGGCCCTTAGATAAACACAGTTTCTAATGAGTCCACTCGTCATACTGACCTTGGCCCTTAGATAACTACAGTTTCTAATGAGTCCACTCGTCACTCTGTCCTTGGCCCTTAGATAAACACAGTTTCTAATGAGTCCACTCGTCACACTGACCTTGGCCCTTAGATAACTACAGTTTCTAATGAGTCCACCCGTCACTCTGTCCATGGCCCTTAGATAACCACAGTTTCTAATGAGTCCACTTGTCACACTGTCCATGGCCCTTAGATAACCACAGTTTCTAATGAGTCCACTCATCACACTGTCCTTGGCCCTTAGATAACCACAGTTTCTAATGAGTCCATGAAACAACGAACATGTCGGCAAGAAGTCTTTATCAGCAAAGTATTCATCATTATTTAGCGGTTGTTTAATTAAATTGTTTATACTAAGCTTTTTTTCGCGGGTCTCTGTCTAAAAACTTCGGACGGCTAATTTACCCACTTCCCGTCAAAATATCGAACAGAACTTGGCAAATAGACTCGTTACCGATGACAACACATTCTATCACATTTTCAGCCCCATACCCCATTAATCAGTTTTTTTTGTTTTCCAAGTGGAAGATGAATGAAATATGATGACGCTTATTTAACTAAATAAAATTCCCGATAACTGCACTAAACGAGATTCTTTTAAAAAATATCGCAAGTGCGTTTGGTGTGTAATATTTTCTTTTGTTTTTCAGAAATATTTGGTGAAATTAATCTACGCCGTAAAAGCGGGTGGGTCATTAGAATATTAATATAGTTCAGGGGCGTGAAAAAATTAGCGCTTGCGAAACTTGGGGGAGGGGGGTAGCACTAATTTGAGTTTTTATTTAGTTCCTTACTTGTATACAAGTGTTGGACTGCGATAAAGCTTTAAAATAGATTAATTAGACACGAACAATCTGTTTCAATATAACAATATGTGTTTAGCTTTAATAATAATTTTACATTATACATAAGTAGACGTTTCGGCACATGCCTTCATCAGTACAACAACAAAACATTGTGTGTCCCCCTACACACACATTGTCCCCCCACACACACGTTGTCCCATCTAACACCCCATTAAGACCATGCCATTGTGCACTCTATCAGCCACGGTTGGCTGGTGCTCCGTTATATTGTTCTGTTTGCATCCAGAGGTATCCTCATTAACAATAATGTTCTCGACCATGAAACCCAGGCCATCGCACGCTTTGATAAACGGCCCGGCGTGGTAGGATTGCCACGAGATGACAGGTGAGGCAAGCTCAGCAATCAGACATCCTATCGCTGTTCATTGACTACCGTAGTTGATCGTTGTTTTTTTTTGCCTGGCCTGGCAGATGTTCGTATGTGTAATCAATTTTCATCGTGTTTTCATCAATCCACGGGAGTTGAACCCCGGTGGAGCTGAAATCGGATCGGGTCAGGGGCGCGATAAAAATACGGATAACATCAATTGAATCATTCCGGGGTTTGTCTACATTTCGATTTCGCCAGCGTAAATAAAATAAGCTTGTTTCTCTGGAGGCAGTCGGCAGTGTGAAGTAGAAGTGTCTCTGGTTTGTATTGCAGTCGATTGTGTTGAAACAAATTACCGGACTTTTCCTAAAAAGTCCGCTCGAAAATGTCAGGCATAATTACATACTTGACTTGTCAATGACATGATATTTTTAAAGGAGTCTTATCAAAATTACAGCAAAAATCCAGACTTAGATTAAATCTGGATCTTTAAAAAAAAATAAAAAAAATGTTATATTTCATGAAAGAGTTTACATTTTGTTATAAAACATTTTTTTTAAAAATACCGTACGTAAAATAGTATGTCATTCAATTAATGTTCATTCAGTTCTGCTAAGCCTTTAAAAAAAAAAAAGGTGAATTTTAAATAACTTTAATTTCGAGCTTAAACCCTAACACAAGACTTCTCTTACTGCCCCAGATTTTCTATAGGGTTTATCATTTCTAAGACCGGAAAACGTCACGTCGCATTACGTAATGTTACTATTTTTAGACAATGTTTCCATAAAATATAGCCTCTAAAAATGTATTTCGGCACACATGTTTATATATATATGTTTATATTTATATATGTATATGTATGTAAATATATATATATATATATATATATATATATATATATATATATATATATATATATACATATACTTCAATGCGAGAGTGGGAAGTGATTACATGGCCTGGCCTACATGCCTTGGTCATTTCGGAAGAGGCAGGCTAAATGAAAATGGGCAGAGGCTACTGGAACTATGCCTTTTACATGGACTATGTGTTACAAATACCTACTTCAACTGTAAGGCTATTCACCAAGTGTCATGGAGGCATCCCCGCTCGCAACACTGGCACCAATTAGATCTCATAATCACAAGACGCACACAACTGGCTAGTGTCCTCCTCACACGCAGCTACCATAGCGCAGACTGCGACACAGATCATTCCTTAGTGGCTAGCAAGATAAGGTTACTGCCAAAGAAACTGTATCACACCAAAAACAAAGGCAAACCTCGCATAAGCACCTACTCCACCAATAACCCAGAGAGAACGGAAGAATACAACCATAGACTACAAGAAGCTCTTGAACTAATGCCACCAATAGACACTATTGAGTCCAAGTGGTCTCATCTGCGAGACACTATCTATAACTCGGCTATCACGGCATTTGGCAAGAGAGAACGCAAAAGTGCAGATTGGTTCGAGGCTCACTGGCAGGAAATGAAGCATGCCACTGATGCTAAAAGAAAGGCTCTCTTGGCTTATAAAGACACGCCTTGCCCAGCCACTCTACAAACTTTTAAAAGTGCCAAGAAAAACACCCAGCAGGCAGTTCGCCACTACGCTAACACATATTGGCTCAATCTAAGCTCCAGCATACAGTCAGCTGCTGATAGAGGAGATGCAAAGGCTATGTACGAGAATATAAAACAAGCAACAGGGCCTCTGATCTCCAAGACTGCGCCCTTAATGTCAAAAACAGGGGAACTTATTACTGATCGGGATAAACAACTCAAACGGTGGATTGAGCACTACTTGGAACTATACGCAACAATGAACCATGTCTCAACCGCTGCCCTGGACGATATCCCAGACCTGCCGGTCATGGATGAGCTTGATACCCTACCCACCCTAGAAGAGGTAGGTAGAGCCATCGATTGTCTCGCCTGTGTGAAAGCCCCTGGCAATGATGGAATTTCACCAGAGGTTCTAAAATGTGGAAAGGAAGTTCTATTACGGCCCTTGCACGATCTCCTTACTATGTGCTGGGAACAGGGACAGCTACCACAAGAGTTGAAAGATGCAAACATTGTTACATTGTACAAGAACAAAGGAGACAAGAGTGACTGGCGTGGAATCTTCCTTCTTAGCATAGTTGGAAAGGCCTTCGCCCGAGTTGCATTAACACGATTGCAGACCCTAGCAGCGCGTGTACTCCCAGAATCGCAATGTGGCTTTCGAGCCGGTAGGTCAACCATAGACATGATCTTCTCTCTGCGCCAGTTGCAGGAGAAATGCAGGGAACAACATATGCCTCTATACATCGCGTTTGTCGACCTCACTAAAGCTTTTGATCTTGTCAGCAGAAGCGGCCTCTTCCAGATCCTAAAAAAAATAGGCTGCCCTGCACGTCTGCTTAACATCATCGAGCAGTTCCACTATAACATGCAGGGCACAGTATGCTATGACGGTGCCACCTCAGAAGCTTTTCCAGTAAGTAGTGGAGTAAAGCAAGGCTGCGTGCTAGCTCCTACTTTATTTGCAATCTTCTTCTCCATCTTACTCCAGTATGCCTTCAAGAACAACAGCGAGGGGATATACATCCACACTAGAGCAGACGGGAGATTGTTCAACATTGCGCGCCTTAGAGCTAAGACCAAAATAAGAAAGGTCATGCTACGTGAGCTCTTATTTGCAGATGACGCCGCTTTAGTATCTCACTCAGCAGACGGCCTGCAGAGCCTTGTATCCAGTTTATCCGCTGCCTGCAAAAAGTTTGGCATGATCATCAGATTAAAGAAAACCAACATTATGGCTCAGGACGCTGGCACTCCCCCCACTATCTCCATCGACGACTGCGACTTGGATGCTGTTGACAGATTCACATATCTAGGGTCGAACATTTCGAGCACTCTCTCAATGGAGGATGAGATAAGTGGTCGGATAGGGAGGGCCGCAACTGTCATGACGAGATTGAAGAAAAGAGTCTGGTCCAATGCCAAGCTCACAACAAGAACTAAGCTGCAGGTATACCAGGCCTGCGTACTGAGCACACTCCTCTATGGATGTGAGTCTTGGACCACATACAACAGGCACGTAAAAAGGCTCAATGGCTTCCACCTCAGATGCCTGCGCCGCATCCTTGACATCAAATGGCAGGAAAAAGTCCCCAACACGGATGTCCTGTCTCAAACAAATATGTGCAGCGTCCCAGCCCTTTTAATCCAAAGACGCCTCCGCTGGCTTGGGCACGTCAAGCGAATGCAACCTGGTCGCATACCTAAGGACGTGCTGTACAGCGAGCTGGCGATAGGGAAAAGGTCAGTTGGACGGCCTCGTCTCAGATACATAGACATTTGCAAAAGAGATACGAAGGCGGCTAACATCAACATCTCAAATTGGGAGGACTTGGCGGAGGATCGATCCACATGGCGGGGCATCGTGAAGGAAGGATCACTACGTGCCGAGGAGGTCTACAGGGCGGAAGCAGCTGTGAAGAGAGCGCTGAGAAAGGCAAGAAAACACTACTCCACTGCATTCGTGTGCGGGACATGCACAAGAGACTGCCATTCAAGGATCGGTCTCATTAGCCACACGAAGAGCTGCAACCAGACAAGATAATCTATCGTCTCTCGTAGACGGAAAGATGCCATACCATATATATATGTATATATATATATATAGAGAGAGAGAGAGAGCTATTAGTAATATCATTCGTGTCATACCTTTTAAAACTGAGATGCAGTCTTTCCTTTAAATATTGATTGACGAAAGTCCTTACCTTTTCATGACGTAAGCAGTCCCCCCTTTTAATGACGTAGGTCTTTACATTTTAACAACATACTTTCTTGACAGTGTATATTTGGTTTGATGCATAGTTTGAGGGGTGGTGGGTGGCTGTCTAGAGAACACGGTGTGGATGAAAGGGATATTTGTGTGTACACATCCCCTAAAATGGCCAACTAATTAGCGCTCTCTACGTCATTACTCTGTAGCTTCAAGAGCTCTCTCCGATAGACGAACCCAATGAATCACTGGTAAGAATTTATTGACTCAGACGGCTTGGTGCTACACATATGTTCATAATACAGTTCTCATTTGTTGATGTTGTTGTTGCTACCTTCAAACATCATCTTATTTATGTCTTTATTCATAAAAATATAGGAGCAGGAAAGTGCCGAACATAAAAAGTGTACATGTAATAGCAGCTTCACAACACCCCCCTCTCCATCTACCACACACGTGCTCTGCTTACTTCACTTAAATACGAACGGTTTTCTGTTGAGCTGACGAAGGCGTTTTGCCGAAACATGTATTGTTGTATTGGCGCATGGTGTTTTATTGACGCATGGTGTTTTATTGACGCATGGTGTTTTATTGACACATGGTGTTTGACACCCGGTGTTTCATTGACGCATGGTGTTTTATTGGCGCATGGTGTTTTATTGACACATGGTGTTTTATTGACACATGGTGTTTTATTGACGCATTGTGCTTTATTGACACATGGTGTTTGACACCCGGTGTTTCATTTACGCATGGTGTTTTATTGACGCATGGTGTTTTATTGACACATGGTGTTTTATTTACACATGGTGTTTTATTTACACATGGTGTTTTATTTACACATGGTGTTTTGTTGACACATGTTTTATTGACGCATGGTGTTTTATTGACACATGGTGTTTTGTTGACGCATGTTGTTTTATTGATGCATGGTGTTTTATTGACACATGGTGTTTTATCGACACATGGTGTTTTATTGACACATTTTTTTGTCCGCAGCCCAGTCCATTAAAAACATAATAAAAACGACTCAGTGACAATGTATTAAGTAAGAGACGGTGATTCGTCTGCTCGGATAGCATTTCTGTCTCCGCCCCTGTATGGCGTGTAGTTCTGTTAAGATAACTGCATAGTAACGTTTGAAAAAGTCGCCGACATCAACACCAACAAGGAACCAGGGACTGGGGTTATGCTCACCTGTCATCAACACCAACAAGGAACCAGGAACTGGGGTTATGCTCCCATGTCATCAACACCAACAAGGAACCAGGAACTGGGGTTATGCTCCCATGTCATCAACACCAACAAGGAACCAGGGACTGGAGTTATGCTCACCTGTCATCAACACCAACAAGGAACCAGGGACTGGAGTTATGCTCACCTGTCATCAACACCAACAAGGAACCAGGGACTGGGGTTATGCTCACCTGTCATCAACACCAACAAGGAACCAGGGACTGGGGTTAAGCTCACCTGCAAATATTCTCCATTTTTTTTCTCTGTTCTCCCCCCCTCCACCCCAGGACACTCAAATTTGTAGCCCTACCTGCTATGTCAATGTCGTAATAGTAGCTCCGAGATCTCTTGGTTGACTCGTCCGTAAAGGGGGGGGGGGGGGGTCAGGTATTGGAGACATTGATTTCACTCACACATTATGATTATGTTATACTTGGAGGTGAAGCCCACATTGTTAACTCACCCTAGTGACGCCGCTGTTTTAAGTATGTCTATTGAGTACTTATTAGACAGAGGATTTTTATTTTTACCCCATTTGGCAAACTGTGGTATATAGAAATAGAACAGTTGCTTTGTCAGCTCTACAAACTAAAAGTCTCTCTACTGTCAGTTACAGTCTTGTCATCTATCGAAACAGAGGCGTAGCTAGAGTGTTTGGCGCCCGGGGACAATATTTATTTTAAAGCGCCTCCCTTTCTTTTTCAATCCTAAAAACCATTATTTCCATCAATAAAATAATATCAAAGCACATGTTGGCGCCCCTTACTTGTCTGGCACCCAGGGACATCTGTCCCCCTTAGCTACACCTCTGTATGAAAACATTCAACTGACGCTGTCGAGCTTAGTCAGATTTTAATGACAACCTGACGTTGCTGTGTGGAGCAGGTTGGAATAAATCTTAATAACCAATAACCGAATTAAAACAATGGCTCTGAAAACCGTTATTGTGCTGAAAAACAAGGGGCGCATTTGAATCGGTCAAAACTAATGCGTGTGTCTGATATATGTTTAAAAACGTTATGGAACTCTTTTTAAATATTTAATGGGTCGCAAACTTCACTGCTGAATTAATTCCCCCTTACTTGACAATATATTTATCTTTGTCAGCTCTTAAAAATTGGTTCCCCCTTCTGTCATTTCCCATTTGTAAATGTCTACCCACACTCACGGGAAAGAGAAAGTTTGAAAAGAATCGATTGTTTCGCCGTGTGTACAACCCCGTGGTTTCTGATTGCTCCGATATTGTATCTCACCGCCAGGTATCTAATTTCTCATATGCGAGGGTTCTCATTCGTTTCTCCGCGTCTCATATTTCCAAAACCTCCTCGTGTTTATCGTCACCCATGACTTATTTCTGTGACCCACTCTGATCAAACGTCACGTGTTCCCAAACGAATACCGGCTGAGCACGTGCTCTGTACAAATACACCGAGAGCTGGCCAACCACGCCTATGACTGCCCGGATAAAAAGTCAAAGGTTCCCAAACAAATACCAGTTGGAGTCCATGCCGTTAATTAGGTTACCAGCTTTACTCCCCAAACCCCTCCCTGCCCCCACCCCTAAACCCTCCTACTCCCTTCCCACTTACAAATCCGATAATCTTATAATATACTACATTACATATATCCAGAGTCGTGGCGTGACTTTTGGGGGGCGCCCTCCTAATATTCAGTTTTGTTTCCGTTCCATTTGAAGTTGATTTTTCCTCATCTCAAAGTTTGGACCACTGTAATATCCAAAGCCCCGCCCCCTCCCCCCCCCCCCCTTTTACAGCGGCGGGCGTTCCTCGGCCTACGTGACGGCTCGGCCTGCATACATTTCAAACTACGGATGCGAAACATCCACAACCAGGAGACGGTAGGTAGCTACTTTACGAGCCTGACTCGTCGTTGCCACTACCACCTTACTTATCACGTCATTACGACCGTCGGCTGTTTCTACGTCATAACTGTGTTTGTTTGTTTTTTCCCGATTCCACCAACATGCGACAATATTCACGTATGGGTACGTGCCTTGGACAAATTCCCAGTGCGCTTTTACTGTCTCCATGGCAACGCAATTTGTTTATTTTTTTCAATGACGCCAATAAACTTCGAGCTCAAGTATGACAGCTGAAAATAAAAAGGGAGAAAACTCGCCTTGTCCCTTGGGGCTGGAAAGCGCATCTTTCATCGATAAGGTTATTTTGAATCTTCCATTCAACCACTTACTCGAGTATCACTCACATGCTACTGTAATTTGTAATCAGCTTGAAATGGCAATGTAGGAATTTATGGCCATTACAAATACGAGCTTCGGGGGGTATGGTGATGTCATGAAATACAGTTGATGCTTTCTCTTCGCGCCTTTAAAACAGCAGCGAAATATTGCCAAACCCAACACCACCACAGTTACCCAACACCACCACAGTTACCCAACACCACCACAGTTACCCAACACCACTAATTACCCAACACCATCGATTACCCAACACCATCGATTACCCAAAACCACCAATTATCCAAAACCACCAGAGTTTACATAGTCGTGTAAAAAACAGCTAAATAGTGAATATCCCGTAAAAATGAATTATTCTAGATAGGAAACAACTCAACATATTGTATAACTTTAAATAGTAATCAACTCTAAATAATGAACAACTTTAAGTAGTAGTGAACGACTCTATGTAGTGAACAACTCTATGTAGTGAACAACTCTAAATAGTGAACAACTATAAGTAGTAGTGAAAGACTATAAATAGTGAAAAACTCTAAATAGTGAACAACTCTAAATAGTGAACAACTCTAAGTAGTGAACAACTCTTAAGTAGGTAACAACTCTTAAGTAGTGAACAACTCTTAAGTATTGAACAACTATAAGTAGTGAACAATTCTGAGTAGTGATAATCTCTAAATAGTGACAACTCTAAGTAGTGAACAACTGTAAGTAGTAGTGAACAAATCTAAGTAGTAGTGAACAACTCTAAATAGTGAACTACTCTAAACAGTAAACAACCTAAATAGGGAACAACTCTAAATAGGGAACTACTCTAAGTAGTGATCATCTCTAAATAGTGAAAAACTCTAAGTAGTGAAAAACTCCAATTAGTAGTAACACCTCTAAGTAGTAGTGAACAACTCTAAGTAATAGTGAACAACTCTAAGTAGTGAACAACTCTGTATTTCAAATAGAAACCTTCTGTTCGAGTTTATGCTTTATTTCTAATTTGCAATCATAAATAATAAATTCTCTGACCCTGGCCTTAGTTCGTGTAAACTAACATTACTGATCGGAAAACTCCAGGGCTAAACATTATGTTAAGCAATTATGTTAAACAAAAACAGAACCTACAGAGTAGGTCAAAGATGTCTACTACACAATCCTTTAACTTGAACACGGACCAGGGGTCACCCTACTTTAAAAAAATTGATTGTGACATTAAAATTCGGCCCATTTTGGTCATAAATCATTTCAAATCTATTTTTAGGAAATGTTCAAAAACTTGATATTTATGATATTGTAAAATGAGCTGTACTATCAGCATGTTATTAAATATGAACCAAAAAATATTTCATAATATGAAAGTTATTAGTCCCGTTAGTTTCTAGTAAACTGTTTACAGTGTTATCAACGTTAGTATTGAGTCGTCAACAATGCTCTAACAATGTTTTAACTGTAAATTTTTGTATTACTAATATTCATAGGAACTCCCGAATTAAACCAAGACTGGCATGAATTACACAGGCCAGAGTGCGAAATTTACAGTGCAAAATTTATTGTGCAAAAATTACAGTGCATAAATTTACAAGTCCAGGGTCTAGGGGGGAAGACTTTCACAACTTGACGAAGGAGGGATAGACGCCCCTGTAAATAATGGATCTTAAAGGATTAATCTAGTGCATTTAAATAATTTGTTATAAGGAAGGGCTAAAAGAGAAAAATTGTATGTAGATTTAATTCCTAGAGCCGCCAAGCGGCAACAGGTGGTATCATCGGTTTGTTTGATTCAGACAAACTTTGCTATGGACGTATTGGACTTGAATCTAATTAGCATAATGTACTAGACCTTGGCTTTCAGTTATTTTTCATATACATTTTCTGATCCTTGAAATGAGGATAAATAATTCGCACCCGCATAAACGCAAATTAAAACGAGCATTGATAGTAGATACCACGAAACTCACTTGCGCACAGTGTCTGCGCATGTCGAAAGAGGACGCAAAATTTTAGAGTCCATTTTAGAATCACTTCTACGTTGACCTCGGGTTTATGCGTTTTACGCCACAGTTTTCTAATTATAAATGAGTTTTGTAATCGATAACGTAAACTCGTTAATTTGTCTCACGGTGAAGCATACCTTTTATGTCACCTTGACCCTTCAGCAAGCTTTAAATACTTAAATACTAATTTATTTATTTTTTTGAGATTCCACCACATTGGAAAATAAAGTATTCTGTTCAGCATCTATATTGGAAAGGTAATACCTTTGAAATAGTCACTTCACTATTTCCGTTCAATGTTAGCCCTTTCAGATTGTGATCAGCCCACTATCCCTGGTGGGGAGTGTGGAAATAAATGTTGCCCTATTTTGTATCTTCACCGAGAACTGGAGTTAGCTCTCAATAAGAATGAATAAGATAGTTTTAATATTCTATAATCTTTAAATATTTGAATAAATCTAAGTAAATTGTAATTTTAGAATACCTAATGATAGTGTACGTTGTAAATTAGTTTAACTGAGAGATACAAACTCGAGACAATAATTCGAAAACTCAAAAAATTATTTTCAATCAAGAGGCGGACACCGAAAAGTCACATCCCTCGCCCCTCCCCCCCCCCCCCCTATTACACGACGCTACAAAAACACAAAAAAAGATGCATGAAAGTCAGGGCCGACCCTAACAATTGCGGGGCCCTATGCGAAACGGATTGCGCGGGGCCCATTCTGGGTAGAGGATAATGATAATAAGTGAAAATTAAGATTTTGTATTAGAAAATAAATTCGGGGCGGGGCCCATTGCGGCCGCATATGTTGCAGTGGCCTAAGGCCAGCCCTGATGAAAGTTATCTCACGCTACTATTTCTATTAACAATCACGTTTCGCTATCAGTGTAGTGGCTATCTGAAACCCAAATATCATGAATATAGTGTTAGATTCATTTGAAAGTAAAAGAGCTCAGTTCTACTTGTCAACAGGGCCCAGTAGATAAAAGTACTTTGGTTCTACTTGTCGACAGGGCCCCGTAGAAAAAGGACTTTGGTTCTACTTGTCAACAGGGCCCCGTAGAAAAAGTACTTTGGTTCTACTTGTCGACACGGCCCAGTAGAAAAGTCGCAAATTTTTTTTTCCATAAATTCCCTGCATCATTTCTGGAAACAAGGGTCTTTTATGATTATATGGTTTATGTATGATTCAAGTGTTCTTGTATGATTGTATGGTCCATGTATGATTATATGGTTCATGTATGATTATATTTCCCATGCATGATTATATTTCCGTGCATGATTGTATGGCCCATTAATGATTATATGGCCCCTGTATGATTATATGGTCCATGTATTATTATTTGGTCCATGTATGATTATATAGTTATTTTATGATTATATGGCCCATGTATGATTATATGGCCCATGTATGATTATATGGTCCATGTATGATTATATGGTTCATGTATGATTATATGGCCCATGTTATTATACGATTCACAAAGAAGAATATGGCTCATAAATGATTATATGGTTTATGTATGATTATCTGATTTGCGTACAATCATATAGCTGCCATATGACTGATGGGGATGAAATAAATTGAAAAGCAAAGTATTAGCATTTGATATTTAACGTCAGAAACGAAATTTCCAACTAATTTTTCTCATAACAAATTGCATGCAATGCAGGAAATGTTTCCTCTTACCTTCGCACGTTCTCTTGCATGATAAAAGTTTTTTTTAAAAAATGACATTTAATGTTAAAACATCATCTTTTACTTTGGGACGTGACACGCCAGGAGAGTTATTTTTATATTGCCCCCAAACACCATCCCCACCCGCCTCAATACCCCCCCATTCACTGTATTGAGAAAATCACTTTAAAACATGGATACACATATAGGTTTGTGTTATGCAAGTTATTTAGCACCTGTTTAATATATATCTCTCTGCGCCGACGTAGAACTTAATCAGTGCTCACGAAAACACATGAGCAATATCGGCCGTCCTGGGTCAATGGGTTTTTATTCCCCCAAATCGTATACACCAGTTTGCAGTGTCGGGGTTGGGGGGGCGAAAGGGGGTGTGTAATCCCTAAATGATCAAATAAACAGACAGGATCTATTTTTAAACCCTACCTATAACCTGATATTTCCCTCACCGCCAACATGTTTCTACTGCAATGTGCAGCAACAATCCTTGAGACTGTAATAATATTCTCGCAGCCTTAGATTGGATGCAATGTTGAACAATTTCTTGACGCCAAAAATTGCGACTACACCTCGACAATTGGAAGAGGTGAACAGAGAATTGGAAGAGGTGAACAGAGAATTGGAAGAGGTGAATAGAGAATTGGAAGAAATGATCAGAGAATTGGAAGAGGTGATCAGAGAATTGGAAGAGGTGATCAGAGAATTGGAAGAGGTGATCAGAGAATTGGAAGAGGTGATCAGAGAATTGGAAGAGGTGATCAGAGAATTGTTCGTTTTTTAAAAGCCATTTTCGTTTAAATGAGTTGGGACCATTTGTCCTGGATACGAAAATAGACAATTGACATTTTTACATTTGTTTAAGAACTTTAAAAAATATATATTTGAATCGATATGTTGAATTTAAAAAAAAACGTACATTCATATTTCGTGCATAAATAGTCATAAAAACGTGATGATATATATACATGATTTATTAACACTGTCTAAAAAATATCAATCGA
Organism: Omphiscola glabra; assembly: GCA_964017045.1. Lineage (NCBI taxonomy): Eukaryota > Metazoa > Mollusca > Gastropoda > Lymnaeidae > Omphiscola > Omphiscola glabra. The sequence goes on from OZ024796.1 coordinate 2,756,269, forward strand.
TTTTTTCTTTGCGAAACTTTTCCACGATTCCTGGACAATATTCCAAAGGTCATTCCTCAAAGCACACCAATACTCCTCAACAACAACAAAATATATATATAAATAACGTGTTATGTAAAAATTTCCATTTTTTTCCATTCAATCGTCTTCGTCTAACATTTGTTCTTCTTCTAATCCATGTTAGTTTTAAATGGAAAATAAAAGGAGCTCGACGTCATGACTAACCCCCAGAGGATTAGCCTAACGGAAGCGGTAGGATTACCACTGTCAGGTGTCTAAAAAAAAAAAAAAACCAAAAATCAAACCACCAGGGGACATTCGCTACATGACACGGATCGCAGATCGTATTAATCAAAATTTGAGAACCCCAGTCTACCTAGCCCTGATGTGAACGTTTAGATGTTTTGTGTTGTGCATGTTCCACTGGCTCTCATCCCGTTTGTTGTGGTGGCAGGTGCAGGCGATAAATGGATTACTGTGACGTCAAGTTTGTTTGATAGAAATGTTTATTGCCGGGCAGCTGAGCGTGTGGCTTTGCTAATCGGCAGAAATTGCTAATATCAAATAATTCGATACAAGATACTGAAACTAAATGTAGTATTAGTTCCTATTATAATATCAGATTTGATAGAAGAAGTTTCTAACATCAAATTTGGTAGATGAAATTGCTAATATAAAATTTGATTTAAAAAATAATGATATAAAATTTGTATATTAGTTCCTATTATGATTTCAGATTTGGTTGAAGAACTTGTTAATATCAAATTCGTTAGAAGACGTCGCTAACATCAAATTTGGTACTAGATGTACCAATATATTATTTTTAGGTACACGTAGCTAAAACCACGTCTGCTAGTAGTTTTAACCGTTATAAAAGGAAGTAGTTGCTAATATCAAATTAGGTACGCATTGAATAATATCGACTTAGGTAATAATTCAAATATATTTGTTAGTACCTGATAATGTCATCTCTATAAGTTAACATTGCCAAAAGCCACTTTTCCTAGATGCTACTAAAATGACATGCAAGAGCGGCCCTTATAGTTTGTGACGTAGACTTTTCTACAGCTAGGCGTGCTTTTATATGTTACCGTCTTTCTGGCAATAAATTCGAACGTTTATGTGGCAGAATATGTTTCATTATTTTGTGGCCACATTAACCCTGTCATTGCGATTGTTTGGGTTTATTTTTGGTCCAATTGAGCACTATGTGACATAAAGTCATTTTTACCCCTGCAACATGTCATCGGCTGTTTGTATTCGATCCAATTACTTCTTATTTACTTTACGAATCTGCGTATGTCTCATAAACTTGAGTTATTAAATCGAGAAGACGTACCGATATTGTGGTGCAGTGTTAATACTGATCAAAGCCGTTTTTGGAATATCGTATATAACAACGGATAAATTGTATGACATCCCATTGCCGTACTTCTTTTTTTCTCTGATCAAATTTCATTAGCAATTGTTATTTTCCATCCCATTTCCTTAATATCCCGTAATTCTATTTCATTCATATCCCAAGGATACAGTTCATTCACATCCCAAGGATACAGTTCATTCATATCCCAAGGATACAGTTCATTCATATCCCAAGGATACAGTTCCGTCAAAATGTTAATTTATTTCCACTTCTAAATTATTATTTTTTTAAGACCGGAGATAAATTTCCATCTCATAGAGTCATAGAGTAGACATAACTTGAAAGGCCATAATGTAGTTAGAAATATCTATTTAATACATGTCAATAGCCTAAATGGATTCATATCCATATTTCATGGATACATGTCCATGTCAAACATCACGAAATTCCCAGTCACGGGGATAATCCTGGCATTCTTGGCCAACCTGCTTGGGCCGACCTTTTATGCTTGTTAATGTGAAACCTGTTTGGGACCATCTCTGCGAGATTAACTCATTCAAAAGTCATGTGCTGTTCTCACATCGCAGTCCGGCATCAGACGGGTAGGGGGTTGGTTATGTTTTATTAATCTGTGCAGACCAATATTACCGCGTTTTTTTCATACCACTCACGGAGCATACGTTATCGGGAGCAACCCGGCGGCCATTTTGAGCATCCAGAAAAAGATTATTGATTTAATTTTTTTTCCTGTCCATTTTCTTTTTTTTTTTTTTACGGCCAAAGTTAATTTTAGATAACCATGTTTTGTGCTGTCATCAGAGTTATGTTGCAAGCTCCTGACAGCAATTGGGGAGGGGGAGGGGGAGGGGCGTCTTAACATGGGCGTGTTAACATGGGTGTGGGTTAATATCTCTGCGCAGGTTTTAATATTTTATTTTGGGTGGGAGTGGTTCAATTTTCAGTTGTCAGGGGTCGATAGCCACGTATTAGGGGGTCAGAGCTTTTTTAATATGTTTGGATTTTGCTGTTTTGTGTCACAATGTCCGCTTCGTGTGTGTGTGTGGGGGGGGGGGGGGGGTCAGTATAGTACGAGTGATGTTAGTCGTTGCATTTTTGCATTTTGTGTCTTTTTCTAGCGTTCTTTGGTCAGGTTTTTGCTTTTGACATTTGGGGAGAAATCAGGTGTTTGGAGAATTGGAGTGGGTAAGATAGACATTGGGGAAGTCTAGTGTAAGGCATGGGCGTGTAAGGTGCTTGGACATTGGGGAAGTCTAGTTTAAGGCCTTGGCGTGTGAGGTACTTGGGTTTTAAACATTTTAAATCCATGCGCCGGCTTTAATAGTTTTTTCCTTTGATTTGGAATCTTGACGATCAGACCACACGACTCTTGTTCTGGAATCATTCTTACCAAACACGGTATTCTGTCATCGTGGAGTAACTAGGGTCCATCTTCGGTTAATAAATGCAAAAAGGTTGTTACAGTAAAAATAAGCAAGATGTATGCCAATGTACATATGTTAAGGAAGAGAATTGTTCATAACAAAATACATAGAAATATATTTGTCAGTGAATAGGGAAAACCCTTTTAGGAAACCCAGAAAAAAAATCAAATCAAAATGTTTGAGTTACCCGTGGTTACCAGTTCTGCTCAAATATCACAATGTCTATTTTTTAAAAAGTTTTTTTTTATTTTAAAGATATGCCTTAAACCGATATACCTTACAACCAGGGCCGGATTAAGCCATTTTAGTGCCCAAGGCACAAACCCACATGGGTGCCCCCTTCTGCCCGGGGCCCCTCATCTTTCACTGACTGTGACCGCTGGTATGTTCAATATTATGCAAAGAAAACAGTTGTTAACAAATATGTTTGTAGTTTGTATTACTATCACTTATATAAAACCTACAATAAAGTATTTCTGTATTAAAAATTAATAGTTAATACATTTTGAAATAATAATAGACAAAAATACTTAATTTTTTATTAGATGAAAAAATCAAAAAGATATTGTCATTTACATTTTAAAGGTTTTTTTCCTAGATTTACATCTAGCGAAGTTTTTGAGTATATCGTCAAAGTTAATTTTGCGCAACACATCTGCCTCGATCATAAGCAGAGATAAGGAATCGAGCCTTTCTTGTTTCATTGTTGATCTATTTGGATTTTTTGTACGTTTCAACTGAGAAAAGGAGCGCTCAGTTGAACAGTTAGTAACCATTAATTTTAAAAATATGCGCAAAGCGATTTCAACATTTGCCAAGGCACACTCGATGTTGTCTCTAACTATTACTTTGTATAATTCTCCATGATTGAACGTGTTGTTTTCCGATTTTGATGCAGGAAACTTGTGGCCAATATATGAATGAAACTGTTGTAGTTCAGTACATAAATTATTGTTCAGATCTTTAGGATAAGCATTTATTAGTTCTTCGCAGCACTGAGATGTTTGTGATAGTGATACATCGACCAAACAAGAAAATCGAACAGCTACATCATTATATACTTGTCCTCGTCTACTCATTTCTGTCTCAAGTTTGTCAACATAGTGTAGAATGCAGATATACGAAATTTGTCTATGGCATTCAGAGATACCTCAGGGGCATCACAATCAATGACCACTGTCGTTCGTTTACGATTACGGGTCAAAGTTGACTTATAATCTACACTTGGTGTTATTATTTTTGCAGCTTCTTCAAATCTTTCAAATTCATTCCTAGATTTATGCAAGTGATCTGCTATTGAAGAATACAAATCAGCACACGTTTTCAAGTTCACATGCTCATTTTGTGTCTATTACTAAGGGGTTCCCGGTCGAATTAATTAATTAATGTACTATTTTAATATTATTTATTGAAAATATAAAAATGGTTTAAATTTTTTTATAAACTTCCCAAACATTTTTAAAATTCGAATACGACCGCATTATTTATTTACATGCCGAGTGAGTCCGCATGGTCCGCATTTTGCTCATTACCATTTACCAGGATATTTTTGAATTTTTTATGCGCTTAATTTTTTAAGCATTTAAGATTGTACCAAACTTGAATGTGAATTTGTATTATAATGTATTTCTTCATTTTCATAGCACTTGTTCAATTTTCAGTTGTTTCTGGGCTTAAATTTGTTCCAAAAAAATTTCTTGAGGACTTGTGGTGCCCCCAAACGCTTGGTGCCCCCAAACGCTTGGTGCCCAAGGCACGTGCCTTGTTTGCCTAGAGGTTAATCCGGCCCTGCTTACAACCGGTATGCTTAAAACTTAAATACCTTAAAACCCATATGGTTAAAACCGATATACCTTAACACCGATATACGTAAAACCGATATACTTAAAATCGATATACCTTAAAACCGATATAGTCAAAAACGATATTCTTAAAACGATATACCTTAAAACCGATATACTTAAAACCGACATTCTTAAAACTATATACCTTAAAACCGATATACTTAAAACCGATATTTCTAAACATTATATTTAAGCGTGGATATGGAGCGAGACGCAATTGATCACAACCTCTTCTTACACATTTGTTTTGTTTTTGTTCTGCGTACAAAAACTAATTACTAACTCGCATGGGTGGTCATGGTAGGAGCTCTCGCGTTGCTTACAGAGAAGAAACATGTTGTGACATCTAATCTATCAATTGGAAACATGTTGTGACATCTAATCTATCAATGGGAAACATTTAGTGACATCTAATCTATCAATGGGAAACATTTTGTGACATCTAATCTATCAATGGGAAACATTTTGTGACATCTAATCTATCAATGGGAAACATTTTGTGACATCTAATCTATCAATGGGAAACATTTTGTGACATCTAATCTATCAATGGGAAACATTTTGTGACATCTAATCTATCAATGGGAAACATGTTGTGACATCTAATCTATTAATGGGAAACATTTTGTGACAATTTGAAATATTGGATGAAATCTACTCTATCAATGGGAAATGTTGAACAAAATCTACTCTATCAATGGGTTACATTGGATGAAATCCATGGATAATACTTACCTCACATGGAAGGAAGCATTATCAATATTTCTCACAGGGAAGTATTATCCACATTCCACATTTCCCAAAGGACAGGATAGACACTTTTTCCATAGAGCAGTATCATACATATTTATCATAAGGCAGTATTATCCACATTTCCCATTGGGCAGTATATCCACATTTCACATATTACTGTTCTTATTGAAATTATCCACTTTTCTGACGCCATACATTTTGAGATGCACACACTGTCACAATAAATTTGAAAATTTTAATTTCAATTCTCTCACTGGACCCTATGGACTCCAGGCTAGGAAACATTATACAAATCTGTTATTTTAAGCCTTGTTTTAACACGATCACTAAAAACCTGTCAACTGTAGAACGTAGTCCATTAGGGCGTCATAGAAATAAAAACATTTTGCTTTACGTCCGCAAACGACCGTGTGCTACGTGTTTTCCACAAATGTCATCGCATCAACATGATTAAATCCTGTTTAATCATCGTATCAACATGATTAAATCCTGTTTAATCATCGTATCAACATGATTAAATCATGTTTAATCATCGTATCAACATGGCTAAACATGGGATTTTTTCCAATCAAAATAATTACTCCCCTGTCTACGGTAGTTTAAATATTATGTAATCATGTATTGTTTTAGCCAGCCAAACCCGTTCCAAACCGTCACAGCGCTATTCATATGGGAAATCTATCATTTCAAAACTCCGTTTTTTCGGTTGAAATAAGTTCAACTATACTGTCATTCAGACTACCACTGTGACGTTGTCTCAATACACCAATGCTGGACTCCACGGTACTGAACTCCCAGAGGCTGTCGAGTTGATGGAAGTGTTGAAATTGGGCTTTAGTAGCCTGGAACCTTGCGACACTGACTAAATTACGAACCAAAACGATCGCCTGTTTATATAACGGTATTGTAAAAGATATTTTTTAACTCAACTGAAAAATAATAAGACAGTATTTTTTTCCTTTGATTTTGGGAATGTTTTAAATATTTCAGATTCAATTTTTTTGGACACCTTCTCAACAGTTTCCGATAACACAAAAAGAAAAAAAAACAAGTTCAGAGTGGAGGCAGCACATATGACCAATTAAAAACATTTTAATTTTTGTTTTTTTTAAACTAATGATTTTAATTTGTTTCTTTGGCACTAAGGGTGTGGTTTATTTCAACCCCAACAACAACTTAATCTTCATGATCTCCGCATACAGCGAACAATAACATTATAATCTCTTTGCATTAGTCTTACATTTGTACCACTAATTTTTTTTTCTTTTTTTTTTTTTTTGGGGGGGGAGGGGGGTGTAGGTGCGGTGGTTTTAAAAAATTTCAATTTCCATAACTGAGATTTTTTTAAAATCCCCGCAAAGTTAAATATTAGCTTAGGCTCGTGAATAGCAAATTATGTTAACATCTTTCCCATGGGTCATTCCATTTCGAAATGATATAACTGACACTTTTCATCATGAATTTGTTCAACGCTATTATTTAATGATACATCAAAGATGCATCGAGTAAACTATAAAAGACATTGAGTGACGCTATCAAGCCATGATCTGGAGGCTGTGGCTGAGCGGTCTGAACTGACTCAAAACAAATGGCTGGTGGTCTGGAGTTCAATCCCCTCCAAAGCCAACATCCCAAGCACGCCCGGTGGGTGGGACTCGTTAGCTTTGGAGGCTAAGTGAAGGCAAACTCTGAATTCAAACCAGGAGCCAGAATGATCGTAACTTTAAACGTGTAACTAAGGAGGAGACTTTTTCACTGATATTAACACGTTGTGTAAACAGATTTAGATGGTTGCCTGACCATGAGAGTTCCAAGTTGTTACTCTTACGTTGAGCGATGTGCTGCCAAGCAATCCAACAACTGCATTTTTAGTTGACAACTAGATACGCAGCCCTGAGAAAGCTGTTACTACGCAACCGTTTCGTCACAGCTATTCCGCAAATTACTTTTGATGTGGAAACCCACTGTAGAATCCCCCCTAGAGGGCGCCCGATGCCCCACCCGGGACGGGGGTGGTGAGATAGTAGGACGTTAATGTACCACCCCTCCCCTGGGAGAGTGGGCTGCGAACGCCTTAAACGAAGCGTTTTCAGCCGACCGGACGTCCCCGGGCGGAGAGGACCTCCATCACCAACCCGATCTAGCTGTTGCGGGTGGGGGGTCTCTGGCGTACCTCCACACGTTCCGCGTCGGGGAAACCTGGCGCCTGGCGTGTGTGGGGGAGGGCCTGGGGGGGCATAAGGAGCTTAGGCCCGACGGCCCGCTGACGCCATTTCCCAATGAGATATTTGAGGTGACACCTGTCTCTTGAGAACAGTCAATTTTTTTACAATCGGTTCGAGCTCACATGAGAATACTCTGTAAAATAATCTAAAAACGTTCCTACTTGTTTTTATTTGACAGGTAGTTTGCCGCGTGTCCTCACTTCTTCACGTCATTCAGGATACTACAACCCTAGCTTGTGCTAACGAGTCCCTGTCAATTCAAGAATCTTCAAAGCAATTCCCGTATCAGCATCGAGATACACAGACGATGCCGACCCATCTTCCAGGCTGGAAAGTGGCGCCAAGTTCATATTGAGGCCCACGCCCTGCAACGATCATTGTAAGATGGATACATTCCTTGCTAGCACTGGACCTCACGACCGCCACAGTCGAGGGCGAGCGACCAGCCGCAGGACCACGCAGTTGGCCGCGAACTGGTTCCTGCTCCTTCCCGACCTGTTATGACGATGAGCAAAAGTTTGGTCTCGTGTCTAGGGGTCAAGGTCTCCCAGCTGAAGGTCATGTGTGGACTGTCCCTGGACTCTGCTGCCCGGGAGGAACGGGCCGTCAACGAAGTGGTCAGTGACCCCATCCCTTCGGCCAAATTTCTCCAAGCCTATAGACAGAAACGAAACGCAAAGCACTTTGCAATAGAGTTCAAGGTAAGGCGCATGGGGTTCAAGATATTGCTAATAGAGTTCAAGGTAAGGCCAATAGAGTTCAAGGTAAGGTCAATGGAGTTCAAGATATTGCCAATAGAGTTCAAGGTAAGGTCAATGGAGTTCAAGGTAATGCCAATAGAGTTCACGGTAAGGCCAATAGAGTTCAAGGTAAGGCCCATAGAGTTCAAGGTAAGGCCAATAGAGTTCAGGGTAAGGCCCTTAGAGTTCAAGGTAAGGCGGCTTCATTGCTCCCCTTTTTTCATTATTATCAATTATCATAAACGAGCTTAATGCATAATACTAACAGCAGGGGCGTCTCGGAAAATTATGTTTTGCCGCCACAACTAAATTACACGGAAAAAACCTCTACAAAAGTTGGCCGATATTGCTGACCCTAAATGTAAAGGACAAAAAGGGTCATCACATGCGGAACTTCCCTCCGTTCCCTTCCTACCGTTCCTTTCCTACGCCACTGATTGGCAGCCCTTAGTGTAGCTGATAAGACCGTCGCTGAAATAATTATTAATAATTAACTCTTATGATAGGGAGAAAGAGTTCGTAGTCTTGTGAAATCTAGAACGCAATACTTTGTTAGCATTAAGTAGTGCATGAAAAGACATTCACTGTTACCAATAGATCACGACATTTGCTGTTTACCAATAGATCACGACATTCGCCGTTAAACAGTAGGCTATCACAACATTCGTTGTTAACCAGTAGGCTATCACAACATTCGCCTTTAACCAGTAGGCTATCAAGACATTCGCTGTTGACCAGTAGGCTATCACGACATTCGCCGTTAACCAGTAGGCTATCACGACATTCGCTGTTGACCAGTAGGCTATCACGACATTCGCCGTTAACCAGTAGGCTATCACAACATTCGCCGTTAACCAGTAGGCTATCACGACATTCGCCGTTAACCAGTAGGCTATCACGACATTCGCTGTTGACCAGTAGGCTATCACAACATTCGCTGTTGATCCGTAGGCTATCACGACATTCGCCGTTGACCAGTAGGCTATCACGACATTCGCCGTTGACCAGTAGGCTATCACGACATTCGCTGTTGACCAGTAGGCTATCACGACATTCGCCGTTGACCAGTAGGTTATCACGACATTCGCTGTTGACCCGTAGCTATCACGACATTCGCTGTTGACCCGTAGCTATCACGATATTCGCTGTTGACCAGTCGGCTATCACGATATTCGCTGTTGACCAGTCGGCTATTACGACATTCGCCGTTGACCAGTAGGCTATCACGACATTCGCCGTTGACCAGTAGGCTATCACGATATTCGCTGTTGACCAGTAGGCTATCTCGAGTCAATTTAGTTTTTTGACCATCAGCCTTCTTCAGGGTGATCAGACAAATGATACATTTATACTATTTCATTGTTACCGCTGTCAGTCTGGTCTTCACTACTGAGCCATTTTTTTTTCTGCAGGCTTTATCCAGAAATCAGGAGGAGCATTCCACCAACGCTGCCTTGAGAAACATTTTGTTAAACAATAAACAGGAAGTTGTGCCATGTAAGTACCCGGATGTAGCTTTAAAAAAGAAGATTCAGAGTGATTGTCCCTGTTCTATCATTGTTAGAACTTCAAGCTCCTATTTGTATCAATTACTGTAAAACACTGCTGGTTCCAAGTTTCCCTCCAGGGCATGAAAAGTTATCTAGAAAGACAGTTAATTATCACAACACAAGAAGACAATGTCTTGATCGAAAATAATGGTTCCGGTTTCGAACAGTTTTTTCGGTATAGGTTCGTACACATGTGTTTTTTTTTTCCATTTGTACATGTTCGTTAAATATGGTTTGTCATTCCTGAGACCGGAAAGCGTCACATCGCTTTACGTCATGTTGCTATTTTCAGACATTATTTTCGTAAAACATGGCTTCTAACAATATATTTCCGCATATATATATATAAAGCAGTCACAGTTTGTTTGTAAATTCTTTTTTAAATAAAGTGGGTAACAAGTTTTCGAATAAGACCCACTACGCTGGCTCGCATTAACTTAGAAGTACCGAACAGCTGTTGAGAAATTGGCCAAACGGAATACTAGGAAGTTTTGTTAATATCTTAATGAGATTGGCCTGACTGTATGCCCGGATGTTCTATTAATAGATTTCTGCCATTAAATGACAAATCCTATTGGACAACCCAGCGTCTTTATTACACTTCTATAATGATATTCACTCCTCGATAGATTTGTGTTTGCATTCTTTCCGAATATGCCAAAATTGTGTTTCATTTGCCAGTAGATATATTTTACCGTGAAACCCATCAGTAGATATATTTTACCGTGAAACCCATCATTAGGTCTTGTAACGACACTCAATATTTTTTTTTTAAACAGTAAATTAATTTTAAAAAAAAACAAACATTTGCACCACCTACCATTGCAAACTGGTTTCCATGAATGTAACCGAAGAAATCACTTTTAACATCTCTTTCAAAGACATCACTTTTAACATCTCTTTCAAAGACATCACTTTTAACATCTCTTTCAAAGACATCACTTTTAAAAATCTTTCAAAGACATCACTTTTAACATCTCTTTCAAAGACATCACTTTTAACATTTCTTTCAAAGACATCACTTTTAACATCTCTTTCAAAGACATCACTTTTAACATCTTTTTCAAAGACATCACTTTTAACATCTCTTTCAAAGACATCACTTGAAACATCTCTTTGAAAGACATCACTTTTAACATCTCTTTCAAAGACAACACTTTTAACATTCTTTCAAAAACATCACTTTTAACATCTCTTTCAAAGACATCACTTCTAACATCTCTTTCAAAGACATCACTTTTAACATCTCTTTCAAAGACATCACTTGAAACATTTCTTTCAAAGACATCACTTGAAACATCTCTTTCAAAGACATCCCTTCAAACGTCTCTTTCGGTTTACCGTGAAACCCATCATTAGGTCTTGTAACGACACTCAATAATATTGTTTTAAACAGTACATTAATTTAAAAAAAAAAAAAAAAACATTTGCACCACCTACCATTGCAAACTGGTTTCCATGAATGTAACCGAAGAAATCACTTTTAACATCTCTTTCAAAGACATCACTTTTAACATCTCTTTCAAAGACATCACTTTTAACATCTCTTTCAAAGACATCACTTTTAAAAATCTTTCAAAGACATCACTTTTAACATCTCTTTCAAAGACATCACTTTTAACATTTCTTTCAAAGACATCACTTTTAACATCTCTTTCAAAGACATCACTTTTAACATCTTTTTCAAAGACATCACTTTTAACATCTCTTTCAAAGACATCACTTGAAACATCTCTTTGAAAGACATCACTTTTAACATCTCTTTCAAAGACAACACTTTTAACATTCTTTCAAAAACATCACTTTTAACATCTCTTTCAAAGACATCACTTTTAACATCTCTTTCAAAGACATCACTTGAAACATTTCTTTCAAAGACATCACTTGAAACATCTCTTTCAAAGACATCCCTTCAAACGTCTCTTTCGGTTTACCGTGAAACCCATCATTAGGTCTTGTAACGACACTCAATAATATTGTTTTAAACAGTACATTAATTTAAAAAAAAAAAAAAAAACATTTGCACCACCTACCATTGCAAACTGGTTTCCATGAATGTAACCGAAGAAATCAATTTTAACATCTCTTTCAAAGACATCACTTTTAACATCTCTTTCAAAGACATCACTTTTAACATCTCTTTCAAAGACATCACTTTTAAAAATCTTTCAAAGACATCACTTTTAACATCTCTTTCAAAGACATCACTTTTAACATTTCTTTCAAAGACATCACTTTTAACATCTCTTTCAAAGACATCACTTTTAAAATCTTTTTCAAAGACATCCCTTTTAACATCTCTTTCAAAGACATCACTTGAAACATCTCTTTGAAAGACATCACTTTTAACATCTCTTTCAAAGACAACACTTTTAACATTCTTTCAAAAACATCACTTTTAACATCTCTTTCAAAGACATCACTTCTAACATCTCTTTCAAAGACATCACTTTTAACATCTCTTTCAAAGACATCACTTGAAACATTTCTTTCAAAGACATCACTTGAAACATCTCTTTCAAAGACATCCCTTCAAACGTCTCTTTCGGTTTTGGAGTCTATCATTTGCTGACTATAGGTAACTAACCCTTTACTGTTTAGTACTATAACATTCATTTTTTCTCCAGACTTCGAATGACCCAGCTTGACGATTCCTTCATATTTTGAGAACTTCTCAGTTTTAAATATTATAACAAAAAAAGTCGCCCCTCCCCCACCCCCCCCCGGTTTTTTAAATCCGATTTTTGGTTACGATCCGAAAGTAATCAATTGCATTGTAAAAATTTATAACTTATAAGGTTTCTTTGTACTTATTTATAGATCTTCAATGATAAAGAGACTTAAAATTTTAGAATCTCTTATCTAGTTACAAACAAAAACCAAGAAAAATGTTGTGCTTTGTACACGTTATAACTTATGAGCTTGTCTATCTATTTTAAGATTCTATCTGATTCATAGACTTAACATTTAAGAATCTTTTATCTAGTAAAAAAGAACAAAATAAGAAAATAATGATGAATTATTCACGTATCACACATCGTAATGAAATCGATACAAATCACCAGGTCGCGCCGACCTTTGAGTGCGACAAGCCATAACGAGGCCATATGTGACATTCTCAAACTCACCAGCAGAGCGTCTCCTAATTAAATAATCGATTACGCTACAACTGGCCCGCGAGAGGATCGATTTCCTCTCCCCGGGACCCATGCCTGTTCATTGTAATCGGAGTCTTCAATGCGTGCTGAAGCCCGGGCAGGTGAAAGTGGACCGATACTCGTTAGCACCATACCCTCGGGGCGAATTCCCTCACCTGACAAAGATCGCGGTATCTATTCAAGAACTGGATTTATCCATTTTTTTCACCCGAAAGTTTTGATTAGAAATATATCGGGAAGGTATGCTCAATTGGCGTAACTAGTGTAATCCAGCAGCACTCGATCACGTGGGTCTACACAGTTCAGTCCTGGATCTTGGTTGTGAAGTCTTCCTTATAATGTTATGAAAAGTGATAGGATGATATCTAGTTAGTGATGCCGGTGCCCCAAATATGATATCTAATTAATTAGTATTACCGGCGCCCTAAAGATAATACCTGTAAATGGCGAGAGAAAAATAATTTGCATTTTTAGTGTATAACGGATTTTTTTTGTTAATGTATCCATCTATTAATTTTTTTTTAATACAAGAAAACCGTCCATAAAATTATTTTAGAAACAAAGAATTTATAATAAATTTTCATAATTTAATTTATTTATATTAAAGAAAAAAGATTGTGTTTTATTATGGGCTAACTCGACTGTGGATAAGCTTAAAGTAGATTAAACCCATTACAAATTTGGCGCACGTCCAAGCGTTGATACATCAAACATTGACAGGTTAAGCCTTACTGTAACTCAAAAGTTGGCCAATTTCAATCTATCTCTCTGTTGTTGGCCAATTTCAATCTATCTCTCTGGTGTTGGCCAATTTCAATCTATCTCTCTGTTGTTGGCCAATTTCAATCTATCTCTCTGTTGTTGGCCAATTTCAATCTATCTCTCTGGTGTTGGCCAATTTCAATCTATCTCTCTGTTGTTGGCCAATTTCAATCTATCTCTCTGTTGTTAACCAATTTCAATCTATCTCTCTGTTGTTGGCCAATTTCAATCTATCCCTCTGGTGTTGGCCAATTTCAATCTATCTCTCTGTTGTTGGCCAATTTCAATCTATCTCTCTGTTGTTGGCCAATTTCAATCTATCTCTCTGTTGTTGGCCAATTTCAATCTATCTCTCTGCTGTTGGCCAATTTCAATCTATCTCTCTGGTGATGGCCAATTTCAATCTCGTCTTTATTCGAAAGAAGTACATTTACGATTGATCAAACTGCCATGTATCAAAATGTCACGGTCGACTTGGCTCGTCTCGCGTTTTAGCCTGAGGGCCTTTGAAACACTAACAATTCACGACAGCTTACAGTGAATATTTTATTAAAGTTTTACAGCACAGTTTGAAAGTAAGATAATGACGATGCTAAGCTTCACAAAGAATCAAGTGACGTATGTGTCATTGATTAGAATAATCCCTGCAGCAATGGACGTTTTTATATTCTTTATATTAACATCGCTTTTCATCGTGGCTGACAAACGTTTGGGGCGGTTGCGAGGTCAAAGGTTGCGGATTCAAAGGTCGTGAGTTCAAAATACATTACAGGTCACCCTTAGCAATAGGAAGATGGCCACATTGTTTAAGTACGTCTTGGGGGGTTGGGCAATTTGCCAGTGGCCAGAGGCGTAGTTAAGGGGTGGCAGATGGGGCATATGTCCCGGGCGTCAGACTAGGTTGGGGTAAATGAGCTTTCTTGTTATTTAACGGATGAATATAATCAGTTTCAGAGTTTGTGGGGGGGGGGGGTTAAAATGAATCTTTTCCCTCTGACGCCAAACACTGTATATACGCCCCTACTAGTGGCGTCGTAATAGGGGGGTTGGCGTGGTCCACCGAGGTGTCACTTTTTCTTCATATGCAGGTGTTGCATTTTCGGAAAACAGCAGAGTTTGAATCGTGAAAGTAAGGGCAGCAAGAATATTTCTCGCCCAAGGTGGCACTAATAGTAGCTGAGCCACTAGGCAGTGTACCTATCGATACCAATATCGGCGATTATTTTCATCGGGGAGTAGGGCGGAACTTGAGAACGCTTATGAATCTTGATCATCATGATGTACCTTAGTCCTTGGACCGTTGGGGCGCCACAGATGACATGAAAACTATCCTTCTCCATTCCTCTCTGTCTTCTGCACTACGCATAGCATCGCCTAGTTTTAATCCCGTCCACTCTTTGATGTTATCTTCCCATCTTTTTCTCTGTCTTCCTCTTCTTCTCCCTCCTCTAGTTGTGCCCTGCATGATTTCTTTGGCGAGGCCTTGTTTTCTTGTTACGTGGCCAAACCATTCAAGTTTGCGCTTTTTTATCGTACTGCCCAATTGCTTTACGAATCCTTTCTTTTACTTGTTCATTGGTGATATGGTCTCTATAGCAGATGCCAAGAATGTTTCTGAAACATCTGATCTCCATCGCCTTTATTTTCCTTTCGAGTTCTGCTGTTAATGTCCAGGACTCACAGGCATACAAGAAAATGGAGAGGACTAGTGAGCGCATCAGCCTGATTTTGTTGCTGGGGGCTATATTTTTGTCCTTCCATATTTTCTTGAGTCTCTTTAGTGTAGTTGTGGTCTGCGCAATCCTAGCCATCCATTCGGGCTTGGAGCCTTCTTCTGAAACGATTGTTCCTAGGTATTTGAAACTGCCAACTGTCTCTAGTCTTTCCTCCCCGACCTTAATTTCAATGGCGATGCCAGTGGTGCTATTTGTCATCATCATTTTTGTCTTTTCTGCACTGATTTGCATGCCAAA
This sequence comes from Omphiscola glabra, assembly GCA_964017045.1. NCBI lineage: Eukaryota > Metazoa > Mollusca > Gastropoda > Lymnaeidae > Omphiscola > Omphiscola glabra. Next base: position 2,772,079 of record OZ024796.1, read on the forward strand.
GGACGATGAAGTCTTGTCGAGATGCTTTACTAGGTTGGCTAGCTCTTCTTCGCTTCCGGCCAGTCCGTCTATATCATCCGCAAAGCGTAGGTTGGTGATTGTTCTGCCACCAATGCTGACTGTTCCTACATGCGTTTCCAGTGCATGTGACATAATTCTTTCTAAGAAGATGTTGAACAGGGTGGGGGAGAGCAAGCAGCCTTGTCGTACTCCAACCGTGGTCCTGAACCAATCTCCGATGTTGTTGTTGAAGAAGACTGCACTGGTGGCCTTATGATAAAAGCTGCATATCATTCTGGTTAGGTTTGTGTTGATGTTGTAGTACCTCATGGTGGCCCATAAAGCAGCATGCCAGACCCTGTTGAATGCCTTCTTGAAATCCACAAAGACGTGGTATAGGTCGTGTTGGTGTTGAGCATATTTCTGACATAGTATTCGGAGGTTTAAGATCTGCTCTGTAGTGCCACGTCCTTGCCTGAAGCCCACCTGCTCTTCTGCAATGATTCTGTCGGCATATGGTCTTAGTCGGTTCAGTATGACTATTACGAACCGTTATGAATTGAGAATTTAATCTCTTAATTTTAGACTATGGCTCGTTCTAGAAACGGTCCATAATAAAGGACGATACCAACATTTAAAAATAATACCAAATAAAACGACAATCAAGGCCAGAGCTAATTACAATTAATAACTTTTTAATTTGTGAACTTCAATTAAATAATAACAGCAAGAGAAATATGATTGAAATTATAAACTTACAGATTTGCTGGTACCGGTACTGTATATAAAAATACAATGAGCACAAAATTGTACGAGGAAATAAAAATCTCTACACACAACAAAGTATGACATAGCATCTCGTGATCAAAACAAAATCTCTCTCCTCTCTATCGGTCAGCCTTTTTATAGGCATTTCCTACTAATGTCTAGAACCGTCTAATGCATTGTTTTGCCTTCTCGTTTTATCCAGAATATTCTATTATTTTCGACAGTTCTCCTGACTAGAATAAATAAGGTTTTTCTAGCCACACTTCAAAGGCGGTCACGAGAGTTCACGAGGGGTCATGCACGTGGGACGCGAGATAGTCGTGCTAAAAAATACGTCATCCTTCATAACACCTCCCCTCTTAAAAGAAAAAATTTCATTTTTCAAAAAATCGAATGTTTTTCCATTAAACAAGTACAAGAAAATACATTTCTTCCTTTCAAAAATATTAAACAAGCTTCTTAATAGCTTATAATCAACTACATAATTTTTATGCAGAGAAAATTAATTTCTGGACAAAGTATCAGCAATCACATTATCTTTGCCTTTGATATGTTTTATGTCCAAATTATATTCTTGTAAGAATAGACTCCATCTTAACAATCTTTGAATTTTGGAGACCATCTTACTCAAAAATGTTAAAGGATTGTGATCAGTAAAAACAAGTACTGAATGTAAGTAACAACTGACATAAAAATCAAATTGTTGTAGAGCAAGAATTAAACCTAAACGTTCTTTTTCTACAGTGGAATAATTTTTCTGATGGGAGTTAAATTTCTTTGAAAAATAACAAACGGGATGATCTACACTGTGGTCATCTTCTTGAAAAAGAACTGCACCAATGCCAACATCACTGGCATCTACAGCTAATTTAAACTGTTTGTTAAAGTCTGGTGCAATGAGAACAGGAGCATTAGCTAGTATTCTTTTAATGTTTTCGAATGCTTCCTGACAGGCATCTGACCAATGAAATTTTGCATTTTTCTTTAACATATTACTTAGGGGAGAAGCAATAACTGAGAAATGTTTGCAAAATTTTCTATAGTAACCTGCCATTCCCAAAAATCTCATTAACTGTTTTCAGTAGTGGGTGGTGGAAGTGCTGCAATAGCATTTATCTTAGCTTGAACAGGTTTTACATGACCTTGACCCACCATGTGACCTAAATATTCCACAGTTGCATGACAAAATTCACACTTATTTAAATTTACAGTTACATTTGCCTGCAAGAATTTTGTAAATAGAGATCTTAATTGGTTTACATGTTTGGAAAAATCTTGACTGTAAATAATTACATCATCAATATAGGCGCTGCAATTTTCCTGGTCAGCAATAATGTTGTTAACTAGACGTTGGAATGTAGCTGGGGCATTTTTCATTCCAAAAGGCATTACTTTATATTGGTATAAACCATCTATAAGATCGTCTATCCTTGGAATCGGAAAGGAATCAGACTTTGTAACTGAATTCATTTTCCTGAAATCAGTGCAAAACCTGTAACTTTTGTCAGGCTTTGGGACTAAAATACATGGAGAACTCCAGTTACTAGAGCTTGGTTCAATTATATCATTTTCAAGGATGTATTTTATTTCAGACCGGATTACTTCAAGTTTTTCCGGATTGACCCTATAGGGGTGTTGCTTGACCGGAACTGCATTGCCAATGTCAACATCATGTACAGCAATGTTGGTTTTATTAGGGACATCAGGAAAAAGTGAAACAAAATCTGCAATAACAGACTTGATAACATTTTTTTCCGACAATGACAAATGTCCAAGTTTCTGATCAATATTGGCCAGTATTTCTGAATTTTTAAGTTTGTAATGACCAACTTTTTCTGGGACACTGTCAAATATTTTAGTAACATTTACTTTAGGTACTGAAGTTACAGTTGAGATTGTGTTAACATTAGTTTCTGAGGATGGACAATTGTCATCACATTTTCTTTCTACATATTCTTTTAACATGTTAATGTGACATAACTGTTTCTTTCTTTTACGATCTGGTGTTAACACAATGTAATTTAAGTCATTAAGTTTGGACTCAACTACATAAGGACCAAAATATCTAGCTTGTAGTGCCTGTCCTGGTATTGGCAAAAGTACAAGCACTTTGTCCCCTGAAGCAAACTGTCTGAATTTGGACTTTTTGGCATACCAAACTTTCATTTTGGATTGAGAATCCTTCAAATGTGACTTAGCCAAATTAACGGCGTTAAAAAGTTTAGTTTTAAACTTTAGGACATAGTCCAAAAGTCCTTCAGTGGGTGTCGATGACATCCATGTGTCTTTTAAAAGTTTAAAGGGGCCTCGAACCGTATGGCCAAACACCAGTTCGAAGGGGCTGAATCCAAGTGATTCTTGAACTGCTTCTCTTGCGGCGAACAGTAGCATGTTGATCCCTTCATCCCAGTCTTTCTCTTGTTCTAGGCAGTACGTTCTCATCATGTTCTTTAATGTCTGATGGAATCGCTCAAGCGCTCCCTGCGACTCAGGATGATACGCACTCGACAAGCAGTGTTCTATACCCAATTGGTTCATCACTTGTTTGAATAGTCCAGCCTTGAAGTTGGTTCCTTGGTCAGACTGTACAGACTTCGGAAGACCAAACAATGTAAAAAACTTCGTCAGTGCTTTGACGATGTTCGGAGTCTTGATATTGCGAAGAGGAATAGCTTCTGGGAACCTTGTTGATGCACACATGATTGTCAGCAAATATTGGTGACCTGATTTTGTCTTTGGAAGAGGCCCAACGCAGTCTATTATGACGCGACTGAAAGGTTCTTCAAACGCTGGAATGGGTTGAAGAGGAGCTGCTGGTATCTTCTGATTTGGTTTCCCTACCACTTGACAAGTATGACATGATCTGCAGTAGTCCACTACATCTTTCTTGATTTTGGGCCAAAAGAAGTGTGACGTAATTTTGTGACATGTTTTGTTCACTCCCAAATGGCCTGAAAGTGGTGAATCATGGGCTAAGTTGAGGACTGTAAAGTGCAGGAACTACAATCCGGTGAACAAGCCTCCTATCTACGTCAGCTTTGGCGTCTGGAGGTCGCCATTTCCTCATAAGTATGTCATCTTGTAAAAAGTAACAAACAGGGAATTGCTCAGCTTCTTCTTCGGTCATAGCGTTCTCTCGAAGTTTAACGATTTCTGGATCATTCTTCTGCTCTTCAATGAGCTGTGTTCGAGTTGGTGTTTTGTGATCCTTTGATTCTTCATTAAGTTGGGCAAAAAAGGTCGTTCCCAGATCAATTTCAGATTGGAGTTTATTACTTTTTGGTGAACTCTCTTCTTTGGAGATCTTCAAACTCATTGCCCTGGTAACAGCACATGCTGTATATATTTCTGGATCTTCTTCTGGAGATTCAATGAGATAGGGTTCTTGAGTAACGATGGGTTCGGCTTTCACCTTCCCACCAGCTAAGTCGTTGCCTAGCAACAACGAGATGCCGTCCAATGGTAATGTTGGTCGGACACCTACAACCACAGGTCCGGACACTAGGTCTGATTTGAGTTGGATGAGATGTAGAGGTACATCAATACATCCTAATTCTACGCCTCTTAACAGTTGCTTCCAGTAGCAGTAGATGCAGATAAGGGAAGTATACCATCTAGTAATAAGGATTGTGAAGCACCTGTATCCCTTAGGATTTTGATTGGTCGTAGACTGGAAAAATCACCTGGTAGTGATACAAATCCTTCCGATATGAAAGGCATGAAGTCTTGTATGACATCAGTATTTTCTGATGTAGAATTGTGGACCTTGGTAGGCAAACTCTTGTTGGAGTCTTGAGAACATTCGGCTAGGGTAGAGGAAGTAAAACTCTGTGTAGAGTCGTCAAAACTTGCACTCAAGTCCTCGGTAAGACGCCCTCTGGAGGTAGACCTCTTCTTGGAGCAAAAGGATCTTGGCGACAAGCTCATAAAACTCGCAGTCGAAGCAGGAACTTGGCTGGAGTCAGTAAAACTAGCCTTACTGTTCGTATTGAAACTCTTTGATGAGTTGTGACAAACCTCTTTGAAGTTTGTATCGACATCTGGAGAGCCAAAACTTTTGACTTTTGAAAATGTGTTTCCAGATGTATGACGAGACGTACAAGCGGAGACTTTGTGTGGTGTACCAGGATGTGTGGTCTTCTCAGTTTTCTTCTTGAGTTTCCAACACTCATCCCTCGTATGTCCTTCTTTTTTACAGTAGGCACATGTTTATTTTGCACTCATTTCTTTTGTACCAGCCTTATGTGGTTTTTGTGGAGGCTTGCTGTAAGTCGATGTTGTTGCCCTATTTTGCCTGTATTTTCTGGTGTCAAATGGGTTCTTTGAGAGTTGACGCGTGATGGTGAAGTCATCAGCTAACACTGCTGCCGTATGTGCGTTACCTTCGCCACGGTCTGCAATATGTGTCCGTACCTCTTCACGAACACAATTCTTAAACTCTTCCATCGGAATTAGGTTCTTGAACTTTTTGAAGTCTGTGTCAGTGTTCGTTGCGTGCAGCCACTTATCCAGGAGTCGTTCCTTTTCCCGGAGGAACTCAACGTGAGTTTGGCCATCCCGTTTCCACAGCTCCCTAAACTTTTTACGGTATGCTTCGGGGACACATTCATAAGCCTTAAGTATTAAGGATTTAACAATGTTATAATCCCCACGCTGTTCCGCTTTTAAGGACACAAAAACTTCGGTTGCCCTGCCAGTCAGAGCCAGCTGCAGTAAGGTAGACCACATGTTTTCAGGAATTTTAAAATTTTGGGCAGTTATTTCAAACTGTGCAAAATATTGGTTCACCTCTTTTTCTGCAAATTTCGGTATTACTTTTGCAAATTTAATTGCATCGCAACCCTGACCGGCTGGAGCCGTGAGTCTATTTTCCATTGCTCCCAAATGGGCCTTAATTTCCATTTCTTTTAATTTTATTTGCAGTTCTAGCTCCATTCGTTTAAGCTCTCGTTCTTTTTCTTCTTTCTCTCTCTGAGAATCTAGCTCCATTTGTTTAAACTTTCGTTCTTTTTCTTCTTTCTCTCTCTGAGCATCTAGCTCCATTTGTTTAAGCTTCAGTTGGAGCTCCATACTAGGATCTTGAGGTTGTGCGACTGAGGCCAGCTCGTCCTCAGACAACATATCCTCATCCACGAAGTGGACAATGATCATATCTCTTACAGTCTTTTTTACTGCTGAATGAGCTACACTTATTCCTAACTCTTTAGCAATGGAAAATAGCTCCCTTCTAGAACACTGGTCTAATGCCTCTACTGATGGATTATTAATATCAAAATCCATTTTGACACAGGCAAAATACAACACTAAGTTTTATAAAAGTTTAAACTTAATGAACACACTTATAAAATATACTTTCTTTCAAAATTGCAACTAGCTCTGTTGTTGGTATCGTTAAAAATATGGTATCGTATACTAAATTTCAATCTTAGTAAATTAAAGAAAACAGTGGGTCAAAAATCCACAAACACTCAATTTATTATTGGTGTTTAATAAAAAAAGTTATGGATTCAAAAACATCCAAGGACGAGTCACCCAATTTATTTGGGGGGCTTGTAAGAAATAAACAATATGGATTCTATATATCCACGGAAGAGCCCACAATTTATTACGAACCGTTATGAATTGAGAATTTAATCTCTTAATTTTAGACTATGGCTCGTTCTATAAACGGTCCATAATAAAGGACGATACCAACATTTAAAAATAATACCAAATAAAACGACAATCAAGGCCAGAGCTAATTACAATTAATAACTTTTTAATTTGTGAACTTCAATTAAATAATAACAGCAAGTGAAATATGATTGAAATTATAAACTTACAGATTTGCTGGTACCGGTACTGTATATAAAAATACAATGAGCACAAAATTGTACGAGGAAATAAAAATCTCTACACAACAAAGTATGACATAGCATCTCGTGATCAAAACAAAATCTCTCTCCTCTCTATCGGTCAGCCCTTTTTATAGGCATTTCCTACAAATGTCTAGAACCGTCTAATGCATTGTTTTGCCTTCTCGTTTTATCCAGAATATTCAATTATTTTCGACAGTTCTCCTGACTAGAATAAATAAGGTTTTTCTAGCCACACTTCAAAGGCGGTCACGAGAGTTCACGAGGGGTCATGCACGAGTGACGCGAGATAGTCGTGCTAAAAAATACGTCATCCTTCATAACAATGACCTTCAGCATGACCTTGCCTGGGTGGCTTATTAGGCTAATGGTGCGATAGTTTTGGCATAGCTGTAGGTTACCTTTCTTGGGGAGGGTGATGATGAGAGATTGGGTCCATGTTTTGGGCCATTCCCCTGTTAGCCATATTTTGTTACAAATATTGGTTAGGGCATTTATCATTGTTTCTCCTCCCTGGTTCACCAACTCGGCAGGGATATTATCCACTCCTGCGGCCTTTCCTATTTGGAGTGATTGAACTGCTGCTTCTACTTCTGTGCGGAGAATAGGGAAGTTTTCATTGTCCATTGCTGGATGGACATTAAAGATCTCTGGGTCTATCTTTATATTTTCATTATAGAGCTCTGAGCAGTATTCAGTCCACCTTTTCAGGATATCATTTTTCTCGGTCAGACATTTACCATTTTTATCTTTTATGGTAGTACTTCGTCCTTGCTTTGCAGTGGTTAGTTCTTTCACCAATTGGTATGTCTTTTTGCTATTTTTTCGTCAAGCAATTTTCAATGTCGTAGCATTGCTCTTCAATCCAGTTCTTTATTGCCATTCTCATACCCTTTTTGATAGTTTGGTTAATTTTCCTATATTTATCTGCCCCCTCTGTATCTACCATCTTTGTTTTCTTCAACTGCCTCCGTTTATCACATAGATCGAGGATGTCAGCTGTCACCCATGGTTTTTGTGTTGATCGATGTTTACCAAGGATGTCATGAGCTGTGTCCGTCACAGCTGTGTTGAATTTATCAATCAGTGTGTCCATGTCTGACTAGTCTGCATCTATAATGTTAAGCGCTGCAAATTTTCCTCCAATCGTTGCTTGGAAGGCTTCCGCTACTTTAGGATCCTTCAGCTTTTCAAGATCGAATTTGATTCTGGTATATCCATGTTTATTTACCCTCTTTAAGTGCAGCCTAAAGGTCATCATGACTAGATCGTGGTCACTTCCAACTGTCAGCTCCTGGGAAGCTGCAAGTCTTGGCAATGTTTATACTTGACCGGAAGCGTGTTTGCAACATGATGTAGTCAATCTGATTGTGGTGTTTCCCATTGGGGCTATGCCATGTGGTTTTCCTGGATATTTTATGTGCACCCAGTGTGTTAGCCAGTACGAGTTCGTTGAAGCTGGCAAATTCCAAGAGCCTCAGGCCTCTCTCGTTTGAAGTTGTGTTACAGTGGTGTCCACATGTTCCATTCCAGTTTGCATAGGCATCGTCCCTATTTTGGCATTCCAATCACCTTGAACGACGAGAACGTCTTTCTTGGGGGTTTGGTTCAGCACATCCTGGAGTTGATGGTAGAAGTCATCCACTTCTTCACCATCGTAATCTAAAGTTGGTGCATACGCTTGTACGATGGTGATTTTGAACGGTGTTGCCCTCAGACGAAGAGTGTTGAGCCGGCTCGAAACTGGTCGACAGCTCATAATACTGTTCTTAATGTTTTTATGGACGAGGAAGCCAACTCCTTGTTCGTGTGGGTCCTCCCGTCCACTAAAATATAGTCTGTGGCCTTCTTGAGTCGATGTTTCTCTAAAGTTTTTCCATCTCATTTCGCACATACCTAGGATGTCCCATCTGTATCTGTTCATTTCATGCACTAATTCCTCCACCTTGCCCGTTTCTCTCAACGATCTCACGTTCCAAGTACCTAGTGTAATGTTATTCCTGGCACTCATATTGTTTTTTGGCTGACCAGTAGCTAACTTTCCACCTCCGTCCTGGTCAGGGGCGGTAGGCGCGGCCCTTGATAACCCGGGCGACGGCCGAGCCGGTATGGATTGTGAATCTATTATCATGTACAGTTGTCGCATGGCGGCGCCCATCCCTCTCCATGCCTAACTACAACCGATGATCTCCAACTAGGTGGCTCGCCTTGGTCACGAACACGTGGCCGTTTAAGTTCGTCTCAGAACTCTTGCGCCCAGTGGTGCCATGTTAACACTACCCCCTCACATGGTTTAGTCCGCCAGCTGAGGCAGTTTTCCAGGGTATGGCGCTTGGAGCCACATATGAGAGACTTAGAGGATGGATGAGGACCAGTGATGCTGTCCACCCAGGGGTGCAGCTTGACAGACATCGAAAGGTACTACCTCTACCCAGTGCCCCCTATACCCATAGGGGCCTGCTCCCCAGAAAATTTTATATTTTAGGGGTTTAAAGATGTGATGAGGATATTTTATTAATTATCATCTTTCAATGCAGGGTGGAAAAAGTGGGGAGAGGGGGGAGACAAAACAGAAAAGTACTTGACCTGCTTGTGTTATGCACACAAAAAAATTGTATTTATCAAAATTAGCTTTGTGGCTTCAATTTTTTTAACATTATTTGTGGGCATAGCTACTTAATTAATAAATTAATTTTCTAAACACAAAAAACCCCAAAAAATTAAAACGTGTTCCATCACTATAAAGGAATGCAAATATTATTTTATATACTGAACACAAATGAAAAAACAACCTACTTATGTAAATTAGACTACCTTGTCTAAATATTTCCAAATTTTATAAGAGTCAAAAAGAATACAAAACAAAAACCTGTTAATCCGAAAGATCTATACATTTTTATGAGTTTTGAAAACTGATCATTTTTATAAAACTTATGTGAACGGCATAGATCTGACAGTTTACAAATGACATATATTTATTAACGTGTGATTTTATCTAAGGGAAATCGTATGCAAATAAAGTATATATTTCCCAATATTCAGTTGATAGAAATGTTTGCAATTTCAAAATATTATTACGTTTTTCAAATAAATTACAAATAGCCTCTTAGATTCACTTCAAAACACATTTTTAAACAAATCCATAGAATTTATTTCAAATTGAACAAATTATGGAATATGAATTTTTTTTTCTAAAAGTAGAATTGACAATCGAAATGCTAGTTCACAATCATATTTTCTTCTTTAGCTCTCTGATGGATTCCCACCTATAATTTTTGTTAGATCTTGCAAATAGGTTGGACATAATAAATATAGGCTACGTATACTGTTGCAAATAGGTGGGACATAATAAATATAGGCTACGTATACTGTTGCAAATAGGTGGGACATGATAAATATAGGCTATGTATACTGTTGCAAATAGGTGGGACATAATAAATATAGGCTACGTATACTGTTGCAAATAGGTGGGACATAATAAATATAGGCTACGTATACTGTTATACACGAAACGCTGTTACAAAAGCACATTAAAAGAAAACGCTTTCGATATAATTGATGAAATGCGCACCTTTTGTACGCGCCCGTTAAAGTTTTAATTTTAAAAAAGTTTCCCTTTTATATAACGCAACATCTATCTATCTATCTATCTATCTATATATCTATCTATCTATCTATCTATCTATCTATCTATCTATCTATCTATCTATCTATCTATCTATCTATCTATCTATCTATCTATCTATCTATCTATCTATCTATCTATCTATCTATCTATCTATCTATCTATCTATCTATCTATCTATCTATCTATCTATCTATCTATCTATCTATCTATCTATCTATCTATCTATCTATCTATCTATCTATCTATCTATCTATCTATCTATCTATCTATCTATCTATCTATCTATCTATCTATCTATCTATCTGTCTATCTTTCTATCTATCTGTCTCTCTGTCTCTCTGTCTCTCTGTCTGTCTGTCTGTCTGTCTGTCTGTCTGTCTGTCTGTCTGTCTGTCTGTCAGTCAGTCAGTCAATCTGTATCTATCTGTATCTATCTGTATCTATCTGTATCTATCTGTATCTATCTGTATCTATCTGTATCTATCTGTATCTATCTGTATCTATCTGTATCTATCTGTATCTATCTGTATCTATCTGTATCTATCTATCTATATCTATCTATGTCTATCATCTATCTATCGCTTAACTTTATTAATTTGTTAAATACCAATGCCATCATACAATGTATAATTAATACCAACCCTTACTTTTATGGGGAAATTTACGTTGAAAATAGATTGCGCATGTTTGATATTTATCAAGAACTGGTACAAAAATTGTAGACCTTTATATTGATGTCAAGGTAACTAAATATAGTGTTATTAAAATCTTTAAACTTGTGAAGTGCAAAAAAAAAAGGATAAAAATACAAATATATAATACGAACTACAGGAAGTAAGACATCGGTTTATAATCTGGAGCGGCTCGTGCGATTTTTATAATCGAATACTATACGCCTTTATCAAGATTAGCCTTAAATATACAGATCATCAAACATATTGAGCTTAGCGATATTTCAGAGATTCCAGTTATCGTAATCGATGAAAGGCACCAGACAATTTAGTCGTTTTTAATTTGTTTAAATTGTAATCTTTATATTGTTGTACACATTTTGCACTTGACTCTCCCCGGGGGAAAGTCCCGGGGAAGAATGTCCCCCCTCCCCCCCCCCCGGAGAGATGCCTGAAAGAATTCCTGGTCTGAGTTGGCTTAAAATATCATAAACACGCAATGGACAACACATTATCAGGATCTGTACTATTCCAACATCTGGAGAATTTATAAACGCTTAAAAATAACGTAATCAAATTTGAATTTTTTATTATGTGGTAAGTTTTTTTTGAGAAAAGATAAAAATCAAATGCCATTCTGTGCCCCCCCCCCTCCCCCCCTCCCCACGGGCTTTCGTGAAAGTTTTGTTTTGTAATATCATGATTGAGTTTTGCTTTTAGCGCCGACGACTTCATAGCGAGATAAACAAATAAAAAACCGCGTGCTGCTTCGTTTGATTCGCCCGCCTGTTCCATTGTGTCTGAGCACTACTCTTTGATGGATCCAATGTTTGCTTGCTCTGGGTTGTCATCCACGGACGCGGCCACGGCTAGAGGAATTCTCATTGTTCGGTTCAAAACCCCCTTTCTAGCCTGTCGAGCTTTATTTTGATTCTCAATGTCTGTTGATGCTTTTAGGGCGTCGGCTTTGTTTCTAATTAATCGACGGCTGTAAAAAAAAATGATGTTTTTTAATTCGATTCACGCGTCTATGTCATGTTGACCTGTGTGTACATACATTGAAAATGATGCAGATTTCGGATTGTCACAGCGCCATGTTTGACGGGAGTTAAAAAAAAATAATAATAATTTGCATCAATGCACTAGGAAAAATAAATATGTCTGCGCAATCAGTGGCGTAGGAAGGGTGGGTTTGTCAGAGGGGCGGACCGCCTCGGGCGGGAGTTTTTCACTTTATATGGTGGTGGCAGCAATTTTGGTCGACTGCAGAGTCATTCTTGTGTCGAAGGGTGCGCCCTGGGCGTCTCTAACCCTATTTATCATATTTGATGGTGAATTCGAATAATGACACTGACTCTGCACCAAAACATTCACTGGCTCTGCTCCTTGAATTCATTTGGGTGCTTTATTATGGAAGATGGCCACACATTTCATTTTGTTTACATTGGTAACGGCAATATTTAAAATAAAAATCATTTTTTGTTCAGTAAATCCTAATAATTTCGCTTGGATCACCATATTGGAACGCTTGTAATTTAAAACGCATTGCATCACACAACACAATAAAGTGGACCGCTAGTTGTGATGGTTTAATTTGTGTTCAAAACGAAACAGGCCTTTCAGAAGGTTTAGGTGCTTCCAAGACCTCAGCCTGATCTCAACCAGATTTGTGCAACCTGATCTCGCGAGAAATAGTGTAAATAGTCTGGAGTCGTAAACATTGGAGCTCTCTATCACACGGATTTCCCTTTTTATTTTTAAAATGTTTGTCTTAATGCACCGTGTCATAGGGTGAGTGTACGTGTTACAGGGTAAGTGTACGTGTTATAGGGTAAGTGTACATGTTATAGGGTAAGTGTAAGTGTTATAGGGTAAGTGTACGTGTTACAGGGTAAGTATACGTGTTATAGGGTAAGTGTACGTGTTATAGGGTAAGTGTACGTATTCAGACCTGTTTACCCCTAGGTTAGTGTCAGAGTAGTTTTAAGCTAAAAAAACGTATTTTCAAGCTCCAAAGAGTAGTTTGGTCAATAAAGTGGTGGGAGGGGGGGGGGGTCTGATTGCAATGAAAATCCTAGTAGGGTCAGGAAATCCACTCAGCTGCTTATGTAAATTAACACAAATAAATACACAGCTTATGGTCCTCCGAAATGTTTCTTAAGGATTCGAAAAGGTTGTAAGCAAGCACAATAGGCACTGACTGATAGGCACTGAATGATAGGCACTGACTGCACATATTTGCTTGACTGATAGGCACTGACTGCACAGATTGGCTTGACTGATAGAAATATCAGAGCTAACATTAAGGCCTATTGCAACACAACATTTCTTGTTGTTGTTTGTTTTATTTTTTGTACTATAAAAACAAATAAGAATGTGTTAAATTCAAAACAATATTGAAACACTACACATAAGAAAAAAAGTAAGCAATAAAGGTGTATACAAAAAAAAATACATGAATATAGTTATTAAATTTGCTAGTAAAAGCGCAAATTTTTTTCAGTTTACTTTACAAAGATTTTAAGATTTTTCGCCTTGATTTTAAAAGTCCTGAACAAGTTTAGTAATGTGTCTAGTCTCTGTGTGGTTCTAGAAAATGTACTCAGCTACTACAAGTGGAAACAATATTTTATATATAGAGCCAATTTCGTTTTTTATTGCGAGGAAAATGAACTGTTAAACACACTTTTGTGTCTATGAAATCACTGTAATCAGGGTTTCACATTTGGATACCTACATTGAGAGCTTGACCCGGAAGTTCCAAAAGTGGACACGTGAGGTGGGTGATTGCCTTTTCTTAAACATATTATTCTCCAGATAGCACATGAATATTGTCATGCAAATACGCCTGATATCAGTAAATCTAGTAGGGTGTAACAGTGATGACTTGCTCAACCTTAGTTGCTCTCCTAACCATCATGAATCATGTTAAAGGCTGGCTGCTCCACTAACCACTAACTAACACACATATTCTGGTGAAGGTCATGAGATTACTCTCTTAAGACCCCGGCTAGTAAATTGGCAACCAACTCCATCTGATGAGCTGTGCCATACAACATTTTCCTCACATAGGGTTCCCCCTCCGCCCTGGCCTCCACCGGAAGCTCCAGTGAGGGACATTCGGTCAACAGATGCACCAGCGTCTCCGGGGCCAGGTTGCGATGCCGGCAGGTAGGATCCCGATTGTTGTCGAGCCGCCAGAAGTATGTGCCTATGGGGCAATGCTCGGTGCGCATTTGCGTCACTAAGCTTTGCTGTTTGCGGCCTAACCCCCACCATGGGTCTTGTTTGCTAGGAGTCTGCAAGTTTGAATAGACGCCTCCAGCGGTCGTATTGTCCGCCCACTGCCTGTACCACTTTTTCCTAAAATGGTCCGCCAGCCAGTTCTTTATTCCCAATCCAGTCATTGGTATTTCTGGCTGAGGCTGAGCAGCCCCGGTTTTTGCAAGAGTGTCTGCTTTCACATTGCCACTGATGTCGACGTGGCCAGGGATCCATTGCACTGTTACCTTGCCTCCTGATAGAGGGTCATATATCATATAGACTATTATAGTATTTAAACTCTCGAGAAACAAAAACACCCCACCTTCGAGGTGAGATTTTCAAGCGAGCACGTAGAGAAACGAGAAAAGGGCACTTTTCGAACCAGGCAATAAATGATTTGTGCCATACAAATCCTATAATACGGCCCGACATGAAACAAAAAAATATTGGTTTTGGCCATCTGATCAGAATGCCTGCCAATCAAAGAGCATGGCAACCCTGCGATAGATGGCCCTCCGGATTCAGGGTCAGAGGAAGAGCACACCAGGGTGGGTTGACCGTGTTAAAGACACACTCGAGTTCCACAGCGAATCTTCACGCCTTTTGACACATAGCGGTGAAGCGGGCAGAAGAAGAAGTATAAAGTATCGTTGGCATATGATTTTAAGTCATTAATATATAGCGTAAAAGCATATCGTTTTGAAGTCAGGAACTCTAAGATTCTAATACACACACAAAAGCTGGTACCATGCCCTATAGACGATCTTTAAGCAATGTTCACCGTTTTACCCTGGCAATGACGTCATCCATCTGTCTAATCTCACTGTGGCCAATCCATGAGTGCCACGTGGGCTTATTATCGACCACTTAAAAATAAGAGGATTTCTCCGGTGGCCAACATCATGCAAGTTTAATCAAGTTATGGATAACTCGATGTCCGAGAGGAGAACGATGACGTCTCAAGAGGAGACCAATACCGACTCAAGAGGGGACTGATGTCCGATGCCGTCTCAAGAGGAGAATGATGCCTTCTCAGGAGGAGAGTGATGCCGTCTCAGGAGGAGAATGATGCCGTCTCAGGAGGAGAATGATGCCGTCTCAAGAGGAGAATGATGCCGTCTCAGGAGGAGAATGATGCCGTCTCAGGAGGAGAATGATGCCGTCTCAGGAGGAGAGTGATGCCGTCTCAATAGAGGACCGATGCCGTCCCAAGAAGTGACATTAGGTAACTCCCAAAGGAAGAACATTTGTTTGGAAGACTAAATTTGGTTCCGGGAGCTAAATATACATGTATATATATATATATATAAAAACTGATCATTTTTCGTAGTTTGAGCTGTCCGCAATGCCATGACTATATTTTACAGATCATTCGCTAATGTTGTGTACCAGTTCTCTTTGAGGACTTCTGTCCTTTGTCTTTGACATACAGTTTAGCATCAATATTAGGACGTAAAGAATTATGTTATAATCACTGACCATCCACAACGACGGCTTCTTCCAATACGTTAATTTTTACAAAAGACAGAGGAAGATAATTTAAAATGAATTCATTCATTGAAGCAAGTGTGCAAACGTCAACATAGTTTGAAAACTCGATGTATATGTTTAATTAAAAATATATGTATACTGTTTCCTCTCAGCCGGTCTCTGAAAACTTAATCCGAAAATTCTTAACAAGAAATTTTCCCAAAAGTCTGCCTGCTTACCAGGCTAACATATTATTGGGCTGACCATATTAGACGTGTGCTGAGTAATTCTTAATGGAGAATAACTCTCTATGGAGTTGTCCTTAATACCTCCTGATGGGCTTTTCCCAATTCTCACTGACGTGCCTATTCCCATGAAACGGCCACGATAAACAATGGGCAGAGACGCGAACGCTTTAATTCCTGATGGGCAGAGTAATGTCTTGTAGCTGCTTTGTTTCACGCCCTCGAGCTGGCTCCAGGGAGCTGAACTCTTGGTGTTGGGGGGGTGACAGCTCTGCGGAATGTGATATGGAATGTAGCGACGAGAGTTATGGGAAATAGCTTGGGGGGAAGTGAGAGGGTATAGCTGCAGGGTTAGATGGGGGGGGGGCTATCGGTTAATGGAATGGATGGGCCGATGTTTTAGGAAGTACAAGGGCAACAGCGCAGCTGAAAAGAGGGATTGTAGCTCAAATGGTTAATGGCAAAAATCTTTTATTTGCAGTTGTAGCTTTAGGAGTGTTGGGGTTATAGTTTGTTAAAATATGAGGGATTGTAGTTCAAGTTTTCAAGTAATAAGTAAGGGATGTGTTGATGGAGAAGTGTTGATTGGAGTGTCGGGTATTGATGGAGGCGTGGGGTATTGGTGGAAGTGAGGAGTATTGGTGGAAGTGAGGGGTATTGATGGAAGTGAGGGGCGTTGATGGAAGTGAGGGGTATTGATGGTAGAGCCGGGAATTAATGGAAGTGTGTGGTGTTGGAAGTGAGGGTTGTTGATGGAATTGAAGGATGTTGATGGACATGAGGGGTGTTGATTTAAGTTTGTTCGCTGACGAGAGCTTTCTGCCGACACGTTCATTGTTTTGTTGCGTTCATTTTTTCCGCTTTGACCTTAATTTGTTTTACTCATTTCCTATTTTGCTAACCTGATTGCAGTCTCTCCCCTTATTACCTTGATATCGTATAAGATCATAAGGTCATCAGCTGATCAAAGACTTGATATCGTATAAGATCTTAAGGTCATCAGCTGATCAAAGACTTGATATCATATAAGATCCTAAGGTCATCAGCTGATCAAAGACTTGATATCGTATAAGATCTTAAGGTCATCAGCTGAGCAAAGACTTCATATCGTATAAGATCTTACGACAATAGTTTAATAGAAAATTGTTATTCTCCGAGAAACTTGCAAAGGAAAAATGTCAAAGATTTTAATAAAAACTTTAGCATTCAAGATGAGCCAGAGTTTGTAGAAGGTGCCTGATGCTTTGAAAGTTGAGCTTTGAACAGCACTGGGACCTGCAACGGCCACAGCATGATGAATAGTTCATAACGCGTGGAAGCAGTGGAAAGGGGCGTGGTAAGAGGTCCCTTGGATGACCGAAGCGTGTCCTTGTTGATGAATTACATTAGTGAGAGTTGAGGAGGGGCTATCGGGTGTTACTTAGTTTTGTAATTGGTGGAGTCCTGTTCGTCATATTCTGAAAACAATTTTTCATTCCAAGATCTCTACGAAATTTAAAAATGGCTGCAAATATATATATATATAACAACAAGATGGCTGAAATCAGAAATTGGTGTAGTCCCCAAATGAAAATTCAAACTGCAACATGCCTAGAAAGCGGACAGTGTTCATAAAACGTACCAATAATTCCCAGGAGAAGAAAATGGATAAAACTAATCGGAAGACAACAGAAAAGGTATAAAAGATCGACTAACGAAAGTGGGAACATTTGCTTCTTGAGAGACCAAAAAACCGGAAATTGCGTATTTATGCCGCGACACAATATCTCGATAAAATAACAACACATAAAAAAAGCTCAAAACCATTAGCTTCGGGTAGATGAGACCCGTAAACCATGGCCGGTAGCTCATCTAGGAGAGGGAAAATCTGACTCCAAACCTCCGCTGCCTTGTGGATATACCCAGATGGGAAAGGCTAAGGGAGTAAACCCCGACAGAAAATCAGGAATTGGAGCTCCTTAGGCGGTCTGTTTTTTGAAATCATTTGCATTCCGGCAGCTCCTGCGACGCCAATGGTGCCAAGCCGTATCGACACTACTCGATCCCTTGGATCCACCAGTGGCGTGGAGAGGGGGGATCTGCTGGTTGGGCAGAAGCTGGTTCTCCATACTACTTCGGCCAGGCTTTATCTTCACTGGGTGCGTGGAGATCAGAGGGTCATCTCAACAAGTAGGCCACAGAAACATGCACCTAGAAATAAGAAAACAAAAGAAAAGAAGACACCAGCTCTTCGACTAGCAAGCTGGAACGTAAGGACTATGTGTCCGGGCATTACTGCCGACCTGCAGCTTATTGACGACGCAAGGAAGACAGCTATCATTGATAGAGAGCTTAGCAGACTAAACATTGATATTGCGTGCCTCCAGGAGACCAGGCTCCCGGAATGTGGTACCAGTACCATAAAAGAACACAACTACACTTTCTTCTGGCAGGGTGGACCAATGGACGCACCAAGACAACATGGGATTGGTTTTGCTATTAAAAACGTACTATGCTCATCCATAGAACCCCCGACAAAGGGCACAAATATAATACTTACCATACGTCTATCAACGTCTTATGGATTTGCCAACATCATCAGTGCTTATGCTCCAACGCTTTCCTCCAGCTCAGAAGCGAAAGATCAGTTCTATTAAGATCTAAATCAAACAATAGCCAGCATAACCAACAGTGAAGCAATTTACCTCTTGGGTGACTTCAATGCGAGAGTGGGAAGTGATTACATGGCCTGGCCTACATGCCTTGGTCATTTCGGAAGAGGCAGGCTAAATGAAAATGGGCAGAGGCTACTGGAACTATGCTGCTTACATGGACTATGTGTAACAAATACCTACTTCAACTGTAAGGCTATTCACCAAGTATCATGGAGGCATCCACGCTCCCAACACTGGCACCAGATAGATCTCATAATCACAAGACGCACACAACTGGCTAGTGTCCTCCTCACACGCAGCTACCATAGCGCAGACTGCGACACAGACCATTCCTTAGTAACTATCAAGATAAGGTTACTGCCAAAAAAACTGTATCACACCAAAAATAAGGGCAAACCTCGCATAAGCACATACTCCACCAATAACCCAGAGAGAATGGAAGAATATAACCATAGATTACAAGAAGCTCTTGAACAAATGCCACCAATAGACACTATTGAGTCCAAATGGTCACATCTGCGGGACACTATCTATAACTCGGCTATCACGGCATTTGGCAAAAGAGAACGCAAAAGTGCAGATTGGTTCGAGGCTCACTGGCAGGAAATGAAGCATGTCACTGATGCTAAAAGAAAGGCTCTCTTGGCTTATAAAGACACGCCTTGCCCAGCCACTCTACAAACTTTTAAAAGTGCCAAGAAAAACACCCAGCAGGCAGTTCGCCACTACGCTAACACATATTGGCTCAATCTAAGCTCCAGCATACAGTCAGCTGCTGATAGAGGAGATGCAAAGGCTATGTACGAGAATATAAAACAAGCAACAGGGCCTCTGATCTCCAAGACTGCGCCCTTAATGTCAAAAACAGGGGAACTTATTACTGATCGGGATAAACAACTCAAACGGTGGATTGAGCACTACTTGGAACTATACGCAACAATGAACCATGTCTCAACCGCTGCCCTGGACGATATCCCAGACCTGCCGGTCATGGATGAGCTTGACACCCTACCCACCCTAGAAGAGGTAGGTAGAGCCATCGATTACGGCCCTTGCACGATCTCCTTACTATGTGCTGGGAACAGGGACAGCTACCACAAGAGTTGAAAGATGCAAACATTGTTACATTGTACAAGAACAATGGAGACAAGTGTGACTGCAACAACTATCGTGGAATCTTCCTTCTTAGCATAGATGGAAAGGCCTTCGCCCGAGTTGCATTAATACGCTTGCAGACCCTAGCAGCGCGTGTACTCCCAGAATCGCAATGTGGCTTTCGAGCCGGTAGGTCAACCATAGACATGATCTTCTCTCTGCGCCAGTTGCAGGAGAAATGCAGGGAACAACATATGCCTCTATACATAGCGTTTGTCGACCTCACTAAAGCTTTTGATCTTGTCAGCAGAAGCGGCCTCTTCCAGATCCTAAAAAAAATAGGCTGCCCTGCACGTCTGCTTAACATCATCGAGCAGTTCCACTATAACATGCAGGGCACAGTATGCTATGACGGTGCCACCTCAGAAGCTTTTCCAGTAAGTAGTGGAGTAAAGCAAGGCTGCGTGCTAGTTCCTACTTTATTTGCAATCTTCTTCTCCATCTTACTCCAGTATGCCTTCAAGAACAACAGCGAGGGGATATACATCCACACTAGAGCAGACGGGCGATTGTTCAACATTGCGCGCCTTAGAGCTAAGACCAAAATAAGAAAGGTCATGCTACATGAGCTCTTATTTGCAGATGACGCCGCTTTAGTATCTCACTCAGCAGACGGCCTGCAGAGCCTTGTATCCAGTTTATCCGCTGCCTGCAAAGAGTTTGGCATGATCATCAGATTAAAGAAAACCAACATTATGGCTCAGGACGCTGACTCTCCTCCCACTATCTCCATCGACGACTGCAACTTGGATGCTGTTGACAGATTCACATATCTAGGGTCGAACATTTCGAGCACCCTCTCAATGGAGGATGAGATAAGTGGTAGGATAGGGAGGGCCGCAACTGTCATGACGAGATTGAAGAAAAGAGTCTGGTCCAATGCCAAGCTCACAACAAGAACTAAGCTGCAGGTATACCAGGCCTGCGTACTGAGCACACTCCTCTATGGATGTGAGTCTTGGACCACATACAACAGGCACGAAAAAAGGCTCAATGGCTACCACCTCAGATGCCTGCGCCGCATCCTTGACATCAAATGGCAGGAAAAAGTCCCCAACACGGATGTCCTGTCTCAAACAAATATGTGCAGCGTCCCAGCCCTTTTAATCCAAAGACGCCTCCGCTGGCTTGGGCACGTCAAGCGAATGCAACCTGGTCGCATACCTAAGGACGTGCTGTACAGCGAGCTGGCGATAGGGAAAAGGTCAGTTGGACGGCCTCGTCTCAGATACATAGACATTTGCAAAAGAGATATGAAGGCGGCTAACATCAACATCTCAAATTGGGAGGGCTTGGCGGAGGATCGATCCACATGGCGGGGCATCGTGAAGGAAGGATCACTACGTGCCGAGGAGGTCTACAGGGCGGAAGCAGCTGTGAAGAGCGCGGAGAAAGGCAAGAAAACACTACTCCACTGCATTCGTGTGCGGGACATGCACAAGAGACTGCCATTCAAGGATCGGTCTCATTAGCCACACGAAGAGCTGCAACCAGACAAGATAATCTATCGTCTCTCGTAGACGGAAAGATGCCATATATATATATATATATATATATATATATATATATATATATATATATATATATATATATATATATATTACGCTTCTGGTCTGAATCGTGGATGGCTTCCTAATTTACTGCGTCCGTTTCCGGTTCCTTTCTATTCAGCGAATTTGGGATTGAGAGTATACTATAAATAATTCCATATGTTTGAAAGAAAGTATGGCTCAATAATGAGTTCAATAGCGCGCAAAATATAATTCCCGATAACTGCACTAAATGATATATTTTTTATATAACGCAACTGCGTTTGGCGCGTAATATTTTCTTTTCGGAAAATGAAATCGTCTCAATTTAAGTATGGTGTAAGAAATATTCGGTTTAAAAGTGGTTGTGACATCAAAATATTTAATTTAATTTATGGGCGTGAAATAAAAAGTGTGCAGTGACGTATCATTGGGGTTGGGGGGAAGGGTGTAGCTTGAATTAAAGTTTTGTCAAGTAACTTTAGTAATTGGAAGGTTCACGCATTGCTGCCGCCAATATTTGGCGGGCTTTATCTAGTATATATTATAGTATATATATATTATAGTCTGTATTGTGACGTAAGTTTTAGTCGTGCGGCAGTATTCGTGAGGAACGTTCTGGAGGAAAGATATGTTTCTAGTATTAGGTCTTATAGCGAGCTGTACTATATCATAATATATTAATGATTCTATTGAAGTCCAACCTGTAATCATCATTGGTTATTAAAGTCATCTTTCTGTGGTGTAAAAGCGGGTGGGTCCTTAGAATAATAATTTTAAAAAATAATTTAAAATGCATATGAAGGATTTATAGAAACAAATTTATTTTTAAGGGTTGTTTAATTTCTTTTGAAGGGGAAATTAACGTACGAATGACGCATCGAATTGTTTTTCAATCACTTCCGACAAACTATTGTCTTTAGTTTCGAGATATATTTGATAAAATAGGCCTTTAATGGACTACGATTTATTGAATGTTTTGTCACCTGATAAGCGTAAGTACGAGTAAGGCTTCCGGTAGGCTGTCTGCAACACACTAGTCGCTCACAAATTTTTCTTCAAACAACTTTCTTCCTTTAATCATAACTTAATTATAATTCTTGTCACATTTAATGAATGTCATTTCAAGAAACGCGTGTATTCAAGAATATTTTGAAAAGTAAAATTTTTAATAAACACTGGGGAAACCACTGATGGAGACAAACATTGTGCTTTAAAATTAATGATAATGGAAATGGCTGATCAGCTGTTATCTGTTGTTATGTGTAGCAGAAAGCCTACCAATGGCTGGTACGTATCACGTGACAAAACAAGGAAGTGACTCATCGTAGTCCATTGTGATTCATTCGACTGTAACAGCGACGGTAATTTTGTTGTTTTATTTCTGATCATGATGTGGCGGAAGGTCGTCTAGGGGTTAGGTCCCTTCCAATAGCCACAGAAACACACACAATCGACTCAGAGCATAAGCTCCGTTTTCTTTCTCTCTGATTAGACTGATAATAACTTTAAGAAATGATTTGAAATAACTCTTCTTTAATTGTTCTTTACCAACCGGAATTGCGTCATAGCGCATTCATGACATGTTACACGTTGTGCGATATACCGGGAATGGTAAAATTATAAATACGTACACATAACATCAACACGCGATATGTCCGTGACACATGATTCTCTTTTTGGTCTTATTTGTGTGTTGTTTTTTTATCACCTCTCCCACCATAGCCCCTTCTGAAATTTATTTCTTTGTATGCTAAATATTTAATTTAAACAATGCTCATGACCATGACATCCTTTTACGGAAGTGGCAAAAATGACAAATCGATAGTTTGTAAGGCGTCAAAAAAAAGAGAGAAGAGAGAAAACTAGGGAACAACAAGGGAACAAAGGATAGAAAAAAGTAACTCCTGCAACAAAGATGAAGGCCAGATTTTTGGATGCCCTGCACGTATCGGCCTGTTAAACTCTCTTTCTACTCTCTTTCCGGTTCTCTTCCCATCATTCTCATTGTTGCACGTCTGCTGGGTTCTCTCGTCAGCTATTTCGTATTCATTTTTCATTTCATTTTCAGAACTGCAATGAAACATGAACTTCTCTCTTACACATCTCTGTAAGTGTAATTTACAATGGTTCCAGCTATAATGTATCAAACCTTAGTATTATTTCGAATAATGCAAAGTATTCTCTCTCGCTCTACCCCCTCCCTCTCTCTCTCCCTCTCTCTCCAATCTCTCTATCTCCCCCTCTCTATCCCCCTCTCTCTCTTTGTATCATGTAGCTCTCTGGATCTGTCTCTATATTATCTCTCTATCTCTTTCTATTTCTCTGACTCATCTCATTTTACTAGACTACATCTTATTTTACTTTATTACCGAATATAGCTTTGTATCCCTCCCTCTCTCTCCCCTTCTCTAAATTTCTAATCTCATTCCCTCTCTCCTCTCACTCTTTCTCTATGTATCGTATATCTCGATCTATCTGTCTCTATATTATTTCTCTATTTCTCTGACTCAACTCATTTCATAGACGACAGCTTTGCATTCCTCTCTCTCGCTCTCCCTCCCAATATCTCCCTCTCTCTCTCTCTCTCCCCTCTCTCAATTTCTACTCTCACCCTCTCTCTCTCCTCTCACTCTTTCCCTATGTATCGTATAGCTCCTTCTACCTGTCTCTATATCATCTCTATTTCGCTCATTTTCATAGACATCTTTTCTCTTTCAATAATATAAGAAACAATATTTTAACATAGCTCGATCTCAGTGATCTATTGTTTGGTCTCGCTGTTTGTCTTATCATGAAAGAGCTTATTTTTTGTTATTATCGTTTTTCCCTTTCAGTTTTTTATAATTTCTTTCTTTTCTCGACGTTGTTCGTCTTTTAACTCATTAAAAAAATGAAATTCATAACCGTAATTCTTTTTACGGTTAAGAATCTGACTCGCTTTCATTTTTCTGACTGTTTATTTATATGGTCCAGCGGTGTTTTTACTTTAACCTTTCGCCTTTGATACTCACAATCTCACTATGTCTGCCTCACATCACTTTCACGTCAAACTTTACATCACTCTGACGTCAAACTTTAAATAACGCCCTACCCCAAATCACTTTGACGTCCTACCTCACATCACTCTGACGTCCTACCTCATATCACTCTGACGTCCTACCTCACATCACTATGACGTTCTACCTCACATCACTCTGACGTCCTACCTCACTTCACTCTGACGTTCTACCTCATATCACTCTGACGTCCTACCCCATATCACTCTGACGTTTTACCTCATATCACTCTACCTCACATAACTTTGACGTCCTACCTCACATAACTTTGACGTCCTACCTCACATCACTTTGACGTCCTAGTTCATATCACTCTGACGTCCTAGCTCACACCACTCTGACGTCCCACCTCACATCACTCTGACAACCTAACTTACATCACTTTGACGTCCTAGTTCATATCACTCTGACATCCTACCTAACATCACTTTGACGCCCCACCTCATATCACTCTGACGTTCTACTTCATATCACTCTGACGTTCTACTTCATATCACTCTGACGTTCTACCTCATATCACTCTGACGTCCTACCCCATATCACTCTGACGTTCTACCTCACATCACTTTGGCGTCTTATCTCGCATAACTCTGACGTCCTATCTCCCATAACTCTGACGTCCTACCTCATATCACTCTGACGTCCTACCCCATATCACTCTGACGTTTTACCTCACATCACTTTGGCGTCTTATCTCCCATAACTCTGACGTCCTATCTCCCATAACTCTGACGTCCTACCTCATATCACTTTGACGTCCTAGTTCATATCACTCTGACGTCCTAGCTCACACCACTCTGACGTCCCACCTCACATCACTCTGACAACCTAACTTACATCACTTTGACGTCCTAGTTCATATCACTCTGACATCCTACCTAACATCACTTTGACGCCCCACCTCATATCACTCTGACGTTCTACTTCATATCACTCTGACGTTCTACTTCATATCACTCTGACGTTCTACCTCATATCACTCTGACGTCCTACCTCACATCACTCTGACGTTCTACCTCACATCACTTTGGCGTCTTATCTCCCATAACTCTGACGTCCTATCTCCCATAACTCTGACGTCCTACCTCATATCACTCTGACGTCCTACCTCATATCACTCTGGCGTTCTACCTCATATCACTCTGACTTCCCACCTTATATCACTCTGACGCACTCTGTTCATCCCCCTCCTTAACCAACGTTCGCCCCTCGACAGTTTCTCTTCCTTTCTATCCATATTTTGTTCTCTCTCATGTCATACCTTATTGCATGTGGATCCACCGAAGCAGCAAATGTCCCATGACGCCTAGGACTTGCGATTTTGGACTGGATTGCAAGCTTTTTAAGTATTCCTACACCACCACTGTGGCCTAATCACACAGAAATAGTGCAGCATTAATTTAAAAGCATACGAGAAAGATTGTATTAGCTTTGCAAGAGAGCTCTAAAAAGAATCGTTCTACACACATTGAAGCTACTGTCCTTTTTTGTGATGTTCTTTCGTCTTGTCTGAGTAATCCAGTTTTCTGGGTAATCCAATTTTCTGTCCAGTTTTCTGGGTAATCCAATTTTCTGTCCAGTTTTCTGGGTAATCCAATTTTCTGTCCAGTTTTCTGGGTAATCCAATTTTCTGTCCAGTTTTCTGGGTAATCCAATTTTCTGTCCAGTTTTCTGGGTAATCCAGTTTTCTGTCCAGTTTTCTGGGTAATCCAGTTTTCTGTCCAGTTTTCTGGGTAATCCAATTTTCTGTCCAGTTTTCTGGGTAATCCAGTTTTCTGTCCAGTTTTCTGGGTAATCCAGTTTTCTGTCCAGTTTTCTGGGTAATCCAGTTTTCTGTCCAGTTTTCTGGGTAATCCAGTTTTCTGTCCAGTTTTCTGGGTAATCCAGTTTTCTGTCCAGTTTTCTGTCCAGTTTTCTGGGTAATCCAATTTTCTGTCCAGTTTTCTGGGTAATCCAGTTTTCTGTCCAGTTTTCTGGGTAATCCAATTTTCTGTCCAGTTTTCTGGGTAATCCAATTTTCTGTCCAGTTTTCTGGGTAATCCAATTTTCTGTCCAGTTTTCTGGGTAATCCAATTTTCTGTCCAGTTTTCTGGGTAATCCAATTTTCTGTCCAGTTTTCTGGGTAATCCAATTTTCTGTCCAGTTTTCTGGGTAATCCAATTTTCTGTCCAGTTTTCTGGGTAATCCAATTTTCTGTCCAGTTTTCTGGGTAATCCAATTTTCTGTCCAGTTTTCGGGGTAATCCAATTTTCTGTCCAGTTTTCTGAGTAATCCAGTTTCCTAAGTACGCCCGTTTTCTGAGTAATCCAATTTTCTGTGTACTCCAGTTTTCTGGGTAATCCAGTTTCCTCCGCACGCCAGTTTTCTGAGTTATCCAATTTTCTCTGAGTACTCCAGTTTTCTGGGTAATCCTGTTTCCTGAGTACGCCAGTTTTCTGAGTAATCCAATGTTCTGAGTAATCCCGTTTTCTGAGTAATCAATCCAATGTTCTGAGTAATCCAGTTTTATGAGTATTCCAGTATTCTGAGTACTCCAGTCTTCTGAAGTGAGCTTTTCAGATTAAATAAGGACAGCAATTTAAAAAACGGAAAAATATTTTTTATTCCTGCACTGAATTTATGAATTTGTTTTTTGCATTTGTATATTTCTTAATGTGTAGAGATGATAAAAGATAAGAAAAGATAAGATAAGATAGGATATGATACAAATCTTTATTTATCAAAATAAATTAAATTGTTTTTTTATTAAATTTTACATATTCAATTTTAGCACATAAATAAACATACATTTTTCACCAAGACAAAATTGTGCCATTATAACAATTTAAGCATAAGACTTCTAAAGTATTTCTCTAGAGTAGAAATCAGCCATCTATAAACTCCTTTAGTGACAATAATGACTTAATTGGTCATCATTTAGATCTGGGAACCGCAGTGGGAATACGCGGGAACACGCTCGAACTCTCGTAAAAACTGGGGGAAAAAAATAATGTTTATCTTTCGTTCCTAACTTTAAGAGAAAGAATTCGCCCTCATCGAGTTGATGTTAGATATATGTGACGAAGTGGGGTGTGTAACACAACAAGTTCACCTTGATCTGTCACATCGCAATATCATTTATTACTATGCTCGATGGCGTAGGGATTTGATAATAATGAATTGTATCACGAGAAAAAGCAGGAACTAACTTTTGTGGCGGAAGAAGAACTCATGATTTTCTGAGTGTAGAGAGTGTGCACGAAATTGATCTGTGAGGATGAACGCCATGTAGAATTTTACTATGATGTGAATTCAAGGATAGAATAATATTCAAAGTGTATTATATTCTTTATACTGTAACTTTGTTAGTTACAAGGATGTATCAATATTAAGGATTTATTTGTACTATTTATTATCGTGAATAAACCTCTGTGTGATTTGTACCACTGGATCTGTTTCATTCGTGAGAGAACGCGAGGTAGTGGTGAAGTAATGTATGTACAGGCCATCCATCCTATTATAGAATTAATTAACATACTGAAGGTATGGTTACTTTCAGTATTGTTACAGGGTGGGATCGTGCATTTATAAAATACACTAGGGATCATCTTAGTTTAACATATAGAACATTTTCTGTTCGATTAATATATAGAAGATATTAACATGGTTTTAAAAAGTACATTTATTTCGTTTAGCATATACAAGAGATTGACCTGGTTTAGCATGTACTAGAGATTGACCTGGTTCAGCATATACAAGAGATTGACCTGGTTTAGCATATACAAGAGATTGACCTGGTTTAGCATATACAAGAGATTGGCCTGGTTTAGGATCTACAAGAGATTGGCCTTGTTTAACCTATAAAAGAGATAAACTGTGTTTAACATATACAGGAGATTGATTTGGTTCATTTATTTCAACTCGGTTTCATTTTGAACGGTCAAGTCATCGTAGTACGTAGCGCCGTAAAGTCACAGAATCGCTGTTCTAGATTGTTTTCAATTATGTATTCATGGGACTACTTTTTGTCAGTTTTTCTGGTAAATATGGTATTTTTTTCAAGTAAAATCCTGCGAGTCTTCTATGGCCGCCGTACCATCATTCGTCACAGCCATCTCACCGTCCAGTCACCCCTGGCAACAATTTCGACCGGGTAAAAAGGTCATCAGTAGGCTCTGAACTTTAGCAGACCTTAAAAAACAAAAACAACGTCGGTAGGCGCCTAAGGATTTTTGTACGACTGGTTTATGACCAGCCAATGTCTTTATTATTGATAAACGCACGTCCATCACAACACATTTTAATAAAAAATAATGGCGATACATTTCTCGATATCACATTTCATAACAGATTTTTACGGAAAATTTGGTCACACTCAAAAATCCAATTTTTACATGTAAGTATTTCTTTTAGTTTAAAAATCACGTTGATACTAAGAGCAAACATGCTGACTATTCTTCGGGAAGAGTAAAAGAGAAACAGTGAGTACACATGTCTCAACCACCTGAAACGGTGCACAGGTGACTTCATGTGGTATAAAAATGAATTAAAAATTGCCCTTCTACTCTTTACGTACACCGTAGCTCCAGCGAAAAACATGTTGCGTTTATTTTATTTGATTTCATACACGAGACACGTCAGCGTACTGTAATCGCTGTCTGTGACATTGGGTTAGTGACATTGCGTTAGTGACATTGCGTTAGTGACATTGCGTTAGTGACATTGCGTTAGTGACATTGCGTTAGATGTGTGTGAAGAAATACCCTTTTCTTGGATCTTAAACGTCTTTGTCAGGTCAAGTCAAAGGCTTATTAGCTCTATCACCTTTGGTGGATCAAGAAAGACTGACTTTATTATTTGAGATTGCCTGGAGCTAAACCCATCAACGGGTGGGGGGTGGGGGGTGGGCTCTGTAACAAATGGGGGTACCGAGTAATTTACTTTGATACAATGGTCAAGCCCCTATAAGCCAATCTTGACCAATGACCAAAAACCACATGCTGGGCCAGAATTGACGGATCCAGTATGGCGGGCATTTATAAGGAAGTGAAAGGAAAGAGCTTGGGTTTGATAGTTTTCTAGTAGGTTGGAATAACGATGATGAGGGTAATCAACAACAAAAACCTGTGATAAAAGTTTTGCAATTAACAACACTTGGATGACGATGAATGTCGCCCCATAATCAAGATGTGTGAATGTATCAGCTGGAGTCACGTGTCAAGGCAAGATTGTGTGTGAATGTATCAGCTGGAGTCACGTGTCAAGGCAAGATTGTGTGTGAATGTATCAGCTGGAGTCACGTGTCAAGGCAAGATTGTGTGTGAATGTATCAGCTAGGGCTAGGCTGTGAAGGTGAGGTTGTGAAGGTGAGGCTGTGAAGGTGAGGTTGTGTGTGAATGTATCAGCTAGGGCTAGGCTGTGAAGGTGAGGTTGTGAAGGTGAGGTTGTGAAGGTGAGGTTGTGAAGGTGAGGTTGTGAAGGTGAGGTTGTGAAGGTGAGGTTGTGTGTGAATGTATCAGCTAGGGCTAGGTTGTGAAGGTGAGGTTGTGAAGGTGAGGTTGTGAAGGTACGTTTGGGAAGGCAAGGTTCTAAACAGTAGAGATTGTCTGCCATTCATGTCATCAATTATTGTCATAGGTTCTTAACAGTAGAGATTGTCTGTAAATTCATGGAATAGATTGTTGTAATTGGATTTTATGTGTATGGGGAATAAATTCTCAAACTTGTCAAGCGGTAGCTTCAAGTCAAAATTATCACTGAGAGAGAGATAATTGACGATTTTGGTGCCTATTTTGTTCTCCCCCCCCCCTTTTTTTTTCAGAACATCCGGCATGTGCTGCTTGGGGCGGCATGTATCGAGCCCTTATAAGCCAATCTTGACCAATGACCAAAAACCACATGCTTTGACAGAATTTACGGATCCAGTATTGCGGGCATTTATAAGGAAATGAAAGGAATGAGCTTGGGTTTGATAGTTTTCTAGTAGGTTGGAATAACGATGATGAGGGTAATCAACAACAAAAACCTGTGATAAAAGTGTTGCAATTAACAACACTTGGATGACTATAAATAATAATGATCAGCGAACGAGTGTTTCCGTATTTCTTTTATGACATGTCTATTAAGTGTCACCGAAAGATCTGTAACACTTGAGGTACCCTGGTCTGATCCCAACATTTTTCAGGCATTCTTTCAGCGCACTCTTACGTTTTGTTATACACAGGGCGATTGTTGATTAAGTTTCATAGATAAAGTAAAACTCATCGTTGAGTATTTTTTTTCCCGAGCATCTGAGAATGTTACCTCCCTACACGCGTGCTTATAAATAAGATCGAGTCAATGTTTCTTGGCAAAATGGGGCGTGCCTTTCACGAAGACTCGTGATGACCTAGTCATTATTATTTACAGGCTCATGTAAAGGTGATTGTTATAATACTATAAATACATTGCTCATCTCGGCTCGCCTGCCATAGTCTACATCCACATAATATTCTTTATTTACTCATTTGGTTTTGGTCAAAGATTAATTAATGAATTATACACACCTCATGTAGTTTTTAACACCCCCCCCCACACACACACACACACCTTTTCAGTTTCGTTTCCCTTCAACGTGTTCAATGGAACTTCCAGTCAAGCAATATTTTTGCATAAACATCTGCGAATTGTGATGTCGGGTTCCTGCTTTCCTTGTGTTTTCCTGGATTTGCCTTAAATTTCCTGGGTTTTCCTGGGTTTTCCTTGGTTTTCCTAGGATTTCCTGGGTCTTTCTTGGTAGATAAGGTTAAATGAACAGATGATTCAGTGGGCTGAGTACCTATGATAGTGTCACTAATACATGAATACGAAATGTCCTTTTGGTTGGTCTGTTTGCTACAATGGCGCTACTGATCCCCACTATGAACCGCGATCAAATTTGGTGTTAGACTCAGTTGTCGCTGGTAAGAGAAATGTATTGCGCCCGGCATGTGAATAATTGATCACCGTGGCCGGCTCTACATTAACGACCGTTGGCTTGCGGCTGTGTAAATCCTCACCTTCTATTTCGAAACTGGCTGTGGGGTTGGGGGGGGAGGGCGCTTTTTTCTAGATCAACACCTAGGAGAATAGTAGACAGGGCGCAGAAAAATGATGTGTGTTTAATAACACTTCAATTCTATATACGTTGAAAGCTTGAGTGACGTCAACAGTCAGTCACGCAATGTTGAGAGATTAATAGTTTGTATTTTTGCACAGTAACAAAATCTATTGTCATCTAATTTAAGTCTAACCTGAATTATCAACTTAACCAGTGGTCGGCAAACTCATTAGTCAAAAGTGGTCGGAAAACTCATTAGTCAAAAGTGGTCGGCAAACTCATTAGTCAAAAGAGCCTAAATCAGCAGCAGGACGATTAGAAAAATTTGAGAGCAAAATTTCTTCTCAAAAACCTGTCAAAAACCATGCTTTTAGGAGTCAAACCCGATTTTTGGCCGAATTGCCGAGCCGCAATTAGGTCGCTAGATTCGGCTCGCGTGCCGCGATTTGCCGACCACTGAACTAAACCAATATATTTTCTCGAATTTCTATTTTGTACATTGTGCCGGGTAGAGAGTCGTCTGAGAGTAAGTCACCTCAGTATGGCCACCTCAGTATGGCCACCTCAGTATGGCCACAGAAACAATGTAAGAGTCTTGAAATCCGTTGCTGTTTGCTAGCCCCTACAAGGCTGATGTGTAGAACTCCGTTGCTGTTTGCTAGCCCCTACAAGGCTGATGTATAGAACTCCGTTGCTGTTTGCTAGCCCCTACAAGGCTGATGTATAGAACTACAGACAGTCCTACACACAGTCCTACAGACAGTCCTACAACGTACCCTTGACTCTTTATTTATTAATATAATAGTCGCTTGAATAAAATTCAACCTTTTTACTCGAGTTCAACAGTCACGCATAACAGGCGTTGCTTTACAGCCGTATGTTTTTCACTCAGTACTATTTTTTTAAACCATGTTGATTAGGGGAGGGCCCATTGTGAAAAGTAAGCAGGCACACCAGAAGCAAAATATATTTAAGAGAATCTTTAATTATTTATATACTATGTAACACACAGTCAATAGCAATGACTAACCAGTAATTACTACTAGCGTTCACTATAGAAAAAAAAAATCTCCTATCCACAATACGAAGTTGCACTCAACTCATTAAAATAACTTACTCCTACATTAAAAACAAGGTCTTCTTGTCGTTCACCAAACGCACACATTATTCTCTCCCCCACACGTATTTTCCAACACTGCTGCGGTGATACGTCATACGTGGCTCAGTAAAATTCCTTGGATAAAAAGGAAGATACTTGAAGACACCATCGCTCACTCGCAGAACAGCACAACCAATTTAATTAATGTCTACTTGGTTGATAATAACTAATGAAAAATGCGCGAAACAAAGTTTGGGAAAAAGAACGCAAAAAAAAAACAACGAACGTGCCGGCAAGAAGCCTTCATCAACGAACCAACACCAATCAAAACAGAATTAAAATTTGAAATATAACACTTGGCTAAAATGTAGTATACGAGAGGGTAGCAAGAGGGATGTGACAGAACATAAGTAGGTGAGAGATTAAATACAGGCAAAAAACGGACAGAAGAGAGGTGGACAAATTCAACTGCGATAGGTCGCAACGAGAAGGGGGCGGAGAAAAGGTTTAACAGGTGAATGAGAACACGACATTCATGCCATATGTTGTCAGGTTACCACAAGTCTGGATCAGCTTGTTTTCCAACTTCAAACGGTTCGCTGTGTTAGTACACGATAGAAAGTGATAGTAAAATCGTAAAATCATCAGCCCCCTTCTTATAAAATATGTGTTGAAGTAGATTTAGGAAACGAAAAAAACAAATGCTCTAAAAGAAATTTTTTAGAAAAACTGTGTACGCTTATCATCAATTTTTATTCTCGTAATTAATTATTTGAAACGTATATTTTTAGAGAGGAAATGTCAACCATTAAGAAAACAGACCGTTCAGATATGGTTTAACTATCTCAGCTAGCACGCACATGAGTTTGTATTGTTTGTTGAATATTTGTGAATGAAAAAAAAATAAATTAAAAAAAAAACTGTGATAATCCTTTTGCCCGGAAAATCGCGACGTCAGCGCGTTTCATTGAGTGTTACCATTACAGTTTCTCATTAAGTCCACTCCACAGCCCTTACTTTCCGGTGATGAATTCTTCCCAAGCTAATAACTATTGTTGTAACCTCGGTCTCGAGTTAGTCCCCCCCCCCCCCTTTTTTTCCCTCTGTCCATTGCACACGTGTCCATTGCGTGCGGCCACTAAACTGCCTGCAAACCAGAAACCCAGAATGTCCGTCCCTGGAATGAGACGACAGACATTTTTGTTAAATTCACGGGACTCCTCAACAGTATCGATATTCGTCAGGAGGATTCGTCTTGCAACATCGTTTCTATTACAATCATACTTTCTTAGAATTATTTTAAAAATGAGCATGTTTATTACAATCTCTAAACATGGTCATACGTTCAAGTAATTATTGACATCAGAGGCGTAGCTAGAGGGGGAGACGGGGGACATATGTCCCTGGGCGCCAGAAAAGTAAGGGGCACCAAAATGTGCTTTGATATTATTTTATTGATGAAAGTAATGGGTTTGAGATTTGAAAAATGAAAGGGAGGCTCTTTAACATAAATCTTGTCCCCGGCGTCTAACACTCTAGCTACGCCTCTGGTTTACATATTAGACTTAAACACTATTGTCCAAGTCCACAGCCTTCACTTAGATCAAACCACCAATTATTTTCCCTCTATGTCTTTCACCACCCATGTGTTTTGCGTGATGCTAGGCCCCTGCCAGACAATGCCGCCCCAAAGTTTCCGAAGCCTTAATCAGCCCAAGATTATGGCCCCATTCCTGGCAGACGTCTATATTTAATCAGGATATTAATAGTCGGCCCTGTGTCTTGTTCTCCTCAGATGACCACAGCCGCGTCATCGTATGGGACAGACCAGAAGACCTGGGCACAGATTACTACAACGCCAGCTACATCGACGTAAGTGCGTCTGGTCCAGGTGGTGATCATCGAGTGCGGGTCGGTGTTCTGGCCATGTGCATGAAGGAATGCGTGTCAGTTCCAATTGGTGATATCTGAGCGTTGAGTTGATGTTCTTGTCATGTGTATGAATAAATGGATGTCTGGTCCAAGTAGTGATTG
Organism: Omphiscola glabra; assembly: GCA_964017045.1. Classification (NCBI taxonomy): domain Eukaryota; kingdom Metazoa; phylum Mollusca; class Gastropoda; family Lymnaeidae; genus Omphiscola; species Omphiscola glabra. Next base: position 2,806,567 of record OZ024796.1, read on the forward strand.
AGTGTTGTGTTGATGCTCTGACCATTTGTATAAATAAATGGATGTCTGGTCCAAGTAGTGATTGAGTGTTGTGTTGATGCTCTACCCCTTATTATCATTCTGGCCATGAAATCTACCCTTTATTATCATTCTGGCCATTAGTCGTTTTGATGGCCATGTATGTTGGGCGTGGCAGTTGTGCGGGTGGGGGCGGTCCAGGCCGGGGGGGGGGGGTCCCTGGCGTGCCGCTGCACGGTCCGGCATCGGATAGACCAAAAGTCTAGGCTGTGTGGAGGTGCGTTGGGGAGGGCATTAAGAGCTCACACTCGACGGCCCCCCGACGCCATTTCCCAATGTAACATATTTAGTAAGTCATGTGAGAAACTAATATTGTCCATCTTAAAGACATTTATCACACGTCTCAAAGTATGGTTAAAAAATAAAGACATTTATCACACGTCTCAAAGTATGGTTAAAAAATAAAGACATTTATCACACGTCTCAAAGTACGGTTAAAAAATAAAGACATTTATCACACGTCTCAAAGTACGGTTAAAAAATAAAGACATTTATAATCGTCTCAAAAGTACGGTTAAAAAATAAAGACATTTATAATCGTCTCAAAAGTACGGTTAAAAAATATGTCACCTTAGTTCATTGAAATTATGATGATAAATTCGGATGCTAAATGTTATGCAGTCAAACAGTAAAACTTGATGACAATGCATGTTCAGACTTGAGCTCAGCTTTCAGACAAAACAGAAGGACCATATTGTTATTAACCCTCTTAGGACGGAGCCTTTTCGGGGTGTATGTGCCAAAAAGACGGAGCACTTATTACGAGATCAGCACTCGCATTGGAAAAAAAATTATAAAAAATAAACTATTTCCTTAATCTATGTAAAACTAGATATAGTCTTGTAGGAAATTGAATGAACTAATACAATCTCTATGAATCAAACTGAAATATCAACATTTATGCAAATGAGCTACCCTGATTTGCATAATTTATGCATGTAATTTTTTAAATAACCTAGAACAAAAATGAATTACTTGTATCAATTAATTGTGTGAATTTTTTGATGGATGAAGTCTGAATAAGTCCTAACACTTATGTTTTTGGGAAACAAGTCAATGGAGGCCCTTCAGACACCCCTGGCCCATGGAGGCCCTTCTGACACCCCTGGCCCATGGAGGCCCTTCAGACACCTCTGGCCCATGGAGGCCCTTCTGACACCCCTGGCCCATGGAGGCCCTTCTGACACCCCTGGCCCATGGAGGCCCTTCAGACACCTCTGGCCCATGGAGGCCCTTCTGACACCCCTGGCCCATGGAGGCCCTTCAGACACCCCTGGCCCATGGAGGCCCTTCAGACACCCCTGGCCCATGGAGGCCCTTCAGACACCTCTGGCCCATGGAGGCCCTTCAGACACCCCTGGCCCATGGAGGCCCTTCAGACACCCCTGACCCATGGAGGCCCTTCAGACACCCCTGGCCCATGGAGGCCCTTCAGACACCCCTGGCCCATGGAGGCCCTTCAGACACCCCTGGCCCATGGAGGCCCTTCAGACACCTCTGGCCCATGGAGGCCCTTCAGACACCCCTGGCCCATGGAGGCCCTTCAGACACATCTGACCCATGGAGGCCCTTCAGACACCCCTGGCCCATGGAGGCCCTTCAGACACCCCTGGCCCATGGAGGCCCTTCAGACACCTCTGGCCCATGGAGGCCCTTCAGACACCCCTGGCCCATTGAGGCCCTTCAGACACCTAAGGCCCATGGAGGCCCTTCAGACACCCCTGGCCCATGGAGGCCCTTCAGACACCCCTGGCCCATGGAGACCCTTCAGACACCCCTGGCCCATTGAGGCCCTTCAGACACCTAAGGCCCATGGAGGCCCTTCAGACACCCCTGGCCCATGGAGGCTCTTCAGACACCTCTGGCCCATTGAGGCCCTTCAGACACCTAAGGCCCATGGAGGCCCTTCAGACACCTCTGGCCCATGGAGGCCCTTCAGACACCCCTGGCCCATGGAGGCCCTTCAGACACCCCTGGCCCATGGAGGCCATTCAGACACCCCTGGCCCATTGAGGCCCTTCAGACACCCCTGGCACATGGTTCTACTCCTTTTCCAGCCTTCCCCTCTATTTTTCAGTTGTTCCAGACACTTACTGTAATAGCCCCACCCCCCTCCAATTATGACCTAGGGACCTTCTCTTAAGCTGCGGATGTTACTGATAAAGTTGTCTGCATATCTATTGGTCTCTCTCATTAACATTTGAGTGTTATTTAGTGTACAAAATAGCATAAAGTACTCAAATGGGGTGCTTATGCCTTATTTATAGGACCTATGGTGTCTAAAAATTCAGAGGGGTCATCTCTGTCCAGTTGAGGACCCTTAATACTAGTAATACTAAACCAAGAGTTCACAACATTAGCATTACCCTCAATTTGAAAGTCTTCATTAATTTCCTGATTGGTTTCATCAGTTTCACTGTCAGATTCACTACTTGAATATCAAAATTACTAAGCACAGTTTGATCAGAGTCACTGTCAGACATGTTCGAAATTCACGATTTAACCTCACACACACAAATTCCTGCACACAAATAAATTTGGCTGCACCTATTGGTACCCGTGTACCAGAATTGAGAGGTTGCGATTGAAAAACGGTTTAAAATATTATTGTTGGGTTTGTAAGACCAAATTTGGTATCAAATGAAAGATATTTGAATGTACTATACGTTTATAATCTGAATTCTTCAGTTTTACTAAAATAAACTACCACAAATGACATCCGAATAGCATTGAGTCTAATGGTACCCGGGTGCGAATGGCGGCGCTGTGTGTCTGGGTCCATTTTGACTAATGGTATTCGGATGTCATTTGTATTAGTTTTTTTTAGTTAAAATGAAGAATTAAGTTTACAAACATATATTACATTCAATTATCTTTCATGTGATACCTCATTTGGTCTTACAAACCCAACAATTGCAAGAATAATATTTTAAATCGTTTTTTAATCGCTTCTCTCAATTCTGGTACCCGGGTACCAATAGCCACTTCGAATAAATTTACTTCACCATCAAAGAATACCGACATTACAATGCCGGGACGTGCAGGAATACCTAAGAATAAATTTGATTGGATGGTACAACGCTAAGCCAGCCATTCACGAGGCCGATGGCTCGGAATTTTGTCTTTCTCGCTAGTGCGCCTTGGACCGATAGACCGGTCCTTACGTCTCCAGAGGGTTAATAGCTTTAAGACGTAATATAAGCATATAAATTGCATAATACACATTTGATTTTAAAATCACGTTGAAATCGATCTTATAGATCAGTAAAATAGAGTTATATTTAAATCAGGGCTAAAAAAAAAATTTTTTATTTGAGTCTGAATATAATTATAACTTGAGTGATATGAAGAATTTTATTTTTATTATTTTAATTTTAAAAATGTGTATTTTTAAAAAAGGACACTTAAAAGAACAGCTATATTTTAATGTCTTATTTTTCAGGGCTACAATGGGCCAAAAGAATACATTGTTTGCCAAGGTAAGCCTTTGAAGTTCTCAAGCAAACAACACGTATTATGTTCTAATGTGACATCTGATCTGAAATATTTATCTTGGTCAATTAAATATAAGTGCAAAAAGAAAAAAAAATGTTTAAAAGGTTGTTATAACAGGTTACGTACCGTTGTAAGGTGTAGAGAATTTAATCTATTATTTAAAAATATAACTCGTTTGATACATCGTTCACCTTTAATTAAATACATTATCAATGAACGATTCCCCAAACTAGGTCGAATTACAACTAATAATTTACTAAAACTAATTTTAAAATTACTGTTATGAAGGATGATGTGTTTTTAGCACGCCTATCTCGACTCCCACGTGCATGACCCCTCGTGAACTCACGTGACCCCTTTGAAGTGTGGCTAGAAAAACCTTATTTACAACATTTATTCTAGTCAGGAGAACTGTCGAAGATAATAGAAGATTCTGGATAAAACGGGAAGGCAAAACAATGTGTAGTCGAGAGACCTTAGTAGGAAATGCCTATAAAAAGGTCTGACCGATAGAGAGTCAGAGAGATTTTCTTTTGATCACGAGTCATGCAATGTGTCATTAGTTAATACCTTGTTGTGTGTAGATTTTCTAGTTCCTCGTTGTACAATTCTTGCTCGTTGTATTTTTATATACAGTACCGGTACCAGCAAATATGTAAGTTTATAGTTTTAATCATATTTCTTTTGCTGTTATTATTTAATTGAAGTTCACAAATTTTAAAAGTTATTAATTGTAATTAGCTCTGGCCTTGATTGTCGTTATATTTGTTATTATTTTTTAAACTTTGGTATCGTTCTTTATTATGGACTGTTTTTAGAACGAGGCAAAGACTAAAATTAAAAGATTAAATTCTCCATTTATAACGGTCCGTAATAATTACAAAATCAAATAGAAAAAGACTACGGCTATTCTTTTACAGTACAGCAATGAACTGGTACTGGTACAATGTTGGTAAGGTGCACCTACACATAATAAAAGAATATACAAATCTACGATCGGTACAGTATATCAGTCTATCAGTCTCGCTCTCGTATCGTAATCGCAAATATTTGTCTCGATGTCTCGCAGTCTGTCTCTAGCAGTCGATCGCCTTATTTATAGTCTTTCATAGAGACTATTCCAGAAAGGGCCTAGACGCATTGTATCTGTACCTAGGGCCGTCTCGTAGAATCCAACCAACTAGACTTAATTCTTCATTTTAACTAAAATAATCTACCACAAATGACATCCGAATAGCATTAGTCAAAATGGACCCGGACACGCAGCGCCGCCATTCGCACCCGGGTACCATTAGACTCAATGCTCTTTGGATGTCATTTGTAGTAGTTTATTTTACTTAAAATGAAGAATTAAGTTTACAAACGTATAGTTTGTTCAATTATCTTTCATTTGATACCTCATTTGGTCTTACAAACCCAACAATAATATTTTTAATCGTTTTTTAATCCCAACCTCTCAATTCTGGTACCCGTGTACCTATAGCCACTTCGTTTAGTTTATGTTTGGCGAAGAGGGTATGCGTTATAGCTGATCCTGGTCGCCTGTATGCCTAATTTTGGTGCTGCCCTGTGGATTAGTTAGGGCCGGGGTAAGAGCTGCCATGGGTGGGCAATGACAGGACCACCAATCACCCTCCTATCCTACGCAACTGGCACTGCCCACCCGAAATCTATCTAAAAAATGTTCTTTACCCCCCCCCCCCCAATCCCCCACCGCTCCGTAACTGATTGACAGAAATAATGTGCCCTTAGTTTGGAGTTGTCAAAGTGGGTATTTGCTCTTGATTCGCACATAGGTCACACGCACCCGTAATATTCGGTAGTTGCATCCCCCCCCCCTTTTTTTTTTACAAGGCCAAACTACCATTCGTTAAACAGAATGATTTCACTAAAATATTTCCATAGCAACGCAACTTTGAAAACTAACAAGCGATCGTCATAAACCACGTGATCTTTAAAAAAAAAAATTTCGAAAAAAACCCCAAAAAGAAACTGGATGACTCTCTCACTCTGCGTGTGTGACAGCAAGGTAGAGAACGATTCTCCGAAGTTTCGTATATATGCAGCTCCACGGCGGGTAGCAGTAAATAAACTTGATGTTCAGCTAAGTAACTTGTCGGGGGTTGTTTTGTTTTTTTTAGGGGTAGTATTTATCTATTCAAAGCTATTCAAATTAAAGCCTTTTTTTTTTTTAAAATCCTTTGTATTAGCTTCGCTTTTTGTTCCGTATCCGGAAATTTGATTGAAAGAAATTTCGTCGACAGAAAATTGATCGACGGAAATTTGATCGAACGGAAATTTGGTCGAATCTTTTTTTGTTAGTTTACACGTTAAAGTTTTGCGTCAAATTTCTTTTTGAACGCATTATTTTGTTTTACTATATAGTATAGTGCGTTCAAAAAGAAATTTGACGAAAATTTTAACGTGTGAACTGAAAAAAACAAAACATTCGACCACATTTCCGTTCGATCAAATTTCCGTCGATCAATTTTCTTTCGACGAAATTTCTTTCGATCAAATTTCCGGTAACCTTTTTGTTCGTGTGTTTCTTTCTTTCTGTCTGGGTGTGAGGCTTAATCTTCGGACGGCTGATTGACCCACTTCCCGTTGGCCTATCGAGCAGAAACTTGGCACTTAGACTTTTTGCCAATGACAACACATTCTTTCACATTTCCAGCCCTACCCATCAACCCTAACCCCCCAAAAATCAGTTTTTCCATTCTTTTTTAAAGGGTGGGTGGTGGAAATATGATGACACTGATTTCACGAAATAAAACTCCCGATAACTGCGCTAAATGAGATTCTTTAAAGGGAATATAGCAAGTGATTTTGATGCGTAATATTTTCTTCTGTTTTTCTCAAATACTTGGTGAAATAAATCTGTGGTGTAAAAGCGGGTGGGTCATTAGAATATTAATGTAGTTCAGGGGCCTTGAAACAAATGTGCGGTTGAGAGCCTTGGAAAGTGGGTGGGGCACTAATTGGGATTCTTATAAAATGCGTTACTTTTGTCAAATTTTCACCCCCCCCCCTCCCATAGGTTGATATTATATTTTATAAAGGATTTATTCGAAAAATTTGTTTTTTAGGTGTGTTTTTTTTCCCACATCTCAACTTTGGGCCCCTTGGTACCATGGCTCCGGTGTTGAGTGGATGCATCGCACCCCTAATTTTTATCGAATAAATGAACAAAAAAAAGTGTGTGACCTATACACGATTATTCACGGTAGTAAAGGAGTAGATTGTATTTATTAGAGAACATTTCCCTCCAGCAGCGTGGTGCTTAGAGTTATAAATTTAAAAGAATATCCAGCATTCATTGAGACCGGCTATCTACCTATGTCAACGGTGATCTTCTACAGCAGTGGTTCTCAACCTTCCCAATGCCATTACCATTTAATACAGTTCCTTATGTTGTTGCGACCCCCACAACCTTAAAATTATTTTCGGCGCTACCTCATAAATATGTGTTTTTCGATGGTCTTAGGCGGGCTCTGTGAAAGGTCCGTTTGACTCCCCAAATTGGTGTTGACCCACAGGTTGGGACCCGCTGTTCTACAGCCTACTAATGACACTTCAGAAATTTGTTAAATGGTATTCATCAGCGCCCTGGATCGAAAGCAATCGAAAGACACGAATAGAAACCTTTGTTGGAGCAACGAAGCGCCTTTAGAAAGTGATTCCAATCGTAGAAGTAATTAACCATGTGACAATTTGAGCTCATCATTTGATGATGTCATTGCACCGATTATCACTTTCATTGAGGAACGGGAAAGACTGATACATTTCTTGATTGTCTATGTGACACACGCTGTCTTCAGGTGGGACAACTCAAAATGGGGAAAATCATGCCAGTTGGACAGATTAAGAAAATATTTAAGTTCATGTAAAAGATCACAGTTAAACTCGTAGGAAGCACTGCACATGTCAACTTGAATAGCTATATTTTTAATCTGCAGGCCCAAGTACAAAGTGTATAGTCTCGTTCTGGCATTTGGTGTGGCAGGAAGGCATCACATGCATCGTCATGGCAACGGGTTTGTTTGAGAATGCTATGGTGAGTAGAGATAAATACTTTTAAGGCTGCACCTAATGGTACACGTGTACCAGAATTGAGAGATTGGGATTAAAAAACGATTTAAAATATTTTTGTTGGGTTTGTAAGCCATAATTTGGTATCAAATGAAAGATAATTGAATGTACTATACTTGTGTAAACTTAATTCTTCATTTTAACTAAAATAAACTACCACAAATGACATTCCATAGCATTAGTCAAAATGGACCTTGACACGCAGCGCCCCCTTTCGGACCCGGGACACAATCGACTCAATGCTTTTCGGATGTCATTTGTGGTAGTTTATTTTAGTTAAAATGAAGAATTTAGATTTCAAACGTATTGTACATTCAATTACCTTTCATTTGATACCTCAGTTGGTCTTACAAACTTAACAATAATATTTTTAATCGTTTTTTAATCCTAACCTCTCGATTCTGGTACACGTATACCTATAGCCACTTCGTACTTTTAATGTCTGTGGATCCCAGTTATTTGTAAAAAAAAAAAAAAAGGAACCATTGGTAGGGATATTTTAAAAGACCAGTATTTGTTGGTCGGTTTTTCGTTTTATTGTAGGATAATTGATAGTTGTTTTTTTTTTTTTTTAATGGCAGGCAAGCAATCAATTAAAAGACCATTTAAAAAAGAATAACGGTGCTGAAATAGATAAGTGTCGATTTGTCTTCGCCACTAGGCAGAGATACATTTATGTGCAGAATGCAAATATTTGTTAGCATCCCTTATTATAGCTGTACGATAACATACAGACCAAACACATTAGGCATAGCTATGGCAATGTATTGTCTGCACGATGTCTGAAGCGCCACTAAAGAAAAAAAACACTTTCTATTTCCGTGTCTACTCTTATATTTTTTCAACTGAATGAATAATAGTTTTAGAGGTGTTTGTGATCGATGGGAAGTTTGTTTATTTTAAGCGTGTTTGTGTGATCGATCGGTAGTTTATTTGTTTTACAAAAAACATTGATGAATCTACTTCACTGTGGACACATCAACTGAACGTGGAAGATTTGTTCACAGATTCTCAAGGATGTAATGTTAACGTTTGTTGCCCTAGTAGTAAAAGACCCTGGTATGCAATCTCGGATTAAGACCTGCGGGTGCCTCAAGTAATTTGAATCCTATCTTCCACATACCCCTGCCCCCGCTACTCTCCCCCCTCGATGAAAATTACCGCTTTCCGACATTTTTTAAAATATATTTATTATTAAATGAAAAAAATTATAAAAATCCAAGATAGAGTTATTAGGACTTCAAGAAAGACATATTACGATTTCAAGAAAGACTTATTAGGACTTCAAGAGAGAGTTATTAGGATTTCAAGAGAGAGTTCTTAGGATTTCAAGAGAGAGTTTTTAGGATTTCAAGAGAGAGCTTTTAGGATTTCAAGAGAGAGCTTTTAGGATTTCAAGAGAGAGTTATTAGGATTTCAAGAGAGACTTATCAGGATTTCAAGAGAGGGTTATTAGGATTTCAAGAGAGACTTATTAGGATTTCAAGATAGAGTTATTATGATTTCAAGATGGAGTTATTAGGATTTCAAGATGGAGTTATTAGGATTTCAAGATGGAGTTATTAGGATTTCAAGATGGAGTTATTAGGATTTCAAAAGAGAGTTTTTAGGATTTTAAGATGGAGTTATTAGGATTTCAAGAGAGACTTATCAGGATTTCAAGAGAGGGTTATTAGGATTTCAAAAGAGACTTATTAGGATTTCAAGGGAGAGTTATTAGGATTTCAAAAGAGAGTTATTAGGATTTCAAGAGAGAGTTAGTAGGATTTCAAAATTGAGTTATTAGGATTTCAAGAGAGAGTTAGTAGGATTTCAAGATTGAGTTATTAGGATTTCAAGATGGAGTTAGTAGGATTTCAAGAGAGAGTTGTTGTTGTATTCCACAAGAGGATCATTTAGGTTGTATTCCAAAAGAGGTTCAGTTAGGTTGTATTCCACAAGAGGATCAGTTAGGTTGTATTCCACAAGAGGTTCAGTTAGGTTGTATTCCACAAGAGGTTCAGTTAGGTTGTATTCCACAAGAGGTTCAGTTAGGTTGTATTCCACAAGAGGATCAGTTAGGTTGTATTCCACAAGAGGATCAGTTAGGTTGTATTCCACAAGAGGTTCAGTTAGGTTGTATTCCACAAGAGGATCAGTTAGGTTGTATTCCACAAGAGGATCAGTTAGGTTGTATTCCACAAGAGGATCAGTTAGGTTGTATTCCACAAGAGGATCAGTTAGGTTGTATTCCACAAGAGGATCAGTTAGGTTGTATTCCACAAGAGGTTCAGTTAGGTTGTATTCCACAAGAGGTTCAGTTAGGTTGTATTCCACAAGAGGTTCAGTTAGGTTGTATTCCACAAGAGGTTCAGTTAGGTTGTATTCCACAAGAGGTTCAGTTAGGTTGTATTCCACAAGAGGTTCAGTTAGGTTGTATTCCACAATAGGTTCAGTTAGGTTTGTAAACTCGGTCCAAGTGTTACCAAAAAAAAAAAGAGTTAACTTGTCATTTTCTATAATGCCGGCTTTTAAACAACAGTCCTAAGCCACACCCATTGCTATTAAGAGAGACCTAAGCCACACCCATTGCTATTAAGAGAGACCTAAGCCACACCCATTGCTATTAAGAGAGACCTAAGCCACACCCATTGCTATTAAGAGAGACCTAAGCCACACCCATTGCTATTAAGAGAGACCTAAGCCACACCCATTGCTCTTAAGAGAGACCTAAGCCACACCCATTGCTGTTAAGAGAGACCTAAGCCACACCCATTGCTCTTAAGAGAGACCTAAGCCACACCCATTGCTGTTAAGAGAGACCTAAGCCACACCCATTGCTCTTAAGAGAGACCTAAGCCACACCCATTGCTCTTAAGAGAGACCTAAGCCACACCCATTGCTCTTAAGAGAGACCTAAGCCACACCCATTGCTCTTAATAGAGACCTAAGCCACACCCATTGCTCTTAAGAGAGACCTAAGCCACACCCATTGCTCTTAAGAGAGACCTAAGCCACACCCATTGCTCTTAAGAGAGACCTAAGCCACACCCATTGCTCTTAAGAGAGACCTAAGCCACACCCATTGCTCTTAATTAATATAATATTCGCCTACCCATTAAGAATACAAAATGAAACTATTTGCCTGCGTTCAACCGCGCTACATGACAGTCAATTTTTCACTCAGTACTATTACTCTTGATATAAAACATGTGGAGTTTGGGGAAGGACGGTTTTGAAGAGGAAGCAGTACACACCAGAAGCAATATATATATATTGTAAAATCTCAAGTAAAGCTGTTTGCAGATGACTGTCTTGTCTACAGAGAGATAATCGACTACGACGACCACAACCAACTTCAAGCAGATTTGGAGTGCCTTATGAATTGGGCAGACAAATGGGGCATGAAATTTAATTAAACCAAATGCTACATAATGAGCATCTCAAAAAAAAAACCCATCAAGCTATATGTACACCCTAAATAGGACAATCCTTCAACAAGTAACAAACAATCCATACCTTGGAATTCTCTTCTCAAATAACCTAAAATGGTCACCCCATATAAACAAAATTTCAAAAAAAGCCAACTCCACACTAGGTTTTATTAGAAGAAATCTGCGCCACTGCCCAACATCCTGCAAACGAAATGCCTATCTTGCACTCGTTCGTCCGATACTAGAATATGGTGCAATCATCTGGGACCCATACCTCAAGCAAGACGTGGACACGTTGGAGCGAATCCAACGTAACGCAATGCGCTTCATAGCACGTGACTATAAAACCACCACTCCTGGCTACGTCACTGGCCTTTTAAACAGATTTGACATCCCCACTGTCAAGGACAGACGAGAAAAGATCCGCCTAACATTCTTATATAAAATGGCCATGGGGCTAATTCCGGCCATCCCAGCAAACAATTATCTTACCCCACAGAAGCCAGGCCGATTAATTAGAGCCAAACAGTCACTTAACACTGACTTAACATCTGACAACCCCATGAGAAATTACACCCGAAACAATAACAAATGCTTCACTGTGCCTCGGAGTAACACAGTGCAACATAAGCAGTCATTCTTTCCACGCACCATAATTGCTTGGAACAACCTGGACAATACCGCCGTGAACTCGACAACGATCGAAAGCTTCAAGGCCGCCCTGGCATCTGCTAGGAGCCGTTAGATTGGCAACATCGCTTCCCCAACCGTTTGCCAGTATATGGATGCAGCAACGTACCGAACCAGAACCAGAGATAACTTTTTTTTGTGAGTGCTAAAGTGTAAATCTTGCTTTTGAATAATGGTCATGTTTTAAAATGTTTGTAATGATTGTTTTGAGAGTTTGTAACTGAGATTGATGATACAATCAGTGTTCACTTGTAGGGTCATGTCATAGTGTTGCCATCCTGGCATGTCAAACATGACTTCCTGAGTTATAAAAAGTCGGCTCTTCCCATTGGAGGAACGGAGCGAATGCGTTCAGCTCATTTTTTTTAACGATGTCTGCTAACTAGTGTCACTGAATGACAATGGAATGAAGTGTTGCAGCCACCACACAAACATAATTGAACGCCGGGAGGGTGGGGGTGAGGGGAGACCACCTAAATTCACAGACCTAATGATCATGTCACGATTTACAAGAAGATCAAATATCTGGTGTGACGAGATGAGAATCCCTGATGATTTTAGTTAGGTACCTATGCTAACTTATGGAAATAGTCCAGGCGTGAATGGGAAAGAGTGGCTGGCGTATGAACTCATGCGAGCGAAAGGTACGCGCGTTTGGTAGCGTGGGTGAACGGAGGGCGACTCAGGGGGTGAAAGAAAGGCCAGTGTGGTTCGGTGATCCAGTTAGTAGGACGTCTTTTGGCTAAGTTTGTTAGCGAGTCGTATCGTACTAATTGGACGAATTGTATTGTTTATCGTAATGAGCGTGTGCTAACTGTTAAGTTAGAAATAAAGTGTAAAGATTCATATTGAACGTAGTTTGAGTCTACTGTTGTTATTCTTGTGAGCTGGTTAATCATAATCATACTCTAACCCTAGACAACACAACCAAACACTAATTTGCTATAACCGCCATTCTTGACATTGGGGGCTCGTCCGGGATTCAGCACCTCGTAATTAATATTGATATTATGACGGTTTCATTCCCTGAATAAAACCTAAAAGGAAAGGAGGGGGATATGACGAGATGAGAATCCCTGATGATTTTAGTTAGGTACCTTTGCTAACTTATGGAAATAGTCCAGGCGTGAATGGGAAAGAGTGGCTGGCGTATGAACTCATGCGAGCGAAAGGTACGCGCGTTTGGTAGCGTGGGTGAACGGAGGGCGACTCAGGGGGTGAAAGAAAGGCCAGTGTGGTTCGGTGATCCAGTTAGTAGGACGTCTTTTGGCTAAGTTTGTTAGCGAGTCGTATCGTACTAATTGGACGAATTGTATTGTTTATCGTAATGAGCGTGTGCAAACTGTTAAGTTAGAAATAAGGTGTAAAGATTCATATTGAACGTAGTTTGAGTCTACTGTTGTTATTCTTGTGAGCTGGTTAATCATAATCATACTCTAACCCTAGACAACACAACCAAACACTAATTTGCTATAACCGCCATTCTTGACATGGTGGTGCATTGATTTTAGGAATCGGAATAACTAGAGTACCTGCTTGTTGGGCTCACGGCAGAAATCCTACTATGCAAGGCAAAGTACAAAGCAGAGGGCCTCAATATAAATGTTTGATGAATGGTCTGTTTTGAATTTGCGAGATTTGGGAAAGGTTCTCAATTTTCGCACTAATATAAGCCTATAAATTATAAAGGTGCGTTTGTTTAAAACTTCGAACTTGAGTATTAAAAAATCGCAGTCCTATTGAATTGAAAAACAAAACAACTGTTTAAAACAGAAATCTAGAGCGTCGTGCAATATCTTTTTTACCCGGAATTTAAAAAAGCAGAAACTATTTTCAAAAATTAATACAATTAAAACATATTTAAGTAGCGATTACATTCAGGTCGAATCCTTTGGCTACATAGTGAGCTCTTCTTCACTTCTGCACAGTCTTTTCTTTGTGTAATGCATTTTAAGAATTTTAAATTATCTAAATCCTGTATGCGTTTTAAATCGTGTTTTGATAGAAAGTCTTAATTTTTAAAAATAAATATTGTAATTTTATTTTAGTTTTTCTCATTTAAATTGCGTTCGTGCTCATATATATATATTTAGTATATAGACATCAATGTAACTTGATTGTTTTAAAGTACTCATATAGTACTAGTAGTAAACAGCAAGAGATGGGTGGCATAGAAGAAGAATATTTGATTAAACCCTGAGAATCAAGGCCATGGTTAATGTAAATGACACCTTGTACCATTAAGGCAATGGTTTATGTAAATTACACTTTGTATCATCAGCGCAATGGTTTATGTAAATTACACTTTGTACCATCAGCGCAATGGTTTATGTAAATTACACTTTGTACTATCAGCGCAATGGTTTATGTAAATTGCACCTTGCATCATCAAGGCAATCGTTTATGTCAATGACTTCTTGTACCATTATGACAATAGTTAATGCAAAGTGCACCTTACATCATCAAGGCAAAAGTTTATGTAAATGACCCTTTGTACCATCAATGTAATGGTTTATGTAATGATTACTTTGTACCCTCAAAGATGTTTGTGGAGAAATAAGATTTGAAATAAAAATTGTATTACTCACCAAAACATATCAGGCTATTAGGAACATGGATGATATATGCGAGATGTCTTTGATGCCGCTCTGAGGTATGGACTAAGCCAGTGGTCAGCAAATCGCGGCTCACGAGCCGCATGAGGCTCTTTAGTGACCTGAGTGCGGCTCGGCCAGTCGGCCAAAAATCGGTTTTGACTCCGAAAAACATGGTTCTGGACAGGTTCTTGAAAGAAATTTGGCTCTCAAAATTTTTTTAATCGTCCTGCTGCTGATTTTTGGCTCTTTTGACTAATGAGTTTGCCGACCACTGGACTAGGGTATATCTAAAAAGTTTTCAGTATGTGCTATCAATGAATGTTCAATTAATTATCATAGAAACGGTTCGCGGAAATTTGATTCAAAAGAAATTTCTTCGACGGAAAATTGATAGACGGAAAATTGATCGAACGGAAACTTGGTCGAATCTTGTTTTCAGTTAACATTTTGCGTCAAATTTCTTTTTTAACGCACTATACTATATAGTAAAACAAAATCTTAATCAGAGAGTGTTTGGCTCTGATTAATCGACCTGGTTTCTGTGGGGTGAGATAATTGTTTGCTGGGATGGCCGGCACTAGCCCCATGATCACTTTATATAAGAGTGTTAGGCGGATCTTTTCTCGTCTGTCTTTGAGGGAGTTGATCCGCTCCACTACTACACTGAACAATTCACTGCACATGTTATTTATTTTGAAGTGTCGCAATGCAAATCGTGATGTCCATGTCCACAGCAACAGTGCGACAAGTACTGGGTCGATAAAACACGCAAATACGCCCAGCACGGCAAGATTCACATTTGGCATGAAGGAAGCACGTACCTGGCACAACTGAACATACGGACATTTAGGATTCAAAAGGTGATCGACTAAGCAACATTTGAACATATAATTATGTTAATCAGGAGGTATTTTAGAATGCAACCATGTCATGGCTGTCTTTAAAGCAACGGGGGCCCTGGGCAAGACAATGCCAAAAAAGGCTAGAGCCTGATACTGATATGATATTATTTTCATCAATAAATCATAAAACAGGCCAGTAAAAACGAATAGTCTGAATAGTGTAGTGTAGTCGTATTTTAGGCGTCTTGGTACAGTTACTTTGACAAAAAGGTGGGAGTGGGGTGGCTGTTACTTTGATGAAAACGGTGGGGTTTGAGATCAAAACTGGGGTGATGTGTATCAGGAGGGGGCTCATTGAGCCAATTCACAGAAATTTTTCACAAATTTAAATGTCAGATATGCATTTTTGTGAGAAATCATAAACTGCTTGAGTGCAACCTTTTATTCAGTGGATTCGTTTTATAGTTATGTTGATCTTCTGCGTCCACTGTCGTCTACAATTTGCAATTTGTTTGGTTCAGGAAGGCAGTTGTGAGTCTCGTCTGCTGACCCACTATGAAATGGTTGGATTCCATGATGAGGCACCTGATCCAGGGCTGCTGTTGGATGTACGAAGAAGAGTAAATAGTTTATCTGGTATTCAACCAGGACCAGTGCTAGTGCATTGCAGGTATGAATTATTATGTGGAGGTCTAGTCAAGGCCTACCTTTAACCTATTTAAATGAGAAACTACTTTCATATTAAACGTTCTTCATTTTTTTAATAAATGAAACTTTTATATGCTTAAAAAAAAGAAATTATTATTTATTATTATTTTTTATATGTTTAAAAGATCAGCACACTCTGTTTAAAATAGAAAATAACAATTCTTTTGGATACTCTGATCTTTTACCAAGTAATTCCATCTGTACTTGTTAAGGAACCTAATAAGGAATTTCTTCTATTGGCATAAAGTGATAAAGTTGAGTCAATCACAGTTTAATTGGTTCACCTTTGCTTCATGGTATTACCTACTATAGTGCGACTTTATAATTATATTGATCCTTTCTTTTTCTGAAAGACTTCCTAAGTTAACCCAGGTTTAATGGTTTCATAAGATTATATAGATTTACCTAACCTTCATTGTTTCATCTTACCCTTACATTTTAACTATTCCAATTTTGTCAAATGTTCTGATTTTAAGAAATATTTTCCATAAGAGTTTGGTATTGCATTTAAAATTATTTATTAAAAAATAGCATTAAGCGTTAACATTTCACTTTTAGATGTGGAGGTGGACGAACTGCAGTTTATGTAGCCATAGATTACTGCCTGCAGCAGCTTCAATCAGAAGACAGGGTGGATGTATACAGTACCGTTTTACACCTCCGCAGGTTCAGGAAAAATATGGTGCGAACAGTAGTGAGTATACTTTTACAAAAATGGCATTTTAATATTATTTTTAACATTAATTTACCACTAACAGAGGTCACATTTTATTTAACTAAACTTAAGATTATTTTTAACTAGTAACTGACCGTATGGAAAAAGTATGCTGAGATTTTAAACCCTTTGGCTTTTAAATTCTTTTTCATATAAAATGTATAAAGGGTCTGAGAATTTAAATGGTGATGTGTATGTTTTATATGTCAGTAACAGGAAAAATTGATATGAAAGCTGCACTATAAATTATTACCATTTGCTTTATTTATTGAAGGTTTGAAAGTTTGAAAATTTACTTAAACCTATTTGGTCTGCTTGCTTGACTGGGTGCAAGGATAAAAAAAAATTATTAAAAATAATTAAGAAAATCTGTTTCTTCAAACTTAATAAATGATATTTTAACACAAATATTATTAGACTACAAAATGAATTCACTTACAGGGCCAGTACCAGCAAATCTACGAAGCTGTTGCCATGTATCTGCAGTGTGGTGTTACAGTGTATCCAATTCACACACTTGTAGCTGCATACCAAGTGCATTATGGTTGTGATTCAAAACTAATGACACTGGATCGAGAATATCAGGTACAAAAGCATATATCCCCATGTATTAGAATGAGCCCCAGGAAAAACAAACATAAATATTTACAAATTCTTATTCATTTTCAAAATCCCTTAAGAAGCCACACTGTTGAAGCTATTAGTTGTAAGGATATAATAAATACAAAATGTTAAAAAAACTTGTAATATAATGTTTTTTCACTTGTTATGTTGTTAAAAACACCCACATCAATCTAACTACAGAGATTGGCAAATTTATTTTATAGCTTGTAGATCAACACAAAAAGAAATATATTTTAATGCATTGATAATAATTGATGAATGTATTGAATTTAACTTAAATCAGACTCTTCAAGCCATTGTGCCAAGACTCAGCATTGGAGATTGTGCAAGTGGTCACAGAGTTGAGAATCGTAGCAAAAGCAGGGATATCATGATGCTTCCGCGTAAGCATGTTGATTTAAACACACTTTATAAATGCTGTAAATAAATCTAAAGTATAACTTTTTACTACATAACAATTTGAAACACCTTACAATAAAATATTACTTTCTTTTACTTGTTTGATTTAGCTGAATGTGCCAGACCATATCTAACAACAGCTGACTGTGGCGACAGTGGCACTGATTTTATTAATGCTGTTTACATAGATGTAAGTACTCTCTTTATTGTCGGTGCAAGTTTTTCCTCTCAAATCAATATCTGCATTTCTCATTATTTGGCCAATATAATATTGGGACTGATACAATGAAGAACTCATGTCAAAATCTCTATTTGACATTAATTATCATTTCAAAGCTGAAATAACATGTTTGAAGAACTCATGTCAAAATCTCTATTTGACATTAATTATCATTTCAAAGCTGAAATAACATGTTTGAAGAACTCATGTCAAAATCTCTATTTGAGATTAATTATCATTTCAAAGCTGAAATAACATGTTTGAAGAACTCATGTCAAAATCTCTATTTGACATTAATTATCATTTCAAAGCTGAAATAACATGTTTGAAGAACTCATGTCAAAATCTCTATTTGAAATTAATTATCATTTCAAATCTGAAATAACATGTTTGAAGAACTCATGTCAAAATCTCTATTTGACATTAAGTATCATTTCAAAGCTGAAATAACATGTTTGAAGAACTCATGTCAAAATCTCTATTTGACATTAATTATCATTTCAAATCTGAAATAACATGTTTGAAGAACTCATGTCAAAATCTCTATTTGACATTAATTATCATTTCAAATCTGAAATAACATGTTTGAAGAACTCATGTCAAAATCTCTATTTAAGCCTTAAAAAAAATCATCTCTCATATATTTATTTGATTGGCATACATTCCAATCAGCAACAGATGGGCTTTTGGCGGGAAGTTTGCGTTTTGTGTCTCCATAAATGGGATAAACTAATATGTCATACTGTACAGTTTTTAAAAATGATTTCTCCAACTGAATATCCCCTTTTTTTCAATTATAACCCATTTGTTGTTGAATAAACACAATTTGCCCTTCAACTCATCCCCAATAAACTGTGCTATCTGTAACAATGTTTTGTTCTCTTTCCAACATGTGATCATTTGTTTTATTATCTTTCTGCCATATGCTAAAAAAAACAAAACTTGCTCTCTTGAGACTTAATGGACAGGAGGCCCATTGTGCTAAGCAGATTCCATTTCGCTTTGGTGTTAAGGGATCTGTCATGAGGGGGAGAGAGAGCACCCAAGGAATGTTACATTGTTTATTAAAGAACAACAACTGATGATAGGAAATATTCATGACTGGTCTCCCCTTTGGGATTCCAGAGCTCATCAGCATCTACCCTCGCATTATGAGCACTAATACTATGGGCTCTTGTTTGGTTGTTGGATATAATTGATGCAATTTTATCTCAACCATCCATCCCCGGAATACTAATTAGCTAACAATCGATGGCGATGGTGATAATCAAATGTTATTGACGGTCAGGCAGATGTAATGGATCATTGTTAGACCTTTTAACATAGCCTAGTTAGCAATAAGGATGCAGATAGATATATCATGTTTTGTAAAGGAATACAAAGACAAAGAATCATTTAAAAGTATTACATTTTACTATTTGACAGAATAAAAGATAAAAATGGGGCATAGTAAAGGGTTGGCAGTATAAGAACAAAGTAAGATTGAGAAATCGATGTCAAATTTTAATTCTCAAAAATGAAGAAAAAAAAGAAAAGATCTACAAAACACTGAAAAGCCATATGATATCATGACTTGTCATGTGCTAAATCTTTCAATTATTTTTTTTATAATTTGCATAAGAAATATGAGATTTGACATGATGCTCCCTTGGGAGAACTTGATTATGCATAGTAAAAAATATTTGCTTTTACACGATAATTAAAATGACATTTATTATTTACTGTTCAAAAAGGGGAGGTATCTAATTAATTTTATATTCAACTTTAGATAAAACTTGAATGAATAATAAAGCCTAAAATTTGTCTAAAATTGTGCCAACTGCTACTCTGTCAGGGTTACCATGCAGAAAACTCATATCTAATCACCCAGTGGCCTATGAGGAGAACAATAGCTGATCTATGGAGGCTTATGTTTGATTTTAAGATTACTTCCCTGGTATTCATGAATGACCCACATAAGTTCTCTCGAGTAAGTAGTTATGAACCATTTATTTTACTTAGTGACTTATTCCATATCTAAATTATCTACACCTATTAAAGTTCAAACTTAAAAATCATTAAAAGATGGATGCTTGACTTATGTTTGACATGTAAGCCTTTTCTTTAATTAGAACCTTAAAAGGAAATATAAAATTAACAACTGTATACTTATAAATATTTCTTTTGATATATTCATTATTACAAAATGCATATTTCAGCTGAATTTAGCTTTTAATTTTAAGTGTTACACAAACAAATATAAAGAAAACATTAGAGTTGCTCTATTAATAATAATAAATTTGGAGGGGAAAAATATCTAATGTTAATTGACATCATAATAAAAAGTACATTTTGCATAAAAATTAAGATATAGATAGTTAAATATAATAGGATGGATTTATATATGTGTTGACCAAAAAAGTGAAATAAATTTTTTAAAATCCTTACGCTTTTTTAAATATGGTGACAGGCAAGATGCACTTATTCAAATGTTGACCACCACCAAGATGCACTTATTCAAATGCATTACACATGATTTCTGATGGCATAGATTATCTTTTAATCAGTTTTTAAATTCATGTGAAGTTGTAAGATGAGCCAAAATGCTTTTTAATTTTCCATGTTGACCAATAGTGTTTTTACAAAAAAGTCTAATTACACTGATATAAAAAAGATGACCACACTACTGCATGCCTTGTTCAATACCTGCATATACTGCAACACTGCTTAAAAATCATTTTAAACATATATATGTATTTTTTATTATAGCTCTAAAGAAAATGTGATACTAAAATTTATTTAACAGTCACTACTGAGCAGAGTTTGAAGAAAAATGCTATTTACAAAATTTGATGATACATCCCATCCTTTTCATCACAGATACCTAAGATCAGCTCGATCAGGGCAAATTCTTTCCCTTAGAGTTAGAAACCAAAGATATAAAAATTCTTTTGTTCCCCAGTCTGTCTGTTTACAAGCATGCTTCCCCAACAGTTACCAAATCTACATGATCACTAAATAAGTTCTTATTATTATCACTAAGGAAGCTAAGTTTTATGGTATATGGTGGCTGATTTTTGTGCTAGAGAGTAACTGTAGATGTCTTGTGTTTAAATTGTACTAATTGTAAAATGTTGTTTTTGTTAAAATATGTATATATTTATGTGCTAAACTAGAAGGTATACAATGTAATTTAAAAAAACATTTTCATTTATTTGGATCAATAAAGAATCTTATCTTGTGTTATTAAAAAGTGTTGAATCAATTAATACAATAATATTCTGTTTTCAGAATTATCCTAGATTTTGGCCCAAGGAGATAGATCAGGTGGCTAATTATGGCCCTATCAGTGTACGTTATCTAACCTGTGAAAGACTCAACCACATTGTAACCAGGACTTTTGCCATCAGGAAGGTACATTTTTTTTAAAGCTCTATTTTAAAAAAAGAAAGAGTTCTTGCCCTTTCTAGTAAAAAGTTGTTTTTGTTTTTTTTTTAAATGAATAAATTGTCTGTATCATGATTTTAATGTGCTTTGTTACACTTTGCAGTAATCATGGTTCATACCTTTAATTGTATTAATCTTAAAAGATAAGCAGTTAAAATTTTTACAATGTTGTATAAGATATTTAATATCTTTTATAACATTTTTAACTTTAAAAAAATGGCAATTTGAAATAATAAGTTATTTGCTGCAAGTTAAGAATAAAAAAAAATGTGTTATAAATTTAGTCTCAACTTTATGTTTTAAATGTACTATTGCATATAATTTTAAAAGTTGTAACTTTGATTTAAAACAATCAAACAGCCAAAGTTTAAACTAGAAGGTTATATAAGTTGTTAGCTTGATGATTTTTTCATTTAGTTTTATGTCCATTGAAAAAAAAATATTTTCAAAGTTGTTGTTTTGTCAGTTGGAACTGCTGTTGTATTTTGCTCTGACAGAGGACAAAACTGATGAATATTTGTGCTGGGATATTACATGTTTGCTTCCTTGCTTCCCCAGCCCAAAAGACATCCCCATCTCATTGCTCAGGCACTGATGCGCATCAGTGAAGATGTGATGGTAATCTTTACCTCTTTGCCCCTAATGTGTGCGCACTTTCAAATTAATTTAATGCATTTCTCCAGCAACTTATTTTGGGATTCTCATTTTGTTCTAATCAAAGGTTAATAATTATAACTATGTATTTTTTTATATATATCTTTATATTGTAAAAATCAGCATTTTGCAAACTTTAACATGTCTCTCTAAAAAGAAAATGGAATATTTGTAGTTTTTAAACTTCATTAGATTAAGCAGTGACTTTAAATGTTAGATCTTAGAATAAACTAAATCCTTACCTGACGGTAGGCACACCAAAAATTAATCTCAGTAGAGGTTCAGGATTGAGATTATCACCTATTTATTGTATATTTTTTTACTATGAATAATGAACATGAATGAGAATAGTATATTGAATATTGAAGATGCATTTGTTTGGGAATTGCTGATCAAACTGCAGATTTTTATGTATTTAACTTATTTTTATATTATTTATTCTTATTTAAAATCACTTTCATTTATAAAACATGTTACTTAATATTTTAAAACTATTTTTTCCATAGAATTTTAATTAGACAATTAATTTTGCATTAAATTTTTTTTCTCACTTGACTTTTTCCAAAAAATGAAAGGAATCGTGTTTTAAAAGAAAATAAAAATTAATAATGACATTTGAAATAAATCACAAACAATATAATATGATACATTCCCCTCCTTAGCTACAGCGTTAATAAATAAAAAAAACATCTTTAAAATGTATAAATACCCTATGAAGGAAATGTTAAACATTACCAATTTTTTTGTTCAAAATTATCATTGTGCTTTTTTTTTTTTAAATATTAGGCCTAATATTTGAATGAAGTATTAAAAAACAAAAATGAAATTTAAGAATTTCGACTATCAGTTTTATCAGTTTTTGTTCATATACAACTTGCACCAAGCATGCTCCTTTTTCACTAAATATGGCAGATATCTTTAAAAGGTTTTTTTGCAATACAATACATTTTTTTAGCAAATTGTTATATTTTGGTTATCTTTCATATAATTAAGGTATGCTTTTTTTCATTGGGATCATATATATAAATATATATTTTGTACCATTTACATTAAAACAAAATATTTTTTACATTTTTGTAAACATTTTCATAAAATACAAATTAATTTTTAGATGTTAAAATTCACATGAACTTTTCAGAGTGAAAAATAGTCTAGCTCTTTAAAATTTCAAAAATTCCTCTTTTCAAATTATAACTAATAATTGTTTTTTATTTTCAAATTATTTTGAACTTTTCTTTCTTTTAGGCATTATTTTATAGTGAGGGCTTTAAATATGCTTTGACTTATTGGATTCTTTTAAGGAATCTAAAAAAATTAAGTCTGTAATGTATAAGCCTACTCTTAAAGGGTTAAAGCTAGAGCTAATTTTCATTAACTTTGCATAATAAAATTTAAATTATGTTTGTTTAAAATATGATTTAAAATAAATTCATCACACAATTTGTTTGTGTATATATTATTTTTGGTTGGTTCTTTCAGTCCTAGGTGTATTTTTGTTCTAGACATCACATACATATTTTAGTGCATGGTCAAACACCTGCACTCTTACACCTCCCCTTAATAACACACTAAACTTCATTTTATGTGGCCAAGGAGACTCGCATTTCTTTAGTAGTTTAATTTATTGCTACACATGATTCATATTTTTTTACTTTAAAAATTGCTCAGATCATTATTTTAGTGTTTTTTTTTTAGCTATTTCATATAGAGGACTTGGACATTTATTTAAATAACATTTAAATCCAATAATTTATCCTTTCAATAATAAAATGTATTTAACCAGGCATTGCAAGAACTATTGAGCAATATATTGTTGCAACAATGCAGGCTGTCCAAAAAGTAGATTATAGATTATCACATCCTATTTTATACTTTAATATTTATGTATGTTCTAAGCTGGTATTCAGTATGTTCTAAGCTGGTATTCAGTATGTTCTAAGCTGGTATTCAGTATGTTCTAAGCTGGTATTCAGTATGTTCTAAGCTGGTATTCAGTATGTTCTAAGCTGGTATTCAGTATGTTCTAAGCTGGTATTCAGTATGCTCTAAGCTGGTATTAAGTATGTTCTAAGCTGGTATTCAGTATGTTCTAAGCTGGTATTCATTCCCACCTAAACATATTGGCTAACAATTGATCATTGATGGATTATGAAATTCAAGCAGTAAATTTAAGTTTTCTTATGCAGATGGTGTTAGTTAAAAATATATGTCAATCCAATACATTAAATTACTTCCCTTTGTTCAGGAATCATGCACAATAAAAAAAGAAAGAAACAAAAATAAAAAAGTATCATCATTTATTGTTCAAATACTTACACTGTACTGTGAATTAGTGTTAACAGCCAAGTTCAATGCATCTGACTTCATTCAAAATAAAAATTAGTGGCTGTGAATTAGTGTTAACAGCCAAGTTCAATGCATCTGACTTCATTCAAAATAAAAATTAGTGGCTGTGAATTAGTGTTAACAGCCAAGTTCAATGCATCTGACTTCATTCAAAATAAAAATTAGTGGCTGTGAATTAGTGCTAACAGCCAAGTTCAATGCATCTGACTTCATTCAAAATAAAAATTAGTGGCTGTGAATTAGTGTTAACAGCCAAGTTCAATGCATCTGACTTCATTCAAAATAAAAATTAGCGGCTGTGAATTAGTGTTAACAGCCAAGTTCAATGCATCTGACTTCATTCAAAATAAAAATTAGCGGCTGTGAATTAGTGTTAACAGCCAAGTTCAATGCATCTGACTTCATTCAAAATAAAAATTAGTGGCCACTATATAGATCCACTGTTGGAGGCCTCGGCAAGCTTTGTTTCTATTGCGTTTTACGTGAATGTAACCTGTATCCATGACATGAAAACTAAGACAAGATAAGTGTTCAAAATCATCTACATCTTTTGATTCAGTATTTGGAATATTGATATGAATGTTCAAGCAGTCCATAAATGTCAAACGGCAATAGGCATTATACTTACTGTCAAGAGTAATGAGGCAGCAATGGAGTGTTTGCAATTTCATGATGCCATTTTTCAAAAGAAACCTGTGGCTCACTTAAAATAGTCCATTATAGAGGTTCTATTTATTAGTCCATTATAGAGGTTCTATTTATTAGTCCATTATAGAGGTTCTATTTATTAGTCCATTATAGAGGTTCTATTTATTAGTCCATTATAGAGATTCTATTTCCTTTCAGATCATGAACAATCTTGTTGGGTGTGAGGTGAGGCAAGATGAAGTCATTGTGAAAATGTTTCAAGTGTTGAGTTCAGGGTGTGACAATGGTGACAGAGGTCACCCAAGCCACCACAGCAGCAGTCTGCGCAGTCGAAGTCGTGGAAGCGTGGATGATGGTCAGAGTGATGGCGACAGAGGACACAGCGGCTACAGGGGCGTTGGCATCATGTCAAAGTCATTGCTGTCTGTGATGGAGCACGTGGGAGACTGGCAAAAACGAAGCAATAATCGCCAGCCAGTTTGTATTATTTCCAAGTTAGTATCGCTCTAAATTAATAAGAAGAGGGTTTGAATGCAATAAAGCTCAAAGAGATTAAAAGTAAATTTTTTTATTTGTAACGAATTGGGGTGAGGCCTTATTGAAGACAGAAAAAAGGTTTATATGATTCAGTTCTCAGCATGTTGGTGTGATTCTGCCTTATTCATGAGAGATAATCAACTTATTTATCACTAGGAATCAACTAAGCACATTAATTATCAAATGTTTTAATTAACTTAAAAAAAGACATTTAAAATTAACCTAATAATTATTTTTACATTCAGTCATGCACCTTCTCCTAAGTGCAAAGATAACATATGGATATGCCTTGGAGCATTACTCATCACATATCCCATTTGCATTCTTGTGCTAAATCTTCTGATCAAGTCCGTCTCACTCATTGTGAAGATGTCTACAGAATATTCTTCTTTGGGGAGGGGGTTATATTTTTCTCTTTATTTTCCTGTGTATTTGTTTCATCACTTTAAACAGTTGTATTTTACATGATGTCATCAGGAAACAAACTGAAGTATAATGATGTATTTATTTGTATTGAGATGGGACAGTTAGCAGAGGCAGTGTGAAAGTATCAGATTATATTTTTAGATTGACACAAGTGTTTGCTGAGCAGATATTTTTTGGATAAAAGAAGAACAAATAACCAATACTCGATTTTAGAAAATGTCTTATGACGGTTTTCAGACTCACCATCAAGAAGAAATCTTCAGTGAATATTTTTGGAAAGCGGAGTGCTCAGAACAAATGCACATCTCAAACTATAAAGCGTGTTGTATATTATGGAGGCAGTGGGTACAAAGAATGCTTTTATTATGCTTTCTTGTTTTTATACCCTTTCAAATTGTGAGACAACCAAAAACATGCATAAGTTTTTAAGCTTTATCTGTTAGTTAATGTCTTGTCTTCATTAGGCTAATTCTAATTTAGATCCAATTTTCTATCCACCAGAGATGGTTGCAGCCGTGTCGGTTTGTACTGTGCTATATCAATATGCTGTGATCAAGTGAGGGTGGAGAAGGAAGTGGATGTCTTCAATGCTGTCCGAATGGTCAGAAAGAATCGTCCTCAGCTAGTTCCTATCATTGTCAGTATTTTTTTAAATGTTTATTTTTAGAATTTCTATATAAATTTAAATAAGCTAAGTTTCAGCTCATTATAAAAAAAATTGCTATTAAAAAATGAATCCAATTTTCTCACTAACTAAATAATGACACACAACTATATAACTTTGTTTTATGTAGAAGATAATCTGAAAAGACAAAAAATTAAATTAAGTACGTCTTGTGGCTTTTTTGTTTTAGACTAAATTCTAAAAATATTATTAGTATTAGTGTAGACCTCCATAACCCTGCACAACCCTCCACAACCCTGCACAAGCTTACACAACCATGCACAACCCTGCACAAGCTACTTCCATAAAAGATTCAGCATTTTAACACATTCTTTTATTTTATTGTATAAAACCAAATAGTTTTAACTTGTATGCAAGTGTTACAATTAGCCATTTCTGGTCACAGTCTGCTTGTCCTTGCTAAGTTGTAGTAATGAAATATATTTATATTACTTATTAATTGTAAATTTACACTCAACTCTCATTAAAGTGTTTTGTTTTCAGGAGGAGTATCGGTACATTTATCACTTCATGACAGAGTTCATTCTCTTATCTGCCTCCAAGCCTGACATTATCATCTCTGAGCCACCAGCAGACTACATACCGCACACGGGCAGCCTTCATCGCATTGCCACCTGTCCCACAACACTAGCCAGCACTCTACACGGTGGGGTCTATGTTGTTGCGGTTGGCAAAAAAACAGACAAGCCTGAAAACAGCAGGGTGGGCATCCCCTCTAAATTGGAAGGTGCTAGTTGTGTGAAGTGCACTAATAATTCTGCTAGGGATTTTCAGTCTTTTACAATCAGTCAAAGTAGAAGTTTTCAAGAAAGTCGAAAGAATCAAAATGGTGGATACTGTGGTTTAGAGCTCAGCACCAGCTCTGGAGAACAAACTGAAAATGGGCTGCTGTCTCTTTCTTGTGGTAGCCGTAGCAACCAACACCATTCGGACCACGACACCACACAAATGCATTTAGCCGGTACCACACATTTAGCCGGCACCACACATTTAGCCGGTACCACACATTTAGCCGGTACCACACATTTAGCCGGTACCACACATTTAGCCGGTACCACACATTTAGCCGGCACCACACATTTAGCCGGTACCACACATTTAGCCGGTACCACACATTTAGCCGGTACCACACATTTAGCCGGCACCACACATTTAGCCGGTACCACACATTTAGCCGGTACCACACATTTAGCCGGTACAGCTACCAGAAAAAATTTGTTTGGGAAAACCACCTACGAAAGTAATTCAAGGGCAAATGGACTGATACTGTCTGCCTCGACATTATTGCCCGTTGGTGACCTTCACCAAACTGCCTCCAACAACAGCATTACAGGGCTTTCACCAAACCAAACAGTGTGTCTTTCTTCCTTGAGTGTTTCTAACCCTTCCCCAGACCTCAATGTTATTCCATGTTTGTACCCGCCTTCGCATTCCTCAACATACTCTTATCTTCCATCACCCTTGTCTCCAAGTCCTCTGCTTTCCTCCAGGTTGTCTCCACCTTTTCTGACCCCAGATGTGTTCCGCAGTGGGAAGGAGTCCAGTCCTACCCCCAGCAGCACCAACCAGAGTCCAAGTCCTGGAAGTCTATGCAGGAGTAGCTCTTTTTTTTCATGCAACTCTCATGTTAGCAACTTAGGGGAGAGTATATTTCAAAATTCACTTGGTAATGGTGGTCTCCCTTCTTCTGATTTAACAAACAGCATTGTGCACCAAGCAGCCACCAGCAATGGGTTGACATGTCCCAATAGCTTAGACCTGAATCACAAACATTTGTCAGGGGGTAATGGTGCAGCTTCCGTCTCTGTCACATTTAATTCAGATGTAACAAAAATCTCATCTGAGCTCAACGCTGTAGCTGACTCAGCAGACATTAAACTAATTCATGCTTCCTATGCTTCCCTTGATGATTCCCCATCAAGCAGTGATGATGATGACATCAATTCCAGTTTAGACTGGGTGCAAAATGAAGATGGTGGTGATAGCCATTATAGGCGGCACAAGTTCAAAAAAGATGCGCCAGTGGGACCTAATCACGGTGTTATTAGAAACGGTCACGGTTTGAGGAATACATTGTCAGCCACCTCTTCTCCTCCACTTACAGCTTACAGCCACAAAGGCCCTTCATTCTCTCTTAAACAGAGGATCAAATGCTGCAGGTACAGGAAAAAAGGCAAACTACAGAACTCATTATGATGTACTTTGAACTTTTGGTAAATGCTGTCTATAATTAAGTTCAAGACACAATATAACCTCAGAAAATCTCCAGAATCTATTTTTTAATATATTGAATATTGACATGTCATTTTATTAACCACCGTTTTTAATGTTTTCTGGGCTCTATTTTTGTCTAACCATTGCCTTTACCAGGGTGGTCTTCAGTTAGATTTAGATTCAAATTTTTCTCTAAGTACATATAAAGTAAAACACTGTGTGATATCCTGTACTTGTAGACAACATGAACATTAATTAACGTAGAACCCAGATTAGACAAATAAATTGACAACTAACTATTTTAACTTAGAACCAACTATTAGTATTTTATAAACATCAGGATGGTATGAATCAACGTTTCTCAAATTATAGCGGCTATGAGTGTTAATTAGAAAACCTATTGATTCTTGACTCCTCATTGAGATAAATGTAAAGTCCTTATTACGTTGAAGTCTTAATTGCGTTGAATTGCAGACGTTTCTCAGATTGTAGAAAAAACCTATATTTCAATAGATGACTGATATAAAGTTTCAGTTATCTACAAGGAGTCAACGTTTTATGTCCAGAGTTACTGACTCGCCAGCCCTAGTGTCTTGCACTTGAACACTGACCTGCATTATTTTTAAGAAAAAAATTTTTTTGCACCTTTATTTTCCAATGTTTACAGCACGCCTATGTACACATAATTTCTACACTACACTGTACTTTTTTTATACTTCTGAAACACGGTTGTGGATTTTTGTTGTTCTATAATTGTCTAACTTTCATATTGGTGCTGTAATGTAATGGTATACAATTCATAAAATTTCTTTATTTTGGCATTTAATTTATAAATGGTTAAGAAATGGCTTGAAGAAATAGCAAAATTTATTCATAATGGAATAATTTAGTAGTTGAACATTAACCCAGGGAACATGACCACCATTGCATGTCCCACGTGGGCAGACAAAGGCATGCATGGCCCCTGCTGGAATTAAACAGTTCCTAGAGGACTGCCAGCTGTGATGTTTTCAGAGTTGGAGGAAAAGGCAGAGAGAAGGTAGGATCATGATTACAAGTTGCCGTTAAAGGATACAAGGCGGGAGGCTGTGTTGGAAGTCTCTGACCGATGATTGTAGATGTGTAGCCCTGAGAAAGCTGCTGCTAGTCAACCGTTTTGTCCTAGCTACTTCGCAAACTAGTTGCGAGGTGGAAACCCATGTTAGAACCCTTCTTATGGAGCGTCCGGGATGGGTGGAGGAAGAAATTACGAAGAAATTTACCATCCTGACTAGGAAAGTTGATCGTGGGCACTTTGTGTATGCGCAGTCGGACCGACCGGGTGTCCTTGGGTTGGGGCGGCCTCCAGCAGAAACCCTGATTGAGCGGACTCAGGTGGGGCCGTCCTGGCAAAGGGACATCTCCAATGTGCCGCTTCGCTGCCCAATAATCGGCTGAAGGGGGGGGGGGCATAATGAGCATTAAGCTCGACGGCCCGCTGATGCCATTTCGTAAAGTGACATTTCAGTAGCTGATAAAATATGAGTTAAACAAAATACTTGGTCAAACAGTAATCAATGGTGAAGTGAAGAACAGAATTGAAAGTTTTACTTAGCATTCTGTACATCTGATCTATGGTGTCACAAGCATCTGATCTATGGTGTCACAAGCATCTGATCTATGGTGTCACAAACATCTGATCTATGGTGTCACAAACATCTGATCTATGGTGTCACATACATCTGATCTATGGTGTCACATACATCTGATCTATGATGTAACAAACATCTGATCTATGGTGTCACAAACATCTGATCTATGGTGTCACAAACATCTGATCTATGGTGTCACAAACATCTGATCTATGGTGTCACAAACATCTGATCTATGGTGTCACAAGGATATTTAGTAATCTGATCTATGGTGTCACAAGCACATTTAGCTAGGAGGATTTAAATACAATCTTTTTATTTGAGCAAATGTAAAAGGTCAAAGGTAAGGAAAATCCAGTCAAGCTTCATTGGAGCATTTTGATTTCTGTATCTAATGTGCATTTTAATTTAGTGAAACTTTTTTAGGATAAAATGTCATTTTGAAATTTAAAACAAAATCTAGAACTAAAATTAGTAAAAAAAAAACATAACTAATTAAAAACCATAAACCTAATTATTCATTCACATAGTATTGGGCATTTAGATCTTCTCACACAATCAAATTTTTGATCACGCATTTGATGCAATTTTTTTATGAAGCCTTGTCACAACTTTCATATTACTACTTGATCAAGTTCCCATTTTTTTCTAAAAAAATAAACCATGCACAAAATAGTGCGTTCATGCAAAAATTTGACGCAAAATTTGAAGCTTAATTATTTGATCATGTAAACTGACACTAACAGTGAGTTTTCAAAATGACCATTGCACTATCACTAGATTTTGTATGTCTTATTTTTTGTTGCTGTTCATGTTGATTTTCCCACTTCTTTGAAAGAATGTATAGTTATAGTTAAAAAGTTTTTTGTGTCAAAGCAAAACTATCCAAAAGTAAACCTGAAACGGTTTTAATTGTTCAGACCTTACAAAATAATATACTTTTAGCATTGAAAAATTAGTCCATTATGTGGGCCATGTCTCAGAAGTCTAACTCAGTAATAATAACAATAGCATATAAAATGTGTATTATGTGATTGAAATCCTCACACTCTGATAACTTTGAATTCTTAATGAAATCATCAATTGTTATTTTAAGGTTCTGGTAAAATCAAGTATGCATTCCAATGGGTCATAAAATATTCATGCTGAAAGAGAAAATATTATTTTCATAATCTCTATAAGATGTTGATACTTTACTTGAGTCATTTTCTGTTATGAGCTTAAATGTTTTTACTTTATAGAAATGTGATTCTGTTACAGCAATTCCAAATAATTAAAATTTATGATTACTTAAGGTCATTTATTTTTCAAAATTTAGTTTCTAGTTTGCACAATGGATTTCTTAGGTAACGAAAAGAATAATTGTAAGACTAAACCTGATGAAGAAGGTAAGTCACTTGCTACCTAAACGACATGTAGGCCTGCATCTTATCTACAAAGTGATCTTAAACAGATGTGTGAAGTCAGTAAATAATGGTTGTAAAAGAAATTTTAAAATAATTTTCTGTTAAGTTTCATTTCATGAGATTCTTTTTCTTGTACATTTTGTAATGGCTATTATAAAAAAAAAATTTCAGGTTAAATTAAGATTAATAAAATATAAGCCATGTAATATTTATCCTACATGTTCTTTTAAATTATTTTGTTAAATTAAAAAAAAAAAATTATTGATAGAAATCAATCAAAATTTAATTGTTAACTAAATACGAATTGCAATATTTTCATAATCAAACTAACAAAGGAGTAATAACTAACAAAACTGACTTCACAGCTTTCAGTTTGATGATGAGATGATTCATCTTGTTTATTTCCGAGATATTTTTAAAAAATTGTTTGGGTTATTACAACATTTAACAATTAATATTCCAACTACAGTGGAAATCCTTTGACTTCTAGATAGTTGGGTAAACATAATTTTTAAAAAAAAAATTCGTTTTGTAAGAATTAACCCAAAAAGCCATTCCTTTGGATTTTTTACTAATTGAGCTATCAAAGAAATTCTGGCTTGAATTTAATGTGGTTATTCATTGTAGTAAATGGGTCCCTATTATTTAGAATTAAATGGCATTGCCAACGTAGATTAAAATTTGGTTTAGTCAAATCTTAACTTCTATTTTTATTAAAAGATTTTGGTTGATAGACCTTTAAGTCATATCGTAGTGAACGATGGAAGGCGCTACAGTTTAAAAAATGTATTCTTCTGAGATGTCAAAGTTCTCCACAAAATAATTGTAAGAAATTATGTATTTTAAATTTACATTTTTTTTCTTCACTGAAACTGATTTTCTTGTTAAACTTTTTAATTCCACTGTAGGAGGTGTGTGAAGCTTGTTTACCCTTGACATTTTTGTAATCAATATAACAGAACAACAGCAGTATATAGCTAGTGTTATGCCTCTCTTGTGAGCCCTGATTGGGAAAACAAATATGAAATCTCTTTATTATTATTTGTTCACCTTTTGTATTAAAGTTTGCTAATGAATGGTTTGCTAACTCCCAGTTGTTCAGATATTGTGTAACAGTAATAGAGAAATATTTGGTATATTTATCACTAGTTTGTCATAAACTTTTTTTTAAAACATAGATTTAATAAATAGTCTCTGAAATTTTGAACTTTCTTTCTAGAAGCCTGACATATGACCATTGTACAGTGGATGTGCAAATGTTGGCTTATTTGATTTTAAATTTTATTAAAAATTAATTGTGATATTAAGCTTTTCATGGAATTGATACCATATGAAGGAAATTTCACCTAATGAAATAGAAAAAGGCAATGTAACCCCTGTTTTCTTAATGTTTGCATTTTGAAGGAGTATTTAATCTCATGTGAGTAAAAAGGCTCTTTCTTGTGGTGGCTCCTTTTTGCACATAAGAAGTTTTTTTTTTTTTTTTGAATGAAAGACTAATCTGCCTTGAGCACTTTTATATTATGCAAAATGATAAATAAATTGACTTTTTTCTACTGCAAATATGTTTCCACATTTATTGTGAAATTGAAAAAAAAATGTGGATTGTCTTGAGGTGAATAATTGTGTTGCAAGTGTTGTTTGATGTGACAACTGACTCTCATATTTGCCCGTGTCAGGTTATATTAGGCACTCAAAACCCATTTTCAAAAACTTGTATTTTGCTTTTTAAAACATGACACTTGGAAAGAGCTTGTTATTCTGAGTTGTTTGGTACAAAAATGAAGTAAATCGGACAGTTATTAAGGAAATTATGGGATTTTGAATTTTGCAAAAAACGCCCTTCGTTTTAGGAAAAACTTGAAAGTTAAAATTGTCAAGTTTGGGCCACCATAGCATCAAAAGTAGTAATCCCACATGTACAATAACCTCTGAGCACATTCAAAACATTCCAAATTGTTTGCCTATTTTTTTTAAACATTGTAACTTTAACGGATATTCCGCTAAACGCTCTAAAAATCTGCCACGGGAGCAATTTCGCTATTTTTAGCAATGTGTGCGGAAAATTCCAATTTATCACACTAAAATAGGCATAACTTTGCTATTTTTCATCTGATTTAGATAAATTTGGTACCAAATTGCTCAGTAAAACAAGGTCTTTCCTCTGAATTTTCAAACTATTTAACAATACATTAAAGTTGAACCACAAATAGGACAAAATAGCACAAAAAAATTATTTATATATATATATAAGTTATTTATTAAGCTCAGCGCTTCTTCTATGGAGCAGAGTGCAAAAATATTGTGCCTTGGGACGACCCCTGCCGCTATTTAGGAATCTTGCGTTTAGGGCTTCATACAAATCATCATCTGAAAACAGAACAGTTTGGAATGGTGAGGGTGAGCCCATTTCAGTAGTCTAACTCTAAGTAGAGTTATAGAGCAATTTAATGTTAAGTAGGACTAGTGATTGTAGGCCTATTTCAGTCGGTAGGCTAGATCTCATCACTGATGCCACTATTACTATTATTTTTATTGATAAGTATATAGATCACGAATTAGGCTACTACTACTACGTAGGCCTATTCACCATGTTATTATTTCACAAGGAGTTTGAAGGAGGAGAGGGGTTGGGAGGGTGATACCATTATGACAGGGATGTCTGGTTTTAAACATTACTTTACAGAGAGCGACTTTCGAAGCAAATTGTTAAAGTTAAAATATTCTTCCAAAAGTAACCCATTAAGGAGTTCTACATTAATTACAATAAGAAAACAATTATTATTGTAAAGCAGATTAATATTAATAATGCATAATAATGGTGCGGGTTTCACTGCCGAAAATAATAAACTCGCCCACCACAGAAAACAAAATGGCAGCTACAGGCCCAGTTCGAATCGGGAAATATGGTTCACATTCACTTGTTATTTGCGGCTTTTAATAGGGTCACGCCATCGCTACGTGGTAATTTATTGGCTTTTATATATCTACAGATAATAAATATAAGCAATTTACAATGATTTGTTTCCATGAAAAAAATAAACAAGCTGCCAAACCTAGTCCGTCACAATGTTCGTGGACCGGCACCATTATAAGCATAGAGCGATGGGGAAAGGCTACTTTCGGCGACTTAAAATGCCACTTAAACATGTTTTAACAAAAACTTAATAGCATAGACACATAAAAATACTTACCAATGCATTGTTTTAGCTCCATGGCGGGGGATTGAGTCGATTTTCATAGAAAACCGGACATATTTGGAGACCGATGCGCCCAGGCCGACATGTAGGTCGCTATTAAAACTCAGCAGAACATGTTGAGAAATGTTTGTTTTGGTAATGTGTTTACGAAATCCTCGCGCATGAATTGAAGCAAAGTAGTCCCGTCTAAAATAGTGTTTTCTTATGTAAAATTGGTTGCTGAATGCAATAGTATATTTTATTTCCTTGAATTATGTCGAGAAATCCGTAAAAAATGACAT
The DNA here is from genome assembly GCA_964017045.1 of Omphiscola glabra. NCBI lineage: Eukaryota > Metazoa > Mollusca > Gastropoda > Lymnaeidae > Omphiscola > Omphiscola glabra. Next base: position 2,841,873 of record OZ024796.1, read on the forward strand.
TTTTGAAAGAAATTACGAAATTTTTCACTCTCTAACCACACAACTACTTATAGAAACATACCGTCTTAAAGCTTGTCATGTGTAGTTTTTGGAACAGCCAATTGCGAAGCGATATAAATAGTAGGATTGGAGCGACGAGGCGTAGAAGTGAAGAGAGGCAGGCCTACAAACGTTAGCTACCGGCACTTGCGCAAAAAAAACGGGCGTCGGAGATTCTTTTCGCTCTCAATTTTAACATTGAATACAAACTTGTAGAGAAACATGATTTTAACCATTTTAAAGAGGAAAAGCTTCTCTTTTTAATGATGTTAGCCACTTTATCTTTCCTCCTTGAAAAAAGGGCAAAAACGCGAGTTGAATTACACCTTTTTTTGCGTTTTCACTCGCGGCCTGCCAAAATGTAGGCGGGTTTTGAGTGCCTAGTTATATGAAAGAAAAATTATTCCTTAGATTTAGTTTAGCCAAACAAACCAAAATAATGATGCTGGAAGTGCTTGGGTTGACTAAAGGTGAATAACACATTTTTTGCATACAATTACATTTGTTTTACAAACCTGGAACAGTGTGGGATCCCCCACCATTGAAGGAGAGTAAAAAGCTTAAAGGTTAGAGAGAAGTAATTGGTGAGCAAGTTTAAATGACTATTGAATTGCACAGCTATATATTTTTATATTCTTGAATGAAAAAATATTAGACTAATTACATGATATATAAATAACAAGTATTATACAAAAATATATTATCATAAATTGTATTTTATTACAGAGGAACACAAAAATTGAACTCTATACTATAAATAGCATAATTAATCCTTGTGTTGATTTTGGCAGACTTCATTCTGTGGCACAATATTGTAGCCTATAATGAATGAGGCAGTGACTAAGCAAAAAAGATTCATTTAAAAATGTTTTCTCCATACACGTTTATTTAATAATATAAAAGCTGAGTTGTAAGTAGAACAGTCAACTATTATATGAGGATAATACAACAAGAACAAAAAAAGATTTCAGCAATAAAACTTTACATTGAAAATATAGTTGAAACACTTGGCCACACAAAGACTCAGTTGCTAAAATAGTAAGCTACATTTTTATACGTTGTAATAAAATACTGTACCATATATTCAAGATATAATTACATTTCAGATGATGTTGAATTTTTTTTAAATAAAAAAATTAATTCTTCTTTGTTTAAAAAGTAGACATACATATTAAACTGATTCAAATAAAGGAAGATTTAACAAATTATTAAGTTAAACATTTTTCACTATGCCCAAAATTAATTGACTGACTACAACATCAAACTATATATTAAAAAATAGTGTATACACTTTAATGACTCACGAGTAAAAAAATATATATATTTTTTTAGACAGTGTAAAATAAATCTTTCTATTCTATGGAATAGAATAAAATAGTAGTAGTAGCCTATGTAATGCAAAAAAAAATTATACAAATCAGAGAAAATAATGTACCAATATTTTCAATTTGAGCAAAATATCTGTACATTAAGCAGACATGTAAAGCCTTTGTCAAAATAGTTTTGTTTTTGATTAACTTTAATTTTTTATAAATGGGAACTATTATATATTATTTATTACACAGGTACAGTAGAATCAGGCTTGACAATATGTAAAATGTATAGTTCTACATAAATGGTCCTTAAATCTTACTTTAAAACCAAGTGATAAAAGCTATTTTGCTAAAAATAAACTAATGTACAGGATTGAATGAGTCAGCTCAGTAATGAAATTATTAGTTGGCACTAATGTAAAGAAAAGATATGAACTGGACATAGAACATCCAAGATAACTACAAATTATTTATCTCAATTTGAGACGTGTTTGGAAATAATTTCTTAAGCCTTTTAAAAATGAATCTTAACTGATGTTGATATTCAGCTGTCGTTTACGAGCAAGTGTCATTCTGAAAATAAAAGTGTACGCCAATTAACCTGATGCATTGCAAAACTAAAAGAAACACACAAAAATGGAATATAAAGAATAAGAGGTTGAAATTTCCATTTATGTATGAAATAGTAAAAAATGTTTTTTTAAGGTGAAATTTCTTATTATTGCATTTATCCAGGCTCCGAAGTGTTTTCACGTTGTGTTATCACGTTGTGTTATCATGTTGTGTTATCAGCTAAAAATATCACTTACGATTCACAAAATGCTCCCACAAAACCTGACGGACATTGACACTTGTTAGGCCTCAGGCATCTGCCGCCATTTTGGCATGGTTGAGAACATATGGCTGAAAATAGAATATAAGGAAGATTTTAAATCTAAATAAATACTCCATTAAATTAAGGGATACATTTTTTTAATATGCTGGGTTTTTTTTCAGATTAATTAAAGGTAAAGGAGTTTTATTGTCACATTTATCAAGCATTGTTTTTAAGATATTCACAAGGAAAATATTTATTCAGATGGTTGCAGCCTAAGTCTAAAAATATTTGGATAAGAAATATACTAAGTGTCTAAACAGTAGGTAAAGTGCAGGATTCAGTATGAAACACCTTATGATAAGATCAGTTGGTTACAGGTTTCTTCATTTGTATATATTTTTGTGGACTAGTGGGAGCTGAACGGTTGAGGAATTTTGACAGATCAGCACTAGTAGTTTTGCAGCAAAAGAGAAGTAAAAAAATGGGTTTTTAAAAATCTAGTGATATGCTGGGGGGAGCTTTGATAAATACAATGCCCTGCCATTCTCCAGTCTCACCAATACCTTTACATTTTATATTTCATGTTACAAGGGAGGCATTTTTTTTTTATTTCAAATTCATTATTTAAAAAAAAATTAAAGATTGCTATGACAATAGTCAAATTATTTTTCTATTTATAACATTTTAATAGCAGTTATTCTTGCTTATTTTGCAAATTTGTAAAAATTTTGTTTACCTTTTTGGCAACGTGTGCCCTCATAACCAAGTGGGCACTGGCATTTATATGGTGCAACACAATGACCTCCATGTAAACATGGCAAGATGCAATTGGCTAGAAGAGGAGGATAGATAATTTCAAACCTGGGCAATTATTTATCTGAACATTTTATCTTGATTTCAACAAGTGCTTAGTTTAAAGAAGAGAAATACCATTTTGAAAATGTTCTATTTAAAATATAAAGACTATCAGGTACGACACTGTCAATTTAAAGATATTTTAAACAAAATGAAGGTACCTGGAAATAAAATCAGTTTCAACTATCAACGATATATATTTCAGCACTTTCTCTAATTAAGACTGCTCAGATGCGCGGTATGGGCTGTTATGTATGGCACTACAATATCTATTATATGTAGTACTAATATATCTATTATATGTAGCAATTCTATATCTATTATATGTAGCACTGCTATATCTATTATATGTAGCACTACTATATCTATTATATGTAGCACTACTATATCTATTATATGTAGCACTACTATGACTAACACAAGGAAAATGAACACAGCTGCTCAGCTTAGTGTCCAGATTTTTAGTGGCTAGTTGCAAGCTTAACAACACGGCTTCTGATATCTGAGTACAATAAACACAGGTTTCACACATTGATAACGAAGGGAAGTAACTGTGACAATAAAATACAATGATAAGAAAACATGAGCCCAGGTGTATTTTGCCACAACTAGGTGGTAAGGAGGGCAGAAAGTGAAAATGTCTACAACTAACCAATTTGGCAACTGGTTCCTCCCCATCCTGTCATACACTTGCAGCGGTTAAATCCCAGGCACTGTCCTCCATTCAGACACTCTTGCTTGCAAAGAGCTGTTGAAATAATGTGGATAGAATGAACAGGAACATGAACATAGTGAATGGAAACATAGACAGGAATGAACTCTTGTTTAAATGAAAATTACTTTTCTTCAAAGCTGATTTGAAATTTACCTAAACATATTTCCACAACTGGTAAAGAAGGAATCCATCGAATTGTAATAGATTAAGATTGCCCATTAATTGAAGTCTAGTGTTTTACATATGTAGCATTCTGTTTTGCAATCCAAAGATAGATGCATTTCAATGTCATTCTCAAACTAGCATGCCATAATAACTATAATATAATATATTATATGAAGTCAATAAAAACTAGGTGAAAAATGCATTACCAATACACAATGGCTGTGCATCCCATTGGCCAGTTTCCAAACATGTGAGTAAAGGAGGGGTTGGTACAGGGTTAAAGCCATGACGACACATAAACACAACCTTATCTCCATAGAAGTAGCTCCTGCCTAGCAACATCACATTCTGTGTATCACCCACAACTGGTTTGTCACAGAATACTCCTGCAGAGAGTAAAAAAAAATATTATTTTTTAACCAATTGTCACAATAAAATAATTAATTTACCATTTTCTAGTTTATTCTGAAGAATATGACAAATTCTAATGAGAGCATTGGATAGATAATCGGCAATCAGGTTTCTTACTCCGACATTGGCCTTGAGGCAAAGTCCAGTTCCCATCTCTTTGACACACTGATGTCATGTTACCAATAGCCACATAGCCAGGCAGACACTGGATGATTATGTGGTTGCCAGTCAGCTTACCAGGTGGTGGAGGATGAATATTGTCCATTATCAGGGTTTCAGAGCAAAGGTCTGAATGTGAATGGGAACAAACGTGGGCAACTTTAAAAAAACAACTTGGGAAACAAAGAAAAGTAAATCCAATAATTTCGCATATTTTCCATCTAAATCTCAAATGATAATTTACTGTAAATTGTAAATCTCATTCTCAATATTGCCAAATGAGAGGAAATGATAAACCTAATCCAATATTGCTAATTTATAACTTAGGAACCCTTTTTTTATAGTAAATTAAGAGCTAAATGTCTTTAATTTTACAGGATGAAAATCTATTGAATCTAAATGTGATTAGCTAAAAAAACAAAATTAAAATTAGTGGAAAAATTTGAAATTTAAAAAAATATAGATTTGGGTATTAGGACTCAGAAAGGAAACTGACAGTGATATTTGGAGGCATTCTACACAAACCTGCTCAGTGAGTAGGACATGCCTTCAAAGAAAAATTAATAACATAATGAGGAACAAAATTAAATACAAATTTAGACCTAGCTAAGTATACTTTCAAATACCAATAATGCTTTGACACTGCGGAGGGCTGGCGTCCCATTCTCCAGTCTCAGCACAACGCATGGAGGCCGGGCCAACCAAAGAGTACTCTACAAAACACTTAAATGTGATGACAGATCCAACAATGTAAGGGCCGTTTTCAGGGCCACTGATGATCTCTCCATTCTCAGGGACAGCCACAAGGCTGCTGCATTGCCTGACTGTGAGAATGAGGTGATATTATGTCATACAATAATATTGATAATTATGGGGGAAAAATTTTTATGAAAAAATATTTTATTTATAATATTTTCTTTAAGGCTATATAAAAAATTGAATAGGAAATTAGTTGCTTTTGTTATTGAGTTATTGTATTATTTAACAGATTGACATGTCAATAAATAATGGACTTCTGTGATAGTCAAAGAATAGGGTGCCTTGATTCAGCTAGGAAGTGCATTTAGGCAACCAAAAAGTCAATACATTTATCAATGTGAATTTAGTGTGATTTTATATTAAAACATTAGTTTAGAGTGTGTCGGGATAAATATGTTTGTCTCTAACTGTTCACTTCAAGTAGTATTATGAGATAAAATCTTTAAAAAAACATACTTCTAAAAAAAATAAATGATCACTATGAAAACAGGTGTGTGTCATGAATGCTGATAAAGCTATGTAGACAGATGTGTGTCATGAATGCTGAGAAAGCTATGGAGACAGATGTGTTTCATGAATGCTGAGAAAGCTATGGAGACAGGTGTGTGTCATGAATGCTGAGAAAGCTATTGAAACAGGTGTGTGTCATGAATGCTGAGAAAGCTATGGAGACTGATGTGTGTCATGAATGCTGAGAAAGAGATATTTAAGGTAATTGGAGTTAAATTATTTTAAATGTCTGTACCCACCTGTACATTGAAACGCAACAGCTGACCATTGCCCATCAGAGTTACAGTAGCTTGTCGATGAACCCGTCAGATCATGGCCAGGAATACATGTGTAGTTAACTGACTTTCCAAACGTGAAATCTGTACCTACAAATGTTGACAGAGGAAACTCACGTGGCTGACTGCAAGAGATTGGTACACACTGAGGTGGGTCATCGGCCAACCACTGGCCAACGTGATTACACATTATCTTATTGTTCGCTGCTATCGTGTAGCCTACATTACATGTGTAAATAGCCTCTGAGGTGTAAGTGTCACCCATGGTAACAAATGTGCTGAAAGGAATTGTGGGCGGTGGGTCATAGCACACAACGATCTCACAAGAAGGGATCTTGCCGTACCAGTCACCATCATCACCGCAGGTGATTGTAATTTCATTGTCTTTATCGTTGATCATTTGGTAACCCTTCACACACGAGTATGTCACTCTCGCTGTTACACTCCGACCTGTGTCTGCTGTCACGATGGAGTTAGCAATAACTGGTGGAGCAGCACATTTGATGCGTTTGCAGACAGGAAGTTCTGAGGACCATATTCCATTGGCAAGACATCGTATTGAAGTTACGCCATCGTGTATGAACCCAGTGCTACAGACATACTCCACTGTTGCACCAACATGCGTGCTGCTGCTGAGGACATACCCATTAAGGATGCCAGGAGGAGATGGGCACACAATGAGTTGACATGTCGGAACATTTCCCTGCCAGGTGCCATCTTCTCCACAAAGCAGTGCCTCTGTGCCTGACATGATATATCCGACAAGGCACTGATATACTGCAGTTAGTCCAACTTTAAGTTCAGTATACGTAACCTCACCATGAGCTATCGCAGTGGGCTCTGGACAGGTGATTGGCTCACATTTGGCTTCTTGTGAGGAAGACCAGCTTCCACTTTCCATGCAAACTACAGTGCTTTGCCCAGTTAACTTAAATCCATTGGAACAGCTGTAGGTTGCCAGAGATAAGTATGTTGTAGAACTGAAACTAACCTCACCATTTTCTAAGCCCAATGGTGTCTTGCAGTCAACAACGTCACAGGAAGGGGCAGAGCTGTTCCAGGCACCTTGCTCATTGCAGTAGATTTTATGTTGTCCTACCAAGGTGTATCCCATATGACAGCTGTACGTTGCGGATGCTCCAAAAGTTGTACCAGACACAACAACATCTCCGTGAGTAATTTTGATGGGGTTTGAGCAGTCTAAGGGTGAGCAAGGGGGTGACTCGTCTGACCACTGGCCCGTTTCTGTACAAGTGAGCGTGGCCCTCCCCTCAAGTCTGAATCCTGGGTCACATGCGAAGAGAGCCACAGATTGGTAGGTCAAGGTCGTGTACACAGCCCTACTGTTGGGCTTTGGAACAGGTTCAGTACAGTTTACTATGGCACAGTGAGGCACAATGCCCCGCCATTCTCCAGTCTCGCCACAGATCAGCGTACTGTGAGGCCCCAAGGTATATCCTGGGTGGCAAGAGTAGATAGCCAGGTTTTGGAATGTGGAACTGGTGTAGTTGACCCAGCCGTGCTCAACGGACGAGGGGGTTTTACAGTCAACGGGAACACACGTTGGCGGTGAACTGGACCAAAGACCAGACTCCAAACACTCGATATTGTCTTTGCCACCTAAGTAAAATCCCGGCAGGCAGGAGTAGGTCGCCCTTGATTGGAAAGTTGTTTCATTGAAATCCAAATCTCCATTCTCTATACTGGGTGGGTCTTGACAAGTCACTGGCAGACAAGCATGGTCATCGCTGGACCACTTACCCGTTTCCAAACATATAATGATATCGGGGCCAGTTTTGACATATCCATTGACACAACCATAATATACAACTGATTGGTATTTGGTACCATTACCAGGTGAGTACTGACCATTTGGAAGTTGTGGGTAGTCTGCACAATCAACAGGTGTGCAAGAAATGAGATCACCTTCCCAAACACCAAATGCATTACAGGTTAAAACGTTATCAGGTAAAGGACTGGTGTACCCCGCATTGCAATGGTAGACGGCTAAAGAAAGATAGTCAGTTCTGTTGTTGTCTAGAAAGTAGTAAGAATCTGGGATGTGTGATGGCCAACCACAGTTGACCACTTCACAGCCAGGCATCTCCCCTTCCCACGTTCCCATCTCCCCACAGACAAGCTCAGTGGTGTTACTGGCCGCCAGATTGTATCCAGCGTGGCAGGCATACTCGACTTTGTCTAGATACAGAGTGCCTGAAGACGAGAAGTTGGCATTGGGAACATCGGGTGGCGTTGAGCAATCTAGTGGTGAACATTTCGGATACTCTTGCTTCCAGGCCCCGTCTTCGTCGCAGAACAAAGTACTGCCCCCCATCATGAAATAACCACGGGCACACATGTAGAATGCCACACCCCAAACAGTGGTGTCATCAACAGAAAAACTGCTGTGGTCGATGGCAGGAGGCTGGCCACAATCTCTAGGGTCACATCTTAAATTAGGATCGTACTTCCAGGTTCGATCAGCACTGCAAAGAACAGTTCCATTCCCATTTAGAACGTATCCAGAGTTACAGAGTACTTGAGCAGAACTTCTGTACGTTGTGGTAGCAACTGTTACAGTGGAAGCAGGAAATATGGGCGGTGGTCCACAATCAACGTCCGTGCAGGTGGGCAGCGTGCCCAACCACTGATTAGCCAGGCCGCAGACAATGACGGTGTTGCCCACAGCTTCATATCCAGGTCTGCATTTGTAGGAGATTGCATCTCCCTGCTTAAAGCTGTCTCCAACTATGATGGCATTGACCACACTTGGCGGTGAACCGCAAGCCAGAAGTACACACTGAGGCAGAGGCTCTATCCAATTTTTATCCGCCCCACAGGTTAGTTCAGACTCTCCTATAAGATCATAGCCTGAATGACACGAGATGATGACGACACTTCCGAATGTCAGTGAGGCATCAGACACTACGGCATTCTGAATTTCTGGTTTTGGGCACTGCACTGCCACGCACGTTGTATTGGTATTGCTCCAAGCCCCATCAACCTGGCACTGAGAGGTCAGATCACCCACAATTTCGTAACCTTCATTACAGAAGAAAGTTGCCACATCTTTGTAAATGTACGTAGAGTTTCTTTGATCAGCAGTGACAATATCTGAGCCATCACCGGGGTTGATGTCAGTATATCCATTGACTACAGTGAGGGGCGGGCATGATATTACTTTACAATACGGTAGTTGAGCACTCCAGCTCCCTGTGTGGTCACATTGTAGAGAAGAGCTACCAACAAGTTCAAATCCATGATTGCACGTAAAATTCATAACTGACCGATAGATGTAAGCACTTCCTAAGACAGTTCCATAATCTATATTTGTGATGCGTCCACAAGATACGGGATGACAGCTTATATCATTGTCTGACCAGTTGCCGATTTCTTGGCATATCTTTTCAGCTGTTCCATTCATAGTGTAGCCCACATCGCACTCGTAGCCAACAAGAGACTGAACTACATAGTTCCCCAGTTTCACATCTGTCACAATTCTACCATGGTCGATTACTGGCGGTGACAAGCATAAGATCTGCTCACAGGTGGGTATTTCCCCTGACCACAGTCCACTGGCATCACAGACGCTCGAATTTACACCAACAAGACGGTAGCCGAAATTGCAGGTCAAATTCACCTGATCCAGATAGAGATAAGAACTCCCAAGGACTTGACCATTTTCTAGAGAAAAGGGAGGACCACAGGAAATCCTCTCACAAGCTGGCTCCTGACCACTCCACTCAAGTGATGACAAACAGGTTCTCACAGACTCCCCTTGCAGCTGGTATCCTATGTTGCAAGAGTATGTGACGTTGTCTTCAAACAGATAAGAGCTACCAGAAATGACACCGAAGGGGATGAATGTGGGGGCCAAGCAGCTCAGCCGTATACACTCAGGTTTGGAGTTTTCCCACGCGCCATCGGCCTGGCACTGTCTGAAGCTCTCGCCGGCCAACTCAAACCCCTGCAAGCAAGAATACTCAACACCACTTCCGAAAATGTATTCCCCGCTTATAACACCATTCTCAAATGTTTCGGTCGGTGGTCCACAGCTGATGGGATTACATTGTGGCTCAGAATGGCTCCAGCTTCTGTTTGCCTGGCATACTCTTGTGGAGTCCCCTTCTAGTTGGTATCCTAGGTAACACTTGTACACAATGGAATATCCAAAAGTAAAGTTATCACCCTCTATTAAGCCATTCTCAATCTGTGATGGGGTAGGGCAAATAACAGGAAGACACACTGGTGCAAGCCCACTCCATGCCCCGCCAAGTAAACAGGTGAGCCTGGAGTTGCCCACAATTTCATATCCAAGCTGACATTCATAGCCAACTGTTAAGCTGTCTTCGAAGGTGAACTGACCAAACTCAATACTTTCAGGAGCGGGGCATGGTGTTCTGACACATGCTGGGGGAGTTGAATTGAACTGGCCTGTGGCCAGGCAGGCCAGTAAATTCTGTCCACTTATTTCATATCCATAATCACAAATGTAGGATATCTGGTCCTGGTAGTAGTACTCCAGCTTGGGACTGACCAGCTGACCGTTCGGGACTGGAGACTGTGGGGCTTGGCATGTGACAATCTGACAGCTTGGCATGGCAGCACTCCAGGTCCCGGCACTCAGACACTCGACCTGCTGGACACCGACCAGGTTATAGCCTGTGTTACAGCTGAAAGTAGCCAAACTGCCATAGTCATTAGATGTGGATGCGACAGTCCCGAATCTGAGCTCCCCAAGCTGAGGGCACTGAACTAGGAGACAACTTGGGTAGGGGGCGCTCCATGATCCATCAGCTGTGCAAATAATATGTGAGACTCCCGAGAGATTGTAACCTTCCCTGCAAGAGAAGGAGACATTTGTTTCATAGGTGAGTGAAGAACCATCAAATATAGCATTCGGGACCTCAATAGATGGACAGGATATAATAGTGCAGGTCAAGTCAAGGTCTGACCACGTTCTGTTTGATAAGCAGCTTGTCACGTCTTGACCAGAAGCTGCATATCCCTCCACACAATCATAGACCACCTGAGATTCAAACAGGTCATCATCCTGCTGCAGGATCAAAGCATTTTCTATGGTAGGTGGAGATCCGCATGAGATTTTCCTACACTCAGGGTCCGTGCCTGACCATGTTGCATTTGCTTGGCACACACGCCCCGCAGAACCAAACAGCTCATAACCCTCTAAGCACTCATATTTTAGTGAAGACTGGTAAGTGCCGGAATCCCCTATATATATACCATTTTCAGGCCATGATGGCTCTGGACAGTTGACCGGGGAGCAAACTGGTGGCTCATTAGACCAATTCCCATTTTGTTGGCAAACTCTGGTGAAATCTCCAAAAAGGTTGTAGCCCTCCTCACATGTATAAAATATCTCAGCCCCTAATCCAGTGGTGTTTGACTCTAAAATTGCGTGCTCGATTGGGGCCGGCATTGGGCAAAACACAACAGTGCAATTTGGCACATCTCCTGACCATTCTCCGGTTTCTAAACACTTCCTTTCTTTATTTCCAACAACTTGGTATCCTTTGTTGCAATTATACTTTGCGATGCCATCATAGAAACTGGACAAAATTGTGACGGTGCCGTTGGGGAAGTTGAGTTCTGGACATGTGACTCTGTCACAGTATGGCAGGTCTGAGCCCCAACGTCCACTGGCCAAGCATTGCAAGGTGTTTACTCCTACCAGTTTAAACCCTTTGATGCAGAGAAATGAAACTGTTGAGTTGAAGATGTAATCATCACCTTCAATGTGGCCGTTGCTTACAAGGCCAGGATGACCGCAAGACACAATTTCACAAGACGGTTTCTGACCCTCCCAAAGTCCACTTGCCTGGCATCGTCTTTTCTCATCTCCCCTAAGCCTGTGGCCGGTCTTGCAGGTGTATGACACAAACTCTCCAAAGGTGTTGGCGGAGTAAATGATGTTACCGTCTTCCAGGACATCTTGAGACAAATCAGGGCATGAAACAATCTGACAAACTGGGGCTGCGGGTCGCCAGATCTCATCGGAACCACAGATCCTGACAGCTGCACCAACCAAAGTGTAACCTCTGTGACATTCGTACTTGATGGCCGTTTCATTTAAAACCTCTGACTCACTATGCGGCACTCGGTCTGGTGCCTTGCAGTTGATCTTCAGACACTTGGGTTCATCTCCACTCCACTCACCCGTCGCAGTGCATGTCCTTCGGCTGGCGCCTTCGAGACGATAACTTCCCCTGCAGCTGAAATCAATGACAGTGCCATACGTACGCTGGAAGGAGGATATAGTTCCGTGGCTCAGTTTTGGTGCTGGACATTCAACAGTTTCACAAATCGGTATGGGGGCATCCCAGTTGCCGCTGGAGAGACATCTTCTAATGGCGGCACCTTGTAATTTAAATCCTACATCGCACTCGTAGGCTATTACAGCTCCATATGTAGAATTTGTTCCATTTGTTTTCCCATTTGAAATGACCGATGAAACATTTGTGCATTCGACTGGGGCACATGAGAACACTCTTGAGGACCATTTGCCATCAGCCTCACATTTTATGGACTTGTCCCCTTTGAGTGTGTATCCTTGATTACAAGATAATGTGGCAACAGTATTGTATATGGTCCTCTGATCAGACAAGGAGATGGCACCATTGTCAAGACTGCCCAGTTCTCCGCAATCAACCGGCTGACAAACGGGCTCCTGGCCTGTCAATGTCAGATCATCCTGGCATCTCCTGGAGGCATCCCCTTCCAAACTGTACCCTCTATCACAGCTGTACCTGGAAAATGGATAGAAAAGAAAATGTCAGATGCAAGGTTTCTAACTAATGGGGACCTGAGTAAAAACAAAGAGTGATTACCATTTAGAGTAAATACAATTTAGAGTAATACCGTTTAGAGTAAATAACATATATAGTAAATACCATCTAGAGTAAATACCATCTAGAGTAAATACAATTTAGAGTAAATACAATTTAGAGCTAATCAAAAAAGTATAATATGATCATTTTATTGATTTTTTAAAAAATTAAAATTTTGTTTCATTATATTGCACAAATTTTTTGTTTTGAGACTTTGAGGTTTCATTGTTTGGTTTTTTTTAAAAACCTGTCTGCATTTGATTTTTTTTACATTAAGAAAGCGATTATTTATTGTACATTTATTGAAAGTTAATATTTTTACTTTTGTATCATAAGACCTTTTAACCAAACTGATTGTCGAGTATGGGAGTTTGTTAGTTATTTTTGCCATTGAATGCATGTTTATTACCCGCGGTGTGTTAGAGTTTTTATTAGTTAATGAACGCTCTTCCCGCGCTTGTCTGAATGACGTATTTTTATGTTAATTGTGACGTACTGTCTAGTCTGTATTGTGACGTAAGTTTTAGTCGTGCGGCAGTTATTGTGTGGAACGTTGTGGAAGAAAGATGTGCTTCTTGTAGCTCGAGCACGTATTCCTCATTGATAATTTAAGTTATAGTTAGTACGAAAAGACTTGAGTTGATTCACTAATATTTGGAAGAGTAACACTATTACAACATGTTGTGGGAACTTGATGAATGACTCAATCCAGGAGAACATAGGCCTTGACACTGATTTAATGCTTGAATAATTTCTGAAGAGTATGCAATGCAAAAACTGCATCGAACTATGGTGACCAAACATCTTCATCTACCAACACTAAACTATCCATATCTCCAAGTTATCTTGTGTGTCTCACTAGTCTACCAACACTAAACTATCTATATCTCCTAGTTATCCTGTGTGTCTCACTAGTCTACCAACACTAAACTATCTATATCTCCTAGTTATCTTGTGTGTCTCACTAGTCTACCAACACTAAACTATCTATATCTCCTAGTTATCCTGTGTGTCTCACTAGTCTACCAACACTAAACTATATATATCTCCTAGTTATCTTGTGTGTTTCACTAGTCTACCAACACTAAACTATCCATATCTCCTAGTTATCTTGTGTGTCTCACTAGTCTACCAACACTAATCTATCCATATCTCCTAGTTATCTTGTGTGTCTCACTAGTCTACCAACACTAAACTATATGTCCTAGTTATCTACCTGACAATGGATCCTATGGACAAATCTTTATAATCTAGTCTACCATTAGAAACTTGATTGGGGCTGGAGCACTTTGTTGACTGGCATGTGGGAGGCTCATTGCTCCATGTTCCATCAATTTGACAGATTCTAGTGTCAAATCCAGATATTTTGTAGTCTCTATTGCAGGAGTAGCCAGCTACACTAGTGTAAGTCTTGCCAAGCACAGTGACAGATCCTAGGTGAGGAATGAGAGAATAAGTACAGTGACAGATCCTAGATTAGGGATGAGAAAATAAGTACAGTGACATATCCTAGGTGAAGAATGAGAGAATAAGTACGGTGACAGATCCTAGGTGAAGAATGAGAGAATAAGTACGGTGACATATCTTAGATTAGGGATGAGAAAATAAGTACAGTGACATATCCTAAATTAGGGATGAGAAAATAAGCACAGTGACACATCCTAGATTCAGACCTGTTTACCCTTAAACTCTTAAAATCGTGCAATATCATCAAAAATCGTTCAATATATTATCTTAATAGTAAAAAAAAATAAACATACAGTTATATATTATGTATAAACCTCAAAAGTGTACATTGTAGGCCAAAATCGTAAGCGTAAACTGGTCTTTAGATTAGGGATGAGAAAATAAGTACAGTATATTCCAGGTTCTATTTTTGGTTTGTTTTTTGTTTGCCACTTGGTAATTGTGTAAGAAGTTACCAATTAAATACTGGGTTGACTTCACTGAGCTGTCAATATTTTATTTTAAACTTTCAAGAGAGCAGGTTAGTTTTGACCTTCATGCTCTACTTGACCCATGTTCTCCAGTGTATAACTGGGCAGCTGTTAGAGGGTCCGCGACGCTACTCACCATGCTGAGGACTGTCGAGGTCTGGGCATTCAATCCGTTCACAGACTGGGGCAGCTGCTGACCACGTGCCATCTTCCTGGCAGGTCATCATGGACGCCCCAATAAGAATGTAGCCAGTACCACAGGTGTAGTTCACCTGAGATCTATAGACCGGGGATCCCAATCTGATACAAAGGTGGATAAAAATACATAGCTTTTGGTTTATCATTAAAAATAAATATGCTTCCTCCATGTGTGCATATTTTATCAGAAATATCTGTATTTTAAATAGCCTATTTTATAAGTACTAGTTCTACAGACTGTGTCCTTGGCCTGTAGTACACACGCCTTTTGGATGCTTCAAGGACAGGATTCAAAGGTGGTCATCAAATGGGAAAATTTTGACTATTTTCATTAAACTTACACACAAAAAAAGTCTTCAGAATTACACTGACCAACAGAGAATGAATATGGATGATATGGATGGAGAACAAGAACCAACCAGGAATTGTACAGACTATATCAGGATCCCATGGTAGTAGCAGAAATAAAAAGAAAGCAGCCTTTGCTGGGTGGGACACTTAGAAAGAATGCTGAAAGAAGAGAGGGTGCACCACCAAAACCCCAGAGGAAAACAGCACAAAAGTAGACCTAGGCTTAGATGGATGGATGATACGGAAAAGGATCCATAGCAGCTGGGAATCCAAGCATGGAAAAGAAGATCATCAGTGAGATCTGAGTGGAAGGAAGTGGTGAGGTAGACCAAAGCCATACATTTTAGCACCACAGGGATGGGATGGATATCATCTACTGTGCAAAAAGAAAGGTGAGCCATCTTGACCAGTCCTCAGTGCTGTATCTTTTGTTATTGATGTATGATCTTACATGTAATCAATATCAGTACAAATTAGGTATAAAAGAAAATATAAACTCTGATATTAGAGGAAAAAAAAGAGATATGTTATCAGATTCAATTTGACTAACATTGTGTAGGACCCATATTCTACATCTTGTGGCATCGGACAAGCCCGGGGCTGACAAGTGGGGGGTTCAGGGGCCCAGAGCCCAGAAGCCTCACAGTTGATCTCAGGGGAGCCCCTCACTTCAAACCCAGCATCACATGTGTACTGGGCTGTACTTGAGAAGGTCACATCATTGTAGATGACTTTCCCATTCATTATCGGAGCTAAAGCCCCGCAGGAAACTGGATTGCAGACGGGGTCACCTCCACTCCAAGTTCCATCCTCTTGGCACCTACGATCCTCATCACCCTCCAGCGTGTAGCCCTGCTGGCACTGGTAGCTTGCTAACGAGTTGTATATGAAACTGTCCACTGCTAAAGTTCCATGGTCTATTTTTGCAGGTGCCCCGCAGTCCACAGGTGAGCAGGAGAATGTGGTGGGAGACCAGTCTCTGGTTTGTTCACATTCAATGATGTTCTTCCCCGAAGGCAGGAAGCCTGGGAGACAGGTGTAGGTCACCTGCGACATGAAGGTCCGCTCTGTGCCATTCGCAACAGCATCATATATGGGAGGGGGGTCGGGACATCTGACCGGTCCACAAACTGGGAGGTTAGGTTCCCAGTCACCAGTCGGAAGACATGCCAGGCTGCCTCTGGTGTTTGGAACGGCCGTGTTGAACTCATAGCCATAATCACATTGATAACTGGTTTGAAAATAAAAGAATTTTAATGAGATCTTTATTTTAATGGCATAAGATCTGAGTTGGGTACATTCAAGTTTTTACTGGGCATTTTGAGATGGTCATAAATCTAAATGTATGTTTATATATTTTTTTAAAACTTAATTATTTTCTATGTTCAAGTATGACTATTTGGAGCCTACCAAAGTATGTTTCTTAATTTCATCATCACTTCAATTAATTTGAGAGAGAAAACATATGAATATCCCCAAATGAAGAAATATCCTTTGTTAAAATAAAGACATACATTAAATGTGCTTTTAGATGTTATTGTTTTTTTATTTTTATATAGAATCTTAATTTAGAATCTAACACTAGGGCCATGTTCGGCTACTTATAAATATGAACTTATAACATAAATTCTCTTTATGAAGATGTTATTTAAACAAGTCTAGAATTAGTGAGTTACAGATGTCTTCATGCAATCTAATGATAGACTCAGCTTGAAAGCCCCTTCAGTTACTAAACCATCCGTTGTGATTTTAGAGGCCAGAAACCCACCTAACTGAATCACCAACATTATACTCTGCAATGGAGTTGAAGGGTTCCCCGTCTTCAATAGGTGGTGGGAAGCTGCATTTAACTGCATCACAGGATGGCACACTTTTGTCCCAGGTGCCATCTTTTTGACATTTCACACTGTTATGCAGGGTTTGTAATGCGCTCCCTGCAGATTTAGAATAAAGTAAATTTTAGTTACAACAATATTATTTACATCGTCTTGGTAGATAAGTAACTCAAGTGAGTCATCATAAGTTAATCCCATTCAAAAATTTGTCTCCACAGTTTGAAGAGTTTATAGGAGTCATTATATTTAGGTCAATTGGTATTTCATAGCGATATTCGATGGGATTGAATTAGATATGATATTCAAAGTGATTTAATTAGTTATGCTATCCAAAGGGATTAAATTAGATCTGCAATTCAACAGGATTACATTAGATATGACATTTGACAGGATTACATTAGATATGACATTTGACAGGATTACATTAGATATGACATTTGACAGGATTACATTAGATATGACATTTGACAGGATTACATTAGATATGACATTTGACAGGAAGGAATTAGTTAATGTGAAATTGAACATTGACCTGACACATTGACTTTTATGTATCATTAGCCTTGCAGTTTGGAATCATGCTTGGTCAAAATATAGACACCTTCAAGTCATTGACCGTTCACAAAATCAGATGATCTAATTTGGGTCTAAGGTTGGGAGAATCTGAACTGAACTTTGAACTGAGAGCACTAGAATCAAAGGTCATATTCTACTGTTTACCAGTTGGGATATAGGCTTAACCCTCTGTCAAGAGCAGGCATATTCAGCAATTGAAAGTAGCCCTTGATGAAGAACATTACCAGCATGTGATGCTCTCCAATATTTTGTCACATGTTATAAAGGTTTTTTTTACCCAGACACTGATCCAAAAACAATTGGACATATTAAACTGAGCATAAATTGTAATTTTTATGTTTGATTGTCTTCTATCTTTAACTTTAATCTGATTGTAATTCTATGCCTCAAGATTTTCTAGCTTTAATTTTCCTCTGACCTTCTTTGCAGGAGAAGGTGACACTAGTTCCTGCTGGGATCCTCTTCTTGGTAGTCGAAGGTACCGTGTTTACTGACAGCTCGGGGACAGTGCACTGCTTTTCTTTAATTTTAGTGAGAAGAAATACATTTTTCAGTGAAACTCTAAAAAATCAAACAGAAATTATAAAAATATCAATTGTCAGCCCCTACTCAAGCCTATAGGAGCCAGAATGATCAAGACATTGATTGTGGGCCCTCAAAATATTAGAAGAAGAGAAGAAGGTCAAACTATTACAGTGATAACAGTGAACACCAAAGCTCCCCACTCAAATTTAGTCAAATGGTTACCAATCATATAGGGTGACTCATTCTCCCCCCCCCCCTCTAACTGATAAACAATGCTTGATGCTGCTGGGTACTGTCCATGGCTAGACAGGGGTAGATAGTACTTGGGTGAGAGCTGTCCATGGCTAGAAAGGGGTAGATAGAACTTGGGTGAGTGCTGTCCATGGCTAGACAGGGGTAGATAGTACTTGGGTGAGTGCTGTCCATGGCTAGACAGGGGTAGATAGTACTTGGGTGGGTACTGTCCATGGCTAGACAAGGGTAGATAGTACTTGGGTGGGTGCTGTCCATGGCTAGACAGGGGGTAGATAGTACTTGGGTGAGTGCTGTCCATGGCTAGACAGGGGTAGATAGTACTTGGCTGGGTACTGTCCATGGCTAGAAAGGAATAGATAGTACTTGGGTGGGTAATGTCCATGGCTAGACAGGGGTAGATAGTACTTGGGTGGGTGCTGTCCATGTCTAGACAAGGGTAGATAGTACTTGGGTGGGTGTTGTCCATGTCTAGACAGGGGTAGATAGTACTTGGGTGGGTGCTGTCCATGGCTAGACAAGGGTAGATAGTACTTGGGTGGGTGCTGTCCATGGCTAGACAAGGGTAGATAGTACTTGGGTGGGTGCTGTCCATGTCTAGACAAGGGTAGATAGTACTTGGGTGAGTGAGGTCCATGGTTAGACAGGGGTAGATAGGTCTTGGGTGGGTACTGTCCATGGCTAGACAAGGGTAGATAGTACTTGGGTGGGTGCTGTCCATGTCTAGACAAGGGTAGATAGTACTTGGGTGAGTGAGGTCCATGGCTAGACAGGGGTAGATAGGTCTTGGGTGAGTGCTGTCCATGGCTAGACAAGGGTAGATAGGTCTTGGGTGAGTGCTGTCCATGGCTAGACAGGGGTAGATAGGTCTTGGGTGAGTGCTGTCCATGGCTAGACAAGGGTAGATAGGTCTTGGGTGAGTGCTGTCCATGGCTAGACAGGGGTAGATAGTACTTGGGTGGGTACTGTCCATGGCTAGACAAGGGTAGATAGTACTTCGGTGGGTGCTGTCCATGGCTAGACAGGGGTAGATAGTACTCTGGGTGGGTACTGTCCATGGCTAGACAGGGGTAGATAGTACTTGGGTGGGTGCTGTCCATGGCTAGACAAGGGTAGATAGTACTCTGGGTGAGTGCTGTCCATGGCTAGACAGGGGTAGATAGTACTTGGGTGAGTGCTGTCCATGGCTAGACAGGGGTAGATAGTACTCTGGGTGGGTACTGTCCATGGCTAGACAGGGGTAGATAGTACTTGGGTGGGTACTGTCCATGGCTAGACAGGGGTAGATAGTACTTGGGTGGGTACTGTCCATGGCTAGACAGGGGTAGATAGTACTCTGGGTGGGTACTGTCCATGGCTAGACAGGGGTAGATAGTACTCTGGGTGGGTGCTGTCCATGGCTAGACAGGGGTAGATAGTAGTCTGGGTGGGTGCTGTCCATGGCTAGACAGGGGTAGATAGTACTTGGGTGGGTGCTGTCCATGGCTAGAAAGGGGTAGATAGTACTTGGGTGGGTGCTGTCCATGGCTAGACAGGGGTAGATAGTACTTGGGTGGGTGCTGCCCATGGCTAGACAGGGGTAGATAGTACTTGGGTGGGTGCTGCCCATGGCTAGACAGGGGTAGATAGTACTTGGGTGGGTGCTGCCCATGGCTAGACAGGGGTAGATAGTACTTGGGTGGGTGCTGTCCATGGCTAGACAGGGGTAGATAGTACTTGGGTGGGTGCTGCCCATGGCTAGACAGGGGTAGATAGTTCTTGGGTGAGTGCTGTCCATGGCTAGACAGGGGTAGATAGTACTTGGGTGGGTACTGTCCATGGCTAGACAAGGGTAGATAGTACTTGGGTGGGTACTGTCCATGGCTATACAGGGGTAGATAGTACGTGGGTGGGTACTGTCCATGGCTAGACAGGGGTAGATAGTACTTGGGTGGGTACTGTCCATGGCTAGACAAGGGTAGATAGTACTTGGGTGGGTGCTGTCCATGGCTAGACAGGGGTAGATAGTACTTGGGTGGTACTGTGCATGGCTAGACAGGGTAGATAGTACTTGGGTGGGTACTGTCCATGGCTAGACAAGGGTAGATAGTACTTGGGTGGGTACTGTCCATGGCTAGACAAGGGTATATAGTACTTGGGTGGGTACTGTCCATGGCTAGACAAGGGTAGATAGTACTTGGGTGGTACTGTCCATGGCTAGACAGGGTAGATAGTACTTGGGTGGGTACTGTCCATGGCTAGACAAGGGTAGATAGTACTTGGGTGGGTGCTGTCCATGGCTAGACAGGGGTAGATAGTACTTGGGTGGTACTGTCCATGGCTAGACAGGGTAGATAGTACTTGTGTGGGTGCTGTCCATGGCTAGACAGGGGTAGATAGTACTTGGGTGGGTGCTGTCCATGGCTGGACAGGGGTAGATAGTACTTGGGTGGGTGCTGCCCATGGCTAGACAGGGGTAGATAGTACTCTGGGTGGGTACTGTCCATGGCTAGACAGGGGTAGATAGTACTTGGGTGGGTGATCTGCTGGGTGCTGTCCATGGCTAGACAGGGGTAGATAGTACTTGGGTGGTTGATCTGCTGGGTGCTATCCATGGCTAGACATTGGTAGATAGTACTTGGGTGGTTTAGGTCAAGATTTTTACCAATTGTTTTTACATGTATAATTTTCTGTAATTGCTGGTGTAGCAGTTAGCCTAGCCCTAGGCTGGTGTAGCAGTGAGCCTAGCCCTAGGCTGATGTAGCAGTGAGCCTAGCCCTAGGCTGGTGTAGCACTGAGCGTAGCCCTAGGCTGGTGTAGCAGTGAGCCTAGCCCTAGGTTGGTGTAGCAGTGAACCAAGCCCTTGGCTGGTGTAGCAGTGAGCCTAGCCCTAGGCTGGTGTAGCAGTGAGCCTAGCCCTTGGCTGGTGTAGCAGTGAGCCTAGCCCTAGGCTGGGGTACTGTGCTATATTGGCAATTGTTAACTTATTGATGCATTGCCAGTTTGATTATTATGAAGAATAAAATTTAAATTTTAATAAAATATTGTGAATGATTTTAAGTACAATCATTTTTAAAAAATTATAATAATTTGTACTTTGCAGTATCCAGTGTCTGATTCATTTTAAAAATATGTGACAGGAATCATTACTACATCTGAAAGGAATCATAAGATAAATAGATCATGGATATAAACTATGCTCCGAGTCAAGTAATCCAAGGTCTCACTAAACCTCTGACCTCAACATTCTACATCATTTCAGACTCACCAACACAGTCGGGTGTATCATAGTCCCAGAAACCAGAATCTGTGCAGGTAAGAGTTTTTTCTCCACGTATCTCGTAGCCAGGATTGCACTCTGCAATAACTGTTTTACCGTACGTAAAGTCCTTGCCCTTGATAAAACCATTCCTTATTCTGCCAGGATTGCCGCAGTCAGTTACTGAAAAGTCAAAAGTCATCACAATTAAATCAGTCATATGAGGAATGGTGAAATTTATATCAGAAAATAAATTGAATTAGTTATCCTCTGGATGAAAATTTCTTTGCCAAGTCTGAGAATTTAACATTTGTAAATCCTTTATATTAACTTTGCTTTTTTATGTGGCAGACAAAATCTTCGGATGACTAACTGACCCACTTCCACCTATCGAGCTGAAACTTGGCACACAGACTCAGACGACAACACATGATATCAAATTTTCAGCCCCAAAGCCAAATACCAATAATAAAAATTTCCTGTTTTTTTTTCAAGGGAACATGACGGAAATATGACATAACTGCGCTATGTGAGATTCTTAAAAAAAATTTGCATCTGGGTAA
The DNA here is from genome assembly GCA_964017045.1 of Omphiscola glabra. Lineage (NCBI taxonomy): Eukaryota > Metazoa > Mollusca > Gastropoda > Lymnaeidae > Omphiscola > Omphiscola glabra. Next base: position 2,864,214 of record OZ024796.1, read on the forward strand.
TATTTTCATTTGTTTTTCTGAAGTATTTGGTGAAATGAATCTACCGAGTAAAAGCGAGTGGGTCATTAGTATATAATGATAAAAAAAAATTTAAGTAACAATGCATATAAAGAATTGATACAAAAAACTCTGTTAGCAGGGGTTGTTTCATTTCTTTCAGTTACCTTCAAAGTTTTAAGGTTTCCAACAACACAGAGACTCACTTATGCACTCTGGGATCTCCCCATCATACTGGCCAGATACTAGGCACTTGAGTTCAGCCTTGCCAGTCATGCTGTAGCCCAAATCACACCTGAAGTCCACCTGGGAGCCTGGTTTTGTGTCTGTGAAGTTGACCCCGCCATTGCGAGGGGCAGTCGGTGTAGGGCAGTCTGTACCATGGAAAAATGTACTGCACAAGTGAAATAGATGTTGAATGGTGCTTTTTTAAATTTTTATTTATTTGTAGTCAAAAACGATTGCCAACATGTGGATTTGCAAGAGCACTACTCACAACATGGTTCAAGTATTTTTCTATGGACATTTTGAATGAACCAAATTAGTCTTATGGGCATCGGTGTTCTGTAATGCTGATATTATTAATAAGTGTTGCACACTTACCAAAGCTAGACATTTGCGCATCAGTGTTTCATCACACATCAGTGTTTCATCACACATCAGTGTTTCATCACACATCAGTGTTTCATCACACGTCAGTGTTTCATCACACATCAGTGTTTCATCACACATCAGTGTTTCATCACACATCAGTGTTTCATCACACATCAGTGTTTCATCACACATCAGTGTTTCATCACACATCAGTGTTTCATCACACAGCTATGATGTGGCCAAATTAAATAGAAAGAAACATACTCTCGTTTGACACATGTGTGCAGTAGTGACGCTTTACCTGGTGTGCCGACAGATGTATATTTTTAATATAGTTTTGTTTCAACCAACCAGTTGAGTAGCTAGCACGAGATTTGATACATGTGTGCCCTAGTGACGCTTTACCTGGTGTGCCGACAGATGTATATTTTTAATATAGTTTTGTTTCAACCAACCAGTTGAGTAGCTAGCACGAGATTTGACACATGTGTGCCCTAGTGACGCTTTACCTGGTGTGCCGACAGATGTATATTTTTAATATAGTTTTGTTTCAACCAACCAGTTGAGTAGCTAGCACGAGATTTGACACATGTGTGCCCTAGTGACGCTTTACCTGCTGTGCCGACAGATATATATTTTTAATATAGTTTTGTTTCAACCAAACAGTTGAGTAGCTAGCACGAGATTTGACACATGTGTGCCCTAGTGACGCTTTACCTGGTGTGCCGACAGATGTATATTTTTAATATAGTTTTGTTTCAACCAACCAGTTGAGTAGCTAGCACGAGATTTGATACATGTGTGCAGTAGTGACGCTTTACCTGCTGTGCCGACAGATATATATTTTTAATATAGTTTTGTTTCAACCAAACAGTTGAGTAGCTAGCACGAGATTTGATACATGTGTGCAGTAGTGACGCTTTACCTGCTGTGCCGACAGATATATATTTTTAATATAGTTTTGTTTCAACCAAACAGTTGAGTAGATAGCACGAGATTTGATACATGTGTGCCCTAGTGACGCTTTACCTGGTGTGCCGACAGATGTATATTTTTAATATAGTTTTGTTTCAACCAAACAGTTGAGTAGCTAGCAGGAGCAGGCCGGTGGCCACTTACTTAAGGCCATACTAATATAAAAGGTTCATTTTTGCATCTTGTTGCTCCCCATGTTAATCATTTAAAGCCATGCAAATTTTGCTCATAACCTAGAAAAAGCTGCCCTAAAAAAAGAAACACTTAACAATTTCTTATATGTGCTCTATAATTTATCATGAAGGTTTTGATTAACATGAGGTAATTTCCTGATGTTTCTGTCTCAGTTAACCAATAAGTTGGTTAGATTTAAAAGTCTGTTTGTTTTTGGTACTGTGACAAGAAGGATTTTGTATTAAATTGAAGGTCAATGAAGAGGTAGTTTTAAATTATAGAAAAACTATGAATTGATTGAACTATTTTTTTATTTTCTTCACCAAACAGATTTACACCGATTTCACTGCATTATCTTATGAGAAACTAAAAAAAATCAATCCTAATTATTATTCATTCATTTACTATTTGTAAAAATAATGTTTACAAATTTCAAATTAATTAAAACCATAAATGAGTTTCTTAATTTTTTGGTTATAAAAATCATGACATTTTTAAAAATCTTTAAAATTTAGCCAACAAAGACAATTTATTTATTTGGTCATAACCGAAATCACTTAGAGAAGCTGCTCATATTTAATTCAAAACAGTTATTTCCATCTGAAAATATGCAATCTTACAGTAAGAAACAAAAATCCAGTTGTACTATCTGGTAACAATAACTGTAGTTTGGCATTGCTTTCATTTCAGAGTTGTCTTTGTTCAACTCATGATCTTTGTACACTGAAATTTCAGTTAATGAGATACATTTTAAAAAAAAAGGGTATCTAATTTAAAACCAAAATAAACAATTTATATTTTGCAAAATGCCAGTAAAATGGGTTTGCTTAATTAGTACAGCACATTCCTTTGGTGTGAACACTAAATTTAATAAAAATAAAACTATCAAATTTATTTTTTAACTATTTAATAAACCAAATTTATACTTTGGATCCCAGCAACTTTAATTTAATATACATTTAATACATACACAGTTGTTTTCTAAAATCTCTGTCAGATTTTCTTTCGCCTTATCCTTGTATGATATTTAATTAATTCTAACCTTAGTATAAAATTTATTTATATGTTCGAGTTGAAAAGGATTTAACCCACAAAAATCAGGGTTGGCCAACATATTGCCTACAAGATGTATCAAAATAAACTAATTTCTCCATTCAATTTGTGATTTTTTTTTTCATTTTTGGTATAAGCACACATTTGAAATAGATACACAGCAATTTTTTGTGACAGTGTGCACAGTTACCCACCCCACTTTTGGATTGATTTTAAACAAATTAGATGTAAAATGGTAATTTCAAATCTTAAAAATTGTATGCAAATATTACTATATAGTAAGTACTATAATTAAAGGATTTATATAAACAAAGCTAGTTAAATGGAGCCTAGCATTTCTTCTGTTATCCTCCTATTATATGTAGAATGATGCAAAACTAAATTAAAGTCTGCACCAAAATGCATTTTAAATATATACAAAAAATTATGGCTTCATCAAACCGCCGAGCTAATACAGGCGCTGTATGTCCTCCCCAAAGCACCCCCCAAGCCCAAATTATCGGGCCGTGAAGCGGCACATTAGAGATCTCCTTTTGCCAGGACCACCCCCACCCACACAATCAAGTACCAGCGGAGGCCACCCTAGCCCAAGGATATCCGGTCAGCCAGTGACGCTGCTTTCACATCATCAGTAGTCGACTTTCCCAGGATATATTTACGTCCTAAAATCTTCCCCTGCCCATCACAGGGATGAAGCGATTGCCCAGGAACAGCCACCTCAATTGCTGTGTAAATAGAATCACTGGCACCCCTGCACTAAAAGGTTTTTTTCTAATTTTATATACAATAAATCAATCAGACAAATAACTAACCTATGTCATATAGCAAGCAATAATTCTTTACAATCTATACATAAAATGTGCATAAAGTGATGTAAAGCCAACAATACATAAAAATATTGTAAAATGTTGAGTAGCAAAAGGGAATTACTCCATGCTGGACATTTTGGTATCATTCTTGTGGTTTGAGAATATCTGAAACAGGAGGATAAAAAAAACAAAGCTGTAGGTGCCTGCTTTTGATGGGTATTTATTGCTGCACAGAAGTGGTTGACAAACAAATACAATGCAATTTAAACATTTCTGGGTCACAACAAATACATCAGAAGTACAGTAAGTTTTTAAACAATGGCTGGTCAGACAGGAGCTTAAAAGTCATTCACTTTTGGATGAAGCAAAAATTTTGGTACCCAAGTTTATTTTATTTTCTCACTCTTTATGTACAGAGATGGGTCAGGGATTGTCAAGGAAGTCATGCACAGTTTGGAAACTTGGACATGTCAAGGAAGTCATGGACAGTTTAGAAACTTGGACATGTCAAGGAAGTCATGGACAGTTTGGAAACTTGGACATGTCAAGGAAGTCATGGACAGTTAGGAAACCTGGAGATGTGCTATCTCATAAATACATTTTTTATAACAGTATTGGACTGCAATAAAGCTTTAAAATAGATTAATTAGACACGAACAATTTGTGTTAATAAAACAATATACCGGTATGTATAGCTTTAATAGTAATTTTAGATAATACACAAGTAAATGTTTCGGCAAATGCCTTCATCAGTACAACAATAAAACATTTAAATAAGTATACATTAAATTGACACAAATTGTTGGTGTCTAATTAATCTACATTTATTATGGCATCTCATAAAAAAAATTTTTTGTGGTATCTCATAAGTACATTATTTATGGTATTTCCTAAATACATTTTCTTTTCATTATTTTCAACCCCAATTCTAAAGACCTTGATGTTTCTTAACTTAACGGTACGGTATAATATATGAATGATTCTTTTGTATTAAAGCAACTAGTAAAAAGCACATAAAAGGAAAGATGAAATCCTATGGTAAACTAAATAGATCAAAATAGATGGGAGAATTTACACAGCCCTGTTTTAAAAACTAACATAAGATCCTTCAAAGCGAGAAATACTTTCTAAAACATGACAGTGACATTTTAGAGGTGCTTGGAAGATGTTCCACATTTAAAGCGAGGTGGATCATGCCCTGAGGAGACGTGCAGAAAGGGGAAGCCATGCTCAAATTTAGCTCCAAGACCCTAATTTAATTGTAAATCATTTTTGGCTCAACACAAATTTTTTTTAGAATGTTTCCATCCATTTGTGTGGGTGAATAGGGTGCCCTGATATGAAGGTGGAGCCAGATACTTATGTGTGTGTATTGATGGAAATATGTAGAATTACGTTTAAAATATGTCCAATTACACCTGAGATCATTATTCTGTACAGATCCAGTTGGCTGACAAAGGAATACAAAGTGCAGATGGTTTCTACTTTCAAGCTTATGATGGGAGGCAACTATTCATTTTAAAAAACAATCATAAGGTGTTGTTAAAAATAATATTTTAAAGGAGGGACTGGTTTAAAATTAAGTTAGAATAAGCTGAACTCACCCTGGCAGAAATAGGATGGTGTTTGGGCCACAGAGCCCTTGACGGCTGCCTGGACTGCTGACCAAGATATGACGTTGCCCTGGAATGAGTCACAACTGAAGCGAAGCCTGCCAATGTCTGACCAGGAAAGTTCTTGGTCAAACACGTTGAGCTGTGAGATTGATCCCACAAATGTCTCGCCTGGACTGAAACCTCCACCAAATGTGTCTTGCTCCTGACCGACTATAAATATCCCTTTTCCTAGAAAACAAGTACACAATCTTTAATAATAATTGAAAACCACCTCCAAATATATGTCATAATTCCTATATGTCATAATACCTATTATGTCTTAATTCCTATATGTCATAATACATATATGTTATAATTCCTATATGTCATAATTCCTATATGTCATAATGAGTTTTATACATAAGCTGACTAAGAGTTTTTGAGTAATAAGTAATAAGTAATTATTTTTTTTGATTAAATGCTTGCAGTTTTATAATTTTTGTTCATGAGTACATCTCAGGAAAAAACTTAATCTACAAATGACCACCCTGTTCCAATAAATAAACGTTTTATGCTTTAGATTTCATTACCTGGGATGGTTTTTCCAGTGGACAGGTCATACCCTTGGTCACTGAGGATGCCATCAACATAAGCCTTCCAGTCTCCCCTGAAGCTGGACCAGGACAGAGCTACATGGTGCCACACACCGTCTGTCAAGTTTACTCCAACATTGCGCTGTTCTCCATTGACCATCAAAACCAAGCTGATCGGCAGATACAAAAATAACAATGACAGATGCCTTTGTGAAGTGTTTTCTATTCAACAACATTCAATTAAGAAATAACTCAAATCCTGTGACTTACAACACTCCCATTCAGATAACTTATAAATGATTTATTTCACACATCTGGAGCCAAATGGTGGCCTTTTTTGTGTGTCTAAAACAACTTTGAAAAAATGCTGGATTTGCTTGACATAAAACTAAAATAGTACAAGAACTCACTTTTTATAGTTTGTTACAGTGAATGCATTAGGATCACCACTGACGGCGTATGAAAAGGGTGTTCCTTGGTTGACTTGGTCACTAGTTTTGATCCAAAAGGAAGCTGTCACGGTTGTCATAGGTTGATCGATGGGCAGCTCAGCATAGTCTAAAATTGTTGGTGTGACAAAGTCCAGCTGATACTGGGATGTTAGGACTATTAGGAAACAAAATATTAAATGAACCAGGATACATAAAAATATAGTGGCTAAAATACAGTTGTTCTTTGGAGTAAAACAGGTCAAAGTCCAAATATTTTACTTGGTTTTATACGTCTGATGGCCACTATTTGATGTCTAATATTCATGTGGTAGTGTAGGCCCCGTTTTTTTTTATATCGCGCCCCACACCAACACTGTAGTGTAATTTGACCTCGCCCAACACAGGATCGGAATGTTGACCTGAACTCTGGTCAAGTTCACCCCATTCAGACTGACCGACCGGCTCTTCCCCATCACGTAGAATTAGAATTGCTTAAATAGTGGGAACTACTAGGTGTGCTTTAGTACTAAGTTAAATAATTTGTATCTCGGGAACCACAGTGAATTAAATTATAAATTATATCTAGTTGGGAAGGGGAGTTTATTCGCTATATTTTAGTATATTTACAAGTCTCCAACGTCATAAGGTATTTTAATTGTTAGTAATTAAGAGAGTTTTCACATTCAGTTATGGGGGGGTCCCAACCTGTTTTATTTAAATATCTCAAAAAGTATATAACTCATAGAAATATAAAAATGTATCTTAGATAGCGGAGACAAAACTAAGAAGGACACATTTAATTAATTAGGGATTGGATCCGGGATATCCACTTTAATTTGGGTTGTAGTCTCCAGGGTTTGTCAGTTTACCACAGAAAATCTGTCAGAAGACAAGTTTTGGACACTTGAAGTCAGGGCGTGACGTCAGGTCGTCGGGTACGTCCGCGCACGACTATTTAAGGCGGGCACATTTGGGGAGATTTTATTCGAGGTTGGAACCGCATCCCTGCAGTGTGTCAGTGTTCATAGCGGCCCATTGGGACGCTCTGTAAGTAGAAGCAAATACGCCTTTTTTTTATTTCTGTGCTGTAGACTGCATTACTTGTTCGGTGTTAGTAATGGAATATTTCTGTTCATGACTTATAGTAGGTAGTGTTTTAATCAGTTGCTAGCATGACTTATATTAGGCAGTGTTTTAATCACTTGTTAGCTCCGTCAATTTGACGTGCAACCAAAATCCATGAATTATGAAATGGAATTAGATACCAGTGCCTGTGAGCATAACACGCAACCGTTATATCGAGATAGTCACACATACTGCAATGTGCTTTAAAGCTATTGATACAACAGTATACGACCATCGAATATACGTACAACAGGTGAAGTAGACTACCTCCCCTGCCCTGTGCTATATTCTCAAATAGAAATAGTGCATGTGTTAGGAGACTATTATTACCAGCTGTATTAATATGCTTAGACATTTCGCAATTTGCTTTTGTCTTAAAAAGACACAGCAATTGAGTAATGCATGTATCTAACCAATGGTGGTTATACCTTACACCATTATAGTACCTGTCCTGCTATAGGTGCATCTTACATAGACCCCTTACATGGATGACAGTACCCCAGTTAGACCTCTATGCTAGCCCGCACCTCTTACACTGGTCCTTTATGTAACACAGTGTACGTGCTACACATTAGAACACAGCCACGTGATTTCCTTTTATAGTAATGAAACATTATCAAAACAATATAATTTTAATTGCCAATTGTTTACCATGTAAGCATACTCTATTTTTTTTAGTTAAGTATATTTTGTAACACCTTGCATTTACAGGGTTAGTTAATATGCTTATTTGTTCTCTGTGTTATTCATTATTAGTCAGGACACTGTTAACCTGTATTATTTGTTTCTTTGCAGGTATTGTCCCTTTCCTTTCCTTCCTGGTTATTTCCTTTCCTGCACCTTTCCTTTTATTTCCTTTGTTAGTTTCCAAATAAAAGCTATAGTCCTCAGACCTGCATTTTCTTAGTTTGTTTTAGTAAAACTGTCACCATACAACCATCACCACTCGGCTACATTCCCATGGCCACTATTTGATGTCTAATATTCCCATGGCCACTATTTGATGTCTAATATTCCAATGGCCACTATTTGAAGACTAATATTCCCATGGCCACTATTTGATGTCTAATATTCCCATGGCCACTATTTGATGTCTAATATTCCCATGGCCACTATTTGATGTCTATTCCCATGGCCACTATTTGATGTCTAATATTCCCATGGCCACTATTTGATGTCTAATATTCCCATGGCCACTATTTGATGTCTAATATTCCGATGGAGACTATATATGGTCACAACACGGACTAGTGTGATTCAAAACATTAAAGGATTCATTGCACATTATGGGTTTATTTTGACAGAACTAAAACATCAACTTGGTTCACATTGAAGTTGAATCATGAATACATCTGGCAGAAAATTATTATTATCCTCCAGCAAAAAGCCACACAGCAAATTTATCTCAAAAATACTATCCTCTCTGTGCCTCGCTCTACCTCGCTAAAATTGTTGTCTCCCTTTTATCCCCAAAATCACGCACTCGTCCTTGACTTGACAAGAGTTCCCTTGTTCACCAAACTCAATTGTCACAAATCACAACACACACCATACATCTGATTTCATGACCTTTACAGTCAACACATTTTTAGATTTTTTACAATGAACATTTTAATTCACTTGTCTCTAATCAAATTTTCATTTACCTAATTTAAATTTGAGCTTTGGACAACACAAGTTTCTAAACATAGTACTCGAGCATGCACTTGTGTTGCAGTGGATTCAACAAACCTTTTTCACATTTCTTGCCAGAGAAACCTTCTACACAGTGGCATTTGTAGTCGTCCAAGAGGTCTTCACAGCGAGCACCATTTTGACAAGGGCTGTCAGCACACTCGTCAACCTCTGCCTCACAACTTTTGCCAGTGTAGCCACGCTTGCAGGTGCATCTGTGGAAACATACATTTCATAATCATTCTATTAATGAGTACTCACAGAAGCACTCAACTTAAGACAAGTAAATCCTCTTTGCTTGAATTTATAACATAAATAAAGTCATGATTTAACCAGTAATTTCACTGTTGTTAGTAATCAAATGATTTTAGTCTCAGTGCTGTATTTACATGTAACCCCAGGTAAACTACTTGAATAACTTACTTGTAGTCTCTTGGGATATCCTGGCAAGTGCCACCATTCTGGCAAGGGGCTGACATGCATTCGTCCACATCAATCTCACACACGTCTCCAGTGTAGCCAACTGGACACAGGCACTTGAAGCTGGTAGGTGTGTTGACACAGGTCCCTCCATTCAAACAGACAGCATCAGTGCAATCATTTACAGTGCTGCCACAGATTGTTCCTGTGAAATTATTTTTTAATTTCTAAATTTAAAATACTCTGTCATACCTGCTTACTCTTACTATTTTGTACATACAATGCACGATTTTGAGATGCTTTTTATAATTATATGCCGAGACCTTTCAAAACTAGGATTTTAAGAGAACGGGGTAAAAAATAACACACTCTGGGCAGTTTTTATCATAAAAAATTTTAAAAAGGAAAGAAAAACTTTTACGGTTGTTAGTTTTGGCTCCTTTCTACATCCAGTGTTGGATGGAAAGAGAGATGTGATTGATTGGGGACCATCCATAATTATATAACATATGCACCGAGGGGGAGATGGGGGTGTTTACTAAGGAGCATAAGGGTGAAATCTATTTTTAGGAGTCACTATGAAGCTGTACAATGTAACAGCCCAGTTTTGTTCCAGCACTCCTATGAAGCTGTACAGCCCAGTTTTGTTGCAGCCCTCCTCTTCCTTCTCCCAATAAATCTTGCTGTGGTTATTAGACTATAAATTTAACAAAAAATAAAAAACAGGCTCCCAGGCTTAATGCAGCGGTAGCCAACCCATGCCCTCACATTAAATAGTGTGGCCCCTTGGATGTATCACAAATGAACTTATTTCTTTATTCAATTACAGATTATTTTCATTCTTGGCATAAACGGACATTTGAAATATAAACACATCATTTTCTGTCATGGTATGCACCATTTCGAAGTTTTTTGAACTGATTAAAATAAAAATGGACGAAATAAGTAATCTCAAATCTTAAATAAAAATTATAAACCAATTTTACTATTTTGTAACTACTAAAAAAAAATAATTTATATAAACAATGCTAGGTAGAGGGAAGCTAATTTTCCACAAGAATTATGATTAAGTTTAGAATGATACAAAACATTGAGGTATACGTACAAGTTGATCCCAGCATTTTCAATTTATAAAAACATCTGGGGAGGGGGGCTCAGTCTATTTAAGATTATGAACATACATACTATTAGTATTATGTAGGCCTATCATCAGATTATTGAAAGGTGTGGTCATACACTTACTTTTTAATATATAATTTTAAAACTTTTTCTTCTTCACTCCCGAAACATTAAATTTTTTTATTTAAAAATGGACTTTTTGTTGTGGGTGGCAACTGTCTTTGCAAATCCACTGTTTAATTAAGAGAGGCCATCATTTTTATACTCCAAACAAAGTTTCATATTCCAGACCTGTTTACCCTCAAACTCTTAAAATCGTACAATATCAACACAAAATCGTTCAATACATTATCTTAATAGTAAAAATAAACATACAGTATATATAAATGTACACACCTCAAAATCGTACATTGTACGCCAAAAACGTAAGAGTAAACAGGTCTGATATTCCCAACTTTTTGTCCGGTGACAAGTGATATTAAAAAAGTTATGTAGCAATGATATCCTACCTGTAAATGGCATACGACAGTTGCAAGTAAATGAGTTGATCCCATCTATACAGACGCCCTTGTTGAGGCATGGACTCGATCGACACTCATCAATGTTTATCTCACAGTTCGTACCTGAGGTCAAAAAACAAAACCATAACTTGCTGTCAATATTTCAGTCAAGTAGGACAAAAGCAACAACAATTGGGAGGGGGTTGGGGTGGGGGGGGGGGGGGAGGTTTACTTATGAAAATTAAAGGTGGTTCATTTTATATGGTCACATAATAAGCAGCATTAATTGCTGCAGAATTATTTTATCGAAAAAATTTACTTTTTTTTTTCAAAGAGCAAAAAAGAGTGAAAGGTTGGGTTTATTAAAAATATTATTCTTTGGTTTATAAGACTAAACTTGGTACCAAATGAAAGATAATTGAATGGACTATATGTTTATAAACTTATGTCTTCAGTTTAAATAAAATAAGTAACAGAAAAGAACCATAAAATGTGAAAACATTATATGCTAAACCATTTTTTCCCAAATCCTATGATGTATGCATACACCATCTTTACTTCTATAACTCAAATCCTCTAAAACTACCACAATCCAAATCATGCGATGGATCTAAATATACATCATCTTCACTATCAAAAGAAATAGTATAACACAATTTCAAAGCTTTTTGAGCTGTTAATTGTCGAGGAAACTTAATCACCTACCATGGCATAGGGTAGCCATAGCAAAAGTAGAAACAAATAGTGAAGAAAATCATTAAAACAATCCTTCTAATGACAACAAATAAACCTTGGTTTCGCTCATAAACAATGATGTACCACTCTTCTATGTAAAAAATAAAAAAATAGCTTTTAAAAATTTTAACCGAGAAATAGCAAAGGAACAACCATGATATTGAAACAACGCACAGTGCGTTGGTCCGTGCTTGTTAGCATGGCGGATGAATGCACCGTGTGTTGCACCGCAGCAAAAGAGTTTATAAAGTGATAATGGTAATGGATCCCAAAGCAGACGTCTTTCATCTTCCCCTGTCACAGATCATGATGGAAATGTTTCAAATAGACATACCTGTGAAACCGTCACTGCAAAGACACTGGAAGCCACCTGGTGTTGCTAGACATGTGCCAGTATTGTGACAGGGCTTGCCCTCACAAAGATCCAATGCAACATCGCAATTTGTTCCTGCCAAATAAAAATATTTAACATTGGATTAACAAAAAAATCTACAATGTAGTGGATGAATTAATTACTTTTTGTATGTTTTTTATAAAAAAAAATTGTAGTGCATGGGTTAACCAAATTTAGTGTCAGATGAAAGATAATTGAATGCACTATAAGTTTGTAAACTTACTTTTTCAGTTTAACTAAAATAAACTACCACCAATGAAATCCGAATAGCATTTAGTCAAAATGGACCCGGACACGCATCGCCGCCATTCGGACGTGGGTCCCATTAGAATCAATGCTATTCAGATGTCATTTGTGGTAGTTTATTTTAGTTAAACTGAAGAAGTAAGTTTACAAACTTATAGTGCATTCAATTATCTTTCATCTGACACTAAATTTGGTCTTACAAACCTAACAATAAAATTTTAAATAGTTTTTAAATCTCAACCTCTCACTGCTGGTACCCGGGTGCGAATAGTCGCAGCCATAATTAAATGATTTAGTTGTCGTTGTTTTATTTCTTTAATTCACTTATTAAAAACAGCGGAAAAAATAACCAATACAAGTATTATTAATGCCCAAACAAAATTGACCAGGAAAACATTTACTGCTGCTAATCAAAATGCATAAAATCTGTTTTTTTAAAACAAAAAGCAACAGCTAGCAATGGGAGCAAAAGCAATTTTCTGTTTTTCCACACCTCAGGGCTGGGGAGGTACTTTTACCCCTGGTTAAGAACCACTGTTCTAGTGAAATGTTTCTGACATTGGTGCAGTAATTTGATATCATTGAATGGTGAATGTCTGAAGGGTTTGTAAAGGACTATAGTGGACCAAGGGAATTTTTTTAGGGGGGGGGGGGGTGCAGAGATTTGTGACGTTATATTTGAGGGGGGTCTAACTTTTTGTGACGATTTGTGATGATGGGGGGAGGGGGGTAAAAAATAGGAAAAATTTGTGTGACGTCATTTATGGATGGCCCCTAAGAGTAGCTCATGGGATGGGGGGATAAAAGGTAATAATAGTTCATACTTCTTTAACTTCACTGTTACAAATTCAAATTGCTAATTAAGTCAACGTTTTTGAGAAATTTGGGACATTTTTAAACTTTTAATATATTTAACTTAAGCTTTTTATCACTGAAGTTAACTACAGTGGAGCAGAAGCTGCTTTTTTCATGGATGTCCAACTAAAAGATTACTTCCCTTTACAGGTGATAGCTTCCCTTTTACTCCAAAAGAAGTCCCAATAATTAAATTTGAATCACCTGTGAATCCTTTAGGGCAGAGGCATTTGTACTGGCCAAATTTGCCAGGTTGACAGGTACCTCCATTCTCACAAGGGCTGTCGAAGCAGGGACTGAAGGGAACACGGAGCTGATCACCGCCTCCCTTCTTGACGGAAAAATCAGACTGAAGTTCCATGGATTCAAGAGCTGATGAGACAAGGGATACCCTGAGGAGCTTACCAATGTTTTCTTTTTCTTTCTGATATACTTCTTAATACTGTTTACAACATTAGCTTTAAGAACCTGCGTCAAATGCTTTTGATGGACATGGTGTACAACAGCATAACCATCACAGCATAACCATCAGTTGAACAAACTTTAATGGATGGAAGTGCTGTTGGGATCTATTTATAGAAATGATCTTAAGCTAATAAGATATTCATTCAGGCAGTTAGTGAAATGGCCAGTAAAGAAACTGCAATTGTCACTTAACATTCTTGCATGTTCTCTCTTCTTGTATATTCCAGAAAAAGTAGCATGGCTTTATAGAATCAACAATATTGAATTAATTTATGTACCAGTATTCATACTGTCACAAAGCTGCACACATCTTTTCAAATCCGCTGTTAATGACACCCATTAAGAACTTGGTTTCTTTAATCTCCTTTCATAAACTTATGAGAAATTACCAAAAAAACATTACTCTTAGCAGTGAAAGTGACAATACGAAAGTAACTTACGATAGACACAGTCTTGTTCAGATGAGCTCCCCGGAAATGGTATAGAGCCCTCTAACGCACACTGGATGCACTCTGTCTGTCCAGATTTTGGCTGATAGCTGTTCAAGGGACAGGGAGTGCAGGGAGCCAACCCAGTTTGACTGGCATGACCAGGGGGGCACACCTCTAACAAAGTAAAATATTGTAACTTTATTTAACTTTAATCATTAAAAAGACAAATGAGTATAGCAGACAAATGTGCATAGCAGACAAATGTGTATGGCAGACAAATGTGCATAGCAGACAAATGTGCATAGCAGACAAATGTGTATGGCAGACAAATGTGTATAGCAGACAAATGTGTTTAGCAGACTAATGTGTATGGCAGACAAATGTGTATGGCAGACAAATGTATATAGCAGACAAATGTGTATGGCAGACAAATGTATATAGCAGACAAATGTGTATGGCAGACAAATGTGTATAGCAGACGTGTATAGCATTAAATTAGAAAATATTGAAAATGTCTCAGACATGAAACGTTTAATGTTACTTTATTTTATTTACTGAGCATTTTAAAAAATTAAAACATTAGACAATCAATTACGTTATAAAAAAAGTGTAAATTATAGACATAAATTTTACAAAATAAAATACGTATTTAAATATACTTAAAACTTTTATTTTGTTGACACTATCATTATGTAACAATAAGCCTCTTCAACCTGTTATTTTAGAGCCAAACATAGTTATCATTCAAATACCTGCACAGTCCTCCTCTCTTCTGCTGCCTCGTTTATGGGTAGTCTTGCCTTTGCTACATGTAAAGCAGAAATCAGCAGAGTAATCTGACTGGTAGGAACCCAGGGCACAGGTCTCACAAGGTTCTAATCCACTGGGTGAGAAACTGCCAGGAAGACACAATGCTAGTGGGAAAAAAAATAGTTAAAAGAGGTATGTAAAAAAAAACAACATATTTAGTTGAATGAAAGTCTTAAAATTATGTTAAGATTACAGCTCAAATTTGTCTTATTAGATTATACATAAATATAACCCGGTTGTTTTGAAGTTTATACAAGTTAAAAGCCACTTTTCTCCCACACTAGAACTCATCAAAAGTACACAAATAATTATTAATAAAAGCCCATATTTGCACCATTTTCCCAAATGTTCCTAAAACTTGCAACATGGTAGATTAATGAGACACAATCAATTCTTGCAACTAAAACAATGTAGGTTAAGCTTTATTAAGGTTACACAGAATACAAATGCAAATGTTTCGGCAAATGCCTTCATCGGTTCAACAAAAACATTGATATATGTATCTATGTCTTCAACCTACAGTTGCATTTTTAGAATGAGAAGCTGCAGCTCCTTTAAAGGGATTGCTGAGCCATACACCAAGTCAAGTTAAATAAAAAGCATTTACAAACGCATTTAAATTTAATTAATCAGGATTCAGATATTTGTATCATTAATTTAGATTTTTGGTGACCTATCTTAATTTTATTTGGTTTTTTTCTGAGATAGGTGGACACAAAGAACTAATTGTGAAAGTAAGGGAGATAACATCAACATAATTCTTAGATAGGTGGACACAAAGAACTAATTGTGAAAGTAAGGGAGATAACATTAACATAAAAGTCCAACTAAGAAAGAACTTAAAAAAGTAAATTCTTTCATCCTCTGCACAGTGCCCACCTTTGCAGTCCTGCTCACTCTTTGCATGCTCTTTGTCGGTGGACTTGTTGTCAGGACATCTGAGACACGTGTTGTGCCCTTCCTGAGGTTGGTACGTGCCTTTAGGGCAGTCCGTGCACCTCTTTAGCACAACATGGAAGAATGTCCCAATAGGACAATTTACTGGAGGCAAAGATAGTCTTTTAAAAAAACACATCTTATAAAGCTATATTATAAAATACTCATTTTTAATATGGGTGAAAACAAAATTAGGAATGATTTGGTGATTTCTGCATCTTTTACTTTTTAAAAAGTTAGAAAAATTGATGGTATTTCAGAATATTTGTTAAATTATTTTGATTTCAGTGCATTTAAAAATTGTAAGAATAAAACAGAAAAACTATTTAGTAATCCAAACCTAAGGATTTACAATATATAGAATTAAATTCATACAATCTTCTACTTCTATGGAAACTTGCTAAGGATAATGATGTGGCTAATTATTTTAATTTACACCTACAAAATGATTAAGTTTGGCAGTAGAAATACAGTAAAACAGGGATTTAAAAGATGTTTTTATTTCACATGTTATGCACCGTTATATGGTTCTACAAATTTAATCTGTTTTAAGATTTGGCTTGTTGGAACCATACATAACAAAGGAATGGCAACCAGTAAACAAAGGAATGGCACCAGTAAACAAAGGAATGACAACCAGTAAACAAAGGAATGACAACCAGTAAACAAAGGAATGACAACCAGTATGCAAAGAAAAAAATCAAAGCAGTGATATTAACAATAATTATTATTATTTTTATTAGATGTCTTATATAGCGCGGTAACCCTAGCCTATTGGACTATACTATGAAGTTGATATAAAAATACAAAATCAAATATACAGAAATAAAAACTATATTAACTTACAGCAAGTGAAAAAGTACCAAAAAAAGTACTAGAAAGGTACAAATATTAATCCACACTGTGAAAAATCTAGAGTCTTTTAGGGCTCCTGTAGGTCTGGTAAGTCAGTCGGTCACAGTCAACTATCATATTTATAGTGAGGAAGTAAGAACCCTTAAGAACAGAAAGTCTAGAAATTCAATCAGCAGAGAGTATTTCTCCCTCTATGTAGTTTAATGTAGACCCTTCTGGAAACATAAACAAACTTTCCTAATCAAGGGCAAGTTAAAGGGGGGGGGGGAGGGAATAAACGGAGAAGGAAAAAAAATGAAGATGGAGGTATGTTACATGCCAAGGCCCATGGTGAACAAAAACTGGGTCAACACAAAGGCTGTAACAGAAATATTTGTTAAAAACATACCACAGGTATCATTAACTAGGACACTGCCCTCTGGACAGCGGTATGTCTTTAGGTCTAGGTCGTAGGTAAACTGAGAGAATTTCAGAGTGCGACCACCAACCCTTTGGTCAAGGTTCCCTTTCCTAGCTTCCTTTTGAAGTGTGGTCAGCATTTTGATCAAAGCGTCTGGTTCATTAGATTTCTGCGTGGCATTGCCCTTCTTCGTAACAGAACCTAGGATACAATTGGGCAATAGTCCGTTAAGTTCCATATTGATACTTTAGAAGTATTCATACATTTTCTCCCTTAATTGTTCTTTGCACTTTAGTGAGCATTATGTTAACATTAACTTGTCTTTAAATCGATAACAATTTTGAGCTGATTGAATTTCCCTACTCCCGAAGTCTATACCTTCAAGTACAAGATCAAATCTTATTCTGGATCTTTTACTGGGCAGATCTCTCCTCATTCTTGCTCTTTCTGGGTATTCCCTTACCGCCCTCTTGTTTCTCTCTTTGTTGTAATGCAACAATCCAATCTTGTTAAAATCTAAAATAGTTTTAAAAAATTAAGAACCACATACATGAATGGAAGGTAGAATTACTTGTGACATTTATCAGTCCAAATGCAATTTAAAATACTCCAAATTATCATCTATGTTAATCAGTCCTTACTGAAGGTTCCCTGTGCGAATAGACACAGAAATAAGTCATATGGAGTGCGCTCTTTTGAAGCTATTGAGCCTAACTTATGGAACAGTTTGCCTCAATCTTTGAGGGAAATTGAAAATGATAGAAAGTAATTTAAGAAATATTTAAAGATTTTTTTCTTTATATAGATTTTAGGACATTAGAGCGCTGTGAGTATGCTAAAATAACATGGACACAAGCGCTATAAAAGTACTCAATCATCATCCTCATCATATGTTTATACTTTTTAAAGTGGTAAAAAAAGCCAGCTACAGAGACTTGGGCTTGCTGTAATGTCCAGCTGAATACATAAAATCAGTTTAGGCAGCTTACCTTCTTCTTCCTCACATACTGACTTTAAAGATCCTACAGAGCAGCTGATATCATTCTCACAAACACTGGATAACTGTGGGAGAAGTCAACATGTTATGTTCTTCAAGTGCTACGGGGAAACCAGATGCAAATATAGCTTGCTAAAAGAAATATAAACTTGTTGGTACTATTTCAAGCAAAATATGCAAGGGAAACTTGGACCCTAACAAAAACGGCAGAAAACTTATTAAAACACATTGGAAAGAAAATTTCTCTGGAAAATACATGGACCAACAAAGGATGAATAAGGATGGAAAATACAAACCAACCAGGAATTGTACAGTCTATATCTGGATCCCACACTGGCAGCAGAAATAAAAAAAGTGCAGGCTGCATCAGTTAGGTCTGAGTGGAAGGATGTGGTGAGGCAGGCAAGAGCCCTACATGGGCTGAAGCACCATAGGGATGGATGTACTATTTCTAGCAAGTTAAACTATTGAAACGATTTTAAATGAGGTTTGTAACTGAAAGTCTGGTTCACATCAGCTAATGTTATAAGAATTATAAGAATTGATTAGTATAAATCTTCCTAATACATATACCTTTTTCAGTCCCCATTTGAATTGTCATTAATTCAATAGAAATTATTTTTTTTTAAAAATGACTAGAATGAGATCTTAAATAAAGATTAATGTACTGACACTAAGTTTTAAGAGAACTCACTTTATCTTCCATTGCGCCCTCTAGACTCTGCTGAATCTTGTATATCAATACTTGATCTTTACATGACAAATCCCCAGTCAATGTGATCATTGCAGGCTGGAGAATGTTGTTGGAGATTTGAATCACTGAAACAGAAAATATAGTTCTCCATTCCATGCTTATAAACAATATTCTTTTAAGTAAAACAAATATTAACATCATACACTTTTATGTCATTTATAATCCCCATATAACTTCTGATGACAGGCACAGTGGAAATGTTTTTGAACTGAAAAACCTTGGTAAGAGAGCAACAATTTTTGTACGGATATCTGCCATTAGAGGTTTAATTGTAAAAGAAAAAGCACAGCTTGAAAGGTTACAATCATTTACAGCAGGCAGGGCCTATTGGGGGTCACAATCATTTACAACAGGTAGGGCCTATTGGGGGTCACAATCATTTACAACAGGTAGGGCCTATTGGGGGTCACAATCATTTACAGCAGGTAGGGCCTATTGGGGGTCACAATCATTTACAGCAGGTAGGGCCTATTGGGGGTCACAATCATTTACAGCAGGTAGGGCCTATTGGGGGTCACAATCATTTACAACAGGCAGGGCCTATTGGGGGGTCACAATCATTTACAGCAGGTAGGGCCTATTGGGGGTCACAATCATTTACAACAGGCAGGGCCTATTGGGGGTCACAATCATTTACAACAGGTAGGGCCTATTGGGGGGTCACAATCAATTACCGCAGGTAGGGCCTATTGGGGGTCAATCATAGGAATCCTTGCTAAATAAATGAACTCAACACAAAAAAATGTCATCTTTGTGTCATAGATTGAGGTAGCTGTTGTGGTGAAGGGGTTGAGAGTAGACAAAAACTCATTAAAGAAATCAAAGATAACTTCATGTAAGCAATGAATGATATTCTTGTGAGTTTCCTTTCAAAAGTATTGCTGACATGGGATCTGAAGTCTTGTATAGAAGTTGTAATATGCTTTTAAACAGTTCATAAACCAGTTAAGTGGATGTTAAGATCAACTTCAGTCATGTCATTTATCTTGATACCCTTGGATGGGATAAAACAGGTGTATCAACATCGAAACCATCTTTAAGACTTTCTAACGGAACACAGTCACGTAAAAATCTTTGCAAAATAAACAGGATAAAAGGGCAACGTCACCTGCACAGTCTGGGAAAGGAAACTTGTCCTGTGGCGTCCATCGCCCATCTCGGTAGGTGCAGAAATATTCCTCGGCTGCGGGTATAGCAAAGGCATAGCCCGCACTGCAGGAGATATGACACTTGACCCCGATTTCACCTTCTCTACAAGACACATTACCATGTTCAGGTGCATTGGGTATAACACACAGGTGAGCTGTGAATGGAAAGATTTAAAAGTACTTCCTGCTGTTCAAAATTTATACTTCAATAGATTTTTTTTTAACTAGTGCTCAGATCACATGATCAAATTCTTGTCAAATTTGTTTTTGTTTTACAAAATGGTGCATTCAAAAAGAAATTTGAAAAAATTTGATAGTGTGAGCTGAGCATTGGCCTAATGTTGGGGACTTCTATTAAAGTACTTTGTGTTGTAAATTGGGAGTTAGACTCAACCAAAATGATCAAACTCATCTTGTAATCAAGGGCAAAATGTGTTAAGAAAAGAGCAACTCTAATTTTTGGATCCAACTCTAAGTTCTCATGAGGCTTTGAAGTTCTGATTCATCAACTCCTGGTAGTTTCCCAAACTTAAATAATCTGAGTCAACTTTATTTTTATTAGTTATTATTAAGAAAAAAAACAACTGTTCTCTGGTGTTCCCTGACAGTCTCAATCCAACTTACGGATAATTTGGACCTCTATTTTGCAGGTACTGTTATTGTTGGCGGAGTCAAATGCTGTGTACGTGACCACAGTTGTCCCCATGGGAAACAACTCTCCCGGCTTTACAGAGGCTGCCACTTCAACAGGTAGTCCAGAGTTGTCTGAGAAAACAGGAGGCTCTAAAGCCACCTCTGTCTTATTTTCCAGTGAAACTAATGGTGGGGGAGACTTGCATTTATCAATCTGTGGCGGTGTCTTGTCTGTGGACAGAAAGAAATGGAATATTCACTGTGTCAGAAAGAAATGAGATATTCACTGTGTCAGACAGAAATAGAATATTTACTGTGTCGGGAACAAGGGTCTGGTCTTAAACTTAAAAAAAAATAAACACATATATTCTTAGTCTTATTTCCCTTTAATTTGAATGGTTAACCTTTATGTTACCAATGAGATTATGACACTGTTCAAATCTAAAATCCTCAACAGGTAGAATCTGTAATCCATAAATATGTCTCTACAGCCGTGTCAAGTAGACAAAAATGTCAAATTTACACTGAAAGTAGCACAAGATTTTTCTCTCTGAGTTTATTCCAAAAGTTTATGACTTCCCAATGGATTACTGCTCCATCATCATTTGTTACCTTTAAAACAAATGATGCTCCATTCCATCAACACATTTATTCTGCCTTGTTTCAACCTACAAATATTTGAATAAACTTAACGGATGTTACCAAATGTACAAGAATGTTTCCTCACCTGCAACAGTGATGATAAATTTACACTTGGCGACATTTAGACTTAAATCCTCGGCTTTGTAAACAATGATGGTTGTCCCAACAGCGAACCTCGAGCCAGGAGTCACGGCAGGGTCAGAGGTCAAAACTGGACGAAACCCTGAGTTGTCAACAGGAACAGGTGCAACCCAGGTTACCTCAGTGGTGTCCTCAAATTCATCAGCGTTAACTTCAATGTTGTCAGGGCACCGCAAGACTGGAGGGGCCTCATCTAAGAAGTCAAATCGTTTATGATTTATTGCCTCTTGCACTATTTAATTCATTCAAAAAAATGTGTTTATCTGTTTCATATGCTTTAATATAAAAGGGTTTTTTAAATATTTTTTTTTTACTGAACCATTAACACCTTATCTGAGACAGAAAACTAAATTAACCACTGCTTTCATTAAAGAATGTCTGACATACCCACACACTGATTGACCCCACTTCCTGTTGCCAGCCATGTGCCATCTGTTGTGCATTGCTTGTTGTGTGGACCCTTCAGTGTGTACCCAGATAAACAGGAGATGTAACAGGTACTGCCAAAGATGACCTCTTTGGCTGTACAAGACGCAGGTGTAATGGTTGCACCTTTTATCTCAACCAGAGGTGGACAAGTTATTTCTAGAGGATTTTGTAAACAAGGTTGTGAAAATGAGATCTACAGCTGTTTACTTTTGACATAAGAGGTGTATTTAGCATATTTTGACATTAGAGGTGCATTTAGCATATTTTGACATTAGAGGTGCATTTAACATATCAACAGGACTGATACTGCTATAGCATTTTAGATCCTATAAACATAAACATTTTTGTGTAATAAATGGATTTTGAGAACATCTTTTATTATTTTAAATGGTAACTGCCACCCTGTGTAAAAACTCATTGTGAAACGTCTAAAAAATGTAGGTCCATGTGATAAAGTATTTGATTTAACTTTCAGTAGCTCATTGTCACCTCTACATATTGTTGCTATTCCGGTCCAGTAAGCTATGGCAAGACAGGTTCTCTTTCTAGAGCCCACAAGTTGATATCCAGCATTGCAAGTAAACCGGCAGATGGTTGAGTAGGAGAAGTCATCACTTGAACATATCATGTGACCATTCTTTGGAGTAGGAAGAGTTGGGCAGGTCTTCACTGAAAGAGTGCACATCAACAAATATGGTCAAACATTTAAAAACTTGTACCGTTCTTCAAGGAATAAACTTTACTAGCTTTGGCTGTTTATAAGTCATCAATATTAAATGGCTCTAAATAAATAGGAGCCAGAATGATCAATACATTGATCATGGGCCCTTGATATATAGAAAAAAAGTATTTTTATTTTTAGAACATACTGATGCACTCAGCATCCTGGCCAGACCAGGTCCCGTCATCCTGGCATATTCGCAAACTGCTGCCCCTGAGTTCATATCCATGCTGGCATCTAAGCCCACATGCAGCATTGAAGACATTGTTACATTTGTTGTTCACAAAGTATCCATGCTTGGGTGGTGGGAGGTCAGGACATCTGAATACTGAAAAGAAACCATGAGAAAGAGCAAGCGATTACTATGTTCCTTAAAATATTACTCTCCTTTCATCAGACTGTGATATAAAATGTAGAAATAGGTTTGATTTTAATTTTAAACTGCGTTATAATAACTAGAGTAATTCAGCGATGGATCTTTTTAAAAAACATTAAAAGGCTCTTGTTTCTTTAACAAACTAAAACACTGTGCATATACAAATTTGTATTTTTTAAAATAAATAAGCATTTGAAGAGAAAAATATAAAAGCACAATTAAGAGACATCCTGGCCTCACCAGTGCACTCTTTAGCTCCAAAACTATGATAGCCCCTCTTGCAAATACATTGGGATATAGAGGCTGCCCCTTCAGGTGTTGTTTGGTGTTCATCTGGACATGGAGTACATATATTGGTATCTCCGAGACCTGTGAAGTTCTTGTAGGTTCCAGGGGGGCAGGCTAAGACATGGATATTGTAGATAAATTTCTATAACTTACACTGGAGCAGATTCAAATTGTTAAGAGTTTGAATTATATTCTTTTTACAGCCTAAACAATCCACCTATTACCTTAATATATTAAGAAGAGATTCATAAATATATTTTTAAAATTTGTTTAGTGAACAATGTAGTGTAGAGATTAACTCACGTTTGCAGCCCACTTTTCCTCGACCAGTTCCATAATATCCTGGTTTGCACAAACACTCATATTTTCCAGTGTAAGTTCCACATGAACATGTAGCGTTGTCATGACAGCACAAATTTTCAGTAGTGCAGAGTGTTTTGCATTTGTTCATAGGCTGTTCAACATAGGTACCACTTTGAAGATCTGTACAGAATATTAACTTCTAGAATTAAAGCTCCAAAGTTTTCAGACAGATTTAGTTAAATCCTTAGTTAGTAATGTACATACCCATTTAAAGTCAGATTTAATATTTATTAAAAAAAAGCAAAGACCATGGATAGTGCATGAAAGGCTTTTAAGATCCCCTGGTTTAAAATAAATACATGATAACACTACTTCCTTTGTGAGATTAGTAGTACAGACTGTGAGAATTTCGCATGCTATTATTGATAAATGTATAGAATCAAATACACCAGTTAAAAAATTAAATATTTGGCTGTTACATACCCACCTGCATGTAAGGCCCGTTTGGCTAAGGCTTCAAATTCTTCAAAGCTGTCAAGAATGTAGCAAGTCTCATTCTTGGGTTCTGATGCCATGTCCTGTAATTCCCACACAAATCCATCTCGGATACCAAAGGTAAAGATTTTTACTCCTTGTCTCTTCAACTTTTTAGCAACTGGACGGGGATCCCCTCCATTGGAATAACCGTCGGTCATAAGAAATATAGCTTTAACTGCATCTGGTCTGGCTGATTTAAGAACTTTCTAGCAAAAAAAAAATTAACTTTTTATAGACTTATTCAATTTCAGAGAATGATGACTTCTGAAAACAGTTTATAGTGAGAATTTAAGGTTTTTAATTAATTTGGATAAAGTGCAAAGGTAAAATAATGTATTTTATTTATTATAACTTAATAACTTTAAAATATTTAAATAAATAGATTTAAGATAAGTTAAAAGTAATTTATCACTTATTAAGCATTATGGGAAGGGGAACTAACTGAATTGACTGAATTGCTTTTTAAAAATTTTGGATAAAACATCAACAAATGTAGATTAGTTATCTTAATTAAAAGAATGAAAAACAGCATTATTAAAAATGTACCTCAGCCTCAAGAAAAGCACCAAGTGTATGAGTACCTCCTGGTGTATATTCAACAAGTGGAATGTCTTCAATTAACAGTCTGCATTTATGGTTATCTTGATTAGGTTTTGTAAGGTAGTCAATGTGACGATATATTTTATTGGGTGAAGAAAAAGTTATTACAGATACACGAGTTGAATTAACATCAACTGTAAAGTCTGCTAATAAATTACGCACAAATCTGTGGAATATAATAATAGTAAGGAAAAGTGTATAAATTTGGACTTGATAATAACTTGATTGACTTGTTTATTTTATAGACGCTCAACAATTCAATACTTATATTTTAATTTTTAAATATATTAATATTGTAATGTAAATTTGTAAATACATAGCAATACTGTAATTGTAATAAATAGTAGGCCTATGGCCTAATTATAACAAGGAGATTTAAGAGAGAAAAAACAAGAATTCTCTAACAAACCTATTAATTTAATAAAATAATTACATAACATATCTAAATTTCATATTTTATTGGTTGCTCAACTTGACTTAAAAAATAAAAAAAAAAAGACAAATTCTAAGAATAAGATTTATTAAATAATTAACAATTATTTTAGTTAGACTTAGGAAATGAATGAAGAAAAAATGAAAATGAAGTCAAGTAGTGGCAAAATATTAATATATTATAAATATTAAGCTATATTATTAACATAATAAATAATTATTATATAATCGTGGTAGTCAACTTCATGAAAAATATAATTTAACTGATAAGTAGGGAGAACAATACATGCCGGCGCATGGTTCTGCGCATGTCTCAAAATGAGGCATAAGCCTTTGACCTACTTTTTGAAGAATGCTTTTGTTGACATCGGTTAATAAATTCGAGCATCAAAATTTGCATAAAAAAGCTGTGTTTTACGTCACCATCATTGCGCTGATTGGTTTCTGCACACGACACTATAAGTTTAATTACAGTTTTATACTGCTACACTACGCTGTTGACAAAAAGCGACCGGTAGGTGAATAAAAGCTTAAATACTTTTTTTGTAGAAACGATACCACTAAAAGAACATACTGTACCATATTCGAATATATTAATTGATTTTTATAGCTTATTATAATTAACGAGGCTGCGCTCAAGTAACCGCTAAAAATCCCCTAAATTGGTGACCAAAACTCCAAATTCTCTTTTTGCCCATTTTCCCGCCTCGGGATGGCGGTGCAGTTATCGATAGTGACGGACACTATATAATGAATATTTCGGAAATACCTGTATTTGTTATTAGTATTATTCAATACTTTAAACAGTTAATTGTATCAAATCAAAGCAAAATTTGAAGTATCTATTCAAATGTAAATCTAAAATTTCATAAGCATTTAATTTACTGTCATTTGTGAATTAAAATTAATTTCATAAAATTAGTTCTTCAGACTTCAATTCACTATGGACACTAACTAAGACTAAGGTAATACTAATGCTACTAATATTAATAAATACTTAATATTAGTATTAGTAATAGTAATACTACTAAGAATTAGACTAAGTAATAGTAATTATACTAGTAATAGTACTAGTATTAATTAGTTAATAATAAAAATACTTTTTTTTGTAGGTTTGTCATTTATTCTACGTTCAATATTATTATATTCATTTATTGTTTATTATTTTAATTTTATTACTAGGATTGTTAATGTTATTGAATTTGTAAATAAATTAACAAAATAAACAATCATATAAATTGTTATAAATATAGTATAAGTATAGGCTAATTGAAATGTAATATAAATTATTATAAAATTGAAATATATTATAAATTATAATTATACTATAAACTATAAACTATATATAGACAGAGTTATAGTTAAAAAGACTAGGACTAGTTAATAATTAATAAATAAAAATGGTCTTCAAATTTGTTAATTTTATTTTGTTTTTTTCTTTTCAGTTCGACTTTGTAATTTCTAGAAATTTCAGTGACAATGAGGATTATAACCTGTATCTGGCAAACTTTGCCCAGGATGCAGCCGCATTTGTGAAAAGAATGGCTATGCTATCTATCTGTATAGTAGCATACCGTACAAGACAGAGGGCATGAAAGTGGCCGTTTCTGCTCTTGATGAGGCCTTCCAACAAGAGGATAGCAACTATGTTTCTTACAAGGTTGCAATACATATATATGAAATTATATGCAGACCTGTTTACCCTCAAACTCTTAAAATCGCATAACACCATCACAAAATCGTTCAATACATTATCTTAATTAATAGTAAAAAATAAACATACAGTATACCGGGTATAAATGTATACATCTCAAAATCATTCATTGTACGCCAAAATTGTAAGAGTAAACATGTCTGTAGTATATGTGTCAAGATTATATAAAAAAGCTTTCTATTTTTTAGAAATGAATTGAAACTAATTGGAATAGAAGCCAAATCTTTTGTTGCAGCCAGTTGTAGTGCCTGTTAACAAGAACAAGAACCTGTTGCCTTCCAACAGTATTGATGCTACAACTATTGTAACACACAATGATTGTTTCCTTCCACAGGTAAATGAGCACCAGGCAACTCCAGGGACTCAAGATGTAATCAATGTTATAATTAACACAGCATTGATTTAATATTTCTTGGGTATCATTACTTTAAGTTTATGAACCTCTAACTTTTTCATTCGGAATAAAAGAATACCGGTACATTTAAAAAAATAATATTTGTACCCCGTTTTTTTCTTTTTAAGTCATAATATTTTAAATTCTTCATTTCATACTGGCAAATGTTGATATTAATATTATTATTTTCAGGGTGTTATATTTGAATAATTTATTAATAACATTTCTATATTTCTTTTCAGAGTCCCATCCATAAAGTAGTAGCACTGATTTATTTCATGTAATTAGTTAATTGTATGGACCTTTGATTTAAAAAAAATTAATTTAACATTTTAATTATTTTTCTTTTCAGGTATTTTCAAATTCCCTACAGAACATAAAATGACTATAATTAAAATATAAATTTGATTTGATGTTGTTGTTACTTTAAAATGGAATAGACCTGCATTTTTTTCTTTTTTTTTCACGTAAAAAAATTATAATTTTACCCAAAAAATATTTTTTTTAAATAATTTTTTTTCAATTTCTCTGCAAAAACATTTTTCAAAATAAATATTTATGATATAATGTCAAACTTTTGTTGTTCATTGTGTTGTATATTGCATTGAGAATATCTACTGAAAATTTGGTTCCATTATCTTTGAAAATAACAAAGTTATGGGTCAAAAAGTGAAAAAAAATTCAAAAGTGGGTCACAAGTTTTTTGGGTCAAATATATAGCTTATATAAGGGGTATAAAAAATTCGACAAAAAAAAAATAACTCCAGTTCTATAAAAGATAGAAAGATGAAATTGGTGTTGTTATAAAGCTTATAGCTAGCCCTTTAAAATGATGTATCATTCATGGCAATCGGACCATATTTAAATTTTGTGTCAAAGTACCTATGATAAGTCACCTTATATGAATTCCAGATTTAAAAGAGTTACAATGGACAAGAATCTTAAAAGTCACGGTGAATAATTTGGTAATAAAATCATTTAATATTACCTACAGATACCAGATAAAAAAAAATTGCAGATTATAGAACGTAAATAAGTTAATAATTAATAATTAACCTTCTAATATTCTCATACACACCCCCACACCAAGCCACATAAAATATATATATAAATCGAAGGGCCGATCAGTTTAAAAATTGCAAATCATAAAGATATAAGTAAGTATGGCATGTTTTTCGTATTTATTTTTGGGGGTGGGGGTGCTAAGTTGGGCTCTACATCTTTTAATACGACCAGGACAATATAAATGTAACTTACTACACTACTTACTCACCAATCACGACTGCAATTATTATTTTTTATTTTAATATGCATTCATGCAAGGCGCTACGCTATGCCTATGCTCATTGAGTGTCGGCTTCCTCTATATGAACTTACCTAATTTCTTCAAAGAAGTACGATCTCCCGACCGTACCAGAGCTGTCCACGAGGAACACCAACTCGACCATCTTGTTGGGCGTGTGTCTCAGCTGTTGGACGTGTCTTTTGAAAATGTCACCAAGAGTCTCCACCTTCGCCTTCTCGTAGTTCATGTCAACTTGCCTCATGAAGGTGTTGTAGGACGAAGGCTTTTTGAAAAGCACCCGATTTGAATTGGTCGGTTGCAGAAGAATCACTAAAAATAGCAGTGTAAATAAGGCGAAGTGAGGCGCCTTCATGTTGATGGGTTGAGACTCAGATTTCCGCGCGAAAACTGAGAGCTTTGATTGAAGTCATTCAATTGGTTGATATCCGCTTATCCATTTTCCACAAGAAATCTCCTCCAAACTCTTTCGTAATTTAATTTAGGGATTAATTAAATATTTCTAAATCACGTGACGTAATGATGTAGCTGGAGATAAATGAATCGCTAGTTTTGGTAAACAATCATAGCAAATAGTATTGATATAAAACAGAATTATAAAATATGTATTACACAAAGACTTCTCAAAACTTTCACTATTATACTATACAACATTTTAGCACTATTTTTATTAAAAATTTCCTTAAGTCAGGGGTCTCAAACTCGCGGCCCGCAAGACGATATTTTGCGGCACGCTACATGACAGCAAAGTAAAGGGTTAATGCGGCCTTCACCCATTCTCATATCTATAATGTGACACTCCGCGACGGTTTCAGTCGAATCTCACCGACTAGTCCCATTCTGATTTTTATTATTTTGGGATAGGTTTGGGCGTTGATTATAACGGTAAAAGCATTTTAAAAATCGGACTAAAAGATTTTATTTTATAGCATTTTATGAGACAAACATGGCCAAAGTGTGGTTTCTAGAAAATTTGTAAGTCAGTTAGTGGGTTAATGCACAAACATAGTGTTGCCTCTGAAAATGCAAGGGCATTCTGCACTAAACTTGTGTTATGGTTCTTAGAGAAACCTCTGCCATTCCAAATATGCAAAGTACTCATGGACTCGGGCACACCATTCAGTAGTAAGTATACTGATGCCATAGACTGTGGCACACCATTCAGTAGTAAATATACTGATGCCATAGACTGTGGCACACCATTCAGTAGTAAGTATACTGATGCCATAAACTGTGGCACACCATTCAGTAGTAAGTATACTGATGCCATTGCATAGCTACGGGAAGAATTTTTTTAGACTTGAAAACACACAGAGCCTCTTTTCAACTTTTTGATGACTCTTCCTCCTTTAATGTGGAAGATGCCCCCATTCCCCCTTTTGCAATTTCTTTTCTGGAAGGTTCCGAATTTCTCCCTAAAAATAAGCGAGTAGTTGTGCTAGCCGACGAAAGAGATTTTTGCAACTTTTACTAGACATTAATGAGACGTAATATTAATATACTTATAGGAGGCTTACATGATTGTTCTCTCTCTCTCTCTCTCTTTCTCTCTCTCTCCCCATCTCTCTCCCCCTCTCTCTCTCTCTCCCTTTCTCTCTCACTCCTTCTCTCTCTCTCTCTATCCCTCTCTATCTCTGTGGGTGTGTTGTGTGAGTATTAATATGTGTACATTTTCGAGGAGTGTACTTTTTCACTTGATGTGCAGTAAGTTAATAATTTTTTTTTTAATTTCTGTATACTAGATTTTGAGCTTTCATATAAATTTAATAGTATAACTTAATTGAATATTGTTAATATCCCTGGCTTTGGTAAAGTTTTTCTTTACATACTTGTTTAAGGCATTTCTCACGTATTGCTCAACAAGCGTGCGAAATCTTAAAACAGATTAATATTGAAAAGACGGTATCAAGGTACGTAACGGTGGAATTAAAGAAAATTTATTGAGAAACATTTTAATATCACGATTAACGACTGAGAAATATAAAAGACTTTTTGTTTCACATTTTGTGGCCCCTTAGTCTCCGACCAAATGGGTTGTCAGTGTACGTCTTATTCTATGTATTCCAGCTGTCATCAAAGACGACAGTCTCCGACCAAAATGGTTGTCAGTGTACGTTTTATTCTATGTATCCCAGCTGTCATCAAAGACGACCGTCTCCGACCAAAATGGTTGTCAGTGTACGTTTTATTCTATGTATTTCAGCTGTCATCAAAGACGACAGTCACCGACCAAATTGGTTGTCAGTGTACGTTTTATTCTATGTATCCCAGCTGTCATCAAAGACGACCGTCTCCGACCAAAATGGTTGTCAGTGTACGTCTTATTCTATTTATTCCAGCTGTCATCAAAAGACGACATTCTCCTAGAAATCTACCTTTGACGATTTGCGTCTTAGAAAAAGTTTACTTCTTGATTTGTTTCTTGACAGGACCGAAATTATGATATAGAAAAATAATAATGAAACAATCAACTCTGAATGCAGTGGCGCACCCAACCAAAGAGGGACAGGAGGTCTCCAAAAGTCCCGTAGCCGCTTTTTTTTTGTTTTTGTTTTTTATTCCCTTTTTTTTATTATTTCGTTCCAATAATTCTGTTATTTGTTATACACGGAGAGGCAAGGGCCCCTAAAAGGCGTGGGGCCCCTTGTCGTGTGCCTACATTTAATTTTTGTCTTTTTTAAAAAGTTTAAAGTCTTGCATCTTTTAAATTGTTACTTGCACTCAGGGTCTAGTGAAGGGGGACCCCACACGAGCACCAACATCGGGGAGAGCCAAAATCAGGGGGGGGGGGGGGTTATAAAATGGTCAATATTCTCGATGAAAAAAGTTTTATAAAATATTTATATTAGTATTTGTGTGGGTGTATTTATCATTTATTGAGGAAACGGTCGTGGGAGGAGGGTGGAGGCGCCATTTCTTGGGCTTACAATTTTCCCATTGCCCTGTCCAACTTCCGCTAACTTAGTACGTTGAAATGTTAGGCCCATTGTTGTTTTCGCCTAGTTAAGTTATATTAGGCCTTTTTTGTGTGATTTCCTTTATAAGCCTATTGAAAATTTGGGTACTAGATTCTTTGTCAATTGTTATAGCATTGAAGTATTTCTTTATACTATCCCCAACCCCAGATATTGTATCTTTAATGAACATATATCAAAAATTGCATTTCTTTATTTTTGTTGTTTGGTTGTCTTTCTTTGCGTTAAAAGTACACATGTACTTTTTTCATCAGCATTTTATATTTAAAAAGAATTCAAATTATAACACTATAATAAACACGGATATTTAAAAGTTCAGTATTGATGTGCTTTGAGCATGCACGGTTATTTAAAAGAGGGGCTCACTTCAAATGTGTGCAGAGCTCTACAAGAACCAAATTTATTGAATAGCAAAGTTATGTAATAGCAAAGCTATGTAGTAGCAAAGTTATGTAATAAAATGTGTTCGATGTTGTTGGCTTTCATCACTAATAGATAAATAAGTAAAAGGGGGTGGATGTGGAAGGATACGCCATTTTCATATAATACAATCCCAAAAAACCTTAGCTAGGATTACGGTAGGTTTCAGGAAGGGATTGCCTGTCCAATGTCCAACTAAATCCGATTTAGTGCGCAGATCGCATAAACATTTAGATGCAGGTCGTTTAGCGTACATGCAGGATAGTGGGCTACGACCCATAACCAGGGCCGGAATAAGGCACGGGCAGCTCGGACAACAGAGCCTGCGCTCTTCAACAGTCTTTACTGAGAGTTCTCAGTGTGGATGGACACAGAAAGAAGTCATATGGAGTGCGCTCTTTTGAAGCTATTGCGCCTTAATTATGGAACCGTTTGCCTCAGTCTTTGAGAACCATTCAATGACTTTTTTCTTTAAACAGATTTTAGGACATCAGAGTGCTGTGAGCGTGCTAAAATAGTATGGACACAACCGCTATAAAAGTACTCAAGCATCATCATGGAAGAAAAATAGAAAGTGCAATAAAAAGATTTACTAATCTAAAGGCTAGAAAAAAAAAAAAATGTCATCGGTAGGCTAAAGGTTCAGAGTGCCCACGGTAGGCTAATTGATCCTACTTTACAAATTCAAGTAAGAATTTTTTTTTGTTCATTGTCTGTTTAAAAAAACAAACTAGGTAATAAACTCATTGCCTAATCCCCACTTTTGTCTTTGCAAAGTTTTTATGATTATACTTAAAAGGGCGCCAATGTTAAGAATCCCCGGGGCGCCAACAACCGTAGGGCCGGCCCTGCCCATTATTTAAGAAAAATACTTTTTGTTGATTTACGATGCTATCATCGTCTGATATAATTTATGACGCGTCGTTGTCATTTAATTTCAAATTAAAAACACAGTTCCGCCTTCTTGACTCTCGAATACTCGGCCCAAGCTTTACACCCGATTTAGACACTTTCGTATCCAGTGGTAACAATCGGCTAAACCTATCCAGTGGTAACAATCCGCTAAATCTATCCAGTGGTAACAATCGGCTAAACATATCAAGTGGTAACAGTCGGCTAAGCCTGTCCAGTGGTAACAGTCGGCTAAACCTATCCAGTGGTAACAATCGGCTAGACCTATCCAGTGGTAACAATCGGCTATACCTATCCAGTGGTAACAGTCGGCTAAACCTATCCAGTGGTAACAGTCGGCTAAGCCTATCCAGTGGTAACAATCGGCTAGACCTATCCAGTCGTAACAGTCGGCTAAACCTATCCAGTGGTAACAGTCGGCTAAACCTATCCAGTGGTAACAGTCGGCTAAACCTATCCAGTGGTAACAGTCGGCTAAACCTATCCAGTGGTAACAGTCGGCTAAACCTATCCAGTGGTAACAATCGGCTAAACCTATCCAGTGGTAACAATCGGCTAAACCTATCCAGTGTAATAATCGGCTAAACCTATCCAGTGGTAACAATCGGCTAAACCTATCCAGTGGTAACAGTCGGCTAAACCTATCCAGTGGTAACAGTCGGCTAAACCTATCCAGTGGTAACAGTCGGCTAAACCTATCCAGTGGTAACAGTCGGCTAGACCTATCCAGTGGTAACAGTCGGCTAAACCTATCCAGTGGTAACAGTCGGCTAAACCTATCCAGTGGTAACAGTCGGCTAAACCTATCCAGTGGTAACAGTCGGCTAAACCTATCCAGTGGTAACAGTCGGCTAAACCTATCCAGTGGTAACAGTCGGCTAAACCTATCCAGTGGTAACAGTCGGCTAAACCTATCCAGTGGTAACAGTCGGCTAAACCTATCCAGTGGTAACAGTCGGCTAAACCTATCCAGTGGTAACAGTCGGCTAAACCTATCCAGTGGTAACAGTCGGCTAAACCTATCCAGTGGTAACAGTCGGCTAAACCTATCCAGTGGTAACAGTCGGCTAAACCTATCCAGTGGTAACAGTCGGCTAAACCTATCCAGTGGTAACAGTCGGCTAAACCTATCCAGTGGTAACAGTCGGCTAAACCTATCCAGTGGTAACAGTCGGCTAAACCTATCCAGTGGTAACAGTCGGCTAAACCTATCCAGTGGTAACAGTCGGCTAAACCTATCCAGTGGTAACAGTCGGCTAAACCTATCCAGTGGTAACAGTCGGCTAAACCTATCCAGTGGTAACAGTCGGCTAAACCTATCCAGTGGTAACAGTCGGCTAAACCTATCCAGTGGTAACAGTCGGCTAAACCTATCCAGTGGTAACAGTCGGCTAAACCTATCCAGTGGTAACAGTCGGCTAAACCTATCCAGTGGTAACAGTCGGCTAAACCTATCCAGTGGTAACAGTCGGCTAAACCTATCCAGTGGTAACAGTCGGCTAAACCTATCCAGTGGTAACAGTCGGCTAAACCTATCCAGTGGTAACAGTCGGCTAAACCTATCCAGTGGTAACAGTCGGCTAAACCTATCCAGTGGTAACAGTCGGCTAAACCGCCGAATTTTAAAGAAAACAACTACTAATAAATAAATATTTAAAAAAATCAGAGATCCCAATTACTTGTAACATTTAGATTAGTATAAGTGCAGTAATTCGGTTTCAATACATTAAATGATCTTGAATTCGAGAAACATTAGATGTATGAAAGCTTAGAGGCTATTATAAAGATAAGGAACTATATGAAGATAATAAACTATAAAAAGATAAAAACTATATAAATATAATAAACTATAAAAAGATAAAAACTATATAAATATAAACTATAAAAAGATAAAAACTATATAAATATAATAAACTATAAAAAGATAAAAACTATATAAATATAATAAACTATAAAAAGATAAAAACTATATAAATATAATAAACTATAAAAAGATAAAAACTATATAAATATAATAAACTATATAAAGATAAAAACTATATAAAGATAATAAACTATAGGGCCTACACGCATCATTTCAAGCTAAATCGTTTATATTTATTACATTGACAGAAATTATTACACGCAGGCGGTAGGTTTTTGATTTACAGGAAACCTATTAGCACTTCCATTAACCTTTGCACCTACTCGGATAAACTCGGAGCACAAAACTCTCTAAACAAAACGTATGGGGGAAATTATTTTTGGTTCCCTTAGATGTGGAACAAAAAGTTTGAGTGCGCGCGGCGGGTTAGAAAGAAAGAGGGGGGGGGGGGGGGTGTGAGGGGGGCGGGCTGAGAAAGCATAGAGGCAAATGTGTCCCAATAAAATATATTTATTTGTGTCTAAACAGGTTATTTACTTGTGGTAATCCGCTTTACTTGGGTTTATCGGAGCCAATAGACGGGTACACACGGGCACTGTTGTGTAATGGTGTCAGTGTAGTATCGTGACCGACCGGAAGATAAGGCGTACAACAATAAGCTGCTCTCCAGATGTTGACCGTAAAACGAGAAGGCGCACGTAGGTGATAACGGACATTGTATCAGCTGGTACATGCCACAAAGGTTCTTTGGAAGGAAACTGGTAAATAAAAAAAATAGTTTATGGGGCATTGCGAGAAATTAGGTCATGTGAAAAGCGCGGGGGGGGGGGACCCCGTAAGGTGGGTTGATAGGGTCTCAATTAGATCAGAGCTGCGCAAACAGTGTGCCGTGGAACTTTGGTGTGCCGCAAAATGGCTGTTAGATTTGACGCAGGTATGTTGTCTCAAGGAAGAGACAAAAAACAAAGACACTATGAGACGCATATAAGCCAAATATGCTAATATTTACTTCTTTTGATATTGGAGCTTATTTACACTTAATATCAGAGTAAAAGTTTGGCTGGTTCGCGCCATTTTTATTT
This sequence comes from Omphiscola glabra, assembly GCA_964017045.1. Lineage (NCBI taxonomy): Eukaryota > Metazoa > Mollusca > Gastropoda > Lymnaeidae > Omphiscola > Omphiscola glabra. Next base: position 2,900,065 of record OZ024796.1, read on the forward strand.
CCCGAAAATGCGCTGAAACGTCTTGTAGAGTAATTAAGAAACATCAACCCTTGTCTATGACACGCTTGACGACTCTTAATACGATTGATTAGCACACCGCAACTTCTCAGTTACTTAAAAAACAAATTTTGCAACAATTTTTTTTTTGGGTTATTGAAGCATATGCAATTGTTTTAAAACGAGGGATACTCAGCTTTACGAAAAGTATAGACAGGGGCACACAGATTTCGAAAGTTTGGGAAACTCTGTGATTGGCGAATGTATGAGTATGCCTTATACATTAAATAAAAGACACACTTTCAACGTAAAACTACAATGTTACACATACAGAAAACGTATAAGAAAAAACATTTAACAACCAGCAGTAGGACCTACTGTATTTTACGGATTATAAGACGCACTCTTTTCTTCGAAAAATTGCCTCCAAAATTACGGTAATTATTGGTTGAAATTTACAACTCATTTGCCTAAGAACTGCGACCAGGGATCCTATATCTGTTCACCTAATTTCCAACCCCAGTCCCAGTCTTCGGTGCTAAATTTTTGTAGCTTGGCTTGCAGTCCGGCCCAGTTCTCGTGAACCCAATATGTCAAATAAAAGAAAATGCCGTTTAGTTAAGTATAGAAACACTTGAGGATCCACCGAGGAAGAAACGAGGGACAGAAAGATGTATGGAGGGTCAGATTCTGTCTGACATAAAAAAATAGGAGTAATTAGGGTCGAGATTAGCAACAAACGAGCCTGCAGGTTTTCAAGGGCGTCGTCTCACGTCAAACTTTACTACACCGCGGTGGCAGGAAAGATCGTCTGCAGGAGCACGAGATTAACTTGGTCTGGAATTTTAAAGATGATGGTTATTAATTAAATTTATTTTCAAATTTTGTACGTAAATGAAATCTGCGAGATGTATATAGGGGCGTATACAGGTAGGTTTGGCGCAACCTGGAAAGCGCAAATATATTTAAAGATCTAGACGCCTGTTGGCCGATACATGTGACATGACCTACATTGTAGGTCCAGTTTATTTTTGTGGGGCAATCCTTAAGTCATGTAAAAGAGGAATGTGCTATTTTTAACTGAGGCCATATGGAAACATTTTAACGTTATATCTCTCGTGCTAATACTAACAGATTATACGCGTCATTATATGTTAGATGCCACACTTATTATATGTTAGATGCCACACTTATTATATGTTAGGTGCCACACTGGTATTTATATTTTAGGTGCCACACTCATTATATGATAGGTGCCACACTGATTATATGTTAGGTGCCACACTGATTATATGTTAGGTGCCACACTGATTATATGTTAGGTGCCACACTGATATTTATATGTTAGGTGCCACACTCATTATATGTTAGGTGCCAAACTGATTCTATGTTAGGTGCCACACTGATATTTTTATGTTAGGTGCCACACTGATATTTTTATGTTAGGTGCCACACTGATATTTACTACTTTCCGGGTGCGACGAGTGAGTTCTGGCGATGAAGGCGCCAAACCTAGACGTAAGAAGCTACCGAGGAGCAGATGCAGACTCTGACCATCTACTTGTAAGGGTTAAATATAAACATAATACACAATGGCCGAAATCAAAGAGAGAAACGATATGCTTAACAAAAATTTACCAAAAACTGCAAGAGCTTACCAGAAGGAAGTAGATACACCGCAGAGGGAAATAAACAGGGAAAACAACATAAATGAACAGTGGGATAGGATAAAAACTGAAATAAAGCAGGATTCCGGCAAACTAAGAGTAGAGTAGGCTGATGTGATAATGAATGCAGAGAGACTGTGGAGGAAAGGAACGAGGCACAAAAGACCTGGATACAAAGGAACACACGAAATACGACACAAACATACAATGAACCCGGAAGTAAAGCCGCGATAATGTGTAGGAAGAACAAAATGAAAGGGAAAAAGCAAAACTAAAAGAAATAGAAGAAAGGGAAATATTAGAAGAATGTACATGAAGATAAAATACGAAACAAAATGGATACCGAGCGCGACCTCAAATGTGTGAAATAAATGATGTAGAATTAATTACGGAAAATAATAAAGTACTGGATAGGTGAGCTGAATAATTTGAGGGAATTCTAAATGCAGACAATTTACAAGATGAAGATTAGTTGACCTTACTGTCTCCCTTAATTAGTTGACCTTACTGTCTCACTTAATTAGTTGACCTTACTGTCTCTCTTAATTAGTTGACCTTACTGTCTCACTTAATTAGTTGACCTTACTGTCTCACTTAATTAGTTGACCTTACTGTCTCACTTAACTTGTTGACCTTACTGTCTCACTTAATTAGTTGACCTTACTGTCTCACTTAATTAGTTGACCTGACTGTCTCACCTAACAACACAAAGGCGTGAACTCGTTTAGCAGCAGTCGATTGTCTGCATTTCTCGTAGACATAAGAGTTTACGTGAAGATTCAGAAAGGTTTGGGGGGAGGGGCCTTACTCTCTCAGGACAATGAACCTTCACAAAAATAACATTTTCCCCAGGTATGCACTGTGCATCATCTGTGTCTGTGCGTAATGGCATCCATCGATACCACTAATTTAGGTTTTGTTCTTCTTCTGTCCACTTGTGGTGGGGAGGTGTCGAGAGTAATATGCTAACCGCCCATAAACCGAATAATTAAAGTCGTCGGGGGAGGTACGGAGTTAATTATTAAGAGAAATATTGACAAAAAATCTGAAATTATATCATAGAGAAACCCGCAGGAAAAAGATCCACTGTTGGAAGGTAAGGTTATAGTTTTAAACTCCCTCGACGAAAATACAGAGATACGCCCATGAATTTTATTTGTTTGTCAATAAAAGCCAAGTAAAAGGTATTTGAAAAATGCGCGGTTCTGGTATCATTGAATTTCACTGAAAAGTTTGATACATTAAAAAAAAAAAAAACGAAAAATAGATAATTACCTTTTAAAGAGTCACCATTAAAATATTTGCTTGGCGCATACTCTCATAAAAACAAAACTCAAAATTAGATAAAAGCACTTCAATTTACCCACTACACAATATATGATGTTTTGTATCCACTTGGTTTACACTACGGCTCACTGCACAATTTCGGTCGCTGAAGTTTACAACCGCTACCACAACTCCAATAGAGAATACAGCACTGACTCGACACTTGAAGCTTAGAAATCTATAGATGGAAAGATCGGTTTATCCTTGCGCGGCAGAGAAAAATTTTGTAACACAATAATGATCCCAGGTGGTCCGAGCGGAATCTCGCCCCGGCTTGTTTCAAATTAGATGTATACGGTACTCACGACTGGAGAAATCTCGGGACTGACATGTGCTAGCCCCCGTTACCTTGGCGTAAAGCTGGGACGAACAAGGGCGTGAATGGGACGAGTCCGGGAAGAGTTATCCATCACAATAGGAAGACTTGTTTACTTGGCCCTATAGCGTTACGGTGGTGGTGTGTATCTTTGAATACAATGTAAACCTCTATTAAATCTGTGTGTATAGCCTAATAAAGTTACTCAATTTGACGTTAACCAAATTTCTTTAATAATTTTTTTTCAAGCACTACTGCAGATAACTTTGTTGAAAAGGCCAGGGAATGTATCTTAACACGGTTCTTATCAAACTTTTCAAAGCATTTGGCTAGCTTGAATTTTCAGCAGGGACAGTTGTTAAAATTAACTTATTTTTGTATCTGTTTTTATCATCTTTAATTGGATTAAATATTTAGACAACAAAGCAAAAAGGTGGTCAATATTATCTCAAAAAAGCAAAAAGATGGTCAATATTCCGTCATCAAAGCAAAAAGATGGTCAATATTCCGTCATCAAAGCAAAAAGATGGTCAATATTCCGTCATCAAAGCAAAAAGATGTCAATATTCCGTCAACAAATAAAAAAGATGGTCAATATTCCGTCATCAAAGCAAAAAGATGGTCAATATTCCGTCAACAACGCGATAGCCATCATCTAAAGTCTACTGAATGAAACGTGCAACAATATTTTTTTTAAAATATATTGTTTCGAATCTTCATGTTACTAGACTTTTTTTTTACATTGGTTCCCAATTACAGAAGCATGAAAGATTATTTGCGATGGACGAAAATCACCAGCCGTTGTTAAACGCATAGATGGATTGACATAAGATATTTACTAGGATTGTTGGTTCATGGGCTCACATAGTTTGTGAATTCTGAAGCTTAACTTTAAGTAAATTTTCAAGTCGATCAAATGCAAACTCATTCTGCTAAGCTTTAAGTTTAAGTAGACATAGGCGCTCATAGGGTTAACTGAAGAACGTTTGTAATCACGTAAAAATGTGTGTTCGAAGCAGTTTTGAAAATGTGATGAATTGGATGAGAGGTAAAGCTTGTAGATTGTTTGTTTATCTTTTATAACTATCCAGTTTGTTTATGTTTGCTCAACTTGGCTTACATCCCCGGACGTTACCTGGCCAACGCTCGTTTGCAATCAAGGGGTTCTCAAATAATTACACACCGTGGCAATAGTTAGAGATACTATACCGAATGTCTACTAGCAACATTATGGAATTGAGCGAAACAAAGTAAGGGAAAACCCGAAAAATAAGAATTAAAAAAAAGAACGAACGTGTCGGCAAGAAGCCTTCATCATCGAACAAACAAAAGTAAAACAAGAAATAAACTTTAAAAATAACCCTTAGCTGAAATGCAGTATCCGAGAGGACAGCAAGAGGCAAGTGACAGAACATAAGAAGGTGAGAGATTCACACCATCACTATCTCTCTATATTATCATAACTAAACTTACTTTTGTTTCAGCTATGACTTTATGAGGTCCCTGTGTGACTTAATGAGGTCCCGTGTGACTTTATGAGGTCCCCGTGTGCCTTTATGAGGTCCCCGTGTGACTTTATGATATCCCCTTGCAACTTTTCTGTTTCGCGTCCTCTGCATTCAAAGTTGATAATTTAATTCATTTTTCGAAGCACAACTTTGGGCCCCTTAAATTCCCGAAAAGAGCGGGGGTGGGGGTGGTGGCTCTGCTAGATTGTCGGCCCTACAGCATGCCGCTAATAATCTAATGGCGCGGTGCGATCTGACAACACGTCACGGCATGATTGAAGTTCTAGCTGGTCTTTTGGATGGAAGACATAGCTGTGTCTCATGATGGCATAGCAGTGTCTCATGATGACATAGCAGTGCCTCATGATGACATAGCAGTGTTTCATGGAGACATAGCAATGTTTGATGATGACATAGCAGTGTTTCATGATGACAAAGCAGTATTTCATTATGACATAGCAGTGTTTTATGATGACATACCAGTGTTTCATGATGACATATCAGTGTTTCGTGATGACAAAAAGCGTTGTGTTTATTAAAATGCTATCTTAATCGTTGATCTACGGATGTCAAGAGCTTTATAGCCTACTTTTCTGTTTTGTTTTGGGGCAAATGTTAGACGTAATATATTACTAAAAATAGTTGCCAGATACACGAAGAGAGAGAGAGAGGGGGGAGATGAAAGGGAGAGGAAAAGAAGGGGGGCAAAGAAAATAGTAAGAGGACAGAGGTAGGGAAGAGAGTGGGCAAGAATGAGAGACGAACATTTAAACTCGAATCGGCGCAAGGCTTGAAAGAATGAGAAAAAATTAGACAGAATGAGAAAGAATGAGCTATATTAAACAACAAAGCAGTAACTTTAAAGAAAATCAGACTGTCTAAGAATTCCATGTTTACTGGCCTCTCGACAGCGTTGTCAGAAACAGCAGTCCACTCGTCACTCTCAGGATTGTCAGAAACATCAGTCCACTCGCCACTCTCAGGCTTGTCTACTCTAAGCAAGTGTTTTCAAAATATACTGGAATACCGTCACAGACATGGGCGTGAATAAGCAGGCTCGGATGAAATAATCACAAAATAATCATTATTGTTACGAAGTTGCCCTTAATCATTCCGAAGTCTTTTCAAGTACAACAACATTTGGTCAGGATACAATTGGATTCTTTATTAACTATTACAAAGTCTATTCAAGTGCAACATTTGATCAAGATACTATTGGATTGTCCATTAATTTTTCATCAACAAAATATTGTCAAGTGTTAAATTTAAGCCCACCGACCATTACTCGTAGCCTGGCTCCCTTGAGTCCAGCTCACTTCACTTGGATGGGGCAGCCACTCCATGTGGATGTTTAACATCCGTAGTGACATGACTGACAGGGTCGTCCTTAAGGGCCCGGAGATGGCTCAACTCCATCTTTCCCACGTGCTGCGGCCATGTGCACCTTGTGATGATGGGAATGCGAGGATGGGGGTGGTGGGGTGCAGTGTAAGGATGGGGGATGTTGAAAGGAAAAGGGGGGGGGGGGTAACATTCTTTTAGTGACGGGTGATGTTTAGCAAAACTTAGGAGGGAAAAAAATGGCGCCCAAAGAAATAGTTTCAGTGATGCAACTACCTTATTTTACGAAAAATGGCCTCCAAAATTCAGGTGCGTCTTATACTCGAAATTAATATAAATGGTAAAAATGTTAATTTTTTTTTTTAATTTGCTAAAAAAATAAGGTGCGTCATATAGTCCGTAAAATACGGTATATAGAAATTGAGAGAGTTTGTTTGGGAAGTGGGAAAAGTAAAACACGAGGAATGACGTTTTAGCAGTAGGCTCAAGCTTTCATTTACTTTGTACTGAAATTGAATGTTAAAATGAATATCAAATTAGAGACTGAATTAAATTAAGAAACTTTTAAATGAAAATGTGTTGTTTTTTCTTTCCAGGGACGCCAATTCAAATTATTGTTAATTTTTTTCTTAAGTTCAACAACATCCGTCTTTTAACACTAAAACGAATAACATTCACTGTAAAATTATGCACTTGGCTTTAAAAAATATAAATACTAGCTTTGTTAACGCAAACTTTCCGTGGGAGTGTTCGGTTATCCGTAAAAGATCCTCCGATCCCCCATTATTTCGGTAAAACAAACCGACTCTCTATGTTCATTATAGTTTTGCTGCTGCTGTAAGAATTGTTTTAAATGTAGTATTCTTCAATAACAGTTCATTCCTTTATATATATACAGTTTGGGTTATAATGATCATTTTAAGATGAGTTCAAAGTTCAAACACTCATTTGAAGCACAATTTAGACAGCCCCCAATGACAGTATGTGTTGTCATCAGCTACGAGTCTATGTACCAAGTTTCAGTTTGATAGTTAGACGGGAAGTTGGTCCATCCGAAGATTTTGCCAGACACGAACGAAAGCGAAGTTAATATAAAGGATTTAAAAAGAAGAAACAATAAAATAACGCAGCTTAACGGAAGTAAACAAATCGTACGGCTGGCTTTTCTTTGTTGTGTCTTTTACATTAACTTAAAAGGAGCTTTTCCGTTGAAATTTAATTTCAATATTTGCAAAACAAGAGGGAATATTATTAATAACGATGACCATACGGATATTAAAAAGGAAATAGTTTTCGATTCAAAAAAGAAGTGTCTCTAAAGTTTGGCTAAATTCAAACTCAGGCGTCTGGATATGCTGGCGAACTGAGAGTCCGAAAATGACTTCAAATAGAATCACGCCAAGAAAGCCTTAGTTGGACAAAGCGGCATCATAATAAATGGTCATAAATGAAAGACTGCTTTCAAGTTGTATGGGGAAAAAAAAGTAGAATAAGGTGTGTAGAATAAGGTGTGTAGAATAAGGTGTGTAGAATAAGGTGTGTAGAATAAGGTGTGTAGAAGCTTGAAACGAATGACAGGACAATAAAAGAAGAGCGTTTCTGCTAAGAGACTTCATCAGCAGACATGGAAAAAACCCCCACCAAAACAACTTTATTTCAAAGACTAGTTGAAGCGTACTGATAATTAGAAATTGGAGAAAACACTCTATGAAGTCAAAGGATTCGAATTAAATTTAGTGGAAGCAAAAAATCCTAGTCTGGTTGCTTTAATGCCCTGCCCATCCCCAACCAAAAAATCGTACAGGTACGATCGATCGTTACTTGAATAAAAGTGATCAGGGTTGTTTTATAAAATAATCTTTTCTTATTTCCTCATAACTCATCACCCCAACCCAACAAACCCCCTAACCCCCCCTCGTTCCAGGGTACCAGAGCTCTCAACCCAATAAACCCCCTAACCCCCCTCGTTCCAGGGTACCAGAGCTCTCAACCCAACAAACCCCCCACCCCCCCCTCGTTCCTGGGTACCAGAGCTCTCAACCAAACAAACCCCCTAAACCCCCCCTCGTTCCAGGGTACCAGAGCTCTCAACCCAACAAACCCCTTAAACCCGCCCTCGTTCCAGGGTACCAGAGCTCACAACCCAACAAACCCCCTAAACCCCCCCTCGTTCCAGGGTACCAGAGCTCTCAACCCAACAAACCCCCTAAACCACCCCTCGTTCCAGGGTACCAGAGCTCTCAACCCAACAAACCCCCACCCCCCTCGTTCCAGGGTACCAGAGCTCTCAACCCAACAAACCCCCAACCCCTCCCTCGTTCCAGGGTACCAGAGCTCTCAACCCAATAAACCCCCACCCCCCCTCGTTCCAGGGTACCAGAGCTCTCACTTCTGACAGCGATTCAGATACGACCTTACACTTACAGGCTCCTCGTTGGAACTGGCAGATTGCTGCCCTGAAGCCAAAGTCCCCTGGAACTGGCAGATTGCTGCCTTGAAGCCAAAGTCCCCATACCCTTTCCTACACTCTGCATTTATGGAGATGATTAAAAACCATGGTCTGGAACAGCTGGTTACAGAATCCTCGAAAAGGGGGGGGGGGGACACTCTTAAACCTCACCAACTGTCCACATCTCATTCCAAAAGTTGAGGTCATCCCCGGGCTATCAGACCACTGCATACCATATTGTGAATTTTGGTCAACACACTAAAAAAGAAGCAGGTCATAGGAGAAGTCCCAAATTATGTGAAGGCAGACTGAGATAGCCTGAGAAGTTCAACGACAGAGCTGAGCTGTAACATGTAGGAGAATCAGGGTACATCGACAACAGAAGAGCTGTGGGTGAAGTTTATGACAACAATCACTGATGCAGTGAAGAAATACATACCACACAAGACCACCAATCCTAAGATAAATCAGCCATGGGTATGAGCTGAAATATGTAGGCTTATACACATGAGAGACCGCCAGTACAAGCGAATAAAGAAAAATGTCTCGGTTGAGCTGAAAGACGACGTACTGAGGCTCCGCCAGCCCATCCAACACTTACCGCGCAGATCTTACTGGAACTACCTAAACGGCATATTCTCAGAGGAAGACACTCCGACCAATGTCAAGCACCAAAAGTTTTCAAACACTGGAGTTTCCCCCTTGAGGAGGGATTGCCATTTGACATCTGACCCAATAGCACAGGTGGATATACTAAATCAGCAGTACCAGTCGGTCTTTGTTGACGGTAGAGAGTACTCGGAGTCTGAGTTCCTTTTGAAGATCAATATGATGAACACAGCCTACCCCGTCATGGAAGATATCCAGATTTCAGGGCAGGGTGTGCTTGCCCTCCTCAAAACCATTAACCCTTACAAAGCATGTGGTCCTGACAACATCACACCACGAGTGCTCAAAGAATTGGCCAATCAAATCGCTCCTACACTGACAATCCTCTTCCAGTCGTCGCTGTGCACAGGCAATGTTCCGCATGAAGCCAGTACAGGAACTGCACATTCCCGCCAAAGACAAACAGGGACTGGAACAGTTGAGGCGACAACACTGGACTCATTTGCGTCTACTGCCTCAGGCCTTCCAACCCCCGCTGAGTAGCCCTTTCAACCAGTGAAATATCCTCTTCAACACCAGGCACAGAAACATTGCAAATCCCTTCTACATGTATAGGAGCCAGAATGACCAATGAATTGATCTTGGGCCCTTAATATATATTGAAGAAGAAGATCAGCACGAGCCAGAAGCGATCAAACTTGGCGAAAGTTTCAGGTGCCACAACAAAGATGGATGCTACGAACGAACTCCGAGAGGATTTGCGAGCAGAAAAAAAGTCTTTAATAAAATATTTACAACGAATAGGAATATCTATCATGTAATTTTCTTTAGTTCATCTTTAACGTACGAGCTAAGGGAGATTAGTAGTGAATTCTTGTTATCAATGGTCAAGCTGTGTTACATTCCTGACATTTTGAATTAACTATATTTTTTACAGAAATGATTTCATAAGTGTTTTCCGATGGGCTTAGGCGACCCCTTTGAGAGGGTTGAAAACCGCTGCTTTAGAGCGTATCCGAAAATTTAAAAGAAATTAGGTCGACGGAAAATTGATTGACAGAAATCTGGTCGACACAGACATCTGATCGAAAGAATGTTGAGTTGAACGAAAATGTGGTCGACATAATTTATTTTTAATTTTTGTTGTTGTGAAGTCTTAGAGGGGCGAGTTAGAAAATGGAAGCAGGGCCGTTCTTAGGATTTTAGGGGCCATAGGCATGGAGCGTAGGTAGGGGGTCGGGGGGTGGAGCTCCCCCGGAGCTGAGGAGAAAATATAATGGTGAAGTTGCACCACTGCGCACTTCCATTCTGGCTTCGTCACTGTTTCCTCTTTGCTCGCGTGTAACCACTAACCATATTGATAATTCTGCCACTGGAGAAAATGTGTACTTCTGAAATATTTGGACTTGCAAGTGTTAGGCTAAAAAAACGCGTTTGGCGGAGTCCCCTTGGCAGTGAGGCCTGAGGCGGTAGCCTAGTTTACCTATGCCTAAGAACTGCTCTGGTGGGAGATTGCTCGAATGGAAATTTGATCGAATTTAAGCAATTAAAAAAACTGTATTGTAAGTAGCCTAGTTATCAAATAATTGAGGAATTAAGTAAAAAATGGAATACAACCACACAAAAATGTAAATAAAAAGAAATTCACGATAATTTTGGCTAGCATTTCGACGTTTCTATTTATAGAATATCGGAAAATCGCATTTCAATTTTTGACGCGGGACAACACCGACTTCTGACAAAATAAACTAATAAAATGTAATTAGCAGTATCAACCCGAAGGGTGGTCTTTATGATGAATGTCTTATTTGACCTTCGTTAAAAGAACAACACCCCCCCCCAGAGCGTGGCGACACAATTTCTTGAAAATGCCAATACTTCAAAAAAAACAAAACAACAACAACGTGCGTTTCCATGTCGAATTGTAACTGTTTCTAGTGCTGGAGCTGTTTCTAGTGCTGGAGCTGTTTCCAGTGCTGTAACTGTTTCCAGTGCTGTAACTGTTTCCAGTGCTTAAACTGTTTCCAGTGCTGGAGCTGTTTCAAGTGTTGCAACTGTTACCAGTGCTGGAGCTGTTTCAAGTGCTGCAACTGTTTCCAGTGCTGGAACTGTTTCAAGTTATGCAACTGTTTCTAGTGTTGTAACTGTTTCAAGTGCTGCAACTGTTTCAAGTGCTGTAACTGTTTCCAGTGCTGGAGCTGTTTCAAGTGCTGCAACTGTTTCCAGTGCTGTAACTGTTTCCAGTGCTGGAGCTGTTTCAAGTGCTGCAACTGTTTCCAGTGCTGTAACTGTTTCTAGTGCTGTAACTGTTTCTAGTGCTGCAACTGTTTCCAGTGCTGCAATGTTTCTAGTGATGCAACTGTTTCTAGTGCTGCAACTGTTTCAAGTGCTGCAACTGTTTCTAGTGCTGCAACTGTTTTAGTGCTGCAACTGTTTCTAGTGCTGCAACTGTTTCTAGTGCTGCAACTGTTTCTAGTGCTGTGACTGTTTCTAGTGCTGCAACTGTTTCTAGTGCTGCAACTGTTTCTAGTGCTGCAACTGTTTCTAGTGCTGTAACTATCTTTAACCCTCCGCATGATACTTTTTTGAATGATTAATTTAATTATTTAACTCCGTTCAAGACAGTTCAACTCCCTTCTATGGAAACTAAAGTTCTTTGCTTTGTTTATAGCTAGCAAACAAACAAAAAATTCTTTCCAACAAACGAAATAAACCACCCACTTTCTAACTCACACCTCTTCGACTTACCAACAAACAAACAAATATCGACAAAATTTCCGTTTAACCAAATTTCATTTCGATGAAATTTCCGTTCAACTAAATTTCCCTTAGACATAATTTCCGTCGACCACATTTCGGTTCGACCACATTTCAATGCGACCAAATTTCCGTTCGACCTCATTTCCTTTCTACCTAGCTTCCGTCTATCAACGTTTCGTCAACATAATTTCTTTTAAACAAATTTCTAGTGATTATTACTGCTTTATAGATGCATGTGTGATATTTTAACATTTTGATTATCTCAAAATGAAAAAAAAAAGAAGAAAAACCCTATTTGTAAGACCCTACTTAAACATGGCGGGGCATAGTGAAGGCAGGATCACTACGTGCCGAGGAGCTCTACAGGGCGGAAGCAGCTGTAAAGAGAACGCAGAGAAAGGCCAGAAAATACTGCTCCACCGCATTCGTGTGTGGGACTTGCAAAAGAGACTGCCACTCGAGGATCGGTCTCACTAGCCACACCAAGAGCTGCAATCAGAGAAGATAAATATATCGTCTCTTGTAGACGGAAAGATGCCATACATATACTTAAACAGATGTGGTTATTGTAATTCTTCAGCCCTGAGAAAGCTGCTCCTCTTAGGCAACCGTTTCGTCCCAGCTACTTCGCAAACTAGTTGCGAGATGGAAACCCACGGTCGAACCCTTCTTATAGGGCGTCCAATGCTTCCCCGGTATGGGTGGGGGAGATATTAGGACGTAAATTTACCATCCCAACTCCTAGCAAGGTCGATCGTGTGCACTGTGTGTATGTGCAGTGTCGGACCGACCGGGTGTCCTTAGGTTGGGGCGGCCTCCAGCAGAAACCCCGATCGAGCAGACTCGGGTGGGGGCCGTCCTGGTAAAGGGACATCTCCAACGTGCCGCTTCGTGGCCCGATATTCGGACTTAGGGGGTGCTTTGATGAGGACATAAGGAGTAACCTACTCGACGGCCCGCTGATGCCATTTCCTAATGTGACATTGGGTGGGGATTGAAGCCCCCGTGAAATAAACAAACAAAGGGAAAACACAGGGATAAATTTGAAAATCATTATTAAAGGATGCATTAAGTCAGTGGTTCTCAACTTTCTTGATTCCGTGACCCTTTAATACAGTTCCTCTTGTTGTGGCGACACCCAGCCACAAAATTATTTTCGTTCCTACTTCATAAGTATATGCGTTTTCCGGTGGTCATAGGCTACCCCTGGTAAAAGGTCGTACGACTCCTAAAGGGGTCGCGACCCACAGGTTGAAAACCAATGCATTAAGTAAATTCCAGAATGCTGATTTTGTGTGTGTTATTCCAAATAATTTTTTTTAATGAATAAAAAAATAGGCGAGAAAGAACGAAAAAAAAAACACCCTTAAATAACTCGAGTTACAAGATATCAACTAAAAACTCAATTAACTCGCCTGCTTCATTTTATGAACATTAAAACGTTTCTTATAGTCTGGGGATACTTCATTGTTGAAATTATACTCTGCAGAGAAAGTCTTTGCAGAAAAATATGTTTAAAAAATTAATATACATTAGAAAGTTATGAAAGTTTCTTCGCCACTCTTCTGCACAGACTTTCTCTCCTGCACAGATCTCTTCCGCACAGACCTTCTCTCCTGCACAGACCTTCTCTCCTGCACATACTTTCTCTCCTGCAGAGACGTTCTCTCTTGCACAGACTTTCTCTCCTGCACAGACCTTCTCTCCTGCACAGACTTTCTCTCCTGCACAGACCTTCTCTCCTGCACATACCTTCTCTCCTGCACAGACGTTTTCTTCTGCACAGACTTACTTTGCTTAATGCATTTTATGAAATGTTAAATTATTATATAAATCTAAAAAAAATGTTTTTACTGCGTTTGAACTAATTTTGGATAGAAAGTCTTTTTTTTTTTTTTTTTTAACATAATAAATAATTCAGCTTGTTAAATAGAAAAAATCCAACAAAAATGCGTTCTTTGATTGTACTCGTAGCTTCTATTCTTTGGTTTGCAACCAAATGTATTGTCGAAATAGTGAACAGCCAACCTTTTTAGTTTCCTTAATAAGTTTTTTTTTCATGAATAAACATTGTTTTTTAAAATATTTCTTATACAAATATTACAAACAAAACTTCTATCAGTATTGTACGTCATCGAACAGTCACAAAGAACGAGAGAACGAGAGATTAATTTTAATATCTTTTAATTGAATATTTGTTGCCAGTCGGCGACGTGGAGCGCTGGGTGAGAAGCACGAGATTTGGCGCGCTAGGTGAGTCCCCAGGCAAAGTGAGAGGTCATCAGTTGGCCACCACCCAGTCCTCGTACTCAGACACACGAGTGTAGACGCTGGGCATGTCCCCTGTGGGATAGAGAAGAGATTAGGAACGTGTAGAATAGATCTCCAATCAATTTGGTCATATTTATAAGGAATACTGGGTTCTTTTCGTGTCTATTTTGTTTGCGGTAAGGCTGAACAATAATAATATTTCATGTACACAGACCTGTCCCCACACACCATAACATCCTATTGTAACTTCTTTGTAATAATAGCCTACTGTAACGTATTTGTATTAACAGCCTACTGTAACTTCTTTATAATAACAGCCTACTGTAACTTCTTTATAATAACAACCTACTGTAACTTCTTTTTAATAACAGCCTACTGTTACTTCTTTATAATAACAACCTACTGTAACTTCTTTGTAATAACAGCCTACTGCAACTTCTTTATAATAACAACCTACTGTAACTTCTTAGTAATAACAGCCTATTGTAACTTCTTTATAATAACAGCCTACTGTAACTTCTTTATAATAACAGCCTACTGTAACTTCTTTATAATAACAGCCTACTGTAACTTCTTTATAATAACAACCTACTTTAACTTCTTAGTAATAACAGCCTATTGTAACTTCTTTATAATAACAGCCTACTGTAACTTCTTTATAATAACAGCCTACTGTAACTTCTTTATAATAACAGCCTACTGCAACTTCTTTATAATAACAACCTACTGTAACTTCTTTTTAATAACAGCCTACTGTAACTTCTTAGTAATAACAGCCTACTGTAACGTATTTGTAATAACAGCCTACTGTAACTTCTTTTTAATAACAACCTACTGTAACTTCTTTTTAATAACAACCTACTGCAACTTCTTTATAATAACAGCCTACTGTAACTTCTTTTTAATAACAGCCTACTGTAACTTCTTTTTAATAACAGCCTACTGTTACTTCTTTGTAACATTAAATTTGTTTACATTCACGATTATGAGATTATTTTAATTATTTTTATTTGAAGGCACTTAAGCGTCAGACTTAAGCGTCAGACTTAAGCGTCAGACTTAAGCGTCAGACTTAAGCGTCCGATCACCTTGGGATGGCCGGGAGACTTATAGACATACACATTTTGGTGTGTGTGGGGGATATTTGTATTACATATAATTTAATATCATAAAACAGAAAACGACATTCAAACATAAAAGTAAAATGAAGTTTGTGAATTTAACTACTAACCCACTGTGACAAATTAGAGATTCTTTGTTGCTAGGGCTTGACCGGGTTCTATTTTTTCTAGACAAAATCCGGGTATTTTGTCCAAATGTTAAAAATAAAGAGTTCATTTTTTATTTTTCTATAAGCATAGACACACAGGCATAAACACTAGCCGCCAGCCTTCAAACAATAGTCGTGCAGAAAGTCCTATACATAGTCCTACAGAAAATCCTACACCACATACGTGGCTCTTTATTGCTTAATATATGGCTGTGGCTGTTCGCACCCGGGTACCAGAAGTGAGAGTTTGGAATTAAAAAACTATTTAAAATATTATTGTTGGGTTTGTAAGGCAATATGAGGTATCAAAAGAAAGATAATTGAATTGACTGTATGTTTGTAAACTTAATTCTTCAGTTTTACTAAAATAAACTACCACAAATTACATCCGAATGGGATTTAGTCTAAAGTCACCCAGGTGCGAATAGCCATTTCGTTATTATATAGTCGCCTTCGAAAAATCAAACCTTTTTATCTGAGCTCAACCGCGACGCATAATAGGTTGTTTTTTTTTCGCTCTGAACTATTAATATAAAACATGTTGAGTTTGGGGGGGGGGGGGGCTGATTGTGAAAAAGAAGCAGGACACACCAGAAGTAAAATAAATATAAGAGATACTGTTTCTTTGTGTCACAATTTTGATAAAAGACTATGTGATTAAATCTGCTGTCAAATGTGTGTATCTTGAAAGTCTTGATATTTATGTACGCCATCTTAAAGGAGACCGTCCCCGTCCGAAGACATGCTCTGTTAGCTTTAGAGCAATTAAAGAGTGCACAGAGGATCTAGGTCAAAACACGTGCATATCTTTTAACCTGAGGCTACTCACTGGTGCAAGAGACAAGGCACCAGGAGGTAACCCCAGCCAGAAGTTAACGAGAGGCTACTCACTGGTGCAAGAGACAAGGCACCAGGAGGTAACCCCAGCCAGAAGTTAACGAGAGGCTACTCACTGGTGCAAGAGACAAGGCACCAGGAGGTAACCCCAGCCAGAAGTTAACGAGAGGCTACTCACCGGTGCAAGAGACAAGGCACCAGGAGGTAACACCAGCCAGAAGTTAACGAGAGGCTACTCACTGGTGCAAGAGACAAGGCACCAGGAGGTAACCCCAGCCAGAAGTTAACGAGAGGCTACTCACTGGTGCAAGAGACAAGGCACCAGGAGGTAACCCCAGCCAGAAGTTAACGAGAGGCTACTCACCGGTGCAAGAGACAAGGCACCAGGAGGTAACACCAGCCAGAAGTTAACGAGAGTCTACTCACCGGTGCAAGAGACAAGGCACCAGGAGGTAACCCCAGCCAGAAGTTAACGGGAGGCTACTCACTAGTGCAAGAGACAAGGAACCAGGATGTAACACCAGCCAGAAGTTAACGGGAGGCTACTCACTAGTGCAAGAGACAAGGAACCAGGATGTAACACCAGCCAGAAGTTAACGGGAGGCTACTCACTGGTGCAAGAGACAAGGAACCAGGAGGTAACACCAGCAAGAAGTTAACGGGAGGCTACTCACCGGTGCAAGAGGCAAGACCCCAGGAGGTAACACCAGCCAGAAGGTCAAAGTTGGCGCCACACATCAAGGGGCCGCCACTGTCGCCCTGGCAAGCGCTTGGGCGAGTTCCTGCTGGATCTGTCCGTTGAAATTATGCGTTAATCTTATTCGTTCTTTAATTTAATTATTAAATGTCCGAATTGTTCTATAAGTTAATTATTAAATGTCCCAATCATTCTTTTAAGTGAGAGTATCGTTTGAACTACAGACGACAAAGTCTTAAAATTTTTGGTATTAAATAATGACGTATTTAATACCAAAAATATTAAGACTTTGTCGGCTGTAGTTCAAACGCTTTCGTTTAGTGTTACACAATAAAAATTCGTATTTTTTAGCTTTCTTTAGCGGGTAGGGCATAAAACATGGCTTTTGTTCCATGCGGTTAGCCTAATATTAACATAAAAAATGGCTGTGTTGACTTACAACCAGCCTCATACAAACATGAAACCCGGCTACGCTGACTTACAACCAGCCTCATACAAACATGAAATCCGGCTACGCTGACTTACAACCAGCCTCATACAAACATGAAACCCGGCTACGCTGACTTACAACCAGCCTCATACAAACATGAAACCCGGCTACGCTGACTTACAACCAGCCTCATACAAACATGAAACCCGGCTACGCTGACTTACAACCAGCCTCATACAAACATGAAACCCGGCTACGCTGACTTACCGCTAGCCTCATACAAACATAAACCTGGCTACGCTGACTTACAACCAGCCTCATACAAACATAAACCTGGCTACGCTGACTTACAACCAGCCTCATACAAACATAAACCTGGCTACGCTGACTTACCGCTAGCCTCATACAAACATGAAACGCGGCTACGCTGACCTACCGCTAGCCTCGTACACGCAGATATGTTTGTCGGTGATCAACTGGCCGTACAGCGCCCAGCGAAGGTTGCACTGGCTCCTGGTAATCTTGGTGATGTAAGCTTGCTTAAGGTGGGAAGCGGCTGGTCCTCCCCCGATGGTTCGTCCCCATCCGGTGATGATGCACTGCTCGTTGGCGAAACTTGATCCCCTGGGAGCCAATGCGGCAGGCTACCATTGAGAGACACAGGTTTGAGTGAAGGCAATGTCTCTTTTATGAACTAATTTAGAACTGTTCATGTGTTGTTCGAAGTATTGGAAAATGCATCAAAGACAGTGTTTATCAATATTAACGTGTTGCGTCTGCATGTTTTATGATGTTCGTTACAGAATATCACAAGAAATTATCAATATTAAGAATATATTGTGAATGTCACGTGAAATGGTTTCCAAATCCTCTCCTTAATCTGCACCCCCGTCCCCAATTAGTAATTGTTTGACTAGGTCTCACAAACCTCACATATTATTTGACTAAACGTCTCACAAACCTCACATATTATTTGACTAAACGTCTCACAAACCTCACATATTATTTGACTAAACGTCTCACAAATCTCACATATTGTTTGACTAAAGTCTCACAAACCTCACATATTGTTTGACTAGGTCTCACAAACCTCACATATTGTTTGACTAAAAGTCTCACACACCTCACATATTGTTTGACTAGGTCTCATAAGCCTCACAAGCCCTTAAAAATTAACAATGCATTATAAATTTAGGAAAAGAAGATGGACTATCAAATTTTAAAAATATATTTAATTACAAAGATAAATGTAGAACTTAAAATAAACGCATGGCGTATTACACAAGTTAAAATTTTATTGAAGAATTTTTCTTAAGTGTAAATATATATTTTGTTAAGTGCTGTTATCCGCGTGGAGTAATTAATCTCTTATCTAATTATATGGCTCGTTCTAATAACAGTACACAACGAAAGGCGATACCATAAGTTAAACACTATAACAACGAATACGATACTCAAACCAGGGACAATTACAATTAATACATTTTAATACGTTAATGATAAATTAAAAAATCAAAAGAAATATAATTAAAGAAATACACAATGTTGTAAAAAGGCACAACGATGAAAGGGAATTACACACACACATTAAACAAAACTCTTGTCTCGTAGCAAAATAACACACGCTCAAAATATTTCTTGATCAAATCGTTGCACACCTTCCTCTCCACACGCTTTCATAGTCTGTTCTACTGATCTTTCTAGGGAGACCTTACACAATGGTTTCCTTTACAGAGTTATCCAGATATATCGACATAATTCTAAGGAAACAGACGATTAATGGAATTTAGTTGTAAAAAAGGTCAGGGGAGACTATTTTTAGCTAGCCACACCCTAAATGCGGTTCCGAGCTCGGTGTCAGCTAGAGTTCATTACATAACAATATATGTATATCATAAATCAAAGCTCATTGCTTCTTTGTTATTATAAAAAATTAATAAATTTTCTTCGCACCTCTTGAAATGTCATTTTGCACGCTATTGGGGGGTGGGGGTGAGGAAGAGGGTAGCATCCCAAATTTGGGAAACCTGGTCTTGTTTTCTATATTATACTTTGAAAGCTTACCTGCACGTTTTTGTTGTAGGTGACCGACCCGCTCAGGTACAAGACGGCAATGTCATTGGGATAGGCATTGCCATTTTCGTTGTAGGAGGGGTGTATGAGGATGGAGGCGACTGAAATCGTCTGCTCGTAGGCGTTGGGAGGGTCAAACAGATTCAGAACCCCCACCTCCACACGGAGGTTGCGTGGGTCTTGTCCCTGGACACAGTGGGCAGCGGTGACCAGCTGAAAAATATATACACGTGTCTTTAGCAATCACTGTCTCAGAAAGTTCTTCCGTTTTGTTTGATTAATCTGTCTCGAAGTTCGCTGTATGATTTCACCGAATCACTCTTCAGTTGAACCAGGGCTGTCCCGTGTCGTCAACAGTGCTGTCCGACGACAACCAGATTTCATTGAATCGCTCATCTCTTGAACCAGTGCTGTCCTGTGTTAACCAGATTTCATTGAATCGCTCATCTCTTGAACCAGTGCTGTCCTGTGTTAACCAGATTTCATTGAATCGCTCATCTCTTGAACCTGTGCTGTCCTGTGTTAACCAGATTTCATTGAATCGCTCATCTCTTGAACCAGTGCTGTCCTGTGTTAACCAGATTTCATTGAATCGCTCATCTCTTGAACCAGTGCTGTCCTGTGTTAACCAGATTTCATTGAATCGCTCATCTCTTGAACCAGTGCTGTCCTGCTTTGTTAACCAGATTTCATTGAATCGCTCATCTCTTGAA
This sequence comes from Omphiscola glabra, assembly GCA_964017045.1. NCBI lineage: Eukaryota > Metazoa > Mollusca > Gastropoda > Lymnaeidae > Omphiscola > Omphiscola glabra. The sequence goes on from OZ024796.1 coordinate 2,920,329, forward strand.
CCAGTGCTGTCCTGTGTTAACCAGATTTCATTGTATCGCTCATCTCTTGAACCAGTGCTGTCCTGTGTTAACCAGATTTCATTGAATCGCTCATCTCTTGAACCAGTGCTGTCCTGCTTTGTTAACCAGATTTCTAGCGTTTCAAGACATATAATTATCAAGCAGGGCTGCCATTTGTCAACCATATTTTTATCGTGTCAACCAGGCTATACCATGTCAAAAACGGTAGCATGTTTAGACCAGGGATGTACCACGTCAACCAGGACTGCAGCATCGAAGTACGATTCTAAGAAAGTTATCGGGGGTGTTTATAATACTAGGCGAACTCATTTTCTTACTTGGTCTAGACATGTGCACTCAGCATTAGAGCGGATATTGTTTGAGTCAAGAATGGACGAAACTCTAGTGCATCATATTAGTACAGAAGCACTCTTGTTGAGAGTCTAATATGGACGAAAGAACACTTGTTGAGAGTCTAATATGGACGGAAAAACACTTGTTGAGAGTCTAATACGGACGAAAGAACACTTGTTGAGAGTCTAATATGGACGAAAGAACACTTGTTGAGAGTCTAATATGGACGAAAGAACACTTGTTGAGAGTCTAATATGGACGAAAGAACACTTGTTGAGAGTCTAATATGGACGGAAGAACACTTGTTGAGAGTCTAATATGGACAAAATAACACTTGTTGAGAGTCTAATATGGACGGAAGAACACTTTTTGAGAGTCTAATATGGACGGAAGAACACTTATTGAAGGTCTATACGTTGTGTGTAGTCTTTAACAGATCTACAATAAAGCTCACTATAGCTAAACAGCTCACTTTGTATCCTGCATGGTTTTTTGGTAGAGTTCGTTCTGAGACTGCGGTCGCCTTTGTCGGATCAACCCTCTAATTTCTTACCAAGGCGTCTACATGTGTGTATATAAGAATAGCCCCCCCCCCCCAAAAAAAAAAAAAAAAAAAAAAAAAAACACCTGCAGTAGATTTGTTTCAGAAATTCACTGACCTTGTTTCTACCGATGAGGACCGCACCACAAATGTGATACCATCCATGAGGGTCCTGGTACAGTTGAAGTGAAGCCTGGTGTGGGTGGGCGTACAGCTCGGCTTTCTCACCGTTGACAATCCTTTTGTCCAGCTCGTCCTCGGCCCAAACAACGGCTGTGGGACAAACGGCTAAACATGTTTTTTATTTTTTTTATACATTAAAAAAAAGATTTTATGTTAATGAGAGGCAATTTTAACTGTGACATATTTTTTTGGATTCATGTCTTGAAATTAAGAGCCATCTTGTTTGTCAATAATGTCATGTGTCGATGAATCGCATCTTATAATTTCCCCCCAAAATATAGTTTGGAATTTGAATGATTCCCCATACATTATTTGTGCCCTTTAAACATCAAACACCAACTCACTAACTCACCAGCTCACAAACTCACCAAACACGCACTCACCAGCTCACAAACTCATTAACTCACCAGCTCACAAACTCACCAATCACGAACTCACTAACTAACCAACTCACCAATTCACGAACTCACCAACTCACCAACTCACCAACTGACCAACTAACCAACTCACCAGCTCACGAACTCACCAGCTCACAAACTCACCAATCACGAACTCACCAGCTCACAAACTCACCAGCTCACCAACTCACCAATAACACAAAGTAAGACCGCGACTGTCTTCATTTTGCAGAGAATATCTGAAGTAGCCAATGAAAGTCTTCGATGACTGAACCTTTGAAACATCCGCTGGAGTTTTTATTTATGTGCCGGGCATTCTCGTCAACGTTAGTAGGGGGATTCTCAACTCTTTCTCTTGAACACACATAAAATAAACAGTCACTCCAGTCATGATGTATATGCATCTATTATGTCGTGATTTGAACTTCGACTTCAAACAAATATCATGAGCAGTAGCATTGGGTTATAGTGCTTGATCGCACGCTTCGTTTTGTTTGCTGTTATTTCTTCATCTTTCATTAGATCGCAAACATAATTACTGCTTAATTTTCAATAACTTACTGTTCTATATTGCTTTTGTCTGTGTGTGTGTGCTTCTCTCTCTCTCTGTGTGTGTGTGTGCTTCTGTGTGTGTGTATGTGTTTCTCTGTGTGTGTGTTTGTGTGTGTGCCTCTCTATATCTGTGTGTGTATGTGTTTGTAATTGCAGCAGGCATACCCATGATTTAGTAAAACCTCATTAAAATTGTTGGCTTTGTTGGTGTAGATATTCAATGTTTTCGTAGTCTTAAAATTAAACGCTAAACAATTGAACAGAGACATTAAGAGCTACTTTCTTGACCTTCAAGTCAGGAGGTATAAAATTTTATTATTTCTCTTACATAAATTCTGTTCACAATCTTATATCTCACTCAAATAACGTAAACGGTGTTCAACCAACGGGAAATAGTTTGAGAACTTCGAGAATACAAATGACGTACCTGCAGACACTCTAGGGCATCTGTTGAATTCCCTCACGTTGACCTCAACGCTGGTCCTCAAATTTTATGATCCTCTCCAAGTGTTGTTGATGATATTCTGAGTGGTGTTGTTGTGACCGAGAACGTATGTAGAGTAACATAATATATGTGTCACTTTACATGACATATGACCATTTTGACATTTGGTCTTACGTTTTAGGTGACGTAGAGGGAGGGATTCACATCCATCTAGCAGTTACTATTTGAGAGTATTTAAGTTTTCAAAAATTAAATACATAATTTATATCTTTAAGTAAGATGTTTAAAAAAAAAAACTAATTTCACGTCTTTAACATTTAATGATTTTGAAAAATTAGCATCCTCCTAAAAAATACACCAGCCCTAAATTCATTGCTTTAAGCTGTATTTTCGGGATAGTTAAAATATTAAATTCCTGATTTAAAAACAAAAAAAAAATAAAAAGAATTTCAATCCCTAATTCCACGCCTGAAACATAATCTCATGGTCATAAGATATTGGTACCATGTTAAAACCAGGGGTCGGGAACCTTTTTGTCTGAGAGAGCCATGGAAACCACATATTTTGAAAAGTAATTCTGTGAGAGCCATACATTATGTTTTTAAGCATTTGGAGGTAAAGCAAGAGTAATTTCCCTTTAATTACAATGAATGCAGGGTTGCTATTTTTCTTTCTTTTAGATCAGTGGAGTTATCTCCTTTACCACTTCTGATGCTGAACTGTAGTAGACTTTAGCTCATTTGTAAAATGAAATATTGATATGCAATTAATATTTAGATCCAATGAGTCTAAAGAAACATTTTTTTTTTAAAATCGAACATTTGTCTGCGAGCCAGATGCATTCCTGTGTTGAACAATAGCCCAGCCACACCCCATGCCTCTTGACTAAATAGCTGGAAGTAGTTTCGGAAATTGACTTACACATACTTCCTTATTTTAACACAAAGCTTTATACTAATTTTCCGATCCATAACATCCTTCTGTATTGAGATATTGTTATCATCTTTATAAAAGTAACTACTCTATTTTTCACGACTCTCATTATATATATATATATATATATATATATATATATATATATATATATATATAGGTTTTATATTATTTCAGAAATTTCTAAGCAAAATGATGTCTTAATTTCAGGAGAAATCTATGTACTAATGTTTACCTTGAAATTTTATCGAATTTGAGATATTCTTATCCATATAATAATGTACTCACCCTGTGCTTCTTTGACTCTGAAGTGAAATTCTTTGAAATGTGTATATTATTGCAATAGTAAATTACGCCTATAATTACATTTGACGGGACATCAAAGCTCAAAGAACGTCATGCAGTCAAGTTATGTCAAGGTCATGAAAACAGGGCAGTGTGTGGAGGTTGATTTGGGAGAAATGGGGCATGTGAGCCAGGTCAACGATTGTCATGTCACAGACGGGTGCATTGTATGTGAGCGAGGTCAACGATTGTCATGTCACGGACGGGTGAATGATATGTGAGCCAGGTCAACGATTGTCATGTCACGGACGGGTGAATGGTATGTGAGTGAGGTCAACGATTGTCATGTCACGGACGGATGAATGGTATGTGAGCGAGGTCAACGATTATCATGTCACGGACGGATGCATGGTATGTGAGCCATGTGAACGATTGTCATGTCACGGACGGGTGAATGTCTTGTGAGAAGTATAAAAGGGGGGTGGGTTAACTAATTTTGAGGTCAGAGAGAGAGATTATTGTGCTCAAGAGGGGGTGCTGTATTATTATGTTCACGAACCTGGCGGAGTGAACGATCTTGACTGCGAGGGAGGCTAATATGTTCACGGACGGACGAGCGTGTGGGTTGGGAGTCTGACAGAGACCTATTGTGAACGAGATTGTTGTTGTGTACCTCCGGAATGTACGATATCCACAAGACCTGGAATTATTCTTCTAGGGTTCTAGGATTATAAGCTATAATGAGCTATATAAATAAAATAACAATTAAGTGATAGATCTCGACCAAACTTGGTACAGATGATCTTGAAATATAATTATATATAGTTAATAACAGAAGCTTTTTAAAGCTCATAATACTGTTGGGGTCAGCTATGTTAATTTCATTACTTATATGCGCTATATCCCTGACATTTCTCTACCCATTTTAAATGACACAACTTTAAAATGTTTAACTTGACTATTTACCTGATGAATTTTTTAATGGTTCCTATCTTAGTAATAATTGAAACCTCATATTTTAGAAATGGTCCTTATGGGGGATTATTTTAACTTTTATAGAAACCTTCTAGAGGTAAGGCATTGTGTTTTGAGATATCTTAGTATTGAAATATGGATGACATAAAAGAGTTATTTTTTTACAAATCATTTTAAAAAAATATTACGTTGAAAACTTACTTGAGGTTTCTACCTTATTCTAGAACGTTCAGTTATTTTAAAAAATTGGTTTTACGATTATATAAATGTCATTTTTATTTTTATTTAAGACTCTATGGTTTTTCTCAAATTTTATTATATTTACAGATATTTTTAAAGTTTTAAGAAATCTTTAAATGTGTGTAATAGTTTCTAAAGTGTTTTTTTCCTTATAAAAGACAAAGCTATGCAAGACGAATTATATGACAATGCAAGATTCTATGTACCTAGTTGCTTCTTGGCCAAACTTGGTCAACATACTTTTCATATAGCCTTCTAATGTGTCGGTGGATTTCAACCTAATAATAACCACATATTGTTTGCTAGATTGGGTCCACATTTTATTTTAAATAAAAAACTTATTCTTTTGGCGTTTTCAACCAAATTTAATGAGACTTTACAATAAATTCTGCCCGTTATCCAACCAAGGTTCCCAATACTGCCATGACAGGCAGTTCCGGCTCATACAAGCGAGAAGCCAGTAAAGGAACTGCTCATTCCTACCAAAGACAATCAGGGACTGGAACAAGCTTCCAAAAGGAACAGTTGAGGCGACAACACTTGACTCATTTGCCTCTATTGCCTCAGGCCTTCCAACCCTTAGTGCATGATACCCTCAAACAGTTACTCTTGTAGCCAGGGAAATATCCTCATCAACACCAGGCACGGGGACATTGCAAATCCCATCTACATTCATAGGAGCCATAATGATCAATAAATTGATCGTGGGCCCTTAATATATAGAAGAAGAAGAATACCGGTAGTAAAATTTTTTTAATAAGAACATCTTGACAAATTCCTTCATATTGTAACAGGATACATTATGTTAATGAACTTGAATATTTATCAAAATGATTTTTATAGGGCCCCTATTATCGGGACAAATAAAAGGACCCTATTTGGAGTTTGGATCCAATTTTATTTTAATATATAAACGATCATGGATTTGACAATCGTCAATACCTTTTTTAAAAATGTAATAATTCTCTGAGAAGTAAGATTTGTTTTTAAATCCGGGTTCTTGTCTGTGATCAGCTTGCATGTCAACCGAAAATTGATTGGCCCAAAATTCAGTGTTCACGCGAGTTATTATAAATATTGCATTTTTATGGGAGAATTATTTCAAAATGTTAACTGGTCTTTAATTTTTAGCTGGTCATTAATTTTTAGCTGGTCATTAATTTTTAGCTGGTTATTAATTTTAGCTGGTCATTAATTTTTAGCTGGTAATTAAGTGTACGCTGATTACGCATTAAAAGATTCTTCCGAATACAAACCCGAGCAATGCCGGGTATATTTGGCTAGTAGAAAATATTAAGCCTTCATCGTTGACAATCACTTAACTATTTCCTAGAGTAACTCACAGTAAACAGATCTTTCTTGAAATCTAATCAAATCTAATCCATTGAAGTATTTGACACAGTCATCGGTTTTGGGAAGAAGATTATAATCAAAAGAAATCAAGCCATGAGTTTCCAAACTAAATAATTAACCCCTAGTCACCAGCCGATCGTAAACAAGAATCACGTAAATAATTAACCCCTAGTCACCAGCCGCTCGTAAACAAGAATCACGTGAATAATTAACCCCTAGACACCAGCCGCTCGTAAACAAGAATCACGTGAATAATTAACCCCTAGACACCAGCCGCTCGTAAACAAGAATCACGTGAATAATTAACCCCTAGTCACCAGCCGCTTGTAAACAAGAATCACGTGGAACGTTTGTCCTCGCCTGCTCATTTTCATCATTACAACAAACAACCTTCTCTCAACCCAAACATCAAAATGATTTTTTTTTTTTTAAATATCTTCAGTGTCTCCATACACATTTCAGAATGGAATAAGTTCAGTTGAACGCGAAATTTGTGACACCATCTTTTTCCCTTTAAAATAATTGCGTTTACAATGCAATGCATAGTTAAATCGTATGTTTCTGCTTCACACTCTCACATACATCATAGCGACGCGAGCCAGACCATACATCATAGCGATGCCAGCCAGACCAAACATTATATTTTTTTATATTAGTTAAATTCTGGAGCTTAACAAGACTTCCAATCTCGGTCTTCTTTGAAATGTGCAGGTTAACATGGTTGTATCTGATGCCTGGCTCATAGATAGACCATTCGTGTAATGATTATAATGAGTTTATATGTTAATGAATAAAAAGGACAGACATTTAATTTGTGAGCAATGGGAATGAATGCCTCGACCAACTAGACCAAGTACACCAAGTAGACCAAGTAGACCCAGTAGACCAAGTAGATTAATTAATAGACCTAGTAGACCTTATAGACCTTGTCGACCTGCTAGACTCAGTAGATCCTTTATAGACCCAGTAGACCTAGTAGATGTTTTATACCCAAGAGACCTAGTTATCCTTGTAGACCTGCAGACATAGAAGTCCCAGTAGTAACAGCCTCGGGGAAAGGGTTCACATTTAACTTGGACTTTCACGCATAGAAATCATAGCTTGTCCATTAATTGTGTAAATATCATCGTACATTTAGGGTGGCCGAGTGGTCTAAACTGAGCAAATCTCAAGTTGATGGTTCAATCCCCACCAAACAAGCAAACACCCCACCAGCAGCCCGGTGGATGGGACTCGTTAACCTTGGACGGCAACTCATCTAAGAGAAGGAAACTCTGAATTCAAACCCAGAGATGGAGTCCCGAAAGGCGGATAACATTGATACAATGAAACATTCCGGCAACTCCCGGGTGGATGGGACTCGCCAACCTTGGACGGTAACTCCTCCAAGAGAAGGCAAACTCGAATTCAAACCAGGAGCCAGAATGATCAATAAATTGATCGTGGGCCCTCAAACATAAGAAGAAGAGTCCGACGTTTAAAGTATAAAACAATTATTAAATCATTACAGGCCGATTACTTTACATCTTTTTAATATTTCTGTACTTCTGATGTGAAATTTTAATGTATATATATATTACGTTATTTACTGTAAAATAACTCTATAAATTCATACACAGGTTTATAAATATTTTTTTATTTGGCACTGAAAGGACAGAACAGATATCAACAATAATTGTGATGGACTGTGACTATCATGTATCCACTCTTATCATGTATCCACATTTATCATGTATCCAGATTAATCACGCAGCCACATTTTGGAATTAACGGGAGTTGATCCAATCCACATACTCGGACACACGAGTGTACACACTTGGATAGTCACCTGTGGGAACAAAGTGAAATTATTAGATAACACAACAATGATAAAAGTAAACGGTGATCACGTGATATATTGATTTTCTATATTTAGAAATAGATAATTACACTCATAATTACAAGAGCTTTGCCCAGGGAGGTGACAGCCATCGATACTATTATATCATTCCGAAATATTGATTCCTTCTTTCTTTCTTTTTTTTAAAAAATATTTTTATTCGTCAAATTTGTACTTTTTCGATTTTTTTAAAGCGTATTTTACATTTTATGTTACATTGAACTTTCCTTATTAGACTCGTTCTTACATTACTTTAATAGTTTTTAAAACATGCAAACTTACCACTGCAAGAGCTGACACCCCAGGAGGTGACACCAGCGAGAAGACTGAAGTTGTTACCACACATCATTGGGCCACCACTGTCACCATTGCAAGCGCTTGGACGAGTACCGGCTGGGTCTATGTAGGAAACCATATAAGCTTTGAGAAACCATTGAATGACAAGAGCTACACATATATTTATCATTGGTTCCCACTAAACACTGATTGGCCCAATGTGGCCTCACTGCTAGAAATACAGTACTTAACTAATAGTTATCCAGAAATACAGTACTTGTCTAATAGTTATCCAGAAATACAGTACTTGTCTAATAGTTATCCAGAAATACAGTACTTGTCTAATAGTTATCCAGAAATACAGTACTTGTCTAATAGTTATCCAGAAATACAGTACTTGTCTAATAGTTATCCAGAAATACAGTACTTGTCTAATAGTTATCCAGAAATACAGTACTTGTCTAATAGTTATCCAGAAATACAGTACTTGTCTAATAGTTATCCAGAAATACAGTACTTGTCTAATAGTTATCCAGAAATACAGTACTTGTCTAATAGTTATCCAGAAATACAGTACTTGTCTAATAGTTATCCAGAAATACAGTACTTGTCTAATAGTTATCCAGAAATACAGTACTTGTCTAATAGTTATCCAGAAATACAGTACTTGTCTAATAGTTATCCAGAAATACAGTACTTGTCTAATAGTTATCCAGAAATACAGTACTTGTCTAATAGTTATCCAGAAATACAGTACTTGTCTAATAGTTATCCAGAAATACAGTACTTGTCTAATAGTTATCCAGAAATACAGTATTTGTCAAATGGTTATCCAGAAATACAGTACTTGTCTAATAGTTATCCAGAAATACAGTACTTGTCTAATAGTTATCCAAAAATACAGTACTTTTCTAATAGTTATCCAGAAATACAGTACTTGTCTAATAGTTATCCAGAAAAACCAACCAAAAGATCAACAAATATTTGTGCAAAGATTACAGACCGTGAAGAGAGGAAATGTGTCTAAAATTATTTGTTATTTAAGTATATCAATAAATTTAATTGAGATAAAATAATTTGAAACTGTTGACGAATAAAAACTATATTTTTTCTTCTAAAAACAAAAAACAATTTACGGTGAAAATCTTCAAGCATATGTCTACACAGTGCATTTTGTAAACACAAAGTTCATCAAACCACCTACCAGAAGCCTCGAAGACACAGATTTGTTTGTCGGTGACAGCGGCGCCCCAGTAAGATCTGCATTGTGCGGTTGTGATCTTGGTGATGTAGGCCTGTTTCAGGTGAGATGCTCCACTTCCACCTCCTAAGGTGCGACCCCATCCGGTGATGACGCACTGTCTGTTGGCGAAACTGGATCCTTGGGGTGCCAATGTAGCTGGCTGGAAAATGTGTATGGGGAAAAAATGAAAGCATATACTGCTTTAGAGATCTCCTGGGTCAAAGGGTTTCAAATATTTTTGCTCTAGAGGTCGACCGAATTTCGGTTTTGGTTGCGACACTGAAAGTTGATACATGATCACTTTCGGCCTTTTTTTTAGTGAAATAGAAAATTTAAATTTAGGTTGATTTACGGTTTGGAACCAAAGTCAGTTTTAACTTTCGGTTTGGTTTCGGTTTTCCATCGAAACGAGAAAATCCCTATTTAAAATACCTGAATGAAAAGTTTTATATAGGATGTACAGTTGGTAATTAATTCAGTTTAAATTGTGTAGTTCTTAGATGAATATATATACATATAAATATTCCCAATGCTTGTGTTTTGAACGTCTATACCATAAAAATGAGTCAACATCGATTTGGAAATAGATGATCGTTAACACACCTGCACGTTCTTGTTGTATGTGACTGGACTGCTCAGGTAGATAAGCCCAATATCGTTGGGGTAGCCGTTGGCGTTTCCGTTGTACTGTGGGTGCATGATGATGGTGGACACGGCGATGGTCTGCTCGTAGGCGTTGGGGGGATCGTAGAGATTCAAGACTCCGACCTCCACGCGCAGGTTGCGGGCCAGTTGGCCATCGATGCAGTGAGCGGCCGTCAGGACCTGTATTCAAATAACGGCGCTTTAGATAAGGATCTTTTCAACACATGTTTATCGTAAAACAGAAAAACATCACACGAATGATAGTTCTAATGTTGATCGATTTTAGGTTAGACTCAAATTGTGGGAATCTCTAACATAGTAATATATTTATGAGTTGCAAACTGCTCGTGTAAATCTAAAGATTTAAGGGATTCGAAACTATCACAGAAGTTCAGATAAAACATTCGAAACTATCACATTCACATACGTTCAAAAAGAACAAAATAATCGAGAAAAAAATAAATGTTACGTCATCAACCCATATAAATTATTGTAATGATAGAAAATGAAATTATCCATGGATTAAAAACACATTTTAATTGGTCTGGGGTTCGGAAATGTGCAGAAATAATATATATTAGCATTGTTGAAAGAGTCATATCGCTTTGTTAGCCACCACCCAAAAAAAAAAAAAATTAATTATCTAATACCTATCATCGATAAAAAAAACCAACGTTTTATTAGATGTCCTCAAAGGGGAAATGTGGCAGACATTTTTTAATCACAAAAAGGGTTGGGGGGCGGGTTTAAAAGTCAAAATGAACAAAACAATTGTTCTATCTGAAATATAGTTCATAAATACTTTGTGTTTTTATTGTGTTGTAGTGTGTTGTATTGTGTTGTAGTGTGTTGTATTGTGTTGTATTGTGTTGTATTGTGTTGTATTGAGTTGTAGTGTGTTGTATTGTGTTGTATTGTGTTGTATTGTGTTGCATTGTGTTGCATTGTGTTGTAGTGTGTTGTATTGTGTTGTATTGTGTTGTAGTGTGTTGTATTGTGTTGTATTGTGTTGCATTGTGTTATAATGTGTTGTATTGTGTTGTAGTGTGGTACCCGGATGTCTTGAAACTCAAATTGATTGATTAATTTCTGTTTGAAAAACACCTGGCACATCAATCACCTTGTTTGGTCCAATGAGAACGGCGCCACAGATGTGATACCACCCGTAAGGAGCCTGGTACAGTTGAAGTGAGACCTGGTGTGGGTGGGCGTACAGCTCGGCCTTCTCGCCGTTGACAATCCTCTTGTCCAGGTCATCCTCCGCCAAAACAATGGCTGCACAAGAAAGATATTTTTACGATATGAAATATTTCTTTTAACACGGTGTTTAACGATGTCAGAAACTTTTCTCTAAACAAGGTGTTACACGATGTGAGTTATCGCTCTTAAGAAGAAGTTTGATGAGGTCGAAAATGTTGATCTTAACAAAACCACATGTCTCTACTAATTTTAAAAAGACAGTAATTAATGAACTGTTTTCATTAATCAGCAATCTCTATTAATTTTAAGACATTCATTAATGAATGTTTTCATTAATCAGCTATACCCACAAACTTCGTCTGAATCATCCCACCACCTCGGCACAACGTGCATGACCGGTGTCAAATTAAATGTGCATTAGCAGGTGCTAATTTTTAGCTTTTTTTTTTTATTAGATCCCATTATTGTTGTCTGATAATAAATAAAAATGGCAATTTTAATTTTTTTAAAATACGGACAACCACCCAAATACAATTTACACTTGAATATTGGAATACTATTTTTTAATTTGTTTTCACAACGGCGATCATTCCTCTTGTATACAACATCACGGCTAAGCGTTTATTATTTTAATTTAATTTCTTTTTTACTCTTGTTTATTCGCTGAGGAAGGCTTCTTGTCGACATATTTTTTTAATTGCGTACTTTTTTCAGTTTTCCTCTACTTTGTTTCGCTCATTTCCTTTTGTTTTCACATAGCTTCCATTCATAACTTACATATATTTTTAAAATAGAATATACAAAACTAAATGGTTGTAACTTTGATAAAAATGTTTTCAAAGTCTTCTAAGAACTGACCAAATAAGCAGACGAACACTCCAAAGGTCTTCATGTTCAGTGATATAAATGACGTGTATGTCCAGAAGGCTGCTGGACACTGACGTACTTGGTTCGTTCAATGTTCATCTCTTATATAATATCTGCCGCCATCATAAAACTATCTACTGGACCATGTCGTGCGGCAGAGGACCTCCTGAAACTAAATATAGAACTGGACGGTGATCATTTATGATACTCACGTTTTTCAAGAGATATGCAGCATTATAAATATCCGACATGAAGGCTTATTTTCAACAAACATGTTTTTATGTTTGCTCGTTTGTTATTTTACAAAATTGTTGACTGATCCCATCAAGCATTTCTTTCAGGGTCGACTTGTTCAATCTAAGTATTTAAAAAAGGGGAGGGATTCCAGTTTTTAACTGTTAATTTAACAAAAAATTATTTCTATGCTATTATTGCGTCTTCCTACTGGTTTGAAAATGAAAAAAAAAACATGTTTAATTCTCAACTACTCTATTATTTGATCCCATAAACTACTGAAATATCTCATTAGGAAATGGCATCAGCGGGCCGTCGAGCTCGCGCTCCTTATGCCCTCCCTGGCGCCCACCCACACCTGCCAGGCGCCGGGTTTCCCCGACGTCGGGCCGTGTGGGAGAACGCCAGAGACCTCCCCGGACGTGAAGCGCCCCCACCAGCAACCGCTCGATCGGGTTTGCCGATGGAGGCCCTCCCCGCCCGGAGACATCTGGTCGACCGAAGACGCTGCGTTTAAAGCGTCCGCAGTCCACTTTCCTAGGGGCCGGGACGGTAAATTAACGTCCTAAATCTCCCCCCACCCGTCCCGGGGAAGCATCGGACGCCCTCTAAGAGGGATTCTACAGTGGGTTTCCACCTCGCAACTAATTCGCGAAGTAGCTGGGACGAAACGGTTGCCTAGGAGCAGCTTTCTCAGGGCTGCATATATATAATCATCGGCCATAGGCTTCCACCACAGTCTATCGCCTCATATCCCTTAACGGCAACTTGTAATCATGATCCCTACCCTGTGTTTGCCTTTTCTTCCCCCTGTGAAGTATCACAGGTGGCAGCCCTGTAGGAGCCGTTTATTCCAGCAACTACCATGCATGTCCTTGTCTGCCACGCGGGACACGCAATGGTGGTAATGAACCCCATAAACTACTATATTATCTGATCCCATCAACTAGTCTATTATCTGATCCCATCAATAGTCTATTACCTCATCCCATAAACTACTCTATTATCTGATCCCATCAACTAGTCTATTACCTCATCCCACAAACTACTCTATTATCTGATCCCATCAACTAGTCTATTACCTAATCCCACAGACTACTCTGATCCCATCAACTAGTCTATTACCTCATCCCATAAACTACTCTATTATCTGATCCCATCAACTAGTCTATTACCTCATCCCATAAACTACTCTATTATCTGATCCCATCAACTAGTCTATTACCTCATCCCACAAACTACTCTATTATCTGATCCCATCAACTAGTCTATTACCTCATCCCATAAACTACTCTATTATCTGATCCCATCAACTAGTCTATTACCTAATGCCACAGACTACTCTGATCCCATCAACTAGTCTATTACCTCATCCCATAAACTACTCTATTATCTGATCCCATCAACTAGTCTATTACCTCATCCCATAAACTACTCTATTATCTGATCCCATCAACTAGTCTATTACCTCATCCCACAAACTACTCTATTATCTGATCCCATCAACTAGTCTATTACCTAATCCCACAGACTACTCTGATCCCATCAACTAGTCTATTACCTCATCCCATAAACTACTCTATTATCGGATCCCATCAACTAGTCTATTACCTCATCCCACAAACTACTCTATTATCTGATCCCATCAACTAGTCTATTACCTCATCCCATAAACTACTCTATTATCTGATCCCATCAACTAGTCTATTACCTAATGCCACAGACTACTCTGATCCCATCAACTAGTCTATTACCTCATCCCATAAACTACTCTATTATCTGATCCCATCAACTAGTCTATTACCTCATCCCATAAACTACTCTATTATCCCATGGTAACATGCTAAAACATGCCAATTTGGTCAGTACAATCACTAACGTGGGAAGGGGAGTTGTTAGATGTGGGGGGTTCTTTGTGAGTTGGTTTGTTCGTTGTGTGTGTGGGGGAATAGATTTTCGTTGTGGATGGTGTTCGTTGTGAAGGGGGTTTCTGTTCGTTGTGTGTGTATAAAAAAAGAGGGGGGGGGGGCTGGCGGTCGTTTTGGGGGAAAGTTCTATGCATATTTTAACATTGCTCGTAGGGTGCTTTATAACATGCTATAAAAATGAGGATATATTTGTACAGTTTAGGATAAAGGAATCGTCTCTCTAATGAGCTGCTAGAGTACCTACAGTCACAACATGGTCATAAAATTATGTGTGATTAAACTGAGCAAAGATCACTTGAAGGTACTTGTTGCACTGTTCTATAAGTGTGTTCAGGAACACCTGTGTCGTGCCGGTACAAATCTGTCGCAGGTCATCAGATATGGGACACCTCATCCATTTATGGTAACCACAATGATCGCAGAAGATCCTGGGTGTTCATTTATAAAGAAAGAACGTATTGCGCCGATATAAAGGTCACCACTTTTTAAAAAAGTAATAAATTACCTTGACTACGTGGTCATTTTGAAACTGGGATATCAAATTTTATATGTATCATTTTGAAACTGGGATATCAAATTTTATATGTATCATTTTGAAACTGGGATATCAAATTTTATATGTATCATTTTGAAACTGGGATATCAAATTTTATATGTATCATTTTGAAACTGGGATATCAAATTTTACATGTATCATTTTGAAACTGGGATATCAAATTTTACATGTATCATTTTGAAACTGGGATATCAAATTTTATATGCATCATTTTGAAACTGGGATATCAAATTTTATATGTATCATTTTGAAACTGGGATATCAAATTTTACATGTATCTTTAAAGGATTGGAAACTACTAAAAGTCGTTTTAAAAATAATTGACGACCAGGTCATGTGTTCAATGTGTTCTCAACGTTTTGGTTTTTTAAATTTTACTTAAACCTACTTAGTTTCCGTTCTTCTGAGCTTTGTTTTTGCAAGGGACTTGTGCCCAGCAATAATGTTCTTTTCTTACATTTTCAAGTAGGATACATACCTACATATTAATATATAAATATATATATATATATATATATAAATTATATGAATTTTTTGTATTCTGTTTTTTTTTTGTACTGACGAAGGCATTTGTTGAAACGTCTTCATTTGTAGTCTATATAATCAATTTTAACGCTCAACCTTTGTTGTTTTATTTACACGAATTCTTTGTGTCTTATTAAAATGTCCGGAAGTCTTGGTGGCCAACATTTTTTGAAACTAAAAAGCCACAGTTGTGACGAATAAATAGTAAAAATTTACCTAAATATTTATGAATCGTAAAATACTACTAATCAATAATTTAAATGAAAAAAAGAACTTTTAAATTATGTATTAACATAAATTAATTGGAAATTTGAGATAACGTTTCATTAAAAGCTGTAAAACTTTGGGTTCAATGCTCGTACTCAAGGCACACCTCATCTCTGAAACAATATTCAGCTCGAAGAACGCCTTGTGTACGGACTGACCAAAACGGATAACCTGGTCTATATGTAGTTTCGCTTTGTGGACCCCGGGCTGATTCGCGAGGTCAACATTCATACATGTTAAGGACCGATACTGCCTTACATTTTCACGTCCTTAGAAACAATGCTTGGGATATTAGTAGTCAGATTGGTTGTGATATCAGTAGTCAGATTTTTTGGGTTATTAGTAGTTAGATTGTTTGGGATATCAGTAGTCAGATTGTTTGGAATATCAGTAGTCAGATTGTTTGGGATCTTAGTAGTCAGATTTTTGGGGATATTAGTAGTCAGATTGTATGGGATATTAGTAGTCAGATTGTTTGGGATATTAGTAGTCAGATTGTTTGGGATATTAGTAGTCAGACTGTTAGGGATATCAGTAGTTCGAATGTTTATGATGTCAGTAGTCAGATTGGTTGGGATATTAGTAGTCAGATTGGTTGGGATATTAGAAGTCAGATTGTTTGGGATATCCATAGTCATAATGTTTGGGATATCAGTAGTCAG
Source organism: Omphiscola glabra (assembly GCA_964017045.1). Taxonomy (NCBI): domain Eukaryota; kingdom Metazoa; phylum Mollusca; class Gastropoda; family Lymnaeidae; genus Omphiscola; species Omphiscola glabra. Next base: position 2,936,870 of record OZ024796.1, read on the forward strand.
ATTGTTTGGGATATTAGTAGTCATAATGTTTGGGATATCAGTAGTCAGATTGTTTGGGATATTAGTAGTTAGATTGTTTGGGATATTAGTAGTCAGATTGTTTGGGATATTAGTAGTCACTGTTAGGGATATCAGTAGTTCGAATGTTTATGATGTCAGTAGTCAGATTGGTTGGGATATTAGTAGTCAGATTGGTTGGGATATCAGTAGTAAGATTGTTTGGGATATCCATAGTCAGATTATTTGGGATATCAGTAGCTAGAAGTAGTTAAAGAGCTACAAATAAATTAAAAGTAATGGAAATAATGTCCAATTCGCGAGCATTGGAAAATAGAATCTCGGCTCCTACTAGTCAGGTTTCTGATGAATAATAAATTTGCAAAAGTAATACCTAAATTTGCAGACAAGGAGATTGACCAATATTTTGCACACTTTGAAATAACTGTCCAAAATTTTAAAATTCCTGAAAACATGTGGTCTACCTTACTACAGCCGGCTCTGACTGGTAGGGCAGCCGAGGTTTTTGTGTCTTTGAACGCAAAACGGTGCGGTAACTATAACTTTGTTAAATCCTTAATACTTAAGGTTTATGAATTTGTCCCCGAAGCCTACAGTAAAAGGTTTAGGGAGCACTAGAAACGGAATGGCCAAACTCATGTCGAGTTCCTCCGGGAAAAGGAACGACTCCTGGATAAGTGGCTACATGCAACAAACACCGATACGCAGACTTCAAAAAGTTCAAGAATCTTATTCTGATGGAAGAGTTTAAGAATTGTATTCGTGAAGAGGTACGAACACATATTGCAGACCGTGGCGAAGGTAACGCACATACGGCAGCAGTGTTAACTGATGAATTCACCATCTCAAATCAACTCTCAAAGAACCCATTTGACATAAAAAAAAGACAGGCACATTAAGGCAATAGCATCGACTTACAGAAAACTATACTTAAAAATCATATAAGCCCGGTACAAAAGAAAAAAAGTGCAAAAGACACCTGTGCCTACTGTAAAAAGGAAGGTCATACGAGGGATGAGTGTTGGAAACTCAAGAAGAAACTCACCCTGTTACACCACACAAAGTCTCCGCTTGTACGTCTCGTCATACATCTGGGAGCACATTTTCAAAATTCACAAGTTTTTGCTCTCCAGATGTCCATACAAATTTCAAAAAGGTTTGTGACGACTCATCAAAGAGTTTCATTATGAACAATAAGGCTAGTTTTATCGACTCCAGCCAAGTTCCTGCTTCGACTGCGAGTTTCGTGAGCTTGTCGCCAAGATCCTATTGCTCCAAGAAGAGGTCTACCTACAGAGGGCGTCTTACCGAGGACTTGTGTGGAGGTTTTGACGACTCTACGCAGAGTTTTACTTCCTCTAATCTAGCCAAATGTTCTCAAGACTTTAACAAGAGTTTATCTACCAAGTTCCAAAATTCTACATCAGAATATACTGATGTTATACAAGACTTCATGCCTTTCATATCGGAAGGATTTGTATCACTGCGAGGTGATTTGTCCAGTCTACGACCTTTCAAAATCTTACGAGATACAGGTGCTTCACAGTCCTTACTACTTGAGGGTATACTTCCCTTGTCTGGATCTCTTGCTACTGGGAGCAACATCCTGTTACGAGGCGTAGAGCTGGGATGCATTGATGTGCCTCTACATCTCATCCATCTCAAATCAGACCTAGTCTCCGGACCTGTGATTTTAGGTGTCCAACCAACATCACCATTGGACGGCATCTTGTTGCTGCTAAGCAAGGACTTAGCTGGTGGGAAGGTGATAGCCGAACCCATTGTTACTCATGAACACTGTCTCATTGAATCTCCAGAAAAAGATCCAGAAATATATTCAGCATGTGCAGTTACCAGGGCCATGAGTTTGAAGATCTCCGAAAAAGAGAGTTCACCAAAAATTAATAAAATCCAATTTGAAATTGATCTGGGAACGACTTTTTGCCAGTCTTAATGAAGAGGCAAAGGATCACAAAAACCAACTCAAACGCAGCTCATTGAAGAGCAGAAGAGTGATCCAGAAATCTTTAAACTTCGAGAGAACGCTTTGACTAAAGAAGACGCTGAGCAATTTCCAATTTGTTATTTCTTACAAGATGACATGCTTATGAGGAAAGGGCGACCTCCAGACGCAAAAGCTGACGAAGAATGGAGGATAGTTCATCAGATAATAGTTTCTGGAACGAAATCCTGAGCTTAGCCTATGATTCCCCACTTTCAGGCCATTTGGGAGTGAACAAGACATATCACAAAATAACGTCACACTTATTTTGAACCAAGATCAATAAAGATGTGGTTGACTGCTGCAGATCATGTCATATTTGTCAAGTGGTAGGGAAACCAAATCCGAAGATACAAGCAGCTCCTCTTCAACCCATTCCAGCGTTTGAAGAACCTTTCAGTCGCGTCATAATAGACTGCGTTGGACCTCTGCCAAAGACAAAATCTGGTCACCAATACTTGCTGACAATCATGTGTGCGTCAACAAGGTTCCCAGAAGCTATTCCTCTTCGCAATATCAAGACTCCGAACATCGTCAAAGCCTTGGCGAAGTTTTTTACATTGTTTGGTCTTCCGAAGTCTGTAGAGTCTGACCAAGGAACCAACTTCAAGGCGGGACTATTCAAACAAGTGATGAACCAATTTGGTATAGAACATTGCTTATCGAGTGCGTATCATCTTGAGTCGCAGGGAGCACTTGAGCGATTCCACCAGACATTAAAGAACATGATGAGAGCGTACTGCCTAGAACAAGAGAAAGATTGGGATGAAGGAATCAGCATGCTACTTTTCGCGGCAAGAGAAGCAGTTCAAGAATTACTTGAATTCAACCGCTTCGAACTGGTGTTTGGCCATACGGTTCGTGGCCCCCTTAAACTTTTAAAATACACGTTAGTGTCATCGACACCCACTGAAGGACTTTTGGACTATGTCCTAAAGTTTAAAACTAAACTTTTTAATGCCGTTAATTTGGCTAAGTCACATTTAAAAGATTCTCAATCTAAAATGAAAGTTTGGTATGACAAAAAGTCCAAATTCAGACAGTTTGCTTCAGGGGACAAAGTGCTTGTACTTTTGCCGATACCATGACAGGCACTACAAGCTAGATATTTTGGTCCTTATGTAGTTGAGTCCAAACTTAATGATTTAAATTACATTGTGTTAACACAAGATCGTAAAAGAAAGAAACAGTTAAGTCACATTAATATGTTAAAAGAACATGTAGAAAGAAAATGTGATGATGATTGTTCATCCTCAGAAACTAATGTTAACACGATTTCAACGGTAACCTCAGTGCCGAAAAAAAATGTTACTGAAACCTTTGATAGTGTTCCAGAAAAAGTTGGTAATTACAAACTTAATAATTCAGACATACTGTCCAACTTAGATAAGAAACTATGACATGTGTCATTGTCATACAAGGATGGTTTTAAGTCTGTTATTGCAGATTTTGTATCACTTTTCCTTGACGTGCCTAATAAAACCAACATTGCTATACATGATGTTGACTATGGCAATGCAGTTCCGGTCAAGCAACACCCCTAAAGTGTCAATGCGGAAAAACTGGAAATAATCCGGTCTGAAATAAAATACATGCTTGAAAATGATATCATTGAAATAAGCTCTAGGAACTGAAGTTCTCCATGTATTTTAGTCCCAAAGCCTGACAATGGTTATAGGTTTTGCACTGATTTCAGGAAAGTGAATTCAGTTACAAAGTCTGATTCCTTTCCGATTCCAAGGATAGGCGATTTTATAGATCGCATGGGCGATGACAAAAATGTAACCAAGATAGACCTTCTATCAGGTTATTGGCAGGTTCCTCTATCTGATAGAGCAAAAGAGGTCTATGCTCTCTGTACTCCAGATGGTTTATACCAATATAAAGTAATTCCATTTGGAATGAAAATGCCCCAGTTACAAGCTAAGATAAATGCTATTACATCACTTCCACCACCCACTACTAGAAAACAGTTAATGAGATTTTTGGGAATGGCAGGTTACTATTAAAAAATTTGCAAAAATTTCTCAGTTATTGCTTAAGTAATATGTTAAAGAAAAGTGCAAAATTTCATTGGTCAGATGCTTGTCAGGAAGCGTTCGAAAACATTAAAAATATACTAGCTAATGCTCCTGTTCTCATTGCACCAGACTTTAACAAACAGTTGACATTAGCTGTTGATGCCAGTGACGTTGGCATTGGTGCAGATCTTTTTCAAGAAGATGACCTTGATCATCCTGTCTGTTATTTCTCAAAGAAATTTAACGCCCATCAGAAAAATTATTCCACTGTAGAAAAAGAATGTTTAGGTTTAATTTTTGCTTTACAACAATTTGATTTTTATGTCATTTGTTCCTTACATTACTTGTTTTTACTGATCACTATCCTTTAACATTTTTTAATAAGATGATCTCCAAAAATCAAAAATTGCTAAGATGGAGTCTATTTTTACAAGAGTATAATTTGAACATAAAACATTTTAAAGGCAAAGATAATTTAATTGCTAATACTTTGTCCAGAAATTAATTTTCATTGCAGATAAATTAATTATGTAGTTTATAAGCTGTTAGGAAGCTTTCTGCTTAATATTTTGAAGGGAAGAAATGTATTCTCTTTTACTTGTTTAATGGAAAAGAATTCCATTTTTGAAAAATGAATTTTATTCTTAAGAGGGAGGTGTTATGTAGGCGACGTGCTGCAGGTTTTCCCTGTGCATGACCTCTAGCAGACAACACACTCGAGGTCGCTTTTAGGGTGTGCCTAGCACAATAATAGTCTCCCTTTAACCTTGTTTACAACAAGCTTAGTATAGTGGTTTCAGTCAGAACATTATAGAAGAATCTGGAGAAAACTGGAAAGCAAAACAATGCGTAAGGAGTTTCTGGAATCATCTGAAAGCGAGTATAAAAAGGCCGAAGATTGAACGAAGAGAGGCAGATAATTTTTCACGAGACTTGGAGCGTGTGTTACTATTGTGCTACTAGACAGTGCTTTGTTTACTGTGTGTATGTAGATTTCTTTTTCACCATTGTACCACTTTTGCTCATTGTATTTTTATTAACATCGTACCGGTACCAGCCAAACTGTAAGCCAATAGTTTTAATCATATTCTTTTGATTTTGTAATTCATTTTATTAATGTATTAAAACTTATTAATTGTAATTAGCACTGGTTTGATTATCGTGTTCTTTGTTATTATATTTATCCCATGGTATCGTCTTTTGTTATGTACTGTTTTGGAACGAGCCATACAATCCAAATAAGAGATTACTTTCTCCAAACGGATAACAATACGTAATATGGGACTTTTTATATAAATATATTTTAAAAAATGATACTTTTTTCTTTTTTTTTGGGGGGGGGGGATATTTTAAAATCAATGTTGCACGATAAACTTGTATTTTACTTTGTCAAAAAAATCTGATGAAATAGTCTCAATACCATCTGCCTTGACCGGATGGGCGTGGCTAAGTTTATGAAGGTCTTGTGTCACAATGCCTTGATAGGATGGGCGGGGCTAAGTTTATGATGGGCTTGTGTCACACTGCCTTGACAGGATGGGCGGAGCTAAGTTTATAATGGGATTGTGTCACACTGCCTTGACAGGATGGGCGGAGCTTAGTTTATGATGGGCCTGTGTCACACTGCCTTGACAGGATGGGCGGAGCTTAGTTTATGTTGGGTTTGTATTTAGGTTACCTCTGTCTGGACAGAATGGGCGGTGCTTAGTGTATGTTGGGTTTGTATTTAGGTAACCTCTGCTTGTACAGAATGGGCTGGGCTTAGTTTGTGTTCGGGGTATGTTGCCTCGGTTGTGTAAACAGTTTTAAACAACAAGAAATCAATAACTAGTCGATGCTTTAAACATTACAGTCGCGAAAAGCGTGGGATCAAAGGTCAAAATGTGGGATCAAAGGTCAAAGTTTCGGGGTGATAGAATAAGTTTGGGATGATAGGCCAAAGATTGGGATGATAGGCCAAAGTTTGGGATGATAGTACAAAATATGGGATGATAGGCCAAAGTATGGGATGATAGGCCAAAGTATGGGATGATAGTCCAAAGTATGGGATGATAGTCCAAAGTATGGGATGATAGGCCAAAGTATGGGATGATAGGCCAAAGTATGGGATGATAGTCCAAAGTTTGAGATGATAGGCCAAAGTATGGGATCATAGGCAAAAGTATGGGATCATAGGCCAAAGTTTGGGATCATAGGCCAAAGGAGCTCTGCAATACGAAGAGTAAGTTTTTTATAACGAAGACTATGTCAACATCCGGTTGATGGACATAATCAATAACCAATTGGTTTACTTGAAATTCTTTATTAAATTGACCCTAAAAAAATCAAACATTGCTAAATAATATCGAAATAAGCCTTTATTCTTTATTTTTCAATTCTACCGACCATGGGTTTTTCACAGTGTCATATATAGGGGTAATAATCAATGTTCCCTTTAAGCTGCGCGGCCGCGCAGCTACCTCACAGATGCCGCGCAGCAGTTTTGAGCATCTGCGCAGCAAATTTTTATAAAAATACATTCGAACAGATACGCTGCACTCTGCAAATTAAAACTTTGCATACAACTTTATGATTTTGCACACGAACCAGCAAACCTTAGAGGGAACATTGGTAATAATACATACGTCCATAATTTAAAAATCCTAAAATTCTTCCACTGGCTAAAGGTGTTCATATTAGGTTTGCGTCTCTCAATTAAGATAATACCTTCCAGCATTGCTTACAAAAAAACATTAATATCTAGTAAAATATATAATTTATAAAAACGACATGGATGAAAAGTTTTTTTTTATATTTTAATTAATCTCCAGTCATTAATGCATCACAACAGCTCTGTGACCAGTGGTCATTCTTTGCTTTACTTTTGGGGATTAGCGGGAGTTGACCCAGTCAATGTACTCGGACACACGAGTGTACACACTTGGATAGTCACCTGGAAGGGAGTTGGTCAATTAAGGATTATTTGTTACACTTTTTAATCGTATTGTACACTGTTGTATATTGTACTCTGTTGTATATTGTGTAATATTGTATATTGTACATTCTGTATATGGTACTATGCTGTATATTGTGTAATGTTATATATTGTACTATGTACGGATATAAACGGATTGTACTATGTTGCTAATAATGCTATGTTGAATATTGTGTTATGATGTATATTGTTTTATGATGTATATTGTAATATGTTGCATATAGTGTTATGTTGTATTTTGTACCATGTTGTATATTGTGTTATGTTGTATATTGTATTATGTTGTATATTGTGTTGTATTGTATATTGTACTATCTTGTATATGGTACCATGTTGTATTTTGTACTATGTTCTATATTGTGTTATGTTGCATATTATACTATGTACGGATAAAATAGTTTTTCGATAATTTTTCGTTAATTCTTAAATTTATTCTCTTGTTTGCCATTGTAAACCTTTAATTTTTTGTTATTATTATTCTTAGATTATGTTTCATATTATTACATTATTATACCAACTTACCACTGCAAGAGCTGACACCCCAGGAGGTGACACCAGCGAGAAGACCGTAGTTGTTACCACACATCATTGGGCCACCACTGTCACCATTGCAAGCACTTGGACGAGTACCGGCTGGGTCTATGTAAGAAAATTTTCAATTGGAGAATTCAAACATTTCCAAAAATTATTTTAAAATTTTACACACACACAAAATAATAATAAAAAAATCAAACAGCCAAGTTGGCTTCTTTTTGCACTAGAGTTTCAATGGCGAAAAAACAAAAACAAAAAGAAATAGAAACACAAAAACAAAATACAAGTTAGGAGACGAAACTCCGAGAAATGTCGTTAAAAACAATTTTCTATTCAGTAGGATCAACAAGCGCGTTTTTTAAAAAAATGGCAGTTTATTAAAAGTATTAAAGGACCTACCAGAAGCCTCGAAGACACAAATGTGTTTGTCGGTGACAGAGGCGCCCCAGTAAGATCTGCATTGTGCGGTTGTGATCTTGGTGATGTAGGCCTGTTTCAGGTGAGATGCTCCACTGCCCCCTCCGACGGTGCGACCCCATCCGGTGATGACGCACTGGCTGTTGGCGAAATTGGATCCTTGGGGTGCCAGTGAAGCGGGCTGGGAAACAAAAATGTGTTTATTGACTAGATAGATGCCATATGCACATAGTATGTGAACAATTCTTACAAAATTGTCGATGGCCAAATTAACTTCTCGGGTTCTTAATGGTTTGTGAAGTGAACATTTATGGCAGTAAGACTAGTTTTACAAATCCATACAATTATTATGGAAAATATTTTATGGAAAGAATGAAACCTTATTATTAAATATGTGATATTCAATATTTCACAACATATCAACACATAATCCCCAAATATCAATCATTTTGTTCCACTGCTTGGTAGACGATGCATTTGGGAGCCACAGAACAAGAGTAACACAATTACCACAGACTTAAAGTAACACAATTACCACAGACTTAAAGTAACACAATTACCAAAGAGATAGAGAAAGAGAATTACCACAGAGTTAAAGTATCACAATTACCACAGAGCTAAAGTAACACAATTACCACAGATTCAAAAGAACACAATTACCACAGAGTTAGAGTAACACAATTACCACAGAGTTAAAAGACAAAATTACTACATTTAAGAAACAAGTAAAATATCCATGTACATCAGATATTGGTTCCATCACCTTTCAACAAAAATGATAAATTTCGTGCACTCTTGATGTAATTTCCAAAAAGGAAAGACAAATTCTGCAGTATAAAACTTTATTATAAGAGTAAAAACTTTTTATTGCAAATGATCATAAATAGGATATACATTTTTGATTTTCTCCAATAAGGACTTAATTATTTTTGTCCGGACACCAAATACAATATGTTGGTGTGTGCTCATTTTGAACTTACCTGCACATTTTTGTTGTAGGTGAATGAGCTTGAGGTGCGGATGACACCGATGTCATTAGGATAGCCATTAGCATTGCCGTTGTACTGTGGGTGCATGGTGATGGTGGACACAGCGATGGTCTGCTCGTAGGCGTTGGGGGGATCGTAGAGATTCAAGACTCCGACCTCCACACGCAGATTACGAGCCAATTGGCCATCGATACAATGAGCGGCAGTCAACAACTAAAATGACAGGTTAATTAAAAGTGTTCTCAAATTTGTGCGGTATATTATGTTTATCTAATTTATTAAAACTTTTTTCAGTGAAAAGAATGTATTTTCAAAATTATTTTTTTATAAAGTCTGTTACGATAAGACGCCTACGTGACGTTGTGTGGTCAAGCTAGAAGCTAACGGTGACGTAACAAGTAGGATTTAATTTAACCGACATATTTCCAGCATCTAGATACAGGGCCGACCCTAAAAATTGAAGGGCCTTATGCGAAACGGATTGCGCGTGGCCCATTCTGGGTAGAGGATAAGGATAATAAGTGAAAATTACGATTTTGTATTAGAAAATAAATTCAGTGCAGGGCCTATGACATTGCGGCCGCATAGGTTGCGATGACCTAAGGCCGGCCCTGTCTAGATATTTACGTCAATGTATTAGAGAATTTATCCTTTAATTTGTGAAAAAAATGTGAGTTTAAATATTTTGCTGGACTGAAAGCATAAAAGTCATTTTTTGAAAATAATAATTAAGATTCTAAAGAGAAACATTAAATTAGTGAACAGCTCTTCATTTCGCTGTCCTCTCTACTACTTGACAAATATACTAACATGAAATCATGTTTATAATGAAGCTATACATCTCGTTTTCTAAAGATACTATAACATCACGTATTTTAATGTTTAAAGCGAAAAGCCTAGTTGTTGAGAGACAATCATTCAACAATATTGGAGAGGGTTGTCTCAATAGAAAAATTCTACTCAAAGGCAAAAAAATGTGAAAACTTCTGAAAACACTTTAACTCCCAACATAAAGCGTTTTTAATTTTTATTTAAAGATGGGCCTACAATAGATTGTCTTTTGTTGTAATATAACTGACCTTGTTTGGTCCGATGAGAACAGCGCCACAAATGTGATACCATCCATATGGTGCCTGGTACAATTGAAGTGAAGCCTGGTGTGGCCAGGCATACAGCACGGCTTTGTCACCGTTGACAATCCTCTTGTCCAGGTCATCTTCGGCCAACACAATGGCTGAAAGAGACCCAAATGAGCGATACGCTTTTTAAAAATGGCATGTAAAGAGTGCAATATTTCTTTGCCCTTGCGTCATCGGCTAAACAAGCTGTGTGTTCAAAATTGTACGCTGACAAAAGACGCTTGCATCATCACCATATAAGTGTCCGGAATTATTTTTCTAAACGTAAACCTAATTTTCAATGCTTAAAGTAAGTCGTCTTATTTAGATTCTTTGTTGCAAATTAATCTTTTATAAATATATATATATATAAATAATTTAAGTAACCATTTAACATAATATAAAAAGAAACAACTGAAGTTTGGAAACAAAAATCAATAGCATCGTAGGGTATCAAGCGGGAAAACAGCATCGCAGCTTTTACCTAAACAGCAGACGAGAATTGAAAAAGTCTTCATTCTTGAGTCTTTACCAAGTGCAGTGTCGTGACATTCAAGATTTTCTCTTATATACCGTCCAACTCTAACCGTAAACCAAACAATCGTGTCCAATAAACCACCAACAAGAGGCGAGCAAAACCACGCGCCAACCATTGAGACAATTAGGTCAGCTTTTCTCTATTTTATTGATAGTCCTTTTCTGGTGTTGCCCTGACCGTGTTTGGTCAAATCTTGCATCTCAATTTTGACCCACTTCCTGGTCTTCAATTGACCTGAAACTTTGTACACTTACCCACCACAGAAGACAATGCAAACCTTCATGATCAGGTCGCCTTGAGTAACCTATGCGGATATCTAAGGAAAGGAAATTCATATTAATATCGAGTTTTCTCGACAGAGATTCCTTATGCTTGGGTACTCGTTCCCGATAGTTATGAAAATGACCAACAAAAAAATGACCACTGACAGGTTAACACTGAGATTTTCCAAGATTAAAAAGTACCCCCTCCGCCCAAGCAACAAAATTTAAAAAAAATCCTAAATGTACTAAAAAGTATCCAAATAAATGTCCCCCAAAACTTCATAGTTGTTACAGTTATATGACTAAAACAAAGCTTAAGTCTCTCATGAACTCAATGTTCTTTGCAAATCGCAAAGCCATGCACGCAGCGGTATCGCTAATTCCATTCCGCTTGTCAAGATCTGTAACGCAAGGCGGTTGTGAGAAATTCCATTCCCATGTTTATTACATCTTTATCATAACAATAGTCTCACATAACACCTGCTTGCAGCAGTGCAACGTAAACATGAGTCCAACAATGTATTTTCTCAAGTCATACGATCATCGTTGTATTTCTTGGGCAACCCACGCTTTTTTTAGTCACATGACTGTAAAAGATATGAAGTTTTGGGGGAAATTTATTTTAAACTTTTTTATTAACATTTTTTAAAGCTTTTTTAAAAAAAATTATTCTTTATATCGTTTTATTTATTAATTGTTTAAATTGATCAGGCTTTACTATGGGGCAATGATGAGTTATTGTTGTATTCTGATACAAGTTGGAGCATAGTATTGTTATTGTTGTATTCTGATACAAGTGGGAGCCTAGTATTGTTATTGTTGTATTCTGATACAAGTGGGAGCCTAGTATTGTTATTGTTGTATTCTGATACAAGTGGGGGCATAGTATTGTTATTGTTGTATTCTGATACAAGTGGGGGCATAGTATTGTTATTGTTGTATTCTGATACAAGTGGGGGCATAGTATTGTTATTGTTGTATTCTGATACAAGTGGGGGCATAGTATTGTTATTGTTGTATTCTGATACAAGTGGGGGCCTAGTATTGTTCTTGTTGTATTCTGATACAAGTGGGAGTCTAGTATTGTTCTTGTTGTATTCTGATACAAGTGGGGGCATAGTATTGTAATTGTTGTATTCTGATACAAGTGGGGGGCATAGTATTGTTATTGTTGTATTCTGATACAAGTGGGGGGCATAGTATTGTTTCAAGGAATTAAAATAACTTTAAAAATGTCAAGGAAAAAGGAGCATCAGCAAGTCAGTTATTAAAATAGCAAAAACAGATTCTTACATTTAAACAAATAATGCAAAAGTAATACAATTCTGGTTAGCCGTCCCTTGTAGTCGCGAGAAAATCAAAACAAAGTACACATAAAATGTAAGCCATTTTAAGAATATGAAGCGTCCCAATTATACCGCCCTCAAACACATCCCCCCCCCCCTTTTTTTTTGTTCGTCCCCACTTACTACGCTTGTGACCACAGACAACAGACTCAAGAGAATCGAAGCGCCAATCTCTATTTGTAATAGAAACAAAAATGATTGATATTTCTTATTAGCACTCTTGATATATTTATATATCAGTGTCTGCCTGTCTATTTGTCTGTTTATCTGTCTGTCTGTCTGTCTGTCTACCTATCTATCTATCTATCTATCTATCTATCTATCTATCTATCTATCTATCTATCTATCTATTATCTCATTAGGAAATGGCGTCAGCGGGCCGTCGAGCTTGTGCTCCTAATGCCCTCCCTGGCGTCCACCCACACCCGCCAGCCGCCGGGTGTCCCCGGCGCCGGGCCGTGCGGGAAGACGCCAGAGACCTCCCCGGGCGTGGGACGCCCCCACCAACAACTGCTCGATCGAGTTTGCTGATGGAGGCCCCCCCCGCCCGGAGACGTCTGGTCGACCGAAGACGCTGTGTTTCAAGCGTCCGTAGTCCACTTTCCTAGGGGCCGGGACGGTAAATTAACGTCCTAATATCTCCCCCCACCCGTCCCGGGGAAGCATCGGACGCCCTCTAAGAGGGATTCTACAGTGGGTTTCCACCTCGCAACTAATTCGCGAAGTAGCTGGGACGAAACGGTTGCCTAGGAGCAGCTTGATCTATCTATCTATCTATCTATCTATCTATCTATCTATCTATCTATCTATCTATCTATCTATCTATCTATCTATCTATCTATCTATCTATCTATCTATCTATCTATCTATCTATCTATCTATCTATCTATCTATCTATCTATCTTTCTATCTATCTCTCTCTCTCTATCTATCTATCTATCTATCTATCTATCTATCTATCTATCTATCTATCTATCTATCTATCTATCTATCTATCTATCCATCTTTACATCTATCCATCCACTGAACAAATACTAAGTGACTTACAATGTGGATTCAAACAAAATAGTTCAACGACTGATCAGAGTGTCACCATCAGATGCCTATTAGAGAAATGTTACGAATAAAATATCCCAGTAATTAACTCTACGTGGACTATAAAATGGCCCATGACAGCATCAAAAGAAAATATTTATGTGAGACTGCAGGAGCTTGGCATATACCCAACAAACTGAAAAGACTGATACATATACATTTTAAAAATAAAAAATCAAGGTACATGGATAATATTCAAGGGAATTTCAGATTAGACGAGACCTAAGACAGGGAGACTCACTTTCGTGTATGCTTTTTAACCCAACATTAGAGAGAGTTATAAGAAGCATACCCGAGGAACAATAACAGGATACTTTCTCAGCAAAACCCAAGAACCACAACCAATAAGCACTCTCTTCAACCACCCCTTCATGATCTTGCATATGCTGATGATATAGATTTTTAGGGAAAAGTTTTAAAGATATATCAAAAGCTTTTATTGAATTAGAAGACTCATCACTACAAGCAGGACTGGACAATGATCTTGCACTATGGTATGACAAGGGTCTTGCACTACGGTATGACAATGACCTTGCACTATGGTATGACAAGGGTCTTGCACTATGGTATCACAAGGGTCTTACACTATGGTATGACAAGGATCTTGCACTATGGTATGACAATGATCTTGCACTATGGTATGACAAGGATCTTGCAGTATGGTATGACAAGGATCAGACACATACAGTCCGTTTCAGTAGTGAGTTAGGGAGTGATTGCACAATTAGAAAACATACTTGCTATTAAGAAATAGTAAGACGACAAAGTATGAAATAATTTTGTATAACCCTGAATTATAATTTTTTTCTGTAAAAGATTAAACAATTAAATCTCATCTTGTTTTTTTTGTTTTTTTTGGTCTTTTCACGTTATGTGTATCACACACACAATACAGAATAGCCTTAGTAGCTCAACGCTAGGGGTATCACACACAATACAGGGTATTATAGCCTATGTAGCTCAACGCTGGGGGTATCACACACAATACAGAGTAGCCTATGTAGTATGGTAATAAGGGGGGGGGGGGACTAACATCAGTTAGCAGAAGAAGGAAATAAGTAAAACAAAGTATGTGAAAACATCTCGGATACTACTCTTCAGCTAAGAGCTATTTTTTAAAATTTAATTCTGTTTGTTCGCTGCTGAAGGCTTCCTGCCGACACGTTCGTTGTTTTGTTGCGTAACTTTTTTCAGCCTATGTAGTACAACGTTATGGCTATAACACACAATTGTATTGTAGTAAAACTCCAAGTCTCAATTCATGCAGAACTAATGCAGTTTAATTATATTTTACCCTAATTTTTTAAAGAGACAGATTTTTCCCCATTACAAGAAATTATATTTTGTAATTTATTATTCCCGTATACTCAATCCTAGCTCGTTGTGTTACCTTAATGAGGCTACCCAGTGGCTTTACCGTTTGTTCCTCATCACACCATCTAGATCAGTGATTCTCAACCTTTCTAATGCCGCGACCCCTTTAATACAGTTCTTCTTGTTGTGGTGACCCCCAATCACAAAATTATTTTCGTTGCTACTTCATAACTGTAGTTTTTCCGATGGTCTTAGGCGACCCCTGCGAAAGAGTCGTTCGACCCCCAAAGGGGTAGTGATCCACATGTTGAGAACCACTGATCTAGATAATCATGTCCCCCAACGCCATCTAGATACTAATGATCCCCGTCACCCCATCTAGATATGTTTCCATCTAGCCATCTAGATACTCAATAGCAGCAAGCTATGTTCCCAATCATCAACTAGCTAATCACTGCTACCACGCTAGATTCTCTATCACCTATCTGGCTAATCACTGCTACCACGCTAGATTCCCTATCACCCACCTGGCTACTCAGTGGTAGCACGCTATGGCCCACACTCGCACCCCACTAGCACGGTATGTTGTCGATATAGAACAATCTGGATACTAAAATGCTACACGCTATGTATCTCCCTTACACCATCTAGTTACATCACTTCTAGAAGTTCAAATTCCCCACCAAACTCCTATGGATACGCCTATGTGTTGAAAAAGGCAGGAACATAAAAAATATTTTTACAAATTGACCTGACCTGACCTATTAATTTAAAAAAATCTTCATAGACTATTCAGTTTACGGAGGTTCACAATATAAAAATATAAACAAACTAATTGTTGCAGGCTCTGAGAAGGTCGTCACGTGACTCGTCCACGCATCGTACTAATTAATTTATGACGCAGTGTGACAGAGAAAGATGGCGGCAATATACGCTCAAGTGGAGAGACACCTGCACCTGGTCCAAGAGAGCGCTAATTATTCACGATATGTGTTTTATGACATCTTTTGCCGAGTATTTAAGTCCCCGAAATCTCCCCGACATCACATCAGTGCTACTGACCATCAGGATGAAGACTCTTGCTATTCTTGCCTGCCTTTTCGGTAAGACTTGATATGAGTGTGTGGACGTGGAAGCTCTGGTCTCATGTGAAGTCTCCTGTTTAGCTGCACCATCAGTTCCCTAGATTCAATGTCGTTGATTTTTACTCACAGTAAAACAAAATCTTGTTGAAGAACAATTTAAAATGTATTTATTTATTTTTGCATTAGGAATGGAATTGATCTTTGATATTATTATATTTTTTGAAAAGGGCAGGTAGTAAATGTAGAATAGAGGCTTCCAGTAGGGCATGAAGTTTACTTTTAAAAATAAAGATTTACCCCCCCCCCCCCACACACACACACCCCCACCACAAAATAAAAATCACCCTTGTTCCTAAACTCACACAGACACATAAATAGTGCACTCTTTTCCATGCCATTTTTAAAAAGCGGATCGCTCATTTGGGTCTCTTTCAGCCATTGTGTTGGCCGAAGATGACCTGGACAAGAGGATTGTCAACGGTGACAAAGCCGTGCTGTATGCCTGGCCACACCAGGCTTCACTTCAATTGTACCAGGCACCATATGGATGGTATCACATTTGTGGCGCTGTTCTCATCGGACCAAACAAGGTCAGTTATATTACTATCTACTCCACTCACTTCCTTGACTCCCTATACAGGAGAGCATTGATTACAAGATGTATGTTCTCTGTCACAACTTTTTCTCGGGTCCCTGCCCTTCCTATCTAACCAAACTTCTTTCTGTCTATTCACCGTTTTGACAGCTTCGCTCCTCCGCAGACACGCGTTTTCTGTCCGTTGCTAAGACACGCACATATGGTAAACGATCTTTCTCTTTCTGCGCCCCCAAGCAATGGAATTGTCTGCTACTACACATCAATAATATACCAACCACACAGGCCTTCAAAACTGCACTCAAAACACATCTCTTTAAACTCTACTACACCGATTGATTCCCCACACCTGACCGATAAACGATGCTGCTGGCTGCTGGCTGCCGTCCATGGTTTGACACGTAAAAGTTCTGGGGTGGGTGGTGTGAATATACATTTGTTTTTGTTTTGTTGTTATACAGCTGTTATTTATGACATAAATGTAATTTATTTTAATGTCACGATTTTTTTATTTTGCTAATATTTTTATAGCGCGGTGAGAGCATTTCTAGGCTGGGGTACCGCGCTATATAAGACTCCTAGCGCCACTAATAATAATAATATCAAAGAAAAGATAAATTAGCTCTCATTTTTAGTAAAATAAGCTTTATGTTGGGCTTAAAAAAAAATTCTTCTCAAGCAATCGTATTTCGTCTGCTGATTCATTTTGACTTTGAATAGATTTTTACTTTCTGAAATTCTTTCGCTATATTCCATGAAGATTTTCTCTAAAAATAACTTTATTTTCACATAGGTCATTACTAAATGAGATTTCATAGAGTCATTTAAAGACACCATTATAAAAGAGACTTTTTAGAATCACTGTAGAATGAGATGATATAGCGTCCCTGTAGAATGAGATTATATAGCGTCACTCTAGAATGAGATTATATAGCGTCATAGCAGGGATTTGAAGAGCTGTTCACTAATTTAATATTTCTCTTTAGAATCTCAATCATTATTTTAAAAAAATTATTGTTATGATTTCAGCCATTAGCAAAATATTTAAACTCACATTTTTTTTACAAATTAGAGAATAAATTCTGTAATACATTAACGTAAATATCTAGATGCTGGAAATATGTCGGTTAAATTAAATCCTACTTGTTACGTCACCGTTTTTTTACTTGGACCATGACACAACGTCACGTAGGCGTCTGATCGTAACAGACTTTATAATAAAAATTGAAAATAAATACTTTTCACTTTAAAAAGTTTTAATAAATTAAATTAAATAATTTACCGTACAAAGTTGAGAACCCTTTATCTGACCTCTCATTTTAGTTGTTGACTGCCGCTCATTGTATCGATGGCCAATTGGCTCGTAACCTGCGTGTGGAGGTCGGAGTCTTGAATCTCTACGATCCCCCCAACGCCTACGAGCAGACCATCGCTGTGTCCACCATCACCATGCACCCACAGTACAACGGCAATGCTAATGGCTATCCTAATGACATCGGTGTCATCCGCACCTCAAGCTCATTCACCTACAACAAAAATGTGCAGGTAAGTTCAAAATGAGCACACACCAACATATTGTATTTGGTATCCGGACAAAAATAATTAAGTCCTTATTGGAGAAAATCGAAAATTTATATCCTATGTATGATCATTTGCAATAAAAAGTTTTAAATGTTATAATAAAGTTTTATACTGCACAGTTTTTCTTTTTTAGAAATTGCACCAAGATTGCATGAAATTTATCATTTTTGTTGAAAGGTGATGTAATTGTAGTAATTTTGCTCCTTTGACTCTGGGGTAATTGTGTTACTTTAACTCTGTGGTAATTCTCTTACTCTATCTCTGTGGTAATTGTGTTACTATAAGTCTGTGGTAATTGTGTTACTCTTGTTCTGTGGCTTCCAAAATGCATCGTCTACCAAGCAGTGAAACAAAATGATAGATATTTAGGGATTATGCCTTGATATGTTGTGAGTTATTGAATATCACATATTTATTCATAAGGTTTCATTCTTTCCATAAAATATTTTCCATAATAATGGTATGGATTTTTAAAACTGGTCTTACTGCCATAAATTTTCACTTTACAAACCCTTGAGAACCCGAGAAGTTAATTTGGTCATCGACAAATTTGTAATAATTGTTCACATACTATGTGCATATGGCATCTATCTAGTCAATAAACACATTTTTGTTTCCCAGCCCGCTTCACTGGCACCCCAAGGATCCAATTTCGCCAACAGCCAGTGCGTCATCACCGGATGGGGCCGCACCGTCGGAGGTGGAAGCGGAGCATCTCACCTGAAGCAGGCCTACATCACCAAGATCACAACCGCACAATGCAGATCTTACTGGGGCGCCTCTGTCACCGACAAACACATCTGTGTCTTCGAGGCTTCTGGTAGGTGCTAATGTACTACGATTACACAGCCAATATTTACCAAGTTACCCTTATTGATTCTTTTTGAAAGCGTATTTGTAAAAAAAAAAAACGTTCGGGGGATTTTTCTTTTATCTTGAGTTCATTGGCTACCTTTCAGAATATGCTGTATCTCTACTATTTCCTGCTTTATGGAATGTTAGCTCAATGGAAATTTCCAATAATTTCAAGTTTCTTTGTTTTTTTAACTTACTGAAATGTTTGAATTCCACAATTGAAATTTTTCCTACATAGACCCAGCCGGAACTCGTCCAAGTGCTTGCAATGGTGACAGTGGTGGCCCAATGATGTGTGGTAACAACTACGGTCTTCTCGCTGGTGTCACCTCCTGGGGTGTCAGCTCTTGCAGTGGTAAGTTTGTATAATAATTTAATAATGTAAAGCATAATCTAAGAATAATAATAATAGTATAACAGTGTACAGTGATAGTTCATTTGAAACGATTTTATAAAGAAGAAAATCCATAACCCATATAAAAGAATTTCTTTTGCACATATTGCAATAAACACAAAAACAACACTATGTAATTACATACACATAACGTCACAAATATAATCTTAAAATGACCAACTCCCTTTCAGGTGATTATCCAAGTGTGTACACTCGTGTGTCCGAGTACATTGACTGGGTCAACTCCCGCTAATCTCTAAACTTGAATTAAGGAATTGACACGGCCGACTGAGAGCCTCGGACGCTTCTAACGTTGTGAAATATTCATGTCACATCCTTGAGAAAACTAATTATATTGTAACACAAAAATAAAAATAATAGTTAAAAAAAACATATGTTTTGTAGTTGATTTTTTAAATCTATTTTACATCAATTTTCAGATGTTTTTATACTTACTGCTATTGCCAATAAGAAAAAAAAGTAATTGAATTATAAAAAGATCATCTTTATAGTCAGCTGTGTCAATGGATTCAAAGTATGCCTTTGTAACAGATTTTATTTTTTTTGTTTTGTATCTTGTTACCAAGTATCTAAGGTTTTCGACATTACCTGACATTCTGGCGCTGGATTTGCTACAAATTGTGTCGTAAAGATGAACGTTTGCTTAGATTTTATGTAGGATCAGTAGTGTCACTAGGAGGTAAGGGGGTCGCGAAAATGCTAATTTGTCATAACTCGCTAGAGTCGATCTCAGAACTCATCGTAAGTAAATACACGGTCAGCGTGCCACCAGAGCAGGTAGCCACTGGTGTGTCTCGTGAGTTTAGGGTTTAGACACGGTCAGCGTGCCACCAGAGCAGGTTGCCACTGGTGTGTCTCGTGAGTTTAGGGTTTAGACACGGTCAGCGTGCCACCAGAGCAGGTTGCCACTGGTGTGTCTCGTGAGTTTAGGGTTTAGGGGACATCCATCAATGATTTAATGCATGTTCCTTTAGATCCAATTCTACTCGGAGTATAAAATGCTGTTGAAAGCAACGATCCTCATTCAAAACGCTTGAATTCATGTGATTCAGGATGATTTTTTTTCCCCGTTTTCCTTCTTCTTTCTTTTTTTTCTGCTTCCCGTTTCCAGCCCCTGCATTTTTCGAAACGTTTGCATTGTATTATGTGTAACTATTATTAAAGCTTAACCTCTCTTGTTTTATTTACACAACTTGTTTGTGTCGCAGTTTTGTCGCAGTACAACGCTCTTCTGGTACTGGTTCTGGTACGGTACGTTGCTGCATCCATGTACTGGTAACGGTTGGGGAAGCGAAAGTGCCATCCTAACGGCTCCTAGCAGATGACAGGACAGCCTTGAAGCTTTCGATAGATGAGTTCACGATGGTATTGTCCAGGTGGTTCTTATAATTACTACATCAAAATGACAGTGTTGGTACTTTTTTTACGACCAAAAAAAAAACAACAACAACCCAGTGTTGTGATTATTTAAGATGATTTTCTGGAACTGAAAAATATATTATCTTCCTTCAATTGTATAAATATATGCTTGGTGCCGTCATTAATTGTGTCAACAATTTAAAAAAATTGTTTACCCCCTCCTCCCCCCTTGTCAACAACTGTCAAGCTTTCAAGGATCCCTTAATTAATTCTTTCAACAATTTAACTCCCTGCTCCCTTCTCGAATCAGGCCGTCTTTACTGGAGGCCCTGGGCACAGTAATGCACTGAGGTCCTTATCCCTCTCTATACTTAGGGGCCGTGTGAAGGCTGGGGGGGGGGTGCCAATCGCCCATGGAGCCAATATCATGGGGTTACTAAATCGTCTTAAGATTGACCCTTAATAGTGAAATACACGATAAAATCCCAGGGGCAGCAAAATCACACTAGCGCGCCCTGGGCACCACTTTTCCTGGGAACACCTCTTTCTGTATCCTACTACTAAATAAAGTAATGAAAAGCCTTATGTCTTCGGTTGACCTTTGACCTTTACGCTCTGACCAGTTTCATCCGGTAATTTTTCCGCTCAGGGGTGGATGTAGTATTTCAGGTGCATGGAGGAGGGGGGAAGGGCATCTATCAGCACCGAAATTAGGAATTTTGATGCCCTGGGCCAGCTCTGACTTTGTTGCTATCGCCATACCTAACCATAAATTCGTTCTGGTAGTGAAGCCCCCTGATGGTATGTTTTTAACCCTAGCTTAGTTTTGTCCCTTGAATCTTTATAGTCCATCTACGTATGCCTAACTAAAGGAAAGTCATATTTTTGTCCGTTCAAAAAATAATCATTGTTTTTTACGGAAATCCAGTGCTTTTTTTTCTTGTTGCTTAAAATGTGTCGGTACTGTCACTTCATTTAGGAGAGAGAACAGATCGAGGTCGCCGAACGAAACTAGGGGTAAGTTTTGGAGAGATGTCTGAATAAGCCCGTCTCCGGAAAATTTTTGATAAATTCAAAATGATAGGATGCATTCTGGTGCAAACAATAATTCACTATTGCATCATTCAATACTTAACCGGCTAGCTACCGAAATGATGTTATTATGTGATTTATCCGAAGGGATATGAGACAGCACGAATTTGCCAACAAATGCAGTAACTTAAAAAGTATATTTGTAATTAATAACTTTCTTCATTTACTTTATTAAATAATGTACATTTGATTCCTTTTGCAATACTCTTTGATTTCTTCCTTCCCCTTCAAGAAACCGATTTAATGGATTTTGACAAATTGATAATTTATCAAAATAAACTTTATCTAACGCTATCACCAAAAAATTTAATTGATGTGAAAATCAAAATAACGTGTTTAAATTAAAATAAACTGGAGAAACGGTCTCCATGCTTTCATTTTGAAAGCAAAATTAATTGCAAAAATATTTCAATATTCATTCATAATATTATCAGCAAAATGTCACTAGAAGCTGTGAGGCTCAATAGAGGCGTGAAGTTCCCTTGAAGCGCGATGCCCCATATAGGCATGAGGTAACCTGGGGGCCCAGTGTGCCCAAGCCTTTGGACGGCACTGCGTTTCTTCACTAATTTCACTACGGAGCAGCGAGGTAGCCATGGTTATTACCGTCCGGGGCTAACATCTTGGTCTAACATGATTGCATAAAAAATTGTTACTTTATTTTTTTTCGATTCATATCTGGCAAAAGTAAAACATATTGACGAGAGTTATTCCCCTTTAAGAATTATTCGCATTTATAACACTAATTTTGGAATGTGTCTATAATATGGTAGGTTAAATTGGGGAAACGTGCTGTCCACTGACTTTTAAATCAAATAAAATTGCCAAAATTTTCAATATGCATCCCTTTTGTGCCTGTATTTAATATCTCATATACCAGTCATGAGCGGAAACTCAACAGCTTCTATTAAATATATCTGCGTCGCATTCTACGCATCCGATGGCAGGACAAGGTGACTAACACAGAGGTCTTGGAACGTTCCAAAATGTGTAGCATATTCTCCGCTCTTAGCAAGAAGCGCCTTCACTGGTTAGGCCATGTAAGGAGAATGGAGGAAGGCCGTATTCCAAAGATGCTGTTGTATGGAGAGTTGGCAGAAGGGGCAAGACTTCTTGGACGGCCTCGCCTGAGATATATGGACGTTTGCAAAAAGAGCAGGAAGGAAGCCAACATTGAAGTCAACAAATGGGAGATCATTGCCGAACAAAGTTCCAGCTGGCGAACGGCAGTGTACGAAGGAGCGAAAAAGGCAGAAGATGTGCGGAACGAAGCAATAAAAAGAACAGCACGGAAGGCAAAATCTAACCAGGAATCAATATTCTCCTGCGCGATATGCAGTCGAGATTGTCACTCCAGGATTGGCCTAGTGAGCCACTCGTCGAAGTGTAGGACTACAATATAGCTACTGCATCGTCTCGCGAAGACGGAAGGATGCCGTATATGCCATATACTATCTCATCTACTTATGTTCTGTCACATTCCTCTTGCTGTCCTTTCAGATACTACTACTACATTACACAGCTAAGTGTTATTTTTATTTACGGTAAAAATATTTTGTTTACTGTTGTTTGTTCGCTGAGGTAGGCTTCTTGCCGACTAGTTCATTGTTTTGTTGCATTCTTTTTCCCTAGGTTTTCCAAAACTTCGTTTTACTCATTTTCATGAGATATCGTTAATTAGATATACCACATTTTGTAAGAAATGGCGTCGATAGTAACAAAGACATTTAAATTATTATTATAGACCAGCAACATTCTGAAAATTTGAAGAGGGAATAAATATCGGCCTAAATATCATAGCCTATTATTATCATTAACCAATGAGGTTAAAGTGCAGTTCAGGTGCGTATATTATTTCTTAACGCATTTCGTTTTTTAGCAAGTAAACTTACATGTATTCTTTATTAATTAAATCCAGGCAGTAATAGTTAACTAATGCTGAATTATAAAGCCCTTTTTTTCTTTTTATTTGATTTCTAAAGCGTCTTTGAACATCCCCCAACCAATGTTACATAGCCCCATTTGTTTTGTATTTTTTTCTGTCACACTGTGGCCAGATTTTTAACCACCTGTAAGTTAGTATGGTAAATGAAATTTTCAAACTATAGACAAGTTCACAAAAAAGAATGAAATACTGGAGGACAAAAGAAGGGTTTGGATTTATTTATTTTGGGGGGGGGGGGGGGGGGGTTTGAACCTTATTAGATGTTCCGTTTAGAGATAGGGGCCAAATATCCATGTGTTTTTTTTCTTATATGAGATGTATAATTATAATTCCAAACAAAGGCTCCTGCTTGGGTGAATGGATTTAGATCAAACTTATTAGACATACAATTGATTATCCATATTCAAATACCGGTACTGAAGGGTGATGAACTCATAATTTTAATTTTTTTTCGTGTCCCAACTGCGTCCCTCGTGGCGGCGGCGCTCGTGATGGCATTCAGAAATGAACATTTTTTTAAAACCCTTTAGCTAACATTTTAAGGGGCCTGTAAAAAACACATGAATGTTTTTTTTTTAAATTCTAACCTTAAAAAAAAAAAAACAACATTCATAAGATAAATCCGAAAGGTATCCCGATCCCCAGTGGGATCTCTTCCCAGTTGTGATTCCAGTCCTCAGTATGGGATCCTGCTCCTGAAGGGATCCTGTACTCAGCGAGATCCTGATACAATAAAATCCCGTTTCCCGATGGGATCCCTATCCCGGAGGCATCCCAAACTCATTCGGGATCCTGATGGGATACCGTTCCCGGTGGGAATCTCAAGCCCATTGGAGTCCTGACCTTGGCGAAGCCTATCCCGATAGGATCCAATTTCCTGGCATGAACCAGAACCCGGTGGGATCCAGTTTCCCCGATGAGATCCCATACCCTTTGGGTTCCTGTTCTCCATGGGATCTCTTTTCCCAGTGCGATCCCGTTCCAAGATTGGGTCCTGTTCTCCGGTGGGATCCCGTTCCCCGGTGGGATCCCGTTTCCCGATGGATCCTGTTCTTCAATGGGATCTGGTTTCCCGATGTGATCCTATTCCTGATTTGACCCCATTCTACGATGAGATCCCGATTAAGCCGCGAGATCCCATTCATGGGAGTATCTATTCTCTGTTGTGATACTGTTACCAGACTGGATCACGTTTTCTAAGTTTGATCCCGTTCGGATCCTGTTCCTCGGTGTGATCACGTTCTCACAGGGATCCTTTGTATGAATGGTTTTGGTCCATTTTGGCCAATATCCATCAACACAAGAAGCCTTCAACTTCAATATGTATATAGCTTATGCCATAATAATGGAAGATTACTTTGGAAATTTCTGGTGTAGGCCCATGTCATAAGTGTGGTGGGGCTGGAGCGTGGGGGGTAAGCTTATGACACGGACGATCGGCAATACGCACGCCCCCCCCCCCAAACCTTATTTTCCCCTCAGAGCGCTCGGAATATACTGATAGGCCATAGAAGGGAAGCCTTGGTTGGTGGTGGGGCGGGGGGGGGGGAATTATAAGTGGATTACCGACAAAGTCAGCGGACGCACACGTCATCATTGTCCTGGAGTGTAGCTACTGGAAAGTGGGGGGGGGTATTTATTTGTGCTAATGTTTGATCATGCGTCCCGTTTTTTAAACATTTGTGACGATGCAGAAATGGGGGTGGGATGGGGGAAATCGGCCATGATAGCGTGAGGTCATTAAGCAAATACGTTGCCAGTGATTTGTGGGGTCCAATTTGAAGGTGAGGGCTGGTGATCATATATAATAAGGCGGACTCATTTTCCGTTATTACTAGTAGTGGGATCGCTTAGTTCAAAATGGGTTTGTTTGTTTGTTCCACAAAGGCTTTTACATGGCATGTTGGATCTTGACCAAACTTGGCACATATATCAATCATTATCCGGCGCGGGCGCAAGAACGCTTAGAGCTCTATTCCTAGAGCCAGGCAGTTTAAGGTCGGTGATGGATTACAGCATGCCAGTCCAATCCTTTGCAAGCAAGGCCGCATTGTAAAGTTGGGCCAAATCCAGAATCAGGCTCTGAGACTCATCAGTGGCGCATTCAGGACCATACACCCAGCTGCTGTAGAGGTCTTGGCCAATGTAGAACCGCTAGAAATAAGGAGGGAAAAAGCTATACGAAGTACCGTACCGTCGGCTAAACGAGAAGGAACCGTCGATCCAGATACAAAACAACTGAATGGCGGGCAGGCGACTAAAGAGATCCTCTTTCATGCAACCGTTCGTGGAGTTGGAAAGGACAGTCGACCTGCCCCAAAATAGAGAACGTCTGACCCTAATCCCAGTCAATCCGCCATACGCGGAACCCTCACGTCCCTCCATACATTTGGCCTTGGCGGATGCAGCAGTGACAAAGCGTAGACCTGAACATGTTCGTGAGGCGGCTGCCCTTGAGATCATGGCTATATACAGTAGAACCCGGTTATGTCGACGACCACGGGGTATGCCAAAAGGCGTCGAGATAACCGAGGATCGAGATAAACGAAAACCAATATGGCGGCAATATATTAACATGTGCTTGAAATGTCTTTATATACATGATGTGCGTTAATAAATGAGAATGTACATGCACGTGTTTTTGGAGTTTTTTTTTTACACAACAGCGTTGCCGTTATTTGTTTGATGAAGCGATCGGCATGCTATAAAAATGTACATACATGTTTGTTAACAACATGTTCGCAGTTATCGTATGCCCGTATACTCAGTCGCGGAGCGAGGGGGTAAGGGGCATCATGCCCCGGGCGCTACTCACAAAGAGGCGCCAAATAGTATATTTTACATATAATATTGTATGGTTTTCGAATAGAGGGGGGGGGCGCTAAAAAGGTATTGTGCCCCGGGCGCGAGTTAAGCTCGCTACGCCACTGCGTATACTATTGCTTTGGGTTTTCATAAAAAGATCGCTGTAGTGGTAATATTTAACATGACATAGTCACAACACACTGTAGTCCGCCAACACGTCTTTCCGTGCTGTGACGTCATTATTTCGATCGGCGGAACCAACCTTCCCCCACCCGCAGATAGCTAGTTCACTGTGACACACAAAGCAACAATATGACCATCACGATCAATACGATACGTTGCGGTGATATTTTTATAACCTTTGACACACCTACCAATCCCCCTACCCATGGCCGGCCTTTGGCCACTGCAACCTATGCGGCCGCAATGGGCCCCGCACTTTCATAGGCCCCGCCCCGAATTTACTTTCTAGTAAAAATCTTAATTTTCACTTATTATCCTTATTCCTACCCAGACTAGGCCCCGCGCAATCCGTTTCGCATAGGGCCCCGCAATTGTTAGGGTCGGCCCTGCCCCTACCCATGTGTCTCGTATGCCACAAATTTCCTTGACAACCAACAATGCACTGCTAAGATGGGATTGTCGATACAAACGCGAAAATACAGTAGTGAGATGGTGAAGGGGCATCGATAACTAACTTTTCAAAAGCTGGCGATTGGTCAAGGCGATCGAGATAACCAACGTTAAGTGGCAAATTTGGTCCTCTTTTGTGCTCGAGATATTAGGGTTCGGCGACATAAAAGAATCGACATAACCGATGAGAAAATGCTAAGACAAAGAGAGAATTTGGCGGTTCCACTTCAAAAACGTCGACTTAATAGGGTTGGCGAATTAACCGAGATCGGGATTAGCGGGTTCGACTGTATTTGAAGGAGATCAGTTGAGACGATAGTTAACATTTGAGAGACATCATCATGGCTGGTAGACCTCGCGCACCAACGGAGATTGTGCCTGCTCACACCATTATTCCAATGCGGGCAAGAAATGAAAGTTTTAACATGGATTCATTGCTACCCGAACTGACTGAAGTTTTAACATGGATTCATTGCTACCCGAACTGACTGACAATACAGAGCGTCCAAATGGGCCGCTATGAACACTGACACACTTCAGGGATGCGGTTCTGTGGTAAACTGACAAACCCTGGAGACTACAACCCAAATTAAAGTTGATATCCCGGACCCAATCCTTAACAACTTAAATGTGTCCTTCTTAGTTTTGTATCGGCTATATAAGATAATTTTTTATATTTCTAAGAGTTATATACTTTTTGAGATATTTAAATCAAATAGGTTGGGACACCCCCCCCCCCCCCCATGAATGAATGTGAAAACTCTCTTAATTACTAAATATTAAAATACCCTATAACGATGGAGACTTGTAAAAATACTAAAGTATAGCGAATAAACTCCCCTTCCAAACTAGATATCCTTTATAACTTAATTCACTAGGGTTACCGAGATATAAATTATTTAACTTATTACTAAAGCACACATAGTGGCTCCCACTATTTAAGTATTCTAATTCTACGCGATGAGGGAGAGCCGCCGGTCAGCCTGAATGGGGTGAACTTCACCAGAGGTCAACATTCCGATCCCGTGTTGGACGAGATCAAATTTCAATACAGTGTTGGTGTTGGGCGCTATTTACAAAGCAGGGCCTACACTACCACAGTTAATTAAACTATTAAACCCCAGTTACTTCACAAAGACAATGGGCGCTAAAAATAGCCCCGGTACGCGATCCCATCGGGTAACAGGACCTAATCGGGATCCGCTTTCCCATTGAAGGAGAGGTTCCCATCGAGAAAAGGGATCCCACCCGAAAACGGGATCACATCGGGAACCTAGTGCGACCGGGATCATGATCTATCATCTCACTGGGAAACGGGATCCCACCGGAAAACGGGATCCCGACGGGATCGGAATCCAACCGGAATCAGGATCCCATCATGATCCCTCCAGGCAACGGGACCCCACCGGGATCGGGAACCCTACGTGACCGGGATCGGGATCCCACCAGCATTGAGAGCCCACCGTAAAATGGGATCCCGATCATGATCCCTCCGCGAAAAGGGATACCATTGGAAAACGGGATCCGAATGCCAAATCCCACCAGTATCCCATCGGGGAAAGAAATGTTTACAAAGGTTATTATATGTCTTTTTATATGAGAGAAATTAATTGTTTTATTTTTTAAATATAATGACATCATAGTAATATATTGACATTTCGCTTAATACTAATGTGAATTAAAAGGCTTTAGCAAGATTTTTTTTTCCGAATGCAGTCCCGTGCACTATGCCGGGTATATTGGCTAGTAAAGTTAAACAATAAACACAAAACTTATTTTAATCATGACACATCCAATTTGGCAACTTTTATAACATATCTTTTAATACAGAAGAGTTATCCTTGATTTACCACAATGGCACCGTAAAGGACAAAAGATTCAAGAAAATGTATTTTTTTTATCTCGTAAAACTTGTTAAATTGTTGTTTTATTCCAACAAAAAGATGATATTTTATTTTTAAAAATACTTTTATAAAGAATTATCATAAGTTTACACTAAAAAAATACGAAATACGATCAAAAATAATATACGCACCTGAACTGCACTTTAACCATTATCATTATGGTAACCTATCATTATTATGCTAGATAATTACGAGTGGCGACAGGAAATCTTAATTGTTCAGTTTTACTAAAATAAATGACATCCGAAGAATAGCATTGAGCATAAGGCATAATGGTACCCGGGTGCGAATGGCGGCGCTGCGTGTCTGTGTCCATTTTGACTAATGCTATTCGGATGTCATATGTAGTAGTTTATTTTAGTTAAAATGAATAATTAAGTTTACAAACATATAGTACATTCGATTATCTTTCATTTGATACCTCATTTGGTCTTACAAACCCAACAATAATATTTTAAATCTTTTTTTAATCCCAACCTCTCAATTCTGGTACCCTGTACCAATAGGTGCAGCCTTATCATAAAATCCAAATATGAATGATAAATATCATATAGGCCTGGCCTATGTGACTAAATCTAAGTTTAATTTCTTAAATTTAAAACTTGTATAATTACTAAATTAGGATTTATTAGGACGTGTGTTTATTTATGAAAAAGTCAACATATAAACTAGAACAGAAGTTGTAACAACTTAATATTTAATTCAAATTCAGTTAATCTATTACTTGAGCAGTCAGTTATGAGAAATCCTGTTGTTCCAGTTTAAAGTATTATTAACCCTTCCAGTACCCAGCGCGTCTTTTTGCAGTGACTTCCGTTATTCCCTGTGGCCCAAGTGCGTCTTTTTTCACCAGCCGACTTTTTTCCCTGTGGCCCAAGCGCATCTATTTGCCACATAGAGGGGTATCTAATATAAACAAAGAAAACGAGGCTATAACCTTTCACCTTAGTCTCAGGCAGAATGTTTATTCGTTAGGGGAATAGTCAAATTTTATTTGGCTTTTTAAATTATGAAAATAAACCAATTACTGAATTTTTTTTATTAACTTAAAATTAATCTGAATTTGTTGTTTCCGTGGCGCCACCTAGTGGAATTAATGACGACTTACGCCATATAGAGGGGTATCAATATAAATATCAAAACGAGGATATAACCTTTTACCATAGTCTCCGGCAGAATGTTTATTCGTTAGGGGAATAGTCGAATTTTATTTTGCTTTTTAAATTATGAAAATCTACCAATTACTAAATTTTCTGTGCGTATCTGAATTTTGTTGTTTCCATGGCGCTGACTAGCGCTATTGATGACGACTTACGACCACATATAGGGTATCTAAGATAAACACAAAAACGAGGATAAAACCTTTCACCATAGGTTCGGGAAGAATGTTATTTGTTAGGGGAACAGTCGAATTTTATTTTGCCTTTTAAATTATGAAAATCAACCAATTACTCAATTTTTTTGCTGATTTGTAAAATATCAAATTTTGCCACATTTCAAAATAATATCCGGGCCACAGGGAATAGATAGCAAAGTAATAACCGGTACTGAGAGGCTATAAGAACAAAAAGTAGGTCGGTACCAGAAGGGTTAAACAGTTATTTTTTTATTGATGTAGACAGTGGAGAGCGGACAAGCAAGTTTTCGGTTGCATAGAAAGAGAGATTAGGTGCTGTTTTGTCATCGAAGTGCCAGACTGACGTGTGATCACTTTGAATTTACAGGAGTATATAGAGAAATATATCCTTCCAGGCACAATGTCAGAGGGATGGGCGGCTTATGCCTATGCCAACAGAAACGAAATCAGAAACGGAATATACGAACACTCCTTTGAGGTCCATCAACAAAATATTATTTACCTATCTAAATGATGCTGGTGTCCACACACAGAATGTTGAAAACATGTTTTAAAGCATGTAATGCGCAAACTAAAAAGGCAGTTGGGCACAAAGGCAGTATTTTTTCATATTTACATAATTTCATGTACGGTACCGCAACCATTTTCATGGAGATTATATCTTTAAAAACTTAATAATTTCCTTTGGGGGAGGGGGTGTGTGAACTATGCATAATCTCAAACTCTACTATTTCCTATCAATGGACATCAATAAAAGAATAACTTTTTAAATAACTGTTTGTTTTTGTTCAGATGTTTAAGGATAGAGCCATTAGTAAAAAATTAGCTTCATACAAAAGTGATCAAATGCCACTTCCACCATGTCCAAAAAGTTTGTTTCAGTAACATGTTGGATTTTCATACCTCTGGGGTGGGGGGTCAAATATCTTGTTGTGGGGTAAATGTAAAATTTATAATTTAAATATAATCTTGTGAATAAATGGATGTAGAATCCATGAGTGTGTTTATTAATAAATAGAAAGTAAAAACAACAATAAATGAAGGGATCAAAGTCTTATGACATGTTGAATGTGAGGCTGTGTCTCAAACACAAAAATATATGGGGTGTAAGTTAAACCAGCCTCACCTGAACACAATAATTGCTATGTCAGTAATGAGGAAATCCATTCATTTATAGACATTATAATGTCACCTGAACACAATAATTTCTATGTCAGTAATGATGAAATCCATTCATTTATAGACATTATGATGTAGAAGGCAAAAAGAAAAGCCACCTTAAATTATTTTTAAAAATAATATCACAGATTATCTCTCCTTTTTGTAGCATGTGCAGACTAACTGCGCAGTGTGCATCAAATTACCAATACCCAACACACAGGATGTGACTTTTCAGACCTTGCATGTAACTCAGTGGTGTACCTTGAATAATAGTCTCCAAGGGTTAACTCCCAAAATTGTTCTCTCTAAACATCTGTTATATAGTTTTGGTGATTGACATTATCACAAGTGCCACCCTGTTCAGTGGCATACCAAAAAAAAAGGGGGGGGGGGGACCTTCTTCCTTATTCAACCCTTAAAATCATCCTAACTTTTATTAAGCATCTAATTCTAAAAATAGTATTAAATATATTTTTAAAAAAAGAGGTTTAATTTGTTACTTATGTGTTTGAACCAGCTTACTTGAAAAATAGAGTCAGTCAGTGATAGGTAAGTCATTCATTGGTTACACATTTTCTTATTTAAAACATGCAAATAAAATATAATTAATTTTTACTTTACAGTTTCAATGGGGTAAAGCTAATTGTATCAAAGGTAAAGATCCAGTCATCCATAAACTGTTATGGTTCTGCCAAATGGAGCTGACAAGTGACATTATTTAAAATGATGATGGTGCAAGTAAAATCCAATTCATTTTCATAACCTTAGTATTGAAAATCTCCGTGGATGATTTAAGCAGTAAAGTTCTAACAAAATAGTCAAGCACTATAATTATCCTTAAACTCAAAAGACTTTTCATCAACTGAAAAATCATAATGACAACCAAAATAATAAACAGGCCAGCAAAGCTTGGCGTTGAGATAAGAGGAATCAATCTTTTAGCACCTCTAGGCAAAGAGATGATAACAAAAATAAAAAATGATCTTTATCAGCACAGACTTTTGATATTTAAAAATCAGGGTGTGATAAGTGGAGAAGACCATGTTAAAATAAGTCAGTGGTTTGGAGACTTGGAATCAACATTTTACAAGCATCCAAAATCGCCTCACCCAGATGTGTTTAGAGTTTCAAATGATGAATATGAAGGTTGCAGAAATGTTGGAAGAACAGGTTGGCATATTGATGGCTCTTTCATGGAGAAACCTTTCAACTTTGCCCTCTATCACATGGTATCAGTTCCAAAAATAGGTTGTACTGGTAAGAAATTTTAACCCCTTGTGATTATTTTCTTTGTTTATCTGTTTTTAGCTATACAGCTAGTGCTTGACTTACACCCTATGCAACTTACGACCTTTCGAATTTACTACCAAAACCGCTAGCCCTAGTTCCATTGACTTCCCCAAGTGGGGCCAAAGCTTGTTGATTAGAGAAAGAAATTTATGATATGATTTAACTTAAATATTTTTTTATAACATCACTTCACATTACTGTACACATAGCATACTCAACTTACAACCAAATCGTGTTACGACCGGTCTGTCAGAACCGATCATGGTCGTAAGTCGAGCACTAGCTGTATTTATTAAAATTATTAGCCTATACACAAAAAGGTTGGAAATTAGGCCATGAATGATTTAATTTTATTATGGAGGAATTCTTTGTAACAGTCACATTTAGGACTAGTAGTAAAGTAGGCAGGAATATTTTCTCTAACAACTCTAAAAATAAATATTTGAAGGTCATGTTTTTTCAATACGGTAGTTCTATTGAAAAGATGTACAATTTACTTTCACACTATTTACACTCCAACCGCCAGCTGTTCATTGGTTTGATGGCTTAACCTTTTGTTACTTGAGATAAAGATTAGGGTTTTCTACCTTCAGTTAGTGAGAGCATTGGCTTTCTATTGGGGTTAGAGAATGCTTTAAAATATTCCTAAACCCCCTTTTAGAAGGTGTTGTAAAATTGTGTAGTGTACTGTTTTGATAATTTGTAGAGAAGCTTGATGAAAATGAAAGTATTTAGAGAATTTTGTTTTCTCTTTTTTCCTTTATCTATTGTTAACAACATATTTTTAGTTAAATCTTATAACACTATTATAAATCAATGAAGCATATTTTTTTTCATGAATGTTTTAAATAAAATTATTGAAGTCCTTCTATTTTTGTTATGTACGGTATTATTAAACTTTGGAATTTCATGTGTTGTTATGTTGATTATTTAATCCAGCATTTGTTGGTTTCAAGGAGCTGCTTATGTCAATATCATCTGAAAAAAGAGCATCTTGGGATAGGTTGTGGATGGTAGGAAATGGACATGACATCATTCACCCCTTGATTTACACTCATCCTGAAACTAAGGAACATGTGAGAAATAAGTGAATTCAAATATTTAGAGCTCTTAACTTATGCCAGACTTTTTTTCCCAACAATGCCTGAAAGTTGTACACATTGATATTAATATTTTGTTTTCTAAGTTAAAACAAATTATTTTGCCTTTAAAAAAATTGTTAAGTATCACTGAGCATTTCTTTGCAGGTGATGTGCTTCCATCTAGGGATGATTAGATGCTTTATATGGGATTATGGAACTCAAAATCAACGAATGACAGACGATAATGAAACGAGGCAAATTTTTCAGGAAATTCATGATGAAATAGTCAAAGACAATGAAAAGCTGGTTTATGAGCATCATGTAAGATTTTAATTATACATACCTAGAAAAACACAGATTGTGTAAATGTTTGTGTTGTCAATGTCAACCAATTACTAAATTAGATAAATGAATTAAAATTAAAAAAATACATTGTGTCCATTATTTTTATATTTTCCAGTGGGAGAGAGGGGATTTCATCATCTCTGACAACAGAGCAGTGGCCCATGAAGCCACTCCAGAGACACAATATCCAGTATCAATGGTTGGCCTACGAGTGCTGCACAGGACAACAGTTGCTGGGACAACAAAACCATTCAAATAAACAAGTCATTGAACCTATACTTTGGATTCACAGTTTTCCAGCCCACTGTCTTTATGACTTAGCTACTTGTTAATTTATTGATTGCTTTATGTCATCATCTCATTAAAAAATAAGAGTTTTCATTTCACTTTGTCAGTGTACAATTATATTGTTTTAAGGAATTATTATTGGAACTGGAATCTTTTGTTATTTACATTAAAATCCACAAATAAAAACATTCCAAACAAAAATATGGTCTTTTAAAATAATTTTAACAAAAAATACAGTTGTTGTTTAACAATATTTATTGAAAGGTTAATTCTGTGGTGCACTTTTGTTTGAAATTTTATAATTAAGTCAATAAGAAATGCTTCACTCAATGTTGAAGAAAATGCTGCATGCATATGAAGTGTACAAACAAATTTTTTAGGTATCAATTTTGTTAAAGTCAATAATTTTATAAATGTTTATCTTGCATAAAAAAATGTAATTCTAAACTTAAAATTAATTTTATTTTAAATCACTGTCGGTACTTTTTCCATTGAAATATATTCTGTATTGCCTTAAAAAGTAGAAGATCTTACTTGTGTTAGTCATTCAATGTTATTTTAAGGGACTAAACTCTTGTCTTGTCTGCTGAATTAGCATAAACTTCCTTTTAAATGTCCTGTCTTCCCATTTCAAACCTAAACATATCTAGTTTCGCGATTTCTTTTAGAGCTTGAAGTTGAAAAATAACGGTATTTAAGAAAAGATTTGTATGCTTGTAGAAAGTTATATTGTCTTTCATTGTTTTAAAATTTTTAAAAATTTTGTAAATAAATCAGTGCTTTTTTTAATGTGCAACAGAGCCGCTGGCATTGTGTCAATGCCAGATCTATTTTTAAAAAATGTCCATGTTGAGGTTAATTTGCAGGTCAACATTAAAAATTTGCAAATCTTTCCCGATTATAATCTGATTTGAGTAGACTGTAAATAAACCCTTCCACCCAAAATGTTGTGATGTAAATATGTGCTTTAAAATAGCTGTCAGCTCTCAGCCTCACACTAATATGTCATCACAGAGCAGAATTAATATGTCATCACAGAGCAGAACATTTTTTTAAATTGACAATCTCTCAGAAAAAAAGAAAGCAATTCTGAGTTTCTGTCATTAAAAAATATAAATGATTATTTTTATCAGTTTCTGTTGACAAATTTTTAGATCAACGAGTGTGAGTGTAATGAAATAAAAGTTTTATGTTTCATAATCCCAAATCATTTTAGAGTAATCAAAGAATGTCTCATCAGTGCAATATTAAAAGAATACCAGCAAGCATTTAGTTGTGTTTTCCTTTGTGCCTGTATCATGTAGACTGCTAAGATGTTGTTGGGTGGCATCAGATGTAGACTGATAAGATGTTGTTGGGTGGCATCACATGTAGATTGCTAAGATGTTGTTGGGTGGCATCACATGTAGACTGCTAAGATGTTGTTGGATGGCATCACATGTAGACTGCTAAGATGTTGTTTGGTGGCATCACATGTAGACTGCTAAGATGTTGTTGGGTGGCATCACATGTAGACTGCTAAGATGTTGGGTGGCATCACATGTAGACTGCTAAGATGTTGTTGGGTGAAATAACATGTAGACTGCTAAGATGTTGTTGGGTGGCATCACATGTAGACTGCTAAGATGTTGCTGGGTGGCATAACATGTAGACTGCTAAGATGTTGTTGGGTGGCATAACATGTAGACTGCTAAGATGTTGTTGGGTGGCATAACATGTAGACTGCTAAGATGTTGGGTGGCATAACATGTAGACTGCTAAGATGTTGTTGGGTGGCATAACATGTAGACTGCTAAGATGTTGGGTGGCATCACATGTAGACTGCTAAGATGTTGTTGGCTGGCAACACATGTAGACTGCTAAGATGTTGGCTGGCACCACATGTAGACTGCTAAGATGTTGTTGGGTGGCACCACATGTAGACTGCTAAGATGTTGTTGGGTGGCATCACATGTAGACTGCTAAGATGTTGTTGGGTGGCATCACATGTAGACTGCTAAGATGTTGGGTGGCATAACATGTAGACTTCTAAGATGTTGGATGGCATAACATTTAGACTGCTAAGATGTTGGGGGGTGGCATAACATGTAGACTGCTAAGATGTTGTTGGGTGGCATAACATTTAGACTGCTAAGATGTTGTTGGGTGGCATAACATGTAGACTGCTAAGATGTTGTTGGGTGGCATAACATGTAGATTGCTAAGATGTTGGGTGGCATCACATGTAGACTGCTAAGATTTTGTTTGGTGGCATCACATGTAGACTGCTAAGATGTTGGGTGGCATCACATGTAGACTGCTAAGATGTTGTTGGGTGGCATAACATTTAGACTGCTAAGATGTTGGGTGGCATCACATGTAGACTGCTAAGATGTTGTTGGGTGGCATCACATGTAGACTGCTAAGATGTTGTTGGGTGGCATAACATGTAGACTGCTAAGATGTTGTTGGGTGGCACCACATGTAGACTGCTAAGAGTTGGGTGGCACCACATGTAGACTGCTAAGATGTTGGGTGGCATCACATGTAGACTGCTAAGATGTTGTTGGGTGGCATCACATGTAGACTGCTAAGATGTTGGGTGGCATCACATGTAGATTGCTAAGATGTTGTTGTGTGGCATCCATGTAGACTGCTAAGATGTTGTTGGGTGGCATCACATTTAGACTGCTAAGATGTTGTTGGGTGGCATCACATGTAGACTGCTAAGATGTTGTTGGATGGCATCACATGTAGACTGCTAAGATGTTGTTGGCTGGCACCACATGTAGACTGCTAAGATGTTGTTGGGTGGCATCACATGTAGACTGCTAAGATGTTGTTGGATGGCATCACATGTAGACTGCTAAGATGTTGTTGGCTGGAACCACATGTAGACTGCTAAGAGTTGGGTGGCACCACATGTAGATTGCTAAGATGTTGGGTGGCATCACATGTAGACTGCTAAGATGTTGTTGGGTGGCATCACATGTAGACTGCTAAGATGTTGGGTGGCATCACATTTAGACTGCTAAGATGTTGTTGGGTGGCATCATATGTAGACTGCTAAGATGTTGTTGGATGGCATCACATGTAGACTGCTAAGATGTTGTTGGCTGGCACCCCAGGTAGACTGCTAAGATGTTGTTGGATGGCATCACATGTAGACTGCTAAGATGTTGTTGGCTGGCACCACATGTAGACTGCTAAGATGTTGTTGGGTGGCATCACATGTAGACTGCTAAGATGTTGGGTGGCATCACATTTAGACTGCTAAGATGTTGTTGGGTGGCATCACATGTAGACTGCTAAGATGTTGTTGGATGGCATCACATGTAGACTGCTAAGATGTTGTTGGCTGGCACCCCAGGTAGACTGCTAAGATGTTGTTGGATGGCATCACATGTAGACTGCTAAGATGTTGTTGGCTGGCACCACATGTAGACTGCTAAGATGTTGTTGGGTGGCATCACATGTAGACTGCCAAGATGTTGTTGGGTGTCATCACATGTAGACTGCTAAGATTTTGTTGGGTGGCATCACAATCCCATGGTCTCTAAACATTATACCACAACACAAGTTTAATATATTTGTTCAAAGTCAAGAAATCATGAGTGGATTTTTTTTTTAAAAAAAAGGTTTAAAGAGCTACTGTAATTAAATAAAAGTATGTCACAAGTACTAGTGTGCTCATGGGTTGAAATATGTTAGACAACGCATAGTAAATAGGTTAAGTGAGCTGCTTAAATGATGCAGTGAAAGTCCATGTCCTAAAGACGTTTGTGTCTGTTGGTTGAAACCTGTGTCTTAAAATAAGTGGGTATATATACTGTGACTTAAAGAGAATGATCAAGGAGATATCGAGAGCTTGAGGTACTAACCTCTTAGATATTTGAATAGAGAGAACATCCTTCTAGCAGGATTAGTCTGCTGAGGAAACACCTTATCCATATTTAGTCAAGCCTAGTCCACTATTGTGAAATGTTGCACAGTGTAAATAAACTGTTCAATATTCTTAACTTGGCGTTGGAGTTACTTGCTATTCGTAAACCCAACCACGGTTCATCTATCACTCAAGAACTTCAGTGACGAGACATATAATAGCTTGACATACCGCGAGTCACAAATATCTGACAGGCAAACAACAAACACCTTCATATTTGCACATAGATATTTACTGATAAAAATATTTTGTTCTCTGTGTTTATGGGCAGTGTGAATATCTGTAAACTCATTTCAAGTTAAAACATTAAAAGGTTATACACAAGAGAGAACCAAACTGGCTAATTAGGGTTGAACAAACTTTGGCACAAAAAGACCTACCCCGGCTCTCTGCACAATGACAGTAAAAAGACCTACCCCGGCTCTCTGCACAATGACAGTAAAAAGACCTACCCTGGCTCTCTGCACAACTACAGTAAAAAGACCTACCCTGGCTCTCTGCACAATGACAGTAAAAAGACCTACCCCGGCTCTCTGCACAATGACAGTAAAAAGACCTACTCTGGCTTTCTGCACAACTACAGTAAAAAGACCTACCCTGGCTCTCAACACAAATACAGTAAAAAGACCTACCCTGGCTCTCCGCACAACTACAGTAAAAAGACCTACTCTGGCTCTGTGCACAATGACAGTAAAAAGACCTACCCTGGCTCTCTGCACAATGACAGTAAAAAGACCTACCTTGGCTCTCTGCAGACTACAGTAAAAAGACCTAACCTGGCTCTCTGCACAACGACAGTAAAAAGACCAACCCTGGCTCTCTTCAGACTACAGTAAAAAGACCGACCCTGGCTCTCTTCAGACTACAGTAAAAAGACCTACCCTGGCTCTCTGCACAACAACAGTAAAAAGACCAACCCTGGCTCTCTGCACAATGACAGTAAAAAGACCTACCCTGGCTCTCTGAACAACGACAGTAAAAAGACCTACCCTGGCGGGATGTCTGGGTCAAGGGGTTAAACATTAAAAAATATTGGTAGTTAAAAACTTGGATTGGGTATTTTGTAAGGAAACTTTGGGAAAGTCATTAGTAAACTATTAGATCTAGATTTGACCCACGCAGAAACAATAAAATAACAGAAGTGAACAATACTTTTA
Source organism: Omphiscola glabra (assembly GCA_964017045.1). Lineage (NCBI taxonomy): Eukaryota > Metazoa > Mollusca > Gastropoda > Lymnaeidae > Omphiscola > Omphiscola glabra. The sequence goes on from OZ024796.1 coordinate 2,976,370, forward strand.
TGAACAAAAAACTTGATTAATACTTTTCTTGACTAGAAACTTAAGTTGTTGCCATGAACTTGATGGCAGTAGGTCATGAACTTGATGGCAGTAGGTTATGAACTTGATGGCAGTAGGTCATGAACTTGATGGCAGTAGGTCATGAACAGGATGCTAGGGCTGATTCTGACCAGGATCACTTAGGTCAATGGCAGTAGGTCATGAACTTGATGGCAGTAGATCATGAACTAGATGGCAGTAGTTTATGAACTTGATGGCAGTAGGTCATGAACTAGATGGCAGTAGGTCATGAACTAGATGGCAGTAGGTCATGAACTTGATGGCAGTAGGTCATGATCTAGATGGCAGTAGGTCATGAACTAGATGGCAGTAGGTCATGAACTAGATGGCAGTAGGTCATGAACTTGATGGCAGTAGGTCATGAACTTGATGGCAGTAGATCATGAACTAGATGGCAGTAGTTTATGAACTTGATGGCAGTAGGTCATGAACTTGATGGCAGTAGGTCATGAACTTGATGGCAGTAGGTCATGAACTTGTTGGCAGAAGGTTATGAACTTGATGGCAGAAGGTCATGAACTAGATGGCAGTAGGTCATGAACTAGATGGCAGTAGATCATGAACTAGATGGCAGTAGGTCATGAACTAGATGGCAGTAGGCTCTTCATATTGGACTGGATGATCGGTGTTTAGCTGAAACAAAAAGTACATTAAATATTTAAATCCACTGATGCAGAATAATTAAATGAACAAATTTATTTGTATTGTATTTTCGTTTTTTTCAAATAATAGCTTTTCTTTTTTTACCAGAGATGAATTTTACCAATTGAATTAAAGTCAGTCCAGGCCTAATGTATTCATAATGTGTTACATGTTATTTGTCCGTTGACAAGTCCAGGATCACTTAGGTCATTGAGAGTTGCCAGGGATGATTCTGACCAGGATCACTTAGGTCATTGAGAGTTGCTAGGGCTGATTGCGAGTTGCTAGTGCTGATTCTGACCAGGATCACTTAGGTCAATGAGAGTTGCTAGGGATGATTCTGACCAGGATCACTTAGGTCAAAGAGAGTTGCTAGGGCTGATTCTGACCAGGATCACTTAGGTCAATGAGAGTTGCTAGGGCTGATTTTGACAAAGATCACTTAGGTGATTTAAAGTTGCTAGGGCTGATTCTGACCAGAATCACTTAGGTCATTGAGAGTTGTTAGGGATGACTCTGACTGTGGGGTCCCAAATTATGTACAAAGACAATAATCAGACTCCTGAGAAATACATGATGTTCCCATGGAGTAAATGTCACCAGTTAGAACACCATGGACCTACATAATGTATGCCTTGATGTTCATGGACACCATTTGGAATACCACTGATCTAACATGTGACATAACAGAACATCTGACTTTAAAGAAGAAAAAAAACTTTCAACATTGACATTTTAAGAATTGCTTTCTTACGACAGGTGGCTATAACTGTGCTGCCATGGCAACTAGACACAGACACAACCTCAAACGGCTCTTCATCTTTAGGGAACTGAATGGGTCCAGGGAGGTGACTCTCTTCAACTGGTCGGCCGAGACGACCCCGAGATGACTTCCCCCATGTATATACTTCATTATCTGTCAAATTAGAAATTGTTTTTGTTTTCAAATAGTTTTTCTTGAACGAATTAACACAGCCAAACTATTATATATGAGATCAGTTCTTAAACTGGGGATTTACCAGCACCAATAATAGGCTTTCATCATGTAGTAAAAAGAACAGAAGAGGGTATGGGGTGTCATCAAAAAGATTTGTTTCAGGGGAGAGTTAAAGTAAAGTTTAAGAACCCCTGAAATGTGACAATGCCTACCAGTTGAAACAGCCACCGTAAAAATGTCACCACAGGAGATCAAGGCCACCTTGTTTTGTAACAATGTTACATGTTTTGGTTTTCTGTTGCCCGGCTCAGTCTCCACACCCAACTGTCCAAACTGGTTAGAACCAAATGTGTAGCAATCTCCATCAACTGCCGATTTGAGAATTTGATGTTTAATGGTTCTCAGACATTAAAAAGACACAGGTTTCTTAAAAAAAAAAACATATTTTCTGTTGCCTTAAAGCAGCGGTTCTCAACCTGTGGATCGCGACACCTTTGGGGGTCCAAGGACCCTTTCACAGGGGTCACCTAAAACCATCGGAAAACACATATACTCTAAAGTTATGAAGTAGCAACGAACATAATTTTATGGGTTGGGGGTTGCCACAACATGAGGAACTGTATTAAAGGGTCACAGCATTAAAAAGGTTGAGAACCACTGCCTTAAAATAAGAATATTTTACTTTGTCTTGGTCACTCAATGTTATTTAAAATATTAAAATAACATATAACAAACTTCAAATTTCGCCGGAGTTTGAACTGATTAATGCTGAAGATCACAGGTTGCAGACTAGGGGTTGCAGACCACGGGTTGCAGACCATGGGTTGCAGACCACAGGTTGCTGACCACAGGTTGCAGACCACAGGTTGCAGACCACAGGTTGCAGAGCACAGGTTGCAGACCAGGGGTTGCAGACCACGGGTTGCAGGCCACAGGTTGCAGATCATGGGTTTCAGACCATGGGTTGCAGACCACAAGTTTAATATATCTGTTTGGTATTATTTAGAAAATAAAGCGATGTGTTGCTACTGCCTTTTGAGAAAAATTTAAACTTAGTTCAATGTCTTATGAAACACTTTATAGTGCAGGTAATGTAATAGGCTTTGAAAGCACGTGTGAAATCATATGTAGGCCTATTTCTTTAGAGATTATTTAGATACTTTTAGCTGCATTTTTTTTACCTGTGACATGCATTTGTATGTCTGTATTTGTATGTCTGTATTTGTAAGTCTGCATTTGTATGTCTGTATTTGTATGTCTTCATTTGTATGTCTGTATTTGTATGTCTGTATTTGTATGTCTGTATTTGTATATCTGTATTTTATGTCTGTATTTGTATATCTGTATTTGTATATCTGTATCTGTACATCTGTATTTGTATATATGTATCTTTACATCTGTATGTCTGTATTTGTATGTCTTTATTTGTATGTCTGTTGTTGTATATCTGTATATGTATGTCTGTATTTGTATGTCTGTATTTGTATGTCTGTATTTGTATGTCTGTATTTGTATATCTGTATCTGTACATCTGTATGTATGTATTTGTATGTCTGTATTTGTATGTCTGTATTTGTATATCTGTATCTGTATGTCTGTAGTTGTATGCCTGTATTTGTATGGCTGTACAACAAAATCAGGAGGCCTTAAGACTTGACTCTAATTTAGCTTGTGAATGGGTAAGTAAGTAGAATCTCACCCAACAACAAACAATGGAGGAACACACATATACAGTTCACAAGCATATATTTTGTTATGACACTTTAAATAAGGAAAAAAGTGACAAATTTTACCAGTAACAATGGCTGAATGTGATGTGCCGAGAGCAACCATCTTGACTTGGATATTAGAGATGGGAGATGATGAGACAGGGATAAAACTGGTGGATTCTTCCATTAGGCTTTCCACAACGTCATCAGAAGTAATCTGGTCAAGTGCAAGTTTGTTATACCTGAGGAGACAACAACAGGTCAGGAACATTTTGATGGAGCTAAATTTAAATAGTATTGAAAGAACATTAATCACCTCTGCTTCTACTCTGCCTTATTAAGATTATGTTATATTTAAACTATCACATCAACGCATCGCATTTATTCAGCTATCTTCTTTATAAAGCATCATGTTTATTCAGCTATCTTCTTTGCTTCTACACTGCCGTATAAAGATTATGTTATATTTAGACTATAACATCCAAGCATCACGTTTATTCAACTATCTTCTTTATAAAGCATCACATGAAAAAGTTCAGCAATAAAAACATTTCTAAGGATATAATTTAATAATAATTAAGCTATTTTTATTTTTAAAAAGAACTGGAAATTGAACAATTTGTTGGGGATAAAATCCCTAGAATTATTGTGAACAATTCAAACATTAAAAAATTTAAACTACCAGCCAATAGAAAAATAGGATGTTTTATTTTTTAAAACTTTATTTATTTAATTAAAATTTTGGTATACTGTCTTTTTATTCCCTCCCTTGATGTGTTGTTTGACCTTTGCATGCCAAGATGACCAATGCTTTATACAACGGAGAGTATGCAAGTGGCCTGACTGTCCTATTTTTGCCTGGAAAGTTTGCCACATATGGGACACACAATGTTGTGTGTCCTAGTTGGATTCTGCTTTTGCTTTCTTTGGGCTTGAGTGGTGCACTTATTCTCTGAGGATTGTGCTCCAACAGTGAGTCTGCCTCGCCAGCTTGTACAATCCAACAGTGACTCTGCCTCGCCAGCTTGTATGATCCAATACTGAGTCTGCCTCACAAGCTTGTACAATCAAACAGTGAGTCTGCCTCGCCAGCTTGTACATTCCAACAGTGAGTCTGCCTCGCCAGCTTGTACATTCCAACAGTGAGTCTGCCTCGCCAGCTTGTACAATCCAACAGTGAATCAGCATCACCAGCTCGTACAATCTAACAGTGAGTCTACCATGACAGCTTGTAAAATCGAACAATGAGTCTGCCTCGCCGCCAGCTTGTACAATCCATGAAAAGTGTTTACCATAATTAAAAAAATACAAATGTTTTCTCATAAATGAAATGGTATTAATTTAAAACGATATATTACCTGTTACTTCCTGAACAAAGCAGTGTATGTTCCAGGGTTAGAATAACAGAACAGTCCATGCCACAATGGACAAAACAAGGGTGAGCATCTCCTGGTATGTTCACTGGTTTAGGTGATGTGGTTGAATCATAGTTACCCAAACCAAGCCGCCCTGTTCAACAGTTTGAGAATCAATGAAATCATCTAAACACAAAAAGCAACATCTATCCTCAAATCTTGAAATGTGTGCCTCAATATTTAAGACACAATTCACATTTTAAGTGATGAACATTTATCTGCTAAATCTTTTAAATAGTTCACGTTACTAACTTTCCACTAAAAGTTTAATTCACCTTACTTATTATTATTATTATTATTACAGTGGTCTTATGTAGCGAGGTACCCCAGCCTAGGGCTGGGCTCACCGTGCTGCACATAAAATTATTAGCAAACATAATCATGACATAAAAAATACATACATTTATTTAATTAAGAAACAGCTGTATAAAAACAAAAAATATATATTCACCCCGCCCGACCCCGACTATTTACATGCCAAGCCATGGAGGCCACCCAGCAGCATCGTTTATCGGTCAGAGGGGAGTGGGAATCAGTCCACTTACTTAAGGGGGGAGGTACACCCAGAACATAGGTCGACTACTAAAAAATTCACCAAAAAAAAACGATTGAAGTTACAAGTGTCAAATTTGCACTGAAGCTAGAGGAATAGCCATTCTACCATAATAACACAAAAAATAACCATTAAAAAGTAATACATAATAGTTTGCTTATATTGGAAAAAAGAAAAGAAAAATGGGATGTTGAAAATTGGCATGTCAGACTAAAAAAATTAGATAGAATGTTTTAAGCTCAAATTTATTATACTTTTTTAACCATATAGAAATATGGATTAGCTATGGCATGAACTAAGAAAAATGTGATAAATTGAATACTTTTGATATCACAGGATCCCAAAGTAACATAATTTTGAAATTTTAAAATCAAATTTTGATAAATTGTAAAATGTGTAATTATTAATATATTGTAATATGCTTAGTTGCTGCCATAGACAATTATATTATATAGCATCATGCAAAATTTCAAACAAATTGGTTGACATTTAAAAAAGTTATCATTTTTTATGTGAACTAAATGTCGAAATTTTGTGAATGAACACGCATTAATTTTGTTCATAAAGTACATGAATTCTTTAATTTTAATGACCCCCTGAAAGATAAGGATATCATTTAGCTTCAACTTTTGACTCTTCTAACCCTAATTTAAGCCTTCTTCTGGTTCTTTTAGCTTCTAAGGACTTGGTTTTTTTGTTTTTGTGCTTTCGATCCGCATAGCGCCAATCGTAATAAAATAATTGAAAGTAAACAGACCAAGGGAAAGCTGTAAAAATCTTAGAGGAGCCTCCTATTTTGTGGATCCATCATTTAAAAGAAGGCTTGCTAATGCCACATCAATGTTGACAGCTCTTAAACCATTATATTTGTTCTTAGGGCACATTTTCAATATAGTACTATTCATCGATTCGTTCGTATTTTGATTATAACTATCTAGATATTTACTAAATATACTTGGATGTGAAAGGTATACAAAATTGGCCTAATTAAACTCATTGCTGACTACTGATACTGATTCACTTTTATTATAATAAACATTTAAAATTAATCTTCACTTTAATCTCAATGAGAATCATTTACTCCATAGATGTCTTTCAATTTAATTTCTGCCCTGTTCTGGGTGGGCGTGGCATATGGTGTTTCAAGAACACTACACTTGGGTATTTTAATTTTAGTCAAGCCAAGGGTAATTCATCTTGAACTTGAACGATTGAATCAATTCAGATTGTTTTATTTTATTTCCATTTTAAATCTCCACATTGGGACCAATATTAGGCTTAATATATCTATTTTTATGAAACATTCGTTTCTTTGAATATTTGCTATCACTAGGCATTGTATAAACAAATTATAAACAAATATTAAAACAATTATAATGTTCACAATTTTTTTTGGTTTATTTCTATGGAAGCTGCCATATTTAAAAGGACTGATCATTGTATTAAACAATTATTGGGGAGGTCATCATTGTTTTAAAATAATTAATTCAGAAAAAGTATAATGATTTTTATTTTTTTGGGGGTAATTTCTGATACTACCCCTTCTAATAAAAAATTCATAGCTCAAAAACTATTTAACATAAATTAAAAATAATTACACGTAATTGTGCAGAATTGAATACACTTTAATTTGATATCAATGATTATTGCTAAATCGAAAATTAGCCTTTTTCCATTTTTCTCGGTGTACCTCCCCCCTTAAGTACTTACTTTCCACTAAATGTTTAGTTCACCTTACTTACTTTCCAATAAGTGTTTTATTTACCCCCACCAAACAAAATTTAAAGATATGAGGTTATCAATGAGAGTTTACCATTATCCCCTCTGCCCCTGAGGTTAACGATGAGAGTTTACCATTATCCCCTCTGCCCCTGAGGTTAACGATGAGAGTTTACCATTATCCCCCCCTGCCCCTGAGGTTAAGGATGAGAGTTTACCATTATCCCCCCTGCCCCTGAGGTTAAGGATGAGAGTTTACCATTATCCCCCCTGCCCCTGAGGTTAAGGATGAGAGTTTACCATTATCCCCTCTGCCCCTGAGGTTAAGGATGAGAGTTTACCATTATCCCCCCTGCCCCTGAGGTTAACGATGAGAGTTTACCATTATCCCCCCTGCCCCTGAGGTTAAGGATGAGAGTTTACCATTATCCCCCTGCCCCTGAGGTTAAGGATGAGAGTTTACCATTATCCCCCCTGCCCCAAGCAAAGACTTCATGTTCATTAGTAACAGCCAGGACATGGGATGCTCCACAGGAAACTTGAATGACCTCATAGCCTAAGAGAGCTTCAACTATTTTGGCCTGCAATGTCAAGGATTAAAAAATAAATTTACAATTGATAAGTATTTAATTCAGCGGTTCTCAATCTGTGGGTCAGGACCCCTTTGGGGTTCGAATGACCCTTTCCCAGGGGTCGCCTAAGATCATCGGAAAACTCATATACTAACAGTTATAAAGTAACAACGAAAACAATTTTGTGGTTGGGGGTCGCCGCAGCATTAGTGGCTCTATTAATGGATCGCGGCATTAGGAAGGTTGAGAACCACTGATTTAATTGAAGAATTCAAACTTGTTCATAGTTCTATCTTGTCTTTTTAATCACAGCTTGCTATACTTTGTAAACATTTTACTTACACAAATTGTTTGTCCCCTATTAAGGTAAAGTACACAACATATAAGAATCTGAATGACCTCAACAGTTCTGAGCAACTGTTCTAAGGCCTGGTATCTATGTCTCAACAGCTCTGAGCAACTGTTCTAAGGCCTGGTATACTGTTCTAAGGTCTGGTATTTATGTCTCAACAGTTCTGAGCAACTGTTCTAAGGCCTGGTATTTATGTCTCAACAGCTCTGAACAACTGTTCTAAGGCCTGGTATCTATGCCTAAAGACAACATGAGCAACTGTTCTAAGGCCTGGTATCTATGGCTAAAGACAACATGGCCACATTTTCGTACTTATGTAAGTAAACACAACCTGCAGCATTGTTTTTGACATATACTAATGTCAGAGACATTTTAAACAGGCTTTTAATGTGTTCAACCATCTACCTAGCTCAATTGTGCATTCATGGTATTAAATATTTTGAATTCATTAATCATTATTTAAATAAATTTCAACTTAAATTATAAGCTGACACAATAAGACAGCAAGTCTGACTTCAGAGAAATCATCAAAATAATAGAAGATCAATACCGCCGTGAACTCGACAACGATTGAAAGCTTCAAGGCCGCCCTGGCATCTGCTAGGAGCCGTTAGATTGGCAACATCGCTTCCCCAACCGTTGCACATATGCCAGTATATGGATGCAGCAACGTACCGAACCAGAACCAGAATAACTCACTATTTCATAGGCAATTTAGTCAGTATTAACATGAGCATTCTGCAATTCATTTGTTTAAAACATTTTATATTTACCTGTGTTACATCATTACAATTGCCATGACCCAGGCATCCGTTTGCACCACTTCCAAATGTCATCAGGATGCCACGATCTGGAATGTAATGTTTTCCGATTTAGATTTTTACTCAAATCCAGCATAAAAAGAAATATCATGTTATGCACCACAGCCAATTCAGCATTGTCAGGATAACAACAATATTATTTGTATTTTTGAGGAGCACCTTTTCACCAGCTGTGCTGTAAGTGAGGAGCACCTTTTCATCAGCTGTGCTGTAAGCTGGTGGAGTGTTTTGTTTCTGTATTTGAATTTATATTTTTATAGATATTTGATAATATAATTAAAGTGAGTATTGTTTGTATCACTAGCTTTGGCGTCTTTCTCTTTGCATGATGATTTTTTTCCTCAGTCCTTTGTTAGCTATTGTTTATTCAAAAAGCCACTCAACACAGATTAAATTTTTTAAACATTAATGGTACGTAACAATATGGGCAGCAAATTAACAGTAACGAGAAACAGGTTACTGGCGTAAAATTACTGTGGTCATTATTACACCTAGGAAACAGATTATTTTTGTAACGATTCTCTTCTCACCTGTCAGACAAGCTGTGAACAGGTCACCGCATGCCACATGCTGTATTGTTACGGCCGCCTGACCCTCCAAAAATCGAGGTATGAAAGTGGGTGTGCCATTATCAGTGGAGCCCGGGATGTAGCTGTCCGTTCCCATGGTTTGAGGCTTAAAATAATCGTTGAAATTTTTTGACATTTACATTTTCTAAGCTTTCACTACCACATGCTGGGCAACGCCAATGCTCATCTAGGAAAACAATGTTAAAATTTCAATCAATTTAACTCCATTTCATTTTTAATAAAAATGTTTCACCTTACCTCCCAAACAAAAAGTCTGCCATTTTTTGTGACCGCAGCTCTCTGTGTCCTCCCTGTCGACACCAAAACCACTTGAGTTTCCATGCTGGGCAGAGGTAGTTTTGTGGGCACACTAATGCCCCCACCCCAGCAAAACACAGAACTTAAGGGCTGTGGCTTGCTTGAAAGGCCCTCTGGAATTAAAAATATGTTTCTGTATTTTTGTGTCTTGTTTGACTCAAAAAGTTATTTGGAAATAGTATGCACTTAAATATTTTGGAGACTTGCATTCTCACAAGCTTAAAATAAGCAGATACAATGTGAATGTATCTTTTTATGTACCTCTTGATGTTGCATTACCACGAGCTGATAACCTCCCCCTGCCTGTGCCTTGAATACTTGATAAAGGGCGGTTAATCCTAGAAAACAAAAATATTAGTTACCATATATTTGTTTCAGTTCCATCTTAAAATGGTTAATTTCATGTTTTTAACAAGTTATTTATGGTAAAGTGGCCAATCGCGCACAGGCATGTACATTCGATTAACTGTACCTGACACATGGCACTTTGCCCATGTCTGTGTGCAAGTTCATGATTGTGTTGATAATGATTGGTTGAGCCATGATCTGATTGATGGTGGGCCGCTTGTTGGGGTCAAGGTGCAACATGCTGAGGATCAGGTCTCTCAAATGTGGACTGTACCGAGATGAGATTGGAGAAAAGGTGCCCCTCATGATTTTCAAAATCAAAGCTGGCAAGTTCTGAGCATAAATGATAAAAAATCAGCCAACTGCTCAGCTGTGCATGCTGCAGCTAGTTTCACATAGGAAATGAAAGCAAGGTGATGGTCACAATTTGCAATGAATTATGGGAATGCTTTGTTGGCAAATACAACAGAAAATAATAATTATGGAGGGGAAAAACAAATTTAATTGATAAAATTATCTTCTGTTTATCTGTATGTCCCATTAAATCTATTACATCCCCTTTGCCCAGGATCACATGACATTGTCTTCCAGAAAGAATTTAGGCTTACTTTCATAGGTCCATTCTGTGAAATGAAGGGGTGCAGACAGGAAGAGAGTTGAAATTTAGCAGAAAAGAGATCGAGTGAGAGAGGGGGATAGACAAAGGAAAAGAAAGTGTTAGATGGAGAATATTAATTTTTTAATTTGAGGGGGGGGGGGGGGGGGAATGCAACATCTTCAATATGCTTCAACTTCAAGCCTATGTATTATTTTAAAAATTTAACTAGAAAACAAATGAAATAAATAAAACCAAAAAAATATATAATAAATAAAGATAATTTATAAAATGCAGAAAGTCAAACAATAGTTAGATATGTTTAAAGGCATAACATAACACTGAACTCACAGCAGCCTCAAAAGCCCTTTTCAGACTTGCCAGCTCATATAACACACAGCCGAGGGCCCAGATGTCACTCTTCTGGTTATATCTTAGTCAAAGTTAAGTTCACATAGCTTTCAAAACTAAAACAAATTAAACAATAAAACAGCTGCTTCTCAAATTAACTTCCCATTGACAAGTGCATGCATTTTTATTTTATTCAAATAATTTTTCCTTCACTCCCTGAGAAACTTGATCTCTAAAAAAGGAATATGCTTTCAAATAAGCTAAGAAAACTTCCACAGAGTAAATAAGTTATAGAAAATATTTGAAAGATACGGTTTCCCTTCACATAACTCTGGTGAAATATAACATGGAGTTCCAACAACCTGGAGAAAAAGATCAATAATTGTTTGTCTCACCATAAAATTTGCATGATATACCTTATCTGAATTAATTCACTAATAAGTTATCAATGCCTTTATCTTTAAGTGGCGATTAACAATATAATTGATTAATCTCTATTGCTAGATGAAGCCATTGGTGACTTTCAGCATTAATAGTAAGGTTTAAATTTTTGTACTGTCCCCTAGTTACAATAATGCAATTCTATTTGACCAATGTAAAATGCGTTTACTGTAAAACCAAACCTCAGCCAACTTATTGTGTATGCCAACTTACTGTGTATGCCAACTTACTGTGTATGCCAACTTACTGTGTATGCCAACTTACTGTGTATGCCAACTTACTGTGTATGCCAACTTACTGTGTATGCCAACTTACTGTGTATGCCTTACTCTTGCTGCTGAGAACTTTAGAAATACCAAAGTCTCCTATTTTGACGATTTCCTTTTTCTTGTCCAGTAAGATATTTTGTGTTTTGAGGTCCCTGTGTAGAATTTGTTTGGAGTGGACATGCTGTAATGACAGCAGCATCTGAGCAAGGAATTTCAGAATTTCCTGTGCAAGTTTTAAGAAAATGTATTAAATTTGTATTTAAGTTGAATTGTATTTTTAATTGTAGAAAATGGTCAACAAGTACAAAGTGATGTAAGACCATGAAGGCACCATGCAAGTTTCACTTTTTTCACTTGAAAAGTCTGTGCATAGTGGTAGCCACACATTTTTTCACTTGAAAAGTCTGTGCATAGTGGTAGCCACACATTTTTTCACTTGAAAAGTCTGTGCATAGTGGTAGCCACACATTTTTTCACTTGAAAAGTCTGTGAATAGTGGTAGCCACACATTTTTTCACTTGAAAAGTCTATGCATAGTGGTAGCCACACATTTTTTCACTTGAAAAGTCTATGCATAGTGGTAGCCACACATTTTTTTACTTGAAAAGTCTATGCATAGTGGTAGCCACAAATTTTTACTTGAAAAGTCTATGCATAGTGGTAGCCACACATTTTTTCACTTGAAAAGTCTATGCATAGTGGTAGCCACACATTTTTTACTTGAAAAGTCTATGCATAGTGGTAGCCACACATTTTTTTACTTGAAAAGTCTATGCATAGTGGTAGCCAAAAATTTTTTACTTGAAAAGTCTATGCATAGTGGTAGCCACACATTTTTTCACTTGAAAAGTCTATGCATAGTGGTAGCCACACATTTTTTACTTGAAAAGTCTATGCATAGTGGTAGCCACACATTTTTTCACTTGAAAAGTCTATGCATAGTGGTAGCCACACATTTTTTCACTCAATTATTCGTTATAAATGAGGTCAATTTTTTCAACTGGAAATTACTGCCAAATGCCTACCTTATTTACTTTTTAGAAAAGCATCATGCATCTCATATATGGTTGAACACAAAATAACACGAGCACCAAAAAAAGGAAGGAGATTGGAAGGTAGGAAAGTACTTCATTAGAAATATAGTTAAATTTGTGGAAAAACACACTGAACATTGTAGTTTATAGCCAATAGTTATATAAGAATTAATAATTTTGGTTAAAGAATTTATGTTTTCCGATAAGTATAAAAAATTTAGAGAGATGATCAAATAAAATTGAAGAGCTCCTTATGCAGCCATCATCCATACAATATAACCTTATAATGTTTATTTAGCATGCCACAAGACTTGAGTACAACATGAGGATGAGTCTGCCTTGCATGTTAAGAATGGACCTGGTGCACCACACAAAAAGAGGTTCTTATAATGGGTGGAAAAACATTTGCACCAAACATGACATGGAACGCATAAAGAGCACAGTGAGACACAAAAAACAACTTGACTATTTCCAGTTGTCTTTACTGATTCTTGCCACTGGCTCAAAATAGGCAAGAACAAGAGAGTGAGTCTGCAAAACTGTGCAACTCACCCTCACTTTAATCAAAATAAAGCTTATGTAAAGGCTAGCAACTCTAGGTGTCTAAGCTACCCTATTTGTGACCCCCTTTGTTTACCTAAATGAAAAAGGAAGTCAGCAAAAATGCTTCAAAGAAAAAAGCAAAAACTCCCCTGAAGTGGTCAAACATTAAAAAAAATCAAATAAAAAATGCTAAAAGTTGTGGCCTGGAATGTGAAAAATTTGATGGATAACTTCAAAGCAAATAGACCAGAGTTACCAGAAGGCATCAACCACCATTTGATGACACTTCAGCTCCCTCTATTCAAACATAAAGGAGCCACACTATAAACTGCCTATGTTATATTAAGGAGACACTAATAACTGCCTATGTTATATAAAGGAGACACTAATAACTGCCTATGTTATATAAAGGAGACACTAATAACTGCCTATGTTATATAAAGGAGACACTAATAACTGCCTATGTTATATAAAGGAGACACTAATAAGTGCCTATGTTATATAAAGGAGACACTAATAAGTGCCTATGTTTTATATAAAGGAGCCAAACTCATAAGTGCCTATGCTCACATGATGACACATTCCAAGAAAACCAAAAACTTTTTATGAAGAACTAGACAATGTCATATCAAAAGTTACAAAATCAGAGAAGCTCTGGGACTTCAGTGCCAGAGTTGGAACAGACCATCAGATATGGGAAGGGACTATCTCAAGACACGGAAAGTGTTGCAGCAATGCTTTACTGCTCCTAAACAAATGCACGATGAATAATCTCACTAACACCTACACACTCTACCGCCTCCCCCCAGGAAAAATGACTTCCTGGATACTTCCATGTTCAAAACACTTGCACATGATGGACTATGTCATCACCATAGAAAAATGACATAAAAGATGTTAGAGCAGTGATTCCCAAAGTGGTCTATATTGACCCCCAGGGGTTGCCGACAACTTGCAAGGGGTCCATGTCCGTGAAAAAAAATTGAGGGTCCATGAGATGAAAATGGGGTCAACGATAGTGGATCTCATGTAAGCAGGTCGGGACTTCTATTTTGGCATTCCATGAAGTCTGTAGACAAGTTTTCTGGGTGGGGATGGCTGTGTACTTCCCAGCTGTATGTCGTGGGATGTAGAGTCCTAGAAACTTGCAGTACAATGTGATGCAGGCTCACAGTTTGGTAGGTGGATGTATAGCACTGGGCAGTCTTCTCGGAATCAGGTTGCTGCATTATCATCAAATCCAGCTGCTTAGGTGCTGCGGCTTCTTGCAATATTGCAACCAGAGAATTTGTAAAAGAAAAAGGAGTCAGACCTAGTTGGAAACAGCTGATATCTGCGTCAGGATGAATTATAAATGGGCTATCAAGCCTGATTTTTCTTCTCAGATGGTACTGTTTATCAGTGATTCAATGATAAAAATATACAAGAGAAAAGGTCTTTTCTTGACAAAAATAATGGCATTCCTATAAGATATGGAGCAGACGTTAGGCTATTGAATTTTAGGATAATAATTAATGGACTTCATTCAAGTTGTGCAAATGAAATAGCAGAACAAGGTATGTTAAGTTTGAGTAATAGACAGGAGAATAACATTTGGATGTTCCGGCTTAGAGCCTTCATCAGCAAACAAAACAAATAGAAGTAAGACAAGTAACAGAGCACAGTAAAAAACTTTAGAGGTCTCCTATTTAGTTGCTGGAAGTAAGATTACAGGAAGTGAAAGAATATAAATATTGGTGCTACGAAAAAAAAGGTAGATTATCTTAATGGACCAAAATATTTAGGGATACATAAAATTTTAGGAGACTGCAAAGCCATTACAAACACTAAAGAAAAGGTTATTCAAGACTTTTTTTTGTTGATTAAAGCATCTTAAATGCAAGCTTGGAACTGAAAATGCAGAAAATACTTGATTGCTTTTCTAAGGCCTGTGATAACTATGGCCTCACCATGAATATGGAAAAAACAGAGTGGACAGTGTAAAGCAGACATGCCAGACAACAGAACCATCTTCCCTAGGGCTGTTTACAACAACTTTTTGGCATAAGGTGGCAGGACAAAGTCCCTGATACAGAGGGTCTACAAAAGTCTGACTTAACAGCATCCACGTTTTTATAAAAAAAAGGACAAGCCAGATGGCAGACGTCCAAAATAAATAATATAATGTTCAGTGAAAAAATACTTTAAAGATTGTTTAAAAGCTCTACACAAATCTATGGACATGGACCTGAGTTCATGGGAAACATTTGCTTGAATCGTACAAGCTGGTGAGGAAGACTGACTAGTGAGGAAGACTCACTATTGGAGCACAATCCTAAGAGAGTAAAGCCACGGCTCATGCCAAAAGAAAGGGCACAGCAAGGAAAAGCAGAATGGCCTCCAATCCTTCTAGGACCCCCAGAACATGTGTGTACAACATCTGGGAAAGCTTTCCAGGCACTGTGTCCAATATAGACTTGGTCATCTTTGTAAATGAAGGAAAAACAACAATATAATACTGAATTTAGAGTTAAGATATATTTTTTTTTAAATAATAAATATCTTACTTCTTCTTCTAGCAATATACCATTTCTGCTCTGTAGAAAGTCCAGTAATGTTCCACCTAAAATTAAATTGAAATAAACCATAATTATATCAAAATTTTAGGCCACTGGAAATAACTACCATACATTTAGTTATTTTTTCCCCAAACAATAAAAGAAAAAGGCCCTAACCTTGTGCATATTCCATGACAATCATTAAGGCTTTGTCTTCTAGGAAGTTTTCAAAATATTGGATAATGTTTGGGTGGTGAAGCATAGATAGAACCTTGACTTCATTCAGTGCAGCTTGGCGTTCATCTTTGGTCATCTGCTCCACTGGTATCTGTTTGATGATGACATTCTTTCTGTCACTCAGATGGACACATAAATGAACAGTTCTGTAAAAAGATAATAACACCTGTTATGAAATTGTTGTTAAAATATGGACATAACATTTTAATCTTAAACTGGGTTATAGTGAAATTATATATATGTTACTTTATAACAAGTTTGGTAACATTCTACAGATATGCTATAGCATGGGACTTTTTGTTTCAGAATGTTTGTTCCCTCAATGCCTCATGCAATGATACCGATCCTCCTTGAGCGCCTCCCCAGGTGGTGGATATGGGAAATAAAATACTCAGAGTGGACCAAAATTAGAACCTACTGCAGGACTAACAACCGGTCATTTAAAAAAAAAAAATCATGAAAGTTATTGAAAGCCAAACAACAAAATAAAACCCGGACTGAGTCTAATGGAATTCGACCTATGCCTGGATGTGGACATGATTTTTGGATTGCAACTTGGAATGTACTAAGCCTGATTTGAACAGGAGCCTTAGCCATCCAAATAGATCAACTAGTTAAATATATAATTTCTATTGCTGAATTGCGAGAAATTTTATGGAAAAATGCAAACATCCTCAAGATAAAGAATTACCCCATATTTTATAGTGGCAACAATACTTATACTCTTGTAACGAAATCTAATGTGAAGAGACAAAGCGTCTGTGCATTCATAGGTTTTAAACCAGAGAATGAACAAGCTTCCAAAAGGAAGAGATGAGGCGACTACACTTGACACATTTGTGTCTAGGGGCTAGAAGACAGTAGGCAATAGACACTATTGCCTACTGTCTTCTAGCCCCCTGCTCATAATACCATCGCTGAGTAGCCCTTGCAACAAGAAAATATTCTCTTCAATACCAGGCATAGAATCATCGCGAATCCTCTCTAATAAATAGGAGCCAGAATGTTCAATACATGATTGTGGGCCCTTAAGATATAGAAAAAGAAGAAGATTAAAGACTGTGCTCTTTGCGTGTGCACGGAAATACGCTAATGGTTTCCTTTCCGTAAGCAATTATTTATGAGACAAATGTGACGTAGTATGAGTATGCAATTTTCCAAAGATACAGTGTAGCTGTACAACATATTTTAAAACACATTTTTTGGACATTTTTGGACATGAGTTGAGTGGTTTCAAAGTACCTACTTCATACCGGAACAACACGATTTTTGAATAACCAATGACGCTGAAGTGGTCGATTACCAAAGTTAATTCCAAAAGTAAACAAAACATTTAATTTAGTTCAAGTGACAAATGCAGAACAACTGGCTGGCGGGCAGGTGACTTAAGAGATCCTCTTTTATGCACCAGGTCGTGGACTTGAGTGGACAGTCGACCTGCCCCACAATAGAGAATGCCTGACTCTAATCCCAGTCAATCCGCCATATGCTGAACATTCACATCCCTCCATACATTTTGCCTTGACCGATGCAGCAGTGTCGAAGTGCAGCTCTGAACATGTTCAAAAAGCGACTGCCCTTGAGACCATGGCTATGTATTCCAACATACCAGTGAAAGTGTTCACGGCGGCTCTGCCAATCTAAGAGAAAGAACTGCAGGATATGGTGCTCTCATACTAGATCCAACAGGGGAACCACCAAATTAAGAACTCTCTCAGCCCTGTGGGACTTAAGCATCAAATTTTGATGCAGAGCTTGAGGCTATACACAGGGCCCTTGAGAGTGTGTATCACACATTGAAAGAGATGGAGCTTACGGGGCTCAATGTGATTGTGTACTCAGACTCAAGATCTGCTCTCAAGATCTTGGGAAAGAGATCAGGTACCACTCACCTAGTTGATGTCATCATTGATGATGTGTGCAAGATTGGTGAACTAGGAGGCAAGGTGACAGTACAGTGGATCCCAGGTCACGTCAGTGGCAATGAGAAAGCAGACACTCTGGCAAAAACCGGGGGCTGCCCAGCCTCAGCCAGAAGTAACAATAACTTATTTGGGAATAAAGAACTGGCTGGCAGACCACTTCAGGCCAAAGTGGTACAGGCAATGGGCCGACAACATGACTGCTAGAGGCGTCTTTTCAATTTTTCCATTCCTGGCAGACATGACCCATGTTGGGGGCAAGGCCGTAGACAGAAGAGGTTAGTGACGCAGATGTGCACAGAGCACTGCCCCATACTTCTGGTGGCTGGACAACAGCAGGGAACCTTCCTGCCGGCATTGCAGCCTGGTCCCGGAGACACTAGCACACCTGTTGACTGAATGTCCCTCACTAGATGTCCCGGGTTAAGCCAGGGTGGTTGGAGAGCCCTATGAGAGGAAAATGTTATATGGCTCAGCTCAGCAGATGGAGCTGGTAGCCAATGAACTAGCTGGGGTCATAAGAGAGTAATCTTAGACCTTCATCACGATATGTGTGTTAGTAGTTAGTTACTAGTTTACTAGTTAGTACTAGTAGTGTTGCCAGTGCACTGCCAGTTACGCCCTGCAAAGTCAAAGAGTTAAATTTGGAATATAGCCTAACATGTGTAAAACATACCCATAAGCACCTCTTCCTACAACCCTGATTTTCTCGTATTTCTCCATTGCAATATTTTTTTTCAAATAACTTTCATTTATATACTGAATATCTCAAGTATGAAACATGTTCCTGTATGGGTTTAAAGATACCGTCCATTTGTAAACAAAGTTTATACAAAAATCACTTAAAGTAAAGCAAAACAATAAATAATTGTTGTCTTGAAGTTTAAGTATTGATAATTTTATGGATGGCTAGCTTAAAAAATATTTTCTTTAAAAATTTTACAAGTTTTCAATAGATATTTTCTATTTTTTGGTTTTTATTTTGTATGTTTTGTGCATTTTTTTTCTTTCTTGTTTGAACTAAGTTATAATTTTCGAAGTGTCTACATGTCCGGCGACCAGACAAATAAGTTTTTGAGATATTCGTCCGGCTTTTATATATTTGACCAATCACAAGACTGTCGTAACAAAGTAGCGCGAGATATTCGTCCATCAGCCTTATCGCGTTACCGTTACGAGTCAATCAGAGTTTATGGTACTTCATTTCAACAAATTCAAGATAGTCTGGACATGTACATGAAAAAGAAATATGATCAATTCTAAAAAAGAAATACTAGAACCATTGCTGGTATATATAATGAACAAATGGTTTTAAAAAAGTCATCATCATCATGTCCCTTAGTCCTTGTACCGTTGGGGCGTCACAGATGATATGAAAACTATCCTTCTCCATTTCTCTCTGTTTTCTACCCTACGCACAGCATCGCCTAGGTTTAGTCCCGTCCACTCTTTGATGTTATCTTCCCATCTTTGTCTCTGTCTTCCTCTTCTTCTCCCTCCTCTAGTTGTGCCCTGCAGGATTTCTTTGGCGAGCCCTTGTTTTCTTGTCACGTGGCCATACCACTCAAGTTTGCGCTTTTTTTACAGTCACCAGGAGGTCATCATATTACCCAATTGCTTGACGAATCTATAGTTTTGTCATTCCATATTTTCTTAAGCCTCTTTAGTGCTGTTGTGGTCTGGGCAATCATGGCAATCAATTCGGGCTTGGAGCCTTGTGCCGAGACTATTGCTCCTAGGTAATTGAAGCTGCCAACTGTTTGTAATATTTCTTCCCCAACCTTAATTTTAGTAGAGATACCGGTGGTGTTAATCGTCATCAATTTTGTCTTTTCTGCACTGATTTGCATGTCAAAGGACGATAAAGTCTTGTTGAGGCGCTTAACAAGGTTGGCTAGCTCTTCTTCCCTTCCAGCCAGTCAATCTATGTCATCCGCAAAACGTAGGTTAGTGATTGTTCTGCCACCAATGCTGACTGTCCTTACATGCGCTTCCAGTGCATCTGACATAATTCTCTCCAAGAAGATGTCGAACAGCGTGGGTGAGAGCAAGCCAACCGTGGTCTTGAACCATTCTCCGATGTTATTGTTGAAGAAGATTGCACTAGTGGCCTTATCATAAGGGTTGCTTATCATTCTAGTTAGGTTTTTGTTGATGTTGTAGTGTCTCATGGTGGCCCATAAAGCAGGGTGCCAAACCCTGTTGAATGCCTTCTTGAAATCCACAAACACGTGGTATAGGTTTTGTTAGTGTTGAGCATATTTCTCACATAGTATTAGGATGTTTAAGATCTGCTCAGTAGTGCCACGTCCTTGCCTGAAGCCCGCCTGTTCTTCAGCGATGATTTTGTCGGCATATGATTATGATTTTAATCGGTTCAATATCACCTTTAGCATGACCTTGCTTGGGTGGCTTATTAGGCTAATGGTGTGATAGTTTTGGGATAGCTGTAGGTTACCTTTCTTGGGGAGGGTGATTAGTGATTGGGTTCATGATTTGGGCCATATATATATTTTGTTACAAAGGGCACATATTATTATTATTATACGAAGTTTTATAAAGCGTAGTACACCAACCTAGGGCTGGGCTCACCACGCTGTACATATAATTTAGTAAACATGATCATGATGACAAAGGCTAGATAACGGCACAAAGTGTCCTTGTAGATGACAGCAAGGCCACCACGACGAGATGGACGAGGAAATGACCGGGCAGAATAACCAGGCGTAGCGAGATCGGCGCACTTTCCTTCATCACTTGTCTATCGAAACCAGGTCTCCTGCATAAACATAGTGTCAATCTGTCATTGCTTCTTCTCCTTGTTTCACCAACTCGACAGGGATAGTATCCACTCCCGCGGCCTTTCCTATTTGGAGTGCTTGAACTGCTGCTTCCACCTCTGCGCGTAGAATTGGGAAGTTTTCATAGTCCGTTGATGGCGGGACATTAAGGATCTCTGGGTCTATCTTTATATTTTTATTATACAGCTCTGAGCAGTTTTCAGTCCATCTTTTTAGGATATCATTTTCCTCGGTCATACGATTTTTGTCTTGGATGCAATTACTACGCCCTTGCAGTGGTTAATTCTTTCACCAACTGGTATGCCTTTTTGCTATTGTTTTTCTTCAAGCAGTTTTCAATGTCGTAGCATTGCTCTTCAACCCAGTTCTTCTTTGCCCTTCTTATATCTTTTTTGATGGCTTGGTTAACTGTCCTATATTTATTGGCCCCCCTCTGTATCTGCCAAATTTGTTTTTTAAACTGCCTCCGTTTATCACACAGATAAAGGATGTCAGCTGTCACCCATGGTTTTTGGGTTGGTCGATGTTTACCAAGGATGTCTTGTGCTGTGTCTGTCATGGCTGTGTTGAAGTTATCATTCAGTGTGTCCACTGAACAGTCGGCATCTATAAAGTTAAGCGCTGCAAATTTTCCTCTTATCATTGCTTGAAAGGTTTCTGCTACTTTAGGATCCTTCAGCTTTTCAAGGTCGAATTTGATTCCGGTATATCCTTGTTTATTTACCCACATTAAGCGCAGCCTAAAGGTCATCATGACTAGATCGTGGTCACTTCCAATGTCAGCTCCAGGGAACCTGCGAGTCTTGGCAATGTTTATACTAAACCGGAAGCGTGTTTGCAACATGATGTAGTCAATCTCTGTGTGGTGTTTTCCAATGGGGTTAGCCAAGTGGTTTTCCTGGATATTTTATGTGCACCCATTGTGTTGGCCAGTATGAGTTCGTTGAAGCTGGTGACATGCCCGCCAGATAAATATCTCCCGCACTATTTGTCCGGTCGCCGGACGTGTAGACTGCTTATAATTTTATCCCTAAGAAAATAAACACTTCCAGGTTACAAAGGTTCAAAATGGCGTCGATTATCTGTACGAGAATGACACTTCAAAGAACCCTCAAACAAATTCGAATAATTGTAAATTATTTGGCCTTCATTAATATTTTAATAGTGTATTATTATAAGTACTGAAAAAAGTAATCTAGCACTTTAGCGTCGGCTATTTAAAAATCGGGTATGAAGTGCTATTTTACTGCCACTCCACTGGTGATGGTGACTGAGACAGACTGGTCTCTCTTTAAACAAAGTCTTTTTAATAATAAATATTTTAGACCATGTCCTTTGATAACTATAACTTAATAACTAGCTACTTTGACTTTGGTATAAAAAGTTTTGCAAAAGTTATCAAAGTTGTACCACCCATCCAAGCCTTCAAAACTGCACTCAAAACATATCTCATGAAACTACTATTCCGACTTGTTCTCACCCCTTCTACTTCTGACAGAAAAAAAAAAGAGCAATGCTCGATGCTGCTGGGTGACGTCCATGGCTAGACAGGGCTAAATAGTACTTGGGTGGGCTAGGTCAATCTTTTTACAAAGCTCTTTTTTAAATGAATAATTTTATGTAACTGTTTACAGGGTTTTAATGTAATTCTTGTTTTTGCTAATTTTATGTGAAGCAAGGTGTGCGTGGCCCTAGCCCAAGGCTGGGGTACCACGCTATATAAGACCACTTTAATAATAATAATAATTGACTAAACTTTAAATTCAAAAACGAAACCAAAATCATATTTCTATCTTTGGTAGTTACTGAGCTATGAATTTTCAAATTGCAACCTTGTTTGTTCTTTTTAAACATGGACAGTACAGCATCTCCACATTCTGTGACCCGATTCCGCTGTTCGTGTCGTGAGCAATAACTCTCATTATAATGATAATTTATCACATGTTTTATTCTCAGAATTAATGATGTATATAGGCACCCCAATACTCCGGCGGTAGAAAAACGAAGGCCGCCGAGCGGCGATCGATGTGATGAGCTGGCGCTTTTCGTTTTCGGTAGATGTCGGTGTTTAGCGTTGTTTTGCGTCATTTCTAAAAATAGCGGAATTTCCTTATTTTAATTTGAAGCCTCGATGCATGCCGGTTACGGGGTATAAATAAATAGGAGATCGGACCACGCTGAGACGATCAATTGAAAGGTTGATTGGGGTAAGTGAGCTTGTTGTGCTTAATTTTTTTATTTATATCGTGTTCGGACTTGGAAATTATTTGTTCGTATAGTTTATATGTTTTTAAAGGGGAAACACTTTTTTAATCGAGTACTGATCATCACACAACTTTATTATAGCTTGACTACCGTGACTAAAAATTCAAGGCTTCCAAGCCGCGGCCATTTTTTTTCCACTCGATCTACCGGAGTCTACCGGAAGTGATATATCTCTAATGTAAACAGTGATTATTATTAATTAAAACCTTTTTTAAACGACTAGATAAATATTTCCTGCATTATAACTTAGTTGTTTGAATATAAATATACACTTTTCATAACTGATTTTTATTAATAATTACACTTTAGGCCTAATATAGTTCATATATAATATAAGAACATGCTTTGAATCAATAATACATGTAAATAAGACTTAGTACAAAGACTTTGACTTTTGGAACAACTTAAATGACTTAATTATTAAATCCTGCATTATCAGTTAATAGTTTGATTATAATTACACTTTAGGCCTTATATAGTTCATATATTAGAGCATGCTTTGGGTCAATAATAGTATTAATACATGTAAATAAGACGACAAAGAGATCTACGTGTGCTGACATGCGATGAGCAATGAATTATGAAGATAGACTAGCCTGTATTACTAAGTTATTAAACAACTATAAATGTACATAAACTAAAGAACATTGTGTGGCCGATCTAAAATTATTTAATTATTATTTATATGTATTCATAATAATCCTAAGTAGTACTCCTGATATTTTTTTTTCTTCAGAATTACTAATTATCATTTCCTGATCAACAAACAACCCAAATTGATATTGACGATGGAGGAAGATGTTTTTAATCTACCAATCGATGAGGATGAAGTGTTGCTGGAGCTCCAGAGCCGCGAACCATGTCCACGATTTTTTTAGACAGTTTCTGCCAATTTAAAAGAGCCCCTAAACTAATGCTTCGACCGGTTTTGTTGATGTCAAGGTTAAAGCTCTGGTCAACAAAACCATGGACTGGGAAGAGAAGGAGTTTATTTGAGATTTAGTCAGGTATGTTAAGAAGTCTGAGAAATTTTCATTTTGCTTAGTTGTGTTTTAATGAAATTTATTTCAATTTTCAGTTCACTCATTTTAAAATCAAATTTTTAATATTTTGTATACTTTCAGGTGGACAACATTGTCACATTTAGTTTCTGATATTCTTATGGGAGATTTTTTATTTTGTTTAATTCTGTGTTTTGATGAAATTTATTTGAATTTTCAGCTCACTCATTTTAAAGTTGATTTTTAATAATTTGTATACTTTCAGGTTGACAACATTGTCACACTGAATTTCTGATGTTCTTATGGGAGATTTTTATTTTCTTTGTGTGTTTTGATGAAATTCATTTGAATTCTCAGCTCACTCATTTTAAAGTTCAATTTTTAACATTTTGTATATTTTCAGGTGCACAAGGATACATTCTGTTGCTGTGGACTAGGACACTATCTGTTGCTGTGAACCATGGATTGCAATATTGCATTGGATGTTTTATTATATTTAAATTGTCACTGTCTATTTGTACGTAAGATGTTATTGAATTAGCATAGTTAGTTTAAAAGTTATGCCCAAAAATGCTCATCAATGTCAAAAGATTACATGACATTTTTGAATTTTGTATAGCATGATTTTAATAGCTTTTGCAATATTTTAATATTCTGTTACAGTTGAATTGTCACAAACTATTATTAATGAAAATTTTATTGCAGTAGCTTTATTAGTTTAAAAGTTATGTATTTAAATGTAAAAAATGTCTCGGCCGCGGGCGCTTTTCATCAAATATTTTTATAAATTTACATAAATTTTTCTGGTCTGTATTTCAGTTATTTTAAATGTGCCTTACTTTTAGATGGACATAATCTGTTTGTATTGAAAATTTTATAGCAGTAGCGTAATTGGTTTAGTAATTATGTCATTTTTTGTAAAATTAAATTTTTCGACAATTGTCGTTACCCACCCCCTGTGCTCATAAAATCATATTTTAACAAATATAATAAATTCATTCACAATTCATGTGTTTTGTTTTGTTACACATTGTATTGTAAATGTCTCCTCCAAATCTGAGAGCTCTAACTTTAATAGCTAAAAAGATACAAGCAAAATAGTACAAAAAGTGTAATAATGCGATCACAGCTTTAAAAATTAAATACAAAGCCGAATAGTGGTGAAAAATAAATCACTAAAAAATGCATAACTTTTCTCCTATAAGTCATAGAAAGATTATCTTGGTGTCATTGGAAAGCTTAGAGCTAGCTCTTTCCAATGACATGCTCTTTGTGTATGTCTGATGTATTTGAAAATTTGAGCTGGAGTGCCTAATGTATAAAAAAGTAATCGTTATGCAATTATAAATAAATTGTAACTTATCTAACTATGATTTTGGGTTAGCGGTAAGGCTGATGATGTGTTTCACGGTATAGGTCACGGAGGTTCCTCCAGGTCAACTTCCGTCTACAGGGCCATATTCAAAAGATTTCGGTATTTATCCTTGTGTTCACTTAATGCAAGTTTTTGTTTAATTATTTTATATTTTTGAAATTGGGGGAAGGGGTTCGGGGTAGACCCCCAAAAGATTTTTTTTTTTTATTATTTTGGTAATAAAGTTGGGGAAGAGTCTGCACACTGCAAACTCTTATGGATGAAACTCTTGAGATTTTGCACACGGAAAATTATGATAATTTATTACATGGACTCAAAATACAGGCAAGACAGCACTTTTGTAAAGCACATCTTTTTTTCACCTGTGTTGGGTCTTGGGGTATCAGCAAGGCTGTGTTTCTTTTTACATTTCTTTTGAAACTTGTAAGTTGAGTTTTCATTTTAATATACTTCATATCAACCGTATCAATCGTCTGATTTAGTTATCACACACATCGTTCAGGTCCTACAATTTATATATTCACTGTCCAGTGTTGGGATTCCCCAAAGTGTTGTCACTGCACTTTGGGTGAGACAACTCTTGGACAAAAAATCCAAAATTTACCAACAATGCGCTATGTATATCAGTACATTTAATATATTATAATATATTAATATATGGCTGTTCTGTTACCCAAGTCTAGTGCATCCATTATACTGGTATATAGTTTATATAAGGCAACAAAATCCCTTATTAATAAATGCTGTTCAGGGACTACTTATTTTGAAAATTTCAACTTTTGCCCAAGACTAATTAATTAAAGCTTTCCTAAACCAATAGTTTAACCCATTCAATCCAGGGCGCTCAGAAATTGTATCATTGGAAACCCCAGCCATAAGGGAGCAACTCCACCCTTACCGTAGAAAGGTTTTGAAATTTATTTTTTAACAAATCTAGTTAACAGTATAATTATCTATATATATAAAAATGAATGTATGTCTGTTTGTCTCATATGCGCTCCCACACCATTCATGCGATTGCAACAAAACTGGTGAGTTGTTGGCCACCTACCTGGGCATTTAACTGCGTCATTAAAAAACTTTTCAATTATTTCGTTTTCGGCCGTTGGCCCTTCATTCGTTTTTTTTCTTATACGAGTTTTGTAAAAAATATTTCCGTCTGCGCTCCTACACCATTCGTCTGAATGCGCTAAATCTTTGGTAAAATGTTGCAAGCACGCCCACAAAGGTTTGGAAATAATTATAACCGTTTTAAAATATTCCGTTTTGAGCCAGGGGCCCCATGTTCATTTTTTCTTATATGAGCTATATAAATATAGTTTCAAACCGTATGCGCTCCTACACCATTCATGCGATTGCGACAAAACATTGGAGAGTTGTATTCCATAAGCTCGCGCATTTTACTGGGTCATTATAACACTTTTAAAATATTTCGTTTTGGCCGTTGGCCCCAAAATCGTTTTTTTTCTTATATGAGCTTTGTAAACAATAGGTTTCGTCTGCGCTCCTACACCATTTATTCGAATACGCTAAAACTTTGACGAGATGTTGCGAGCATGCTCACAAAGGTTTCTAAATTATTACAACCGTTTTAAAATATTCCGTTTTGAGCCAGGGGCCCCATGTTCGTTTTTTCTTATAGGAGCTATATAAATATAATTTCAAACCGTTTGCGCTCCTACACCATTCATGTGATTGCAACAAAACTTTTTTGAAAAGTTGTCCATAAAGTCGCGCATGTTAATGAGTAATTACAATACTTTTAAAATATTCCGTTTTCAGCCGTTGGTCCCAAATTCTTTTTTTTTCTTATACGAGGTTTGTACAAAATAATTTCTGTATGCGCTCCTATATCATTTATCTGAATGCGATAAAACTTTAGTAAAATGTAGCAAGAGCAGAGAAAACAAGTTTTTGCATGTTTAGTGTAGAGAGTATTTTTGTTGTTTTTATAAATAAGCTTGAATTTTGTGACGTATTTTAGAATCGGATATAGCTTTGTAAATGTGTTGTGATTTTGAATAGCAATGATGTAGTAATACATCTATTATATAAGAATGATCTATGCTGACCGATACGATTTAAATACGTTACCATTTTTTAAAACAATCATAGTTTTCTTCTATTATTTTAAGGAACTTGAATCAATGGTAATGCGAAAAATATATTGTATATTCGCTTTAATTTTAATAAAAATTTTAAGTATTAATAATATAAATTACAAATAAATCTGGAGTAACAACTAAGGAACTATTTTAAACATTTTATATGTGGTTGAAAGTTGTGAAATTAGTAAAACAAATTATAATCAAAGAATTACACTGTAATCACATTTATCGGGGAAACCAAAACATCTGTTGATTTTAGTGCATTTTTTAAGTACGTTCCAAATATTGCGTAATAAAAGTAAAACTAATTTGTTCTAAATAATAACGCAAATGACGTCAGAACTCAAATTGTCTATTTATTCAATGCAAAAATTTATCTGATTTAATAACCGCGCCTAATAAAATTGATAATGTATTTCCCCCTTCCTAAAAGTAAAATTAATAAATATAATAGATTGCTTTTTAAATTGCTACAATTTAAAAAATGAAATACAATTTTTTCTTTTTATTTTTAACGTTTAATAAATTTTTACTTTTATTCTTTCCAAAAATATACATTTATGAAATTTATAAATTAGTAAAAAAAAAAAACACTAACCTTTAAATATACTTTTAATACGAAAATGCCGTTTAATGCAATCAGTGCAGCGAAACTACATATCCAAATAGCATCCACTAATGCACTTATCACTCATTTAAATAAGAACAAAGCATTTGAAATGCAAAAAAATTGTTTTTGCGTAAGTAAGTGGATTACAATCCCGTGGATGATTTTATTAATTTCTTTAAAACTCTGTTTGGGGGAGGGGGAAGTTGACAAAATGAATTTGACAAATAATTTGCCTTCTTAGGTACATATATATGGGGGTTAGGAAATAGGGTGTGTACAATTTTATATCTTTAAATCCAATGATATTACTGTTGTGAAAAATAGATGCTATATTCTCATTTTACGAATTAAGAAAATCAATGACGTTAACACAACGTAAGTACATTTACAAAAGTATATCCATGAATATCAAAACCCATTCATTTTACAAAGAATTACCAGTTTTGGACCGGGGCCCTATAGTAGTTTTTCTTTCTAATATGAGCTATTTAAATATAATGTCCGTATGAGTTCCTATACTATTCATCTGAATGCGATAAACTTTCAGTGAGTTGTTGTGTGCAGGCCCGCATTAGGTTTCTAAAGAAGTGCAAATATTTTACAATATTCCGCTTTGGGCCGGGGGCCTTAAATTCTTTTTTTTTTCTTATATGAGCTATGTAAATATAACGTCAAGCAGAGCTATTGCATAAGTGGGTGGAATTACATTAAATATAAACTGTGACATTTCATTTTGTATATGTGACTTAATAAATAGGTTTCTGATTTAGTACAAATATTTCACAATATTACTTTTGGGGCCGGGGGCCCTAAATTTGTTTATATGTAATAAATGAGCCATATAAATATAATTTCAAACATAGCTATTGCATGGGGGGATCAATCGCTATAAGTTTTGGGACTAAATTTGGAAAATCCATGCTTTCCACACGGACAGCTGCGTGTGGTCTGCTGACACTTCTTAAAACCTTCTAATTAATTCAAATACGCACCAGACGGTTATAAAAAGGTGTTTATTAGAAGAACTTACAACAAAATTATTAAAACACAGACACTTTATTTCGATGAGTGGCATTGCAACGCATGCCGGTACTCGCTAGTATGAAATAAATTGATTTGCATTCATAAATGGTTGCTTTATGTGTTGTGTAACATTATTTCCTAATGCTTTTCTTGTTTAAATTCTTAAAAGTCAAGTTTCGACAAAGTACTTAACTACTAAGATCATAACACTAAAATAAAAAAATCTGAAAAATAATGAATGAAAATATTTTAAAAAGAGTGTAATCTCCCTTGGTCTCATTTCTAGCAAGATTTTTGTTTATATGGCGAGAATTCTGCTTTCTATTTAGGAACATGTAAACAAAGGTTTGATTGGCTGGCTATGGCCACTTTGGTTAATAGTTTTTGCTCACAGCAAACTCTATGAATGAAACGCTGAGACAGAACTATGATATATCCATTATGCAAGTGCAAGTGGCTGTGAATGGTTAACCATGACAAAGTTT
This sequence comes from Omphiscola glabra, assembly GCA_964017045.1. Lineage (NCBI taxonomy): Eukaryota > Metazoa > Mollusca > Gastropoda > Lymnaeidae > Omphiscola > Omphiscola glabra. The sequence continues at coordinate 3,005,982 of OZ024796.1, forward strand.
TGCACACTGAAAATTTTTAAAGCTCAAATAACGATATTCCAGTTTAAATGTCTTCAAAATTCATTCTGAAACACAAGCTGTCAAATATTTTGATGTATATATGGGTAATAATTGAATATTTCATAAGATAAGTATCGGCGTCTTATGCTTTTTAAAAGGGGGCTTGGTCACTAATCGATAATAGCCTGTACGACCTTTGCATAATGCGGTCTACTATGCAATGAAACTTTACACACATATACCTCAATGTACTTTGCTGTCATACAATTAGTATGAAAGACATACTTTTAATATTTGGATCAAATTTTTATATTGACCGATGCCTTATATTGACATAGGATTTTCCTCTAGTAAAGTTGATATAAATATAAAGAACAATAAAACTCATTGGGAATGTAGGTCAAGATGTCTTCTAATGAGAAAGGGTGGAGTCAGACCTTAATTATGGGTCAAAAAGACTCCTTTATTATTTAAATTATACCCACATGAAAAAATTAAAAACTCGGATTTTATTGCCCAGACGCCCATTTCTGATACAAAGTACGGAGTAGTCTCTCTTGTGTTGCCAAAGTAGAACAATGTGTGGAAAGAAAATGTTAAAAGTGCATTTCAGCTGCATATATTATTTCTGATGATTTCCTATCTTTACAAGTAAACTTATGTGTATTCTTTATTAAATTAACTCCAGGCAGTAGCAGTTAACTAACAAACACTAAATTTTAAAGTGATAACTTATCTTTTTATTTGATTTCTACAGCTCCCAATGATACATAGCCCAGAGCGTAAATGATCTCTCTATTTTGTTTTTTAAAATTTTTTTTATCCCATATGCCAGATTTGTTCACCTTAAGTTGGTATGCAAACTTAAATTTTCAAACTGAAGGCATGTTCACAAAAACGGAATATGTAATTAAATTATATTTTTAATTTTCAACAGGTATAATATCAGAAATATATCATGTCAATGGAGAACGTAATTAGAACAATGGTTATTACATCTGAAGTATATTATGTCATTGGAGAATGTAAATAAAAAAACAGTTATTATATCAGAAATATATCATGTCATTGGAGGGGATTCAAACTGAATATTTTTCTGAGATGGTCTTTAAGAAGGTCACAAACACATGTTGGTTGTGGAACTTGTTGCGAAATACAAATCTATGCCTGGAACAGTTCAATGGGTGTTTCAAACTGACGGCAAAGTTTTCGCTTCACTTGCATCCACATATTTTCCACTTTTTAGGTGTGAACATTTCTATCTGCAGGATCGACTAAGTTCTGTTGATGAACAACAATGTCGTGCATTTATAGGCCATTGGCGATCTGGTCAATGTGTGCATAGGCCGCCCAGCCATCAGACATGGTTTGTGTACCTGAGAGGATATATCTTTGAATCAAAGGTTCCAGTGCAGCAGCTTTGCAGTCAGGAACATTGATAATAGCATTTACCTATGCTGTGTTCAATGTTGCCAAACACCCACTGACCACCTGCCCACTGTCCTCTGCAATATTTACGATGAAAATACAGAGACGCATCGATTGCCACCACACTTGATAAGCCATTGTTGTCCATGCCTCAAATTGGATCTGGATTATTTTCCAGCCACACAGCACAATGTTCTCTCATAAAATTACACTATTACACTAATCATCTACAATTATGTTGCTATGTACTATTGTGGGCTGTTCAAAGACCCTTTGAAATCATATAAAAAGAAATGTAGTGCTAGCAAACAATTACTGTCTGGGATTAATTTAATAAAGAATACACTTAAGTTAACATATGAAATTCTATTGGAAATAATATTCACACCTCAACTGCACTTTTACTAAGAATATAAAATGTAAATTGTAAGTAAACAGAGTTTGAGTTTACATTACTGGTATATCAAAGTTTCCCCCCAAGGTAACAAACAATGAAGATGAAGGGAGTAAGAAATTTAAGAAGTGATGAGAGCACGGCTGGTGCCAAACTGATTTTTCAGTTTGCACATCGCGCGCATCCTCATATTTTCTTCAATCAGTGTGTGGACACCAGTGACAGCACCATTTGGATCATGAAGTTTTGTTGATGGACCACAAAAGAATGTTAGTAGATTCCTTGTGCCATGTTTGATATGATTTTTAAATTGCATAAGCTGCCCATCCATCCGAGACAATATGTGAACCTGGTAAAATTTATCTCTTTATGCACTCCTGCAAAGTGATTGCACGTATGTCAACAAAAAAAATAGTGCTCACTCTCTTTCTATGCAATTGAATACCCAATGGCCCTTTCTCCACTCTACATGGTGGTATTTCCGATAAAATAGCACTTCAGACCCGAAAAACTTGATTTTTGAATGGTTGTCGCTGAAGAAAAGCATACATTGTTAATTTATAATTATAAGGATGCATTTGACTGCCAAAATAATCTGTTGTTATTTAGCCTGTTGACAGTTGGTAAATAAATAGTGGAACAAGCTATCATTAGGCTTGAAAAAAAGACAAAATTATAGGATGTATTGTTCAGGAAACTATATAAAAAAAAAGACAAAATTATAGGATGTGTGTTCAAGAAATTATACACAAAAAAAAAAGAAAAATTATTTGAAATAAAAAAACTTAAGGGTTCCCAGATAACAATGTAGCTCTCTCGCTCTCTGTATTTTAAAATTATATTTGTAGAAATAATGGTCTAATCAAATTTTGATTTGTAAATTGTTTAACTGATGATTCATATTAACTACTTTGGCCCTTTAAGTGCTGTGGACCCTGAAGAAAACTATGGTGGCTACATTTGTTGTCATGACCCATTTTGTTGGGTTAAGGAAATAAACAGTGTTGATTGTGGACACTTTTAGTAGGCCTTGATTTTAAAAAAAAATGAATAAAATTCATTCAGAATTTTTTAAAATAATTTTCTTAAAATTATTGAATATCTGTAATTTTTCCACTCACAGTTTAACACAATAGTCACTGTGAAAATTTTATTTAAGAGTATTTTATACCAAGTTTTCAGGTTAATGAATTATCAATGGAAAAATGCAATCCAAATTATTATCATTCTCTTCACTTATTAAATTCTCATAATATTTTCATAGTGGATGTTTTTTTAAAATTCAAAAAGTTGGTAAGCAACTTTGCTAATGTTACTTATATTATTTAGTCCCAAGGTCACACAACCAAACAGCAAAGAATTCCCTATTCACTTGGATGCTGTAATTATCACATCATTCATAAAAGAAACTTGAATACTGTCAGGGTACCTGAGCTTCATTCCAGATCATTTCACATATCGAAAGGTAGGTGTTATTTTTCATGTGAATGAGCTGAAGGTTTTAAGTGCTGAAAAATATATCGAAAGGTAGGTGTTATTTTTCATGTGAATGGACTGAAGGTTATAAGTATAAGTGCTGAAAAATAATCTAAAAATAAAATTAGCGTTTCATAGAAACATTAAATTTACATGGTGCAATTCTCTTTATTTTTTATTTGTCAGCCGTTGATGCCATTGTCCCATACAAGCTATCTGATATTGGAGAAGGAATACGGGAGGTTGTTGTTCTTGAGTGGTGAGGATTTTCATTAACTCATAACCGTCGAAACAAGACCTCCGGATATAAGTAGTGAAACTTAACATCAAAATTATTAATGAATTTTGCTAGAAGTGCTTTTGTTATAATTAAATGACTACAGAAAGTAATTTAATGTTGAAAGGGTCAATTCAGCAAAAATAGTTGTACCATTTGTAAGCCCCTAAAGAACCATATCCATACATCAAAATTATTCTCATTTATCCCCATGCTGTTTGTAGGCAAAAGTAAAGTTAGTTTTAAAAAGGAGCACTCATATTTCTTAAATCTACAAGTAATTTCCAGTTGAATATCATAGGCTGGAAAGTAAAAGTTAACTTACAAGGATAATAAAAGATACGTTACTTTTTTCAAAGCATACATTGGTACGCATACGGTAAATATACAAAGCAACATTGCTGCACCTACAGTAAATATACAAAGCAACTATTGCTACACCTACAGTAAATATAAAAGAACACTTTTTTTACCAGGTTTGTGAAACCAGGTGACAAGGTGCATCAGTTTGATAGTATTTGTGAGGTGAAAAGTGATAAAGCCTCTGTCACAATAACTAGCCGTTATGATGGCGTGGTCAAGAAGTTGTACCATGAAGTTGATGCCGTTGCTCTTGTTGGACAGCCATTGGTTGACATTGAGATTGACGGCTCAGAAGGTCTGATCACATTTTTAAATCCTGAATTTTCACATGTCTTATGCATCCCAGTGGGACACGGAACAAATACATTTTGTATGAAGATGGTAAAGTTAAGATTGAAATTATTTTAAGGCATTTTGTTGTGTTGTCTTTCGTGTGTGTGGCTTTTGTGTGTGTGGCTTTTGTGTGTGTGGCTTTTGTGAATTGATGGTTTACTTTAATAACATGAATTTGAATGTTTTGTGCAGAACTAAGTAAGCAGCAAGAAGATGTGACAGAGACAGACTCAGGCTTGGGATCATCTAAATCAAGTGACGGGGCCAAAGCCTTGGCCACTCCTGCAGTGAGGAGACTAGCTATGGAGAACAATGTAAGACACGTAAAAAAATCAGTCATGTGGTACACCTCACAAGCTGTGTGCTCTGATGACAGCTGTCTTGGGTGCTCTGATGACAGCTGTCTTGGGTGCTCTGATGACAGCTGTCTGGGTGCTCTGATGACAGTTGTCTGTCTGTGTGCTCTGATGGCAGCTGTCTGGTAGCTCTGATTACAGCTGTCTGGGTGCTCTGATGACAGCTGTCTGGGTGCTCTGATGACAGCTGTCTGGGAGCTCTGATGACAGTTGTCTGTCTGGGTGCTCTGATGACAGTTGTCTTGGTGCTCTGATGACAGTTGTCTGGGTGCTCTGATGACATCTGTCTTGGTGCTCTGATGACTGTTGTCTGTCTGTGTGCTCTGATGACAGCTGTCTGTGTTTTGATGACAGCTGTCTGTGTGCTCTGATGACATGCTTACAATTACTGCAATACTTTCTGAAAACATCACAGCTCAAAGAAATATTTCAACAGTCTTTCCGTTACACATAAAACTAATGTTGCAGTTTAAATACAAATTAGTTTATGTATATGAAGTGTGATAAAAGTACATATATTTCATGTCTATTTAACTCTCTAACAGTCTAGAAAATTCAAGTACAAATTTGTTAACTCTAAAAAATTCAAAATTTATGAAAGACCTGGTTTTTCCTTAAATACTAGCAGCTTGGTTACCTACCCTCTTTATTTTTATGTCTGTCCACTAATCTACTTAAGAAAATCAGCAAACTATCGAGCTGAAGCTCATGAAGTCTTCCCCAGCGCACCCCCACCACTTCCAACTGGCATTCAACCAATCCCCCAGTGGTCTCTATTCCAGACGGGCCGCGAAGCAACCGTGCCAGACTTTCTTGGGACTCCCACCCCGGGGAGACATGCAGTTGCTTTACAGACGCCCTCTAATAAGGTTTATGTGGTTTTCTGCATTGTAACTAACTCACACCGCAGCTGGGAGAGAAAAAGAGGTCGCCTAGGAGCAGTAGCCTCAAAGACTGCATATTGTGAGGATCGCCACGTTCCCTCACCTTATATCCATATGGCAACTGTAATCATGTCCCGACCTGTTTCTGTGTTATTTTCAACTGCACTTGGTAGGAAACCATGCAGCCATGCTCTTTCTAACGCAGTTTCCGTGCGTTACCTTTGCCTTTCAGCGCAGGTCTTCTACACAGTGATCCTGTACCCCGGGTAACGTCTCAGAGGGTTTGTGGCAACCCCTATGAGTTCTTTTGTGTCTGGGGTCCCCGATTACTGAGTCTTGTTCAGTTCTCTCACAACTGGACAAACCTGTAAAAGAAAGCACACCTGTCACTTGTTCAGTACTATCACAACTACACATGCCTTTAAAGATAGCACATCGGTCACTTGTTCAGTACTATCACAACTACACATGCCTGTAAGAAAGCACATCTGTCATTCGTTTAGTACTATCACAACTACACATGCCTGTAAGAAAGCACATCTGTCACTTGTTCGTGGAATCTATTAAAAAGCCAACTACTAAGCCCTTGCACTACTTGTATACTTACAGTGAATTATATAACTTTATATCAAGTCACTCATCACACAACCATTCTGAAGATCTCTTTCACTCTAGAGACAAAACACCAGCCCACAACAACAGAAATATGTGGCTCTGTAATGTGTATAAGCCACAATCTCCTACTTTAAGGCACCCAAAAAGCAGATCTCTGTACAGAAGCGCTGTTTGCCATTCCTGCGACTTGGCTCCTTTATTTATTTGATTAAAATATTGTTTTTTTCCCCAAGGAAAATAAATCTTCATATAAATGTTCTATGTTGTCAAAAAATCCTCATATAAATGTTCTATGTTGTCAATAAATCCTCATATAAATGTTCTACAGTCGAACCCGCTTATCTCGACCTCGGTTAATTCGCCAACCCTATTAAGTCGAAGTTTTTGAAGTGGAACCGCCAAATTCTCTCTTTGTCTTAGCATTTTCTCATCGGTTATGTCGATTCTTTTATGTTGCCGAACCCTAATATCTCGAGCACAAAAGAGGGCCAAATTTGCCAATTAACATTGGTTATCTCGATCCCCATGACCAATCGCCAGCTTTTGAAAATGTTAGTTATCGATGCCACTTCACCATCTCATTAGCGTATGTTCGCGTTTGTATCGACAACCCCATCTTAGCAGTGCATTGTTGGTTGTCAAGGAAATTTGTGGCATACGAGACACATGGGTAGGGGGATCGGTAGGTGTGTCAAGGGTTATAAAAATATCAGCGCAACGTATCGAATTGATCGTGATGGTCATCTTGTTGCTTTGTGTTTCACAGTGATCTAGCTATCTGCGGGTGGGGGAAGGTTGGGTCCGCCGAGCGAAATAATGACGTCACAGCACGGAAAGACGTGTTGGCGGACTACAGTGTGTTGTGACTGTCATGTTAAATATTACCACTATCTCTTTATGAAAACACAAAGCAATAGTATACGGGCATACGATAACTGACTTTGTAAAGAAACAATAGTAACCACGTGTACGATACATTTCAGAGCTGTGTCAGAGTGAAATGACTAGCGATTTTAATTTTGACACTGGTTGGCTTTTTTGTAAAAACGAACTACACCCCGGACGCTTTGTTGTTAGCAAACATGTATGTACATTTTTATAGCATGCCGATCGCTTCATCAAACAAATAACGGCAACGCTGTTGTGTAAAAAAAAAAAAATATCCAAAAACACTTGCATGTACATTCTCATTTATTAACGCACATCATGTACATAAAGAAATTTCAAGCACATGTTAATATTTTGCCGCCATATTGGTTTTCGTTTATCTCGATCCTTGGTTATCTCGACCCTTTTTGGCAAACCCAGAGGCCGTCGACATAACCGGGTTCCACTGTATGTTGTCAACAGAGAATTTGAAAACTGAACTAAAAATTGTTCTTTTCAAGTTGATATTTGAGTCTCCTTGTATGTCATGTTTTTCCTCTCACTCCTCAGATCGCACTGTCTGATGTCAAAAGTACTGGCAAAGATGGCAGGGTTCTTAAAGAAGACATACTCAGATATTTAGAAGCAAAACAAGGTAAATAAAGTAAGAGTTATACGCTGAACTCTGTTGTGGAGTGGCAAATATTTTGTGGACGACCGCTGCTCTGTTTTATTCAGTACCGGTACATCCTGGGTCCACTGTCATCTGCTATTTTAGCAGTAAAAACAATCTGTTTAAATATGGAAAAGGTCAAACCTATTTGTTCATTTCACTTTTTTTAAAGTCAAAGTGGATTTATGTAGGGATCATCATCAAATTCAAAGTGGATTTATGTAGGGATCATCATCAAATTCTCTTTCACTGCTCTTTTTAAAAAAAATTTAAATGATTTAAAAAATGAACAATTAGAAAACCATTGATCAGTTTTATTGTGGTTTTGTATTGGAGAATTTTTAGTCCGTAGTATAGTATGAATTTAAATTGTTTTTTTGTTTTCTTTACTGGTTAAGATCCTCAAACAAAGATGAAATCCAAACTTTGTCAAATATCCGTTTATAGTGCTAAGTGTTTTTTAGCAATGTATGAAAGAGTCTTATCGCAAATCTTTTTACTCGCTAAAGACCCAATTGCAAATACTGAAGTCATAGCAAATAGAAAATCCTGTTTTCTTGGTACTAACCACTTTTTACAAATCCTGAAGCCATGTGTTGAATTATTCAGAGAATTAGTTTTTTATCCATTCATATGTATATCATTGGTTCTGGTCATGTTTAAAGTCTTTCATAAAAAATGTATTATAATTATTTCTAGCTCCCCAGCCGGCTTCACCAACTGCTGTACCTTGTATTACACCACCACCACCCAGCCCAGCAGTGGAACCCCACATGCCTCCAAAGCCCACAACCGCCCCTGCCCCCTTTACAGCAAAAGCCCCACCAGTCCCTGTTGGTCTCACCCAACCGGTTGGCCAAGACAGAACCGTCCCACTCAAAGGTGTGTCAAAGGCGATGGTAAAAATAATGACAGCTGCTATAAAAATTCCCCCCTTTGGTTACTATGATGATGTTGATGTGACGCAGCTGGTCAGTCTACGTAAAAACCTAAAGGTTGTAGCTGAACAGCGTGGAATACAGTTAACTTACATGCCAATATTTATTAAGGTGAGAAATATCTCTTAAAGTAAAAGTGATTTATCTGTTAGAGGAGACAAGGTGAGAAATATCTCTTAAAGTAAAAGTGATTTATCTGTTAGAGGAGACAAGATTTTACCCATGAAAGTTGATCATTCTACTTTTCCATGTACCGGTTTTTAATTTTATTTTTAAGAGTCAACTTATAAATATAAGGAAAAATTCAGTCTCAATTTTATGCATAATGCCTTCTAGTGGTGTTTTTTAAATTCTTTTGTGCATATTAGTATTAGATTTGGGCAATAAGTTTTTTTGTCAAAATAAAGATATGTATTATAGTTTACAAACAAATTAATTTGCTCACAACTAATAAAATGTAAATTAGTGTCTTATTCTACAAAAATATTGATAATTTTTAAAAAATTAAAAAATTGTACTAATTTATGCTATTTTTAAAGAATTCATCTAAATTAAACAAATTGTTTGGAACGGGTTGGTCCTTTAGAATCCACAAAGCATCATGTTTTGCTTTTAACTGAAGTTTCACCCTTAATGCTCCAAGGACATATTACAAAAGTTACACTTACTGTGATTCATCCTATTTTTTTACTGTGTTAGATATTTGAAGTTTTATCATTAATATTATCTGGTTTGGCTAGGCTGCCTCTCTGGCTTTGCTTCAATACCCTGTGCTCAACTCCAGCCTGGATGAGGCATGTGAAAACCTCACATATAAGGTATGTGTATTTTGACATACCAGTAACTGACGCGTAAAGTTGATTTCTCTGAATCTAGATCTGGATGACGTGGCTAATCTCTGTGCATTGCGTATAAACCTTTCCCTAGGTAGACAGTGCATTGTGCAACTATTTTCTTGTAAATTTCTATTATGAAAGAATTTCTTGCATGTTAGACTCTGAGACAGCTCCCCATTCTTCGGATCTTCGGAACGAAGATTTACGGAAAGCAGACGATATCATCATCATGCCTCGTAAATTCATCAAGAAGCTGGTTGTCTTTGTGCTGTTCGCCTGGTCCGCCGTGGCGTTGTACCTGGTACTGTTCGCCAGCCACAAGGGGAACGTCAACGCAGAGTGGAGTCGCTTACTAGTCCACGTAAGTTAGAGAAACTGTTTCTCTCACATATGTGGACTTGTAAGCCTCCAGCTGATCATTTCTCATATGTGCTTAAAAGTCAGTCTGTCACAGTGAATACATTTGTAAAAAATTTGATTTTAATGGTTAGTTTGGAGGCTTGTTTAGATTAATAATAATTAATAATAACATATGTTTGTTTTTTTAATCAAACAGGCTTGTCATAACATTGGTGTTGCCATGGATACACCAGAAGGTTTACTGGTACCAAGTGTAAAAAATGTTCATAACTTGTCCATATTTGATATAGCCGTAGAACTGAACCGTTTGCAGGCTCTGGGATTGGCTGGTAAACTTGGCACTGCTGAACTGTCAGGGACAACTTTTAGTTTATCAAATATTGGAAGTGTAAGTTGTTCCTACAGTATTTTCTTTTTTTTTTCTGGCTGCTAGGTGGAAAGCTCTGTTATAATGTCATAGCAACCATAGTTTTCATGTTGCTCTCTGTAAGTACTTGATTGGGCTTTTACATTTTACTTCAAGTCACTTGCTTTCCATTCTTCTTTACTTTGTTTCTGTCTGGTTTTCATCTCTCTTTCTTTTTCAGGTATGATATTTCTATATATACATGTACATTTGATTTCTATATTTATATGTCTTGTTGTACAGATGAATGCATGTGCCGAAACGTTCACTTATGTGTATTGTATTATTATTATTAAACCTTAATATATATTGTTATATTGACACAGATTGTTCGTGTCTATGTAAAGTACTTGAATGACTTTGTACTAAATCAGTTTTTTTTCATACATTTTTAGATATATAAATAAAGTAATTAAAAACAAATTTAGTAAAGATGTCTTTTTGTTTCAGCAAACAATGAAATTCATTTTTTAATAAAATAAAGATTTTTTTAATGCTCACCATTGAAAAGACCTGATGCTAATTCTTTCCTGTACAGATTGGGGGAACATATGCAAGGCCAGTGATCATGCCTCCAAATGTAGCCATTGGGGCCATTGGAAAGATTCAGGTAAGGATCTTTGCTGTTTCAAGGTGCTAGCCTAAAACTACAACTTCTTGGATCTTTAACTTTATACTTACTAATAATTAACATTATGGAAATTGCTGCTAAATGCTATTCACAAGCGGCCTTTGACTGGGTCTGGAAATGTTAATGACATTGCCATCTGGGCATCAGAGTAGATTGCTTATGACACTGCCATCTGGGAATCAGAGTAGATTGCTTATGACACTGCCATCTGGGCATCAGAGTAGATTGCTTATGACACTGCCATCTGGGCATCATAGTAGATTGCTTTGTGAATATACGATTCTAAAAATGGGTAAACCGGTGAATAGAAACTTTGAATTGTCTTCTGCCTTCTTTCTGCCTAAAGTTGTCACAAGAACCCAGAGCAGAGACTTTTTTTGTGCCTTATTATGGACAATTATATTATAATACAGTACATCTATTTAATAGCTATTTTATTAAAGAAGTTATATTCAAGAATTAGCCATAAATGAATACAGCATTGCTTCAATCTCACCCTATATTTATATCGATCATGTATATTTGTTAGAAAAGCTGCACTGAAATGCCTTTAACTTTCAATGCCTGACACTCTTGTTATCCCATCCGACTCCATCCATCCAATATGTTAGGTATGATTTCTTGTTACAGTTGAGTTCTTCTTGTTCTAGGTCTTGCCGAGGTTTGATGAGAAAGGGGACATCAAAAAGGCACACATAATGAATGTCAGCTGGACAGCTGATCACAGAGTGATAGATGGCGCCACTATGGCTAGGTTCTCAAATTTGTGGAAACAATACTTGGAGGACCCGACAACATTCATTCTAAATTTGAAATGAAGACCCCAAATGTCATTACATGCCAAAGGTTACCTGTAAAGACAAATGCAGTAATATTCCTAGCATTTTTTTTGATGTAATGTACTGCCCAGTGAAAGGATCATGCCTCCCTTTTGTAAATTTTGTTGTGATAAATGCTGAGCAATGGCTTAATCAGAATTTATAATACTGTATATTCAGGTGTGCACCTTCAGAAACGTATGCATTCATTAAATTTTCTTGTCTTTTTCCGATGTAAATTTTTCTTTAAAAATTAAAACCAGATTTTTTTCAGTTATTGCGAATTCAACAAACTGACTTTTCAAGCATTTCTGACTTTTTTATAACTTCCAAAATTTGAATGTCAGGCTGCTTGAGTTGATCCACTTGTTTGAAATGAAATCTAAAGGCGAAAACAGAATAACTGTTCCTATTTAACTATAATCTCTTCCGATTATTTGAGAAACTCTTCTTGATAAATTACAAAATGATTTAGAGGTTGTTTATTGTGTATATGCTTGAATACAAATAAAAGAGTCTGAAATGAATTAAGTATGCATAGCTTCAAGCTGTTGCTGTTATTGAAATGTTATAATTAATAAGAAATTAGAAATGGTCTAAACTTACCTGATTTGTTCTCCTGCTGTTGAGGGGTAAGGTAATACTTTTTGTGTGTGCTGCATGTACTAGCCACTGCTGTCCATTGATATTTTTGGTCATATCTCCTAAAATTTAGGTGCTTTGAAAATAAACCAGAATTGACTGGACAATCTCATTCATTGTGTGGGCATTGACAGAGTAGGCATAGTCAGAGTTAGCATTGACAGAGTATGCATTGACAGAGTATGCATTGACAGAGTAGGCAATGACAGTGTAGGCATTGACAGAGTTGGCATTGACAGAGTTGGCATTGATAGAATGGGCCATGGCAATGTTGCATATTTTATCATTAGATTTTCCTTAAAATGTCTATGAAAGCGAAGGAGAATATTTTACAACCGCATTTTTTCCAGATATCGTTGTTAGTCTTTCATGGTCATAAGTAATTATTTACACTCTTCGGGCCAATATACCTTACCCTCGGCCGTGTGAGCAGGAGTTATGTCTGATTGGTCCTGTAAACTTTACTTCACCTTGCCATATAGACGAAAATCTTGTTAATCATTACAGAGATATTATAAATGTAATCTATTGCATTATGTCACTGCTGCTTTGAGGGATACTAACCATCGGTGTGGCTCTTAATTTGAGTCAAATATTGGAACAGAATAACTTATTTAGATGTCTGAATAGACACCACGCATGTTTCAATGATGGGTGGCCACCATTAGTTTGTGTGACTTGGGCAAACTGACCTTTGATGGGTGGCCACCATTAGTTGGTGTGACTCTGGCAAACTGACCTTTGAGATTGAGACGCTAAGTATTAATTCTTGAATAATAATGTTCATAAGACTTACAAAACCAAATGTTTCCTTTTCTGTTTGAGTGTTAGTAATGTGTTTTTGTCACTTAATAATCAGCTTGCTTTATTGATGCTGATTTTCTACCAAGCTGTTTACAAGATATTATTTATTATTGGGTTAGTTAGGTGTTCAAGTTATTCTTGTCAGTGTATCCCTTATATAGAGGAATCCCATCTATTTTCAGTTGTCACTAAACATAGTTTAAGCTTAGCAGTTTGTTCAAGGGAATGTCTATTAGGATATCTCAACATAAAAGGTTCTTAATCATCAATATCCTACTTGTTATAGACGTAAGTTGTCCAACCATGCATTCTTGTGGGCCCTGTCCAACCATGCATTCTTGTGGGCCCTGTCCAACCATGCATTCTTGTGGGCCCTGTATTCCAGGGCAGCAAAGTGCATTGCCATTTGGCTTGTAATGTAACAAAGTAATAGAACATTTGGGTTAGGATTGGAAAATGTTGTCATCTTTAAAGTGACATATCAAAATGTAGTATTAGTCATAATGTAATGTTGTCATCTTTAAATTGACATATCAAAATGTAGTATTAGTCATAATGTAATGTTGTCATCTTTAAAGTGACATATCAAAATGTAGTATTAGTCATAATGTAATGTTGTTCTTCTGTTTGTGTATACAAAATTGAATCTCACCAACATGTTTTAATGTGCTTGTATCTTTGTATTGTAATTACAGACATCGGTATTCCTTTCTACTTTTCCAAGTTAATCCTTCTACTTCTTCTTCTTATGTTTGAGGGCCCACGATCAATTTATTGATCATTCTGGCTCCTGGTTTGAATTCAAAGTTCCTTCTCTTAGATGAGTTACCGTCCAAGGCTAACGAGTCCCATCCACCGGGGAGTTGCCAGAATGTTTCATTGTATCAATGTTATCCACCTATCGGGACTCCATCTCCGGGTTTGAATTCAGAGTTTCCTTAAGGCTAATGGGTCCCATCCACCCGGGATGCTGGTGATGTGTTTGCTTGACTGGGCTTTGGTGGGGATTGAGCTCCAGACCATCAACTTGAGAATTGCTCAGTTTAGACCACTCGGCCACCCAGCCTTCCTCAATAGTATTCTACAATTAAAGCCTATTCTTCAAATAGCAGCAACATTTTTTGAAGATGAACCAATTTGAGGAGGCGAGTTTCTTGGAAACAAGCCTTGGAAGGAATGGTATCTTTTCTTTTTCCAAGCCTTGGAAGGAATGGTATCTTTTCTTTTTCCAAGCCTTGGAAGGAATGGTATCTTTTCTTTTTCCAAGCCTTGGAAGGAATGGTATCTTTTCTTTTTCCAGAAAATATTTATCTAGATTTTCTTCCAGGTAAGAATTGTTTTAATTTACTTATCAAACAAAGGACTTTTTTTGGGCATTGACAATTTGAAATAATGGAAAGCTGACATCACTGCTTGTACATCTATAAGTTGGTAACTTGTACAAGCCACAGTGTTATAGATAGCTGACATCACTGCTTGTACATCTATAAGTTGGTAACTTGTACAAGCCACAGTGTGATACTTGAAATCTTTACCATCAGACAGTGAATGAAACAGCAAAAAAAATGGAAGGAGGTGTACGCAAATAAATTCAGAAATAGATAAGTGGAAGGATATGTGACAAGCCCATGCAAGAATTTGAGCAAAGAAGGCAAAGAGATGACGTCACCTAGACAGACACACATTTCATGTCTTGGATTTTGTCACATGGCTCAGAGCCATGTTACCTTATTTCAAATAAATATGTCACAGGTGTCAGAGCCATGTTACCTTATTTCAAATAAATATGTCTTGTCAAAGGTGTCAGATGTCAGTGGCATTACAGGGGTCACCATAGATTGTATGATTGATTTAAAGAAGTAAACAAGTTTGTATGAACACACCTGATCATGGCATCATCTGGTGGTCATCTGGTCAAGAGATTGAAATTTTTGTCTTTTCTCCAAAAATAAAATAACCTCCAACCATGGAACTCATGAATTAGTTTTATTTTATTTTAAAATTGAACAGAGATAACTTGAGATGTCTTGAGATTGCTTGGTATGTCTTGAGGTGACTTGAGATTTAGACTAAATAAATATTATTTTATTAAGTTCACTAATCTTATATGTACTTTACACTGCATGTGCATTCCTATTTACGACTTATATTTGCCCCATGCCAGTATTACGTCTGGGCTACACTTGCCCCATGCCAGCCCTACATCTGACCTATATTTGCCCCATGCTAGCCCTACGTCTGCCTATATTTGCCCCATGCCTGCCCTTCGTTTGCCCCATGCCTGCCCTTCGTTTGCCCATATGTTTTAATGCTATATCGACCACAGCCGCCTTGGCGGTAAAAAGGCGGTAGTCGAATTTGTTTATCAGACTCACCCTACAACAGCTGGACGGCTTGAGATGGAATCAACTCAAGGATCAATGTGGCGAAGCAGTTTTGAGTGCGTTATTGGAAGGTTTGTGTGTCATACGATTGTGTGTGTGAGGGAGGTGGGTGAATGGGCGGTTGTGTGAGAGAGATAGAGGGTGGCCGGGACTTGATTGGCCTAACGAGGGGGGGGGGGTTGGTGAGTTGAATGGGCGGTTGTGTGAGAGAGATAGAGGGTGGCCGGGACTTGATGAGTTTAACTGAGGGGGGGGGGTGGTGAGTTGAATGGATGATTGTGTGAGAGAGATAGAGGGTAACCGGGACTTGATTGGTTTAACTGAGGGGTGGGAGGTGGTGAGTTGAATGGATGATTGTGTGAGAGAGATAGAAGGTGGCCGGGACTTGATTGGTTTAACTAAGGGGGGGGGGAGGTGGTGAGTTGAATGGATGATTGTGTGAGAGAGATAGAAGGTGGCCGGGACTTGATTGGTTTAATTTATTATGATTGATAAGCTTGAGGGAGTTTTTTTTTTTTTTTTTACATCAAACAATTTTACGACTGAGTTGTACATTAACCTGATCAACAGACGCAACAAGTCTAAAGTTTATTTCACTGAAGCTGCAATAAAAGTATCATAGCAATATTCTCAGTCAGCATCCATTACACGTCCCAAATCTTCTGTCTCATTGAGGACATGCGCACTATTAACTAAATCTTCTGTCTCATTGAAGACATGCACACTTTAACTAAATCTTCTGTCTCATTGAAGATATGCACACTATTAACTAAATCTTCTGTCTCATTGAAGACATGCACACTTTAACTAAATCTTCTGTCTCATTGAAGATATGCACACTATTAACTAAATCTTCTGTCTCATTGAAGACATGCACACTTTAACTAAATCTTCTGTCTCATTGAAGATATGCACACTATTAACTAAATCTTCTGTCTCATTGAAGATATGCACACTATTAACTAAATGTTCTGTCTCATTGAAGATATGCACACTATTAACTAAATGTTCTGTCTCATTGAAGATATGCACACTATTAACCAAATCTTCTGTCTCATTGAGGACATGCACACTATTAACTAAATCTTCTGTCTCATTGAAGACATGCACACTTTAACTAAATCTTCTGTCTCATTGAAGATATGCACACTATTAACTAAATCTTCTGTCTCATTGAAGACATGCACACTTTAACTAAATCTTCTGTCTCATTGAAGATATGCACACTATTAACTAAATCTTCTGTCTCATTGAAGATATGCACACTATTAACTAAATCTTCTGTCTCATTGAAGATATGCACACTATTAACTAAATGTTCTGTCTCATTGAAGATATGCACACTATTAACTAAATCTTCTGTCTCATTGAAGATATGCACACTATTAACTAAATCTTCTGTCTCATTGAAGACATGCACACTTTAACTAAATCTTCTGTCTCATTGAAGATATGCACACTATTAACTAAATCTTCTGTCTCATTGAAGATATGCACACTATTAACTAAATGTTCTGTCTAATTGAAGATATGCACACTATTAACTAAATGTTCTGTCTCATTGAAGATATGCACACTATTAACCAAATCTTCTGTCTCATTGAGGACATGCACACTTTAACTAAATCTTCTGTCTCATTGAAGACATGCACACTTTAACTAAATCTTCTGTCTCATTGAAGATAAGCACACTATTAACTAAATGTTCTGTCTCATTGAAGATATGCACACTATTAACTAAATGTTCTGTCTCATTGAAGATATGCACACTATTAACCAAATCTTCTGTCTCATTGAGGACATGCACACTTTAACTAAATCTTCTGTCTCATTGAAGACATGCACACTTTAACTAAATCTTCTGTCTCATTGAAGATATGCACACTATTAACTAAATGTTCTGTCTCATTGAAGATATGCACACTATTAACTAAATGTTCTGTCTCATTGAAGATATGCACACTATTAACCAAATCTTCTGTCTCATTGAGGACATGCACACTTTAACTAAATCTTCTGTCTCATTGAAGACATGCACACTTTAACTAAATCTTCTGTCTCATTGAAAATATGCACACTATTAACTAAATGTTCTGTCTCATTGAAGACATGCACACTATTAACTAACTCTTCTGTCTCATTGAGGACATGCGCACTATTAAGACGGTCTTATAACTAGCATCGGAGTAGTTCATTTAACACCAACTCGTCAAAGATTAATTTAACAGCCCCTAAAAATCTTTTATAAAATTTAATATCCAGCCATCGAGGGTGGGTCTGAAAATTCGACAAAACAAGCATTGAAGTAACACACTTCATAAGTATCTCAATTAGTGCTGCCCCCTCACCAAGGCTCGTAACCGCACATATTTTTCTCGGCCCCGAACTAAACCGGGTATTAATATTCTAATGACCCACCCGCTTTTTAAGCAGCAGATTTGTTTCACTAACCATCTCAGAAAAAACAGAAAAACCTTCGACTTCCCCTTGAGAAACAGGAAAACGGCTTAATGGCGCCCCACGCATTTTTAAAATGTAACCACTTTGAAGTTTCCGGGGGCATTTATTTTATACTTTTAAGTGTTTTTTTTAATGAGTGATTCATACTGTTTTATTTTGTACTTTTTATCAACGTGTACAGAATTTCAGCACAATTGGAGATCAGTAAGTGGTTTGAAATTTAGATTCAAAATTAGACTCACAGATGTAATTCAAGGGTCAGTGGAGATCACTGGTGAACTACTGATCATGAAGGGCTGTATTGTCATCGGGGTTGGTAAGTTCACAAATTTCAGCTCAATTGGGGATCAGGTTATGGGTCAAAAGGGAAATCAAGCACAAACTAACAGAGGGACAGCGCAACCTAAAATAAAGCGTATAAAATTGAGTTGACTTCCAGGCATCACAGGCATCAGAAACGTCCATAACTTTCCAACTCCAAAGCTTCATCTCAAGGCTGTGATTGGACACGCCACAAGTCCTGCTTCATGGGAGCATGGCTACACTCACGACGCAGTGTGCCAAGGGATTAACTAATCGTTGAAAGTTTTATTGAATTTGAAAGTATATCCGACATGTGTTGTATTAATTTTTATCTGCGTTTGGTAGCTTGGGGTACCCTACACGGAGCAGTTGTGCATAAAACAGTAGCTACCTTGGTGAAGTTGTGTCAGGGAGTGACTGGCACGTCATAGTTTATGTTTAACACTATTTCATTCTCTTGTACACATAAGACAAGGTTAGTTGTTATTTTAGCTGGTGTGTTCGCCATGACTTTTATCTAAACGGATTAGTGAAGTGAACACGTGTCCTGGTAGGAGCTGGACATCACACAACGGATTATCTGTCTGAGCTTTGTGGAAATGTGTTTTTAACAAAATGTTATCGGCTACAATGGGGCAATTGTTTTAGTTAACATAGTGGTAAAGCTAACGATACATTACCCTAACATTTGGTGCAAAAACTGACGCTTTACTTCAACCACATAGACGCGTAAAGTTGATTTCTCTGAATCTAGATCTGGATGACGTGGCTAATCTCTGTGCATTGCGTATAAACCTTTCCCTAGGTAGACAGTGCATTGTGCAACTATTTTCTTGTAAATTTCTATTATGAAAGTATTTCTTGCATGTTAAGCTCTGAGACAGCTCCCCATTCTTCGGATCTTCGGAACGAAGATTTACGGAAAGCAGACGATATCATCATCATGCCTCGTAAATTCATCAAGAAGCTGGTCGTCTTTGTGCTATTCGCCTGCTCCGCCGTGGCGTTGTACCTGGTGCTGTTCGCCAGCCACAAGGGGAACGTCAACGCAGAGTGGAATGCCATCATAGAGAAGCTCAAAGTTGAGGCGGCCTCCTACGAGAAGACCAACGACCGAGAGAATCAAAGACGAAAAGGTAACGACAAGGCACCGACTTCCTTTAATAATAACTGAGAATTAGAAAACGAAGCTGCACAGCATATTGAGCATTGTAGCCCTCTTGTTTGAATAAATCCCCTATTACAGTGGTTCTCAACCTTCCTAATGCTGCGACCATTTAATGCAGATCCAGCTGTTGTGGTGACTCCCACCCATAAAATTATTTTCGTTGCTACTTCATAGATATGTGTTTCTCTATGGTCTTAGGCGACACCTGTGAAAGGGTCGTTGGATCCCCAAAGGGGTCGCAACCCACAGGTTGAGAACCGGTGCTGTAGATTTGCTTTAATAGTTTTGTTCGCAAAACCATTTTGTTTTGTATTGTACCTTACTGGGTTATTAACACTAACAAAGTGCTTGAATATTCCGCCAGGTGGTGAATTCAATGACGAAGGCAATGTTGGCCCACCACCTCTCATGATGGCGCCCGATGCTGGCAATGACAGGAGAGTCCCCAAAAGGCCAGCGAAGGGAAGACAGGACGAGGAGTATGAATATGACGTAGAGAGAGAAGATGTGAGGGAGGGAAAGTCGAGATACAGAGGGAAAGTACAACAGGAAGACCGCGGTCGTTTTAGAGTGGACCCGGACGGGGACAACAATGGCGGTGGCAGAGGTGATACCGACACAGACGTATCGGATAATGATAGAAATGATGAGCGAGAAAGACAAGGTGTTATTGTAGATCGTTTAAATGATGAGGACGACGCCGCTGACGCAGTGGACAGGGTCAAAGCCGATGACATCAATATCCAGGCCACTGTGCCGAGTGAATTTCTCATCACCAACGACAAGGGTGAAGTGATTGAGGAGAAGCTGTTTGAAGGAGGAATAAACCATTTGTTAAAGAAACGTCCGTTGGTTGACGGAAGTCGACGTGGGCAAGACCAGGACAAGGTAGACGATCGAGCGGAAGTCAGAGAAAGAATTGGAGCAGACGGCCGGTTGAGAAACGAAGATTTGTTAAAGGGCGTCGCCGTCGCAGACGGCGAGATTAATTTGAACGAGAACCTAAATGGCGATCAACCAGACGCCCCGCCCACTTCGGCCCCATTAGCATCTGGCGAAAATAGAGGGTTAGGTGGGGCTCAAATGGATGGTGCTGCCGATAAAAAATGGGACGGAAATACCTTTGAAAATGGCAACGTTGGAGCTAATAATAATATAAATAACAACCGGCTTATACAAGATACAAACATCAACTTGGAAGCAAACAGTGTCAATAAATTAAATTTACGATGGAATGAGCAAATCCCGAAACAAATTAAGCAAAATCAGCCTAACGCCCATTTGGAAAACCCGCTGGAGATAAAGGGGATCCCCCAACAGGGAATCGACGTCAATGAACAAGGACCAGATCAGAATAAACCTATAGGGAATATTGCCCCCCAGGCGCAACAGCAGCAACAACAAAATACTGACCAGTTATTACAGAAAATAAAAGATCTACCCCCTCAAATGATCGCCGCTATATTAAAACAGCAACAAGATATGATTCAGCAAGGTCAAGGTCTTCAACAGCCTGATGTTAATGACGCACAGCCTCAAATGATGCTGCAAGGCCAAGGTCATCAACAGGCCGTTGTCACTAACGCACAGCCGCAAATACCCGAAAACGAGATTGAACAGGGTCAAAAAAACCCAAACGACGATCCCCAACGATTAGATCCAGAATTTCAGAACCAAGTTGCGATGAATCTGAAAAATTTGCCCCCGAAAATCTTAGCGCAAGTCATTAAAAAGCAACAAGAGCAACTCCAACAAGCGCATAATATTCCCATAGAGCAGGCTGGGGGTGGCGCTCAACTTCCGCTGCAGAGAGACAACGCCCAGCCGAGAGACCAGAATCAACCAGACGCCAAGCCCGAAGCCCAAAAGGAACACCTGTTCATAGAAGATCTGTCAGTGCCGTTACCTGTCCAGGTCAACTGTGTCCAGTTCAGCTTCCCCTCAGGCCGTGCTCCATTATGCATCCACCAGGGGGACAAGGACCCGGACATGTCGGCCAAAATTGAGACCAACGGATCGTACGAGAAGGATATCATGGACCAGTTCACCCACATCCTGTTGTCAGATCCTACCCTGGGTTTCATAGATATAGGTGCGGACTTCTTTTTTTCCCGCCTTTTTTAAAAATCTTGAACAGTAGTGGACCAAGGGCATTAAACATAAAACTAACAGGTGGGACCAAATAAGACTGTAAGTGTAGTATGGTAATAAGGGGGAAAAACTGCATTCAGGTTAGGTAAAAAGAAATAAGCGAAACAAAGTAGGAAAAAACCTGAAACCACAGCAAATGGTGACAACAAACGAATGACCGTGTCGGCAAGAAGCCTTCACCAACGTACAAACAACAGTAAAAATAATAATAATAAAAAAAATAATAACACTTAGCAGCAATGGAGTATCTGAGAGGACAGATACAGTTTTCCCCAAACTTGGTTTCGCTAATTTCCTGTAAGTGTAGTAGGTGGTAGGGGGAGGGACGCTGTGGGGGGGGGGGCGGGGGAACATCAATAATTAAACACTTCCTTGGATAAAGTCATAAATCTGTTATTTCCCGCTCAATCTTATGGCCAAACAATATAATCCGTAACAGGATTTCCGAAATATTTGAACCATAAGTAAGAAGTGGTAAATAGTAAAAATTTGTTTAACTACCAAAGGCGCGAATTTCAACTGCTATACCCCCAAGTAAGTATAACTATTATTTGATAAACTGTGATGAATCTCAAACAAACGAACCGGGTATCCTAACTGTATCATTTACTTGGTAATAGGGTTATTACAGTGTAAATTAATTCATATAATGGGCCTCAGAACAGAACCTTGCAGGCAGATTGTCTAAGAACGACAGTTTGATGCAAGCCCCAAGAGCCCGCCCATTTGGTACCATTACTGGCTGATACATTGCTACTATCTAATAATATTTTATTCGCACTCTAACTCTTGAAATCAATGCGAATAAAATATTTAAAATAATTTTAGCTTTAGAAAAAAATATTTAAGAGAGGCGAGAACTGATTTCATTTTAGAGGTATTGGTATTGCATAGCGATCATAGGTTAAAAAAAGGTTTAAAAAAAAGTATATATATATTTATTAAAGATAGGGAAAAGGGGGAGGTAGGGTTATTATTGCTTATATTGTATACCTTTTCTACTGTAATACATTTTTTTACAAAATATTCTATTCATTATTGAGAAAATTGCTTTTGATAAATATCTGGTTTTTTTTATAGTGGGTAACATTGCTAACAAAAAATGTCGTGACGTCACAGGTTCTGGAATTGGTGTCTACACAATCGCCGCGGCGCTGCTCAATCGTCAAGTGTTGTCTGTGGAGCCATTGTTCAGGAACTACAGACTCATTCACAAAAGTGCACTGGAAAACAATGTGAGATCCCTTTATGTTATAATGTCTGTGCTATTATATACGGCCAACAACGTGAGATCCCGTTAAGTAACAGTGTCTGTGTTATCAAGCATGACCCACAATGTGACATTCCTTTATGTTACATTGTCTGTGTTACTAAACATGGGCTACAATGTGACATTCCTGTATGTTACACTGTCTGTGTTGTTATATACCGCCAACAATGTAAGATTCCTTTATTTTACAATTTCTGTGTTATTATATACGACCAAGATAAATTTTTAAAAATTGAAAAGGGGACAAATCTTTTATTCTTCACGTAAACTTTTGTTTTGTTTTATTTAATTAATGTATGTAAATTTTTAAGTTCATGATTATGTTTGTTAAATTGTATGTACAGTGTGGTGAGCCCAGCCCTAGGCTGGGGTTCCACGCTATAGAAAACTTCTAATAATAATAATACATTGATTAAAATTTTAACATAAACCGCATTTCCATTGCCTCAGTTTACTAGATAAAGAAAACATGTGGACCCCTGAAATAGTTTTTATTTACTTAAATCCTAACGACGACAAGTATGTGGGAATTATTATTATTAAATATTATTAAGGCTGCACCTATTGGTACCCGGGTACCAGATGTTGAGAAGTTGGGATTAAAAAACGATTAAAAATATTATTGTTAAGTTTGTAAGACAAAATGAGATATCAAATGAAAGATAATTGAATGTACTATACGTTTGTAATCTTAATTCTTCAGTTTTACTAAAATAAACTATCACAAATGACATCCGAATAGCATTGAGTCTAATGGTACCCGGGTGCGAATGGCGGCGCTGCGTGTCTGGGTCCATTTTGACCAGTGTTTCTTTCAGAAATTTTCCCCCGAGGGGGCACCTTTGACGCTCGGGGGGGCAGTGCCAGATTTTCAGTGACCAGAGGCGTAGCTAAGGGGTGGCAGATGGGACATATGTCCCCGGGCACCAGACTAGCGGGGGCATCTAATGGACAATAGTGTTAATGGATGAAAATAATAGGTTTCAGAGTTTAGCGGGGGGGGGGGTGTAAAATGAACCTTGTCCCCTGTCATCAAAGACTCACGTCAGTGACGTAGAAGTGGGGGGGGGGCGAACATTTGGTCTTCCCAGGTGTCATTTTTTCTTTAGATAGAGCGGCGGGATTTTCGGACATCTGCAGAGTTTCTATCGAGAAAGGTAGCGTGGCAAAAAAGTTAACCCACCTAGCGTGGCGCTAACACTAGGCACGCCGCTGGGCAGTGTATATATCAGCACCAAATTTGGCTGTCATGGCAAGTAATTTTTATCGGGAAGTAGGGCAGCAGAAAATGTGTGTTTGTTTAACAATCAAAAGGTGCATATTGGAGTATACATGATTCGAATGTTTTGATAAGACTTTCATTTGATCGGGGGAAATAATTTTTCAAGCGTCAGGGGAGGCATTATGGCGACCAGTGCCAGATACAAACTAAATTCATTCTGGTTGTGGTGTGCCGAAGAAAATCATTTGACACAAGATTAGATTCAACCCGGTAGTCACATTGATAGACGTCAAGGAAAAAAAAAAGGGGGGGGGGGTACAGAAATTGAGGAATCCGAAGAGTTTGAGCAAAAGTGAGGGTAGGGGTCACCTTAATTTAAAAATAATAAATTCAAAATGCAGTGATGCATTGTGGTGCAAATTTTTCTTCTTCTTTTTCTGTCTATTAAGGGCCCACGATCAATTTATTGATCATTATGGCTCCTATGAATGTAGATGGGATTTGCAATGTTTCTGTGCCTGGTGTTGATGCGGATATTTCACTGGTAACAAGAGTTACCTAGTGAGGGTATCATGCACTGTATTCAATGTATCTTTAAGACAATGTGTGAAGGAGCATTTCAAACGTTCATATATTTACTGTTAGATGTCTCGTAGAAAATGCTAAGAATACATCAACATACACCAATTATATGTGGACTACAAATCAGGTTATGATAGCATAGACAGGAAATACATGAACGATGCTGTGCTGGAACTTGGAGTCCTTAACAAACTTACCCGACTCATACATATGACGATGGATAACTACAAAAGTAGAATCAAAGTACAGATGGAGTACTTGAGGGAGTTCCCAATCAATCTGGGCCTCAGACAAGGAAATCCGTGTATCATTTTCAACATCACTTTAGAAAAACCATTAGAAACATACGTGTGAGCATCTGAGAGGTGGTACATAACAACCATAAGGAACTTTATAAAGCCAGCCACTGCAATACCTGACCTACACAGACGATATAGCGCTACTTGGTAGAAAAACCATTGATGATATAATTAAAACTTACAGGGAACTTGAAGATGTGACGGTCAAAGCTGGTCTTGATGTAAATAAAGCGAAGGCAATATTTATGATAACGTCAGGAAATACGCACTGATGACTTTATCAATATGAACATCTACGCCTTTGAGAGGGTAGCTACTTTCAAATATCTAGGGGTGACTATAAATAAGCAAGAGGAAATACAATCGGATGTGCAAGAAAGAATAACAGCATGAAACCGTTCTTATTTCAATTTACAAAAGCTACTTCAAAGCAAAAATCTCGCTAAGGGAACAAAGAAGGCAGTATACACCACTATCACAAGACCAGTAGTTGTACTTGGTTCCTACCAGAAAAGCAGAGAACCTGCTAAATATATGACCAGATGATAGACAATTTTGTTTTGGGAATCCGTACAAACTAAGAGTTATATCAAATGTACAAATACCCATCCATAGTCACAACAATATAAAAAAGGGCAGACTGCCCTAGGCAGGACACATTGAAAGGATGCCGGATTCTGGAGCAACAAAAACGATCTACAGGCAGAAACCTAGGGGCAGACGGCTCACCGGTCGACCAAGACTGAGATGGATTGACGATGTAGAGAAGGGCTTACAAAGGTTGGGGTTCGCACATGGAGGTGTAAAGCGATGGATCGATCCCAATGGAAGAATGGGGTGGAGCAGGCCAGGGCCCTAAATGGGATGAAGCGCCACTGATGTAAACATTTCAGACATTTGGGTGGGAAGCGCTAGAAATAACGATAATAACAGGACATCACTAACTCTTCCACCAGCACAATATTAAATAAATTCAGTCCAGTTGGGAGCCCTTAGGGTATGTTTTTTATCGAGAGATACTCATTAGCTTAGAATCGCCCCTTAAAACTTTATAGGCCCCGGGAATTTTTTGATAAATTCAAAATTCAAGAATGCATTTTTTTTTTACATACCTTAGTTAAATTTAGTTTCGCATCATTAAACACTTAACTGTAGAGCAACGGGAGAGATGCTAGTTAAGATTTTATGTGTCATTTGACCTAAAAGCCATCGTGTGCGGTCTGCAACCCACATAGCTGCATGGGGCCTCGTATATTTTAGGGGCTTAAAGTTTGGCTGTAATTACATTAAATTATCAACTTTTACTGCTAAGTTGGGAAGGAAAAAACCGAAAATTAGCACGGGTGCCATAAAAAGTCAAGCGACGTCTCTGCTCGACTAAGTGTGGTATTCAAACATTTTTTAAAAAAATTGAAAAGTAATGTATTTTTAAAGTTATTATCTTAAAATATTTTTGGGATCAACTACATAAAAATAATGAATTTACTACAAAATATTTTTTAAGTTAAGAAAAAAGAATTCCTTCCAAAAAATGTATCCATCCCAAAAAAGAAATGCTAAAATAGTTTTACATTTTGAACGAAGAAGAAAAACCAAAAACATACGTTTATTTCAAAATATTTCCAAGTTTCACCAAAGTCAAAAAGAAAAAAAGCTTTTCTGTACAAAAGGCTAAAGACTATATCTTTATGGGTTTTTCAAAATTGGTCTTTATTTATAAATCCTATGTAACCGACATAATTGTTCAGAAGTCAAGAATTGTTTACAAAAGACTCATATATTTATTAATGTGTGATTTTTTTTCGTATAAATTATTAAAGTTTCAATTCTCAATATTCAGTTGATTGAAATGTTAATTAAGAAATTTAGACTACTATAATTTGCTTCAGATTATTACAACTTGCCTCTTCGATATTATACTTGAAAACAATTTTTTTACCAATTCCATATATTTTTTTTAAACTACTACCAAAAATGGCATTTACAAGATAATCGAAATACTCAATTTTTTTTATTCGTTGTTTAAATATATATTATATTCTTTCTACTGGATTATCATCTTAAAATAATTTTTTTAAATAGTTCCAACAGCTTTGGAAGATTGTTTATTATTATCATATTAACAGAGAAAAGTCATTGGGGATTTAATAAATAAAGACTATTTTTTTTAAAAATAATTTTACCCTGTTCCCAAAACTGTGTTAAAAAATTAGAAACACTCGATTTAATAATTATGATGAAATGTCCACTATTTGTATGTAACCGGTAAATTCCTAATTTTTTGTTTTAAAATTATTATTATTTTTAAATTTTCATTTTATCTATGTCAGCATACAAATATCTATGGAATCTACTACATTAAAATGTTTGCTAAAAATGATTTTTTAAAGCATGATGCTATTATACAATATAATTTGAAAACAGATTGCACATGTTTATTTCTTAGCAAGAACTATATTTAATTTACAGACATTTATATGGATGAAAATGTAGTTTAATACAGCGTTATTAAAAAATCTTCAACTTTTGCAGCTGCAAAATGTAATTAAATAAAAGATACCGATATCTGCGAATCAGAAAAAGTAAGCTTTAGCTTATGATCTGGAGCGGCCAATTTTCAAAACAATACCATATTTATAATCGATTTCTGCGAGCCTGTAACAAGATTAACCTGAACGCTATGGATCATCAATATATATCGAACAAAGCGATATTTTATTTGTTCCAATAATTGTAATCGATTAAAGGCACACATTTCAATAACTTTAAAAATTTTATAAAATTAAATTTAGAGTAGTTTTATTTTTTAAATTATTTTTTCTTACACATTTTCCCCCGGGGAGGGGGGGGGGCACTTGACTTGTGCCCCCCCGAAGGTATGCCTGAAAGAAACACTGATTTTGACTAATGCTATTCGGATGTCATTTGTAGTAGTTTATTTTAGTTTAAATGAAGAATTCAGTTTGCAAGCGTATAGTACATTCAATTATCTTTCATTTGATACCTCATTTGGTCTTACTAACCCAACAATAATATTTTTAATCGTTTTTTAATCCCAACCTCTCAATTCTGGTACCCGGGTACCAATAGCCACTTCGTATTATTAAAATCTGATTACATTAGGTTGTTTCAAAGATTGTACCATAATGCTTTGGTCTTAAATTAATATGGGCGGGGAATGACGCAATTTTCAAAGATTGTACCGTAACGCTTTGGTCTTAAATGTTGATGGGCGGGGAGTGAAACACGAATTATAAAGTTTACCATTGTTACTCTATTTGACTACATGACGTAACTGTATCTGCAATTTGTGCAGGTCTACGGTAAAATATTACTCGTCACTATGGCGCTAGACAACGAGTCCTATGTAGGTCACATGTCCTACACAGATACTGGAGGGTACAGCAATGTCCTCATCACCAAGCTGACCCAGGGCAGGATCCAAGACAGGGCTAACGTTGGTGAGTAGGAACCTGGGGGGGGGGGGCATTGAGGTCACGGAAAAAATTGCGTCATATAGGTCAGCAGGGCCATGGGCATCAGGCGGGTCATATGCAGTTAGGTGCATGGAGGTTAGTAGGGGCAATGAGGTAAGTAAGGTCGTGGAGTGCAGTAAGATTATTTAGGTTAGTAAGGCCATGGAGCTTCGTAAAGTCATGAATGCAAGTTAAGACATGGATGCTAGTAAAGTCATGAATGTTAATAAAGTCATGGATGTTAGTAAAGGCGTATAGGTTAGTACAGCCATGTATGTTAGTTAAGTCACGGGGGTTAGTAAGGTCATGGCAGTGGCGTTGGAAGGGGGTGCGGTCCACCCAAGGGGAGATCTTTTTTATTTAGATTGAGGGGAGGCATTTTCGGTCAACTAAAGTCTATTTTTGTTTTCGTGGAAAGGGGCTGGAAACGCTTGACCCACCCTGGGAGGCAATAAACCTTGCCATGCCAAAACTTGACCCACCCAGGGAGGCAATAAACCTTGCCATGCCAAAACTTGACCCACCCTGGGAGGCAATAAACCTTGCCATGCCAAAACTTGACCCACCCTGGGAGGCAATAAACCTTACCATGCCAAAACTTGACCCACCCAGGGAGGCAATAAACCTTGCTATGCCAAAGCTTGACCCACCCTGGGAAGCACTAAACCTTGCTATGCTATCACATTGAAGTGAGTTGGAAATAAAAAAAAAAACTTGCGGGGAAAAAAAGTGAGCTCTTATAAGATTTCAATTTACTGAGCAAACTATTTCTAGCTTCAAATAACTGTCTACAGTCCTTGTGGATTATGTTATGAATATAGGTTTAAAGGTATTTACAGTACTAGATTTCCAGAGCTTAAGATTTTAAGATATTTACAGTATTAGATTTCCTGAGCTACAGGTTTAAAGATATTGTAGTATTAAATTTCCAGAGCTAAAGGTCACAGGTCACTGTATTAAGGTTTTCTCTTCAAATGTCCACGTGCACGTGACGCTAACGTTTTGTTACTTTCTCTTTTATCTAGTCCACGTAACCACATTAAACAACCTGGCCCAAGCTTCACCCACCAAACGTGCCCTCATGAAACTGGACGTCAGCGATGGATTAGAAGTGAGGATATTACAGGCTGGTAAGTTGTGCTCTTGATATCTGAAACTACTTTATTTATATTCCTTTTTTTTTTAGTTCTCAGCTTAACCTACATTCAATTAAGAGTTTAATAGTATAGAACTTTGTGTTTCACTATAGAACTTTGTGTTTCACTATAGAACTTTGTGTTTCACTATAGAACTTAGCGTTTCTCTATAGAACTTTGTGTTTCGCTATAGAACTTTGTGTTTCACTATAGAACTTTGTGTTTCACTATAGAACTTTGTGTTACACTAATCAAAATTACAGTTTTATTAAATATTTTTATTTTATTTTTATCTAATTTATTTTTTTAGGGGGTTGGGGGGGGGGGGTGGTGGTGGGTCCATAACCTTCTTGATCAATACAACAACCATTTAACATTTACCAAGAGTTTACAAGTAAACTTTTTGTTAAAAAAGTGTTAAGTGCATAGAAGATTTAAATGTCAAAATCACATTGCTAACGAGTGGATTTTACATTGGAAGTATCCATGACAACAATGCCTTTCATCGAACTATTTTCCATCGAACATATGATATCTTTTGTAGAAAGTTCCGGATTTCTAGTCAACCCTGGTGATATTTGGTCTGCCCTCATTTCTAGGAAACCCTGCTGATATTTGATCTGCCCTCATTTCTAGAAAACCCTGGTGATATTTGATCTGCCTTCATTTGTGGGGAATCCTGCTGGTATTTGGTCGATACGATCCTTAGGGCAGAGTGTGCTACAACTTAATGGGTGGTGATGTCCCTTTGAAACGCTTTGCTGCTAGACCAACATGGCTGATAAAACCTAAACTGGGACCGCAAATGACATACTGTGCATATCTAAAAGAATTTAAAAATAAATTTAGACTAATTTTACTTTGAACGTTTAGACTAAAATTACTTTAGAATAATGTTATAATAAATATTTAGACAATTATTGCATAACATCTACCATTTCACCGACACTCAATAATCATACAACTGACCACACCGTACATTGTTTACCACATGACTTATCCACAGCTGACCAATTCTTAAGTGTGGTCACCGTGCCCCACATCATCACCCACTGGTCCCGATCTGCTGGGCCAGACAAACACGAGGAACTTTACGTACAGCTCACAGCCCTGGGCTACCAACCTAAACAGGCGTGGAACGGAGCAGTGGTCAACAAGGAGTTCTTGAGCAATGACGTATCCTACATTGTATGGAGCAAGCAGCTATGATGACTGCCGGGCCATCAGTATGTGGAATGGAGACTGGAGTCTGTAGACTGGAGCCTTCAGTATGTGGACTGGAGTCTGGAGACTGGAGCCTTCAGTATGTGGACTGGAGTCTTTAGACTGGAGCCTTCATTGTGTGGACTGGAGACTGTATCCTTCACTATGTGGACTAGAGTCTGGAATCTGTAGACTGGAGCCTTCAGTATGTCGGCTGGAGTCTGTAGACTGGAGCCTTCAGTGTGTGGACTGGAGACTGTATCCTTCACTATGTGGACTAGAGTCTGGAGTCTGGAGCCTTCAGCTCGGACAGTTCTCATATAGTATCTAACCTAACATTATCACCGTAATTCATGCTATAAATTCATAACTCGGGGAGAGCGCTGTTTGGTGCAGTCACAACAAAATGTGTCTTGTCATTCATGATCTGTTCATTTTAAAAAAAATTGATAGCTTAATTTTTAAATAATCTTCGTGTTCGTGTGTCAATGGCAATTAATGAACGACACATTATTTCTTAAAGTTCTCACCAGCTAATTACTAAAGAAAAAATTAACTCATTATCCTTAATCGTTCCTTGAAACTTTATAAATGCTGACCGCAAAAAGATTTTATTAATTTAAATTCAAATTCAATTCTCGTGTAGCGCAACGATTATCGTGTTCTATGATTATCATGTGTTATGCTTATTCGTTTATGCTTGTTGACTGCCGGCAGACGTTTCATTAATCTTCAAAGATAGTTAAGCAAACTTATGTTGCAAAAAATGCTTTTGAAGAATCATCTCAGCCGACCATTTAATTTTCTAATCAGTCTACACATGTTCTTTTTACTAAAGTATTTAAAATACTATTTGTATTCAATATATTGGTCTATCATTGAACGTAGATTTAGCGTATGAAGACTTAATTTGTTTAATTCTTTAAAAAAAAAAAAAATTTTTAGTGGTGGTATTGTAATGGGAACTGACGACTAGTGGGGAAGGATGCCCTAGGGGCATACGAAAGAACTGACGACTAGGGGGGAATGATGCCCTAGTGGCATATGAAAGAACTGACGACTAGGGGGGAAGGATGCCTTAGTGGCATATGAAAGAGGCATTTGAGTTTCAGATTCTTGCTTGTATATTTGGGAGGACTGTCTAATTGAGGGATTTTTGTGTGTTAAAATTCACGTTTTTATTATTAGTGTCCCCTGTTTACTATGTAAGCCACCTTTACTAAGTGGTGTGCCGTCAATTTTTTTGTTATAGCTCCAGTCATATATAGTGACTTTGGGAATCTGTCAATCTGCGGTCATTCACTTTGCTTCCATATTATTTGTAGCCCACTGTCATGATTTTGAGTGCAGCGTCAATCATTTGAGTGCACTGTCAATCATTTCAGTGCAGTCAATCATTTTTAATACACTGTCAATCATACTTAATGCATTGTCAAACATTTTTTGTGACCGCATTCATGTTTGAGTCCATGACTATGAGCCCTATTGTAATAAGCTGAATGATTATGCAGCTGTGTCGTTGTGTGTCATATCAATCACAGCTTAGACAGCATGAGACATCACAGCTTAGACAGCATGAGACCTCACAGCTTAGACAGCATGAGGCATCACAGCTTAGACAGCATGAGGCATCACAGCTTAGACAGCATGAGACATCACAGCTTAGACAGCATGAGACATCACAGCTTAGACAGCATGAGACATCACAGCTTAGACAGCATGAGACATCACTGCTTAGACAGCATGAGACATCACAGCTTAGACAGCATGAGACATCACAGCTTAGACAGCATGAGACATCACAGCTTAGACAGCATGAGACATCACAGCTTAGACAGCATGAGACCTCACAGCTTAGACAGCATGAGACATCACAGCTTAGACAGCATGAGACATCACAGCTTAGACAGCATGAGACATCACAGCTTAGACAGCATGAGACATCACAGCTTAGACAGCATGAGGCATCACAGCTTAGACAGCATGAGACATCACAGCTTAGACAGCATGAGACATCACAGCTTAGACAGCATGAGACATAGTCTTACGACATACAAGGGCAATTACCTCGGTACAACGTATTTGAGAGTGTCCAACTTTTGTTCTACCTGCTCACAATTAATGTTTTTTAAACTTTATTTCGCATCCAAGTTAAACATAATTATAGCACTGTGTGACTTGTGTATGGTGGGAAAGTGTTTTAAAAGGGGGTGGGGGGACAAGGGAGAAAGAGATGTTCATGAATAAAATTAAATTGAATTCCATTCAAAGAATTATTCTACTGTGTGTAAAAAATAATCTTTTGATTTGGCCCTTAACTTTACTCTTAGTTCATGTTTTGTCTTTAAAAAAATCCTTTACATTGACTTCGCTTTTGTGTGTTTAGGGCAAAATCTTCGGGCAGCTAATTGACCCACTTCCCATCAACTTATCCAACTGAAATTTGTGAAGTAAGTTTTCCCGGTTTTTCAAGGGGAAGATGAAAGAGATGATGACACTGATTTCTACGAAATAATATTACCGATAACTGCAATCTTGTTTTTTCTTCTTCTTTTTTTTTTCTGAAATAGTTGGTGAAATTAATCTCCCGTGTATTAGCGGGTGGGATTTTAAAATAATAATATAAAATAAAATAATAAAAATGCATACACAGGATTTATTAGAAAAACATTGTTTGGAAGCGTTGTTAAACGTTTGTTGTCCCTAGCATAAACTTTAAAAAGTGCATTGTTTCGTATCTTTCCGTGGAGAGTTGCCTGCCGTTGGCGTCAAATTAAAACCAACATTTTTTAACCACCAAAACATAAATCTATTTTAAAAAAAAATAATTCCCCAAACACTCGCGTGAACTTTAATCTTTACCAAATCATGTATCCATGTCAACAACATAAACCATGTATCCATGTCAACAACATAAACCATGCATCCATGTCAACAACATACGCATATAATATGTACATATTATGTGAACTAAGACAATGTTATAGATTTTACTTAAATTTGTTTTATTATTTCTTAATTACACCAACCTCTGTCTTACACTGTTACAAGTAACTTTCAAACATTACACTCATTATTCTTGTCTCTCATACGCGTAAGTTGCAAGGGGGCATGTGTTTCAAATTTGACCTTGACCTCAACACTTTCACTTTGCAATCTATTTCAAATATCAGTTATGTTTAAAAAAATAATTTAAAAAATGTCGATGTCATCAGATAAAATCATAAGTGGACCCTGGAGGGCGAGCACTTGACAATTTAAAACTTTCACTTGTTTAAAATTACACATGTAATGTCCGACGACCCCCCCCCCCATTATTCGTTTTAAAATCGAAAAACAGCTCATATTAATTTATGATTTAATTTATTGTCGTTAAAATAACATCCAATTTTTTAACAATACTTATTATTTTATTACTACATAATATACTATTTATAATAGGACGTATAGATTGTCTTTATATTATAAAGCGCCGACCCCCTGACCCTTTGGACACGGGCGTAAGTTGAGAGATGTAACTTCAATATTTTATGATCAAACATAAATGAATTGTAACACTTTTCTGGCCTGCTTTTTTTTACAGAATGAAGACCAAACATGTTTATGTGTACAGTTTGTGGACGGAATTCTCTGCAATTATTATGTACTGATATCAACACAGCGAATAACTAGCTGGAATAAATTTTACAAAATTATAGGCCTATCAAAGTTATAATATATATCTACTTTTATTCTCACTAGAAGTATTGGCCGTAAGTGGCATAAAAAATATTGAAAGTTTAAAATAGGGACGAATTGGGAAGCAATCGTTTACAAACTGTTTCCACTTGCACCCCCTCCCCCACTTTTTCAAATGTGACTATTTTAAACTATTTCAGTGATATTTCTTTCAGATGAGATGTAACCATCCTAATGAAAATTGTCGTGCTTTCTTTAAAGGGACAGCTATATGGGATTTTTTTTTTTTTACTTGTGGGACCCCAGGAGTATATACATTTTCAACATAATCTTACTTCAAAATAGGAAATCGTTCATATTTCTTATTGTACCATTTGTATATTAGAAGACATTAAAATAATTCACGATTGCTGGCAGAAAATAACATGTTTATAAAATGATATGCTTTATATTTTTTTATATGAAAACTCCGGAGATACATTGATAAATTTGAAATTATACCTGCAGGTTCCGGAAATAAAGAAAATATTCTAATGACTGCTCCCTAACTAATGAAATTATTAGTCGTCAATTGTTTTGTTAAATAAAAAAAATATTTAAAATTAAATTTAATCGAGAAGTTCTTCTATTCAAAGTAGGTGGCAAATATGTTGGCTACAGCAAATATGTCCCCGGACTTGTAGGATGCTGTGGCGAAGTTATCCGTCTCTGTGTTCCACACACTTCTGCTGCACACGGCAACGCCCTGTTGTCTGACTTGACCAATGGTCACCACGCAAACAAACTTGTATCTTTGGCTGGGGGGGGGAAAATTGTATATAATTCTCGGCTGTAATGGTTTGTTGGTGATAAATCGAAGCGTGAAGCTGTTCTAACGAGAAGTAGAGATCAGCGCTTCCCAAACATTCACGTTTAGTGGACCCGTGGACACGTCTTTAAAAATGTGACAGGGGCCAGTTTTAGATTTATTGATTACATTGTTTTTTTTTTATTTGACCCAACATTTACATGAAGTGCAGACTGAGAACGTAAGGCTCGCGGACCGGTGCCGGCCCGCTGTCCAACATTTGGGGAGCGCTGCTCTAAGTACTACATACTTAAAAACTAGTTTACATTCGAAACACAAACTAGTCACTGTTTAAACTAAATATTAAACAAGTGGAAAGAGATAGACCTTATTTTTAACTCAGATTTTCAGAAGTAAGAACATCAGCAAAAGACATCGCCGACCTAGTTTCAGAAGTGAACCACGATCCCATAAATTCATCGTTCCATTTTGTAGTGCAACAACGTCAGACGTGTCTGTGACAATGTCAAATGTGTCGGCATGGAAAATAAAATGTATGTTAACTTAAAAATGAAACACAAAAGTCAATGTCGTAAAATGAGATGTTCATCTAAACCTTAATGTGATGACGCGGTGTTGTTGATGTTAGTGTTAGCTTCGGCACTGACTACTTTTTTTGGCATGGCTTAGGATTTGGTACAGCCGAGATCTGGAATGCGTTTTTTTTAGCGTGGCCTAGTTTCTTGATTGGCCTAGTTCTATAAGGGGCCTGATTCTGAGAAGGCCTAGTTCTGGCATGGCCTAGTTTTAACATGGCCTAGTTTTGGCAGGCCTTTTTCCGGTTTGGCATGAGTTCTGGCATGGCCTAGTTCTGGCATGACCTGATGTTCTCACGGTCTAGTTCTGGCATGGCCTAGCTAGTTCTTGCATGGCGCATTATTTTTGAATGACCTAGTTCGGGGATAGTTTAGCTCTGACAAGGTGTCTAATTCTGAAATTGCCTAGTTTTTTTGCATGGTCCCGCTCCTGGCGCTGCCTTTTTCTGACATGACCTGCTTCTTGCATGACTGTATCCTAAAAGGCCTTAATAGGAAAGAAAACTTTGAAATAACCAACCTAAATCCCAGATCCTTGACCCTGCCCTTGATGACATCGGATATCTGCTGGACAATGTTACCACAGATCTCTGTGCTGTACTTCTCCCCGCCCAGGTAGGACTCCAGCACCTCCATCATGACCTTCTGAGCTTTGGACGGCTGGAACTTTTCACTGGAGTTCGGCGCCAGTCTGTACGTGTTCTGGTACTGAAACAATCACAGCATTAATTGAAAGGTCTT
This sequence comes from Omphiscola glabra, assembly GCA_964017045.1. Lineage (NCBI taxonomy): Eukaryota > Metazoa > Mollusca > Gastropoda > Lymnaeidae > Omphiscola > Omphiscola glabra. Next base: position 3,042,539 of record OZ024796.1, read on the forward strand.
TTGTATCCTTGATAAACAAAACATGTAAGCGCAATCAAAGATACAAATATTTGATTCGGTGATGTTAAGGGAATCCCCAATTTTTATAATTAGAAATGTAATCAAATTTAAGTTTAATCATCTATTTTAAATATATATATATATATATAAATATAAAATCATTAATTGTTGGCCTATACAAATCAGGACTATGTCTTATTTACAGTTAAGATCACAAAAAGCCTATTGAAAGACACTTCGGAAGAAAGAATTGGAAATGTATATTTTTGGTGACCGTAATAAAATTTCGTATCCGGAATATTGATCGAAAGAAATTTCGTCGACGGAAAATTGATCGACGGAAATTTGATCGAAAGGAAATTTGGTCAAATCTTTTTTTTTATTAGTTTACACGTTAAAATTTTGCGTCAAATTTCTTTTGGAACGCATTATTTTGTTTTACTATATAGTATAGTGCGTTCAAAAAGAAATTTGACGAAAATTTTAACGTGTGAACCGAAAAAAAGATTCGACCAAATTTCCGTTCGATCAAATTTCCGTCGATCAATTTTCAGTCGACGAAATTTCTTTCGATCAAATTTCCGTTATCCATAAAATTGATCATGCACCTGATATTGTTGAATAACGAAACACAGTGCAAAAACTTTAAATTTAGCTTAACATTAAAAAAAATTAGAATTAAAAAAAATTTGAATTTAAAAATAAGCAGCAATAATTAACAAGTTTGTATTTACCTGGACGGGTACTTTAAAATCTTTCAAACCGAAACTAGCACCGGAAATGCTACTACGTGAAAACTGGGACATGCGTCTCCCACTCATACCGTACTGGACGCTTGCCCTTGGCATATCAAATTTAGACATCCGTCTGATGTTGGGTCCGAGGGTCATGCCATCCCCATCCCTCTGGAAAAGATTTAAAAAAAAAAAGACGTCACTACCTGGTCACAACAGCAGATCTACGACAGGAGAGATCGACGACTCGAAAACTCCACACGTAATTGAATGCAATGTACAGGTGAGGCTACCAGGTCACAACAGCAGATCTACGACTCGAAGACACACACGTAATTGAATGCAATGTACAGGTGAGGCTACCAAGTCACAACAGCAGATCTACGACTCGAAGACACACACGTCATTGAATGCAATGGTCAGATGAGGCAAAATAAAAGAAACGTTGAGATAATTTCAAAATTAGGAATGCGGTGATTCTCAAAATATTTCCAGGCAGACCCGTGGGGCTACACAAAGACTTTCATGAAATGTTGCAAAAGTTGATTCGAAGGCACAACAATAGCTAACAAGCATTATCAAAGTTTTGAGTAGAGCTGTCCGTCCCCACGGAAAACAAAAAGATGGATTATCTTCTACTACGTCATGAAAACAATTATGATGCCCGGAACTCACACAAACATGAATAATGAATCTAATTTTTTTTTATGTAGAAGTACACAGATGTATTGTGCCGTTACATTGGACAGGTACATGCCTTAAATAGTTTAAACCTTGTGGAAGCCCGTGACACCGGTCTTTGGAAACAACAGCAGACAACCAGCAAAAGGCAGAGCTTTTCAGACGATTAATAATATGCACGTTTACTCTAGTCGAACATCTTCGAAAATTTCCGAGCAGTGTTTGTCGATGGTACTCTACAACACTGTCTATCAACGAATACACAGGCACACCGAATATTGGAAAACAAACATTTTAAGAATGACCATGGTTCTTCTCTATTACGTGTATCTGTCACACAGATTCACCTGGCTACAGTATCTCCTTATAACTACACAGTCTATCACCTGGTTACAGTATCTCCTTATAACTACACAGTCTATCACCTGGTTACAGTATCTCCTTATAACTACACAGTCTATCACCTGGTTACAGTATCTCCTTATAACTACACATTCTATCACCTGGTTACAGTATCTCCTTATAACTACACAGTCTATCACCTGGTTACAGTATCTCCTTATAACTACATAGTCTATCCATCGTACAGGAGCTATCACTCACGAACATCTCATGACTATATCCTTAACTCTCTCCCTCCACTCTTTCTGTCTCACGCCTTGTAGCCACACGCTTGTGTATAATTCTATTCCTGTCACCCAACGGTCATTCCGACCGAATTATAACACCCATGACCCATAACACCCACCCCCCTGGGAACCAAACAGTGGTCATACTAACAACAGTGCTTCTCATACCCTTGACAGCCATGGAACAATAAAATTGATCATTAGATCAGGTTTTGGTATCTGCATTGTGATATGTCTGTAAATCCGTGACACTTTAAAAGAATGCGAGAATCACTGTTAAAACCACTAACAGGAGCTCCCATATAAAGCTATCCTTATGGCAATAAAAATAAAGAAAACTGTTGATAACAAGGCCGAGCCAACATGGCTTAACTTGCCGTTGTGGGAGTGTGTGTGTGTGGGGGGTGAATTTATGTCGTAACGTTTGGAGAGTGCAATGCTACCGGCTAGAGACGTGCTAGGGATCTCTGTGAGGATGTAGAGTCGGCAATGCTACCGGCTAGAAACGTACTAGGGCTCTCTGTGAGGATGTAGAGTCGGCAATGCTAGCAACCCTAACCCCAACCCAGACCCGGGCTCGCAATGCACGTAAGGGAAAGTTCAACAAATCTCTAGTTTTTATAATCTATTTATTGAACCAATCTCCCGTTTATGTATTCAACCAATCTCCCGTTATTATGATGTATTTATTCAACCAATTTCCCGTTTATGTATTCAACCAATCTCCCGTTATTATGATGTATTTATTCAACCAATTTCTCGTTTATGTATTCAACCAATGTCCCGTTATAATGATGTATTTATTCAACCAATTTCCCGTTTATGTATTCAACCAATGTCCCGTTATTATGATGTATTTATTCAACCAATTTCTCGTTTATGTATTCAACCAATGTCCCGTTATTATGATGTATTTATTCAACCAATTTCCCGTTTATGTATTCAACCAATGTCCCGTTATTATGATGTATTTATTCAACCAATTTCCCGTTTATGTATTCAACCAATGTCCCGTTATTATGATGTATTTATTCAACCAATTTCCCGTTTATGTATTCAACCAATGTCCCGTTATTATGATGTATTTATTCAACCAATTTCCCGTTTATGTATTCAACCAATGTCCCGTTATTATGATGTATTTATTCAACCAATTTCCCGTTTATGTATTCAACCAATGTCCCGTTATTATGATGTATTTATTCAACCAATTTCCCGTTTATGTATTCAACCAATGTCCCGTTATTATGATGTATTTATTCAACCAATTTCTCGTTTATGTATTCAACCAATCTCCCGTTATTATGATGTATTTATTCAACCAATTTCCCGTTTATGTATTCAACCAATGTCCCGTTATAATGATGTATTTATTCAACCAATTTCCCGTTTATGTATTCAACCAATGTCCCGTTATTATGATGTATTTATTCAACCAATTTCCCGTTTATGTATTCAACCAATGTCCCGTTATTATGATGTATTTATTCAACCAATTTCTCGTTTATGTATTTAACCAATGTCCCGTTATTATGATGTATTTATTCAACCAGTTTCCCGTTTATGTATTCAACCAATGTCCCGTTATTATGATGTATTTATTCAACCAATTTCTCGTTTATGTATTCAACCAATGTCCCGTTATTATGATGTATTTATTCAACCAATTTCCCGTTTATGTATTCAACCAATGTCCCGTTATTATGATGTATTTATTCAACCAATTTCCCGTTTATGTATTCAACCAATGTCCCGTTATTATGATGTATTTATTCAACCAATTTCTCGTTTATGTATTCAACCAATGTCCCGTTATTATGATGTATTTATTCAACCAATTTCCCGTTTATGTATTCAACCAATGTCCCGTTATAATGATGTATTTATTCAACCAATTTCCCGTTTATGTATTCAACCAATGTCCCGTTATTATGATGTATTTATTCAACCAATTTCTCGTTTATGTATTCAACCAATGTCCCGTTATTATGATGTATTTATTCAACCAATTTCCCGTTTATGTATTCAACCAATGTCCCGTTATAATGATGTATTTATTCAACCAATTTCCCGTTTATGTATTCAACCAATGTCCCGTTATTATGATGTATTTATTCAACCAATTTCTCGTTTATGTATTCAACCAATGTCCCGTTATTATGATGTATTTATTCAACCAATTTCCCGTTTATGTATTCAACCAATGTCCCGTTATTATGATGTATTTATTCAACCAATTTATCGTTTATGTATTCAACCAATGTCCCGTTATTATGATGTATTTATTCAACCAATTTCCCGTTTATGTATTCAACCAATGTGCCGTTATTATGATGTATTTATTCAACCAATTTCCCGTTGATGTATTCAACCAATCTCCCGTTATTATGATGTATTTATTCAACCCCCCTGAAGTCCGCAGTAAGCAAACAGTCCATGTTGCTGTTCGATTAGTTGATATTTTTATGTAAGCGACACACACACACACACACACACACATTTTTCACTATCGTCCCCACTTACAATAAAATAGTTATGGTGGTAAAAGTGTTCTCAACACCGCTCTGTTTTATAACATAAAGACATTTTGTTTGTGCACCTGTTAAAGTTAGGTCGCCATTTATGGTTAAAAATTCCTACAAAATTAAAAAAGAAACATTACTCTAAGTCGTTCTGTGTTCTGTTCACGTGCTACAGCATTTATATTTACCGATAGACACAAAATTGTACTGAACACAAAGGTATTTTATCACATAGAACTATTATTTTCTTCATAAATTTAATTTGATGTATAAATGGCATACATACATATTGATAGTTGACTCTCAAATGAAAACAACCAAGAAAGAAAAGTACATGACAAATAAACTTACCTTTACTAGTTCAAGTATAAAAAGTAAAATACAATTTTTTTTGCTTTAAAAATCATATTGAGGCTACCTCGCACACATTAAACATAGATGATAGATACTTGGATCAACACGAAATTAGCTGTGAATATGAGTATTCTTTCCACGCATTACCCGAATTAACGCACCGAAAAAATACAAACTAATTTGTTCCATGACCTCTTATAAATTTAACCGCGTTTTAGACCAGGTGTTAGCAAACTTTATTGTAATAGTTGTGTTAAAATCTGACTTCTGGCACATTCAACTGGCCACCAACGACGGACAAGTTTTTAAAATCTGACTTCTGACCCATTCAGCTGGCCACCAACGACGGACGAGTCCAACTCATTAAACACGTTTGTTAGTCTTTATTATTGTTCCATGTCTGCCGCGTGCCATTGATAATCCCTTTGTGTGACACGTCTGACACGTGTGTCTTTAATCGCCGACCCTTGTTTTAGTGCAGGGGGTAGCCAACACGTGGTCCGCATGCGGTCCGTCCGTCCGAGGATGACTGATTTATAAAAGAAATCTGAACGCATTCGTTCTTCATTCAGTTGATTAAGAAATCATTTTTAAAAAAATCCAATTGAGTGAAAAGATAAAAAAAGATTAAATTTGGCATCAGCTTAGTTACATTTGTGTGTGTGTTATTTTCCCCTTTTCGTGTGCATAAAAAATAGATAGGTCTACATGACTCTATACATCATGTAGTGGGTGTTTTTTTAGTGCGACCCGAGAAAGGTTTGTTGGCCATCAAAGTGGACCGTGAAGCTTTTCTGTTGCCTAATTTGAATAAGACTCTATCGACTATCATTGTTACAAGCAAAAATAATAATAATAAAATAATAATAATAATTACCTCCCACCCAAAAATAAATAAAGAAATAAGGAAAGAAAAAGAAAACAGCCACAGCAGCAACAAAAACCCAACTATGAAATATAAATGAAACGAAAACAACATATAAATTCAACAAAAGGCCAGACCACTATTGTAACTTTCAAAACTACAATATAGAAACTATCATAGTCAACATATCATTTGCTCAACATATCATTTAGTCAACATATCATTAAGACAACATATCATTTAGTCAACATATCATTTTGTCAAGAAATCATTTAGTCAACATATCATTTATTCAACATATCATTTATTCAACATATCATTTAGTCAACATATCATTTATTCAACATATCATTTAGTCAACATATCATTTAGTCAACATATCATTTATTCAACATATCCTTTAGTCAACATATCATTTATTCAACATATCATTTAGTCAACATATCATTTATTCAAAATATCCTTTAGTCAACTAATCATTTAGTCAACATATCATTTAATCAACATATCATTTAGTCAACACATCATTTAGTCAAAATATCATTTAGTCAACATATCATTTAATCAACATATCATTTAATCAACATATCATTTAATCAACATATCATTAATCAAAATATCATTTAATAAACATATCATTTAATCAACATATCATTTAGTCAACATATCATTTAATCAACATATCATTTAGTCAACATATCATTTAGTCACCATACCATTTAGTCAACATATCATTTAGTCAACACATCATTTAGTCAACATATCATTTAGTCAACATATTATTTAGTTAACATATCCTTTAGTCAACATATCATTTAGTCAACATATCATTTATTCAACATATCATTTAGTCAACATATCATTTATTCAACATATCCTTTAGTAAACATATCATTTAGTCAACATATCATTTAATCAACATATCATTTAGTCAACATATCATTTAATCAACATATATTTAGTCAACATATCATTTATTCAACATATCATTTAGTCAACATATCATTTATTCAACATATCCTTTAGTCAACATATCATTTAATCAACATACCATTTAGTCAAAATATCATTTATTAAACATATCCTTTTGTCAACATATCATTTAGTCAACATATCATTTAGTCAACATATCATTTATTCAACATATCCTTTAGTCAACATATCATTTAGTCAACATATCATTTAATCAACATATCATTTAGTCAACATATCATTTATTAAACATATCCTTTAGTCAACATATCATTTAGTCAACATATCATTTAGTCAACATATCATTTATTCAAAATATTATTTAGTCAACATATTATTTAGTCAACATATCATTTAGTCAACATATCATTTAGTCAACAAATCATTTAGTCAACATATCATTTATTCAACATATCATTTAGTCAACATATCATTTATCAACATATCATTTAGTCAACATATCATTTGGTCAACATATCATTTGGTCAACATATCATTCAGACAACATATCATTTAGTCAGCATATCATTTAGTCGACATATAATTTAATCAACATATATTTAGTCAACATATCATTTATTCAACATATCCTTTAGTCAACATATCATTTAATCAACATATCATTTAGTCAACATATCATTTAGTCAACATATCATTTAATCAACATATCATTTAGTCAACATATCATTTAGTCAACATATCATTAGCTCAACATATCATTTAGTCAACATATCATTTAGTCAACATATCATTTAATCAACATATCATTTGGTCAACATATCATTTGGTTAACATATCATTCAGACAACATATCATTTAGTCAGCATATCATTTAGTCGACATATAATTTAATCAACATATATTTAGTCAACATATCATTTATTCAACATATCCTTTAGTCAACATATCATTTAGTCAACATATCATTTAGTCAACATATCATTTAATCAACATATCATTTAATCAACATATCATTTAATCAACATATCATTTAGTCAACATATCATTTAATCAACATATCATTTAGTCAACACATCATTTAGTCAACATATCATTTAGTCAACATATCATTTAGTCAACATATCATTTAGTCAACATATCATTTAATCAACATATCATTTAATCAACATATCATTTAATCAACATATCATTTAGTCAACATATCATTTAATCAACATATTATTTAGTCAACATATCATTTAATCAACATATCATTTAGTCAACATATCATTTAATCAACATATCATTTAGTCAACATATCATTTAGTCACCATACCATTTAGTCAACATATCATTTAGTCAACATATCATTTAGTCAACATATCATTTAGTCAACATATCATTTAGTCAACATATCATTTAGTCAACATATCATTTAGTCAACATATCATTTATTCAACATATCCTTTAGTCAACATATCATTTAGTCAACATATCATTTATTCAACATATCATTTAGTCAACATATCATTTATTCAACATATCCTTTAGTAAACATATCATTTAGTCAACATATCATTTAATCAACATATCATTTAGTCAACATATCATTTAATCAACATATATTTAGTCAACATATCATTTATTAAACATATCATTTAGTCAACATATCATTTATTCAACATATCCTTTAGTCAACATATCATTTAGTCAACATATCATTTAATCAACATACCATTTAGTCAAAATATCATTTATTAAACATATCCTTTAGTCAACATATCATTTTGTCAACATATCATTTAGTCAACATATCATTTATTCAACATATCCTTTAGTCAACATATCATTTAGTCAACATATCATTTAATCAACATATCATTTAGTCAACATATCATTTATTAAACATATCCTTTAGTCAACATATCATTTAGTCAACATATCATTTATTCAACATATCATTTAGTCAACATATCATTTATTCAACATATCCTTTAGTCAACATATCATTTAGTCAACATATCATTTAATCAACATACCATTTAGTCAAAATATCATTTATTAAACATATCCTTTAGTCAACATATCATTTTGTCAACATATCATTTAGTCAACATATCATTTATTCAACATATCCTTTAGTCAACATATCATTTAGTCAACATATCATTTAATCAACATATCATTTAGTCAACATATCATTTATTAAACATATCCTTTAGTCAACATATCATTTAGTCAACATATCATTTAGTCAACATATCATTTATTCAACATATTATTTAGTCAACATATCATTTAGTCAACATATCATTTAGTCAACATATCATTTAGTCAACATATCATTTAGTCAACATATATTTAGTCAACATATCATTTATTCAACAAATCATTTAGTCAACATATCATTTATTCAACATATCATTTATTCTACATATCATTTATCAACATATCATTTAGTCAACATATCATTTGGTCAACATATCATTTGGTCAACATATCATTTGGTCAACATATCATTCAGACAACATATCATTTAGTCAGCATATCATTTAGTCGACATATAATTTAATCAACATATATTTAGTCAACATATCATTTATTCAACATATCCTTTAGTCAACATATCATTTAATCAACATATCATTTAATCAACATATCATTTGGTCAACATATCATTTGGTCAACATATCATTCAGACAACATATCATTTAGTCAGCATATCATTTAGTCGACATATAATTTAATCAACATATATTTAGTCAACATATCATTTATTCAACATATCCTTTAGTCAACATATCATTTAATCAACATATCATTTAGTCAACACATCATTTAGTCAACATATCATTTAATCAACATATCATTTAGTCAACATATCATTTAGTCAACATATCATTTAGTCAACACATCATTTAGTCAACATTTCATTTAGTCAACATATCATTTAGTCAACATATCATTTAGTCAACATATCATTTAATCAACATATCATTTAATCACCATATCATTTAATCAACATATCATTTAGTCAACATATCATTTAATCAACATATCATTTAGTCAACATATCATTTAATCAACATATCATTTAGTCAACATATCATTTAATCAACATATTATTTAGTCAACATATCATTTAGTCAACATATCATTTAGTCAACATATCATTTAGTCAATATATCATTTAGTCAACACATCATTTAGTCAACACATCATTTAGTCAACATATCATTTATTCAACATATCCTTTAGTCAACATATCATTTAGTCAACATATCATTTAATCAACATATCATTAAGTCAACATATCATTTATTAAACATATCCTTTAGTCAACATATCATTTAGTCAACATATCATTTAGTCAACATATCATTTATTCAACATATTATTTAGTCAACATATCATTTAGTCAACATATCATTTAGTCAACATATCATTTAGTCAACATATCATTTAGTCAACAAATCATTTAGTCAACATATCATTTATTCAACATATCATTTATTCAACATATCATTTATTAACATATCATTTAGTCAACATATCATTTGGTCAACATATCATTTGGTCAACATATCATTTGGTCAACATATCATTCAGACAACATATCATTTAGTCAGCATATCATTTAGTCGACATATAATTTAATCAACATATATTTAGTCAACATATCATTTATTCAACATATCCTTTAGTCAACATATCATTTAATCAACATATCATTTAGTCAACATATCATTTAGTCAACATATCATTAGCTCAACATATCATTTAGTCAACATATCATTTAGTCAACATATCATTTAATCAACATATCATTTGGTCAACATATCATTTGGTCAACATATCATTCAGACAACATATCATTTAGTCAGCATATCATTTAGTCGACATATAATTTAATCAACATATATTTAGTCAACATATCATTTATTCAACATATCCTTTAGTCAACATATCATTTAATCAACATATCATTTAGTCAACACATCATTTAGTCAACATATCATTTAATCAACATATCATTTAGTCAACATATCATTTAGTCAACATATCATTTAGTCAACACATCATTTAGTCAACATTTCATTTAGTCAACATATCATTTAGTCAACATATCATTTAGTCAACATATCATTTAATCAACATATCATTTAATCAACATATCATTTAATCAACATATCATTTAGTCAACATATCATTTAATCAACATATCATTTAGTCAACATATCATTTAATCAACATATCATTTAGTCAACATATCATTTAATCAACATATTATTTAGTCAACATATCATTTAGTCAACATATCATTTAGTCAACATATCATTTAGTCAATATATCATTTAGTCAACACATCATTTAGTCAACACATCATTTAGTCAACATATCATTTAATCAACATATCATTTAGTCAACATATCATTTAATCAACATATCATTTAGTCAACATATCATTTAGTCAATATATCATTTAGTCAACACATCATTTAGTCAACACATCATTTAGTCAACATATCATTTAGTCAACATATCATTTAGTCAACATATCATTTAGTCAATATATCATTTAGTCAACACATCATTTAGTCAACATATCATTTAGTCAACACATCATTTAGTCAACACATCATTTAGTCAACACATCATTTAGTCAACATATCCTTAGCTCAACACATCATTTAGTCAATAATAATTACAGCCACTACAACAACAAAAACAACATAAATCCTCAAATAGAGACTAAAAGCCTGACACGATGTAACTATCTATAAACTTACCGGCATCAGAGATTGACGTCGTCTCCCGAAGGCCTCCCCCGAGTGGTCCACCACATCCGTCATTGTGGTCTGTCCTTTAGTCAAGTGGTCTACAAATATCTTAAATCCAAAAAAAAAAAAAAAAAAGAAAAAGAAAAAAAGGCTGTAGAATACTGGATCAAACTGTTTCTTCAGCAAGGTGGCACAGTACTGAATCAAGCTGTTTCTTCGGCAAGGTGGCACAGTACTGAATCAAGCTGTTTCTTCAGCAAGGTGGCACAGTACTGAATCAAGCTGTTTCTTCGGCAAGGTGGCACAGTACTGAATCAAGCTGTTTCTTCAGCAAGGTGGCACAGTACTGAATCAAGCAATTTCCTCAGCCTCGTCTCGCTTTCTCAACCAAGTGTCTGGAACACGAAAAGATATGACGTCTATAAAACAACATAATTTAATGACACAATGCCCTATGTCCAGTGAGATTTAGGCCATCAAATTTATTGATTGAATATTGATTTATTGACTGAATAGGGCCATTGCTGAGGCCACATTGACGATAAATGGGGCAAACTATTTGGATGTAAAAAAGGGAGTCAACTGTGTATAGTTTTTATAAAAAAATATACTTTAATTTAACTTTTGTTGATTTTGGGTTGTGGCATATATTTATACACAGCATACAGCCACACAGCCCACTAGCCACACAGCCCACTAGCCCCACAGCCCACTAGCCACGCTTGCCACTAGCCACACACCCCACTAGCCACACATCCCACTAACCACATATCCCACTAACCACATATCCCACTAACCACATATCCCACTAGCTACATATCCCATTAGCCACACAGCCTACTAGCCACACATCCCAAGCCACACAGCCCACTAGCCACACAGCCTACTAGCCACACATCCCAAGCCACACATCCCAAGCCACACATCCCAAGCCACACAGCCTAAAAACAACACGCACAAAAGCCACAATTTCTTTCTGCCAGTAGATCATACAGATTCATAAAGCAATGACAATCGGTTCCTCTGTTGCAGAGGGGGGGGGAGGGACTGTTATGGCATATATTTGACATACAAGAATAAAGGGCCTTTCATATTAAGGTAAGTCGATGCATTCAAATAACGTCTCTTCGAGTTCACTGTGTTGTCATGTCAGAGAATATACGTTAATCCTCCCAACTTGGCCCCAAATTTTCTCAGCGGTATCGATCCAAACCGCATACCGCCGAACACGTGAATCGATGCGAAAAATATATCGCGAACACGACTATTTAAGCAACAAAAATATTTTTTTATTAACTTACTGTAAGTCAGCCGAGAAGACGAGGGAGCGGGGTGGGCTGGAAGGGTGTCAAATAACACAAAGGTGTGGGGCCACACAGGTAAGGACACAGAAAATAAGATATCTCTTCATTGACTTAAAGGTCACATGGTCCAGGGATATGGATTAACCTTATTGTACACGATCTCAGTTGATGAATCAAATTTAGGTCAAATGATCCAGTTTTAAAAAAAAAGAAGACAATTTACTGTGTCTGATACGAAATATCTCAAATCTTTAAAAGTCGAAACTGATGAAATAATTTACGTGTCTTGCCACACTCTGTCTCTTCTCCAATCCTCCCCTTTTCTATCTCTCTCTCTATCTCTCTCTCATCCTCTCTCTCCTCACCCCTCTCTTTTTCTTTATCTAGTATATCCTGTCCCCTTTCACCTAACCAATCTATGTTACTACTATCTCATTTTTTCGTTCGTTCCCGTTTTACGAGCACCTTTCAGTTCCCTGTTTACTCACGGCTCACTCACGGCTCAGTCACCACTTTCTTTCTCCATCTCCCAGCACCTCTGCTTCTCATTATCCCGTTCTCTCCCCTCCCCCTCTTTACCTGAGACAACTAACGAAGGTATCAGGACCTTACCAAATATTTCCACAGCGCCCCCCCCCCACCCCCGGGGGCGTACTGCATTGCATAAATTGATTCCTGTTGACAAAATGGTGAAAGTGTCTCTATCGATCTCCAGCGGTGGTATACCACTATCAAACGTTGCCACTTTAGTCGTTATAATCCTACCTGAATGTCGCAAGAGGCCCAGAGATCACAATATCGATTTCATGTGTTTTAGTTTGTTTGTTCTGAAAAAATTGTTCAGTAGGCCACAATTTACTCCACTTCTTTTTAAAAACAAGCCGGTAAATCTTCATTTTAAAATTTATTTTTTTACATTTTAAATAAAGTCTGGTTACCTAACACAGCTTGAACTCAAACTGGTTACCTAGCACAGCTTGAACTCAAACTGGTTACCTAGCACAGCTTAAACTCAAACTGGTTACCTAACACAGCTTGAACTCAAACTGGTTACCTAGTACAGCTTAAACTCAAACTGGTTACCTAACACAGCTTAAACTCAAACTGGTTACCTAGCACAGCTTGAACTCAAACTGGTTACCTAGCACAGAATAAACTCAAACTGGTTACCTAACACAGCTTGAACTCAAACTGGTTACCTAGCACAGCTTAAACTCAAACTGGTTACCTAACACAGCTTAAACTCAAACTGGTTACCTAACACAGCTTAAACTCAAACTGGTTACCTAACACAGCTTAAACTCAAACTGGTTACCTAACACAGTTTAACTCAAACTGGTTACCTAACACAGCTTAAACTCAAACTGGTTACCTAACACAGCTTAAACTCAAACTGGTTACCTAACACAGCTTGAACTCAAACTGGTTACCTAGTACAGCTTAAACTCAAACTGGTTACCTAACACAGCTTAAAATTAAACTGGTTACCTAGCACAGCTTGAACTCAAACTGGTTACCTAGCACAGCTTGAACTCAAACTGGTTACCTAGCACAGCTTAAACTCAAACTGGTTACCTAACACAGCTTGAACTCAAACTGGTTACCTAGCACAGCTTAAACTCAAACTGGTTACCTAACACAGCTTAAACTCAAACTGGTTACCTAGCACAGCTTGAACTCAAACTGGTTACCTAGCACAGAATAAACTCAAACTGGTTACCTAACACAGCTTGAACTCAAACTGGTTACCTAGCACAGCTTAAACTCAAACTGGTTACCTAACACAGCTTAAACTCAAACTGGTTACCTAACACAGCTTAAACTGAAACTGGTTACCTAGCACAGCTTAAACTCAAACTGGTTACCTAACACAGCTTAAACTCAAACTGGTTACCTAGCACAGCTCAAACTCAAACTGGTTACCTAGCACAGCTTAAACTCAAACTGGTTACCTAACACAGCTTAAAATCAAACTGGTTACCTAACACAGCTTAAACTCAAACTGGTTACCTAGCACAGCTTAAACTCAAACTGGTTACCTATCACAGCTTAAACTCAAACTGGTTACCTAACACAGCTTAAACTCAAACTGGTTACCTAGCACAGCTTAAACTCAAACTGGTTACCTAGCACAGCTTAAACTCAAACTGGTTACCTAACACAGCTTAAACTCAAACTGGTTACCTAACACAGCTTAAACTCAAACTGGTTACCTAGCACAGCTTAAACTCAAACTGGTTACCTAGCACAGCTTAAACTCAAACTGGTTACCTAGCACAGCTTAAACTCAAACTGGTTACCTAGCACAGCTTAAACTCAAACTGGTTACCTAGCACAGCTTAAACTCAAACTGGTTACCTAGCACAGCTTAAACTCAAACTGGTTACCTAGCACAGCTTAAACTCAAACTGGTTACCTAGCACAGCTTAAACTCAAACTGGTTACCTAACATAGCTTAAACTCAAACACTGCGCCTAAATGATTAGTTTCAACATTCAACATTGTTAAATCCTTTCTATTAACTTCTCTTTTGTGTGTTTAGGGCAAAGTATTCGGACGGCTAATTGACCCACTTTCCGTCAGTATATCGCGCTGAAACTCGTTGCCGATGACAAAACGTTCTAGCAAATGTTCATCTCCAACCCCTAAAGCTAATTTAGTCTTGTTTTCCAAGGGGAAGATGAAGGAAATATGATGTCACCGATTTGACGAAATAAAATTCCCGATAACTGCACTAAATGAGATTCTTTTTTAAAAAAAAAAATTATCGCAAGTGCGTTTGGTGCGTAATATTTTCTTTTGTTTTTAGGAAATAGTTGGTGAAATAGTTGGTGAAATAGTTGGTGCAATAGTTGGTGAAATAGTTGGTGAAATAGTTGGTGAAATAGTTGGGACCCGGGTGCGAATGGCGGCGCTGCGTGTCCGGGTCCATTTTGACTCATTACTATTCGGATGTCATTTGTGGTAGTTTATTTTGGTTAAACTGAAGAATTAAGTTTACAAACGTATAGTCCATTCAATTATCTTTCATTTGATATCTCATTTTGTCTTACAAACCCCAAAATAATATTTTTAATAGTTTTTTTAAACCCAACCTCTTACTTCTGGCACCCGGGTGCGAATAGCCACCTCGTTAGAATATTACGATAAAATCTTTTATTGTGCTTTCTGGGGCACCGGCCAGGCACATATCTTTTACTGTACAGCCAACATTACTGTCTACCGTATGTATGTCATACAAAATGTACCTTGTACCATTGCTATGCGGTGCCGATCCCTGTTAGTTTACCCCAAACACCTTTGCCATTTTCGGATTTCCCCACTTGTATGCCTCCTCCTTTCCAGGCATGCATATGCATAATCTCCAATATGATAATATTGGGGGGGGGGGGGGGGGCTTGTCATTTGTTTTTACCCTCTTTTCTCCCTCCATCAGTTGTTCTTTGTTTAAGAGCAGGTCCGTACGAAGGGAACAGCAGCCCCGCTCGCTGACTACAGATGGCCGCCGAAATTTTCATTTAAAAAAAAAATGCTTATGTGTAAAGTATATACACTTTTGGGGAAGGGTGCCGTCTAAATTTAGGCTTTGCCCCGTGCGTATCGTTTAAACTATTGGATTGCTTGCAACGGCTCCGTTGCAGACATCACTCTTATCGTCGACCCACGACAGTCGAAGCTCCGACCACCAAGCTGTCCACATCGTCTCCGACCACCAAGCTGTCCACATCGTCTCCGACCACCAAGCTGTCCACATCGTCTTGGTGTTTGCATGTTGTCTCCCTTCACGCCCGGCTCTCCACCACACAGCACAGAACGTGAACTGTTTCCCCATGACCGAGGCAAACCTTTCACTTTGTCTGCACGCCATAGCTGACAGGGAGGTAAACACAACTTAATTATTTATGGCCTGCTCCTGAAACGGAATTGCAGAGGTTCTCACACGTTTTGGGGCATTAATTGGTGAAATTTTAACGCAGCCCACAGTGTGTTCACCGTATCGCCTCAGACGTATTTCCCCAACAATTAAATTTTGATTTTTAAACACGAAACATTTCATCGAGTATTTGCCAGCAGTGTGGTCGTTCTATAAATGGAAGCTTGTATATTGCATCGCAAAGGCATAAAAGGCAAATCAGCAAACGCTTAAAGCTTCACAGCATATTTTTATGATTCATAGATATTATTTTCTGGCACGTGATGATAGTGCAGACTTCACAGGACAAAATCTCATTTTTTTCAAAAAAATCACTGTTTTGTGCCACTTTCGCTTGTCTACACCACTGGAACTTTCACTAATCTGTGTGTGGGAAGTGAAACTAGTGGATTTTTGTGTGTATATAATCATGTTTGACATTCTGCAAACAATATATATATTTTTAAAAACAACAACTTTAAAGTTAAAGATATAATTATTGAAGCTCTTGGTATTACATGCTTTAGGGTTAACAATACAATAATTGCTCAAACTATTTTCTTTACTGTGTAATTTACCATTCTCCAATATCTCTGTTTATCCCACTGGGGTTGTCCTTAAAGCCAATATAATTCTGGGATAACGGGACTTGTTACACATTTTTTTGCTACATATCCTTATCAATAGCGATCGATCAATGAAAACACGGTTCAAACATTGAAACGGCTCTTTGCTATAGTTCTCTGAACCCGACGCTTTTTTTTGTGTGCTACCATCTTCACTGCTTTCTTATATGAGAATTTACTTGGGACTTCGCATGGGATACGCTCCTGGGGACATTAGTTATACGTTTTGTAATTAGCTCCGCAGGGACTTTAGTTAATAAGTTTTGTACATTGGTTCAGGCCTCAATATTTTTAAATTGAAAGATGCTAATATAAGAAATCACCACTAATTAATACAATCATAATAACCGACCGCTTGCATTTGCATGACGGTTTTTATCAACAACTGAACGAATCAATTGGTAATGTCGTAAAGTCTTATGTATGTTATATAAATGTGTGTGCAGAGAAAGTGCTGCAAAATGAGGGCGAAGTTGGCTAATGTAATAAAAGTATGTGGTGTGTGCAGAGAAAGTGCTGCAAAATGAGGGCAAAGTTGGCTAATGTAATAAAAGTATGTGGTGTGTGTAGAGAAAGTGTTGCAAAATAAGGGCAAAGTTGGCTAATGTAATAAAAGTATGTGGTGTGTGCAGAGAAAGTGCTGCAAAATGAGGGCAAAGTTGGCTAATGTAATAAAAGTATGTTGTGTGTGCAGAGAAAGTGCTGCAAAATAAGGGCAAAGTTGGTTAATGTAATAAAAGTATGTGGTGTGTGTAGAGAAAGTGCTGCAAAATGAGGGCAAAGTTGGCTAATGTAATAAAAGTATGTGGTGTGTGTAGAGAAAGGGCTGCAAAATAAGGGCAAAGTTGGCTAATGTAATAAAAGTATGTGGTGTGTGCAGAGAAAGTGCTGCAAAATAAGGGCAAAGTTAGCTAATGTAATAAAAGTATCTGGTGTGTGTAGAGAAAGTGCTGCAAAATAAGGGCAAAGTTGGCTAATGTAATAAAAGTATGTGGTGTGTGCAGAGAAAGTGCTGCAAAATAAGGGCAAAGTTGGCTAATGTAATAAAAGTATGTGGTGTGTGCAGAGAAAGTGCTGCAAAATAAGGGCAAAGTTGGCTAATGTAATAAAAGTATGTGGTGTGTGCAGAGAAAGTGTTGCAAAATAAGGGAAAAGTTGGCTAATGTAATAAAAGTATGTGGTGTGTGCAGAGAAAGTGTTGCAAAATAAGGGAAAAAGTTGGCTAATGTAATAAAAGTATGTGGTGTGTGCAGAGAAAGTGCTGCAAAATGAGGGCGAAGTTGGCTAATGACTAATGTCGAATTCTGTCACGTTCTGTCATAACGGTGTACCACGCAATCAAATTTCTTATCAACTGGTTCATGACGAAACAACAACTGGCAAATTGTGGCATTATCTGGCCACCTATTCTGCAGCTCATGTAAAAGTCTGTACAATTTTGGAACAATCGGTAAACCAAAAACTAGTCGGGGCACTGTGTAAATATATATTTTGTATTTACTTAATTGATCTATCAAAGATTGTGTTCAGTTTTGACTCATATCTTGTGGGAAGTATTGTTAAAAAAAATGAAAACTGTCAGAAAATGATGAAATTAAATTTACAACCCACTGTTAATTCGGTGGAAAAAATATGTAGGCAATTTAACAATAATATTATCAACATTCAATAATACTTTTGAGCATGAATGGGTTAATGATTCTTTGCGTCTTGTCGACAGGATCTGGCGTAGAAGCGTTTGTAAGGGCTGCGCTGTTAACTTATTGAATGAACGCTTCAATGAATTTTAAAGTTGTCAATCTATACAATTAAGATACTTGAAGTGAAAAATGTATTTAAAAAACCGATAAAAAATGTTTTGCTTTGTTTGTTTGCGTTACTCTCCGAGCATCAAT
Organism: Omphiscola glabra; assembly: GCA_964017045.1. Classification (NCBI taxonomy): domain Eukaryota; kingdom Metazoa; phylum Mollusca; class Gastropoda; family Lymnaeidae; genus Omphiscola; species Omphiscola glabra. The sequence goes on from OZ024796.1 coordinate 3,061,755, forward strand.
GAGAATAAGTGGCATCTTTAATGTTGGATGTCTAGAGAAAGTCTGCCCTAATTTAATAATAAAAGACCACGGAACTTCCCTTCGCTGACAGCAATAATAACCAGGTTTCCAAGAGAGGAACGCATGAATCTGTTGTGTTTACTAGAGATCGTGGTGTGTTTAGTAGAGAATCTGATGTGTTTTCCAGAGATCCTTAAACTGTTAACAATTATATTCAACGCTCAAAATAAAATGATAATAATCTTTAAAATAAAAGATAATATATAGGCTATATAATACATATATATATATATATCAGAGGCGTAGCTAGAGTAGAGGGTTTGGCGCCTGGGGACAAGATTCATTTTAGAGAACCTTCTTTCTTTTTTCAACTCTCAAGCCCATTATTTTCATCAATAAAATGATATCTAAGCACATTTTGAGGCCCTTAACTAGTCTGGCGCCAAGGGACATCCATCCCTTCCACTGCCCCCCCCTTAGCTACGCCTCTTTATATATATTTATATATCTCCACTCTAACACTTCGTCGATGAAAGGGTGTAAATGGGGGGGGGGGGCGATTAAAAAAATTGTTCAGCATACATTTAATAAAAACATGAAATGAGTAAAACACACTAAGGTTAAACCTGATAAAAGGAACGCATCATTATACATATTTTGGATCAGTTGATTAAAGGAGTGGATATCTTATTCGCGTAATGTAAACAAGTTCAAAGTTATGTTGTTTTTTTAAAAAAAATACTTCACGTTTCAATGATCATGATAATACTTTAAAGCTTAAAAAATGGGGCAAATACAAATATTAAGTTAGTTTAAAGACATAATATTTAAGAATTTTACCAGAGTTAGTCCTGCTACGGTAATCCAGGTGTTTATGGTGGCACGCCGTGTTGTCGGTACCGTCGCTATGCGCGACTGAACTGCATTGAATAAGGGCACTACTTCGAGCTGTCGATACCTTTGAACAAATTCCAATACCTGGAGGGCCCGATATAAGGGAGTTAATCCGCCATGTTAATGGCAAAGTGGGTTTTAAGCCAGGAGCAGTCGTTTAAAAAGGGGAGGCCATATTTGCCCTGCTTATTGATTACACCCCCCTTGCTTTAAACCAGTCCCAGCCATAAGAGCTGCGTGTCTGAGTCGCTGCTAGAAAACACTGTGCGGCCCGTGATCAGATTCCAATCAATTTTTGTGTGGCGCTGTGCATTCAGTCACGCGTAACAAAGGACATTACGACAGCTTTCCCATAGGTCAGTAGACTGTGTCAGCAACAGGCGCGCGACTTGCATTGGCAGACGTTACAGCCATCAAAAGTCTCACGTAGCGGATGTGTGACGTAGCGCAATGTATCACGTAGCACAACGTGTCACGTAGCAGATGTGTCACGTAGCACAACGTGTCACATAGCAGATGTGTCGCGTAGCACAACGTGTCTCATAGCACAAAGTGTCACATAGCAGGTGTGTCACGTAGCGCAACGTGTCACATAGCACAACGTGTCACATAGCAGATGTGTCACGTAGCACAGCTTGTCACATAGCACAACGTGTCACATGGCAGATGTGTCAAGTAGCACAAGGTTTCACATAGACAATACGTTCTATACAGACTAAGACAACACATTATATACAGACTAAGACAACACATTCCATACATACTAAGACAACACATTCTATACAGACTAAGACAACACATTCTATACAGACTAGCTGTTTTCAAAATTGTTCAACCTGGAAATAATTATTTTGAGTTATTTATTGCCGGCCATTTTGTTGATCATAACACACACTTGAAACTCTTCAATCAAGCGTATCATTTTATGGAAGTTTGTAAAATGACATTTCCCTGACATTCAAATAGCTTAAAAACTGCAAATGAAAAAACCAAAACAAAATGACCTTAATATGTTTTCTTATTCAAGATAAGATGAAAAGTTGCAAACTAATACTCATAAAACTAAGCAATTCTACTGCACATTTCGAGATTATTTTTAGCAGTGAATGTGGTGGCAAGGTTATATTGCCAAACTCGAGTGTGTTTTGATATTTTGCATAATAATTTTTGTTTATTAAAAAAACTATTCCATGTGATAAACCTTGTAAAAATAGTCTGATTAAATAACTTTCAGTTAATTACCGCACCTTGTATGTCTTGTGTATTAATTCAAGTAACTATTGTATTCATTAACTGAAAACTCTTTATTGTTTAAAAAATCGTCACTAGTTCATTTTTGTAACCTTGGGAAATGTGTTTTACAAAATCTTTGGAATTTTGAAGAATGGAATGGTAGTTCTGCTTCAGGGTAACTTAAAATGTATTGCCAATTTTTTTCCATTTACAGGGCAACATTGGTGCTCTTCAATGTCTCTAGATAATTTACTTTTGGAAATGATAACCGTTTATGTGTGTGTCTTCGTAACTATATTTATGTATAATAAAACTTAGTTTTATATGTTAAGAGAAAGACTTTATTGATTCTTTTCTCCCGGAAAGTCTTGTAATGTCATACACGGCTTTTAAAATAGTTTCGCATAAATTATTTTGAAATAAAAACATTAAGGGGTCGTCCATATGATACGTCATGCTATTTTTGGACAACTTTTACCCCCCCCCTCTCACTCCCCCTCACCCCTCAAGTATGTCACACTTACCAACTAAAATAATTTGTTTAAAAATTAATTCAAATTAAATGTAAAACGCACTTCAATATAAAACTATTAAAATTTATCAAAGTGATATCTTTTGTCAGAATACATCCACCACAAAAGAAAGTTCAACATCGCTGTGAGTTTCAGGTAACATCTGTATGATGAAAAAGACACACAAAAATGTGTGACGTCACACAAGATCCCACCCCCCTTGTCACAATCAGTCACACATTCTTAGACCGCACCCCCTCTTCTCCGGCGCGTGACATACTTTATGATTATGGACGACCCCTTAGTGAAAAAACGCACACAAAGTCTTTAATCTCCTGACATCGTGTAATTCCAAGCGTCCAATTATTCGAGGAGTACTCAATCTTAACCTTTTGAGAATACCTCCAGACTTCGGAGGGGCACCCACATCTAGTGGCATACTTCTCTGAGGGCACCTTACTCTGAGGGCACCCGGTCCTAGTGCCTCCTTGCTCTGAGGGCACCTTGCTCTGAGGACACATTGCTCTGAGGGCACCCGGTCCTAGTGCCACCTTGCTCTGAAGGTATTCGGTTCTAGTGGCATCCAGTTCTGAAGGCACACCGTTCTAGTGGCACCTCGCTCTGAGGGCATCCGGTTCAAGCGGCACCCTGCTCTGAGGGAGCCCGGTTCAAGTGGTGCCACTGTGATCTGGAGCATACTGTTCTTCTATTTCACTACGATCAGTTACACTCATACTATAATTATAGTATCAGCTCGACCAAGCTCTATCAAATTGGCATCTTCCAAATTATTGTTTAACCCCCCCCCCCCCAAAATTGTGAAGGTGTCACCCAATGAGGCCCACACCTCCAAAAACACCATTAGACCATTTGGCGAATAGACGTGACAGAAGACCACATTAAAGCATTATTTTAATTGCTCCTCCCCGACGAACACACACACAACACCTTGTTGTTATATCCAGCTCAAGAAATAAAATCAATAACCAGGTAACAAAAAAAACAGACGCTTTGTATTGAGAGAATGGATCTGATATTTATACCAATCACGCGTGCTCTTACAGGATTATCAGCAGGGAAAAAAAGGGGAAGGGGTGGGTGTACCAAGTATCTGGGTCACAGGTACACTTGTTATTCGAGCAGGCGCTTTGTGTCTCCCAGGAGTTCGTTATATTTTCTCAATTATTTTTTTGTTAATCTACACTCGATCATTGTAAGATTTCGCCATACTTTGGGTTGTTCCTTAAACTGGTTGCTTCTCTAATTTCTGGTTGGTAACACAGGTATTAACAATTACCCCGGTGAAACTCTAAACCTTTCCAGGCATTGCCCTAGTTCAAGAACCTGTCAAGAACCATGTTTTTTGGAGTCAAAACCGATTTGTGGCCCACTGGCCGAGCCGCATGCGCGATTTGCCGAGCACTGCCCTAGTGTTGATGGGCAAGCATTTCGTTTAAGTATTAAGGCATCTACCGTTATTTCTCAACTCTAGCGCTGCGGTTCTTGTGTTCACTCACCTGTAAACGTTTATCAATGCTTTCAACTAAAAACACCGCTGGACGGAACGGCGTAGCTAGGGTTGGTGTCCCCCGATGCGGTGAACTCATGGTGTCAACCCCCCCCCCCCCACCCAACGCCGAAGATGGATTTCTTCTTGTTATGATAAGTACACAGTATAGCAATGACAAGAACAAAAACAAATTAACTGAAGGTAAATGTATTTAAGAACTGAAACAACGTAAATTTGTATTTACTTTTACATTAGATTTACTTTATTTAAAATTGTATTTTCCTGGTCTTCAAAGATGAAAACCTGTAAATCACTTGATCAAAATCAATATTCTTCACCATATCCAGTTCTATTGATAGTAGAGCCAGATCAGAAAGCCTTGACTGTCCCATGGTGGATCATAATTAGTTCTTGATAAGCCTTCGTTTTGAAAAGCTCCGCTAACATGAGGCCTCAGACACACTGATCGCAAGAAACAATAGAAATAGAAGGCTTAGCGAGAGTATTGAAAGAGATGCTAGTAAGTCCTATTTAGCTATGAATTCTAAAATATCAAATACTGACCAGTCCATGATTTTGTGAAATTCAAAATCAGCTGCCTTTAGGTGTCTTCCGAGCCATGGTATTTCTTTTAAAAGTTCATCTTCTGATAACTCATCATAGAAAGAGTTTAATTTTGGAACGGACACCGATAAATCTTCTTCACTTGCTGATAGTAGGTAGGCTCTTGGGTAACACCCTCAAACATCAGTTACTTCTTTGATCGCTGATGAGCTGATCTGTGTTTAAGAATCAAAGCGGTCAATCCACTCCAGCATCTCCCTACTCAGCCAGTTTTCTTCTCGCAGAGGAAGTGCAGCATCTAATATAATTGTACTCCTGCCACTCTCTTCTTAAACCTTAATCTTCTCTCTACTGAAATTACACACTGGTTTGATTTTTAAAAGTGCATTTCTTCTATATATTAAGGGCCCACGATCAATTTATTGATGATTATGGCTCCTATGAATGTAGATGGGATTTGCAATATCTCTGTTCCTGGTGTTGATGAGGATATTTAACTGGTTACAAGAGTAACTGTTTGAGGGTATCATGCATTAGGGGTTGGAAGGCCTGAGGCATTTGAAATAGCATGTTCCACCTAGTGACGGTGCTTCTCGTGCAGAAGCCATCTTAAGGCCTCTAGGTTGGTCACCACTTTGTCAAGAGACACTTCTGTTTAAGATTAACTTCCTCAAGCAGATCAGCCCAAAGGTATATGTAGCAGATGTACGTGAAACCACAGACAGCATGTAATAGACCTTGTGCTGTATGATAATCGTGTTCATATGCTAAGGAGCGAAGCAAGTGACGTCGGCGAAAATATTTAATTTAATTTTGAGTATTTCTGGGTTTCAATATATTTGGTTTCAAAATAATTATTAAAAGATATTTGAGAATTGTGTACAATATTATTTTGTTAATTCTATAAATTAGTAAAAAGTAATTCTAATTTAAAAAAACAAACAAATATTGACAGATTCAATTCTTGCACTAACAAGTTACAACCGCCCGACCGCATCTTATTTGTTATCATTAGATAGCTTTATTTCTCAGAATTTAGATAAACATAGCTTCATGTCTCTTATGAAAGTTACCCAATACTTCAATCGGCGTTGAATTATGGTCAAAACGGCCATTTTCTGAACTAATTATAGGGTCACTTCCTTTCTGACGCACCAACCTTAAACTTTTAATAAAGCACGCATTTGCATTGGTTACATGTGTGGAACATTTACGTGTGATCGGTTATTCTTTTATGAAATTCGGTTGGACCGAACAGTGAGTGCTCTGTAAATATGCACTTCTTCAGTTTGGTGTCACCTCTGAGATGGTGTCACCCGATGGGGCCCACACCCACCTAGCCACGCCACTGGGAACAAGAACACGTATAACACGTTCTACGGACCATTGCACGGGAGAAAGTATGCGACCGTTTTCATGCAAGGACTGGAGCTCGAACATAGCAGGCAATCGGCTCCAGATCGATACGTCAATACAAGTAGAGATTTAACGTTAAGTCACTCCATGGTACTAGAGAAAGCGAACAAGAGGGAGAACGGGGGGAGGGGGGTGAGAAAAATATTTCATATTGGTTGGGAGTGATGGGTTTTTAATCAAAGAGATCAATGAACAGTTTAGGAAGTGGAGTTTGAGGTAGGTAGATTTTGATAGATTAGTGTGATAGCTAAATACATGGGAGTGACAAGTGAATAAATGGGAGTGATAGATGAATACATGGGAGTGATAGCTGAATACATGGGAGTGATTGATGAATACATGGGAGTGACAGGTGAATACATGGGAGTGATAGATGAATACATGGGAGTGACAGGTGAATACATGGGAGTGATAGATGAATACATGGGAGTGACAAGTGAATAAATGGGAGTGATAGATGAATACATGGGAGTGATAGCTGAATACATGGGAGTGATTGATGAATACATGGGAGTGACAGGTGAATACATGGGAGTGATAGATGAATACATGGGAGTGATAGATGAATACATGGGAGTGACAGGTGAATACATGGGAGTGATAGCTGAATACACGGGAGTGATAGATGAATACATGGGAGTGACAGGTGAATACATGGGAGTGATAGCTGAATACACGGGAGTGATAGATGAATACATGGGAGTGACAGGTGAATACATGGGAGTGATAGATGAATACATGGGAGTGACAGGTGAATACATGGAAGTGACAGCTGAATACATGGGAGTGACAGATGAATACATGGGAGTGACAGGTGAATACATGGGAGTGACAGGTGAAAACATGGTAGTGACAGATGAATACATGGGAGTGACAGATGAATACATGGGAGTGACAGATGAATACATGGGAGTGATAGATGAATACATGGGAGTGATAGATGAATACATGGGAGTGACAGATGAATACATGGGAGTGACAGATGAATACATGGAAGTGACAGATGAAGAGAGAAGGTAGGAAACACTTAGACACAAAACATTCTTACTACTTAACGAGTCAATGATGTGTTTGACAGACTGAGTCAATGATGTGTGTGACAGACTGAGTCAATGATGTGTGTGACTGACTGAGAGTAAATGATATGTGTGACAGGCTGAGAGTAAATGATGTGTGTGAAAGGCTGAGTCATGATATGTGTGGCAATACTACCATGCCATCCAATACTACCATGACATCAAATACTACCATATCATCTAATGCTTCCATACCATCCAATACTACAGAGTCTTTCAATTCAATACTACTATGGCATCTAATACTACCATGACATTCAATACTAACATATCCTCCAATACTACAGAGTCTTACAATACTTCCATGTCTTCCAATACTACCATGTCATCCAATACTAGCATGGCATACACTGACTACACAAAACATATCAACCTGCCATCTGAAATACATCCAATATCCATGGACCACATGAAATTATCTCCATGAAAATATTTAGGGAATGGAAGGTTTCTCGTCTGCATTTTTTTGCAGCATGTAAAAACAGAGACAATGAGTGAAATAAAATAAGGAATCTTACATTAAGTTATATTTTAACAGCTGATTAAAACAATGTCAATTATGGAAACAAATCCAACATGGCTGTCTTCACATTTGGTTGACCACTAAAACAGACTTCTTGACGCCAGGAAGCCATCCAAGTTTATCAGTATGCATCCACACAGCACTGAAGATATCAAAGTGATCATTAATCCTATTGCCACATGCATCCACACAACACTGAAGCTATCATCAATCCTATTGCCACATGCATCCACACAGCACTCAATATATCATCAATCCTATTGCCACATGCATCCACACAGCACTCAATATATCATCAATCCTATTGCCACATGCATCCACACAGCACTCAATATATCATCAATCCTACTGCCACATGCATCCACACAGCACTCAATATGTCAATGATTGCACAAAAAACCCAGTTGTCATTGACATAAACAAACTTTATTGTGACGAAACAATTCATGACAGAGCAGTCAAACATAGTGGGTGGGGGGGGGGGCTGGAAAACAAAAAGAGTGGGGGAGGGGGGTGTCATGGGTTCTGGACATAACAAGGATGAACATAAAAAAATCACAGAGTATTTCCAATAGACTTGACCACATGAAACTAGCCAAAAGACAAGTCCAATCAAGTACAGCCACACCAAGATAATTCTAGTCTCTACCTCCTTCCTTCCCTCACAACTTTCTAGTCATGAATTCAAAACAAAGCCAACAACAATCTGGCGAGTGAAGTTACAACAAAAACATGTACACTTGGTGTTTAGGTTGTTCAATGACAAGAGATTTGTGCAGGAGAAAGTTGACATCAATATGAACGGAAAGAATAGACCTTTAAAAATAGAGCAAAGAGAAACTGTCCACATTTGGTGATCCTGTGACTCCAGCACATTTGGTGATCCTGTGACACCAGCACATTTGGTGATCCTGTGACACCAGCACATTTGGTGATCCTGTGACACCAGTTTCCATTGAATGAAAGTTTATGAAGAAACTAACCTTGTCTCTCTAAACAAATAGATTTGCAATAGTTGAAAGATGAACTCAAGGATTTCTGTTGCTATGAAGAAAATAATGAAACGGTAAAATAAATTACTGGCAGATCCTATGTCTATAGCATACATGATGTTACCTTATAGCCTCAATATCCTATGTCTATAGCATACATAATGTTATCTTATAGCCTCAATGAAAAAAGCACTGAATCAAGAATCGCGAATGTGCATTTTTTTTCAATTTCCATACTTTATCTTTGGACACATTATAACACACTTATTTAGAAGAATTCATTTCTCTTTGTTTCCATTAGTGCTACACACATGAAGGATTCACTTTGCTTTGTGAAATTTCAAAACAACAAAACACTTGTACATCTGTCCATCCCTATTTCATCATAGTGTACACATCCATGACTGCATATTGCCTTGAGCACGATGCATACAATTGGTTTTATCATGTTATAAAAAAAATATTTAAAGGAAAATTTCATTTATTTAAATATACATAGTTAATGTTATGTACACACCACATTGTCTGTGATCATTCACAGCTATCCAATTTCAGTTTAGTTCATTTTGCTGATCATAACAATTAGAAGAATACTGCACAATAAACACTTACAATTAAAAATGTAATTTGTCAATTAAAAGATGACACTAATATTAAATATACAGGCAAATGATAACAAAGTTGTTCTAAACAAGGCAGCCATATTTAGTTAGGATGTAAACAAGAGTTTATTCCCTGTTAGAATGTCATCAAATAATTCTGTTCAGCAAATGAATGGATCAAAGCACCGTCACTCAAGTTCAAAGTAAGGAAAGATGTCACTAAAAAAGTTCACTGGATCCAGTAGAAAATGTTGCTTTTGTCAAGGAAAAGATCTGTACAGAAATGAAAACGGCATTTGTACCAGTAAAACTGAAAAAAATAAATAATTCATAGATCCTTTTAAAGTTGGCAAGACTCCATGATCTGAAAAATGTCTATCAAGTGACCTACTTGACCTGGCTGGTGGATCAGGTGACCTACTTGACCAGGCTGATGGATCAGGTGACCTACTTGACCAGGCTGGTGGATCAGGTGACCTACTTGACCAGGCTGGTGGATCAGGTGACCTACTTGACCAGGCTGGTGGATCAGGTGACCTACTTGACCAGGCTGGTGATATCAGGTGACCTACTTGACCAGGCTGGTGGATCAGGTGACCTACTTGACCAGGCTGGTGGATCAGGTGACCTACTTTACCAGGCTGATGGATCAGCTGACCTACTTGACCAGGCTGGTGGATCAGGTGACCTACTTGACAAGGCTGGTGGATCAGGTGACCTACTTGACCAGGCTGGCGGATCAGATGACCTACTTGGCCAGGCTGGTGGATCAGGTGACCTAATTTACCAGGCTGGTGGATCAGGTGACCTACTTGACCAGGCTGTTGGATCAGGTGACCTACTTGACCAGGCTGGTGATATCAGGTGACCTACTTGACCAGGCTGGTGATATCAGGTGACCTACTTGACCAGGCTGGTGATATCAGGCGACCTACTTGACCAGGCTGGTGGACCAGGTGAACTAATTTACCAGGCTGGTGGATCAGGTGACCTACTTGACCAGGATGTTGGATCAGGTGACCTACTTGACCAGGCTGGTGATATCAGGTAACCTACTTGACCAGGCTGGTCATATCAGGCGACCTACTTGACCAGGCTGATGGATCAGGTGACCTACTTGGCCAGGCTGGTGATATCAGGTGACCTACTTGACCAGGCTGGTGATATCAGGTGACCTATTTGACCAGGCTGGTGATATCAGGTGACCTACTTGACCAGGCTGGTGATATCAGGTGACCTACTTGACCAGGCTGGTGATATCAAGTGACCTACTTGACCAGGCTGGTGATATCAGGTGACCTACTTGACCAGGCTGGTGATATCAGGTGACCTACTTGACCAGGCTGGTGATATCAGGCGACCTACTTGACCAGGCTGGTGGACCAGGTGACCTAATTTACCAGGCTGGTGGATCAGGTGACCTACTTGACCAGGCTGTTGGATCAGGTGACCTACTTGACCAGGCTGGTGATATCAGGTAACCTACTTGACCAGGCTGGTCATATCAGGCGACCTACTTGACCAGGCTGATGGATCAGGTGACCTACTTGGCCAGGCTGGTGATATCAGGTGACCTACTTGACCAGGCTGGTGATATCAGGTGACCTATTTGACCAGGCTGGTGATATCAGGTGACCTACTTGACCAGGCTGGTGATATCAGGTGACCTACTTGACCAGGCTGGTGATATCAAGTGACCTACTTGACCAGGCTGGTGATATCAGGTGACCTACTTGACCAGGCTGGTGATATCAGGTGACCTACTTGACCAGGCTGGTGATATCAGGCGACCTACTTGACCAGGCTGGTGATATCAGGTGACCTACTTGACCAGGCTGGTGATATCAGGCGACCTACTTGACCAGGCTGGTGGAACAGGTGACCTAATTTACCAGGCTGGTGGATCAGGTGACCTACTTGACCAGGCTGTTGGATCAGGTGACCTACTTGACCAGGCTGGTGATATCAGGTAACCTACTTGACCAGGCTGGTCATATCAGGCGACCTACTTGACCAGGCTGATGGATCAGGTGACCTACTTGGCCAGGCTGGTGATATCAGGTGACCTACTTGACCAGGCTGGTGATATCAGGTGACCTATTTGACCAGGCTGGTGATATCAGGTGACCTATTTGACCAGGCTGGTGATATCAGGTGACCTACTTGACCAGGCTGGTGATATCAGGTGACCTACTTGACCAGGCTGGTGATATCAAGTGACCTACTTGACCAGGCTGGTGATATCAGGTGACCTATTTGACCAGGCTGATGGATCAGGTACCCTATTTGACCAGGCTGGTGATATCAGGTGACCTACTTGACCAGGCTGATGGATCAGGTGACCTACTTGACCAGGCTGGTGATATCAGGTGACCTACTTGACCAGGCTGGGGATATCAGGTGACCTACTTGACCAGGCTGGTGATATCAGGTGACTGCTTTGACTAGACTGGTGGATCAGGTGACTGCTTTAACCTGACAAACAATCGGCAGCAGCGGAACTGAGCTCGAAGCTCTTGGCCGACTGCTTTAACCAGACTTGTGGAACAGTTGACCCCTTGGACCAGACTGACAACAATGAGGTATTTTATAGTGTCATACAGTCAAGATGGTCAAAGATTGTTAGGCCAACAGCACAACTGGTACCATATCAGAGATAATCACAGCCCAAAGAGTCATTTCATCAAAGTTAAAGGAGACAAGAAACAAACTGTTAACAAAAGTCAAAAGTGGTGTAAAAATAATCAATTTGCTTTAAGATTGAGCTTGAAGAAATTCAATCTTTGTACCTAAAGTTTAAGGTTGAGCTTGAAGAAATTCAATCTTTGTACCTAAATTTTAAGGTTGAGCTTCACGAAATTCAATCTTTTTACCTTAAGCATCTTTCAATAAAAATTGTACATTTGTAACTCACAGATTTTTAAAAAAAATTAAAAATCCAAGACTTTTTTGTTGTTGAAAGTGTTAAGATCAAAGCACTTAAAATATAATGCAAGTTGTCTTTAGTTATAGATTACCTAATGAATGTGAATATAATGCAAGTTGTCTTTAGTTATAGATTACCTAATGAATGTGAATATAATGCAAGTTGTCTTTAGTTATAGATTACCTAATGAATGTGAATTAGTGAAATAAAAAAAAAAAAAAAAGGATCATCACATTTAATAACAATTATTTTATTTTTTATTTTAGCCCTATGGATCCCCAGTCCACAGAAATTAAAGTAGAAACAAATTTGCAGTTATTGCCCTTTTTTCATTTCTCTGTGACAATTCCATAGGAAATGCAATCTTGACATAACAGTTACAGAGCTAGACTATCTTTATAGAAGAAACTCTTGATTTGACTTATCAAAACATGGCAAAAACAACATGATTTTAACATTTTGCACCTGTTTTGGACAGTTAATTTGTACAGACATCTGACAAACTAAGTTTGATATCACAGTGATGTTAGCCACAGGAGATATAGTGTACCTATTGGTCAATTTAGCCACAGGAGATATAGTGTACCCATTGGTCAACTTAGCCACGGGAGATATAGTGTACCCATTGGTCAACTTAGCCACGGGAGATATAGTGTACCCATTGGTCAACTTAGCCACAGGAGATATAGTGTACCCATTGGTCAACTTAGCCACGGGAGATATAGTGTACCCATTGGTCAACTTAGCCACGGGAGACACAGTATACCCATTAGTCAACTTAGCCCCGGGAGACACAGTGAGGCTATTTCAGCTCGAGACATAGAATTTTTAACTTTTACATGTTTAAAAAAATTTCTTGTCAAAGGAAAAAAAAAAAAGATACATCTTGGAACATTTAATACTGTTAAAGGGTTTAGAAGTTCACATTTATGAGTAACCTTTTACATAGTAAATAATCCTTAATGTATGTACGACTTCATAAATTTATTAGGTTAGATAGACATGAACAATCTATGTCAATATAACAATATATATTAAGCTTTAATCATAATTTTACAATATACATAAGTAAACATTTCGGAACATGCCTTCATCAGTACAACAAGACATTCAAATATAGAAATATCCTACCTTGTGTAAATTCGTTTTATATTTATTTGTATGTCTTGTTATACTGATGAAGGCATGTGCCGAAACGTTTACTTATGTGTATTGTGAAATTATTATTAAAGCTTAATATATATTGTTATATTGACACAGATGGTTCGTGTCTATTTAATCTATTTTAAAGCTATATCGCAGTCCAACACTTTTATAACTAGTTAATTTTCATAAATTTATGAGTAGTTATTTTAATTGCCATTATGAGGACTGTATATTTTGTCCTAACACTAGCCTTCAGGTTGTCTGAGCAGAATATGTAGAAAATAGATCAATACATTAACAGCAATTTTATGTTGTTTCACAATATGCCATACACCAGGCTACAGATCAAACAAGTCTGTGAACATATAATAATAATGGACGAGGAGGTTATAGGAAAATGCTGTGTTTAGTTTGGGGGGGGGGGGGGGGGGGAGGGATACAATTGCTTTAGTTTAAGTGCACTACAATATATCAATACACCATGAGTTGTGTAACATTACCATATACTTTTAATTGAATTGTTTTTTTCAAGAAGGCCATCTCAGATCTATTGACAGTCTGTAAATGAAGCAAACTGTACTTGAGAAAAACAAAGTAAGACACAGTCTGCACAGTGAACAGGTCACACATTGAAACATCTGTGTGCAAAGAAATATATGTGCCACCGACCCCATGGTAAGAGTAGCATCGTTAACAAATGTAGCCTTTCTTCAAGCCCCGTAGTCCCATGCATATTCTGCTGCAATGTCAGAGTTTTCTACTTATTTGCACAGCATGTTACTTGATCTTTATGGAAAGTAACTCTTTTGTCAGCGAGCAATGGAAGTAACTCTGACTGAGTTAGAAAATGAATTATTTGTACATTATAATGTTCCTGATGCTTGAAAATAGAGCTTCAAATTCAGAATAAATTTTTAAATTTCAGTTTAAAAAAGTTGGATGAGTTCATAATATAATAAGTACAGCAATGATGACCACTAAGAAATGATGACCACTAAGAAATGATGACCACTAAGAAATGTTGACCACTAAGAAATGATGACCACTAAGAAAGGATTTGATTCTTAAAAATGAAAACAACATGTTATCTGTTTAATGAAATCATTCTACACACGTGCAATTGGCAAATGCTCGTGCAAAGTGCTGTGAGAATCACATAAATCAAAGAGAAAATCTCAGACTATTTTCAGGGCAGTGCACAGAATACATGACAGCTCCCACTCATACAAGACCAACGCCTCGTACAGTGAAATAAGGGAGAATACATTTCTATTCACCATTTACAAGATGCTCATAGGATTCATAGAGCTGTATCGTGGCATTGAAAGAAATGGCAAACATGAAACCAATGAAACAATTGTAACACCAAAAAAACCCAAGATCATCTGGTGCTGTGAGTATAAGAAAAAGATTCCCAGTACTGGCTTCTAGGATGTAAACATCATCAATTAGTTTCTAGGCATGTTGGACTTTGACAAAAATGAATATTTCTCTTATTCAAATGTCATTTTTTTTTTAAATGTCTTACAGGTACAAAAATTACAAGTCTATTGACTTAATGAACATTTTAAACTCTTTGGACACATGACATGCCCTGAGCAATAAGACATGACACAGTTCATATTGACTCAAGTGGAGATTTCTGTCACAGGTCTATGTAACATGCACATATTCCACGAGTTGAATGAACGTTGTAACAATGTTCAGAATTCCATTTCTTGGTAATATTTAAGTGGTCTCCCCCTGTACTCCTCAAGTTTCTCCATGATTTCCTTACAGATGGACATGACCTTGGGGTCAAGGTTACCAGACATCATCAGCTGGTGTATATGTTCATGGCCCCCTTCATTATTTAACAGAGTTAGGTAGCGTTTTCCTAAATTGAAAGCAAACAATTGCTGCAGTCATGTGGCACATTTAAAAAGTAAAATAATGCATGGAATTATAATGGATAAAAAGTCTCAGGAAGGTAGCGTTGGATCATAAATGAAATCTATTAATGCCTGTAGCCTTATATGTCAATCGCTAAAAAAAAAAAGGAATATTATTAAGACTAAATATTAAAAAATTTGAAACATCTAATTATTAAATGTAGAGGTATAACAGATATACACAAAGCAAAAATTACTTCATGTAAAGAATGGCATAGTTTTTAAAATTTTAAATTCAAATGTTCTCACTGGTCATACTATCGGTTGTCTACACAAATGACGTACCATTTTTAGAGCAAACATGATGAATAGCCCAAACAGCCCACAACTGTATTGGTGTATCTGGACTCTGTAGTAGTGGAAAGAATGGACTGAAGGATCTGTGGAGACAGGAACAACTAGAGTATAATGTGTTTGCAGATATGGCTTTAACAAGACGCGAACATTCCTGCTTTACAAAATTCAGAAAAGGGAAATAAATTTTATATAAAAACATTTTTTAACAAAACCTAACAAATAAAGAAAAACAATTGAAGAAATTTAAAATAAGTAATGCCTAAAAAATTATTTTAATTCTACAACTTCCTTCATGCTCTTATTTGGTAAAATTATTAAAAAGTGTAATTGACAAATAATGACATAAAATTTTAATCAGTTTTATAAAAGCCATAAAATTAAAAAGAAGGACAAAGAAAATTTACTATGTCAAATACATGTCACAATGGATGCATGAAAAGAAAAATCTCAGATGACTGACCTATATGCAACCATTTCTGCTTTAGGCTGATCCCAGTTGGAAACTACTGTCCTCTGTGAACAAAACAGAAATATGTTCAATAGCTTTTTTGTGATAATGCTGTAACAGCAGTGTCAACTAGGATTTCACACACAGTCATCAAGGTTTGATAAACACTGAGTTTGTAATGAGAAGTCTTTGAATAGATCAATGTCTGTAAACAGACTTACCAAGTCCTCTAGTATGTCATATCTGTCAAAGACTTACCAAGTCCTCTAGTATGTCATATCTGTCAAGTCCTGCAATACTTCTCCAGGCTTCATCTCCGTCACTACATAAATGGGCTAAAATGCCAGCAGCAAAGTAGCTGACATCAATATGTTCACCATGTAACATTTGCCTGATAAGGAAATAGATTCATTCATGCTTGAGTATGAACGATTGCAAAATAAAAGCATAATGACTTATCAAGACTGAGCCAACAATTGACCCAACACCAGGATTTCAAGGAATAATTGCTTAAATAGAAACCTTAACATGATTATAAAACAATAATTAAAAGCTTACAGTGCTAGTGAATTAATCATTTTGGAAATATAATTTAATCCCAACCTTTTCTTACGAATTTCTTCTAAATTTAGGAAAGGCACCATCATTTATGTACAAAATGTATCAAATGTCAGAGGAGATTTAAAATAAAATAAATACACTTACTTGATAAGCATGATGAAGTCTTCTCTCATGAGTTTATGCCTCAAATTTTTAACTTCTGCAATATTGTTCTGTGAAATCAAAACCAGTTTGATCAGTTTCAATCTATAAAATTTTGTTACTTTAAATCGGCTACTAGCATAAATTATAAATGGAATCTCATTATTACTTGTATATTTTAATTTTAAATCTATCATCATTATATTAAACCCTTAACTTTCCCCAATACACTTCTTTGCTCTTATCACATTTAAAAGCACTTCCATGACATATTTTGTTAAATATTAGTAACATTAGTAGGACACACCCAGAAATAGCCTTGAATATTTACCCTGGCCAAATATTCCATTTTTTTCTTTCAAGTATTTGCCTCTGCAAATTACACACACCCATCTGAATTTTTATTTGAGAATTAAATTTAAAGAAAAATGTACTTGTAAAATATACTTGATAAACTTATGAACTTAAAAAGGATGGCTGGATGGCAGTGAGGTCTAAATTTATGTCAATTTCAAACTTGTGGCTTGGAATTCATTGCACTTCATTCAAGAAAAATTCATGAATAGTCACCCTTTAGCTGCGCACGCATTCTAACATGTTGACATCCATTCCAAATGAATAAGATACAACTTTTTCAATAAAAATAACTGTTTAAATTCTGATTTTCATCAAATTTTGAGTTGTTTTTACCACAAATGAATAATAATTTTGTAAAGAAAAAAATAGACGCAGGTGTTGAATTTGATAGCAATTTAGATGTAATTATAGATTATTCAACTGTCAATTATGCAAGCTGTAGTAATGTAATACAGATTCCTGTATTTATTGTAACAAAGTAAAGAGTAAATATCATCCTACTTTAAAAAGTTATTGAATTTACATCTTATAACATTATGTTTCCTGTATCAGGAGAAAGTCATGTTGATAGAAGGGTGTTTTTTAAAAACTCTATGTCCTATGTGGCAATACAGTGTTAAAAACTCTATGTTCTATGTGGCAATACAGTGTTAAAAACTCTGTCCTATGTGGCAATACAGTGTTAAAAACTCAATGTTCTATGTGGCAATACAGTGTTAAAAACTCTATGTCGTATGTGGCAATACAGTGTTAAAAACTCTGTCCTATGTGTAGGTACTCCAAGTCAAATTTTCAAATACATCAGACATACACAAATAGCATATCATTGGAAAGAGCTGGCTCTACGCTTTCCAATGACACCAAGATAATCTTTCTATCACGTATAGAAGAAAAGTTATGAATTTTTTAGTGATTTATTTTTCCCCACTATTCGGCTTTGTATTTAAGTTTTAAAACTGTGATCGCATTATTACACTTTTTGTACTATTTTGCTTGTATCTTTTTGGCTATTAAAGTTAGAGCTCTCAAATTTGGAGGAGACAATTACAATACAGTGTTTAACAAAACAAAATACATGAATTGTGAATTAACTTATTATATTTTATTAAATATGACTTTATGAGCATATGGCATGGATAACGACAATTGGCGGAAAATTTCATTTTTCAAAAAGTGACATAATTACTAAACCAATAAAGCTACTGCTATAAAATTTTCAATACAAACAGATAATGTCCATCTAAAAGTAAGGCACACTTAAAATAAATGAAATACAGATCAGAAAAATTTATGCAATTGTAGAAAAAATATTTGATGAAAAGCAACCACGGCTGAGACATTTTTACATTTAAAAACATAACTTTTAAACTAATAGAGCTACTGCAATCAAATTTTTAGTAATAATGCTTTGTGACAATCCAAATGTAACCCAATATTCAAATATTGCAAAAGCAATTAAAATAATGCTATACAAAATTCAAAAATGTCATGTAATCTTACGACATTGATGTGTATCTTTAAGCATAACTTTTAAACTAACAATGCTAATTCAATGAAATCAGCAGTACAAATAGACAATGACAATCAAAATATAATAAAACATCCAATGTAATATTGCAATCCACGGTCCACAGCAACAGATAGTGTTCTAGTCCACAGCAACAGATTGTATCCTTGTCCACCTGAAAATATACAAAATGTTAAAAATTAAACTTTAAAATGAGTGAGCTGAAAATTCAAATGAATTTCATCAAAACACACAATTAAACAAAATGAAAATCTCCCATAAGAACATCAGAAATTAAATGTGACAATGTTGTCCACCTGAAAGTATACAAAATATTAAAAATTTAATTTTAAAATGAGTGAACTGAAAATTGAAATAAATTTCATCAAAACACAATTAAACAAAATGAAAATTTCCCAAAAGAACATCAGAAACTAAATGTGACAATGTTATTTCTTCATGATCTATGTCAGAAAATACCAACTTACAAAACAAAACTTCTTAACATACCCGACTAAATCTCCAATAAACTCCTCTTCCCAGTCCATGGTTTTGTTGACCTTGGCATCAACAAAACCGGTCGAAGCATTAGGGGCTCTTTTAAATTGGGCATCGACCATTCCCAAAACCCTATCACTATGGATATTATGAACAGGGGCTGATGAGGTCAGGTCCATTAATTCTGCTGATGGATTAGCCAGTTCCCCAACAAGATACGCCTCAAGCTGCCTGTTTAAGTTTAAGACTGATACAAATCCTATAGACAGAGCAGAAACCGTCTAAAAACATCGTGGACACGGTGCGCGGCTCCGGAGCTCCAGCAACACTTCAACTTCATCCTCATCGATTGGTAGATTAAAAACATCTTCCTCCATCATCAATATCAATTTGGGTTGTTTGTTGATCAGGAAATGATAATCAGTAATTCTGAAAAAAAAAACCCAGATCAGGAGTACTATTTAGGATTATTATGAATACATATAAATAATAATTAAATCATTTTACAATGTTCTTTAGTTTATGTACATTTATAGTTCTTTAATAAATTAGTACTACAGGGTAGTCTATCTTTCTTACTAATTCATTGCTCATCGCATGTCAGCACACCTTGATCTCTTTTTGTCTCTGTTGTCTTATTTACTTGTATTAATGACCCAAAACATGCTCTTATATATGAACTATATTAGGCCTAAAGTGTAATTATTAAAAACCAATTATTAAAAGTGTATAATCTATTAAAGTTATAATGCAGGACTTATTAATTAAGTCATTTAAGTTGTTTCAAAAGTCTTTATGTAATAGAATAGTGTAATAGTATTAGTTATTATTCAAAATTTTTGACCCAAAGCCTATTCTTATATATTAATTATATTCCCCTGAAAGTAAAAATATTATTAAAAATCGTGTTAAAATTGTATTTTTATAATAAAACTAGTAAGTTATAATACAGGAATAATTTTATTAAGTTGTTTGAACAACGTTTCTATTAATATTAATAATAAGAAATGACTGTTTATATTGACGATATACCACTTCCGGTAGATCCAGAGGAAAAAAATGGCCACGACTTGGCTGCCGAAATTTTTAGTCACATAACTAAAGCTCTCATTAAGTTTTTAGATAAGCAGTACTCTTTTAAATAAGTGATTTATTTTTAGCAATATATAAACTACGCAACAAAGTATTTGCCAGGTCCGATAAAGCTTAAAAAAAAATAATTACAGAGCTCTCACTTACCCAAAGTCCACTTTCCAACTGATTGTCTCAGCGGGGTCGGATTTCCACTTTATTTATAACCCCCGTGACCGGCATGCATCGAGGATTTGAATGAAAACAAGAAAAGTCCTCTATTTTTAGAAATGACGCAAAACAACGCTAAATTCCGACATATACCGAAAACGAATAGCGCCGGCTGATCACAGAGATCAGCCCGCGTTTTTCTTCGCGCCGAGGCGCAGGCGTTGGAGTGCCTACTATGTGGCAATACAGTATTAAAAACTCGATGTTCTATGTGGCAATACAGTGTTAACAACTCTATGTCCTATGTGGCAATACAGTGTTAAAAGTAGGGGTTTCCATTATACACCTGTATGAATTTTTTCATAACCTGTTTATGATGTATTCTAATGCCTTTGCAACCATTCGGCGACCCAACATGCATAGTATATGCTCATATAGGTAGTAGCCCAGTTCATTTTAAATTTTATATTAATTTTAAGGATTTTGACATTTTTATTTTTTCACAACTTTCTTTAGTTAATTCTTATTGCATAACTTTTAGACAGATCGCATTATATAAAGACATGACATTATACATGGATCACTTGATACGCTGTATAAATTGGTATCTTCATGAATAAAGTGTAGCTTTGTATAAGGAACAAAGGTACTCAGATTGGGACCCCGATTTAGTGAACAGTAGTAAAAAAAAAAAAAAAAAAAAAAAATTCGGTACCCTGTGAAAATGTCCACCGGTTCATCCCTGAACATTAGTAAAAATAAAAATAAAAAGAAAATTAGCTTCTTGCACCTTAAATTAATTCCCACTTTATTAATTCCTTTTAGTTTCAGCTTGTGTTTAGCATGTTTATAATAGTAAACACAAACTTAGTACTAACAAAAAGTCTTGTTTTCTAAAGAACTAGAAATCCATAGCCATTTTATCAAATTAATTTTCTAAATGCTAATTCATTGGGTACTGTTAAATGCATCTGACTTTGACAATTTGTGAGTGTTGAATTCATGCCTTCACCTTTATCAGTGAATATAATTTATACAGCTGTATTACCTTTATCAGTGAATATAATTTATACAGCTGTATTACCTTTATCATTGAATATAATTTATTCAGCTGTATCACCTTTATCAGTGAATATAATTTATACAGCTGTATTACCTTTATCAGTGAATATAATTTATACAGCTGTATTACCTTTATCAGTGAATATAATTTATACAGGTGTATTACCTTCATCAGTGAATATAATTTATACAGCTGTATTACCTTTATCAGTGAATATAATTTATTCAGCTGTATCACCTTTATCAGTGAATATAATTTATACAGCTGTATTACCTTCATCAGTGAATATAATTTATACAGCTGTATTACCTTCATCAGTGAATATAATTTATACAGCTGTAACATTAACATAACATTGTTCAAGCAAGGTTTCTTTTTAGTTTGATCTCTCATGCCTTTCATTGGGAGCAATGATTATTTGGTAGTCATTTATTAAGTATTCTAATACTTCCATTTCAATTGTCCATTCAAATCTGTTTTTAAAATGTGCAGAAAATACATTCAAATCCCAGCAGTGGTATTAAAACTTTTAGACCTTGACCTACCAGCAGACCAAGAATTTTTGTCTCCACTTGAACATGATTCTCTGTCTCCTCTCCATCAGTTAGTTGCAGGAGCTTCATAAAAAGTTCCAGACCACCCTCAGTTAAGAAAACATTACAAGTGGATGGCGCCTCATCTGGGGATATCATGCAAACTTTTATCACTTTACATCATAAAGGACATGCCAAGAAGAGTTTCTAAGTGGTAACTCATTCCCAAGCCAGTAACTTAATGGGGTTCAGTCACCTAGCTGAGTCATCAATTCCTTATGGAAAGTTAGAGGACATGTGTGAATACTTTCATCAAGAAATAAGAAGGAGTATAATCACAGGTATGTTTTGTCTTCAGCAGAGTTCAACGTACTTCTAAAACCACAATGTACGTGTTGACCTACATCTAATGTTTCAAGCTGTGATTGTTTCCCTAGAATTCACTGGTAACTGATTAATTATTAAAAAATTGATTTATTAACAGCAGTTGTTTGACCAACTTTGATTTCTTTGTTATTGATTCAAATGTAAGTAGACTTAGTAAAAGCAATTTACGATGTTAAATTTTCCCTCACTCTCAGCCATACAGCTTTAACCCATTCCCGTCAGTTGCGACTAAATGTGTAATTCAGTGGTTTCAAAGGATGCGCCCAAATGAACCCTGGGCCTATAGCAAGTAACATCTCTAATTTTATTTTAAAATAGCAATGAAATATCACGTCCTTTGAGATTTCAGGTGCTAGCATGAGTCTGATTCATTTCAATTTAAAAAAGGTCAGTTTTGATCATGTTTCAATTCCAATCTATGCGTACTTGACTATGGTACTTCTATATCTCGCATGTCTATACTAGGTACCAAAATCAATTTTTTGGCTTTTGCTTGTTATTTGTTTGCCCATCACGTGATATATTTAAAAAATTAAACCTTATTTATTTCTGAACGCATTTAGCCGTAATACATTAATATTAACTGATATTTAGCAGCTTTAAAAAATATTTTACAAATGTAAATCAATGGCAAAATAGAGTTACTTCCCTTACACAGGAATATAAATTCAGCACAGACCTAGCACCACAGTCAGGAGGAACGAGTTAACAATATGCTGTTCTCTGAGTGGACAGTGTAAATTATGAATCAGTACAGTCACAATTAGAACAATGAGTTAGCAAGAGCTCACCAGTCAGGTTCCACAATGCACTGAGAGTAAACCTAAGAGTGATGTCCAACTCCCGAATGACTAGTCTCTCTTCCACCAACATCAACAACTTCTTCATGTAGCGCGCCTTTGCTCCAAGAATTGTTGTTTGCTCAGTAGATATCTGGAATGAGGAAATGTTTGAAATTTTCAGAAAAGATATGTGGTTGGCTGGACCTATTTAGGTATAAATCAAATAATGTTAAGTTAAAGGAAGAGCTAAATGGAAAGTGAATTTGAATATTTAAGAAAACACTTATTCTAAATGTAACATAGTAGAAGCCAATGTGGATACTTAAAATGTGTGTTTTGCCTTTTTTATGACCTGAATGCAAATAATTAAGGAATTTTAAAATTATTTAAAATATTACTTCCATTGACATATACACATTAAAGTTGTAAAGGGCATAATGTTAAACTTAAGTAAACATTTTCAAAAAAATGAAGACTAAAAGGGAAGATTTTAAATAGAAGTTTTGTTGATAATAAAATATGGTAAAAAAACAAACCTTTGCTGCAAGTATGGAACATATAGCCACAGACATGCGGTTCATTGAAGCATCATCAAACTGACACATACATTCCATCACTAAACGAGAACATCTGAACCTATCAAAGTTCTGAAATAGACAGAGACAAAAAAACAGTAAGTGATTTATACTTTTTATTATATTTTGCACAGGACTGATCTGGGTCCATTTGAATGTAACATACTGTATATATAGTTAAAATATTTCATGAGATATTAATAAGGTTTTGTAATATTCTTCAGAAAAAGGATTTGCATCCTAACATAAAATGATTTTAATTAATTTTTTTGGCAGATGAGCACATCTGGGCCATACAACATACCCTAAAATATGTATAATATGCCTATATGTGGTTTGGCATCCTTTCGGAAAAGTGTAGTTGGAGCAGAAATGCCAAATTAGTCATTTTGTTATGATAATAAAACAATGTTGGGCAAGAGAAATTTTTTAAAAGAAAACCTACCACTTCCTGCAATATGCGATCACTGCAGATAGTAAGGAGGGCATTCTTTTGAAGCTGATAGAACAGAAATTAAAATAATTTACAGATAAGTTTAATGAAAGGCAAACACATGACTGGTTATTTTAACTAACATTTGACAATGACTTTTAATTTTAGATTAACAAGTTGAATTTTTCAAAAGATTATGCACAATCACAGCCGATTCTCTTATTAACAAATGAAAACGAATGTAAAATGTTTTGTGCTAAGTCATTCTCACTAATTTTTTTTAACGCCTACACATAATTTAGACTCCAAAAAAAAATCTACCCAGGTTTGAATTTATAAAACTCAAAGGCACACCTGTTGATGATTAGGGAAATTTTCCATGGCCGTCAATGTCAAGTCCACACATTTGGATAGCATGACAGGATGTATCTTCAAGCCTACATCTCCTCTTGTTAAATTATAGAGACAGGCTGTGGCCGCCATTTGTACAGACAATATCTTTGGATGACTTTTCATTGCTGGCAGTACCAACTGGCAAAAGAAAACTTATTTAATCATTTTACATAGGCTGAAACTCCAGCACCTGCCTGGTGTAATCTTAAATTACTTTATTTTAAGTTTCTAGAATAGAGCATGACATTGCATTTATAAGTAAAGAACTTTATTTTGACTATTCTCACCATTATGATCTAATGTTAAGAATGATCCCATCATAACCAGCAATGCTATGTTCTATACACTTTTCACCAGACACTACCATCCATTTGTACCTTTATTTTGACTATTCTCACCATTATGATCTAATGTTAAGAATGATCCCATCATAACCAGCAATGCTATGTTCTATACACTTTTCACCAGACACTACCATCCATTTGTACCTTTATTTTGACTATTCTCACCATTATGATCTAATGTTAAGAATGATCCCATCATAACCAGCAATGCTATGTTCTATACACTTTTCACCAGACACTACCATCCATTTGTACTTAAATGGTCATGAAACATAAAACTAGATTTCTCCTAAAACATGGTAAAAACTCTGTGAGGCTTTCTAATCTGCAACTGTGAGGCTTTCTAATCTGCAACTGTGAGGCTTTCTAATCTGCAACTGTGAGGCTTTCTAATCTGCAACTGTGAGGCTTTCTAATCTGCAACTGTGAGGCTTTCTAATCTGCAACTGTGAGGCTTTCTAATCTGCAACTGTGAGGCTTTCTAATCTGCAACTCGTGCAGTTATGCATGCTTACAAAGACAAACTCTGTGAGGCTTTCTAATCTGCAACTCGTGCAGTTATGCATGCTTACAAAGACAAACTCTGTGAGGCTTCCTAATCTGCAACTCGTGCAGTTATGCATGCTTACAAAGACAAACTCTGTGAGGCTTTCTAATCTGCAACTCGTGCAGTTATGCATGCTTACAAAGACAAACTCTGTGAGGCTTTCTAATCTGCAACTCGTACAAATATGCATGCTTACAAAGACAAACACTGTGAGGCTTTCTAATCTGCAACTCGTGCAGTTATGCATGCTTACAAAGACAAACTCTGTGAGGCTTTCTAATCTGCAACTCGTGCAGTTATGCATGCTTACAAAGACAAACCCTGTGAGGCTTTCTAATCTGCAACTCGTGCAGTTATGCATGCTTACAAAGAAAAACTCTGTGTGCTTACCTTTATTATATCCTCTCGTGGTTCCTCAGTACCCTGTGACAGGTTAAATAATTTAAATAACGCTTTCTGCATGTATGCACTGCGAGGAAGGTATCGACGCAGGGATTCCATTATTTGAGCTTCTGTAGCTTCTCCCGAGATCTGAATTTGAATGCCAAAGATATGTTTTTATAGACCATAGGACCAAATTGATTTATTATTTAAAAGCATTAACAAAACAATCCAATGTATTCAATTATTTATAGAAACTTTACTACACAATGCAAAATTAATACAAGTGTTAACAATGCTTTTCACCCTAACTAAAACATATTTAAGCATGCAGTACCAGCGGTGAGCAAAATCAGTGAATCAAAAATAAATAGCACTTTGAGGTAAAAACATGCAGTTCAACATTACCTCTAATCACTCACCTTTAAATCTGAATGTGACCTAACATGCAGTTCAACATTACCTCTAATCACACACCTTTAAATCTGAATGTGACCTAACATGCAGTTCAACATTACCTCTAATCACTCACCTTTAAATCTGAATGTGACCTAACATGCAGTTCAACATTACCTCTAATCACTCACCTTTAAATCTGAATGTGACCTATACCAACTGCTCTCTGGCTGAAACATGTCATATTCAGATATTGACGTCAAGGCTAAGCCCAAGAAATTTAACTTCTGGTGTCTTTCTAAGAATGATCTGTTGTTTTTAAAGATAATGAAAAATGAAATACCACAACTATGTTTAATAAAACAATATCTAATGGAGAAAAACCATAAAATGGTGGTTGGAATGCCTATCTCATACCTTGCACAAAATTGATTACACAAATCAAGAATCCATTTGGATGGGGGGGGGGGGGGGGGCGACAACGGACAACACATCAAAACCAACAACTTATAAACGAATTTTGTAACTTTTTTATGAAGATAAACAAAGTATGCTATTTTAATGCTTAACAGGTTCACACAAAATATGATGTTTATTGGGAGGCCCCTCAAATGATTCAAACTGTTAAATTGTATTTTACTTTCACTTCAAACAAAGCATAATATAAAAAAATGTGTACAATGTGTTTTAAGGTTGAATAGAAAACTATTTGTTTAGTCTAATGATTTACATTGAATCTAAAAGCACAGCAGCAAATTTTAATTAACAGATAATACTAGACCTCTCAAACCATCAGTAAGATAATACTAGACCTCTCAAACCATCAGTAAGATAATACTAGACCTCTCAAACCATCAGTAAGATAATACTAGACCTCTCAAACCATCAGTAAGATAATACTAGACCTCTCAAACCATCAGTAAGATAATACTAGACCTCTCAAACCATCAGTAAGATAATACTAGACCTCTCAAACCATCAGTAAGATAATACTAGACCTCTCAAACCATCAGTAAGATAATACTAGACCTCTCAAACCATCAGTAAGATAATACTAGACCTCTCAAACCATCAGTAAGATAATACTAGACCTCTCAAACCATCAGTAAGATAATACTAGACCTCTCAAACCATCAGTAAGGCATTTCCTAACCCAGGGTTTGTAAAACTGAAAAATCGACTGTATTTTATGGAAGTTTAATTGTTATACTAAGTACTAATAAAATGTAATTTTCACTATGCAGATTGATAAAAGATAATCTTTGGGGAGGGAGTGTCCTACAATTGTTTAAAGTTTAACCCTTCTGGTACCGACCTACTTTTTGCTCCAATAGCATCTCAGTACCGGTTATTATTTTGATATCTATTCCCTGTGGCCCAGACATTATTTTGAAATGAGCCAAAATTTGATAGTTTACAGATCAGCACAAAAAAATTCATAATCGGTTGATTTTCATAATTTAACAGGCAAAATAAAATTCGACTATTCCCCTAGCGAATAACATTCTTCCCGAAACTATGGTGAAAGGTTTTATTCTCGTTTTATTCTCGTTTTTGTGTTTATATTAGATACCCTTTAAGTGGTCGTAAGTTGTCATCAATAGCGATAGGTAGCGCCATGGAAACAACGAAATTCAGATCCGCACAGAAAATTCAGTAATTGGTAGATTTTCATAATTTAAAAAGCAAAATAAAATTTAACTATTCCCCTAACGAATAAGCATTCTGCCCGAGACTATGGTAAAAGGTTATATCGTCGTTTTGGTATTTATATTGACACCCCTCTATGTTGCGTAAGTCGTCATTAATTCCGCTAGGTGGCGCCACGGAAACAACAAATTCAGATTAATTATAAGTTAATACAAAAAAATCAGTAATTGGTTTATTTTCATAATTTAAAAAGCCAAATAAAATTCGACTATTCCCCTAACGAATAAACATTCTGCCCGAGACTAAGGTGAAAGGTTATAGCCTCGTTTTTTGTGTTTATATTGGATACCCCTCTATGTGGTAATTAGACGCGCTTGGGCCGCAGGGAAAAAAATCGGCTGGTGAAAAAAGACGCGCTTGGGCCGTAGGGAAAAAAGTAGGTCACTGCAAAAAGACGCGCTGGGTACTGGAAGGGTTAATGGAGGCTGATGGAGAAAAAGGGTCCTAGTAAAGACATGAAAACAAATGTGTTAAATTTTCTTACTCAACAATACAAGGTGCAACATCAGCAGCCCCAGAAACATCTATAGATATCAAATTTGGATTTGTCTCATATCTGGACAGATACTCTGGAACCTGAAAGCGTTCGGTGGCCACAGATGTTATAATAGATTCACGCGTGGCATCATTGGACACATCCAGATGAACAAGATGTATTAGTTCATTCACTACTCCAATGGGGTCTGAGTTCTTATGCAGCTGCAAATTGTACATACTTAAAGACCTCAAACGACTTTTACATTTCTTAAGGGGAGAGATGTCGTTGATTTCAGTGCTGGAGATGTCTAAAACCTCAAGACAAGGAAGATCTTCTGCAATGATTTCCAGACCATGGCGATTAAACTCTGTGAAGCTGACATTCAGTGTGTGGAGATTTCTGAGCTTTGAGAGGGAGACAACTACACAAAACTTGGAGTTATTCAGGAAAGTGTTTCTGCTCACATTCAGGATTCTCAGATTGGACAGTGTCCACTCTCCGAGACAGCCGATAATATCATTGACCGTTACGTCCTTGATGCCTGTGACTTCCAGCTGGGACACTCTGTGGCCTTTGAGAATCCTGAGACCCCGACTGGTGACGGTGGCATTATGAATGCTAACATGGCGTAAAGCAGTGACACTTGGGTCAAAGAGTGACAAGGACTCGTCGTTCAGCTTGCCCTTTTCACTCAATGTAGATAAAAGCTGGTCGGAGAGGTTTGCATGAAAACAAGTTTCTGGATCCTTGAAAACCATTTTGGTCTGCTTGGGATCAACTGTGGCGGCAGGCTGCACTTCACATAGTGCTGTCAAGTTTTCACATATGAAGTCAACGCAGCAGCTCTGCAGGCTCATTGGAGTGTCATACATTTTTGTATGCGTCAATGACCTACAAGCTTAGCAGATATGGTCCCTGAAATAGAATATAGTTTATTTAGAAAAAACTGAATCAAATTACAAATAAACTCTGATGAATATCAGGTTCTGGCATTCACAAAAACCTTGTCCCCCCCCCCTCCCCCCACAGACGCTCTCACCGTTCGTCCAGTGGGCTTTCCACAGGGGTTGCCTAAGACCATCTGAAAACACATATACTCTACAGTTATGAAGTAGAAACACAAACAAATTTTGTGGCTGGGGTCCCCAAAACATGAGGAACTGTTTTAAAGAGTCGCGGCATTAGGATGGTTGAGAACCACTGTTGTAGATGTATAGTTTTTGGAAATATAACACAAAAGTATGTACAAGTTTATACATTTGATTCAGCTTAGTGTTCATAAGTATGTTGTTTGAATTAATAGTTGAAACATAGCTGACTATTATAACACCATCAAAATGAATTATCACACATAGACTAATGAGCACATATCCTTGACAAATATTTAAAAATGTCCTGGCCGCCCAGTTGTATAAAGGTGCTTTGAAAAAAAAAAAATGAAATCAGCTTAATTTATATATTACATCATAACAGTCCATTTAATTTTAATATTTACACAAATAATACACCATTTAATACATTAATAACATTCCACTTCTTTCACTGTAGGTCTCCCTCTTTGTCAGCATTCAGAAGGACTTCATTCTCAGCATCTGATGCAGTTTCTCGTAATGCATTTGAAGCAAAGATAAAAGTGAAGTCTCTTTTATTTTCAGACTCTTTGGCCATGCCATTGGCTAATGTAACTAGCTTTTTTTTTTATTTCAACTCCTACACTTCATCTATTTCAAGCTTTTTTTTAGTTTTGACTCTTGCAGGTACATGTTTATTTTTATTCTTACAATACAATGTGTATTTCACCCTTGCTGATGAGGTAAAATTCATAAACCTTTTCTTATGGAAACTATGAGACCCCTAAGCTCTTCTGAAGTGATCAATTATCAGTCTTTGGGCACAGAGAGTTTCATTGTTCAAATTACCTCTTTATTCAAAGAGAACCAAAGTGACCTCTTTATTCACAGAGAACCAAAGTGACCTCTTTATTCAAAGAGAACCAAAGTGACCTATTTATTCACAGAGAACCAAAGTGACCTCTTTATTCAAAGTGAACCAAAGTGACCTCTTTATTCACAGAAAACCAAAGTGACCTCTTTATTCACAGAGAACCAAAGTGACCTCTTTATTCACAGAGAACCAAATTGACCTCTTTTTTCACAGAGAACCAAATTGACCTCTTTATTCACATAGATGCACAGTGAGAAACATCTTTCTACTGTCACCTGGCTATGTGATAACAAAATGAGTTTCTGAATATAAGACAAAACTCAGAAAACTCATCTTTATTATGGAAAGCTGAATAGAAAAATTAATCAACACTGCTTTAAGAAGGGGAGTAATTTCTCTGTGTCCCAATGAATTGGCTGCGATAATGAATTCCACATATTTTCATAGAGCTGAGACTTTGTTTTTTTCTTGTTTTTTGCGCCCACTCCTATTTTTTTCTCTTTTTTAGGTAGGATAAATTTATGTATTATATATATTAAGTTTAATTTATATTTATTTAATTTTTTTGTTGTTGTACTAATGGAGGCCTGTGCCG
Source organism: Omphiscola glabra (assembly GCA_964017045.1). Taxonomy (NCBI): domain Eukaryota; kingdom Metazoa; phylum Mollusca; class Gastropoda; family Lymnaeidae; genus Omphiscola; species Omphiscola glabra. The sequence goes on from OZ024796.1 coordinate 3,092,692, forward strand.
AAACGTTTACTTGTGTATTATGTAAAATTATTATTAAAGTTTAAGACATATTGTTATTTTGACACAAATTGTTCGTGTCTAATTAATCTATAATGATAGGACAGGGTCATCCATAGACACTTGTAAAAAGCTCCTGTGAACAAGGTCTGTGATAGCAGGACAAGGCCATCTATAAAAAGTTGTCACAATCCCCTTTGTCCAAGGTCTGTGAAGAAACTGAGATGAGTGGAAAAATGAACTAACTTTATTTACATCCCATATGAGAACATAAATAGCCCTTTGCTTTGCTTGCATCTTTTTGTTCATTGTTTCATCAAACATAAGAACATAAGTAGAAGCTGCTCTTATTCTTTTAAAGCATATCAGCCAATTAGGGTGCTGTACCAAAAATGTTGAGATATTACATAAACTGTTGAGAGCTATTTCAAAGTAGAAAACATGGCCTTGAAACAATCTACAATATTCAAGGAAGAATTGAAGCTATTTTGACATTTCACTGTCCATATGTTTTCAGCGGTAAGCACTTTTATCTTTGTGCAGAAAGACAATGTTAAAAGGTTTTGCGGTTGATCCCTGGCATTGTGCAGAATGACAGTTTTAGCAAGTTGTGCTGTTTACCCCTGTTTGAATATTAACAGATTTTGATTTTCATACCAGTCCATGAGAGGCACTTGATAATGCTGGTAATAGCTAATAATATACTATTATAATATCGTATAATAATATAATAAACAAGTTACTGTAGCTTACCCTTTGCATGGCTGGTCATTGATCCTTTACCAATCAGTGAGATATCTATGCTTTTTAATAAAAACATTGCAATATGCTTTCTTATTGTCAACTTCTACTTTTTTTAAAAGTCAAAACTGTATGGTTGCTTGTAGAGAATTTATGTGTATAAGTCTGTCCATTTTTATCCACCCCCCACCACATATTCTTAGACATATCAAATTAGGTCATTACCCGATGTTCAAATCTACCTAATTCTAATAATATCTCTTTCTTGTTGACATCAGCATGGATATCTTACAATGATAAAATTTACTTGAGGCCAACCCAACTGATATTTTTCAAACTTCCCTATTGTGGTTAATGATTTCCTTCATCAGCAACAATGTATGATGTCTATCCCATACTGCTCATGTGCATCTACACACAATATAGATCTACATGTAGTATACTCCCAAACTTTAACTTCTGTTTCCCACCTCAATCAAAAGATTAACTCAAGGGTTTGTTTAAGATTTCACTACATTGGTTTCATTTTAATTGAAAATCTTAGTTTGTCAATTTCTTCTTCATAATAACAATTCTTTATTTGTTATTGTGTAGTTCAGTAATGCATCCGTGGTGTTATAAGAATATCACATTTAAAAAACCCACTTGCTTCCCTCATATTTAAAAATACATCTCATATTTAATCAAACTTGTTCCAGTATTTGTAGCTAAAAAATGTATTTACAGGCCTACTTTTTTTTTTTTTTTTTTTGTGTGCTAGCCTGTATTTTTATGTGTAGCCCAAAAAAAAAAAAGGTAACTAGTAGGCCTAATTTAACTTTTTTTTAAAAATAGTTTTAGTAGTAAATACAATGTTTGAATATATCTGTTGCAGATACACAAACAGTTAACTAACTGTTGTAATAATAAAATATCATTTTTAAAAAACAAACAACATGGTTAATGTTTTGAGTACTAACAGAGTCTTATTTTAGTACTTATGAGTGTATTTTTATAAAATGTTTAAATTTTAAGAATACTATACCATTGCTTACTTTCTAACAGTGATTAGGCTAGGACTAATATTATATTGAGGCTTCAGATTTATTTTAGCCCAAACATGAACCTGCTTTGCCCCTAAGAAAAGCCTATATAATAACTTAGCCTTGTAATTATACTTTTATTTGCCTACTAATAAGTAAGATGAAGTTGTTATGTTTCCACTAGGCCTCAAGAAATAGAATTTAATTGACAACAAAGTTTATATCAAATCATTTTGATGTAAAAACAGATAGCATGTAACACTCAAGAAAGCAATTACTTTGTAGTTAGAACCTTGTGGAGAAAGAGTTTCCTTTTTACTGACTACTTGTACTAGACTAGAAGAGTCAACATGAGACAAATGACACACTCAAGAGTCATGACTCATGACTTTTGTTGTTTTCAATTTAAGAGCCCTTCTATGTTCCATGTACCCTGCCATGTGTTCTTGATCTGCATTTTACCTTAGCCATTCAGTTTCAAATATTTCTTGTGTTAGTCATATAGCCTATATACTATGCACTGAAAGATAAGTAATGACGGCTAATTAAGATAGATCGTCCCTCATTTCATTAGGCTAGGTTTAGGGATAGATTTAGGGTTCAGGTTAGGTGTAGGGATAGATTTAGGGTTCAGGTTAGGTTTAGGGATACATTTAGGAAATTTGTTCATTATTTTTTAACGTTTTTCTTCTTAATTTTACGGGTCACGGCAATCAAGTTGGCGGCCATTATAAAAAAACGCGGTACGATCTATTCGAATTTACCGTAATGACAGTCACGGTATTGTCTCTTGACAATTAAACTTAGAAGAAAATAAAGGGGGGGGGGGGGGGAGTGTGTGCAGTAATACTAATGAGTTGACCGATGAGAGGCTATGTTCTATGTTGCACATACTACTACATTTCAGTAATTATGACCATGACGTAACTTTTCCTAACATAGTAAATAACTTGGCTAATGTGCTTCTGTGGTCCCTCATTGGGAGTCACTGCCCTTTGTTTATGATAGATTTAGGGTCCGGGTTAGGGTGAGCGATAGAGGTACCAGTAGCGTGCAATTACAAATAACTTCTAAACTCAGTTTTATAACTTATTTTAATAATTAACTATCTAAAAATAGATCTAAATTAACTAAATACTAAATGAAGTTGGCCTACACTACATGTGACATGTTTATTGTTAAGACTGTAGGTAAGAACGGAAAATCTTAAACATCGAAAATAGCTCTTAAAATGCTAGTGCTAGTACACAACGTATCATACAAAAACAACTTACAAATAGATATGGTTAAAAGTTACAACACACTGACGACAGTTTTTGAGTAAATCAAATTCTCATTCAGTCATCCACAGACGAGACGAGTGAGTAACAACTTACTCTGGCTGGTATCACTCTCAGTTATTATGTGAAAATATGGTAAACTCTTTACATTAAATATGAATGAGCGTTCTTTAACTTTAACGTCGATGAAAACAAGAATAGTATAACAGGTTACAAAAAATTCTCAATTGACCAAACATAATAAACATTTGCAATAGAGTCGGCCATTTTGTCTAGACCTGCCCTCTATCTTTTCCAATAATAGTCCAAGGCTGCCACTCACTTTGTTTAAAATTCCCAAGATTTGGTCAAATAAAGACCTGTTTACCCTCAAACTCTTAAAATCGTATAATTTCATCACAAAATCGTTCAATACATTATCTTAATAGTAAAATATAAACATACAGTATATATAATGTATACACCTCAAAATCGTACATTGTATTAGCCATTTTTTTTTTCATTGACAATTTTGAAGCTATTTTTACTACAATGTTAAGACCAGCTAAAGGCACCGGTAACTCGGTAAGTTGCCCGGGGCGCCAGGTTCTTAGGGCGCCATCAGCGAGCTTGAAAAATATGAAAAAGCATTAAATGTGGGTGCCATGGAAGAAAAAATATTGTTATTGCCAAATGTTAGTCTGCCATACTTCATAAATCACATGTTCGTTCATATGAAGTCGCGGTCAAAAGTCGCTGCTGACAAAGGCAGACGCTTCTATTGTAGTTGAAGTGAGTTCTTTCATCGTTGCCACGGCGCCAGTTTCTCGTGACTGCAACTTTGATTTGGCAGAGGCGACGGTGGTAGGTTTGTCAGCGTACTACTTATCGGTAGACCTCTCTTTTTGCGATGTTGGTCATTTGTTGGTGGCGGCAATCGACGCTTTAGACCCATCGCTGAAGAGCTGGTGACTACTAATTTGCCACTCCTTGGACTTTAGAATCGAATTTTGACTTATGCAGAACAATGCATATTCCGTGGCACAAAGACTCGTTGCCGGTGACAACACATTATTCTTTGAAAATTTCAGCCGCACCCAACCGCCCAAATCAGTTTTTCCTGTATTTCAAGGGAAATATGAAGGAAATATGATGCCACTGATTTCAAGAAATAAAACTGCGCTAAATGAGATTCTTTAAAAACGAATATTGCAAGTGTATTTGGTGCGTAATTTTGTGTATTATTACTAAATGTTTTTCTGAAATAGTTGGTGAATAAATCTGCGGTGTAAAAGCGGTTGGGTCATTCGAATATTAATATAGTTCAGGGGCGTGAAAATAATGTGCGCTTGTGAGCCTTGTGGAGGAGGGGGGAGCACTAATTGGGATTCTTCTAAAGCATGTTACTTCTATGCATATTTTGTCAAATGTTCAGCCCCATCCCCTTTGCACGATATCAAATTGAATAAAGGATTTATAAGATCGAATTTTTTAGGTGTTGATTAAAAAAAAAAGTTCCTTGTTGCTGGCGTTCGTGCACGACCTGCAGTCACATTTGGTAACAAAGAACACAATGTTCTCGGATGATTTGGCAATCTGGAGCTCGGGCTAATCCATCCAGCAGTTGCAGAGCCGGCTGCAAAAAGATCTCACACAGATACAGGACTATGCTCGGAATTGGAGATTGGTGGTGAATGCGGAGAAGACCGTGTATCCAACATTATTCACTAATGGTAGGAAAGGGCTCAAAGAAGAAATTGATCTTCATATCTGCGGGAAATCACTCAAATGGGACAAATCACCCACGTATCTGGGGATAAAATTGGACCAAAAACGCCAACTGCATAACCACGTACGTGAACTCGGCGCTCGAGCCACGTCTAAACTCAGCCTGGTCAAAAAACTTGCCAGCATTACCTGGGGAGCTGACGCAAGACTCCTGAGAGCTCTCTATCTCGGGAGTGTAAGAGGTGCCCTGGACTACAGCCTCCCGGTTCAGGTCTTCGCAAGCCGTACGGCTCTAGAGGGCCTTGACCGGATACAAAATCTAGCTCTCAGATTTTTATGCGGGGCGTTACGTACCACACCCACGGCTGCTGTGGACATTATCTCAGACATAGAACCACTCCACATCAGGAGGTTCAAGGCTATCCTAACGACCGTAGAGCGCTACCGTTGAATGGAAAAGACGGAACCTTGTTTCCAACTCCAAGACCGCTGGGTAAAGAGGACAAGGCTTAAAAGACCCTCCTTCATGGATGCGGTCTATGCACTAGAGGACAAGCACCCTTTATCAGGAAACAGGGAGAATATACGCCTGATTCAGGAGCGATCACCTCAGGATAGCTGCGAACCACCTGATGTCCGTCTGACCCTGTCAAACACAGCAGTTAATGAGTCGAGCCCCCAAAATGAGCAAATGGGAGCCGCACTTGAGACAATTGAGGCCTATAAAGACGACGTGGTGCACGTCTTCACGGACGGCTCTTATCTCGTCAACGAAAAGCGGGCAGGCTACGGTGCACTCATACAGTACCCAAAGGAGATTTCAGGCCCAAGCGGCACGAATAGCACTGCAACTCAGGCAGAAATCTAAGGACTTGAAACAAGTGCGTCGTAGATTAGCTAGACGCAAAATACTTCCATCCATCGTAGTGTTCACCGATTCACAATGTGCTCTCGAAATTGTGAAGAGGTGCTCTCTGAACACGAAAATCGTAAATGCAATCGTGGAGCTCGTGCGAGACATACAGTCACACGGAGGCCAAGTGACCCTTCAATGGATCCCAGGACATGCGGGGATTAAACCACAAGACAGAGCCGACTGTCTCGCGAGGCAAGGCTCTTCCCAGCCACAACCTAACACGCCAATGAGGACCTCTTCCATGAGGAATGGTTAAAAGAATGGGAACAGGGGAACACGGCCCAAAAGCTTTACCGGAGCATGCCTATACACAACCGCAAAGGCGATCAACGGTGGAGTCTTAAACGCCACCAGCAGAGTCTCATCACTCAGATGAGAACAGAGCATTGCCCTACCCGCAGCTATCTGAATAGGTTGCACCCACTGCGAGACCCGAGCTGCTGTCACTGTGGACTGGCACCGGAGACGATCGAGCACCATCTAGCCGAATGCTCAACGCTGGCGACTGGCGTGACTGGGGTCCTCCCAGCCAACCATGTCGAGAGTCTTCTTCTGTACCATACTTGCCGGGGCCATTAAAGAGCAATAGCTCGGTCCTTTTCAATGAATGTAATATTTCAGGTGTTGATTAATTTTTAGTGATGACAAATGTCTGGTATGATATCTTAGGCAGGGTAAATGTTGTCAGGACCACTATGCAGGACGCCACAATGGAAATATCTCCTGCAGTTTAACTAATGAATAGTGTCACTGATTGTTTAACTGATTATCTTTAAAATGGATTTGGAAATAGACTAGAGTCAGAAAAGTAAAATAAAAATAGCTACAGAATTCGATGTAGAGTACATTTTTAGAAATAAAAGAAGGAGGAGAAGAAGGAGCAGGAGGAGAAGAAGGAGAATGAAGAGAAGGAGGAGAATGCTGTTTGAATATGAGTGAACTGACGAGCTTCCAAATGCAGATGGACCAGTCATTTTTTAACTTAAATATCAAATGTTCAATGTAATACTGGAAAAATATACATTCATTATAAGAGAGATTTGAACAGTTACAAAGTTTAAAAACACATGGTTATTTTAAATGACCCTTTAAAAATAATCTGCCAGACAAAGATACGCTCAGAGTAGCGTTTGAAGATTTGGAGAAAACGTTAAGGCAGTGGTTCTCAACCTTCCTAACGCCGCGACCCTTTCATACAGTTCCTCATGTTGTGGCGACCCCCCAGCCACATAATTATTTTCGTTGCTACTTCATAACTATAGAACACGTTTTTTCAGATGGTCTTAGACGACCCCCCGAAAGGGGTCGCGACCCACAGGTTGAGAACCGCTGCGTTAAGGTATCAAGAATATAGCGATACAAATGGATGCGATCTATTGTTTGAACTAGATTTAACCAAAGAATTATTTCCTCATGATTTAAAGCTTCCAGCAGAAGCCGCTAAATTCATAAACACTAATAAGTTCATGACAAATCTGTGGGCAGCATTAAGAATGCCTATCACTGTAGTCGCTGGCGATAGAAGCTTTAGTCAACTAAAGCTTATAAAAAAACATATTTACGATCATCCATGCCTCAGGACAGAATAAATGCTTTGGCATTTCTTTTCTAAATAAAATGATATTGCCAAATATATAAATATAGAAAGTGCAATGAAAAGATTTGCTGATTTAAAGGCTTGAAAGAATTAATGTCCTCGGTACTCTAATTGTTCATCCTATCCAATTATAAGTTAAGAAAAATAAAACCATTATTCATTGTCTGTTAAAAAAAACAAGATAGGCAATAAACTCATTAACTACCCCACGGTTTTTCTGGCAGCATCGATGGGTGGATATTGGCTCTGTTAGGGTCACTGGCGTCTTCTGCGCATGCCTAGCAAGGTCGGCCCATCTCCTTGATTTGAGTATCAAGCCCTGGCCAGTATATAGATGTTCTAGCAAACTGTTTCATTCGTTCGATTCCAAACTATCATGTATGCAGGATTAGGAGAACCTGAACTTGTAGTATTTTAGACATCCCAATTATTGAACCATTAAAGGGACAATGCATATTTTTAAAGGCTGATAACATTTGGTGCAATAGCGTTCAGGTGCACTTTGTGTGTAGGGGACGGTCAGTCCTCTTGACAATATCTCATAACTGTAGAAACAGTAGACTCTTTAAGTGACTCTTTAGCAAGGACTCCTGGATCTGTTGGTCTGATCTGCAAACTGAATCCATGCCTGCTTCACTTTCTCTACCATCAAAAATATCACCAGGCCCTGAATATACATTTGTTTTCGTTTTGTTGTTATACAGCTGTTCTTTATTACATAAATGTATTTTATTTTAATGTCACGATTATGTCTCTTTTGCTAATATTTTTATGTACAGCGCGGTGAGCCCAGCTCTAGGTGGGGTCCCGCGATATATAAGACCACTAATAATAATAATAATAATAATAATAATTAGATAGACGTCTAAGAGCATCCGGTAACCAAAACAAACTTTCTTCCATACAGATATTAATGGCAATTTGATAATGCAAAAATAATTGACAGTGCTTCCTTCTGAATATGGCTATATTTGCCACTGTAAGAGATTTGAAATGTTAGCAATAGAGCGTTCACTGTCATCAGGATATCTGTCGAAAAGATGCCTTCAATAGAGGCGTCACAGGCTATGCCTATGTCTAGAGGTGGATCATAGTGAGCTAGAACTGTATCAGAAGAGAGCAATAGTTTGACTTTCCTAAAAGCTTCTTCTTGTTCTGTTTTCTAGTTCCATGATACGTTCTTTTCAGTTAAATAATACAGTGGCTCGAGTACAGTTGATAGGTCTGGTAAGAACTTGTTGCAAACATGAACTTGACCAAGAAATGACAGTTGACTGGAATTATCTGTTGGTAACGCCATGGTTATAACTGCATCCTCTCTTGCCCATCTTGATATGTGATATGTGTTGAATCTGGACGACAAATCCGGGTAAGGCCAACATCGGAAATAGTCTATCATCTCAAGTGCTTTGTCCCAAAAGTCCTCTTCCGACAGACAAAGTCGACGAAGACAAAGTAATTGAGAAAAATGAATAGAGTTTTTACAGGATTTAGGGTGGAAGGAAGACTAGAGTAGATAGCTGTGGCTGTTAGTAGGCTTAAACTAGGCAGAGTTGAGTAGGCTGTCTGTGTGAAGGGTGACTGTACTGTCCAAAAAGTTGACTGAGGTCTCAGAGACAAGAGATGTAAATTTAATGGAGGGGTGAAAAGAGCCTACAAAGTTAATGAAAAGGGCAAGTTCACTCCTCTCCATAGTGGTGACCCCTATACCGTCATCTATGTACCTCTTATAGAATTCAGGGAGGCGTCCAGTATAGCTACATTCGACCATGTGTTCTAAATGTCCCATGAACAGGCGTGCATAGCTGGGTCCCATTTTAGTCCCCATAGCAACACCACTGATTTGGTCGAAGAATTGGCCGCCAAACTCAAACGAATTGAGGGTAAGGACCAGTTCAGCCAATCGGAGGAGGGTGTTGGTGGGTATAGATGGGTGGGGTTTAGTCTCGAGAAAGAATTTGAGACCGTCAGTGTGGGGGATGAAAGTTCATAGAGAACATACATCAAGAGGAATGTGAAGGCTTGTGACCCTGCAACGTGGCAGAGGAATATGAAGGTTTGTGAATCCTGCAAATTGCAAAGGAATGTGAAGGTGAATTGCATGTACATCTGGAACAGGTGGTGGTTAAGTCCCCATACAGCAAAAATGTCTGCAATGACAAGATTCACTTTCTCTGATTTCTTGAACATTTTCCCCTTTTTTGTTGAAACGCAGGACGTATTTTTGGATTCAAGGGTCGTCGGGTTAAACTGAACGTAGTAGTGATGTAGAGCAGATATGTTTGGAGATGAGAATTTAAAGAGATGAAGTGTCGATCACGCTGGAAGTACCCATCGAACGTTTGAAATCGTCACTCGAGCAGACGATGCTTCAACTCCACACAACTGGTGGATGAAAGGGAAAGTTGTTTGGACGGAATTGTTCTTATGCTCGTTACTGGAAAAGCGTATGTATGTACTACATCTGATGGAATTTATATGGAAAAATATTTATAAGCAGATTTGTTGCGTTGACTCCATAGGGCATAAACAAAAGTCACAATTTTGCATAAATGTCGTTGTTTTTCTTGTTTGTTTTTTAAATTCTACTTCCACTTCACTTCCTTTCCGTTCTCCTTAGCTCTGTTTTTGTCAGGGGCTTGTGGCCACTCTTGATCTTTTGTTTCACTCTTAGGTAAGATACACACGTAAATTATATTAATTTAGCTAATATAAGGGGAAAATGTAATTTGTGATATCTTGGGCACCCATTCATAGTGTGGCCCGCACTTTGTACTGTCTTGGGCACCATTCATACTGCGGCCCGTAATTTGTGCTGTCTTGAGCATCCAGTCATATTGTGACGTAATTTGTGCTGTCTTGAGCATCAAGTCATATTGTGAAGTAATTTGTGCTGTCTTGGGCACCCAGTCATATTGTGATGAAATTTGTGCTGTCTTGGGAACTCGGTCATACTGTTACTTAATTTGTGCTTTCTTGGGCACCCATTTATATTGTAACGAAATTTGTGCTGTATTTAGGATCCAGTCATACTGTGACGAAATTTGTGCTGTATTTAGCATCCAGTCATACTGTGACGAAATTTGTGCTGTATTTAGCATCCAGTCATACTGTGACGAAATTTGTGCTGTATTTAGCATCCAGTCAAACTGTGACGTAATTTGTGCTGTATTTAGCATCCAGTCATACTGTGACGAAATGTGTGATTTATTTAGCATCCAGTCATACTGTGACGTATTTTGTGCTGTCTGTATCAAAATATGAAAATCACATGCACATCCCCTTGACACAAATAATTTCATAAAAGCAGTCAGGTAATGTTAACACGCTTATTTTGCCACCGCATACTTTTTGCACATGCATATACTAAGTAAAAGTAATTAATATCCTATCATATATATACTAGAAAGTATCACCCGATGTTATCAAGATATAATGGCAGGCACTTTGCGATAATTTCCACTTGCTATTGCGAAAACTCAACACAATTCCGTATTTTTTAAAAAGTATCTATGTAATGATGTTTACGGTTCTTTCATCATTAAAAGTTTCGAGAAGTATTTATCTATATATTACATATTTATGCTATACATTATACGCATACCCTACCCATTTTTGCGTCCCTAAACTACACATATTTTTTCCCTAAACATAACCTTAAATTACCAAAATCTAAATGACCACTAATTAAATCATTATTGTCTGTAAAGAAGTTCATTGACGGCTGATTTAACGCTAGAGGAATACTTTAGATGCAATGTGTTTTTAAAATGTTTAATGTTGGGCCAACACTGCCCCTTTTCGTGTCCCTTAACTCATTTTTTTCTCCTCTAAAAACTGACAAAATTGAATCTTAAATTTACAACAAAAACTTTATATACCATTTTCAATATATTTTATTTCAATAGAATCTGATAGACTGATATCTTTATTAAAAATTTAATCAAACTTTTGCCTTGTTTTCTACTATATTATCGTAAAATCGAAAAACAAAGAATATTTTTATCTAAAAAAAGAATATCTTATCTGGTTTTTACGCCTGTAACAGCATTTTTGTAAAAATGTAGACACCCTATTTCTAGCCCTGATATAAATGTACCTACGAATGTTAAGTATTTATCAAAATCATTCTGAGGCTTATCATGTGCTATCTGGGGCAAAATGAAAGTATCGTATCCCCCTCCCCACAAAAGAGTTTTAAAAAATACTAAAATCATCCACGGCATTATAGCCCCCTTTAACTACTCAAAAACACATTTTTTGCATTTCATATGTTTTGCTCTTATTTGGATGAGGGATAAGTGAAATTAGTGAATTTAATTTGGCGTTGGAGTTTCCCTGCTATCATTTACTTAAACGGCATTTTCTTATTAAAAGTATATTTAAATGTTAAGGTTTTATTACGTTATAAATTTCATAAAAGTATATTTTTGGAATTTAAAAAAAGTAAAAACTTATTAAATGTTAGAAATACAAAGCTAAATCTTTTTGTGTTTTATTAATAATTTGAAAAGCAATCAATTATATTTATTAAGTTTGCTTTTAAAAAGGGGAAAATGCATTATCAGTTCTGCCACGCGTGGTTATTAAATAAAAAGAAACGTAGAGCTTTGGTTAAAATATACAATCGCGAGATGATGTCATTTTCGTATTTATTTACATCAAATTAATTTTATTTTTATTACGCAATATTAAGACCGCACTAAAATGCACTAAAACAACACATGTTTGGGTTTTCCCTATAAATGTGATTACGTCGTAATTCTTATATCATAATTTTTAATTATTTTATTTTCATTTAAATTCGGATAAAATGCATAAAATAGTTCCTTTGCTGTTACTTTAAATGTATTTGAAAAATTTATAATAATAATACTTAAACTTTTACTAAAATAAAAGCGGATATATCATATTTTTCATACATAAATTTATTCGATTTTCATAAAATAATAGAAAATAACTAAAATTGTATTTAAAAATCCGAACGTATTTAAATCTTTTCAGCCTAGCTCATTCTATATATATAAAATGAAATTTAAAAAATGAAATGAAGCAACATATACATAGATCTTTGTCAATTCAATAAATGAAATAATGAAATTGTTGTTGTCGAATTCCAATATATTCGTCTTGTTTCATTCATTAGATTCTTTTATATGTCGTTCATACATAATCTAAAACATATATATAACAGGCTGTACGTTAATTTAAACACTTTATTAAATAAATACGTACTCGAAAAACAGTTTAGACAATTACGTCATAATTATCATAAAATTGCGCCACCAAGTAAATGGAGGAAGCAAGGTTTCATTAACTATAACACTTTAAAAAAACACACCGTGCAGAATTAAAACACAATATCCGGTGCGCAACGATTATTAGTGAGCTCCCATCCTCGACAGTAATGATGTCAACTTTCAATTCTGTTTTTGAAATAGGGTCATGATTTAATAAATTTCAAATGCTATGGTAGGCTGTTGGGAAGTTTAACTGCTGAATAAGATAGGCTTTGTTTTTTTTTACATATCTTAGTGCACACATATGTGAATTTAGTCGAGTTGTCGTCACTTGACTGCTTTAAAATTGTTTGAATAAATAAGATGGAGTTTAAAGATGAGAATTTGAATAGAAACGTTGCTTCATTGAATGTCAACAAATCTTCAAGCCTAAAGGGCCCTTTTAAAAGTGAGAAAATGGCGAATAAAATCGACATGGCTAAATGTTCAATATGAGTGGTCCTAAACGGCGAGTGCGCATTAAATGTTTGATTTCCTTGGTTGAAGAACTCTAACTTGTAAACAAAGTAACTGCTGCAGAAGTTTAAAAAAATCCACCATTGGTAGATTAAACTGTAATACATTTAGAAACCAAAAAAAACAAAAAAAAACAAACAAAAGCCAAACAAATTGTACAATAGTACACATATCTCTCATTGGATTAACAACGATCTGTTACTCTATGAATGGACATTTTTAAAAAATTAATCTACATTTCAAACATTATTTTTAGCCTCAAATAAAAAAAATAAATTGTATTAAAAAATCACAAAACGTTTTTGTCGAAGCAACAAGATTTGGAGGTTTTAAATTTTTGATGTCATCTAAAAACAATTTGATGTAGAAAAGAGATTTTAGTAACATATGTAAGAATGTTATTGTAGCATGGATTTCAGGAAATTTTAAGGGTCTTGGTCGATATGTTTGCAATGTTATTCAAAGCTTCTATCTGTTCTTCGCTGTTATTCCTGGCTCTACGTGGGTAATAAATAATTGTCTGGAGGGGTTTTGGGCCATATAAAATATAATATTATTAATATTGTGGAGCATTTCGGAACACAATTCAATGATTAGAAACAATAAACAAATATTTCAATAGAAATTTTTTTTTTCTTCAGAAAATTAAATTATTAAAAACTAGCGAGTACCCGGCATGCGTTGCAATGCCATTCATAGAAATAAAGTGTCCGTGTTTTAATAATTTTTTTGTAAGTTCTTCTAATAAACACCTTTTTTAACCGTCTGGTGCGTATTCGAATTAATTAGATTCCAAATTTAGTCCCAAAACTTGTAGCGATTGATCCCCCCATGCAATAGCTATGTTTGAAATTATATTTATATGGCTCATTTTTTACATATAAACAAATTTTGGGCCCCCGGCCCCAAAAGTAATATTGTGAAATATTTGTACTAAATCAGACCTATTTATTAAGTCACATATAAAAAATGAAATGTCACAGTTTATATTTAATGTAATTCCACCCACTTATGCAATAGCTCTGCTTGACGTTATATTTACATAGCTCATATAAGAAAAAAAAAGAATTTAAGGCCCCCGGCCCAAAGCGGAATATTGTAAAATATTTGCACTTCTTTAGAAACCAAATGCGGGCCTGCACACAACAACTCACTGAAAGTTTATAGCATTCAGATGAATAGTATAGAAATTCATAAGGAAATTATATTTAAATAGCTCATATTAGAAAGAAAAACTACTATAGGGCCCCGGTCCAAAACTGGTAATTCTTTGTAAAATGAATTGGTTTTGATATTCATGGATATAATTTTGTAAATGTACTTACGTTGTGTTAACGTCATTGATTTTCTTAATTCGTAAAATGAGAATATAGCATTTATTTTTCACAACAGTAATATCATTGGATTTAAAGATATAAAATTGTACACACCCTATTTCCTAACCCCCATATATAATATGTACCTAAGAAGGCAAATTATTTGTCAAATTCATTTTGAGACGTATAGTGTGCTGCCATGTGCAAATTAAACTTTTGAATTACAACTTCCCCCTCCCCCAAACAGAGTTTTAAAGAAATTAATAAAATCATCCACGAGATTGTAATCCACTTACTTACGCAAAAACAATTTTTTTGCATTTCAAATGCTTTGTTCTTATTTAAATGAGTGATAAGTGCATTAGTGGATGCTATTTGGATATGTAGTTTCGCTGCACTGATTGCATTAAACGGCATTTTCGTATTAAAAGTATATTTAAAGGTTAGTTTTTTTTTTTTTTTTTTTTTTTTTTTTTTACTAATTTATAAATTTCATAAATGTATATTTTTGGAAAGAATAAAAGTAAAAATTTAATAAACGTTAAAAATAAAAAGCAAAAATTGTATTTCATTTTTTAAATTGTAGCAATTTAAAAAGCAATCTATTATATTTATTAATTTTACTTTTAGGAAGGGGGAAATACATTATCAATTTTATTACGGGCGGTTATTAAATCAGATAAATTTTTGCATTGAATAAATAGACAATTTGAGTTCTGACGTCATTTGCGTTATTATTTAGAACAAATTAGTTTTACTTTTATTACGCAATATTTGGAACGTACTTAAAAAATGCACTAAAATCAACAGATGTTTTGGTTTCCCCGATAAATGTGATTACAGTGTAATTCTTTGATCATAATTTGTTTTATTAATTTTCACAACTTTCAACTACATATAAAATGTTTAAAATAGTTCCTTAGTTGTTACTCCAAATTTATTTGTAATTTATATTATTAATACTTAAAATTTTATTAAAATTAAAGCGAATATACAATATATTTTTCGCATTACCATTGATTCGAGTTCCTTAAAATAATAGAAGAAAACTATGATTGTTTTAAAAAATGGGAACGTATTTAAATCGTATCGGTTCTTTGGAGTTACGGTCAGCATAGATCATTCTTATATAATATGTATTACTACATCATTGCTATTCAAAATCACAACACATTTACAAAGCTAAATCCGATTCTAAAATACGTCACAAAATGTAAGCTTATTTATAAAAAAACAAAAATACTCTCTACACTAAACATGCAAAAACATGTTTTCTCTGCTCTTGCTACAAATTGATGTCTGTTGGCATTTGTTCAAGGGCGGTTGAGTTGATAGCTCTGATTGAAATTATTTTGATAAAGTTTGTTAAAGAAAACAAAACGAATTTAAGGACATCGGCCCATGCGAAATATTGTAAAATGCTGTTCTAATTTAGAAACATTTGCGGAGCGCGCATATCAATTCATCAAAGTTTTTATCGCAATCGGATGAATGGTATAGGAATGCAAACGATAATTATATAGATAATATATGTGTGGAAAACGAATTAAGGCCCCCGGCCACAAACGGAATATTGTAGAATTGTTGTATTACTTCAGAAACCTACTTATTATATCACAAAATTAAAAAAGAGAAACATATTACTGAAGTTGTATCGCATTCAGATAAATGGTATAGGAGCGCATACTGATATTATTTTTTACAAAGCTAATATAAGAAAAATAACGATTTTGGGGCCAACGGCCAAAAACGGATTATTTTAAAAGTGTTGTAACTACTTCAGAAACCTAATTATTATGTCACACACACAATTTAATGTCGCTATTTGTATTTGATTAAAAATCTATCCATCAACACATTAGCTCTGTTTGAAATTTTATTTGTATAGCTCATATAGGAAAAATAGAACATAGGGCCCCTGGCTCAAAACAGAATATTTTAAACGGTTGTAATAATTTGAAAAGCTTTGCGGGCGTGGTATGGTATAGGAGCGCATACCGAAATTATTTTGTACAAAGCTCATATAAGAAAAAAAAAGAATTTTGGACCAACGGCTGAAAACGGAATATTTTAAAAGTATTGTAACTACTCATTAACATGCACGACCTTATGGAAAACCTTTCAACAAAGTTTTGTTGCAATTGCATGCATGGTGTAGGAGCGCATACGGTTTGAAATTATATTTATATAGCTCATATTGGAAAAATAGAACATAAGGCCCCTGGCTCAAAACAGAATGTTTTAAACGGTTGTAATAATTGGAAAAGCTTTGAGGGCGTGGGAAAAACATCTAACTAAAGTTTTATCGCATTCAGATGAATGGTATAGGAGCGCATACCGAAATTATTTTGTACAAAGCTCATATAAGAAAAAATAAAAATTGGGACCAACAGCTGAAAACGGAATATTTTAAAAGTATTGTAATTACTCATTAACATGCGCGACGTTATGGACAACCTTTCAAAAAAGTTTTGTTGCAATCACATGAATGGTGTAGGAGCGCATACGGTTTGAAATTATATTTATATAACTCCTATAAGAAAAAAACGAACATGGGGCCCCTGGCTCAAAACAGAATATTTTAAAACGGTTGTAATAATTTAGAAAACTTTGTGGGCATGCTCGCAACATCTCGTCAAAGTTTTAGCGTATTCGAATTAATGGTGTAGGAGCGCATACAAAATCTATTGTTTACAAAGCTCATATAAGAAAAAAAAACATTTTGGGGCCAACGGCCAAAACGAAATATTTTAAAAGTGTTATAATGACCCAGTAAAATGCGCGAGCTTATGAAATACAACTTTCCAATGTTTTGTGGCAATCGCATGAATGGTGTAGGAGCGCATACGGTTTGAAACTATATTTATATAGCTCATATAAGAAAAAACGAACACGTGGCCCTTGGCTCAACACGGAATATTTTAAAATGGTTATAATTACTTCCCAACCTTTGTGGGCGTGCTTGCAACATTTTACCAAAGATTTAGCGCATTCAGACGAATGTTGTAGGAGCGCAGACGGAAATATTTTTTACAAAGCTCGTATAAGAAAAAAAACGAATGAAGGGCCAACGGCCGATAACGAAATATTTGAATTTTTTTTTAATGACGCAGTTAAATGCCCAGGTAGGTGACCAACAACTCACCAAAGTTTTGTTGCAATCGCATGAATGGTGTGGGAGCGCATATGAGACAAACAGACATACAGACATACATACATACAGACATACATTCATTTATATATATATATATATAGATAGATATCGCTCCTGTAAATCGTCTGGTTGTTAACATTGATAGGTGACGTTACTGAACCAAGCTCCCATGTCAGGATAAGTTTTGGCGTATTTGTCTAAGTTCCAGGCACGCTGACACAATTCGCACATAGGAACAGCTTCGTAGCGGTACTCCAAGAACGGCGGTGGGGTCCTGTCCAGGAGATAGTCTTCGTAAAGTGTAAAGTATTTATCTTTTACTTTCAAAATTTTAAGGTATTCATCTGGATTGGCATCGAGATATTTAATTCTATCTGCGAGGTCTTTTGGACTTTTGAAGTGCGCGGTGTTTAGGAACAGTTCAGGGGGCACATGTTTGGAGTAGGTGTTGAATCCACGAGCGATCAGAACCATGTTAGCATCTAAAAATCTAAACAGTTTCTCAGTAATATAATCCTTACAAAAGTTATTTTCGAAGCCTAGATAAAACTTGTACTTTTTGTTAATGTTCTCAAAGCAAAGTTTATCGTCGGCAAGTGGGCATGAAAAAGGACCACAAGACCCATGGATATCAACAGCAATGTATTGCTGAAGTTCTCTCACATGCTCTTGTCGTTTTGAGTTGGCGTTTCAACTGGATACCATCCATGCCACCACGCCAGTCTGTGCAGCTAAGATTGCGTTGTAATCTTTTTCCTTTATCGCTCGACGGCGCCTCACAATTCCATGAAACGTGGTGACGTCAGCATCAAGTCGGTAGGACATTGTCCAGTTGAATGCAGAATTCCATGGATTGCCGTTGTCAAAATGCTGCCATAAAACCAGTAATGGTAAGGAGCTTTAACTTGATAATGGACAAAAACCTGGTCAGGTCTTCGTTTGGGTGGACTTTCATTGTTGACAAACGGAGCTGGTTAAAAAAATACATATTGAAAGTAATTACAAAAAAAACTTGTTTGCAAAAATGTATTTTCCGAAATCTGTCTAATTTTGAAAAAATAAATAAAATGGCAATATGTTCACAAAGGTTATTTTGGCTTTCTTGTAACTGTTTCAGAGAACTAATAGTACTGTTTTAACAAAGTTTTACCCAATTTAAAACATTTAACCCAAATGGAATTTAGATGTTTCATACAATTGTATATTATTATGGATGTTTGACCTCACACCAATTGCTATGCATACAATTGATCTTATTTGACTGTTATAGACTATTAAATCTTTTATTTAACGTTTTATGTTAATTTCTCAAATTTTTTCATAAAATCAAAGTTAAAACTATATTATTACACTGACAATATTCATACTGCTTTTCCCCAGACGATTGTTCCACAAAAGTTTAGTCAAGCCAAATGAAACTTTGCAGAAACATATATCATTTCACTTTACAAATAAAACATGTGGGAACGTCACATAAAGAGTAAACTTAGGGAGATGTGACAAGCAAATTGCTTCTGCTGGCACTGTGTTTCGTTAAAAAAAATAATGTTGATGACAGAATCACTTAGCACTAAATCTAATCTCTTCCCACCCCATCCACCCTATGCCCATACCACACGCCTCATCCTAACCTCTCCCGAACCATCCCCTCAATCCCCTAAACCAGTGGTTCGGAAGTCGCGGCTCGCGAGCCGCATGCGGCTCCTTAACGACCTGAGTGCGGCTCAGGCCAGTCGGCCACAAAATCCGGTTTGACTCCGCTCAACATAGTTCTTTAAAGGTTCTTAAAAAGAAATTTGGCACTCAATTTAAAAAAATAAAACGTCCTGCTGCTGATTTTTGGCTCATTTGACTAATGAGTTTGCCGACCAATGCCCTAAACCTGCATTTAACATTTACAATACCCATCATATCTCCTAACAGGAATTTTTTCAGGGATCTCATCGAGAGGGGGGCGGTTGGAGGGGTTGGGGTAAAGTGCCCCGCGCAGGAGTGAAATGTGTACAACAATTCGGAATACATTTTTTAAAATTTATAACGACTAAATTGTCAACAGCTTTAAAAAGTATCGCATCTGGTGCCTTTAACCGATCAAAATGAGTGGAATCTGTGAAATATCGTTACGCTCGATTTATATTTAATGATCCGAATGTATTCAGCACTCTCAATTTCTGCACCCCTTCCCTCACGCAGATCGTTGTCATATTATGGGGTTGAATATAAGCTTGCGCCAAATGAATACCCGGGGACACGCCACAACTTGAGTGAATTCAGTTTATGTAAGGCACTGGCACCATGCCTCCCTAGACCCTTAAAAATTTCCTTCCCTGATAAAAAAAATCTAATAGAAACATTAAATTCAACTATACTCCAAAATGCACCTATTGATTTTGAAATAATAAAAAGAGTTCTGGGGAAAAGACTGCATAGACCCTTCCAGCGCTCATGATTCATCTCACTTATGCCGTTAAAAGGTAGAAGACCCTCCAATTTTGTTATACAATTATGAAATTTGTCAATTTTAGTTAAGTGCATTTTATAAAGTTCATGCATTTGTCTACTAATTGAACTTGTTATTTAACAAAAATATGAAAAGTTAATTTAATTTTGTGTATGTTTATATACCCACCCTCAATAAATTTTCTATAGCAACCATTTTTTACAATGATTCTAAAACAATAACTTTTTAATATTTTAAATAAAAAAAAGTGAATTAATTATAAACTATCCCTACAGGAAACAAGTAAAAATTTAATTGAGGGAGATAGCTCTAAATATTTAATTTATATTTACTTACATCTGCAAGTTTGTGTAATTAAAAAAAAATCTTATTCTAACATTTGGATTACTTTATCTGTGTGATTTATCTGATAACTATAATTTGATTCAAGTAATAAGTGTATTTATAGTTACTGCTTGTTTCTTTTAAACATGGGTAACAAAACAAAGTCTTTTCGACCAAAAAAACGGTTGTCTTGCGGCAATAAATATACAAGATCAGTTGTTGACAGTGTTCACAAAGATGAACGACCTGTTATCGAGGCTGATAAACCTTGCTCATCTGCCAAAAAAAAAATAATTCAAGAGCGTAATTATTTTGGACAGAGCATGAGTGCCAACAATGGATTTATCCTTATGGATTTAGGGTAATTGTTAACATTTTTATCAACTAATATGAGCTGTGATCATTGCAGTCAGTACACTTTGTCATGTGAACTCAATGAAAGTTTTCGAAGTGGATATGCACATGATATCAGAATCAATTGTATAAATTGTCAGGAATGGGAGACTACACTAAATACTAGTGGAGAAGAAGAGGCTAGTGGGCAATCATAAGGAGGTGAACCTGAGAATGATAGCTTTTCCCCGAGCAGTTGGAAGGGGCTATACAGCGCTAAAGACCTTCTCTTTATATTTGAATAGTCCGGATCCCATGACCAAAAATAATTATAAAAGTATTTTTTCAAAAATTCATTCTGCTAGGAGACAAGGGGCCACAAAAAACATGGAGACAGCTGAAGTTGAATTGGGACAGAGAAAGGAAGGAGAAGAACATGGAGACAGCTGAAGTTGAATTGGGACAGAGAAATGAAGGAGAAGAACATGGAGACAGCTGAAGTTGAATTGGGACATAGAAATGAAGGAGAAGAACATGGAGACAGCTGAAGTTGAATTGGGACAGAGAAATGAAGGAGAAGAACATGGAGACAGCTGAAGTTGAATTGGGACAGAGAAATGAAGGAGAAGAACATGGAGACAGCTGAAGTTGAATTGGGACAGAGACATGAAGGAGAAGAACATGGAGACAGCTGAAGTTGAATTGGGACAGAGAAATGAAGGAGAAGAACATGGAGACAGCTGAAGTTGAATTGTGACAGAGAAATGAAGGAGAAGAACATGGAGACAGCTGAAGTTGAATTGGGACAGAGAAATGAAGGAGAAGAACATGGAGACAGCTGAAGTTGAATTGGGACAGAGAAATGAAGGAGAAGAACATGGAGACAGCTGAAGTTGAATTGGGACAGAGAAATGAAGGAGAAGAACATGGAGACAGCTGAAGTTTAATTGTGACAGAGACATGAAGGAGAAGAACATGGAGACAGCTGAAGTTTAATTGTGACAGAGACATGAAGGACAACATACAATTACAAAGCTGGACAGTTCTGGAGTTGTTGACTGCGCAATTTCCGTAGATGGCACTTGGCAGCGTAGAGGTCATGCAAGTCACCGCTGTGTTGTCACTGCCATTTCTATTCAAACTGGTAAATGTGTAGACACTGAGATTCTGACAAATATATGTAAATGATGGAGCTTCTATATTAAAATTATTTGAACACCTTGGGATCCAGAGTGGATATTTCATCGAGAAAAGCTGCATAGCCAAGGATAAGATTCGAATAAATTCATCTACCGTTAAAGCCTCTGAAACAACCCAGAATAGAAGAGAAAAGCTGCATAGCCAAGGACAAGATTCGAATACATCCATCTACCGTTAAAGCCTCTGAAACAACCCAGAATAGAAGAGAAAAGAATGAGAGCCATCAGAAAAGGCTTTTTAGACTCACAGTAGCCAAGAAAGGAAATATGTACACTCCTGGGGGACATTGGACATAATTTAGTACAGGAAGGGAATATGTACACTCCTGGGGGACATTGGACATAATTTAGTACAGGAAGGGAATATGTACACTCCTGGGGGACATTGGACATAATTTAGTACAGGAAGGGAATATGTACACTCCTGGGGGACATTGGACATAATTTAGTACAGGAAGGGAATATGTACACTCCTGGGGGACATTGGACATAATTTAGTACAGGAAGGGAATATGTACACTCCTGAAGGACAATAGACATAATTTAGTACAGGAAGGGAATATGTACACTCCTGGGGGACATTGGACATAATTTAGTACAGGAAGGGAATATGTACACTCCTGGGGGACATTGGACATAATTTAGTACAGGAAGGGAATATGTACACTCCTGGGGGACATTGGACATAATTTAGTACAGGAAAGGAATATGTACACTCCTGGGGGACATTGGACATAATTTAGTACAGGAAGGGAATATGTACACTCCTGGGGGACATTGGACATAATTTAGTACAGGAAGGGAATATGTACACTCCTGGGGGACATTGGACATAATTTAGTACAAGAAATTAAGTGGAATTAACGTTTTTTCAATTTTGCCGGAAACTTCATTTTCGTCTTTGTCATCTAATTTCAAAAAATGATATTCTGAGCAATTTTTGTTGGATTGGCATGAAATTTGCTGTGGATATTTCTAACCCTATTATGAAGGGCCTGAAGTAAAATAAATGCAGCGCACTGAAGGTAAATATTTCTGTGGTTGCTTTCTAGATTAAAAAAAAAAAAACACCTAATTTCTTGCATTCTCGTAATACTCAATTTTTAAAAATTTACAAAAATATAAAAAAAACAAACAAACAACAACTGTGAATTAAAATATAACAATTTTACTTCCAGTCCTCCAAATGCTAATTATGAACACTTGTGCAAAAAAATCAAGGCTAAATGTCAATTTGTTGCTGAGCTATGACTGTTGAAAAATATGAGCTATTTTTAGTAACGCGGCGGCTATATTGGGATCCTAATTTGCATAAAATTTTAAATTTCATCTCATGTACTAATTATCAACCCCATAGAATCTATCGATGTGGTTGAAATTAATTTTAATTAAGGATCTTCAATTTTAGGGTCCCAAAGGGGGGGGGGGGTCTTCTACCATTTCGATTACTTTATCTGAGTGATTTATCCGATAACTATAATTTGATTCAAGTAATAAGTGTATTTATAGTTACTGCTTGTTTCTTTTAAACATGGGTAACAGAAAAAAGTCTATTCGAACATTAAAAAGGAAGTTTTGCGGCAATACATATACAAGATCAGTTGTTGACAGTGTTCACAAAGATGAACGAACTGTTATCGAGGCTGATAAACCTTGCTCATCTGCCAAAAAAATAAAATAAAATTCAAGAGCATAATTAATTTACATAGAGCATGAGTGCCAACAATGGATTTATCCTTAGTGATTTAGGGCAATTGTTTACATTTGTATCAACTAATATGAGTTGTGATCATTGCAGTCAGTACACTTTGTCATGTGAACTCAATGAAAGGTTTCAAAGTGGATATGCAAATGATATCAGTTTGTAAAATTATTATTAACATAATTTGTTTCGTAACATATGAACATGACGTTCGACCGCCAAAAAGTAACGAAATGCATTTTAAAATAGAAACATAAATAAACAAACATCAGATATAACGCCCTAACTAGAAAACAGTTTTTTTTCATGTTTCTACTAAACTGAAGAGACGGGCAACTATGTGAGTGATCAACGATGACCACATACAACGCTTACGAGGAAGGACTCGTTTAAACAAAAAAAAAAATACGCAAATGGAATTATAATTAAATTAATTAACTTCTGAACATTTTTTGAATGCTCCTCGCCTGTAGCTGTGATAATATGCAGATATTCTTTGAACATATGTACTACTATAAACGAGGATACAAGAGAATCTCATATGAAACTTGATTTGAGTGAAGCCTACGACTTACCATTGACTAAGATCACACTGCTGTTCTCAGTGTAGCGTCTGTCTGACGTAATGACACAGGGAAAATCTGGACACGCCCTCAATGGTTGGAGTCCATCTATGGGGGAGTGGGCAATTTTGTGTTGCCACCAGAGAATTATTTTCTTCTCACTGTTTGTCGTTGAATAATTCTTCTTCCGGCCTTCAACAAATTTTTCTCTGAATGGGATGTTTGCTTCGAACTCACTTCTGTAGTACTTGCTATCACGTGGTATCAGAAACGGAAAAGGACGAAATTGTACACCATTTTCCACCCAAATGGTCACATTCTTCTCTGTGACATATGTGTGGAGACCAAATCCTGATCGCAATAACTCAGCACTGGTGGAGTCGTTGGTTAGTTCTAAAACTTTATTCAGTGGAGTGTATGGTGTCTTTAAGGACAGACTGTACACATCCCTGAACTCCTGTTCCAATGTCGTACGTGGCTCGAATATTTCCTCCACAAAACCAGGAATTTTTTCTTGTTTCGTGTCGACCTTAGTTAAACTTTTATGCTGTGTTGTCAAAATGGAGAAATTTGAATATATGGTATTACTTTTGTTTAAGACATGTTCTGATATTTTTTGGTCATTTATATTTGTATTATCTTCTTCGCCGGAAGGAAACCGAAGTGAATTCATCAGTGGATTTAGCTGGATTTGGTCAGAAATGAAGAGTTGAATTGATATGCGTTTTGAAGACCAGAAGGTCATTAAAAGTATAGACACGCTGAAAATAAGTAACAGGACCTTATACATCGACCACTTTAACGTCACCCTTGCCATCTGAAAAAATATAGTCATGAAAATCATGAAAGCAAATTTTTAGCCACAACTTTCGACTAGGGAAGGGGATCGCACCCACTTTTAGAAGTTCGGATTCGGTGTTAAATTTCTGTTTTGTGTAGTTCTATTTACTGACCCCTTCACTATAGCTTATGGGTCCACTTTTTAGGGTTACAACATAATATGACAGTCTACCATTAGAGATACGCGAACACCACTTTATAAAACAAATTTCTACTTTAATCTTAATAATGTCCTAGTCTTCAATTTAAAACTGCACACAAAGCACATTCCATGAAAAAATGCATGTCGAAATGAAGTAACTTTCACCAGTCAATCAATATCATCCATATGAAGGAACACAGCTCAACTATTTTACACTAGGACTCTCGACAACACTGACCCGGACTGTCCTGAAATGACCGTAACTGTCCTGAAAACCGAAGAAAAACAGAAGAATAAATACTGTTAAATGGAGAAACATTAGTAAGAGAGTATTTGATTCATACCATATGTAGATATGGTACTAAAAAGCTGAATTAATTTGTTTTCCATTTGCACTCTCTCTGGTGTGTTTGTGCACGAAATTAGTGCCGTAATAGATACATCTAATGTACCTTTATGTTGCTCTTTTTTGCAATGTGAAGAGACTGGGGAAAGTTTACCTTGTTCAATATCCTGAAGATGTTCTGTGAACCTATCTGCCGATCTTCTCCCTGTTTCACCTATAACTAGTATGACATATACGGCACACAATCACATATATCACATTACGACTAACACATATGAAACCTCTTTGGTGGTAAAGGTATCTTTAGGGAGGCTAAAGTTTTTTTGTTTGCAGTGTATAGGGACACGTCCTACATCGGCGTCTTGGGCATGGTTTAGTTCCAATATTAGACGGGTCAGCTCGAAGGCGACTATGAACCAGAAGGTCACCTAGATTTTTGTCCCGTCTGAATACAACCAGAGGAGGGGATGAGAATACCCTGTTAGTGTCGGGGTCAGCAAGAAGTATGTCACGATTTTTTATCAATATTTTTTGGGATGTCAAATTTTGAGGGTGATAGGTTAGTGTGAGTTTGGTTTGATCTTCATGTGTGCTTTTTCTAGGTTTAAAGCGTCTTTTCGCGTGATAGTGCTGATACAACTGAGTGCCGTGTGATAGTGCTGATACAACTGAGTGCCGTGTGATAGTGCTGATACAACTGAGTGCCGTGTGATAGTGCTGATACAACTGAGTGCAATGTGATAGTGCTGATACAACTGAGTGCCGTGTGATAGTGCTGATACAACTGAGTGCCGTATGATAGTGCTGATACAACTGAGTGCTGTGTGATAGTGCTGATACAACTGAGTGCCGTGTGATAGTGCTGATACAACTGAGTGCCGTGTGATAGTGCTGATACAACTGAGTGCCGTGTGATAGTGCTGATACAACTGAGTGCCGTTTGATAGTGCTGATACAACTGAGTGCCGTGTGATAGTGCTGATACAACTGAGTGCCGTGTGATAGTGCTGATACAACTGAGTGCCGTGTGATAGTGCTGATACAACTGAGTGCCGTGTGATAGTGCTGATACAACTGAGTGCCGTGTGATAGTGCTGATACAACTGAGTGCCGTGTGATAGTGCTGATACAACTGAGTGCCGTGTGATAGTGCTGATACAACTGAGTGCCGTGTGATAGTGCTGATACAACTGAGTGCCATGTGATAGTGCTGATACAACTGAGTGCCGTGTGATAGTGCTGATACGTTTAAGTGCCGAGACAAGAGTAGTTTCAGGATATGATCTGGAGCGGAAGAAATCCATCATAAAGAAACAATAATAACAATTAATTCCTTAAACATTATGCCTGAGGTAGCAAAGTGCTGAAAGACCCCATCTAGACATTCTGTTATGTGTTCAGTGGGGCAAGCGCAGGCCGAGACAATAGGTCGTCCTGGGTTACCTGCTTTGTGAGGCAGCTAATAGAAGGAAGGTTTGCCAAGGTCACTATAGGGAGCCAGTGAAGTGAGTGAAGTAGTGGAGTGACATAATCACGTTTCTTTGCCTTTAGAAATTGTTAATTTCTCTCAAAATTTCACACATATTTTGTACACACACACTGATTTAAAAAAATTCTATTCACCTTTACACACCTAAGATATACACAAACACAATGGTTTTTTTCCAGACACATTTGTCCCATGTTATCTGCCAGCTTAACAATACAAGCAAATTGGATCAAGTTTGATTGCGCATGTTGCAATTGTCAGCTGATATGACAAGACCAATCAACGTAAAAAAATTCAACATGTTACAGCTCCCACATCGCTATTGATCTTACATTCTTCACCCGCAACGGTCCCTTCACAGCCATTATATCACATTAGGAAATCAGGCATCAGCGGGCCGTCGAGCATTTGCTCATTATGCGCCTTCCCCAACGCGCACCCCCCCCCCCTTAGCCCAAGTATCGGGCCGCGACGTTGCATATGTCCCTTAGCCAGGACGGCCACCACCCGAGTCCTCTCTATTGGATTCCGCTGGAGGCCACCCCAACCCAAGGACACCCGGTCGTTCCGACATTGTGCATACACACAGTGCACACGATCGACTTTCCTAGGAGTCGGGATAATAAATTTACGTCATATCTTCCCCAAACCATCCCGGGGAGGCGTCGGACGCCGTCTAAGAGGGGTTCTACGGTGGGTTTTTACCCCGCAACTAGTTTGCGAAGTAGCCTGGACGAAAGGAGCAGCTTTCTCATGGCTTCGGATCTAGATTCATCGGCTAGAGACTCCAATTTTAGCCCCTCGCCTCATATCCATTAACGGCAACTTGTAATCACGATCCCTACACTGTCTCTGTCTTTGCCTGTAAAACATCACAGTTGGCAGCCCTGTAGGTGCTATTTTAATTTCAGCAGATACCATGCATGTCCCTTGTCAGCATACGTAGGACACGCAATGGTGGTTTCTTCTGCTTCTTCTATATAGTAAGGGCCCACGATCAATTTATTGATCATTATGGCTCCTATGAATGTAGATGGGATGTGCAATGTCTCTGTGCCTGGTGTTGATGAGGATATTTCACTGTTTACAAGAGTAACTGTTTGAGGGTATCATGCACTGGGGTTTGGAAGGCCTGAGGCAATAGACGCAAATGAGTCAAGTGTTGTCGCCTCAACTGTTCCTTTTGGAAGCTTGTTCCAGTCCCTGACTGTCTTTGGTAGGAATGAGAAGTTCCTATACTGGCTTCTCGCTGGTATGAGCCGGAACTGCCTGTCATGGCCTCGTCGTTGTCTATGGGGGAGAGGGACGAGTTTCTGTTTAATGCCAGAACAGTGGACTAGCCCATTATTTATCTTGTAAATCATGGAGAGCCTGGACTGTCGTCGTCGTTCCTCCAATAGTGACCAGCCCAGTGTTTCCAGCAGGCTGCCAACACTAGAGGTATTCCTGTAGCGGTTCAGGACAAAGCGTGCTGCCCGTCGCTGTACTGCCTCCAACCTGTCGATGCTCTTCTGAGTGAATGGGTCCCAGACAGAAGATACATAATCTAAAAGCTGTCGGACAAAGGCTTTATAGGCTCTTTCTTTCACACCGGAGTTGCTGATCTTTAGATTACGCCTTAAGAACCCCAGGGTCTTGTTTGCCTGGTTGCACACATTGTTAATATGCTCGTCCCAGCGCCGGTATGAATGGTAACACCCAGGTACCTTACGGAGGAAACTGACTCAAGCAAATGACCATGCAATTCATAGTGGTAGCGTAGAGGAGTACAACTTCTAGAGACTGACAGTGTCTGGCACTTGGCTGGAAGAAATTCCATGTCCCAGCTCGCCACCCACTCAGCTAACCGATTGAGTTAGCTCAGTTTTGTTCCCGGGGGTCACGCCGAGGGGTCCGGTGGTCGGCGCCTACTAATCGGCAAGCCGCCACAGACTTGTCAACCGGAGCTCCGGGGAAGTTCATAGCCGTTAAGGTCTTTGGTTTTAATTTTAGCTCTTACATAAAGATTAAAAACCTGACCAATACCTAAATTTGAAATTCTCTGTACAGATCCAGTTTTCTGGCTCTAAAGAGGTGAAATATGCCCGATTGGTTGAGAGTTGAAAAGATTTTCATTGAAAGAAAAAGAGTATTTTTGATATGTTGAGCTTGACATGTTTGGAAAAAAAAAGAGTTAAAACAACTTGTTTCATTAGAACATTTGAGTTAAGACAAAAATATCATGATTAAAAATAACAAAGTTTTACATTAAAATATAAAGCTTAAGTTGACTAACAAATGTTAAGGCAATGGATAATGGAATGTACTATACGTTTGAAATCTTAATTCTTCAGTTTTACTAAAATAAACTACCACAAATGACATCCGGATATCATTGAGTCTAATGGTACCCGGGTGCAAATGGCGGCGCTGCGTGTCTGGGTCCATTTTGACTAATATTATTTCGATGTAATTTGTAGTACTTTATTTTAGCTTGTTATAAGGGATGACGTATTTTAAGACGCTTTGCCCGCCTTCCACGTGCATGACCTCTTTCAAGTCGGTCCTGTGTTGGGGCGGCTAGAAAAAAATATCCCTTTGTTGATACTTTTGTTTACTATCGTCCGTTTCTGTGGAACAGGATCGAACGATCTAGAGCAGTGGTTCTTAACCGGTGCTCCTCGGAGCACTGGTGCTCCGCGAGGTAGTTGCAAGTGCTCCGCGAAATTATGAAACTCAGAATTTAATGTTCACTCACTCTATCTGATTGAGCTGAACAAATGCTTATAATAGGTAGTCCAAACGGGGAAAAAATCGACCTTTTTGCCCAATTTTTAGTGTTTTTTTTATATCAATTGAAAGCTTGGCTTTTAACCTAATTTTTGTTGTAAAATCAAATCGGTGTGTAAATTTCACTCGGAGCGCCGCCGTTGAGAACAACGCTACCCACAATTGAATTTGACTAACACTAACATGGCAGCGTAAAGCTTGCTCGCCCGGCTAAAGTAGGTCAGTGAAGCTTTAATCGGAGCTGTCAAATTTTCAAGTAAGTAGTAAAATAAACATCTTCTTTTAAATATATGAAGATATTTGATGAATAATTAAAAGTTGAAATTCTAAAAATAAACCAAAAAAAATATTTATATAAGTAAAAGAAAAAGTTTAAAATTTTAATTATTTACGGGTGAAGACCTAGGCCTACATACCTATTGGGATGGATTTCGGTCGTTAAGTTCGGATCATAATGTTAAAAAAGTATTATTAATTCCCAATTCATTTTTGGTTTTTACAGTAATACCCCATAATGGACAAATATCTTATCAAACAAAAAGCGAATGATTCGGAAGAACAAAATACTAAAAATGGACCGAGTACAAGTGGAAGCGGTAGTAATGCTCTTGCTGCACATATTGTGTCTGATACAAACGGTAGAATTAAAAGAAGAAAAATTAATCGACAGTATTCTGAAGAATATTTAAGTTTTGGATTTACATACATTTGTGAGGAAGAATATCACATTCCACAATGTATTGTATGTGGAGAAAAATTATCCAACAGCGCGATGGTTCCTACCAAGTTGAAACGTCACTTTTCTACAAATCACGCCAACCTTGCTACACAAACTAAAGATTATTTCAAACGATTGTTAGATACACAAGCTAAACAAGTAAAATATTTTGAAAAAACTGTGAAAATTTCCGATAAGGCACAATTGGCGTCATATAAGGTTGCTGAAATGATTGCTGTTCAGTTAAAACCACATACTATAGCAGAGTCTTTAATTATACCTGCATGTTGTGAAATGGTTAAAATTATGTTTGGCGATGAAGCAACAAAGGAAATAATGAAAATTCCGCGTTCAAATGATACAATAAGAAATAGAATTAAAAATATGTCGGATGATATCGAGAAAACAGTTGTCGATAAGCTTTTCAAACGGCATTTTGCTCTGCAAATTGACGAGTCCACTGACATAAGTGGAAAAGCTCATATACTAGGGTTCGTTCGTTTCATTCATGAAAACAAAATAGTGAATCAATTTCTATGCTGTCTTGAGCTTACCGAACGTTCGACAGGACAAGATGTCTTTGATTCTATTTCTTCCTATTTCGAACAATTCAAAATATCATGGGAGTTGTGTGTGGGAATTTGTACGGACGGTGCTCCATCAATGGTAGGCTCATTAAAAGGGTTTGTGACTCTCGCCAAGAAAAGAAACGCCAATATTATATCTACTCACTGTTTTTTGCACAGAGAATCTCTGGTGTCCAAAACATTACCAGTAGCATTAAAACCTGTGCTAGACAAAGTTGTAAATATGGTAAACTTCATAAAATCGAGACCTTTGAAAATACGCGTCTTTAAAAATCTTTGCATCTCTATGGAAGCCAAGTACGAATCTTTGCTTTTGCATTCTGAAGTGAGATGGTTATCCAGAGGAAAAGTGTTACGTCGTTTCTTAGAACTGAATGATGAATTGATGACCTTTTTCCAAAATGAAAATATGGATGATTTTGTGGAATATCTTCAAAATGACATTTGGTGTGCTAAATTGGCATATTTAGCTGATATTTTTGATTATTTAAATTGTGTTAATACCAGCCTTCAAGGATGAAAAGAAAATTTTTTAACATCGACCGACAAATTGACAGCCTTTCGGAAAAAAGTTATTTTTTGGAAAAATCGTTTGTTGGAGAAAAAGAAAGTAGATATCTTTCCTTCTCTTAATGATAACACTACCGACGAAATTATTTCAGCAGTAACAGAGCATTTAGCTTTATTAGAAGAAAAGATTGAATTTTATTTTCCATCAATAAACGTAGAAACATATGACTGGATACGTAATCCCTTTGCCACGGTTGATACATCAAATAGTAAGTTGTCATACCAAGAAGAAGAAGAATTAATCAACCTATCATCGGATCGTACACTTAAAATAAAATTTTCCGAAATGGTTCTGGAGGAATTTTGGATCTTTGTGCAAGAAGAATACTCAGCTCTCTCCATGAAGGCACTTAAAATCTTGTTGCAATTTTCAACATCATATTTGTGTGAACTCGGTTTCTCGATAGTCACCAACATAAAAAATAAAAAACGAGCAACACTTACTAATTTGGATGCAGAATTGAGGGTAGCTATTTCTAAAATTAGGCCTAATATCACTGAAATTTGTAAAAACAGTCAAGCTCAGGTTTCACATTAAATCTTTTTATTTTTCTGAATTAAATTTTGCTCAATGTTATTTTTTTACTTATTAAATTTATGTTTATTAAAAATTTGTTTATCATGTTATAATTTTAAACTCTTATGTTATAATGTTTTATTTTCAATAAAAGTCGTACGTATGAGTATTTTTTTTTTTTTTTTACTCCTTGATTTTGGTGCTCCCCAAATTTTTGTCATGCTCAAAAGTGCTCCCCGACTTCAAAAGGTTAAGAACCACTGATCTAGAGAATGCGAGAAGCAGTAAGACTGCGTATTCCTTTTTCCAGAATGATCATCTGAAACTGAGTATAAAAGGGATAAGAATAAATGACGGGAGAGATATTCCTTTCCTTGATTACCAGGCATGCTGTGTGTCATTATACTTAGTTGTGTGTAGAGATTTTCATTTCCTCGTACAATTTTGTGCTCATTGTATTTTTATATACAGTACCGGTACCAGCAAATCTGTAAGTTTATAATTTTAATTATATTTCTCTTGCTGTTATTATTTAATTGAAGTTCACAAATTAAAAAGTTATTAATTGTAATTAGCTCTGGCCTTGATTGTCGTTTTATTTGTTATTATTTTTAACCTTTGGTATCGTTCTTTATTATGGACTGTTTTTAGAACGAGCCCTAGACAAAACAACAGAGATTAAATTCTCCATCTATAACGGTCCGTAATAAGCTAAAATTAAGAATTAAGTTTACAAACGTATAGTACATTAAATTATCTTTCATTTGATACCTCATTTGGTCTTACAAACTCAACAATAATATTTTAAATCATTTTTTAATCCCAACCTCTCAATTCTGGTACCCGTGTACCAATAGCCACTTCGTTCTTAAAAATCAAAACAAGTAAATAAAATCAAACAAAATAAACAGATAATAATTTTAATTTTTTGTTATATTTCTTTTTTTCAGGCCTTCTTTAATGGCAATTATCTTTTTAATGATATTAGAGTCAGAAATTAACATTTGCCATCGTTAATGAAGTTGCTTTCCTTGAAAGAGGCAGTTATTACATTATATTAATAACATATTTTGAAAATTGGAGTGGCTAGAGCAGCGGTTCTCATCATGTGGGTCGCGGCCGCCTATTCCGTTAAGAAGATCCCTGGATTATGATAATTATGATGCTCATGAGTTATAAGGCTCCAAATCATCTCAGTCCTTCTCATAACTGGAAAGTACGATGCCATTGGACTAACTAACTAACTTAAGAAAATCAGCAGACCATCGAGCCGAGGCTCATAAAGTCTTCCCCAGCACACCTCCACCGCCCCCAACTGGCATTCAACCACTCCCCCAGTGGTCTCTATTCCAGCCAGGCCACGAAGCGGCATGCCGAGGGCTATCCGCCCCTGAGACAGCCCCACCCACCCTTCCTCTCGATTTACTATGCGAGTGAGGCCGCATCAGAGAAGGGACGCCTGGCCAGCCGGGGTGATGCTTACACAGCAACCGGGCCGGACTTCCTTGGGCTGGGGTGGATACAATTTACGTCTCTAAAGAGCCCCCCCCCTTCCCACCACGGGGGGGACTCGTAGGTGTTAACAGACGCCCTCTAATAGGGGTTACGTGGTATTCTGCGGCATGACTAATTCACACCGCAGCTGGGAAGTGATAAAAAGAGAGGGCGCCTAGGAGCAGTACCCTCAAGACTGCATATTTGGAATCATCGGCTAGGGTCGCCACACTCCTTCGCCTCATATCCAACTGTAATCATATCCCGACCTGTTTCTACGTTATTTTCGACTGCACTTGGTAGGAAACCATTGGACTAGAATGTTTTGAAAGTTGTTTACAGCTTAATGGTGCGTTTCTTAAAAGCATTTTATTAATATATTAAATAATTTAAAAACAATTGAAAGATTGTTTTTGCTTAAGTACTGCCTTCGTCACACAGTATGAAAGTTTCGCCGGAGGATTCCTTTAAAATTTTCTTTCAGAAAATGTTTTATTAAAATTCAAGTCTAGTTATCCATAAATTTTGTTTAACATATTGGCAAGCTCTGTTTTATTAAAAAAAAATTTTTTGTTGCCAAATAACTAGTTTCTAGCACAATGAGATCCTCCATAGAACATTAAAGACATTTCGTTTGATTCTTTCATCTCTCTAATCAAGATGATTAAATAATGAAATGATATGCTCTTATATAACCATCTCATTTTATGAGATACATTTATATATAGCTTTTCTCAAGCAATAAAGATTTAAAAAATGCTTTTCGAATGTCCCACTACTCCCCCACCCCGGATTATATACAAATGTAGTTTAGAAAAAACGCCAAACATTTATTTCCTTACATTTAAAGAAAATGTTGCTACCAATAGTTTTTAAAACAAAAGCTCTTTCTAAGTACACCTTAGTTCTAAGTTCTAAGTAGGGAGCTAAGTTCTCCCTTGGCTACGACTTCCACGGCAGCTGTGGGTGTGGTTTTTAATGCACCACAGATGAATCTCAAAGCCTGATTCTGGAGTCAGCCCAATTTTTCAAATGTAGTTTTGCTTGAAAAGGCTTGGAAGGGTATGTTGTAATCATTCACCGACCTCACACTACTCAGAAAAAGAGATCTGAGTGTGCTTGCCACAGCGCCCAAATGTGTGCATTCTAACTTTTTCACAAGGTTGAGCTTGGCGGTCGCCTGTGAGGTCAACTCTTGTACAAAATTGTAAAATAACAGAACATCCCTATCATTGATTTTTAAGAATATGAACGTATTTAAATTGATTCGTTTTTTTAAAATGTTACATGGTCACCTTATCTCCATCTTTATATGATATATATATATATATGTGTGTATATAAATAGTGTGATTCATACAGCAATGTACCCATGATATTCTGAATATTGTAGCACATTATGGTTGCATAAAGATAAATGTGGACGAAACGAACGGTTATAAATAGGTAAATTAAGGGTCGAGATTATTATAACGTCCTTGAGACATCGGCTGGCGTCTTACAATTTGTGTTATACTTTGTGATTCCGAGTCACACACCGGTGGCTTTTTTATACTTTGTGATTCCGGGTCACGCTCCGGTGGCTCATGCCAATGTAAGATTTTATCGTCCGTCTTTGTGACGCCAGTGTTTCATGACCTGTGTTTCGCGACCCGTGTTTCGCGACCCGTGTTTCGCGACCCGTGTTTCGCGACCCGTGTTTCGCGACCCGTGTTTCGCGACCCGTGTTTCGCGACCCGTGTTTCGCGACCCGTGTTTCGCGACCCGTGTTTCGCGACCCGTGTTTCGCGACCCGTGTTTCGCGACCCGTGTTTCGCGACCCGTGTTTCGCGACCCGTGTTTCGCGACCCGTGTTTCGCGACCCGTGTTTCGCGACCCGTGTTTCGCGACCCGTGTTTCGCGACCCGTGTTTCGCGACCCGTGTTTCGCGACCCGTGTTTCGCGACCCGTGTTTCGCGACCCGTGTTTCGCGACCCGTGTTTCGCGACCCGTGTTTCGCGACCCGTGTTTCGCGACCCGTGTTTCGCGACCCGTGTTTCGCGACCCGTGTTTCGCGACCCGTGTTTCGCGACCCGTGTTTCGCGACCCGTGTTTCGCGACCCGTGTTTCGCGACCCGTGTTTCGCGACCCGTGTTTCGCGACCCGTGTTTCGCGACCCGTGTTTCGCGACCCGTGTTTCGCGACCCGTGTTTCGCGACCCGTGTTTCGCGACCCGTGTTTCGCGACCCGTGTTTCGCGACCCGTGCTCGCGACCCGTGTTTCGCGACCCGTGTTTCGCGACCCGTGTTTCGCGACCCGTGTTTCGCGACCCGTGTTTCGCGACCCGTGTTTCGCGACCCGTGTTTCGCGACCCGTGTTTCGCGACCCGTGTTTCGCGACCCGTGTTTCGCGACCCGTGTTTCGCGACCCGTGTTTCGCGACCCGTGTTTCGCGACCCGTGTTTCGCGACCCGTGTTTCGCGACCCGTGTTTCGCGACCCGTGTTTCGCGACCCGTGTTTCGCGACCCGTGTTTCGCGACCCGTGTTTCGCGACCCGTGTTTCGCGACCCGTGTTTCGCGACCCGTGTTTCGCGACCCGTGTTTCGCGACCCGTGTTTCGCGACCCGTGTTTCGCGACCCGTGTTTCGCGACCCGTGTTTCGCGACCCGTGTTTCGCGACCCGTGTTTCGCGACCCGTGTTTCGCGACCCGTGTTTCGCGACCCGTGTTTTGCGACCCGTGTTTCATGACCAGTTCTTGGTGTTCACGGGTTGAGATTATAATGGGTTATCCTATCACGAAAAGGAAAATCACCTGGAGTGGAACGCATGTCATTTACTTAGCATTTATTTAATAATTGATCTGATCATGATGTCATATCTCTATATATAACAATGAATTTCTGTGTGTATGCATGTCCCCTATGCGCTCCTACAACATTACATCGATTGCGATAAAAATTTGGTAAGTTGTATTCCAGAAGCCAGCGCATTTTCCTTAGTCATTACAACCCTTTTGAATCGGTACGTTTTGGGTCGTTTTTTTCTTAATTGAGATGTTTGAAAAATAATTTCCATATGCGCTCTTATACCATTTATACGAATGCGATAAAACTTTCTTGGCATGTTGTGCACATGCCCGCAAAGGTTGATGAATCCATTTAAAAATATTCCGTTTTCAGCCAGGGGCCCTAATTTCGTTTTTTCTAATATGAGCTATGTGAATATAATTTTAAACCATATGCGCTTCTATATCATACATGCGATTGCGATAAAACTTTGGTGAGCTGTTGTCCACAAGTCCGCGCATTTTTCTGAGTAATTATAATCCTTTTACAATATTCCGTTTTTGCCCGTTGGCCCTAAATTCATTTTTTTCTAATATGAGCTTTGTAAAAAATAATTTCCGTATGCGCTCCTATACAATTTATCCGATTGCGATAATATTTTGGTGAGATGTTGTGCACACGCCCGCAAAAGTTTTTTTTTGATTATTACAATCATTTTAAAATATTCCGTTTTGATCGAGGGGCCCTATGTTCGTTTTTTCTTTCATGAGTTATCTTTATCTCTCTCTCTATAAATATAAATGAATGTCTGTCTGTATGTATGTACCTTATGCGTTTCTACACGATTTATGCGATTGCAATAAAACTTTGGTAATTTGTTGTCCACAACCCCGCGTACTCTCCCGAGTCATTATAATCCCTTTAAATTATTCCGTTTTGGGCCTTGGCCCTAAATTCGTTTTTTTGTCTTACAAGAGCTTTGCAAATATAATTTCCGTATGCGCTCCTATACCATTTATCCGAATGCATGAAAACTTTGGTGAGTTGTTTTGCGCACGCCCGCAAAGGTTTATCAATTATTACAACCATTTTATAATATTCCGTTTTGAGCCAGGGGCCTTAAATTTGTTTATTCTTAAAAGAGCTATATAAACATAATTTCAAACAGAGCTATTGCATGGGTGGATATAACTTTAATTAAATACAAATAGAAATATTAAAGTTGTGTGTGTGGCATAATAAGTAGGTTTCTGAAGTAATGCAACCATTCTACAATATTCCGTTTGTGACCGGGGGCCTTAAATTCATTTCCCCCCTTATATTAGATATTAATATAATTTCCGTAAGCGTTCCTATACCTTTCATACGATTGCGATAAAACTTTGGTGAATTGATATGCGCCCGACCACAAAGGTTTCTAAATTAGTACAACCATTTTAAAACATTCCGTTTCGGGCCGATGGCCCTAACTTCGTTTTGTCTTATATGAGCTTATAAATATAATTTCAAAAATAACGAATGCATTTTGGATGTAATTTTAATCAAATAGAAATAGCGACACTTCAATTTGTGTGTGACATAATAAGTAGGTTTTTGAATTAGTATAACCATTTTACAGTATTCCATTTGGGGTCGGGGGCCCTATTTTTTTTTTTATATCACTACAAAAATATAATTTTGATCAGAGCTAATGCATGAGTGGATGGAATTTAATCAAATACAAACAGCGAAATTTCCGTTGCTGTGTAACATAATTTAGTAGGTTTCTGAATTCGTACAGCCATTTTACATTATTCAGTTTTGGACCGGGGGCCCTAAATTAGTTTTTTTGGTGACACGAGCTATTTAAATATAATATCGATATTATTATTATTATTATTATTTGTTGTCTTATATAATGCGGTACCCCAGCCTAGGGCTAGGCTCACCGCGCTGTACATAAAAATATTAGCAAAAGAGACAATCGTGACAATAACATAAAATACATTTATGTAATAAAGAACAGATGTATAGAGACAAAACGAAATCTAATGCATATTCACCTCATCGACACCTGCACTTTTACATGACAAGCCATGGACGGCGGCCAGCAGCAGCGTTTATCGGTCAGATGTGGGGAATCAGTCGGGGTAGTAGAGTTTAAAGAGATGTGTTTTTAGTTCAGTTTTGAAGGCTGTGATAGTTGATATATTGCGGATGTGTAGTGGAAGAGAATTCCATTGTTTGGGGGCACAGTAAGAGAAAGATCTTTTCCCGTATGTTTTTGTGCGAGTCTTGGGGACAGAAAGAATACGCCCGTCTGTGGAGGAGCGAAGCTGTCGAAGGGGTGAATAGACAGAGAGAAGTTCGGTTAGATAGGAAGGGCAGGAATTCGAGAAAAAGTTGTGGCAGAGAACAGAGAGTTTATAGTCAATCCGTGCTTGTACAGGTAGCCAATGAAGTGAATGAAGTAGCGGTGTGACGTGATCACGTTTCTTTGCCTTTAAAACTAGCCTAGCAGCTGAGTTGTGAACCTATTGTAGTTTTTCTAAGAAGTGTTTTGGTGAACCTGACAGAAGAGATATGCGTTCCCATACCATTCATGTGATTGCAATAAAACTTTGGTGAGTTGTGTGGACGCCCACAAAAGCTTTCTGAATAAGTACAACCATTTTACAATATTCGGTTTAGGGCCGAGGGCCCTAAATTTGTTTATATGTAATAAATGAGGCATGTAAATATAATTTCAAACAAAGCTATTGCATGGGTGGATCAATCGCTTCAAGTTTGTGGACTAAATTGTAAACATCCACTCTTCTGACATGGGCAGCTGTGTGTGGCATGCTCACGCTTCGAAAAACTTAATTTGTTCGTGTATTATACAGTGTTATTAAAGTCTTTCAACTTGTGAAGCTGCAAAATATAAATAAACAATAATACCATTACAGGCAAACCATAAAAAAGTAAGATTTTGGCTTATAATCAGGAGCAGGAAATTTAAAAAAAGATAATTATAATCGACTCTGTAAGGCTGTAACAAGATGAAACTGAACGATATGGATCATCAGTATATATCGAGCAAAGCGATATTTTATTGGTTCCATTCATTGTAATCGATAATTTTGTTAAAGTTATAAAATTAAAATTTAGTACATTTTTATTTTAAAATTATTTTTTAAAACATTTCACGCCCGGTGAGGGGGACACTTGACTTGCTCCAGGGTTGGGGGGGGGGGGGGGTGAGGTATGCGTGAAAGAAACCCTGGTTACATGTCCTCCTAGGCCACGCCCACTTCTCCAAGTGGTGGAGTTAAAAAAGGAAGTCTCCATGTTGACGTAAAGAACGTTTAAATTTTTATTTCGCGAACTATTTACAGACCATAATATACAACATTGTAGGATATACAACTAAAAATAAGTGAACACAATTTTGTATCGAAATAAATCCAAAAGAAAAAAAAACCGTTGAACATCAAACTCTCCCCCCCCCCCTTCCTCTTCCCACGAGCCCAGTTTCCACCCACATTTTAAAATAATATTGGAATTGCTCCACGCCGTTGGTAAAACACTTCCAAACAATCCCAATGATTTTCTAATTAATTTAAAACTGTCTAGACAGGTAAACCTTATTTCTCTCATAATGTTGTCTCCCATTAGCATGATATTACGATATTTACCTTACTAAAGTTACATTTGGTCAACACTTACACCTGTTAACATATACAAAACTAGGGCTTAATCAACCGGGTGTAGTATCTTTACACAGGGTCCGGGTATTTTGATACAGGGTCCGGGTATTTTGATAAAATATCCGGTGAGTCCAAGTGTTACAGAAAGAGTTACCTACACATTTTCTGTACTGTGTGCCAAACTTTAAATAGTAAGCTTACAGACAGTCCTTCACCGTTCCTGGCGACCATTAAAAAATAGGCCCAGACATGCACTGTCCGATGGCATGGCTGAAAGAGCAATACAGACAGTAAAGATCCTTTTAAAGAAAGCTAATTTTTCGGACCCAGATCCTTATATTTCCCGATTGCAGTTTCGAAATGCTCCATGCCCAGATAGACCTTCACCTGAGCGGATGTTCATGGAGAGATCAACTCCCCCAGCTACTGATGCACCCCCTCAAGCCTAAAGTTTCAGACCCAAAAGAAGTGGTCAAAATCTGGAACAGAAGAAAAAACTACCAAGAAAGATATTACAACAAGACGCGAAACTTACGGGCCGTCCACAGATTCAGCCTAGGAACAGTGTCCACAGATTCAGCCTAGGAACAGTGTCCATATGCAGAACAGGCCTCGAAGCCCGTGGAAGCCAGCAGTAGTTATTCCAGAAGCCTCCTCACCTATGTAATACATTGTCATAACACCAGATATG
This sequence comes from Omphiscola glabra, assembly GCA_964017045.1. NCBI lineage: Eukaryota > Metazoa > Mollusca > Gastropoda > Lymnaeidae > Omphiscola > Omphiscola glabra. The sequence continues at coordinate 3,133,356 of OZ024796.1, forward strand.
ATGACATATATCTCTGAATCCTCAACACCAAGGTTATACATTGTCAAAACACTAGGTGGAATGACATACCCCTGAAGCCTCTACACTAAGTCATACATTTTTAAAACACTAGTTGGGATGACATATCGACAAAATGATAAAATGTTCAAAGGGACATTTGGCGGAGAAAGCAGAGCTCCAGATGTATTCGAATTGGACAGCCCCAAAATAACCCATAAACCACAAGCTACCAACCAAGAGGTTAAAAAAAGACTGTACTGCCTGTGTCGCTACCAAGTACTATCGATCCCAATCAAGTGGTAACAAAATATGGCAGGCAAGTGCAACCAGCAATACGCTTCCCTGAGAGAGACATGTAAACTGTACATTGTGTTAAAATGCAAAATAATATTTGAACTATTTCAGCATACAAAATTGTTGAATAATACTTAACTATTACTATTGATATAATGGTGCACACGTAACTTTTTCTTGATTATCTATTGATTGTCGTATTAAGAGGGAGATGTGACAGTATGTGACAGTATGAGTGATGGACGATTAATGTCGTGTGTATTGACAGAACTTTGTGACCTGATTGTCCTGTGTTGTGACCTGATTGTCCTGTGTTGTGACCTGATTGTCCTGTGTTGTGACCTGATTGTCCTGTGTTGTGACCTGATTGTCCTGTGTTGTGACCTGATTGTCCTGTGTTGTTGCCATGTTGTATGACTGTACGTGGTGTGTTGTTTTCATGATTGTTTAACTTTAAATATGTGAATATTGGTTGGAGAACTGGAGTGTGTAATCATGCGATGTGGGGTATACAAATAATGTAGAATGGTGAATAAAGGTTAGCTTTTACACATACCACAGACTTGAGTAGATATTTTATTATACTATTACATTTACCCTTTCATGGCTTTGAATATTTGATATTATTTTTGGTTTCTTTTTCATAACAAAATCACATGAAGAGGCACGCAAGCTTTTAATGAATAATTTATTTTTCACGGCTGTTCTAATCAATTTTAAAATGATTTTAGCTACAAAACACCTGCGTCTTGCAACTAACTAACCTCATCACTTTTATTTTGACCTTCCCAGGTACGGAATGAAAGAAAAAGCGATTTTTATGTAAACGTAAAGAGTTTTAATGTTTTTGAAATGAAATGTATGCCTCGTTGGTGTGGCCTTGGCTGCGAGGTGGTGTGTTTGTGATCACGCCGGTTGGCGATTTTGGCTTGGGTTCTTCTGGGTTTCGTCATTTGTTGTGTTCCCCCCCCCCCCGGGTCCCCTCCCCGTCACGCTCCATCGTCACCTGTTACCTCTAGTGTGTCAGTTACAGTGTGTCCGAAATCAATAACGACTTAGAAAGGTTTAGTGACCACACATTTAAATCTCTTCTTTTTAAATCACAAAACATTTCGGTAACACAAAAAAACAAAAAAAATAATAAGATTGTTTTATGCATTTATTGCCTTAGAAAATTTTAAATTTCATCTATCATTTACTAGGTGGATCCAATATTAATGATGTTCAGGTTTATCCTTATGTTATCTCCCTTATTTTTGTTTATTAAAAAGAAGAAAAAACCCTCTGTGTTAATTTTTTCCATGCGTGCTTGTTTTGGTGTGGAGATTAATTGTGTAGCTGGTTCTATGCGCTTTGTATTCGTGACGTATTTGAGTATGACAGATGCTGTTGTTCGTTGCTATGGTTTTGGTAGTTAGTGAGTTAAGGAGAGAAAGCGGAAGGAAGAAGACGCGCTGTTGTTGAATAAAGAATCATTTGTGATATTGATTTGGTGTTGTTACTTATTACCCCTAGACTAAAAGACGCCATCGAATTAATTATGGGTAAAAACACAGAAAAGGTAATTAAAATAACTGTAAAAATGTCAGAGTAAAGTGTATTTACTGTTTACCACTGGAGACAGAAAATTACATACAATTAAATTCTTATCATAGACAGGTTATCTAAACACTAAAACTCTACATTTAAACGCCGTAAACGATTTATATACAAATAAATAAGCAGTTTTATGGGTTTCTTGTCTCAATTATTTTATTATTTAAAAATAAATTAAACTTGGCGCAATTTTTTTTATCCATAATTCTAAAAATAATTAAATTAACGAAAAGCGAAATTAAAAATAGCACACATATCCGGCTCTAAAAAGTAAAAAAAAAAAACAAACAAAATAAGTGTTGATGCCGGGTGTTCAAGAAATGTAATTTAATTTAATAACTGTTTAATAGTATTTAAGGCTTAACTCCCTTAGATCTTTTGTAGAAATATGTTCTAGTAAAAGAAGACATATTATTGATACTATTTACAAAAGTTATCCCTTTTTGCTGTTGCAACATACCATTAGCTGTACCCAATGACTAGCCGTTGTACCTTTATAAATTTGTGTACGAGCCGTAAGCTTGTAATATTCTTGTAATGACTAGCAATGACTATACATGTGTACTTCGACAGTCTATGCCCCTACCTCATCTCATGGGCCAGTGTAAATCATGACAACCAATATACCAACACCACCCGGATTAATTGTATAGTAATATTTATTCTCTATATTCGTTGTTATGTATTCTACAAACACTCTAATCAATACACTCTTGCGTAACGGCCATCAATGTACACGATCCTCACAACAATTGTGTACAATGGAAATGAGCGCTATATAAGTACTCAAATCAATCAATCAAAAACCTTTCGTATGAAAAGCCATCCCAAAATTACAATGCATATGGATTATAATGGATAAAACAAAATAAAAATTTTAATGAAAATTATTTTTAATTTTAAATGATTTTGTTTGTCTTTTATTTATTTGTTCTCTCTAATTTTCATTTCTTTGAATTTTTTTAAAAAGCGCAATTGCCTTCGAAGCATGATTTAATTTGTATTTCAGTTCAAAATCAGTTTAGATAAGAAATAATAATTAATATTTTTGGGGACAGCGAAATTTCCTAGTGTTTATGCATATAACCGGAAGATTGTTTACCAAGTTTAGAGTCTCATTCTCTTCTTAGAGACCAGGGTTTCTTTCAGGCACGAAGTTTAATTGTCAATTCACATTACAAACCAGTTGGATCAAGTTTCATTGGGGTATGTTGATATGTGTCAGTTGACGTAAGAAAATCAATCAACGCACTAACATACCATATGTTACAGTTCCAGTGTTGCTATTTCCTCCTGGGGGAAAGGCTCTTTAGATTTTCGGGGAGAAGGGGATAGTAGTGCTAGTTGTCAGATGCGTTGCTGAGGGGGCGGAGGGGGGGAAGATGTGGCAAGGCGCAGACTATCGTGGGCGCCAAAATATGCTTGGTGGTATTTAATTGATACAACTAATGGGTTTCAGGGTTAAAAAAAGGAGGATGGGGTGTAAAATAAATATTGTCTCAGGGCGCCAAACGTAGAAGTGCACAGTTTGTATCGTGAAGGTGTGTAAGAAACGAGGTTCTATGTTACCGCCAAAGAAAATTTTTGATTATTTCAAAATCAAGATTTGAATTATCCACTACACCTGAATTCATTCTTTCTACTTATCTGGTTGGGAATGTTTTTTAACTTCAGGGAGAGGCACTATGGCGAACTATGGCACACAGTGCCCTATATAAACAGATTTCAATCCAGTTCTGGCGTGCCCCAGAGTAATCATTTAGCAAAATCTTAGAATCTACCCCGTAGCAGTGATGAGCCTGCGGGCAGAGAAGCGCAGAAATTAATGATGTCGATGTCTATTGTGCAAAATCAAAATGCAGTGATGTAATTTGGCCCATACTTGAATTCGATGTTTCTTTCAGATAATTTTGAGGGGCCATTTAAGACTTCAGGGTGGCAAGCTCCAAATTTATCAATAATAATGATCAAGAATATCTTTAGCTCCCATATGGTTATGTTTTTATAATGAGTTTGATAATGATCCCTTCATACTACTAATATCATTATTTTATAAATTGAGCTCTACTCTAATGTAAAGATTTAAAAAACGGGGAAAAAAGTTGATTTGAAAGACCCTTCAGAGATCTGATTTTGTTACTCTAACTAAGAGGTGGAATAGTATCGATTGGTTGAGAGTTGAAATGATTTTGTGCTGCACAATAATGGTTTATTGTCATGTTGAGTTTGTGCTGCACAATAATGGTTTATTGTCATGTTTAGTTTGTGCTGCACAATAATGGCTTATTGTTATGTTGAGTTTGAGACGTTTGGGAAAAAAAGAAGAATCAAATTAATGTTTCATAAATTTTAACATTTTAATAAAGAGAAATTGAAATTATTAAAAAAAGAGTTTTTTGAAATAATGTTTAAATTGACTCACAAATAATAAGGGAATTACGTAGAATTATGTAACTGAATTTCCACAATTAACTTTTAAAAGCGATGCGCATTCAAGATATCACTTTGATATAATCAACAATCACAAGGCTTTAATTTTATATACTTGTATTTATCTGTTTTAGTTTCACAGTTTTGGTGCAGATTTAAATCTTCAATATATTTATTGAGATGAGATGGTATGCAATCTAACCGCTACATGCTTTGAGCTTGTCAATTTTGACATTTAAAACAACATTTTATCGGGTCTTGTCTACAAAATATTCGAACCACTAAATGTACTTATTTAAACCCAGTTTAAATCACCCGGAAAATACAACGCGATTTATTTTGATAGAATTTTTTTCAACTGGCTTTTCCGTCTTGTGGGGCGTAAGGCGGTGTGTGGAGCGTAAGGCGGTGTGTGGGGCGTAAGGCTGTGTGTGGAGCGTAAGGCTGTGTGTGGGGCGTAAGGCGGTGTGTGGAGCGTAAGGCGGTGTGTGGAGCGTAAGGCTGTGTGTGAGGCGTAAGGCGGTGTGTGGAGCGTATAGCGGTGTGTGGAGCGTAAGGCGGTGTGTGGAGCGTAAGGCTGTGTGGAGCGTAAGGCGGTGTGTGGGGCGTAAGGCTGTGTGTGGGGCGTAAGGCGGTGTGTGGGGCGTAAGGCTGTGTGTGGGGCGTAAGGCGGTGTGTGGAGCGTAAGGCGGTGTGTGGAGCGTAAGGCTGTGTGTGGGGCGTAAGGCGGTGTGTGGAGCGTATAGCGTGTGTGGAGCGTAAGGCGGTGTGTGGAGCGTAAGGCTGTGTGGAGCGTAAGGCGGTGTGTGGGGCGTAAGGCTGTGTGTGGGGCGTAAGGCGGTGTGTGGGGCGTAAGGCTGTGTGTGGAGCGTAAGGCTGTGTGTAGAGCGTAATTCTGTCTTTTCACACACATGACATTTTTAAACCTATTCGTGCAATGTTCAGTTGGTGAACAGCTGAAAAAGAATACTGGGTGGTGGTTGCAGGTAGACAACAGTGTTCCTTTTTAGGCATGTTTCTTGAAATAAAGGGGGGGGGGGTAAATTCCCTCCCTCCCAGCAGCAAAAGTCAAGTGCCCCCCGGAGCATACCTAAGGGATAATTTTGATGAGGATTTAAATATAATTGTTTCCTTTACTTTTAAATTATAAAAACGTAAACTCTCTCTATAACAACAGACACGTTTTAGACAGCTTAAATGTACTCCAAATTAAGATTAATTTCAAAATCGATCCCAACGTAATCAAAATTTGTATTTAAAAAAATGTCTAAAAGACATAACTGAGTCCCACTTGAAGGGACCCCGCTATAGCGCAAATTCAGTTATCACGCGTTCAGGTCATGGCTACAAAGAGAGTGTCAATTTATTACCAACAGGAGGAGTGTTGTGTTTTGTTCAGATTATGTTTAATACTCATTTAGATTATACATCCTAATACAACACATTAAAAAATCCATTAAGACTAATCCAACTTCAACACCGCATAGCTCTCTAGCAATGAAAGATTATTTAGTTCCATAAATGACCGAATCATTCATCTCTTACAATTTACACCCGAAAGCTATTTGTACGGAATACTGTAAGACCTCGCATTATTGTGACTCCGCCTTTAACACGATTTGCATTTAGTATCACTTTATAGCCAAGTTTCTTTGTAATTGTTTGAGAACCGGAACAAAAACTAGATTGGACAGTAATTTACACTCGTAACGTGGTTGAAGTGGGAATGAAATATGTTCTGAAATTATTTCGGATGTATAAAATTGTGCCGCTGAGACATTTATATACTCATATAATGGATCGACCAATTCATTGACATATTTTTTAATAACTGCTGATATGGAGATAAAACACAAACTTATGAGTCTCCAAACACACTTCTACTATATAAGGTTGGTAATAATAAAACAAATGCTAAATAATCCCCTTAACCCCCCCCCCCCGCCCCCCCCCCACCCAAACACAACTGTAAACTTTTAGGCACGTCAAAGCACACATTACGCACGCCCCTGGACTATTTGATAATGCTAATTATTAAAAAATGTGTACACCAGAAATAACTTAACTTGAACGTCCGTCGAAGCCATTTGAAATAATATATATTTTCCCGGATTACCATCTACATTAAACGATTTTTTAAAAGTACCCTTTTTTTTTTAGATAAAAACTGACCGAACTTTGCAGGAACTATCTGCGGGTCAGTAGGAAAGACCATGTCAAATTTAGTTGCGATCCATCGCTTGGTTACTTGTCATTGATTGGCCCATTTACAGACATACATTAATATATAATCAAATTAAGCTTTTTACATTAGATGAAATATAAATAATAAAATATCGAATAGGAACCTAAAATATGCATTAAAATCAAATGAACGCGTTCGTCAAATGTTTATATGTGAGCTGAAATAATTCCAAACTTTCATCATAATGTCTACTGAGTTTTATTATTCTAAATTGTGTTGTGATATTTGTTTTGGACTATTAGAAAGAAAGGACGCAATGCACTTTACGGCCCATACCCTGTTATTACAACTGCATAATTTCATTCATTTGTTGATAAGAAATCATACATTTCTTTTTGATGTAAGATCGATATCAAGCCACGTCGCTTTAAACTTATAACTTTGTATTTCTAGATTTACTGGCTTTTTAAATTTAAATTTTCTTAATTATTTAAAATCATCAAAAGATAGGGAGTGTTACTGACAACAAATAGGGAGTGTTACTGACAAAAGATAGGGAGTGTTACTGACAACAGATAGGGAGTGTTACTGACAACAGATAGGGAGTGTTACTGACAACAAATAGGGAGTGTTACTGACAACAGATAGTGAGTGTTACTGACAACATATAAGGAGTGTTACTGACAACAGATAGGGAGTGTTACTGACAAAAGATAGGGAGTGTTACTGACAACAGATAGGGAGTGTTACTGACAACAGATAGGGAGTGTTACTGACAACAGATAGGGAGTGTTCCTGGCAAAAGATAAGGAGTGTTACTGACAACAGATAGGGAGTGTTACTGACAACAGATAGGGAGTCTTACTGGCAACAGATAAGGAGTGTTACTGACAACAGATAGGGAGAATAACTAAAATCAGATGGGGAGTGTTACTGAAATCAGATGGGGAGTGTTACTGAAGTTCAATGGGGAGTGTTACTGAAGTCAGATGGGGAGTGTTACTGAAGTCAGATCGGGAGCGTTCCTGAAGTCAGATAGGGAGTGTTACTGAAGTCAGATAGGGAGTGTTACTGTAGTCAGATGGGGAGTGTTACTGAAGTCAGATGGGGAGTGGTACTGAAGTCAGATGGGGAGTGTTACTGAAGTCAGATGGGGAGTGTTATTGAAGTCAGATAGGGAGGGTTACTGAAGTCAGATAGCGAGTGTTACTGACAACAGATTAGGAGTGTTACTGAAGTCAGATAGGGAGTTTTCTGAAGTCAGATAGGGAGTTTTACTGACAACAGATAAGGAGTGTTACTGAAGTCAGATAGGGAGTGTTACTGACAACAGATAAGGAGTGTTACTGAAGTCAGATAGGGAGTGTTACTGAAGTCATATGGGGAGTGTTACTGACAACAGATAAGGAGTGTTACTGAAGTCAGATAGGGAGTGTTGCTGACAACAGATACGGAATGTTACTGACGTCAGATTGGGAGTATTACTGAAGTCAGATGGGGTGTTACTGAAGTCAGATAGGGAGTGTTACTGAAGTCAGATAGGGAGTGTTACTGAAGTCAGATAGGGAGTGTTACTGAAGTCAGATGGGGAGTGTTACTGACAACAGATAAGGAGTGTTACTGAAGTCAGATAGGGAGTGTTACTGAAGTAAGATAGGGAGTGTTACTGAAGTCAGATAGGAAGTGTTACTGACAACAGATAAGGAGTGTTACTAAAGTCAGATAGGGAATGTTACTGAAGTCAGATGGGGAGTGTTACTGAAGTCAAATAGGGAGTGTTACTGACAACGGATAAGGAGTGTTACTGACAACAGATAAGGAGTGTTACTAAAGTCAGATTGGGAATGTTACTGAAGTCAGATGGGGAGTGTTATTGAAGTGAGATAGGGAGTGTTACTGAAGTCAGATAGGGTGTGTTACTGAAGTCAGATGTGGAGTGTTACTGAAGTCAGATGGGGAGTGTTACTGATTCAGATAGGGAGTGTTACTGACAACAGATAAGGAGTGTTACTGACAACAGATAAGGAGTGTTACTAAAGTCAGATAGGGAATGTTACTGAAGTCAGATGGGGAGTGTTATTGAAGTCAAATAGGGAGTGTTATTGAAGTCAGTTGGGGAGTGTTACTGAAGTCAGATAGGGAGTGTTACTGAAGTCAGAAAGGGAGTGTTACTGAAGTCAGATAAGGAGTGTTACTGAAGTCAGATAGGGAGTGTTACTGAAGTCAGATAGGGAGTGTTACTGAAGTCAGATAGGGAGGGTTACTGAAGTCAGATATGGAGTGTTACTGAAGTCAAATGGGGAGTGTTACTGAAGTCATATAGGAAGTGTTTGTTGAAGTTAGATAGGGAGTGTTACTGAAGTCAGATAGGGAATGTTAATGAAGTCAGATAGGGAGTGTTACTGAAGTCAGATGGGGAGTGTTACTGAAGTCAGATGGGGAGTGTTATTGAAGTGAGATAGGGTGTGTAACTGAAGTCAGATGTGGAGTGTTACTGAAGTCAGATGGGGAGTGTTACTGAAGTCAGATAGGGAGTGTTACTGAAGTCAGATAGGGAGTGTTACTGAAGTCAGATGGGGAGTGTTACTGAAGTCAGATAGGGAGTGTTACTGAAGTCAGATGGGGAGTGTTACTGAAGTCAGATAGGGAGTGTTACTGAAGTCAGATGGGGAGTGTTACTGAAGTCAGATGGGGAGTGTTACTGAAGTCAGATGGGGAGTGTTACTGAAGTCAGATGGGGAGTGTTGCTGAAGTCAGATGGGGAGTGTTACTGAAGTCAGATGGGGAGTGTTACTGAAGTCAGATAGGGAGTGTTACTGAAGTCAGATGGGGAGTGTTACTGAAGTCAGATGGGGAGTGTTACTGAAGTCAGATGGGGAGTATTACTGAAGTCAGATAGGGAGTGTTACTGAAGTCAGATAGGGAGTGTTACTGAAGTCAGATGGGGAGTGTTACTGACAACAGATAAGGAGTGTTACTGAAGTCAGATAGGGAGTGTTACTGAAGTAAGATAGGGAGTGTTACTGAAGTCAGATAGGAAGTGTTACTGACAACATATAAGGAGTGTTACTAAAGTCAGATAGGGAATGTTACTGAAGTCAGATGGGGAGTGTTACTGAAGTCAAATAGGGAGTGTTACTGACAAAGGATAAGGAGTGTTACTGACAACAGATAAGGAGTGTTACTAAAGTCAGATAGGGAATGTTACTGAAGTCAGATGGGGAGTGTTATTGAAGTGAGATAGGGAGTGTTACTGAAGTCAGATAGAGTGTGTTACTGAAGTCAGATGTGGAGTGTTACTGAAGTCAGATGGGGAGTGTTACTGATTCAGATAGGGAGTGTTACTGACAACAGATAAGGAGTGTTACTGACAACAGATAAGGAGTGTTACTAAAGTCAGATAGGGAATGTTACTGAAGTCAGATGGGGAGTGTTATTGAAGTCAAATAGGGAGTGTTATTGAAGTCAGTTGGGGAGTGTTACTGAAGTCAGATAGGGAGTGTTACTGAAGTCAGAAAGGGAGTGTTACTGAAGTCAGATAAGGAGTGTTACTGAAGTCAGATAGGGAGTGTTACTGAAGTCAGATAGGGAGTGTTACTGAAGTCAGATAGGGAGGGTTACTGAAGTCAGATATGGAGTGTTACTGAAGTCAAATGGGGAGTGTTACTGAAGTCATATAGGAAGTGTTTGTTGAAGTTAGATAGGGAGTGTTACTGAAGTCAGATAGGGAATGTTAATGAAGTCAGATAGGGAGTGTTACTGAAGTCAGATGGGGAGTGTTACTGAAGTCAGATGGGGAGTGTTATTGAAGTGAGATAGGGTGTGTTACTGAAGTCAGATTTGGAGTGTTACTGAAGTCAGATGGGGAGTGTTACTGAAGTCAGATAGGGAGTGTTACTGAAGTCAGATAGGTAGTGTTACTGAAGTCAGATGGGGAGTGTTACTGAAGTCAGATAGGGAGTGTTACTGAAGTCAGATGGGGAGTGTTACTGAAGTCAGATAGGGAGTGTTACTGAAGTCAGATGGGGAGTGTTACTGAAGTCAGATGGGGAGTGTTACTGAAGTCAGATGGGGAGTGTTACTGAAGTCAGATGGGGAGTGTTACTGAAGTCAGATGGGGAGTGTTACTGAAGTCAGATGGGGAGTGTTACTGAAGTCAGATAGGGAGTGTTACTGAAGTCAGATGGGGGAGTGTTACTGAAGTCAGATGGGGAGTGTTACTGAAGTCAGATGGGGAGTGTTACTGAAGTCAGATGGGGAGTGTTACTGAAGTCAGATGGGGAGTGTTACTGAAGTCAGATGGGGAGTTTTACTGAAGTCAGATGGGGAGTGTTACTGAAGTCAGATAGGGAGTGTTACTGAAGTCAGATGGGGAGTGTTACTGAAGTCAGATAGGGAGTGTTACTGAAGTCAGATGGGGAGTGTTACTGAAGTCAGATAGGGAGTGTTACTGAAGTCAGATGGGGAGTGTTACTGAAGTCAAATAGGGAGTGTTACTGAAGTCAGATGGGGAGTGTTACTGAAGTCAGATGGGGAGTGTTACTGAAGTCAGATGGGGAGTGTTACTGAAGTCAGATAGGGAGTGTTACTGAAGTCAGATGGGGAGTGTTACTGAAGTCAGATAGGGAGTGTTACTGAAGTCAGATGGGGAGTGTTACTGAAGTCAGATAGGGAGTGTTACTGAAGTGAGATGGGGAGTGTTACTGAAGTCAGATGGGGAGTGTTACTGAAGTCAGATGGGGAGTGTTACTGAAGTCAGATGGTGAGTGTTACTGAAGTCAGATGGGGAGTGTTACTGAAGTCAGATAGGGAGTGTTACTGAAGTCAGATGGGGAGTGTTACTGAAGTCAGATAGGGAGGGTTACTGAAGTCAGATATGGAGTGTTACTGAAGTCAAATGGGGAGTGTTACTGAAGTCATATATGAAGTGTTTGTTGAAGTTAGATAGGGAGTGTTACTGAAGTCAGATAGGGAGTGTTACTGAAGTCAGATAGGGAGTGTTACTGAAGTCAGATAGGGAGTGTTACTGAAGTCAGATGGGGAGTGTTACTGAAGTCAGATAAGGAGTGTTACTGAAGTCAGATGGGGAGTGTTACTGAAGTCAGATAGGGAGTGTTACTGAAGTCAGATGGGGAGTGTTACTGAAGTCAGATGGGGAGTGTTACTGAAGTCAGATGGGGAGTGTTACTGAAGTCAGATGGGGAGTGTTACTGAAGTCAGATGGGGAGTGTTACTGAATGTCAGATAGGGAGTGTTACTGAAGTCAGATGGGGAGTGTTACTGAAGTCAGATAGGGAGGGTTACTGAAGTCAGATATGGAGTGTTACTGAAGTCAAATGGGGAGTGTTACTGAAGTCATATATGAAGTGTTTGTTGAAGTTAGATAGGGAGTGTTACTGAAGTCAGATAGGGAGTGTTACTGAAGTCAGATAGGGAGTGTTACTGAAGTCAGATAGGGAGTGTTACTGAAGTCAGATGGGGAGTGTTACTGAATGTCAGATAGGGACTGTTACTGAAGTCAGATAGGAAGTGTTACTGAAGTCAGATAGGGAGTGTTACTGAAGTCAGATGGGGAGTGTTACTGAATGTCAGATAGGAAGTGTTACTGAAGTCAGATAGGGAGTGTTACTGAAGTCAGATAGGGAGTGTTACTGAAGTCAGATAGGGAGTGTTACTGAAGTCAAATGGGGAGTGTTACTGAATGTCAGATAGGAAGTGTTACTGAAGTCAGATAGGGAGTGTTACTGAAGTCAAATGGGGAGTGTTACTGAGGTCAGATAGGAAGTGTTACTGAAGTCAGATAGGGAGTGTTACTGAAGTCAAATGGGGAGTGTTACGGAAGTCATATGGGGAGTGTTACTGAGGTCAGATAGGAAGTGTTACTGAAGTCAGATGGGGAGTGTTACTTAAGTCAGATAGGGAGTGTTACTGAAGTCAGATGGGGAGTGTTACTGAAGTCAGATAGGGAGTGTTACTGAAGTCAGATGGGGAGTGTTACTGAAGTCAGATAGGGAGTGTTACTGAAGTCAGATGGGGAGTGTTACTGAAGTCAGATGGGGAGTGTTACTGAAGTCAGATGGGGAGTGTTACTGAAGTCAGATGGGGAGTGTTACTGAAGTCAGATGGGGAGTGTTACTGAAGTCAGATAGGGAGTGTTACTGAAGTCAGATGGGGAGTGTTACTGAAGTCAGATAGGGAGGGTTACTGAAGTCAGATATGGAGTGTTACTGAAGTCAAATGGGGAGTGTTACTGAAGTCATATATGAAGTGTTTGTTGAAGTTAGATAGGGAGTGTTACTGAAGTCAGATAGGGAGTGTTACTGAAGTCAGATAGGGAGTTTTACTGAAGTCAGATAGGGAGTGTTACTGAAGTCAGATGGGGAGTGTTACTGAAGTCAGATAGGGAGTGTTACTGAAGTCAGATGGGGAGTGTTACTGAAGTCAGATAGGGAGTGTTACTGAAGTCAGATGGGGAGTGTTACTGAAGTCAGATGGGGAGTGTTACTGAAGTCAGATGGGGAGTGTTACTGAAGTCAGATGGGGAGTGTTACTGAAGTCAGATGGGGAGTGTTACTGAATGTCAGATAGGGAGTGTTACTGAAGTCAGATGGGGAGTGTTACTGAAGTCAGATAGGGAGGGTTACTGAAGTCAGATATGGAGTGTTACTGAAGTCAAATGGGGAGTGTTACTGAAGTCATATATGAAGTGTTTGTTGAAGTTAGATAGGGAGTGTTACTGAAGTCAGATAGGGAGTGTTACTGAAGTCAGATAGGGAGTGTTACTGAAGTCAGATAGGGAGTGTTACTGAAGTCAGATGGGGAGTGTTACTGAATGTCAGATAGGGAGTGTTACTGAAGTCAGATAGGAAGTGTTACTGAAGTCAGATAGGGAGTGTTACTGAAGTCAGATGGGGAGTGTTACTGAATGTCAGATAGGAAGTGTTACTGAAGTCAAATAGGGAGTGTTACTGAAGTCAGATAGGGAGTGTTACTAAAGTCAGATAGGGAGTGTTACTGAAGTCAAATGGGGAGTGTTACTGAATGTCAGATAGGAAGTGTTACTGAAGTCAGATAGGGAGTGTTACTGAAGTCAGATAGGGAGTGTTACTGAAGTCAGATAGGGAGTGTTACTGAAGTCAAATGGGGAGTGTTACTGAGGTCAGATAGGAAGTGTTACTGAAGTCAGATAGGGAGTGTTACTGAAGTCAAATGGGGAGTGTTACTGAGGTCAGATAGGAAGTGTTACTGAAGTCAGATAGGGAGTGTTACTGAAGTCAAATGGGGAGTGTTACTGAGGTCAGATAGGAAGTGTTACTGAAGTCAGATAGGGAGTGTTACTGAAGTCAAATGGGGAGTGTTACGGAAGTCATATGGGGAGTGTTACTGAGGTCAGATAGGAAGTGTTACTGAAGTCAGATGGGGAGTGTTACTGAAGTCAGATAGGGAGTGTTACTGAAGTCAGATGGGGAGTGTTACTGAAGTCAGATAGGGAGTGTTACTGAAGTCAGATGGGGAGTGTTACTGAAGTCAGATAGGGAGTGTTACTGAAGTCAGATGGGGAGTGTTACTGAAGTCAGATAGGGAGTGTTACTGAAGTCAGATGGGGAGTGTTACTGAATGTCAAAGTAAATTGAAAAAAAAACCACAACAACCACCGCACACCAAAAATAAAGCGCAAGTCTTGAATACATTGGATGATTCAGATAATTAGTTAGAAAAGATGATTCAGATAATTAGTTCGAAAAGATGATTCAGATAATTAGTTAGAAAAGATGATTCAGATAATTAGTTAGAAAAGATGATTCAGATAATTAGTTAGAAAAGATGATTCAGATAATTAGTTAGAAAAGATGATTCAGATAATTAGTTCGAAAAGATGATTCAGATAATTAGTTCGAAAAGATGATTCAGATAATTAGTTAGAAAAGATGATTCAGATAATTAGTTAGAAAAGATGATTCAGATAATTAGTTAGAAAAGATGATTCAGATAATTAGTTAGAAAAGATGATTCAGATAATTAGTTCGAAAAGATGATTCAGATAATTAGTTAGAAAAGATGATTCAGATAATTAGTTAGAAAAGATGATTCAGATAATTAGTTCGAAAAGATGATTCAGATAATTAGTTAGAAAAGATGATTCAGATAATTAGTTAGAAAAGATGATTCAGATAATTAGTTAGAAAAGATGATTCAGATAATTAGTTAGAAAAGATGATTCAGATAATTAGTTAGAAAAGATGATTCAGATAATTAGTTAGAAAAGATGATTCAGATAATTAGTTCGAAAAGATGATTCAGATAATTAGTTAGAAAAGATGATTCAGATAATTAGTTAGAAAAGATGATTCAGATAATTAGTTAGAAAAGATGATTCAGATAATTAGTTAGAAAAGATGATTCAGATAATTAGTTAGAAAAGATGATTCAGATAATTAGTTAGAAAAGATGATTCAGATAATTAGTTAGAAAAGATGATTCAGATAATTAGTTAGAAAAGATGATTCAGATAATTAGTTAGAAAAGATGATTCAGATAATTAGTTAGAAAAGATGATTCAGATAATTAGTTAGAAAAGATGATTCAGATAATTAGTTAGAAAAGATGATTCAGATAATTAGTTAGAAAAGATGATTCAGATAATTAGTTAGAAAAGATGATTCAGATAATTAGTTAGAAAAGATGATTCAGATAATTAGTTAGAAAAGATGCAAGCTGGAGTAAATCGCTTTTATATATAGATTTAAATTAAATCAAACAAAATGTACGGATAAAGTTTCAAATCGAAGAAGGAAATAAATTTAACACTAGGTCTTAACCGGGTAGAGTTCTTTTTGTTTTACATTCGGTTAGGGTATTTTGAGAAATAGGATACAGACAGGCCTACGAGCCACCTGCTGGCTTTTAAACAAAAGTCCTACAGACAGCTCTTCGGTCAGCCCTACAATCAGTCGCACAGGCAACCCTACAGACAGTCCTACAGGCAGCCCAACAGACAGTCCTACAGACAGCCCTACAGACAGTCCTACAGGCAGCCCTACAGACAGTCCTACAGGCAGCACTACAGACAGTCCTACAGGCAGCACTACAGACAGTCCTACAGGCAGCACTACAGACAGTCCTACAGGCAGCCCTACAGACAGTCCTACAGGCAGCCCTACAGACAGTCCTACAGGCAGCCCTACAGACAGTCCTACAGGCAGCCTTACAGACAGTCCTACAGGCAGCACTACAGACAGTCCTACAGGCAGCACTACAGACAGTCCTACAGGCAGCACTACAGACAGTCCTACAGGCAGCCCTACAGACAGTCCTACAGGCAGCCCTACAGACAGTCCTACAGGCAGCCCTACAGACAGTCCTACAGGCAGCCCTACAGACAGTCCTACAGGCAGCCCTACAGACAGTCCTACAGGCAGCACTACAGACAGTCCTACAGGCAGCCCTACAGACAGTCCTACAGGCAGCACTACAGACAGTCCCACAGGCAGACCTACAGGCAGCACTACAGACAGTCTTACAGGCAGCCCTACAGACAGTCCTACCGGCAGCCCTACAGACAGTCCTACAGGCATCCCTACAGACAGTCCTACAGGCAGCCCTACAGACAGTCCCACAGGCAGCACTACAGACAGTCCTACAGGCAGCACTACAGACAGTCCTACAGGCAGCCCTACAGACAGTCCTAAAGGCAGCACTACAGACAGTCCAACAGGCAGCCCTACAGACAGTCCCACAGGCAGCCCTACAGACAGTCCTACAGGCAGCACTACAGACAGTCCTACAGACAGTCCTACAGACAGTCCTACAGGCAGCCCTACAGACAGTCCTACAGGCAGCATTACAGACAGTCCTACACCGTACCCGTGGCTCTTTATTGATTTATAACATTAAAAAAAATATTTGCTTTTACGTAAATTAATTGGTTTAATGGAGTGACTGCTTTTGTCTTATGGCGTGACTGCTTTTGTCTTATGGCGTGACTGCTTTTGTCTTACGGCGTGACTGCTTATGTCGGATTATTCCTTCTAAAATGCTGCCCTAGAGAAAATGTTGTAATAAAATGCAACGCTAAATGCGCACTAAATTCAGTTTATCGCGTTTTAGCTCATTTATTATTTTTTTAAATTAAGTGTCTCATCTAGTTAGTATTTAGAATAATAATTTCCTAAGCTCAATAAGCCACTCCTCGGGCCACTTAACCCTCTTCACTCCTCGGGCCCCTTTAACCCCCTTCACTCCTCAGACACTTTTAACACCTTTAACTCCTCAGACCCCTTTACCCCCTTCACTCATCAGACCCCGTTAACCCTCTTCACACGTCAGACCCCTTTAACCCCTTTCACTCCTCAGACCCCTTTACCCCTTCACTTCTTAGACCCCTTAACCCTCTTCAATCCTCAGACCCCTTTAACCCCCTTCACTCCTCATACCCCTTTAACCCTCTCCACTCAGACCCCTTTAACCCTCTTCACTCCTCAGACCCCCTTAACCCTCTCCACTCATACCCCTTTAACCCTCTTCACTCCTCAGACCCCTTAAACCCCTTCGCTCCTCAGACCCCTTTAAACCCCTTCACTCCTCAGATCCCTTTAACCCTCTTGACTCGTCAGACCCCTTTAATCCCCTTCACTCCTCAGACCCCTTTAACCTTCTTCACTCGTCAGACCCCTTTAACCCATTCCACTCAAACCCCTTTAACCCCCTTCACTCCCCGACCCCTATAACCCCCTTCACTCCTCAGACCCCTTTAACCCCTGCCCGTCCTTCTTCCAACTTCTCCTCGATTTCTCTCTCCCTCTATTAAAAGTGATACACTCTATACATAATACTATATCATTTAACAATCTTTTCTTTTTACCAACACAATATATTCGTATATATATTTAAAAACTATATTTGTAATTGATAAATAGCTTATCGTTGAGTTTCTGCTGTTTTGGTAGAAGAAGTAGTGGAAACGTAAAATCATTTTAAGGGCTTCAAATATCTGTGTGACATGGCGTTTTATGACTGTGTGGATCCGCTGAGCTTTCTCCAAAACACTTGAGTTTGTAATGGCCCATAACAAAATTCGAGATGGCACACGTGAACTTCCTGTATGCACCTCTAGCCACCATTGTAGTCAAGAACACCTGCGCTTTTTAGCAACACCTTTTGTCATCTAAAGACACCCTAGGAGGACTGGCGGTTATGTGACACCAAGCAATCAATTATACAAAAACCTTAACTATAAAGGAAGAAATATATTCTAAACCTTTTCGCCCGATCTTATCCGGGTAATGGTGGACGTAATCCTAAACTTTACAATGCATTTCAACCTAGAAACTCAACATCTAAAATCCAATTAACTTTTAAAGAAAAAATACGAATCAAATATCTAACCAACTTTTTTCAACGACCATGAGCTGCAATTTAGAGAAAACAGTTCTAGACGTATTTCATTATTTATAAAGAACACTGTGCTACCAATAGTTAAAAAACAATGTTCTTTTAATGAGTATTTAAAAGTGCACTGAAAATCTTCTTTGGACACATCTTTGAGAGCTAACATAAAACCAAGACTTAGTAAAAATCCGTTCAACAATAATAAATTATATAGAAACGCATTGACGACGGCACCGCCATGTCATTTAAAAATAATATTTTCTTTAGCTTTTAATGTCTCAATAATTTTTTTAAAAAAAATGAGATCTTTCGAGGAAACGAGATTTTGAAAAAAAAAATCCCGTTTCCTCAAAAGATCTCATTAAAAAAAAAAAGAGATCTTTTGAGGAAACGGGATTTTGAACAGCAACAAAAAAATCCTGTTTCCTCAAAAGATCTCATTTAAAAAAAAAATGAAAAAAAAAAAAAAGAGCTCTTTTGAGGAAACGGGATTTTGAACAAAATTTCCTTGAAATATTTTATAGTCAGGAAATGTAACTATTTGATATCGATCCATGTGTGGCCTTACTGTTTTTTTAATATTATTAATTACCTACATAAATCATAAGTAACCCTGCCCTTTATATAGCATTTACTTTTATAAAGTGTCATTCACAGGTCAATGGACCAACGACAATGAAATGTCACATTAGGAAATGGCGTCAGCGGGCCGTCGAGCCATTGCTCCTTATGCCCTCCCCAAAGCATCCACCCCCCAAGCCTGAGTATCGGACCGCAAAGCGACACATTGGAGATGTCCCTTTGCCAGGAAGGTCCCCACCCCGAGTCCATTCGATCGGGATTTCTGCTGGGGGCCACCCCGCAGTGCACACGATCGACTTTCCAAGGTGTTGGGATGGTAAATTTACGTCCTAATATCTTACCCCACTCATCCCGGGGAAGCATCGGACGCCCAGAAGAGGGATTGTACAGTGGGTTTCCACATCGCAACTAGTTTGCGAAGTAGCTGGGACCAAATGGTTGCGAATATTTTCGTCACGTTATGTTTGTACAGCAATGCAATTTTCTTTAAAAGAAAGTTGGACATCTGTAAAATAGGGGAGGGGAAATTCTAGCTTCGTTTGGACATCGGGTTGTGCCTTTCACCTGTTTTTAGTTTTCATGATCCCAGTCAAGCCCCCAAAGGTTCATGCCACTTTGAGATTACCTCCCGTCCTTTGACACTTCTTCTCATTACCATTTCTTGGCGGTGACGGTTTCAGATTTTTGTGGGTTCACCTTTCATTTAAAAAATCACATCAAAGGCACGCCAGCCATTTCATTAGCATTTGGTGAACACTTAATTTTACATGACTGTCCTATGCAATTTTTAAAATGGTTTTAGCTTAGCAAAAAAGATAAAACATATTTTTAAAAAAAAACTCATTTCGATTTTCACATTTAAGAATGAAAGAAAAACCACACCCCTTTTATATAATCATAAAACTTTGGAATGAAATGTGGAATGAAATGTGGAATGAAATGTGGAATGAAATGTGGAATGAGATATGGAATGCAATGTGGAATGAAATGTGGAATGAAATAATGAATGCAATGTGGAATGCAATGTTGAAGGCAATGTGGAATGCAATGTTGAAGGCAATGTTGAAGGCAATGTGGAAGGCAATGTGGAAGGCAATGTGGAATGAAATGTGGAAGGCAATGTGGAATGAAATATGGAAGGCAATGGGGAATGAAATGTGGAATGAAGTGTGGAAAGAATTTATATGGCCTTGCCTGCGTCGTGGTGGGGTGTTGGGTTTATGTTACCGCATGTTGGCGATTTTTGCCTTGGGTTTTACTGGGTGTTGGTCATTATATTGGTTTCCTCCCATTTATTTTGTGTTTGCGGTTTTGTTCGGGCTTGGTGGGTGTGTTGCTGGTTTTCCGCTATGTTGGGCGTGTTTTGCTTTGTCCGTGTTTCCTTTCTGTCTCCTCCCCGCCTCCCTTTATCGCCAAATCCTACCTCTAGTCTGACAGTTATATTATGTCCTAAATAAATAATGACTCTCACACGTTTAATCATCACAAATTTAAATATCTTTTTTAAACAAGAAAAAGTGCGGTAAAAGAACAAATGTATGATCATTTCAGATTGTCTTATGTATTAAATTTCATATATCATTTTCTACATGCATCATATAATAAGGATTTGAGTATTTTGTTTCTTCAAAGAAATACAGTTTTTTTTGTTGTTTTTTTTGAAAAATAAATAAATACATAATTAAGAAAACAATGTCAAAATATGGTGGCTCAACACCTTTGCTGGCGAGTTGCGGCTCAACACCTTTGCTGGCGAGTTGCGGCTCAACACCTTTGCTGGCGAGTTGCGGCTCAACACCTTTGCTGGCGAGTTGCGGCTCAACACCTTTGCTGGCGAGTTGCGGCTCAACACCTTTGCTGGCGAGTTGCGGCTCAACACCTTTGCTGGCGAGTTGCGGCTCAACACCTTTGCTGGCGAGTTGCGGCTCAACACCTTTGCTGGCGAGTTGCGGCTCAACACCTTTGCTGGCGAGTTGCGGCTCAACACCTTTGCTGGCGAGTTGCGGCTCAACACCTTTGCTGGCGAGTTGCGGCTCAACACCTTTGCTGGCGAGTTGCGGCTCAACACCTTTGCTGGCGAGTTGCGGCTCAACACCTTTGCTGGCGAGTTGCGGCTCAACACCTTTGCTGGCGAGTTGCGGCTCAACACCTTTGCTGGCGAGAAATCAAATAAACTTATGACCTTCTCTAAGTCTTGCGATGTTTTTTCAAAAATACACATCAAGCTAAAAATGCTGCATATTAAAAATAAAGGAAAAAATGTCGTTATGTGGAATTCTATTTGGAAAATAAATAACTTAAGAAAAACGAATGTAAAAATATAACGCAGAGCCAGCTTCCAAGTGAGTACCAACATTCTCTGTCACTGAAGATTGATCAACTAAGAAATATTGAATACATTGATCAAATAGCTCAAAGTTTGTAAAGTTTCTAAATTGCGTCGTCTGAAAATATTGTATTAATGGCTCATGCTCCAATGGGGGTTAATAAGGCAATGAATACAATAAAGCAAGGCCTCATAAATACATTTTACTAGCATGGAAAGTTTTTTAAATTTAGTTTTGAAAACAAAAGTCATTTTCTTTAAGGTATCATCAACATATTTTCTCAGTATTCTGTGGCCCAAGACAAAAGTGGTCACACCATAACTATTTCCAAACATTACTTTTAAAGGCTGTGTAATACTGTCGCTTTCTTAATTCTCATTTTTTTTCTATTGGTAAAACATCAAAACGTGATTCATTTACATAATTTTACTTTAAATTTGATATTTAGACCTCGCAACAATACGTAGAAAGTATCGCAAAATGTCTACTATTATTTTACAGGTATTTGTCCGGACATATCTTCTAGTATATATATATATATATTTAAGGGATCCATGAATTCAATAGCACACAATGTTAAATTCCCTATATCAATACCAAACAGAAAATAGTTTTGTTTTAACCCCAATGTGAGATGGTGTTGTGTACAGAAGCCATTAAATAAAAGTGTACACTTTCTTTAGGCCCTTTATTATAGTACTTTAACTTAATGTTAAGTTGATCTGCGCAGTCTGTGCTTATGATTGAGGCTAAATAGATGCTAATGACTAAACATGACCCGCAAATCGCCAACAGTAAATATCCTTGATTTTAACCCAGTTGTCATAAGTGACATAATTGCTTGCTTTTTTAAATCACAAACCACTGTTTTAAATCATCATACACATTTTTTGTTTTTTATCTTGACCAGTTACTAAGTTTTACTATTTTCAATAAAAGCCTTTTTTCAATTTTTTAAATTTTTTTAGGAACTAAAAAATTTATTGGAAATTAACGTTTAAAAATGTTGAAATAGGAAATTGATGATGTAGGAAATAGGGCGAGGAAAAATTGTTGGTGGACTTGTTACATTTTAATATCACAATCTCTAAATAGAGATTACGTAACAGAGTAGACTTCTAGGCCTTCAAACACCAATCCCGGTAACACCGGGTTTTATCTTCTAGTATATTTGAAGGAGATAATGTGACCAAATAATGACGGATTCTTAAAAAAACCTATGTAAGCGATTTTATATTATTTTACGGAAATCGAATCAATTTAAAATGATAAAATATAACATGTTTAAGCAAGAATAAGTAATATTTAATATATATTTATTATTATAAAAAAATATAAAGAAATTTATTATTATTATTATTTAATTTGTATACTATATAGACGATTAAGATTGTTCAAAACCTAATTTTTTTAGAAATGTAAAAACATATAGAAAGACACCTCATTATTTTAATGGGATGATTTATTAAATAAGACTAAATAAATTACTTGACACAACTTTAGTTGCGATCTTCTCTTATCGAGATTCTGTTTTAAGGAAATTAATAGCACACAAATAAATTGTATATCTATCCAGAATATGAAGGCGACAAATTTATTCTTCCTTATAAATTTTTTAAGCTATCAACAAAAATCTGACATACTTATGGAGTTATAACTAAAACTAAAAGTAACTTTTGAGACATTAACATAATTATGTAAAAATAATACCACTTTCTTGGCTCAAATTCAATTCACAATTAAACAACATACAAAAACAACATTTTTTGAATAAATCCTTTTTAGAATGTAATATTGAGAAATTAGGGCTGGAGTTGAAAATTTGACAAAACATGCATACAAGTTATGCACTTTATAAGATTTCCCATCAGTGATCCCCCTCAAGGCTCCGAATGGCACATTTTGTTTCACGCCACTGAACTATTTTATTAATTCTAATGACCCACCACTTTTTGACTGCACATTTATATCCCGAACAATTTAAGAAAAAAACAAAAGAAAATATTACGCACCAAACGCACTTTCAATTTTTATTTTAAAAAATCTCATTTAGTGCAGTTATCAGGATTTTTATTTAAAAAAATCTCATTTAGTGCAGTTATCAGGATTTTTATTTAAAAAATCTCATTTAGTGCAGTTATCATGATTTTTATTTTATCTCCCCCTTGAAAAAAAAGCGAAAAACTTATTTAGGGGTTGAGTAAGGCATTTTGTGGCTGAAAGTTTGATAGCTTTTGTTGTCATCGGCAACAAGACTATATGCCAATTTTCAGCTCGATAGCTTTAAATATAATTACTTTTTTTCACTCAAAATGATTTGCAGTTTAAAGAAACAAATGGAAACCAACCTTAAAAAAATTTGTTAAACATTTTAAAATCTCCAAATTTTATTATACTAGAATATATGACCCGATGTTACAGGGAAAATAATTTTAGGAATGTAGCGATATTTGTTATTCTCTATTGCGAGGTCACAAGACGTGATAATCACATTTTTACTTAAAAAAGGGACACATGTTTGGACGTTTTGCATCCTCAAGAAAAAATAAAATATAAAAATGAAATAAAAAATCAGTCAAAATATCCCACTTCCCTTAAATGTATGTTTAGGAAATATTTAATCAGACTTTCCGTATTTTAAAAATAAGTCTCACCGACTAACAATACAATTTAATGCATAATTAAATAAGGATTTCATGTTTTCTATACTCCCCTGAACTACAATTTTTCCACCCCAAAGGTTGCATAACCATTACTTTAAATTAATAACACAAAATCTAATTAGCATTGTAAATATATTATACATTAATGGAGTATGATATATTGGCACTTGATTAACAATTTTTAACCAAATTTTTCCCATGCTTCTCTACTGTATTATTGGACAATCGTAAAAAAACAGAAATATTTTATCTAAAAATAATCTCTCAACCCATTTTCATGCTTGTAAAAGCGTTAATATTAAAAAAAGAAGATTAATCTCATAGAAATGTACACCCACTTTTCCATGGAATATACTTTACTAAGTGGAATAAAAATATATTTTAATTTTTTTGAAAAATAAATAGACTAATCTTTGTTTACTCCCATGAACATCAAAAAAATATACGGTTCTATTTTAATATTAAAATTTCACGTAAGTTAGGTGATTGAATTTTGAGATGTTTTAATTGAGGAAAAGGAATACTTATGTAAATGTACCAAATGTTTGTCAAAGCCCTTGAAAAAAATTCTTAATTGGTATAAAATACAAACATATATATTTAAAGAAAATGTAACACCTCTTATATAAGACTATAATATATGTGTATTTTAAAAATTATTTTAAGATATTCTCGTCAACATGAACCAAAAGATGATCACACCATGACGAAAACTCTTAATACTTATTTGAAAATATGTAATGATTTAATGTATTTAAATGTTGTGGTAGACTACTTCAACGTTTAACTGCTAAGTCAGATAGACATTTCTTTTTTAAATACACACACACATACATATATATAAATATATATATATATATATATATAATCGTTCTGACCTCGCGAGACAATGGAGAAGCAATTGACACATAGTTTATATATGTAGATTTAGTAGAGTTGCAATGACAGCTTTAAAAATGATTTAATAAATAAGATGCAGTTTAAAGATGATAATTTAAATAGAACCGTTTATTCATTGAACATCAACAAATGTTGCATTTTAAGAGCCCCTTTGAAAAGAGAGAAAATGATGCATTGTTAAATAATTGGACATATTAAAAAAGCACAGAATAATGCGGCTCAAATTGTTCTTCGTAAACGCAAATTCGACCATGCTAAAACTCTTCTGAGAGAACTGCATTGGCTGCCTGTTCGCGCTCGCATAGAGTACAAAATTGCAACTCTGTGCTACCGCTGCTTGCATGACCTGGCGCCGTCCTATCTCCTAGCGCTCATGACGCCATATGTGCCCACTAGACAACTCCGCTCATCCGATAGTGGCAAGCTCTGGATACCGCGTGTTCGTCTTGAGACTTACGGAAGGCGCACATTCGCATTTGCTGGCCCAACAATTTGGAACACCCTTCCTGACGCTCTCAGAAACAGCCAGACACTGAAGTCCTTCAAAACAAATTAAAAAAACTCATCTATTTTGCAAACACCTTCTGGGATGACGTTGTCTACCATCTTTTCCAGCTAGTTATTATCTCCCAGCTTTGTTTTTGTACCGCGCTTCGAGCCATTAGGGATGAAGCGTGATTTTTCAAATGCACTTTATTATTATTATTATTATATTTAAAAAAAACGTGGGGTAAAGGCAACATTGCGACATTGTCAAGCGAATTGCGCTACAGTGTATAAAGGGTTTGATTTCCCTTCTTAAAGACTTTGACATATATATATATATATATATATATATATAAGAATGAGCTATAAAGACATAACGCCAAAGAGCCGAAAATATTTTGATACGTTCGGACTCTTAAAAACAAACATAATTATTTTCTTTTATTTTACGGAAATCGAATAAATTTACATGCGCAAAAAATATTATATTTCAGCTCTTATTTTAGCAAAATTTTAAGTATTATTATTATAAATTACAAATACATATAAAGAAACAACTAAGGAACTATCTTAAGCATTTTATATGTGTTTAAAAGTTATGAAAAAAAATAAATCGAAAAAATATAATCAAAGAAATACACAGTAATCACATTTATCGGGAAAACCTAAACATCAGTTGTTGTTAGTGCGTTCTTTAGTGCGTTGTCAATAAGTTGAAATAAAATTAAAATTAATTAGTTCTAAATAATCACGCAAATGACGTCATAGTGCGAATTGCCTATTTAGCCAAAGCTAAAAGTTATCTGATTTAATAAAAGAGCGTGACAAAACTGATGATGTACATTCCCCTTCTTATAAGTAAAATTAATAAATAGCATTGATTGCTTTTTAAATTGCTAAACTTAAATACTAATTTAGCTTTGTATTTTTAACATTTAATAAGTTTGTACTTTTTATTCATTACAAAAAAAAAAGTTTATGAAATTTATAAAGTAGTAAAAACTCTACATTTAAAAATAATTTTAATAAGAATATGCCTTTAATTAAATTGGTGTAGCAAAACTAAATAGCCAAATAGCATTTTTAATGCACTTATCACTGATCTAAATAAGAAATAAGCATATTAAATGCAAAAAAAATCTTCTGCGTAAGTAAAGGGGCTACAATCCAGTGGATGATTTATTTATTTATTTTTTTAAACTCTGTGTAGTCCACTATACACTATATATTCATTTTGCCCAGTGCAGAACACGATAAGCCTCAGAATTAATTTGATCAATATTTAACCTTCTTCGATACATTTATATCGATGGTAGGTAAATGAGTTAATGCATTTTTACTTGGATGACAATATCTTTCAATCCAATAACATTTCATTTGTAAAAAAAAAAAAGAAGCTATATTCTCATTCTACATATGAACATATGTTAACCAATTAAGAAAATCAATGACTTTAACTAAACATAATTTACATAATTATACCCATGGATATCAAAACCCAATCACTTTACACAAGTGAAAATTTAATTTTACAAATAGAGATTTTATTAGATAGAGAGATAGAAAGACAGACAGACAGGCAGACAAATACACAGATAGATGATAGAAAGATAGAGATGTAGATAAAAGATAGCTAGACGGATGGATGGATGGATGGATGAAAGGATGGATGGATGGAAGGGTGGGTGGGTGAGAGGATGAATGGATGGATGGATAGATAGGTAGGTAGAAATGTAGGTAGGCAGGTAGGTCGGTAGGTAGGTAAGTAGGTAGACAGATATGTAGGTAGGTAGGTAGGGAGATAGGTAGATAGATAGATAGATGGGTAGATAGATACATACCTGTTTACTCTTACGATTTTGGCGTACAATGTACGATTTTAATGTGTATGCATTATGTATACTAAGTGTTTTTTTACTATTAAGATAATGTATTGAACGATTTTGTTTTGAAATTGTAAGATTTCAAGATTTTGAGGGTAAACATGTCTGTAGATAGTAGATGGATTGGTAGATATTTAGGTAGATAGGTAGGTAGGTATGTAGGTAGGTAGGTATGTAGGTAGGTAGGTAGGTAGTTAGGTAGTTAGGTAGGTAGGCAGGTGGGCAGGTAGGTAGGTAGGCAGGCAGGCAGGCATGTAGATGGTAAATAGGTAGATAGGTAGATGATAGATAGATAGGTATATAGATAGATAAACAGACAGACAGACAAACAGACAGGCAGTCAGACAGACAGAGAGACAGAAGGAGAGACAGAAAGAGAGACAGTTAGAGAGACAAACAGACAGACATAGATGTAGACAAAGAGACAGACAGAGAGACAGACAGACAGAGAGACAGACAGAGAGACAGACAGACAGACAGAGAGACAGACCGAGAGACAGACATAATGACAGAGAGATAGACAGAGAGACAGAGACTGACAGTGAGACAGATTGAGAGACAGCTTGAGAGACAAACATACAGAAAGAGAGACAGACAGACAGAGAGACATATAGACCGGTAGAGAAACGGAGAGACAGACATAGAGAAAGAGAGATAGACAGACAGAGAGACATAGAGACAGGCAGAGACAGAGAGACAGACAGAGAGACAGACAGATAGGGAGACAGACAGAATGACAGAGAGACAGACAGTCAGACAGACAGACAGACAGATCATCCTTGAATAATTCCAAAAAGTTATCTTAATTCGGTAAACTATATCTATACATATATAAGTATATCCTGTATGTGCTTCTATACCATCAATCAAAAATGATGAAAATTGTGTGAATTGTAAAAAAAATGCAAATGTTTCTGAATTATTACACACATTTGACAATATTCCATTTTGGGACCGGGGACCTAAATTCTTTTTTCCACCTTTTATGAGCTAAATATAATTTTCGTATGCGTTCCTATACCATTCATCCGATTGCGATAAAACTTTGGTAAGTTGTTGTGTGCACCAATGGTTTCTGAAATAGCTTATCCATTTTGAAATATTCCTTTTCGGGCCGGAGCCCCAAATTATTTTTTTCTTATATGAGCTATACAAATATAATTTCAATCAGTGCTATTGCATGGGTGGCTAGAAATCAATCAAATACAAACGACATTTCAGTTTGTGTGTGACATAAGTACAACCATTTTAAAAGTTTACGTTTGGAGCAAGGGGCCTTATTTTAAAAATAATAAATATTTAAGCTATCTAAATATAATTTAAAAAAGAGCTACTGCGTGGGTGGATGAATCGCTACAAGTGTGTGGACTAAATTTTGAAAATACACGCTTCTCATGTGGACAGCTGTATGTTGCCTGCTCACGTGGACAGCTGTATTTTGCCTGCTCACGCGTTGAAAAAACTTCTAATTTATTTGTGTACGCACTAGACGGAAAAAAAAAACAATAAATATTTTCTATATAAAAATTACTTTAAAACTTAATTAAAACACAAACACTTATTTAATTGAGTGGAATACAACGCATGCCGGGTTCTCGCTAGTACTAAATAAACAGGCTACATAACAGCTGTATAAGAAAAAACAAACAACAATACACGTACGTTAAAATGTGATACATTTAGAAAGCAAATTAAACTAATTGAACATAGTAAACATATCTCTCATGGGATTAATGCAGATCTCTCATGGGATTAACGCATATCTCTCATGGGATTAACGCATATCTCTCATGGAATTAACGCATATCTCTAATGGGATTAACGCATATCTCTCATGGAATTAACGCATATCCCTCAGAGAATTAACACATATCCCTCATGTGATTAACACAGATCTGTCATGGTATTAACATATATCTCTCATGGGATTAACACGGATCTCTCATGGTATTAAAATATATCTCTCATGGGATTAACACAGATCTCTCATGGTATTAACATATATCCCTCATGGGATTAACACAGATCTCTCATGGTATTAACATATATCTCTCATAGGATTAACACATATCTCTCATGGTATTAACATATATCTCTCATAGGATTAACACGTATCTCTCATGGGATTTACACAGATCTCTCATTGGATTTACAAAGATTTCTTATGTTATGAATAAACATTTTTTTAAAATTTACTTTTAAACAAATCACATAATGTCTTGTTGAACCAACGAATTTTGACGGTTTTTATTTTGATGTCTTCTTACAAAGTTTTGATGTAGAAAAGTGTTTTAAAACATATGTCATAATGTTGTAGCAGCATTGATGTCATAAACTTTTAAGGATCTTGGGACGAATTATTTGCAATGTCTTGTCGAATCTTTACTCTGTTCGTCACTATTTACTCTTTACACAACTGTCAAGTATGGGAGTTCAGTAGTTATTGTTGTGTTTGAATGCATGTTTATTACGCGCGGTGTGTGAAAGAGTTTTTATTAGCTAATGAACGCGCTTGTCTCCATGACGTAATTTGATGTGTATTGTGACGTAAGTAGTAGTCGTGCGGGAGTTATGGTGTAGAACCTTAGGGAAGAGAGATGTGTGCCTTGTGTTTCCTGATAATTAAAGTTATATTTACTAAAGGACTTGAGTTGTTACTAATGATTGAATTAGTGGAAGAACTTGATTGAACGATCCAATCCTGAGGACATAGAAGTTGACATTGGGGGCTACTCGTCCGAGATTGGAAAACATCATTTTCTTACTTTGAGGTAAAGTCCAAGAACTTTCTTATACTTTTGTGAAGTTACAAGTATCGTCGCTTGTTCCCGTGTTTCAAGGTCGGAGCTCTGATGCCACCGTGTATCAAGTGTGTATGAGTTGCATACACCAGTGACTCCATTAACTACATACGTCCTGTATCAGGCTAGTTATGTTAACTACGCCTGGCCGTTATTCAAGTGCCCTGTATGAAGTTACGAAGGTCGTGTCCAGTTCCAGTGAAATAACTATGTCCTGCCCTGTATGAAGTTACGAAGGTCGTGTCCAGCTCCAGTGAAATAACTACGCCTCACCCTGAAGTTACCAGTGTCGTCGCCCGAACAAGTTGTGTGTCGCGCCCGAACAAGCTGTGTGTCGTCGTCCGAACAGGCTTTGTGTCGCCTGTCAGAACTCGTCTGAGGTGTGAGGTATCCTGGCACATCTGTCCGAAGCTGTGTGGGGTGCTCGTCGGAAGCTGTCTTCTATCTCAACCAAAGCACCTGTCGGATGCTATGAACCGCTGATCGGTGTATTCTTCTGAGCTGTACACCGCCTTATTGCTGTTACCACTGCTGACACACCCCGCTGTTGCTGTAGACCGCAATGGTTATTGACCGCCGTTGCAGTGCAGTATTAAACTGCATATGCATTGTCTAATGTCGGTGAGTGCCTATATCGTATCCAGTGTCCAGTAAGCTGTCGATGTCCCGTGGCCCTGTCCGGTCACCCAGTTGAAAAACGCTCTGTCCTGTTTCAACGAACCATCAACGTCCTGTCCTGCCTGTATCAACGAGCCGACGTCCTGTCTTGCCTGTATCAACGAGCCATCAACGTCCTGTCCTGCACCCAGCTGCCTACGCCCAATCCTGCCCTGGTGAGTCACCGAACTGTCCAGTGTTGTTGATTAGCCTACATCCTGTCCAGTGAGTTGCCGATGTCCCCTGGCCTGTCCTGGTCACCCACACCCTATGACTGTGTCTCGTGAATTGACATCCAGTAAAATTGAAGTTCGTGAGATAACCATTGACACTTAACTTAAGAACAATTGACACTTAATTAAGTCCAAGTGTGTTGTTTTTAAATAGTTTCATACCTTTAGGACATTTCACTAACCAGGCAAGTTGTATTTTTATTTCTTTATAAAAATTGTTGTGTGTAAAATTTCGTGTGTATATTTAATTTTTTTACCCTAGTAGATTTTAACTTTTTGCCAGAACTAGTTTAAACAGACTGCGATTAGTCCTTAAATATTAATTATTATTCACTGTATGATCACCCTTAATTTGCATTACTATGGCGGGATATGTTAGTGAGCAATGGACGTTACAAGAAATTAGAGTCGGGGCTTAGCACTCCATTATCAAAGAGACGAACTTGTGCAATTTATAAAGGGCATGTGGGAAAATCAGAGATAGCAAGAACGAATAGAAACGCAGATAGCGCAAGAACATATAGATAAACAGAGATACATAGAACAAACAGCCAAAGAGAAATATGTAGAACGTACATCCAAACAGAGATATGTAGAACGTACACCCAAACAGAGATATGTAGAACGTACAGCCAGACAGAGACAGTACGAACCTAGAGATAGACAGAAGCAATACGAAGCTCAAAAACTAGATGAAGAAATTAGCCTTGCGAAGTTAGAAGCAGAACGACGAACAAGTATTTTAAAGAGACAGGCAAATTACTTTAAGAACCGTGACGATGATGATAGTCAGGAACAGGAAATACATGGCATTGCCAGTATTTACTGTGAGAATCCCTATAAAAATGTTGATCGGGTTTGTCACTATAAAACTGAAAATAACTTAATTGACAAACAGAGATATGTACAACGTACATCCAGACAGAATTATATAGATGGCATTACAAGCTTTTACTGCGAGGATCCCTATGAACAATTTAATGGGTTTGATATTAATGAATCTGAACTTGATAAGTTAAAAATAGAAGAGGCAGATGAACAGAAACAATTCGAACTGGATAAGATAAAAATAGAGGCAGATAAACTGAGACAATTTGAACTTGATAGGTTAAAAATAGAGGCACATAAACAGAAACAAATTGAACTTGATAAGTTAAAATAGAGGAAGATAAGCAGAGACAATTCGAACTGGATAATTTAAAAATAGTTGAGGCCGATAAACTGAGACAATTTGAACTGGATAAGTTAAAAATCGAGGCAGATAAACAGAGACAATTTTAACTGGATAAGTTAAAAATATAGTAGAGGCCGATAAACAGAGACAATTTGAACTGGATAAGTTAAAAATAGAGTCAGATAAGCAGAGACAACTCGAACTGGATAAGTTTAAAATAGAAGCGGATAAACAGATACAATTCGACCTTGAGACATTGAGAATAAAGTTAGATAAAGAAACTAGATTGGCGCAAACAGAATTGTTAAATGGTCTGTCGGTTGACGTTAAAATTCACGACGTGGACTGTGCTGATATAACACTCGGGGCAAAGGACATAAATATGGATTCATGTCAAAAGTGTTTGGGTTATGGCAACCACGAGGTTAAAGTTGTTAGTTTATCACAGGAACCCCAATGGAAAGAAGAAAGGGGACGCCTATTTAATAAAGTAGAGGTGATTGGAAATTACATTAAGTGGACGTATGAA
Organism: Omphiscola glabra; assembly: GCA_964017045.1. Lineage (NCBI taxonomy): Eukaryota > Metazoa > Mollusca > Gastropoda > Lymnaeidae > Omphiscola > Omphiscola glabra. The sequence continues at coordinate 3,165,484 of OZ024796.1, forward strand.
GGGGATTGTCCCAGCGTCACAGTTTGTAATAAATTGGTTGTTATTGAAGCGGGTTGCTTTGAAAGCAAAGAGAGCCCTGATGTAATGTCTGAGGACATGATTTGTGTTGTATCTCATGGTGAGCCATCAGATAAAGTAAGTCCTGGAGTTAAATTGTCTGATTTTTTGTGTGAAGTTGAGGAGGTGAGTGGAATCCCTGAGGTGGGGGAGGGAGAGAAAACTGTTGCTGATAATGATTGTTACGTAAATGATTCAATGGATTTCGTGAACAAGAGTTGCTCAAAGGTTCAGTCAATTAATGAGAGCGCTGCCAGCTCTAAAGGGGCACTTGTTTTTGAGTTTGTGGATGAGGTAAGAGTTCAAGTCCATGAGTTGGGAGGTGAAGTTTTTGATTTTATTATTGAAAATGAATTTTTTTAAATGAACTTTGACTATGATTGCTCTGATGTTTTTAATGTGTACAATCTTTTTGAGGAAACTCACTCTCCATTGTGTAAAAATTTTAAATTATGTATTTTTAAACTGAAATTCCTCATGACTTGTGACCATGGGTCAAAAGACCACCGAAAAAGCTGTGAAATTATTATTATCATGTTGAAATATAGAGTTATTAAATCCACGGACAAAAGAAATGTCCCGTCATCTGTGCATATGTCATAGAAATAGAAGAGCAAAAAAGGATGCTTATATTGTGGTGAGGAATATCTCACCTGTAATAATGTTTTAGGTAGTTAGATATGTATTTTTCCAGTGACTGTCAAAGATTTTTTTTAATACTTATAATGATATGAATTTCATAATCTTAGTTGATGTTACCGGATTATAATCGATATAATTGCCCTGATATATAAAAGATAACGGGAATTATTTTAGCGTAGAATTTCATTGTTATGAAAATGAATTTTGATTGTTGATATTTGTAAATGAAATTCATTCCTCTGATTTCCTATATATAATGTCATACATTTTTTAAATCTTGAATTGTGATTCATATGTACGAATGATTTGATTTATTGATGATGATTATGGGATTTTTTTTGTGTGGGTATCGATTTAACTTCGTAAGTTAAATCTGAAATGAAAGAGGGGGGGATATGTCAAGCATGGGAGTTCAGTAGTTATTGTTGTGTTTGAATGCATGTTTATTACGCGCGGTGTGTGAAAGAGTTTTTATTAGCTAATGAACGCGCTTGTCTGCATGACGTAATTTGATGTGTTTTGTGACGTAAGTAGTAGTCGTGCGGGAGTTATGGTGTAGAACCTTAGGGAAGAGAGATGTGTGCCTTGTGTTTCCTGATAATTAAAGTTATATTTACTAAAGGACTTGAGTTGTTACTAATGATTGAATTAGTGGAAGAACTTAATTGAACGATCCAATCCTGAGGACATAGAAGTTGACAACAACGTGGGAAATACATTGTCTGGAGATGTTTTGGGCTAGATATAATTTATTATTTAATTATTGTTAACATGTTGGAATATTATGGAATAAAATAAATATTTTAATTGAATGGATATTTTATTCTCAGATATGTGCAAGATTAAAAATATCGCTCCTGTAAATCTTCTGGTTGTTGACATTGATAGGTGACGTTACTGAACCAAGCTCCCATGTCAGGATAAGTTTTGGCGTATTTGTCTAAGTTCCAGGCACGCTGACACAATTCGCACATAGGAACAGCTTCGTAGCGGTACTCCAAGAACGGCGGTGGGGTTCTGTCCAGGGGGTAGTCTTCGTAAAGTGTAAAGTATTTATCTTTTTCTTTCAAAATTTTAAGGTATTCATCTGGATTGGCATCCAGATATTTAATTCTATCTGCGAGGTCTTTTGGACTTTTGAAGTTCGCCGTGTTTAGGAAAATTTCAGGGGGCACATGTTTGGAGTAGGTGTTGAATCCACGAGCGATCAGAACCATGTTTGCATCTAAAAATCTGAACAGTTTCTCAGTAATATAATCTTTACAAAAGTTGTTTTCGAGGCCTAGATAAAACTTGTATTTTTTGTTAATGTTCTCAAAGCAAAGTTTGTCGTCAGCGCGTGGACACTTAAAAGGACCACAAGACCCATAGATATCAACAGCAATGTATTGCTGAAGTTCTCTCACATACTCTTGTCGTTTTGAGTTGGCGTGACAACTGGATACCATCCAAGCCACCACGCCAGTCTTTTCAGCTAAAATTGCGTTGTAATCTTTTTCTTTTATCGCTCGACGGCGCCTCACAATTCCATGAAACGTGGTGAAGTCAGCATCGAGTCGGTAGGACATTGTCCAGTTGAATGCAGAATTCCATGGATTGCCGTTGTTAAAAATGCTGCCATAAAACCAGTAATGGTAAGGAGCTTCAACTTGATAATGGACAAAAACCTGGTCCGGTCCTCGCTTGGGTGGACTTTCATTGTTGACAAACTGAGCTGTATTAAAAACAAAACCAAAAAAGTATTTAAAAATTCAAAATCGATTGTTTTACACGGACAATATCAATAATCCTTGTTGTTTCAAAAGACAGTTCAATACATTTGTGTCAGGGCCACAGAAGCATCAATGGGTTTACTTTGTGCATAAAACATAAAAGGGGAAAATCATATACATAATAAACTTGTTGAGATGTGGCAAGAAACATATTTTTCTGCTAGTAGATTGTTATGCTTTTAAATAAAAATAATTTTGTTGACACAACACTTAGAACTCAGTCTAGGTTCTTCCCACCCCACTCCGCGCACTTATTACAAGCCTCATCTTAACATCAACCCTTATATACCGAAACATTCTCGTAATTCCCTAGACCTGTCTTTAACCCTTACAACACCAACCACATTCTCCTTAACTCTAAACCACTCGTTAAATAACATCATCGCGACGAACTCATTAAGATGCTCCCAAAATTAACACTATACCTAACCTCATATCAAAATTACCACTATACCTAACCTCATATCAAAATTACCGATATACCTAACCTCATATCAAAATTACCACTATACCTAACCTCATATCAAAATTACCACTATACCTAACCTTATATCAAAATTAAAGCTGTACCTAACTTCATCCCAAAGTTACCACGGTACATAATCCCATCCCAAAATTACCACTGTACCTATCCCATCCCAAAATTACCACTTTACATAACTTCATCCAAAAATTGCCACTGTACCTAATCCCATCCCAAAATTACCACTGTATCTAATCCCATCTCAAAATTACCACTTTACATAACCCCACCCCAAAATTACTACTGTACCTAATTCAGCCAAAAATTACCACTGTACCTAACATTAGACAAAAATTACCACTGTACCTAATCCCATCCCAAAATTACCACTGTACCTAACCTCATCCAAAAAATACCACTAAACCTAACCTCATCCAAAAATTACCACAGTACCTAACCCCATCCAAAAATGACCATTGTACCTAACCCCAACCCAAAATTAACAAAGTACAAAGGTCTCATCATCTCCCCCAGCTTGAGGTAAGATTTTTCATTTGGTCACAATTTCTATAAATGATCTTCTGAGTGACGCTCGACCCAAAGCTTAAATAAAAAAAAAAAACAAGAGTTATAACAATCCTAGCTATTAAATAAACAAACATTAGTTAAAACACTCCTAACTATAAATAACCAAAGACGAGTTATAACACTCCTCTATAAAATAACCAACGTGAGATTTAACGCCTTTAGCTATAAAAAATAAAATAAAAAAATCATTTTTTATACTTAACTAGCCTATATACCCGGCGTTGCCCGGATGGCATTCGGAAAAACAACTTCTGCTGCCTTTTTCCGTTTACCAATGGTATCCCTCGCCTGGAGGGATCCAGACCACGTTTCGATTCCGATCCTGGTTGGATCCCACTCAACTCTTCCCGGTGGGGTTCCGATTCCTGTGTAATTACGATCCTTTCGGTATCCCGATTACGGTGCGATTCCGATTCCAGTTGAATCACGATCCCGGTGGAATCACGATCCCGGTGGAATCACGATCCCTGTGTAGGTTTCCGATCCCGTTGGTATCCCGTTAACCGGTGGGATACCTAAACGGTGAGATCCCAACACCGGTTGTATCCCAATACTGACGGAACCCATTCCCGGTTTGCCGATCCTTACGGGGTCCCGTTTCCTGGCAGGATCCTCTTCTCGTTGGGATCCCCTTGGAACAAGTCAAATGCCCCCTGCGAAAGAATGTGTAAGAAACTATAACCCTTTTAATGAAAAACTAAATTTTTTTTTGGTTGACCTTTTACAAAATTAGTAGAAATGTGTGCCTTTCATCGATTAAAATTAATGGAACCAATAAAATATCGCTTGTTTCTATGTTTATATTGATGCTACACATCGTTCTTGTTCCTCTTGTTACAGGCTTACAGAGTTAGATTATAAATATCGTATTATGTTGAAATTTAGCCGCTCCAGATCATAATCTGAAATCTGACTTCTTTGTTGGGTGAATATATTGGTGTTTTATGTATTTACATTTTTCGGCTGAAAGACTTTAATAACACCGTATTATAACACCTTTACATTAATACAAAGGTCTATAATTTGAAATAGTTCTTGATAACAATTGAACCCGTGCAATCTGTTTTCAAATTATATTCCATCATAAAACCATGACTGATAAAGTAGAGAAAAGAGTCAATTATAATATGTATAATAGTGTAATGCTTTAAAAAATTTAGTTTTTAGCATACCTTTTAAGGTAATCGATTTCATCCATGTATATTGATTAGATGAAATTAAAACATTTTTTAAAATGACATTTTAAAGCAAAAACTAGGAATTTAACGTTCGCATTTAAATAGTTGACGGTTCATCAATTATTGTTAAATCGAGTGCGTTTCTAATTTTGTAACACAGTTTCAGGAACAACAGATTAAAATGAAGTTTAACCAAAAATACCTGGCCTATATTTAATAAATCTCTATCGACTTTAATCTTTTTAATCATATATATATATAAAAGTGAAAATTTGTTTGTGGGTTTGTTTGTTTGTGGGTCTGTTCCACAAAGGCTTTTACGCGGATTGATGGATCTTGACCAAACTTGGCACATATATCCATCATTATCCAGAAGGAACTCTTAAGGGGTTGAGAACTTTTAATAACATTTCGTGTGGGGCCGGGGCCCCCGAATTCGTTTTTTTCTTCTATGAGCAATATAAATATCAAGAGGGTTAATACTCCTACATGAATGGATGGATCTTGATCAAACTTAGTACAAGTACACTTGATTATCCATATTCAAATACCGAAGGGTACTGAACTCATAATATCCATTCTTCTGGGGCCGGGGGCCCCATTTCATTTTTCCTTATATAAGCTATGTAAATATCAATAGGCTTAGACAACACTATAGGTTCTATGTGAATTGATGGCTGTAGGCCTAGGGTGGTAGCAATTCACTTCACTGTCCGTACTGAAACATCGGTGGATTTAAAACTAATAATATCCAATATAGAATTTTCCAGAAAGTTCGATAACTTTAAAACGCTATATCTATGGAATTATTCAATAGATTTTAATGGGACAAATTAAAAATTTTAACTTCATAACTTACCTGAATGATTTTTATAGGGCCCCATCTCAGTCAAAAACTAATTCGGTTCAATTCTGGAATGGGCCCCCGGGGCCCATCTTTTAACTTAAATGTACTATAGTTGTAAAAATGCATTTAGCTGTATAATTTTTCGTATTCGAAGAATAATTACTAAGAAAAGACTGTTTTTACACAGTTCGAGGAGGATAATACATTTAATCTAGAATGTTCCAGAAAGTTCTATAGGTCAATAGACTTAATACTCCTACATGGATGGATATATCTTGATCAAATTTGGCACATATATCCATCATTATTCGGAAAAAACGCTGAAGGGTATATGAAATTTTTATGACACTCTGTTTGGGGCCGGGGGCCCAAACTGTCGTTTTTTCCTATATTAGCTATATAAATAAAATTAACAACAACTACTCCTTCATGAATAGATGGATCTTGAGCAAACTTAGTACACATACACTTGATTATCCATATTCAAATATCGAAGGGTACTGAACTTATAATATCCATATCTCTGGGGCCGGGGGCCCCGTTTCATTTTTCCTTATATGAGCTATATAAATATCAATAGGCTTAGACAACACTACAGTTTATATGTGAATAGATCGATATAGGTCAAGATGGAACGGGATCCCATAAGAGAACAGTATACTAACGGGATCTGTAGGTCACCGGGATCGGGGTCCTAATGCAATCCCGGGCCACGCCGGGTATATCGGCTAGTATCAGAATAAAAATCAATCTTCCCAACTAACTCAACGCATATTTAAAATATCATTGTTAGAGGATAATGCAGTAGAAAGAATACAAATATCATTGTTAGAGGATAATGCAGTAGAAAGGATACAAATATCATTCTTAGAGGATAATGCAGTAGAAAGGATACAGATATCATTGTTAGAGGATAATGCAGTAGAAAGGATACAAATCTCATTGTTAGAGGATAATGCAGTAGAAAGGATACAAATATCATTGTTAGAGGATAATGCAGTAGAAAGGATACAGATATCATTGTTAGAGGATAATGCAGTAGAAAGGATACAAATATCGTTGTTAGAGTATAATGCAGTAGAAAGGATACAAATATCATTGTTAGAGGATAATGCAGTAGAAAGGATACAAATCTCATTGTTAGAGGATAATGCAGTAGAAAGGATACAAATATCATTGTTAGAGGATAATGCAGTAGAAAGGATACAAATATCATTTGTAGAGGATAATGCAGTAGAAAGGATACAAATATCATTGTTAGAGGATAATGCAGTAGAAAGGATACAAATATCATTGTTAGAGTATAATGCAGTAGAAAGGATACAAATATCATTGTTAGAGGATAATGCAGTAGAAAGGATACAAATCTCATTGTTAGAGGATAATGCAGTAGAAAGGATACAAATATCATTGTTAGAGGATAATGCAGTAGAAAGGATACAAATATCATTTGTAGAGGATAATGCAGTAGAAAGGATACAAATATCATTGTTAGAGGATAATGCAGTAGAAAGGATACAAATATCGTTGTTAGAGTATAATGCAGTAGAAAGGATACAAATATCATTGTTAGAGGATAATGCAGTAGAAAGGATACAAATCTCATTGTTAGAGGATAATGCAGTAGAAAGGATACAAATATCATTGTTAGAGGATAATGCAGTAGAAAGGATACAAATATCATTTGTAGAGGATAATGCAGTAGAAAGGATACAAATATCATTGTTAGAGGATAATGCAGTAGAAAGGATACAAATATCATTTGTAGAGGATAATGCAGTAGAAAGGATACAAATATCATTTGTAGAGGATAATGCAGTAGAAAGGATACAAATATAAACAAAGCTATCTAAAAAAACAACTAACTAACATTTCGATTGACTTGCAAATTTCATTTTCTAGGAGCAGTTAAAAATAAAATCTATGGAATTGACTTTATTATTCTGGCTTTTCTTCGAGATGAAACTTTATGAAATTTGCCGGCTACACGGTTGGCCATCTTTGTTGACCGGACGATCGTCGCTCATGCAAACTGATGATACGTTTGGTGACACATCCCCACCCCACGAAGTTAATCGACCGGTGCTATTATATACATGCGATCGCCTATTGTTAATGAACGCCCAGCGTACGCACTTGACCGCTGACCTGGTGTGTCGACTGAAAAATTTTACCAGTGGACGAGGTCTGCCCTGGAAGCGTACCCATCGTGGTGGTAGACGGAACATTGAAAGAAAACAACTTTGCACTATTTCATCTTCAAGGCTTACTCTACGCTATCCTTACCCAGCCAACCTCATTCGCATTAACACATCTCCACCTTCCAGCGAGAAACAGCTTCGAATCGCCACATTTAACGCTCAGTCGCTTGGCTCTTGTGAGAAACGTATCGTAGTCTCTGAATTTATCACAGATAGGCGGATTGACATTCTGTTTATCCAGGAGACCTGGTTTCGGCAGACTGGCAATGAAGGGAAGTGCGCCGATCTCGCTCCATCTGGCTATTCTGCCTGATCATTTCCTCGTGCGACTCGTGGTGGTGGCCTTGCTGTCATCTCTATGGACAAGTTGCCCCGTCATCTAGCATTTGTCACAGACTTTCCATTTGCTCACACATCGTTTGAAGCGATTCAACTTACCCTGTCATTGCCCCAGCAGAACATTCATTTTATGTGTATTAATCGCATTTGCCTTAGCAGGAAAAATAAACTTACTAATTGTAACAGATCATATATTTAAATACTAACTTTGTTTCGGAAAATCATATTTTTGTTTTTTAAAGTAATAAAAAAAGGAAGTAGAGTGAATTATGGGAGAGTTAGTGAATTAGACAGTCTACAACATGGTTGGATATTGTGGATCTCAGCTCTTGCTATGTCAATCCATTGAATCTAAGTATTTGACAGCATGTTAATGCTATGTACAGATTAGAAAAAGTATATGAAGAATCACATCTTTTTGCTCTGGTTGTCAGAGATGATATTTTACTATGTGATCGTTACTATTCAAATAAATGTCGTGAATATATTGGATATTATTCATTTTAAATACACCATATTTCAATACCGACTATGAAGAGTCTTGTTACAAAGCTAGACATTGCTTCAAACATTCGCATAAAACCTCTAGTGTTGTCTAGCTAAGCCTATAAATATATATATTTCTTATCGTATCCGGAAATTTGATCGAAAGAAATTTGGTCGATGGAAAATTGATCGACGGAAATTTGATCGAACGGAAATTTGGTCGAATCGTTTTTTAAATTTATACGTTAAAATATTGCGTCAAATTTCTTTTTGAACGCATTATTATGTTTTACGATATAGTATAGTGCGTTCAAAAAGAAATTTGACGAAAATTTTAACGTCTGGACTGAAAAAAAGATTTGACCAAATTTCCGTTCGATCAAATTACCGTCGATCAATTTTCCGTCGACGAAATTTCTTTCGATCAATTTTCCGGTAACCATTTCTTATATAAGGAAAAATGAAATGCGCCCACGGCCCCAGAGGAACGGATATTATGCGTCCAGTAACATTCGGTATTTGAATATAGATAATCCAGTGCGTAATGTGGTCAAGATCAATCTATTCATGTAGGAGTATTTGTTGTTTATTTTATTTATATAGTAAATATAAGGAAAAATAGCGAATTTGGTGGCCCCGGCCCAAACTGAATGGCCTATAAAAGTTCATAACCCCCAATTGTTTCTTTCGATATGATGATCGATATATATGCCAAGACTGTTCAAGATCCATCAATTCATATAGTAACGTATGTTGAACATACTAAATCATCAACGAAAAATGTTCACTTACATATATAATTATATGGTATATATATGTGTGTATAGATTAAAGACAAGCCCATAATTAGGGCAAATAAGTGGCTAATAATTTCAAATGTAACGCTTAAAAGAAAGGACCAATATTAACAGAGGCGTAACAGCGGCTTGGCATTGGGGCAGTTGCCCAGGGCGCCGGCCTGCGCCAGTTCAAAAGGGCGCCGCTAAATCTCTAATTTGTACTTTTTTTTTTGATTATCAAGGGCGCCAAAAATAAATTAGCCAAAGGCGTCAAAGACCCAGTTACGCCTCTGAATATTAACCGAAAATAATATAAAAAAACCAAAGTGATTGTAACGATATTACGGTTCAATGTATTTTGCATGCGTCTAGGCAACAACGTTGCTGAAATCATTTGCACATTCATAGACAGAAGTGTTGAAGGCATAGTCAAATATTTTTTGAACATAAGTAACGACTATGGAAGGGGGTGCAAAACAATCTCATATGAAACTTGATTTGAGTGAAGCCTACGACTTACCATTGACTAAGATCACACTGCTGTTCTCAGTGTAGCGTCTGTCTGACGTGAGGACACAGGGAAAATCTGGACACGCCCTCAATGGTTGGAGTCCATGTATGGGGGAATGAGCGATTTTGTGTTGCCACCAGAGAATTATTTTCTTCTCACTGTTTGTCGTTGAATAATTCTTCTTCCGGCCTTCAAAAAATTGTATTTCACTGAATGGGATGTATGCTTCGAACTCACTTCTGTAGTACTTGCTATCACGTGGTATCAGAAACGGAAATGGACGAAACTGGACACCATTTTCCACCCAAATGGTCTCATTCTTCTCTGTGACGTATGTGTGGAGACCAAATCCTGATCGCAATAACTCAGCACTGGTGGAGTCGTTGGTTAGTTCTAAAACTTTATTTAGTGGAGTGTATGGTGTCTTTAAGGACAGACTGTACACATCCCTGAACTCCTGTTCCAATGGTTTACGTGGCTCGAAGATTTCCTCCACAAAACCAGGAATATTCTGTTGTTTTGTGTTGACCTTAGTTAAACGTTCATGTTCTGTTGTCAAAACATTTGTAGATATAGTTTTATTTTTGTATACGACTTGGTCAGATACTTTGTTGTCCTTTATATCTTGATTATTTTCTTCGCTGGAATGGAACTGATGTGATTTCATGACGGCATTGAGCTGGATTTTGTCAGTAATGAAGACTTGAATTGATGGAAATTTTGAGGACCAGAAGGTCATTAAAAGTATGGACACAATGACAATGATGAGAAAGGCCTTATACACAGGCCACGTGGATGTCACTTTTCCCATCTGAAAAATAAAACAAAATCGTCATGAAAATCGTTAAGCAATTTTCTAGCCACAGATTTCGACTAGAGATGGGAATCGAACCCTCTTTTAGAAGTTCGCGTTTGGATCGGTCTTAAATTTCTAGTGTGTGTGGTTACATTTATCGATCCCATCACTACAGATTATGGCTATACCGCATTCTACCGCTAGAGTCACGTGATAAATTTATCCAAAGTCTAAACGACAATCGATACAAACCTTTCTACTTTAATCTTAATACGTAATCCGAGAAACATCAATTTAATCCTGTACATACATTAAATCACAATCCATAGTAAGATGGCTGTGTGTATCACTTGCATCAAAAATTGTCATAAACATTCAGGAAAACAGCTGAACCGTTTTAGACGAGGATTCTCAATATATACACTGACTTGAACTGCCCTGAACTGTCCGTAACTGTCCTGAACTGTCCTGAACTGACCGTAACTGCCCTGAACTGACCGTAACTGCCATGAACTGACCGTAATTGTCACGAACTGACCGTAATTGTCCTAAACTGAATATAACCGCCCTTAACTGACCTGAAGTGCCCTGAACACAATAAACAACACATTTTGTGGGAATTCCATCTAAAACTTCAGGGAATTCTCAGAACTTAACGTGAATTCCTGGGCTACAAAACATCGTAACACTCAAACACATTAAACACACACACTTGTTTATTACTCTACACATGCCCCAAACCATCTTTTTTCACACACAAAAAATCACATTTGTTTAGTTTTGTACACCTTTCTTATATATATACATACACATTTGTATATTTCTCTACATCTCTAATACACTTGTAAAGACTTCGTCTCTATTCGCATTTTTATTTGATTCTTGAATTTTTTAACATTCCAGAAAGAGGCGGGTTCGGTCGCTGTGTTTTAATTACCTGCAACTTCACATTTGAGTTGTTTCAACATCGCACATGCTTCGTTCAGTGAACGACAGGACATATGTTTTATTTTTATTTTTTTTTTGCGGAAATGGGGGTTGGGGGGGGGTTGGGCTTGTCAAATAAGAGTTGTTGGAATTTGTGGATAAAAAAACACAATTAAATACTGCTTTTTCGATAACATACAAATTAATATCTTAATAATTAAAATTGCAGATGAAATGCTCCTAATGCCCTCCATAAAGACACCCCCCACGGCCAAAAATGGGGCCGCAAGGCGGCACGTTGGAGATGTCCCTTTGCCATGAAGGTCCCAACCCGAGTCCGCTCGATCGGGATTTCTGCCGGAGGCCGCCTAAACCCAAGGACACCCGGTCGGTCCAAAACTGCGCATACACGCAGTGGACATGATCGATTTTCCTAGGAGTTAGGATGTTAAATTTACGTGCAAATATCTCCCCCCCCCCCCACTCATCCCGGGAAACGTCGAACGCCCTCTAAGAGGGGTTCTACAGTGGGTTTCCAAAACTCAATTAGTTTGCGAAATAGCTGGGACGAAACGGTGGCCTAGGCGCAGCTTTCTCAGGGCTGCGTATCTAGAATCATCGACCAGAGACATCCACCTTAGCCTCTCGCCTCATATACTTAAACGGCAACTTGTAATCATGATATGTCTTCATGTATTTCTATCCTATCTCTCTATCCTATCTTTCTGTCCTATCTGTCTATCATATCTTTCTATCTTGTATTTCTATCTTGTCTTTCTATCTTGTCTTTCTATAATGTCTTCTTCTATCCTATCTTTCTATCGTTTCTTTCTATTCTGTCTTTCTATCCTTCTTTCTATCCTGTCTTTCTATCATGTCTATATATAATGTCTTTCCATAATGTTTTTCTATAATGTCTTTCTATAATGTCTTTCTAACCTGTTTTTCCCCATTGTCCATGCACATCATGCCTTATCTTGTTGTTTTCGTTTCTCAATAAAATATTTGATTGAAAAAATAAGTACCATCTAATTTTCTTTGTTTTAGATCTTTCGTTTTTTGCTGAAAGTGGGGAAAAAAGTTTCTTCGTTTGGTTGGGTTCGTCCACATTGACGAAGAATTTCGGTTTGGTCTTCAGCAGGGTTCGAGATTGGTGTGTTCAGTTCGGTTCTAATTCTGATCGTTTCTGGTTAGGTTCCGTTTTCATCTCTACCTTCAACACTGCTAATTATATACAGCTTTCACCTCCAACCCTTAAAACGCACGGTCACCACCGCTTCCTCGCATCAACTGATCCGTCCATATCCTGCGGTTATGTCATCAGCCACTCGAAGAGAATGCAGATTGTATACATATCCCATTTTGCTAAACATTTTTTAAAAAAAAGTCTGTATGAATTTTCAATCAGAATTTCAGAATAAATTTAACATTGAAATCTATCGTTAAAATCGTCTCTGTTATTTATAATTACACTGAAAAAATATATATAATTGTAAATTTAAAAAATAAATAATAATAACTTTGTATCTTTTAGCATTGTGAACGGTTCTGTGTCCCTGATCTTACATTAAGTTACATTGTGTGGCATATGACACAATGGAACGTTATCACTAGTCCAGGGTAAATAAGGTGACATACCTTTGTTAGTACAATATAACATATACTCCAAATATAGTTGCGTCACGTCTGGTAAAAACAATAGCTGATTATTGGTCCAAAACAATGTTAGCTTTTATGTGTTTAGATGGCTGACAAGCACTGTTCGGTCGCTTTGATTTTGTGGGTGCTCACTGTCTCGGCAATGAGCAGCAGCCCGGTTCATACATTATTAAAAGTATGCGGCTGTGAGAATCATATTTCAAAGTAAATTTTTCGAGTGGAAACTAATTGAATGAAACGAAACCAGCTATTGAACGACATAACTAAAACACGACGCATGATAACGTGAATCACATTCTAAGACAACCAAAACCACCTTTTATTTGAAAAGCGTCATAAGCAAGCACAACAATAAAAATGAATATTTTCTCAGCCTGACCTACTCGCACTTATTCGGCATCGATGTATAGATCAACATATGCCGTATGCTCTTCGTGGGTGCATGCATATCATGGATGCAGTTTTGCTCTTATCGATGCGCGGAAGAAAGCCAACAATATGCAACGCATTTCTCAGGATGTCTTCATTGATTTAAAACCCGATGTTTTAAAAAAAAACACTGTATCCGTTGTAACTGTTGCATTTGTGGTGTTTTAAACGTTGATCCAGCTTTAAAAGCTCCATTTGTCGTGTTTGTGGATCAAGCTTTGAGGGTTCCATTTATGGTAGTGTACACGTGCATTTGGTGCATCTGGTCAATCGGTCACTTATGGTGGTGATAATGCCTGTATGATTGTTGCTTGGTAACACTTCGCGTCACATATTTCAATCCATATAATTAGAAATCTGACGTAACAAAACCTATTCCACTGCATAATAAATTACTTTATATTCCTGCAAAGGAATTTTATTTTCGTAAGGGTTCCTCCCAGAAGAACTGCAACACTGTTGTGCTGTCTTTTCAAAAGTCTGCCCGTGTAATTCTCTCTTTTGTTCTTACATTTAATCCCCGGCCTAGGTTGAAAACCAAAAGAGATATCACGTTTCATCCGTCTTTTTGGTAACCCGGCGGGATAAAAAACGTAAATTACATCCTGATCTCAGACAAAATGCAGAGAAACGATTTAATTTTTATTCTCGGCCTATCCAGCTAACCGGATGAAAAGGACTTAGTTAAATTGTGTTTTAATACCGTGATTAACTCATCTAAAATCTAGACACACACACATATAGATATGTTACTTTGTTAAATAGTGTTTTAATGATGTGATAGAATCATCAAACTCTAGACAAAAGCAATCATTGACGCTCTAGATATTTTGAGGGTACCCCACCATTTTCCCAATCAATACGAGCGATGTAGACTGTTCAAAACAGTTGTCCGTCTTTGAACATTACTTTCCTAGTATTTCTCTTTCCCCGTGCCCTTGATACATTTATCATCATACATCTACACTTCTTAAGTGCCCTTGATACATTTATCATCATACATCTACACTTCTTAAGTACCCTTGATACATTTATCAACCCTTGATACATTTATCATCATACATCTGCACTTCTTAAGTGCCCTTGATACATTTATCATCATACATCTACACTTCTTAAGAACCCTTGATACATTTATCATCATACATCTACACTTCTTAAGAACCCTTGATACATTTATCATATGTTAATAATGTATGTATGTACCGTATTCGCTCCTATACCATTCATACGATTTTTCTGAGATATTACACGTATTTTACAATATTCCCTTTTGGGCTCTGGGCCCAAAATTCTTTTTTTTTCTTTTATGAGTAAATATAATTTCCTATACCATTCATCCGATTGCGATAAAACGTTGGTACGTTGTTGTGCGCACGCCCGCAAAGGTTTCAGAAATAGGTTATCCATTTTGACGTATTCCTTTTGGTGCCGGGGCCCTAATTTAAAAAAAAAAATTATATGAGCATTACAAACCTAATTTCAAATATGCTATTGCATGGGTGGATGGAACTGAATCAAATGCAAGCCCCATTTCAGTGTGTGTGTGACATAATATGTAGGTTTCTGAATTAGTACAACCATTTTATAATGTAACTTTTGGTGCAGGGGTCTGAAAAAAAAATATGTGACCTATATAAATATAATTTCAAACAGAGCTACTGCATGGGGGGGGGGGGGATCGATCGCTACAAGTGTGTGGAATAAATACTGCAAATGCATGCCTCTCACATGGACAGCTGCTTCTCACCTGGACAGCTGTCTCTCACATGTATATGGCCTGCTCAAGCGTACGCGCCAGACGGAAAAAATAAAATATTGTCCAATTAAAAAAAATTACTTCAAAAACGTAATTAAAACACAAACACTGACATTGCTTATATTTAAATGGGTAGTAGAATTTAGAGTGTAGCTTAATCTTAATTTAAAGCCTAATTATTTGAGTATATGAAGACAGCGTTAAAAAAGCTTGCTTTTAGAAACTACAAAACAATGATTTCAACGAAAGAGGGATTCATCTTAAGTAAAATTATGGAGAGCGACTATATAATGAATCATTAAACACATTAAACACAATAAATAATCGTTGTTTAAAATAGTTAATAACATGTGTTCAATTTCTTACCTTAAATTCGATCAAGACTTATCTTACACTAGTTCGTCCCAGGTGCAGGTTTCAACAATCCAATTAACGTTGTTCAATGCTTTGAGCTACATAAACATTACTCCTTAGGAGTTGACTTTAATAACTGCGGGAAATATCAATAAATTGTTTGGTCTAGAACTTTCTGAATATTTAGTTTGATAAGAGCAGGGCCGACCTTAAGCCACTACAACCTATGCGGCCGCAGTAGGCCCCGCACTTTATTTTCTAATACAAAATCTTAATTTTTTACTTATTATCCTTATCCCTATCCAGCCTGGGCCCCGCGCAACCCGTTTCGCTTAGGGCCCCGCAATTGTTAGGGCCGGCCCTGGATAAGAGGGCCTCATATTGAATGCTAATCCAGAAGTAATGCAACATCGCAAGCGTGTGGTATCTGAAAGTTATAAGAAGTTGTCTTATAATTCAATCGATGGTAGGGGTTAATAAGAGAAGATTCAATATATTTTCAGAACTCTTATCTCACTCGGCGATTCTTATATTCAAATATAAAGATTGTACACTTTTTATTTGATAAAATTGATGTGCTATATCAGTGGTTCTCAACCTTCCTAATACCGCAACGGTTTACTACAATTCCTCATGTTGTGATGACACCCCAACCCCCCCCCCCCCAAAACCCTAAAATTATTGTCGTTGTCTCTTCATAAATATATGTTTTCGATGGTCGTAGGTCACCCCTGTATAAGGGTCGTTCGACCCCAAAAGGGGTCACGATCCACAGGTGGAGAACCGCTGTGCTATATTCATATGTTAAACTGGTCGAAGTACGAAAAGGAGAATCGTATATAAGCTTTGTGTATATATACACTTAAAACTTTATAAAGCTGATATCTAAAATGTTGCCAACAAAAAACAATTGCCAACTAACCTAGTACTGTGATATGGAGACAATGATGTCACGCAAAACAAACGTATTACTATAACATACATACATTAATATCATTGACGACAAATGAAGTACTGTGATATACAGACAATACTGTCATTGACAAATAATGCTCTACTGTGATTAACAACAAATATATTACTGCGATATACAGACAGTGATATGATTTAAAACAAATGCAGTAATGTGATGTGCCGACAATGATATCATTGACAAATAATGCTGTACTGTGATGTACAGACCATGATATATAGACAGTGCTATCTTTAACAACAAATACGGTGCAGTATCAAGAAGTCAATGAAATCATAACCAGCAAATGCAGTCACTTCATTGACCAATGTTTGTTGGTTATGTTTAAATCGACTTGCCGCTGAACGTTGGCCAATGTTATCTTTAAGCACGAAGTTTAATTGTCAACTCACATTGCAACAAGTTTGATCAAGTTTTATTGGGACATGTTTCAATGTATCAGTCAGTGAGACAAAATCAATGAACGTACTAAAACACCACATGTAACAGGTCCCATATTGCTATTTAAAAAAAAATAAATTAAGAGGTTGAATTTTATCGATTGGTTTAGAGTTGAGATATGTTTGAGTGACACAAGAATGATTTATTTATAAATTGAGCTTGAGGCTTCCATAAATAAAATTTACAAAAAAATTCTTTCATTTAAACACGCCCTTTAATGAAAATTATATTTATTTTATTTTTATAATGTCTTTTCTTAAAAAAATTATGTTTAGATTGACTCACAATTATTAAGGAATTTAAGTAGAAAAAATAACTGATACTTTACTTTAAAATGTTGAACAGAAAGGCACATCCAAGGTATCACTTTGATAGATCTATAATGACATGGCGTCATTTGTGTGTGCTTAAATATCATTTTATTTTTATTTTCACAGTTTTGGCGCCTTTTCCAATCTACAACATATTTATGGAGACGACATGGTTTCGAATGTAACCGATAAAGAATGTGTACTTGTCAAAGTTAGGGCATTCAAAACAAAAGTAAAGTGAGGGTCTTATCAACACAATATTCCAACCACTTTCTGAAACTTATCAAACGAAGTTTAAATAATCCCCCTAAATAATTGTATTTTATTTTAGTCATCCCTACGCCATGTCGTTTTGGATCAAATATTTGTATTTTAGCTGTACTGACTTAAAGAAACTAGCTCATGTACCTCTCTACAGCCGGCTGAGATCCTTTGGATTGGACCATATTGATAAATCGACTTTGGTTATGAAGTTTAATATTTACTAGCTGATGGACCCGATCTACACCTGGATGGCTAGTCTCTGCAGTAGGCCATATTGATAAAGCCATGTCGGCTAAGAAGTTTAATGATTGAGCGAATACTTTTTTTGTAGACCACATATTTGGTGTGGTCTTTCTTTAAGTTGTTTTGTTGGTCAGTTCCTAAGACTGCTAACTCGGCTTGCTGACAGATCTTTGTCCATGACTGAATACTGGGTATGGTAAATAAATACCAACTGAATTCAGTGTTTTTCTTCTTATATATATTGAGGGCCCGCGATCAATTTATTGATCATTATGGCTTCTATGAATGTAGAGGTGATTTGCAATGTTTCTGTGCCTGGTGTTGATGAGGATATTTTACTGGTTGCAAGAGTAACTGTTTGAGGGTATCATGCACTGGGGGTTGGAAGGCCTGAAGCAATAGACGCAAATGAGTCAAGTTTTGTCGCCTCAACTGTTCCTTTTTGAAGCTTGTTCCAGTCCTTGATTGTCTTTGGCAGGAATGAGCAGTTCCTGTACTGGCTTCTCGCTGGTATGAGCCGGAACTGCCTGTCATGGCCTCGTCGCTGTCTACGGGGAGAGAAACGAGTTTATGTTTAATGCTGGAACGTTGGACCATTGCTTTTGTTGAGGGCCATAGCAAAAGAACGTCTCAATAGAAACTGTTTTCGTATTAATGTAAATGGGAGATCAGTCGACTGGGTGCAAGAATAACTCTTGTAATAAATACTCTGGTACCTTTAAACAATTTGTTCAGGATTTCAATGTAAATGACTTTTGACATGATTTTCTTGACGAACATTCTGGTGCCACCGCACAGTGCCGCCTCTGCCGATTATTTGTCAGGTGCCATCGCAAAAACCTCTTGTTGAGTCAAGTTGTCGTAGCTGCATTATTTATTACGGACCGTTATAAATGGATAATTTAATCTCTTAATTTTAGACTATGGCTCGTTCTAGAAACAGTCCATAATAAAGGACGATACCAACGTTTAAAAATAATACCAAATAAAACAAAAATCAAGGCCAGAGCTAATTACAATTAATAACTTTTTTAATTAGTGAACTTCAATTAAATAATAACAGCAAAAGAAATATGATTAAAATTATAAACTTTCATATTTGCTGGTACCGGTACTGTGTGTAAAAATACAACGAGCACAAAATGGTACAACGAGGAAATAGAAAATCTACACACAACAAATTATTAAATAATGACACATTGCATGACTCGTGATCAAAAGAAAATCTCTCCCCCTCTCTATCGGTCAGCCCTTTTTATAGGCATTTCCTACTAATGTCTAGAACCGTCTATTGCATTGTTTTGCTTTCCCGTTTTATCCAGATCCTTCTATAAGGTTCTGAATAACTAAGCTTTTTGTAAACAAGGGAACGTTTTTTGTTAGCCACACTTCAAAGGCGGTCACGAGAGTTCACGAGGGGTCATGCACGTGGAAGGCGGGCTATGCGTGTAACAAAACACATCATCCCTCGTAACATAAGACTCTACCAACATTCAAGTTAAGTCTATGAGGAGGTCTACATACTCACATTGTTATATAGCTTTCGTCATCTTAGCACGCGAAGCACGAACAACAACAACACCATGAGGAGGTCATTGGATAGTTTGCTCTGCTAGGCATCTGTCTGTCTTGCTGGATAGAATAGCATTTCAATTCAAAATGATTTCGTCTAAGGACATTTTTTAAAATTTCAAATGAATCATGGTTTTTGTTATGTAAAGATTTCTCGCTTGCAATGCCTTCATCTCTTGATTGTATGAGCTCAGTAAAGAAAGCATCAACAATACATCCATTTCAGGTCAGAGTGGATGAATTTTGAAGGTGTCTTCCTCTAATCCAGGCACTTGTAGTTTTCTATTCCAAAGTTTTGGAAAGTTAATTGGAAAACTTGTTGCTTTGATGGGACATTGTGTTCATTTGCACGAGTGATTGAGTCTCAGTTTAGGATCTGAATATTTTTAGGACCTGAATATTGTTCAAACATTTAATATTCTTAATACATGAAGAACTATCTTATTTTTGCGGGTGCGTCTTATGTAAAATATTTTTTTACATAAATCGTCAAAACCCGCGTCTTATAAACGGGTGCGTCTCATATGCGCGAACATACGGTCTATGGTTCTGCTTCCATGGAAAACAACATGAAGAATATGTCCAAAATCGCTATCAAAATGAAAGACTGCACCTCCAAATAGCTTTTTAGAATGAACTTTTGTATCGTCAGCTAAGAGTTCTTTATACATTGTTTCAAATACATATACTCGATGTGATGGAACCATTGACATTTCATCCCAGATTATCACTTTTGGCCTTTTTCATTTCATTTGTCGTATTGTTTCAATGTCGAACATTACATGATAATGTTTTATTTATTCGAATAGGCAGCTTAAAACTGATTTGGAAAGTTCTGCCTCCGTCAAGCAAAGCTTGTGCTTCGCCTTTCAATGCACATGGCAAGACTAATTCATTTTTCTAAGCAAATGGTGCATAACTGTGTTTGAAAGTGAGGTTTTAACACTTCCACAAGATTGATCAATAAAAAGTAGACGCTTAGGTAAGTTGGGATTTTCAATTGCTTCCCTGGTTATGTCAAAAGGCGTTCTTTGCTCTAATTTAAACTTTGAAACTTTTCTAAAATGTTTTTTTTCCCCGGCCATAGCATCGTAATATTTTCCAGAATTGCTCGTCATAGTTGCCGTCTAGAAGTTATAAGCCAAACTCTTCCAAAGACTTTGCATGTGTTAGAAAGACAGAAATAATTTCTTGAAATTTCAAGTACATAGCTTTCTTTTTTCCACATTGGAAAGCGTCTCTTATAGTCTTCCATAAGATTGTCCTTGTGTCTGTAGAATAACGCTTGTGCATCCAACAGCTAACACATGATACAAAAATTGCAAGCAACTGCCTACGTCGTACTGGCATTTGATGATCTGCAGCTTATGATACGCAATGATCCAATTTTAAATCGTCACCAGTAAATCTCATTGCAGTGCGTACTTCTTCTTCTTCTATATATTAAGGGCCCACGATCAATTTATTGATCATTATGGCTCCTATGAATGTAGATGGGAATTGCAATGTTTCTTTGCCTGGTGTTGATGAGGATATTTTACTGGTTGCAAGAGTAACTGAGTGAGGGCATCATGCACTGGGGGTTGGAAGGCCTGAGGCAATAGACGCAAATGATTAAAGTTTTGTTGCCTCAACTGATCCTGTTGAAAGCTTGTTCCAGTCCCTGATTGTCTTTGGCAGAAATGAGATGTTCTTATACTGGCTTCTTGCTGGTATGAGCCGGAACTGCCTGTCAATGCCTCGTCGCTCTCTATGGGGGGAGAGTGACGTATTCTTTCTGTCCCCAAGACTTGCAAAAAAACATACGGTGAAAGATCTTTTTCTTACTGTACCCCCAAACAATGGAATTCTCTTCCACTACACATCCGCAATATATCAACCATCACAGCCTTCAAAACTGCACTCAAAACACATCTCTTTAAACTCTACTACTCCGACTGATTCCCCACATCTGACCGCTAAACGATGCTGCTGGCCGCCGTCCATGGCTTGTCATGTAAAAGTTCTGGGGTGGATGGTGTGAATATGCATTTGTTTTTGTTTTGTCTCTATACAGCTGTTCTTTATTATATACATGTATTTTATTTTATTGTCACAATTATGTCTCTTTTTCTAATATTTTTATGTACAGCGCGGTGAGCCCAGCCCTAGGCTGGGGTACCGCGCTATATAAGACAACTAATAATAATAATAATAATAATGCCAGAACAGTGGACTAGCCCATTATTTATCTCGTAAATCATGGAGAGCCTGGATAGTCGTGGTCGTTCCTCCAATAGTGACCAGCCCAGTGTTTCCAGCATGCTGCCAACATTACAGGTATTCCTGTAGCGGTTCAGGATAAAGCGTGCTGCCCGTCGCTGTACTGAAAGTGCATTGTCTAAAAGCGGCCGGACAAAGGCTTTATAGGCTCTTTCTTTCACACTGGAGTTGCTGATCTTTAGATTACCTTAAGAACCACAGAGTCTTGTTTGCCTGGTTGCACACATTATTAATATGCTCGTCCCAACGGACCTCTCTTTGAATGGTAACACCCAGGTACCTTACGGAGGAAACTGACTCAAGTAAATGGTCATGCTACTCTTCTATCACCGAGAAAGAGAATTCGGAGGAACAAATGTTTGTCTATCCGTGGGACTAATCGTCAGTTCACACGATCAAATTTCACGTCAAATTGAACGCACTATTTTGTGCGTGGTTTTTTTTGGGGGGCAATTTGATCAAATAGTAATTTGAAAGATGTGACAAGGCTTCATACACGAATTGCATCAAATGCTTGAAGGAAAATTTGATCGTGTGACCCGCCCCCAATGATAAACATTCTGAACATTGCAGGTTCGAGTCTTCTGAGATTTGGTTTCCATTTGATTTTGTTGTTATCCCAAGTCACGTATTATGGAATTTTAATATGTAAATATTTTCGGGGGTGAGTGTTTCCCCAATTAAGTTTAAGCAAAGACAGTAGTTTCCCTTGCCTGATATAAAACATATGGTATGCTTGATCCCAAGGTGGAAATTTAATCTCTCCAAATGATCAGTTAAGTGGTGCATTTTGTATTACCTCACCTTCCAGCAGGCTTCATGAGCACTTACACATCGATTACCGAAATAACTTTTTTTTTGGTTCTATTTGATGGCAGATTAGAACAGTAACGAATTAAAAAAGTTACACAGTCATGAACCTTGTATGCGTATATGAAAAGTTATTTAGCGCTTTGAATTTTGTTACAAATCTCTACTTTAATGCGGGTTGTATTTCAGAGACAGGTTTGAGTTGTATAGAAACCCCTCTCTGTTTTATTAAATTCAAATCAATAGTTACCCAAATTACCATCATCTCGGCGTTCGGTAATGTGGGTAACTATTGATTTGGATTTAATGGACCACTTGGGCCGTGTATGATACAGTATTTTTGGAAATATCCGCTTTTCTAGGACTGCACCGTCTGCTCTGTTGTAAACGTCAGCAATTTCTCTAATGTTGGCTGATAAGATTGGTTCTGCAGTGTTGTACTACTTGTACACTATTTGCTAATGCTATATTCAATTGGCGTACGGTTTTCCCCGATTTTGTTTTAGAATTTCACCTTGTTCATTAATCAGAGCACATCCCATCCACAAACGTCACCAATACAAACTACATAGAAACGGCTGCACAAATAACCTATACATCAAATATGCTCACTAAAAAATAGCTATACCGATGAAGGCCACATCGCCAGCGGTGTTATAATATAGATACCCTTTTATTGTGCCTGTTTAATGTATTGCAACCAAACGCTTCTTTTCAGCAGTGATTACAATAATAATTACAATGTTCAACGACGCAGTTCAGACTCCTTTTTAATACTACATGATGTTTCTAAGATTTTTGTTTGTTGACTAAGGTAAGGTGCACTATACACAGCAATGGTAATGACACATGCCGCATGTCGCATATATATATATACCAAAACCCTTGTAGTTCTAATGAGACCTCAATACATCAAGTGAAGTCGTGATGCACTATGATCATGACACAGCTATGTGTAAGGCCGGCATACCTGAGAAACACGTTGATCTACACAACAAGCGACCAGCATCTTGAATAAATTAAATCAGTGTCATCTCAGTAGAAGGCTTATTTTAAGAAGGTGGTAAGTACTGAAATATATCACATTAGGAAATGGCTTCAGCGGGCCGTCGAGCTTAAAGCTCTTTATGACCTCCCTGGCGCTCACCCACACCAGCCAGGCGCCGGGTTACCCCGACGCCAAACCGTGCGGATGCACACCAGAGACCTCCCCGGGCGTGGACCGTCCCCACCAGCAAACACTCGATCGGGTTTGCAGATGGAGACTCTCCCCGTCCGTATACGTCTGGTCGACCGAAGACGCTGCGTTTAAAGCGTCCGCAGTCCATTCTCATAGGGGCCGGTAAATTAACGTCCTAATATCTCCCCCCACCCGCCCGGGCAAGCATCGGACGCCCTCTAAGAGGGATTCTACAGTGGGTTTCCACTTTGCAACTAATTCGCGAAGTTGCTGAGACGAAACGGGTGCCTAGGAGCAGCTTTCTCAGGGCTGCGTATTTTCCATTGATACAAGTTGGCTTTTCTTGGTACACTTTACACAGTTCTTAAATACATTGACCTCCTGACATTCAATAAACTTTGTTTCCTTGTCATTGTTATACTGGGGAATTATTTTAACAAGAAGAATTGTATCTTGGAAGTCGGGAAAAAAGTCGGGGGGGGGGGGGGGCGCAGAGAGAGTGACACTATGAGTTTACCACCAACTATACCATTGCCCATGCCCTAATTGACAGAAAATTTTCGGTGGCGTTGAAATCATTGGTTGAAAAGTACTGTAGGCAGATGAAAGGTAATCATCCAAGGTACAAAATCTTCTGAGATCGCATTGTTTGAGAACGGAAGTGTATGACTAAGTAGGTCTATTAGCCTCGCACCATTACCTCATATTTACACATGAGCTTCAACCAAAAAAGGGGCGGGGGCGAGTAAAAAGAAATGTATGGAAACTATTGTCAAAAGAAAAACAATCCCATTTTAGATGAAAAATGAACATTTTAATTGATTTTTCAATTAGTTTCATAAACAATAATTTATTATTTAGAAATAGATCGTTTTAAATAGAAAATAACAACGTTGTATTTTTACAACGTTATAATCTAGGTGGAGGCTCTGTATTTTTTACAACTTATATTCTGTTGATGATCTCTTCGTTATGTCATGAAATAAATATATATCGTCTTTATGTGATGAAATAAATATTTAACATCTTTCTATCCTCTACAGGAGTCGATTAAAAGTATCAACTTTTTTTAAAAAATGCGCCGCTCTTCATAATAAATTAGTCTTTCTTTTTTTGTTTGTTGCTGTTCACGTATTTTGATACTTTAATTCATTGTATGTGTGTGTGTGCGTGTCTGTGCGTGTGCGCGCACGCGCGCAAAGTCTCATATTTAATAACATAGTATTAAACTAACCTTGCATCAAAAAATGTTCTATACTCTTAAAATCGTTCTAGCTTCGTATCAAACACTGGCATTGTGTTTTCAATTTACATTTTGATCATAAAATCAGCGCTTTAGAAAAGGTTAGCGTGTTAGCCATACACTCTATGGTTAACAAATGATATATAAAGATATAGTCATTAGCATACTTTTTTTTCGTAATCGACCCCATGAATGTTGAGCTTGTAATTTATTCTATTAATGTTAAGATATATCAAATGAAAATTTGAATAATTTATAATTTAATTTGTGCACACAAACAGTGCAAGTTTTAATTTGTATTAAAGAAAATTCAAACGCTCTTAATTTCGGTTTGCTAATTTTGCGCACATTTCGCTCAAGGAAAGATACACATTTTAAATATTTATTCTTTTAATTTGAAGTTCACAGTTGTTTTTTTCTCTTTTTGATATCAAAATAATAAACATTCTGTTCCACTTATTTATTTGCAGGCTTTTTAAAATTTAATTTTTAGGGATGATAATCCAGTAAGAAAAAAAGCTTTTGTTAAACAACATATCGTTATTTATGCAACTTCCATTTATTTGGTGAAATTTCTAGTTTAAGAATATAAAATCTTTTTTTAAATTATAATTTTTAAAAATCAATTTTATGACTTTGCCTTTTGAAAGCAATTGAAGGAGATAAAGAAGACTTTAAAGGCAGTTGTAGCAGTTTCACATTCCAAATAAACATTTCAATCAACTGAATATTTAGAAATGTATACTTAATATGCACACGATTTCCCTCAGATAAAATCACGTATTAAATATATGATGTGTTTTGTAGATATTTCTTGTCTTTTTAACATAATTTCGCCATTCTTACACAATTCACAATTGAAAGAGGTGACTAGTTTAAAAAAAAACCCTTTTAAATGTAATATATACTTTTCGCTGAAACAGTTTTGTCTTCGTGTTGACACTGGTAAAACGGGGAAATATTTATCAAAGGTAATTATTGTACCTAGGTTGATTTTTTTGTTCATGTTGAGTTCATCTTGCTAAATGATGTTAACAGGACGTTCAACTTGTAAAATTATGGTAACAGTACTTTTTGTGATGGGAACATTTTTTGAACTCTATTTTGTTTTTATTAAGCAGTTTACCCAAAAATATTTCAAATAAAAATTTAAAATCCAAATATCTAATTAGTAATGAATAAATATACATTATTTCTATACCATAAACAGGTCAAGCAGAACAATTGGTCGTTTGAATTTTCGAGACCCCTAACAATTCCCACCGCGGCTTTTAAAGTTGAACATTTAAAAAGTTTCCACATCACAAAGTTGAGACATTTAATTTACAAAATCAACAGCCACAAGGGTTGCTTGGCCCATGTGATGGCTCTGAGTTCAAGTGACACCTTCATTTTTAACTGGCATCTCGCCTAGTGCTCTCCTACCATGATGAAAACTAGATTCGGGTATGTGATAAAATGCATTCTTGCAATTTTGAAATTTATAAAATAATTATTTGGAGGTGCTCAGTGATCCATCCCCCCGACTCTGTCCCCTCTTTTACTTCGGCATGATCACTTTCTGCTTCCCCATTCACTCACATTTTCCCCAGTGCCAGCTCAAAGTACCGGCAGCTCGGGCAGTTGCCCCAGGGTGCCATGGGCATAGGGTGACATTAACGATCATTCCAATATGAAAATAGCATTGCTTGTGGGCACCATGGAAGAAAAGACAGTTTTAGTGCAAATGTTTCTATGCCATGCTACATAAATTGTATTTTGGTGCACAAAAACGGGTCGGTCAAAAGTCGCTGCTGACAAAGGCAGACGGTTCCTTTGTAAGTGCATCTTCTCTCTTTGCCACGGCGACCGTTTTTCGTGACAGCGACTTCGATTTGGCGGCGGCTGTAGGTTTGTCAGCGTATTGTAGACCTCTTTTTCAACGACTTTGGTTTTTTTGAGGCGGTGGCAAAACGCATGACTACAAATTTTCCAGTTACCTGAGTTTGGAGCTAAATTTTGATCTTGCAGTACAGTGCATATTCAACGGCCTAGAGTGAATAAACTCGTTGCGATCTCTCGATTTTCCAAATTTAGTTTTAAAATATTATAAATAATAGATTAAAGTATATTGATTGTAATCATGAATATTGTAATATATTCCTTATTGTAAGTAATTTATTTATTTCATTTGTATTAATAAATCAATTTGAAAGCTGGTATAGCAGTATCCTGCTGTTCTGTACCTCGATTTGACAGTGTATCGCTGTCATGTCAACGCGTGGGGGACAAGATCAAGACCAATACTGAGGCATTGGTAAATTATAAATATACTATTGTATTATGCTAAAGTTTACAATTTGTTCTTTAATTGTTAAAGCAATTGGGTGTCTTGGAACTTTTTAGGTGACATTTTAATTATCACTAATTAGATATTATATTTTTGTATGCGTAATAAATTATTGGTACACATGAATGGTGAAACGGTTAAACGTGTCTTAGTGCAGAACCCGACCAAATGCCAGGACGTATGGTTTCAGATATATACTGTTATATCAGCCGGTCAACATAAATAGACAATAGGGTGAACACACCATTCATGTCGGGGAGTGCTAGACGATGAGGAGGTCAGCGGTACAGAGTAGAAGATCAGCTGGGGGGGATCCATGATAGGGATAGACCCACCTAACTGTTCTTTGTGTTTATTAATTGTTCGCTGTGATAATTTATCACAGATTCTATGAGGATGACGGGATCTACTGCCGCGATAGCTCTGTCGTCTGCTATTCTTATCCTACCTTGTTGTGATAGTGGGACACAGGGTGAAGATATGCCCTAGTCCCCCCACACCTGTAACGTTGTATTACATTACTGTCTTGTTGTCTAAGGACCGTTTAAAAGCCTCCACATAATTAAAAGATTAATTTTTCATTACAGACTTGAGTATTTAGAGAACACAGTTCAAAACATAATTAAAGATAGATCGGTGGGAACATTACACTTGGAGGAAGGTTTTTTAAACGGCTGATAGGCAAAAGTCGTTAGAGCACGGGGTGCAGCACAAAAGGATGTAAAACAAACTTGGTACATAAAAACAGGGTCTTGCGACAATCAAACTGATAGGCAGACAGGTACGGCGATATCCGACAGCATACGTTGATATAGTTACAGATTTCACTACTGTGATGGAATTATCACTAGTATATGGGATTGTCACTACTTTATGGGGGTTGTTTCAGATGTCACTACCGTATGGGCTTGTCACTACTGTATGAGGTTGTCTCTACTTTATGGGTTGTCACTGCTATATGGGGTTGTTTCAGATGTCACTCATAATGTTATTAATTGCTCTCATTTACTTACACACAATTTAGTTATTAGAATAATTAATACGGTGGGGTAGAGAAAAGAAAACAAGAGAATACATTCTCCATGTTTCGGCAAAAACGTCCCCCCCACCCCCAAGTTTCACCTTTTGTGCGTCCAATGTGCGTGCATTTAAATACAAATGTTCTGCATCGGGTGCCCTTATAGTTTTCCCTGTGGGGCAGGCACACCCTCGCCGAGCGTATGAGACAGTTATGTATTTCTGGATCTGGTAAACATAAAACAATACGTGTGGACTTTCAGTAGCCCTACGAGACTGACATTTATGCCTGTAACAAATACGCATCGTA
Source organism: Omphiscola glabra (assembly GCA_964017045.1). NCBI lineage: Eukaryota > Metazoa > Mollusca > Gastropoda > Lymnaeidae > Omphiscola > Omphiscola glabra. Next base: position 3,194,226 of record OZ024796.1, read on the forward strand.
AACTCAGGGGCGTCATTTCAGGTTTTTAGATGAGGGGGAAGGGTGAAAAAAACTAAAGATTTGTCGGATTGTTAAGTTATTTATTACTTTAGGCGTCACAGTACAAAGCAATTTAAATAAAACCTGCAAATTCAGGGGTGGGGTGAGGGGCTAATGCCCTACCCTGCCCAATCCAAATGACGTCCCTGTGTTAAAATAGTTTTAAAAATAGATTGTTCCATAATCTGATCCCAATCTAAGGTATGTACTTCTTTAAAATTCTCTGACATAATTGCTTGAGAATTTTGTTTGTATCTAATTTTTTTTTTTTTAAGGATTTCCTTTCTTTTTAGTGTTGCTTGCCAAGAAAAATATACGGTTCACGTGAATAAGAATACGTTGTGGGGTAATGTAAAGGGTAATGTAAAGAGTAATGTAAAGGGTAATGTCAAAATTGGGCAAAGTGTGATTGAAAGGTCAGAGATGTGGTGCAAAAAAAAGTGAAAATCAAAGAGGAAAACGTCTCAGTGCAGACCTAGGCTTAGATGGATGGATGATGATGTTGAGAGGGATCTACAGCATCTGGAATTCTAAGCAGGGTAAAGAAAAGCATAATTTTTGTCTGAGTGGAAGGAAAGTGGTGAGGTATGTCATAGTCCTAAATGGGCTGTAGAGCTACAGGGATGGATGGATGGAATACCAGGAATAAACAACTACATGATAATTGGTAACAGTATCAGGAGGCTCAATATTGCACTACTCAATTCCTACAACCAGTGAAATTTAAAAAAAATACGATTTAATGAAACACGACATGCATTATATTTTTGTCAGGGTTTTATTGCAAGCAATATAATCTTCGTCTATTCTTCCATTCTGATAAATGTTAACACTTTCAAGTACAGCACGCTAAGTCTACCCTTTAAATAAGAATGAGAATTCCAACAACTCCTTCGACGTGGACCGTATACACAGCGAACAGCCAAAGTAGCCGAAGTAACCAATGTAGCCAAAGCAGCCGAAGTAGCCAAAGTAGCAGACGTATCACTGTGAGTACTTTAAGTAATACAAAGCTAAAGATTCCAATGAATACAGAAAATGACAGTCTTTTTGAAGGAGAAAGTCCAAACATGGAAAATGACAGTATAATTGAAGTCCATACTCTGAGATGTGCCTAGATGTCACTGATGACAGCTGCAAGCATTGAACAGTTCAAAGCTGCACCTCATTGAATTATCCAAAGTTGCACCACATTGTATCATCCACGTTGCACCACAATGGATCAACCAACATTGCACCAAATATGATCATTTGAAGTTGCCCCCCCCCCCATTGGATCGTCCAAAGAGTACCACATTGGATCATTCAAAGTACACCACAATGGATCGTCAAAAGTTCTCCACATTGGATCTTTCAAAGTGCACCAAATTGAATAGTTTATATTGCACCCCATTGGATCGTCCAAAGTGTATCACATTGAATCGTCCAAAGTGCACAACAATGGATCGTTCAAAGTGCACCACATTGGGTCGTCCAAAGTGCACCACATTGGATCGTCCAAAGTGCACCAAATGGGTTTGTCCCTTGTTTGCATCTGTTCTATAGTTTGTCCATTATCTATCCAAGACGTATTATTCATGAACAACTATTTCGACACCGTTATATATTTAGGAACTAGTTAGGTTTAATTTCGACTCTGAACGTTACTTTGGTGTAATCCCTTCTCAGGCGTTTCACCGCAAACATCTGATTAGAGACGCCACTCACTTCACTCCTCCAATGCGACACGTGACGTTGGCTGTACAACAGGTCTTAGAGTTGATCATCGTGCGTTGTTTTAATAGAAAGTTAATAACAAGTAGAGACACGATAATCTCTTGTAAAGAAAAATATTTGTTAGAAGAACCCGCCAAATATGATCGGAGTTGTATGTTTCAAGACAAACTTCCTCCCCCCCCCCCCCGACTTCCCCGACCCTTCTAAAATCCTGAATTCAACCAACAAACTCCCTCCCCCCACTTCCCCGACCCTTCTAAAATCCTGAATTCAACCAACAAACTCCCCCCCCCCCCCAAACCCCATGACAACACACTCTCCTCACGATACCTCCCCTCTTACTCCACCTCCTCCACCCAACCGTATCATGTTCATTTCAAATTAACCCAACTACATGAATGGACTTACCAGGATAAGACTTGACATAGTCTCACCTTGGACAGTTTGTTAATCCTTCTTTCTTCCGTGTTACGTCCGTCATGCATTCAATCAGCCCTACATAAATATAATGTGAGTGAAAGAGATAGAGAGAATGAAGGAGAGAAATAGAGGACATACGGGCAGACGGAAGACAGACGGATGGATGGAAAGACAGCCTGGCAGCGCTATAAGAAGAAAAGACTGACGCGTTTGATGCCATAAGCTGCATACACATAAGGGAGAATTTTGCCACATATCTAAACATATAACTCTGTCCTTCTCTTTTAAGTTTATAACGCATAATTTCTCTACAACAACATACAGCTTTAAGACAGCTTTAAGGTGTATTGGTTCATTCCAAATTCAGTCCTTTTTTAATTCCAATCCTAACATAATGTTTTTAAAAATGTAACTAAATTTCATATATTTTATTGGATACATTTGAGCTCCGCTTTAAGAGATCCCGTTTTAAAGCAAAATCGGTTATAACACGGGTTCTTAAACAGTGCAAATTCATTGGCACTAAAAATGATTTTTTTTCAAATTATGTAAATTAATATTTTTTTTAAAATTCTCTTACACCCCATTACAAAAAACCCACTAACACTGGTTCAACTTTGAAATCGCATAGCTCCCTAGCAACAAAAGATTATGAATTCTCATATTTCTCTAGTGTAGAAGGCTTCTGTCAATGAACTGTTTTAATGACAATTAATTAGTGATCATTTAGATTTGGCAATTTAGGTAATGTTTATAGAAAAATAATTTAATTTAGGTGCGTGAAAATGAAAATGGGTAGGGTAAGCGTTTAATATATAGCAGAAAAATGCTTCTTAAAACATTTAATGATGTTACAAACGTAAAAATCATGACATAGATACTTCGCGTTATAATATGGAATTGTGATGAGTTATTGCAAAATGGGGTAGAAATTATCGCACAGTGCCTACCATTATTATCTCGATAACATAGTGTGATATTTTCTAGTTTTATATTAATATCCTAATGTTCCATCCGCTTTTACACCGCAGATTTTGTTTCAATATTTCAGAAAAACAAAGGAAAATATTACACACCAAACGCACTTGCGATATCTTTACGAATCCCATTTAGCGCAGTTATCGCGAATTTAAGTTCTTGAAGTCAGTGTCATCATGTTTCCTTCATCTTCTCCTTGCAAAATATTGAAAACTCATTTTTGGAAGTTAGGGTTTGGGGGTATCTGAAAATGTTATAGAATTTTATGTTATTTCAACGGGTCTAAGTGCCAAGTTTCAGCTCGATAGGTTGACGGGAAGTGGGTCGATTGGTCGTCCAAAGATCAGTGTTTCTTTCAGAAATTTTCCCCCGAGGGGGCACTTTTGACGCTCGGGGGGGGGCAGTGCCAGTTTTTCAGTGGCCAGAGGCGTAGCTAAGGTGTGGCAGATGGGACATATGTCCCCGGGCGCCAGACTAGTGGGGCATCTAATGGGCTATAGTGTTAATGGATTAAAATAATAGGTTTCAGAGTTTAGCCAGGGGGGGGGGGGTGTAAAAATGAATCTTGTCCCCTGTCATCAAAGACTCACGTTAGTGACGTAGAAGTGGGGGGGGGGGGCGAACATTTGGTCTTCCCAGGTGTCATTTTTTCTTTAGATAGAGCGGCGGGATTTTCGGACATCTGCAGAGTTTCTATCGAGAAAGGTAGCGTTGCAAAAAAGTTAACCCACCTAGCGTGGCGCTAACACTAGGCACGCCGCTGTGCAGTGTATATATCAGCACCAAATTTGGCTGTCATGGCAAGTAATTTTTATCGGGAAGTAGGGCAGCAGAAAATGTGTGATTGTTTAACAATCAAAAGATGCATTTTGGAATATACATGATTCGAATGTTTTGATAAGACTTTCATTTGATCGGGGAGGCATTATGGCGACCAGTGCCAGACACAAACTAAATTCATTTTGGTTGTGGTGTGCCGAAGAAAATAATTTGACACAAGATTATATTCAACCCGTTAGTCACATTGATCGACGTCAAGGAAAAAAAAAAGGGGGGGGGGGTAGCAGAAATTGAGGAATCCGAAGAGTTTCAGCAAAAGTGGGGGCAGGGGTCACCTTAATTTAAAAATAATAAATTCAAAATGCAGTGATGCATTGTGGTGCACATTTTTCTTCTTCTTTTTCTGTCTATTAAGTGCCCACGATCAATTTATTGATCATTATGGCTCCTATGAATGTAGATGGGATTTGCAATGGTTCTGTGCCTGGTGTTAATGCGGATATTTCACTGGTAACAAGAGTTACCTAGTGAGGGTATCATGCACTGTATTCAACGTATCTTTAAGACAATGTGTGAAGGAGCATTTCAAACTTTCATATATTTACTGTTAGATGTCTCATAGAAAATGCTAAGAATACATCAACATACACCAACTATATGTGGACTATAAATCATGTTATGATAGCATAGACAGGAAATACATGAACGATGCTGTGCTGGAACTTGGAGTCTTTAACAAACTTACCCAACTCATACATATGACGATGGATAACTACAAAAGTAGAATCAAAGTACAGAGGGAGTACTTGAGGGAGTTCCCAATCAATCTGGGCCTCAGACAAGGAAATCCGTGTATCATTTTCAACATCACTTTAGAAAAAAGCATTAGAAACATACGTGTGAGCACCTGAGAGGTGGTACATAACAACCATAAGGAACTTTATAAAGCCAGCCACTGCAATACCTGGCCTACACAGACGATATAGCGCTACTTGGTAGAAACAGAATTGATGATATCATTAAAACTTTCAGGGAACTTGAAGATGTGACGGTCAAAGCTGGTCTTGATGTAAATAAAGCGACGGCAATATTTATGATAATGTCAGGAAATACGCACTGATTACTTCATCAATATGAACATCTATGCCTTTGAGAGGGTAGCTACTTTCAAATATCTAGGGGTGACTATAAATAAGCAAGAGGAAATAAAATCGGATGTACAAGAAAGAATAACAGCATGAAACCGTTCTTATTTCAATTTACAAAAGCTACTTCAAAGCAAAAATCTCGATAAGGGAACACCACTGTCACAAGACCAGTAGTGAGACTTGGTTCCTACCAGAAAAGCAGAGAACCTGCTAAATAAATGACCCGATGATAGACAATTTTGTTTTGGGAATCCGTACAAACTAAGAGCTATATCAATTGTACAAATACCCATTTATTGTCCCAACAATATAAAAAAAATGGCAGACTGTCATAGGCAGGACACATTGAAAGGATGCCGGATTCTGGAGCAACAAAAACTATCTACAGGCAGAAACTCAGGGGCAGACGGCTCACCGGTCGACCAAGACTGAGATGGATTGACGATGTAGAGAAGGGCTTACAAAGGTTGGGGTTCGCACATGGAGGTTTAAAGCGATGGATCGATCCCAATGGAAGAATGGGGTGGAGCAGGCCAGGGCCCTAAATGGGATGAAGCGCCACTGATGTAAACATTTCAGACATTTGGGTGGGAAGCGCTAGAAATAACGATAATAACAGGACATCACTAATTCTTCCACCAGCACAATATTAAATAAATTCAGTCCAATTGGGATCCATTAGGGTATGTTTTTTATCGAGAGATACTCCTTAGCTTAGACTCGCCCCTTAAAACTTTATAGGCCCCGGAAATTCTTTGATAAATTCAAAATGCAAGAATGCATTTTTTTTTGAAATACCGTAGTTAAATTTAGTTTCGCATCATTAAACACTTAACTGCAGAGCGACGGGAGAGATGCTAGTTAAGATTTTATGTGTCATTTGACATAAGAACCATCGTACAAGCGACGTCTCTGCTTGACTAAGTGTGGTATGCAAACATTTTTTTTTAATTGAAAAGTAATGTATTTTTAAAGTTATTATTTTAAAATATTTTTGGGATCAACTACATAAAAATAATGAATTTACTATAAAATATTTGTAAAATTAAGAAAAAATACTTCCTTCCAAAAAAGGTATCCATCCCAAAAAAGAAATGTTAAAATAGTTTTACATTTTGAACAAAAAAGAAAAACCAAAAACATACATTTATTTCAAAATATTTCCAAGTTTCACCAACATCAAAAAGAAAAAAAAGCTTTTCTGTACAAAATGCTAAAGAATATAATAATCTTTATGGGTTTTCAAAATTGGTATTTATTTATAAATCATATGTAACCGATATAATTCTTTAGAAGTCAAGAATTGTTTACAAAAGACTCATATATTTATTAATGTGTGATTTTTTTTCGTATAAATTATTAAAGTTTCAATTCTCAATATTCAGTTGATTTAAATGTTAATTAAGAAATTTAGACTACTATAATTTGCTTCAGATCATTACAACTTGCCTCTTTGATATTATACTTGAAAACAATTTTTTTACCAATTCCATATAATTTTTTTAACTACTACCAAAAATGGCATTTACAAGATAATCGAAATACTCATTTTTTTTTTATTCGTTGTTTAAATATATATTATATTCTTTCTACTGGATTATCATCTTAAAATAATTTTTTTTAATAGTTCAAACAGCTGGGGAAGATTGTTTATTATTATTATATTACCAGAGAAAAGTCATTGGGGATTTCATAAATAAAGACTTTTTAAAAAAAAAAATATTTTACTCTGTTCCTGAAACTGTGTTAAAAAATTAGAAACATTCGATTTAATAATTATGATGAAATGTCCACTATTTGTATGTAACCGGTAAATTCCTAATTTTTTGTTTTAAAATTATTATTATTTTTTAATTTTTATTTTATCTATGTCAGCATACATCTATGGAATCTACTACCTTAAAATAATTGCTAAAAATGATTTTTTAAAGCATGATGCTATTATACAATATAATTTAAAAACAGATTGCACATGTTTATTTCTTAGCAAGAACTATATTTAAAAAGTCTTTCAACTTTTGCAGCTGCAAAATGTAATTAAATAAAAGATACCGATATTTGCGAATCAGAAAAAGTAAGATTTAGCTTATGATCAGGAGCGGCCAATTTTCAAAACAATACCATATTTATAATCGATTTATGCGAGCCTGTAACAAGATTAACCTGAACGCTATGGATCATCAATATATATCGAACAAAGCGATATTTTATTTGTTCTAATAATTGTAATCGATTAAAGGCACACATTTCAATAACTTTTAAAAATTTTATAAAAATTAAATTTAGAGTAGTTTTTTTTAAATTATTATTTTTTCTTACACATTTTCCCCCCGGGGGGGGGGCACTTGACTTGCTCCGGGGTATTGCCCCCCCCCCGAGGTATGCCTGAAAGAAACACTGCCAAAGATTTTGCCACAAAGCAAGAAATACACGGAATGAAACACAAAGTTAATATAAATTATTTTTTTGTTGTTGTTCGTCCGTCAAATCGACTAGGAGGATCCAGTCATTCGGTTAGGGGGGTGGGTTACGGTTGGTTCGTAATTATTTAACTAAATAAACACTAAAAAATGTTGTTTTTCTCAACAATTCTTTCTATTCATTTCCTCTTATTTAATTTTATATAAATATCTTAATGTCCCACACCCGTTTACATCGCAGATTTATTTCACCAATTATTTCAGAAAAACAAAAGAAAATATAACGCACCAAATGTCTTGCGATATATAAAGGGTCTCATTTAACGCACTTATTGGGTATTTTATTTCGTGAAAACAATGTCGTCATATTTCCTATATCTTCTCGTTTAAAAATAGGAACAAACTGATTTGTGGGGTTTGTGAGGTTGGGCTGAAGATATTGTCACCGGCAAAGAGCCTATTTGTCAAGTTTTGATCCGTAAATACGTGAAGTGGGTCAATTAACAATCCATATTTTTACCAGCCACGAGAAAAAGCGAATTCAATTTAAAGGATTTAAAATACATTTAATTTAAAAAGACGCGTTCGACAACTGTGTAGATGTGAGTTGAAAATAATGCCAAACCTTTTTAGCCTAATATTTACTAAGACTTTTGTACAAAATTCTGCTGTGATATTTATTGTTGTTAACTCTCTAAAAGAAAAGAAGCACTGCACAGTATGGCCCTATCCTGTAATTACAACCGTTGACTGTCTGAAACGAAGGACACAATGCACAGTATGGCCATATACTGTTATTGCCACTGTTGACCCGTTTGAAAAAAAGTTTTCCCTGCACTTTAAGCTCATATACTGTTATTGCCACTGCTGACGCGTTTAAGTGGTATCACTGCAGTTTAAGCCCATATGCTGTTATTGCAGTTTTTAATTCATTTGGTGATAAGATATCATAAATTGTTTTTTGACACAAGGCCAAGAATAGCAAACATTTTAGCTTCTAATCAATAAATTATTGTCTCTAGATATGGTGGAGATTTTTAAAATTTTTGTTTTCCTGCAGGGCATTCTTAAAATGATGAAATTAAAAATAAGGACTATCAAAATAAGAGAAAATATTCCCCCACAATATTAAATGATTTAAATAAATCATTAGAAAAGATGCAAGTTTTATAAGAGTGCTTCTATAGATATATTTGAATTAAATGAAACAAAATGTAACTAATACGTTTTAAATGGAAAGAAGGAAATTATTTAAAAATCATGTTTGTTTTTATTTTTCCAGCAATTTTGTAATTGCATTTCTCTTTTTTTACTTAAAAAAACACAACAAAACAACAAACAACATTTCCTATCGTTCATGAAGTTGCATTCCTTTCATCACGCCTTGATTGAATTAAATTACAATTATATTTTACAACTTTTAGTGTCTAGAGAAAGACTCATTTGTATTTGTATTGTCAAATGCTTCACTCAAAAATATCAATATAAAATCGGTCCGTTCGATTTTAGAACTAAAAAAGATGTATTAATAGCACTGTGAAATTAAAATTGTATGGCGAATGACTTACTTTTAGGGGAGCACTGTACTCTTATTGCACGACGACGTACAGGTAACTAGTGAACAGATATCGAAAAACAGGCGATCTGCGCCAGTCGATTATTGTTGCTCAGTGGCACAAGCTTGTCACTCACTGCACCGCGGGCAGACTGTAGTTGAAAGGTTCATAATGAATTCATTGTAAAGCCAAAATGTCTCACAAAACCAGACCATGAACGAATTTGAACTCTAACTCATCGTGAATTCAAGTCCAGAAAGTCTGTGGAGACGATTGGGCTTGAACTGAATGGGACGTTCGCCTATTCGTCATGTTCGGAGGTGTGTCTATAATGTGTACACAAAATTGACACGTTTGGAGATACTTAACATATGAAGACAACGCGAACATACAGTTAGCATTGTATTTGTTGGTCAAGAATCCTATGCTGATAAATGATTTACAATTCTGGAGTTTATTTCAACGCAAGTTACTGCTATGCATTTATATTTTTGGGGATACATAGTTAAAATCTGCTATTTAGCAATATCATGTTAACTCACAGTAATAAATATATACAAACAACCGGTTAATATTAGATCAATTTAATTTATGTCTGTAAATAGTTTATTATATTAGGTTACCAACTGCTTGGGGGGTTGGGGGCTACGAATCACCTAAGCTCTTCCACTAAGTGTATTGTTTATTTTTATTGGAATAATGTGCTGGGAAAGTTGTTTACGGCTTAATTTAATGCTGCCATTTATTGCTGCATTTTGTATAAAAATTTAGTAATTTAACCAAAATTGAAATTTTTTGTGTCTATAAGTATTGCCTTGGTCTCATGGTATGATTTTGCCTAAGAACTGCCTTTGTCTCATGGTATGATTGTGCCTAAATACTGCCTTGGTCTTATGATATGATTGTGCCTAAATACTGCATTGGTCTCATGGTATGATTGTGCCTAAATACTGCAATGGTCTCATGGTATGATTGTGGCTAAATACTGCCTTGGTCTCATGGTATGATTGTGCCTAAATAGTGCATTGGTCTCATGGTATGATTGTGCCTAAATACTGCCTGGTCTCATGGTATGATTGTGCCTAAATACTGCCTTGGTCTCATGGTATGATTGTGCCTAAATACTGTTTTGGTCTCATGGTATGATTGTGCCTAAATACTGCATTGGTCTCATGGTATGATTGTCCCAATATACTGCCTTAGTCTCATGGTATGATTGTGCATAAGAAATGCCGTATTCCCATGGTATGATTGTGCCTAAGAACTGCCTTTGTCTCACGGTATGATTGTGCCTAAGTATTGTCAGGGTCTCATGGTATGATTGCCTTGGTCGCATTGTATGATTGCCTTGGTTTAAAGGTATTATTGCCTTGGTGTTATGGTATGATTACTGTGGTCTCATGGTATGATTACCTTGGTCTTATGGTATGATTGTCTTGGTCTCATGGCATGACTGCCTTGTTCTCATGGCATGAATGCCTTGGTCTCATGGTGTGATTGCCGTGGTCTCATTGTATGATTGCCTTGGTCTAATGGTATGATTGCCTTGTTCTCATGATATGATTGCTTTTATCGGAGGATTCCCCTAAAACGTTGTCTTTATAATTTTTTTTATTAAAATGTAATGCTAATAAGCTCTAAATTGAGTTAAGTGTATAACTGCGTATCCGGAAATTTGATCGAAAGAAATTTGGTCGACGGAAAATTGATCGACGGAAATTTGATCGAACGTAAATTTGGTCGAATCGTTTTTTTTTATTTATACGTTAAAATTTTGCGTCACATGCCTGTTTGAACGCATTATTTTGTTTTACTATATAGTATAGTGCGTTCAAAAAGTATTTTGACGAAAATTTTAACGTCTCGGCTGAAAAAAAGATTCGACCAAATTTCCGTTCGATCAAATTACCGTCCATCAATTTTCCGTCGACGAAATTTCTTTCGATCAAATTTCCGGTAACCGTATAACTGAGTTCAGCTTCATTCAAAATGATCAGGTGATGTACTGGGAATAAAAAGTTTATGAGGTAAGTTTTCTTTAGAATAACATAATCCACAGCTAAGTTCTATTTAAAATAATTAGGTTCTTAGCTCAGACTTTTTTTTTTTTTTTGGATTAAGAGGTTTTTAAGAACAGTTGTATTTAGAATAAATAAAGAGTTAACCTAAATGAGCTCCACCCCACACACCTAACCCCCCTCCCCTTTTGTTCCATTTCTTCTCCCCCCTGATTGAATTGACACAAAAATTAAACAATACTTTATTATATAAACCCTATCACATTTTGACCCACCTTGTATAAATCTATTAAAAAAAAATAAACTGTATTGTTAAAAAAAAAAATTTGTATTTCTTTATATCTAAAGAATATTGCGCTACCAATAAGTTATTTTACATTTTTTTTTATTTTAAACTATATTTAAAACTTCACCAAAAACATTCTTTTAGCACGTCTTTTAAACTATTTAAAGCGAGCATAAAATTAAGGTTAATAAAAAAACGTGATCATCAAAAAAATAAAAAATAAATACAAGAAAATTAGTTTATATTTGAACACTTTGACAGAGCGCAAAACGAACCCTTTGAAAATATCTTCTTAATCATTTGCTCTCAATTTTCTTTAAATTAAAGCTTGCACGGAAAGGGAATTTTTACCCAACTTTCCAGGAACCCCTCTAATGTCAGGAGGTTTTCCAGGAACCACTCTAATGTCAGTAGGTTTTCCAGGAACCACTCTAATTTCAGAAGGTTTTCCAGGAACTACTCTAATGTCAGGAGGTTATAGCCAAATTTGGTTTCGATCCATGTGTTGTTTTGACGTTTTAAATTAATAATGTTAAATAAATACTAACAGAGTCACACTGCCTTTAGCTAGTATATAAATAGGTAGACCACAATTAATACGACATTGTACTCATGACATTGTCAACATTTCACCACGTTATGATTGTAAGAAGATAAAATTTTCACTAAAAGAATCTTAGAAAGAGCTAAAATAAGGAGGAATCTTAGAAAGAGCTTAAGTAAGGAGGAATCTTAGAAAGAGCGTAAATGGGGAGTATTATTAGATTTAGCTAAATAGGTATTTAACTTAGAAAGAGGGGAATCTTAGAAGGAGCTAAAATATTGGGAAATCTTAAAAAGAGCAAAATAGAAAGGGATCTTAGAAAGGGCTAAATGAGAGGAGCCCTAGAAGGGGCTAAAATAAGGGGGAATCCTAGAAGGAGCTAAAATGGGGAGGGGATAATTCTGGCCTCGCTCGGACATCGCCTTGCGCCTTTCGCAACCGTCATAATCTAACTCTAATTCATGCCGCCCTTCCTGGCTCTCACCACCGTCACACGCTAGCCCGAAATCAATCACCGCTTTTAAACGGTTTAAGGAAAAACTTTTTAAAATTACTTTTTGTTGTAAATCATTTTAAATCCCAAATCAAATAACCATTGTTACATTTAAACTTATGTTATGCCTTCTAATGCTTCACAAATGATTCAATTTCATCTACAGTTTACCTGGCTCATTAAACAATAATTTGCACATTTATCCCTGTGTTACCTCCCTGTCAAAATTTGATTTATTTTATTGATTCCTTGCGTCAGACTTTTTTACACTTTCATGTGCCGTAATAATACTGAATTGAAAACCAACACTTTTCTTTTAGTAATGGAAATTTAATCTTTAAATATATAAACAGGCTGTACATTTGATTAAACACTTGTATAGCCCAGCTCACTATAAGACAGACTAATAAACAACTCTCTCTCCTCTTATATATATATATATATTACGCTTCTGGTATGGCTCGTGGGTGGCTTCCTAATTTACTGCTTCCATTTCCGGCTCCTTGCTAATCAGCGAATCTGGGATTGAAAACATATTAAAAATAATTCTATATGTTTGAAAGAAAGCAAGGGGTCAATTATTATGAGTTGAATAGCGCGCAACATATAATTCCCGATAATTACGCTAAATGTTATATTTTTTATAAAACGCAACTGCGTTTGGCGCGTAATATTATCTTTTTCAGAAAATTAAATCGTCTCAATTTAATAAAAAGTGTGCAGTGACGGATCATGGGAAGGTTGTAACAGTTGTTTGTGGGGTTTGTCTCAGAATCAAATTCAGAGACTCCAGAGGGTGCAAAATTCTGCAGCACGCATTGTGTCGCGGAAAAAGAGATCAGACCACATTACACCAGTTCTACGAGATCTCCATTGGGTTCCTATTAGTAAGTGCATAGACCACAAGATTATGTCCTTAGCGTATAGCTGCTTAGAAGGCTCTGCACCAGAATATCTGAAATATCTGCTTCATAAACATGTAACCTTAAAGAACTTGCGGTCCTCAACTCCTTATTGAAAATTCCAAGTGTGGATGAACACAGAAAAAAGTCGTACGAAGTGCGCTCTTTTGGAGCGGTAGCGCCAAAGTTATGGAATATTTTACCTCCATCTTTGAGGATTACTGACAAGGACAGAAAATGATTTAGGAAAAATTTAAAGACTTATTTGTTTAATAGATTTGATAACACCTGAGCGCAATGAGCATGCTAAAATAGCATGGATACCAGCGCTATAGAAGTATCCAATCAATCAATCAAAAAGGTTGGGAGAGGAGGGGGGGTTAGCTGGAGTTCAAGTAACTTTAGTAGATGGGAAGTTCACTCATTGTTGTCGCCAATGTTTGGTGGGCTATATCTGGTATATATATTACGCTTCTAGTGTGGCTCGTGGACTGCTTCCTTATCAGCAAATTTGGAATTGAGAGTATATTAAAAGTTAAATAATTCTAAATGTTTGAAAGAAAGTATGGTTCAATAATGATTTCATTAGCGCGCAAATATAATTCCCGATAACTACGCTAAATGATTTCTTTTTTTTATATAACGCAACTGCGTTTGGCGCGTAATATTTGCTTTTCGGAAAATGAAATCTGCTCAATTTAAGTATAGTTTAAAAGTGGGACATCAGAATATTTAATATGGTTCATGGGCGTGAAATAAAAAGTGTGCAGTGACGTACAATGGGGGAAGGGGTGTTGCAAACATTTGGATTCTGAAATGTGCGTTAGTTGAGTCAATATTTGTCAAGTAACTTTAGTAGATGGGAAGTTCACGCACTGCAGTCACCAGTGTTTGGCCGGCTATATCTACCAGATGGGAAGTTCACGCATTGCTGTCACCAATGTTTGGCGAGCTATATCTAGTTGCTATAAAGTTCACTCTACGACTGCTGACCAATACGCACGTGTGCCGAATGAAAGATTAGATAACTTGTCATGAAGACCATGAAAATAAGTCACAAAACCAGTGGTTGAAAATGGCGTTCTGGTTCTGGTTCTGGTTCGGTACGTTTCTGCATCCATATACTGGCATATGTGCAACGGTTGGGGAAGCGATGTTGCCAATCTAACGGCCCCTAGCAGATGCCAGGGCGGCCTTGAAGCTTTCGATCGTTGTCGAGTTCTTACACTCTCAAAAGCACACCGCGCACAATGAAACATAATATCCGGTGCGATCCTCAACCCCCACCGTCCTTAATGTTTAGCTTTTGAAAAGAATTTAAGGTAACTTTTAAAAAAGTAAAATAATTAAAATGAAGAATTTTTAAAAATGAGAAAATAGAATTACCGCAAAAATCAAGTAACATTATGACCTGGCAAAAATCATTTGATGATTTTTTTAAAAAATACATATGAATCACTGAGTGATTTCTTTTGAAAATAGGGCCAAAAGAGGGCTCTTATGGAATCCTAGTATGAAATACTTTGAATATATCAGAATCGTTAAAACAGATGTATGATATTTTCCCATGGTTCTAAGCTGTTTCTGGTTTATGATGGAAAAAGCGATATTCTTTTATGTAAAGAAAATCTTAGACCCCTAACAACTACAATAAAAATAATAATAATAAAAATTCGTTTTATATATGTTTTGGAAAATATAAAAAAAATAAAATGAATAAATAAAAGTAATTATTCGTTTTAAAGAAGATATTTTCACGCCTTTGAAATGATTGTGTTTTTTAGTTATTGTTATGGATATAAAAATAAACCCAATGACCCTATTCTAGTTCTTTATATGTATTAAACGTTTTTATTACTTTATAAAGCTTAAAAAAGTAAATTTTTGGAATGAAAAATTAATAAAAGTTATTAAATGTTTGTTACGTACTATTATTAAATTATCAATATGGAGAATTTAATCTCTTATTTAAGTAAATGGCTCGTTCTAAAACTGTAAACAACAAAAGACGATGCCAAATTATAAATACATTAACAAAGAATACGATACACAAACCAGGGCTAACTACAATTAATACGTTTTAATATGTTAATTATAATAAATTACAAAACCAAAAGAAATGCAATTAAAACTATTGATTTACAATATATTCGTTGGCTGGTACCAGTACGATGTTAACAAAATACAAAGTGCAAAAGTGGTACAATGATGAAAAGAAATTCTACACACACACAGTAAAAAAAGCTCGATCTCGTAGCACAAATACACGATAGAATCTCGTGATAAATGATCTGCCTCTCTCTCATTCAATCTATCGGCCTTTTATAGTCGTTGTCTACTGATGTGTCTAGAACCGCCTTATGCATTGTACTCGCTTCTAGCTTTTTCTCCAAGTTTCTAACATGTTCGAAAACGAACATACTTTATATTTGTCAACTGTAGCCAACGTCAAAGGGAGACTATTTTTTAACTACACCCACCCTAATAATAGCGCAGTACTTTCTAATTTGGGTCAAACAAATTTCACAGCACATGGAAAGAATGAAGAAAACAAGTCGCCTACATAGCAATGTTAAAAGTACAAAGCTAAGATGCGTTGTGTTGTATTAACAATGAGTGCATCACATTAATTCATTTTACTTTGAAAAAGAGGAACAATCTTAAAGCATTTGATTTGCAAATTTAAATTTTGCTCTTGTTAAATGAATCTAATTTTGATTTATTTGAGTTCAATCGAAAATTTTAAATCAATGTTATTTGAAGTCATTTATATAAAATTAATTTTATTTTTATTTCTCTATATTGAAAACGCACTAAAATAACGGCACATTTTAGGAATTTCCCGATGTGACTATGCCATAAAAAAAATGTGTAGATCATAATTTTATAGATATAAAAAGGATAACATAACTAATTTCAAATTCGTATCAAATGCTTAAATTTGTTTATAAAGTGTTTATTTTAATATTTTTTTTTGTAATTTATATTAATAATACTTTAACATGTATTAAAATAAAAGCGGGTATATTTTACTGTTAGTAAATTTAAATTAATTTAATTTCCTTAAAATAATAGAAAATCCTTATCATTTTTTTAAAGATTATGAGCGTGTTAAATTTATAAGTCAAAAAAAACTTTATATGGATACAGAAGCCTATTCTTATATACTAGAATATATGACCCGATGTTACCGGGATAATAAATGTAGTTTTTTTACGATAATTTCTACCTGCTATTGCAAAAACTCAAAACAATTCCTAACTTTAAAATGAAGTATCGATGTAATGATATTTCGTTTTTAACATCATTAAATTTTGAGAAGTATTTATCCCCTATAGATTATACACCTACCCTACTCCCTTTCACGTCCCTAAATTGCTCCCCCCCCTCTATACATGACCTTAAATTACCCAATCTAAATTATCAATAATTATATCAATGTTGTCACTGAAGAAGTTAATCGAGGTACTATTTCTGCGCTAGAGAAATACTTTAGATTTACCAATTTTCGTGCCTTTAAACTACAACTTTTTTTTCTCTCTCAAAATTGTGAAAACATAGTCATACATTTACAACAAAAAGCCTTTATATGATATAAATATATTTTTAATTAAAAGAATTTGATATCTTTATTAAACATTAAAAAAAAAATTTGACTTGTTTTTTAATTATACATTATTTCAAAAATCGGGAAACAAAGAATTCTTTTATTTGAAGAAGAATCTCGAGGTATATAACAACTTTGAGTGTCTTTTTATTTTTTGAATTGTTAATCTCAGAAAAACACACAGCCACTTTTCTTTTCGCAAAGTAAACTAAATATATATTTTCATTTTTTAAAAACTAAATATTAACCTATCTCCATTTTTCAAAATTAAACTTTCCAGTGTGTAAGAATATTGGATTTGATATTCATGGGACTACATATGTAATGTCCCCACGTTTCGTTAATACTCTTGATTTTATTAATTGTCAAACATAAGCTTATTTGTAAAAGAGAAGGAAACGTCTCTTTTTTACAAATGTAATACTATAGGATTTAAATATA
This sequence comes from Omphiscola glabra, assembly GCA_964017045.1. Taxonomy (NCBI): domain Eukaryota; kingdom Metazoa; phylum Mollusca; class Gastropoda; family Lymnaeidae; genus Omphiscola; species Omphiscola glabra. The sequence continues at coordinate 3,211,574 of OZ024796.1, forward strand.
TTTTCATCCATGCAAAAAGGTACACATCCTATTTCCTACCTCCGATATGTATGTACCCAAATAGTTTAATTATTTATCAAATTCATTCCTTTATTTTATGACGTATCTTGTGCTGCCTGGGGCAAAATAAAAGTATCGACAAACCCCATCCTCCAACAGATTTAAATAAAATTAATAAAATATTCCACCGTATTATAGAATCTTACATAACCAAACTAACATATTTTGCACTTTATATGGCTTGTTCTGATTTGGATGAGTCAAAAGTGGATTAGTGAATGCTATGTGGCTATGGAGTTTCGCTGCACTGATTGACTAAAAAGGCATTTTCTTATTAGAAGTATATTTAAAGGTTAAGTTTTTAATAACATTTAAAGAAAGTATATGTTTTGAATTTAGAAAAGTAAAAAACGTATTAAATGTTAAAAATAAGTAGCTAAAATTTGTTTATGATTTAGTAACAATTTAAAAAGCAATCACTTATTTTGATTAATTTTACTTTTAAGAAGGGGAAAATACATTATCAATATTGTCACGTGCGGTTATTAAATCAAAGAAACTTAAGAGTTTTGGCTAAAATATTATATTCGCGCTATGACGTTATGTGCGTGTTTATTTAAAATAAATGCATTTTAATTTATTTCACAATATAAACAACGCACTAAAAACAACTGTTGTTTGGGTTTTCCCGATAAATCTGATTACGGTGTAACTCTTTGATCATTATTTTTATTATTTTTTATTTTTTCCATAACGTTCAAACGCCAGTTTTAGCTTAAATAGGCGATTCGCGTTATGACGTCATTTACGTGTTTATTTATACACATTCATTTTAATTTTATTTCACAATATTAACGACGCACTAAAACGCACTAATAACAACTGATGTGTGGGTTTTCTCGATTAATGTGATTACGGTGTAATTCTTTGATCATAATTTAAAAAAAAAAATTTATTTTCATTACTTTCAAACGCACAGAAAAGGCTTAAAATAGTTCCTTACTTGTTACTTTTAATTTATTTGTAATTTATAATAATAATACTTAAAACTTTTACTGAAATAAAGCGGAAATATAACATTTTTTGCGTATTTAAATTTAATCGATTTCCATAAAATAATAGAAAATAACTATGATCGTTTTAAAGAACCCAAGCGTATTTGTATATTTGCGGTTCTTTGGCGTTACGATCAGCCTAGTTCATTCTTATAATTAATATATATATATATATACATATATAAGTGTTTGATTTAAATACTATGAAAGTCTGGTAGAAGTTTTACTTTCAAGTTATTTTAAACAAGAAGTTTAACACGCCATTGAGACAAAATCATTGTGTTAATGTCCAATTATCGAATGGGAGTTGAAAAGGCAAAAATAAGAATTCAAATATAAATTTTCTTATCATGTTGCTTTTCATATCTTTGGTAGGAAAACTCTAATTTCCTTTAAACCACCTACAACATGTTTCCTCGTAGATTGTGACCTGGGTCCAAAGTCATCTCTTTTTTTAGGACTGTCTTATGTTGCGCTGCTTAAATATTGAGCAGCAACAAATTTTCGTCGACGATCATGAACGTCCTTGGAACATTAAAGGCTGAGGACCTTTGGTTGAAAGGGGGAGTGGGGCTGGCTTATTACACAACAAGTCAGTAAACTGTTAATGCTCACGTTATACCCTGTTGATCACACATGTCATGTTGGAACCAACGTGTTCTTGACGGTATAAAAGAGATGGCAAATGATAATGAAATATCCAGAAATCATGTTTTAAATCTGAAAACAAGGTGTTGACTTTTTTTTACAATATGCGATAATAGGTATTACAAAAATTTATGAAATCTTTTGTAATATTATTTAAGAAATATTATAACACCTCAAAAATTATAAATTTACTTCAGGCCGACAAAATAGTTCAGGTTTGAACCCTACCCTAAACTGGGTAATGTTCAGCTGACTAACTCTCGGTTCACATGATCAAATTTCCGTCAACTATTTTGAAGAACTTAATATTTAACACACACACACACAAAAAAAAACACCCTTAAATTTATGTGATGTCTAAATATATAATGTTGGTATTACATATTAATAAAAGTTCTATTCCAAAAATTAGACAGTATATTTCTTTATTTTCTCTTTAAATTATACATCTACGAGTTAACATTAAAGTGTAAATTCATATTAAAAAATATAATCGATCATTTCTTAAATAATCATACAAATGCATACATCCCTTAATAATCTTAAGTTATGTGTCTTAATCAATCGTGATTTACCTATACAACAAAAAACATATAATAAAGTAGCAAATCATACAAGAAATATTCTAATAATAATGTATTAATTATAAAACATAGAAGATTATTTCGCACGATTTATTTTTGACGAGTTAAATGATTATTTGATTGTTCTGAATATATTTTAAGATGATTATTGTAATATCATGAACATTTCATGGGATTTAATATGAGTTTTGATGAGTGCAAGTTGCTTTTCATAACTTTATTCAGAAAAAATTAAAAAAATTTTTTACAGTATGTGCCAACTAACAGAACGGAAATTCCCGCATGTTGAACAAGAGCATGGATTTTTTTTTCATTGGTGCATAGCTCCAGTCAAGGATGTTTCAAGGAGTAAAGATGCAGTGGAGTATTTGGTACGGATATGGTTTTCTCTGCGAAGGAAGAAGTTGAGGATTGTTTTGTAGTCGTGACTTTGGAACGTGTTTGAAAAAAGTAGGTAGAAACTTTTCCGTGGAAGATTTATTAAGACAGAACAATTTAACATGACCCCTCACCGACAAAACGTGTACTATGTCAACCGGAAGGGCAAGTGTCAACCGGAAGGGCAAGTGTCAACCGGAAGGGCAAGTGTCAATCGGAAGGGCAAGTGTCAACCGGAAGGTCTAGTGTCAACCGAAAGGGCAAGTGTCAACCGGAAGGACTAGTGTCAACCGGAAGGGCAAGTGTGCTTGACCGGTAACTAGAGAATCAGGAACGTGCTCTCTAGCAGGTGCTGCATTCGCACCTACAACGTCTTGAGAACCATACTGAACATAGCGATATGTCCGTTCGCTCAATTTGTGTGGACAACGTTTGTTTTTCATACCGGATACAGTTTGGACAACCCTTCACAAATACATACTTGCTGGATGATGTATTGTTGAACATTTGGGCCCATGTTGCACGAGTGTTGGTTTTAGATATGAGTAGTCTCCAAAGAAAGTAAAATTCACCTAATGGTCGATCAGACATACCCTTCTGGTGACAGAGTACTTTTCCAAAACACCCTTCTGGTGACAGAGTGCCTTTCCAAAACCCTTCTGGTGACAGAGTGCCTTTCCAAAACCCTTCTGGTGACAGAGTACTTTTCCAAAACACCCTTCTGGTGACAGAGTGCCTTTCCAAAACACCCTTCTGGTGACAGAGTGCCTTTCCAAAACCCTTCTGGAGACAGAGTACTTTTCCAAAACACCCTTCTGGTGACAGAGTGCCTTTCCAAAACCCTTCTGGTGACAGAGTACATTTCCAAACACCCTTCTGGTGACAGAATGCCTTTCCAGAACCCTTCTAGTGACAGAGTACATTTTCAAGATAGCCAACTTTCGTAACAATTTAGTGGATAACTGTGAGACTTGGTGCCATCTTTGAAAAACCCGGAATCGTTCCGTCTGTTACAAGATGACCGTAATGATCACGTCATGGTCAAAAGACTTTTAAAACGTAACTATCGTGGGAGAGAGGGCGAATGAATGATGAATCCCTGGGGAAATTATCACACGGTCAAGGAACCTCAGCCTTCAAAGTGACACGTGTGTCAGCCTTCACAGTGACACGTGCGTCAGCCTTCACAGTGACACGTGTGTCAGCCTTCACAGTGACACGTGTGTCAGCCTTCACAGTGACACGTGTGTCAGCCTTCACAGTGACACGTGTGTCAACCTTCACAGTGACACGTGTGTCAGCCTTCACAGTGACACGTGTGTTTTGTCTTTGACTCACGAGAATGTGCTTTGATGGTGGGAGATGATTTAGATGTAGCCAGAATGATCAATTCATTGATCGTGGTCCCTCAAAATATAGAACAAGAAGATATGTCATACTTTAACTACAGTCTATGTGGACGTTGGTGACTGGGATGCGTCATGATAGTGGGAGTTTGTGAGGTAACATTCGGCTTTATAAGCTATGCGGATTTTAGTTATTTCACTGACCACTTACCTGCAGTCCACACATGAAACTTCCTTCACGTGTGTGTAGATTTAGACCTACCTTTGTACCAGTTCTGGCCACATTATTTCATATAGAGCAGTGGTTCTCAACCTTTCTAATGCCGCGACCCTTAAATACAGTTCCTCATGTTGTGGCGACCCCCAGCAACAAAATTATTTTTATTTCTACTTCATAACTGTAGAATATATGAGTTTTCAGATGGTCTTAGGCGACCCCTGGGGAAAGGTCGCACGACCCCCAAAAGGGTTGCGACCCACAGGCATAGAACCGCTGATATAGATGAATAGTCTCCCTTTATCTTGTGGTAGTTGAAACAATTCCTTGTCGTTGCCATGTTGACAGTTGCCATATTCAAACACTTTGCGACCACGACCAGTGAGGAAGAACAGGTAACAATCACAGACGCTACGATAGACTCTTCATTAAATAACAAGTAAGAGTCATCCATGACTCCGCCAATATGAGGTGGTAGCGTTTTGTTTGAATTATAATTTAAAGTTGCTTGTATTGCAAATTTCGATGTATTATACATACGCTTATTGAACTATTATATTTGTGTGACAATACATGAGGCAAATTTCAAAAATATTTCATATTATATTTCATATTATATTTCATATTATATTTCATATTATCTTTCATATGATGGGACTCGTTAACCTTGGACGGCAACTCATCTAAGAGAAGGCAACTCTGAATTCAAACCCGGAGATGGAGTCGCGATAGGCGGATAACATTGATACAATGAAACATTCCGGCAACTTCTGCGACGCCACTGGTGCCAAGCTGTATCATCCACATGATGTTCCCTTGGGGTCATCCAGCGGCGTGGAGAGAGGCGATTTGCTGTTGGGAACCAGCTAATAATCCAATAAGAATAATCCCAGGCCTTGTGGATTTCGTCCTGCGAATTCCATACCATCGTCACCTTGTGACGGACGGCTGCCAGCATTTCATATTATATTTCATATTATATTTCATGTAACGTCTTGATTATATGAGTTGAAGGCTACTTCTTTAGTTTCTTATCATTCACATTTGTCGATATCCATCTAGTGTTGAAGTAATGACTTAATGCTTTCTAACAATCAATTATTACGAGACTTACTTCTATTAGGCAGTTTCAATATGGCTCCTTCACTATATTTGATTTACACAGTACGTTTCACAAACATTAGAAATAAATATCAAGGTTGGGGTAAAATAATTGTCATGATCTTATACACTTCACTTACATGTTAAACCACACAGATTGTAAGACAGCTATTACCACCCTATAAGATTTACACTTAGAGCATGCAAGCGCACAAAATTTATAATCCGGCTGCCATTTTTAGACCATATCCCCTCTCTCTACCTGTCCGACCCCTCATGATATTCTAAAATCAAGTTTTTGTGAATACTAAACTACGAAACGAGCTGTTACATTTCATATTATATCTCATATTATATTTAATATTAAATGTAATATTATATTTCATATTTTATTTCATATTATATTTCATACAATATTTCTTCTTTTATTTCCTATTATATTTCATATTTTATTTCATATTATATTTCATATTATATTTATTTTTATATATTCTTATATTATATTTCATATTATATTTAACGAATAAATTAGTTGCTTTTATCTTGAATTTAATGTATGAATCTTTTAATGTCTTGAAATATTATTGCATTAAAGGAGTTATCACGGAGCACAAGAGAGCTGGTGACTCTGTACCCTTTTCAAACTCAGTCCCACATTCATGAATTATTACTCATTCATACCTTTTCCTCCATCGAGAGACCCAAATTTAAACTACAACGGCCTTTCTTTAATAATAATGAATCAACTTTGCTACTGGATCTGTGCAGCGCTCGTTACATTGACCGTCAGATGGACAGACACTCCGAGTTACCAACAGGCCAATTCACCGACCGACCGAATGACCAACAGACCCAATAACTGATAATCTGAGTAACGGAAAGCGAGAGTGACTGAGGAACAGACTAATGTACAACCGACCAATGAAACAACAGATCGATCGGCCGACAAACGGATTCATCGATACACAGAACATTTCAACGATAGAGATACTGTCGGACTTTCAACCCAAGGAGAAACATCTGGAGTCCCTTTGGCGTTGTGACCCTGTACGGAATATCACGGCAACTCTGGTGTAGCTCCATTCTACCCCCTGGTACAAAGATGTACCGTTACAATGATATACCACTTGGGTTAAACAGCTGGCTAGAAAGCAAATGATTCTAATAAATAAATAAAAAAAACTTTATCAAAAAGAAAAAAAAAGTAACCAAAATCCTATAATTTGTTATGCCGTTCAATTGTTGTACCATTAAGCTCACTGGGTTACATAGATACGAAGTCCTGCTGACAAGGAAAATGATTTTCAATAATGATAATTTAAAACAATTCAACAACCTGGCCTTGAAATTGTAGCAATGCATTTTTATTGAGTTTATAGCATTGCACATTCAAGGACGGCACAAACATCAAACAATAAAGACATAAAAAGTCGAAAAATTTATTGTTTTTTATTATTTTTTTACAATGACAATGAAGATGTCATAAAATCATGTAAACACACACACAAAGTAAGGAACATTTAATGATTTATTTATCTTTTATTCTAGCAGAGGGACCGCCTTTGGCAGTATTTACTCTAACACAACTTGTGGCTGGCATGAACTGTTTTATAAGTGTGGTCGTGCTGTGTATATAAAACGTTGTTGATCGTGGGTTGGTTAGGTTGGTTTTTATTGTGGTTGGTCGTGTTTTGAGAAGTCAATTAACAAGTGAGGAGTTTACACGTTGGGTCCACAAGTGAAATAGTTGTCGTTATAGCGTTTTTCCGGGTATGTTTAAGTGTTTCGAGAGATATAAGGGTAGGGCACGTCCTGTCAGTAGCAGAATGCAGAGATGGCGTTTATGAATTTGTAGCTACTGTGCAGTAACTGCGTAGTCGCCATGTAATTATCTTACAGTAACTGTGTAATTACCATGTTATTACTGTGTAGCTACAGGTAACAAAAATTGAATTACTTTGTAGTTAGCGTCTAGCAACCGTTTAATTTTCGTGTAGCTACTGTGCGGTTACCATGTAGTTACTGTGTAGTTACTGTGATACTGATAGGATCGTGTATATAAAGAACTCTAGCATTTCAACCCTTTTGTTACTCCTAGCCACTCAATGTGGACGAAAGGTTGAAAGCCAACATTATATAATGTTTCCCCCCTGTCAGCGTAGAGCCCAGCAAACTTCCTGTTCAGGAAATGAACCTACAAAGCGAGTTTATCACCTGTGAGATCCCCCATCAGAAAGCGTATCCGGAAAATTGATAGAAAGAAATTTGGTAGACGGAAAATTGATCGACGGAAATTTGATCGAACGGAAATTTGATCGAACGGAAATTTGGTCGAATTTTTTTTTAAAAATTTATACGTTAAAACTTTGCGTCAAATTTCTTTGTGAACGCATTATTTTGTTTTACTATATAGTATAGTGCGTTCAAAAAGAAATTTGACGAAAATTTTAACGCGTGAACTGAAAAAAAGATTCGACCAAATTTCCGTTCGATCAATTTTCCGTCGACGAACTTTCTTTCGATCAAATTTCCGGTAACCATCAGAAAGACGTTTGCAACACTGGAGCAAAAATCTGTCCAATTGGTCTTGAAATGTTTATTTGTTTTTGATACTTTTTACAAAGTTCAGGCGTCAAATAGCATCACAAAATCGCAGCCTGGCGCGGATGTCTCTTCACTGTATCTGTACACTTTTTTTATACTACGGATATAACATAAATGCGTAGATATTTTAATGGAAATTTGGTTCGTTAGATATACTTGTTTATATGATAAGCCAACAATTTTGTGCTAGATCCGTCAAGAGATTTATTACATTGGCATTTTATCGCTTACATCAGTGATTCTCAATCTGTGTATTGCGACCCCTTTGGGGTCGAACGACTCTTACATGGGGGTCGGCTAAGACCATAGGAAGACACATATTTATGAAGTAGCAACGAAAATATTGTTATCATTGGGGGTCACCACAAAACGACAAACAGTTTAAAAGGTTTGCAGCATTAGGAGGGTTGAGAACCACTGGCTTATATTATAGTTGGGACATGACACGAGTAAAAGTGTTTTGTAAATGCAATGCATTGTAATGTACGTTTGTCCTGTGAGCCTCCCCATACCAAATGAAATTTAGCATACACAACGCAGGCCTCCCCCATCTTACACTTTTAACTATACCTTATGAATTATAACATACATAACGCTGTCCTACAATCTCTGAGACTTTAAACTGAATTTATAGAAAGGACACGTCGAGGGAGCTCGCAAACTATCTGGCCCTTCCGAAAGAAAGAGGTCAAGGCTAATATCCCTATAATTACCTCAGCTTCTTAGAATGACACAGAAATTCAAATATAGAAGCTACACTCACACCGCCAGAAACGCAACTGGTGAAGCCACACAAACACTATAGTAAACTCAACTAGAGAGGCTACACAAACACTGTCATAAACTCAACTAGAGAAGCTACACACACACTGTCATAAACTCAACTAGAGAAGCTACACACACACTGTCATAAACTCAACTAGAGAAGCTACACACACACTGTCATAAACTCAACTAGAGAAGCTACACACACACTGTCATAAACTCAACTAGAGAAGTTACACACACACTGTCATAAACTCAACTAGAGAAGCTACACACACACTGTCATAAACTCAACTAGAGAAGCTACACACACACTGTCATAAACTCAACTAGAGAAGCTACACGAACACTGTCATAAACTCAACTAGAGAAGCTACACACACACTGTCATAAACTCAACTAGAGAAGCTACACACACACTGTCATAAACTCAACTAGAGAAGCTACACACACACTGTCATAAACTCAACTAGAGAAGCTACACACACACTGTCATAAACTCAACTAGAGAAGCTACACACACACTGTCATAAACTCAACTAGAGAAGCTACACACACACTGTCATAAACTCAACTAGAGAAGCTACACACACACTGTCATAAACTCAACTAGAGAAGCTACACACACACTGTCATAAACTCAACTAGAGAAGCTACACACACACTGTCATAAACTCAACTAGAGAAGCTACACGAACACTGTCATAAACTCAACTAGAGAAGCTACACACACACTGTCATAAACTCAACTAGAGAAGCTACACACACACTGTCATAAACTCAACTAGAGAAGCTACACGAACACTGTCATAAGCTCAACTACAGAAGCTACACACACACTGTCATAAACTCAACTAGAGAAGCTACACACACACTGTCATAAACTCAACTAGAGAAGCTACACACACACTGTCATAAACTCAACTAGAGAAGCTACACACACACTGTCATAAACTCAACTAGAGAAGCTACACGAACACTGTCATAAACTCAACTAGAGAAGCTACACGAACACTGTCATAAACTCAACTAGAGAAGCTACACACACACTGTCATAAACTCAACTAGAGAAGCTACACACACACTGTCATAAACTCAACTAGAGAAGCTACACACACACTGTCATAAACTCAACTAGAGAAGCTACACACACACTGTCATAAACTCAACTAGAGAAGCTACACACACACTGTCATAAACTCAACTAGAGAAGCTACACACACACTGTCATAAACTCAACTAGAGAAGCTACACGAACACTGTCATAAACTCAACTAGAGAAGCTACACGAACACTGTCATAAACTCAACTAGAGAAGCTACACACACACTGTCATAAACTCAACTAGAGAAGCTACACACACACTGTCATAAACTCAACTAGAGAAGCTACACACACACTGTCATAAACTCAACTAGAGAAGCTACACACACACTGTCATAAACTCAACTAGAGAAGCTACACGAACACTGTCATAAACTCAACTAGAGAAGCTACACACACACTGTCATAAACTCAACTAGAGAAGCTACACACACACTGTCATAAACTCAACTAGAGAAGCTACACACACACTGTCATAAACTCAACTAGAGAAGCTACACGAACACTGTCATAAACTCAACTAGAGAAGCTACACGAACACTGTCATAAAATCAACTAGAGAAGCTACACACACACTGTCATAAACTCAAATAGAGAAGCTACACACACACTGTCATAAAGTCAACTAGAGAAGCTACACGAACACTGTCATAAACTCAACTAGAGAAGCTACACACACACTGTCATAAACTCAACTAGAGAAGCTACACACACACTGTCATAAACTCAACTAGAGAAGCTACACACACACTGTCATAAACTCAACTAGAGAAGCTACACACACACTGTCATAAACTCAACTAGAGAAGCTACACACACACTGTCATAAACTCAACTAGAGAAGCTACACACACACTGTCATAAACTCAACTAGAGAAGCTACACACACACTGTCATAAACTCAACTAGAGAAGCTACACACACACTGTCATAAACTCAACTAGAGAAGCTACACACACACTGTCATAAACTCAACTAGAGAAGCTACACACACACTGTCATAAACTCAACTAGAGAAGCTACACACACACTGTCATAAACTCAACTAGAGAAGCTACACGAACACTGTCATAAACTCAACTATAGAAGCTACACACACACTGTCATAAACTCAACTAGAGAAGCTACATACACACTGTCATAAACTCAACTAGAGAAGCTACACACACACTGTCATAAACTCAACTAGAGAAGCTACACACACACTGTCATAAACTCAACTAGAGAAGCTACACGAACACTGTCATAAACTCAACTAGAGAAGCTACACACACACTGTCATAAACTTACTAGAGAAGCTACACACACACTGTCATAAACTCAACTAGAGAAGCTACACACACACTGTCATAAACTCAACTAGAGAAGCTACACACACACTGTCATAAACTCAACTAGAGAAGCTACACGAACACTGTCATAAACTCAACTAGAGAAGCTACACACACACTGTCATAAACTCAACTAGAGAAGCTACACACACACTGTCATAAACTCAACTAGAGAAGCTACACACACACTGTCATAAACTCAACTAGAGAAGCTACACACACACTGTCATAAACTCAACTAGAGAAGCTACACACACACTGTCATAAACTCAACTAGAGAAGCTACACGAACACTGTCATAAACTCAACTAGAGAAGCTACACACACACTGTCATAAACTCAACTAGAGAAGCTACACGAACACTGTCATAAACTCAACTAGAGAAGCTACACACACACTGTCATAAACTCAACTAGAGAAGCTACACACACACTGTCATAAACTCAACTAGAGAAGCTACACACACACTGTCATAAACTCAACTAGAGAAGCTACACACACACTGTCATAAACTCAACTAGAGAAGCTACACACACACTGTCATAAACTCAACTAGAGAAGCTACACACACACTGTCATAAACTCAACTAGAGAAGCTACACGAACACTGTCATAAACTCAACTAGAGAAGCTACACACACACTGTCATAAACTCAACTAGAGAAGCTACACGAACACTGTCATAAACTCAACTAGAGAAGCTACACACACACTGTCATAAACTCAACTAGAGAAGCTACACACACACTGTCATAAACTCAACTAGAGAAGCTACACGAACACTGTCATAAACTCAACTAGAGAAGCTACACACACACTGTCATAAACTCAACTAGAGAAGCTACACGAACACTGTCATAAACTCAACTAGAGAAGCTACACACACACTGTCATAAACTCAACTAGAGAAGCTACACGAACACTGTCATAAACTCAACTAGAGAAGCTACACGAACACTGTCATAAACTCAACTAGAGAAGCTACACACACACTGTCATAAACTCAACTAGAGAAGCTACACGAACACTGTCATAAACTCAACTAGAGAAGCTACACACACACTGTCATAAACTCAACTAGAGAAGCTACACGAACACTGTCATAAACTCAACTAGAGAAGCTACACGAACACTGTCTATTTTGGTAAGATAATTTTCATATTTTATTCAGCGTACTCTGAAAAAGAGAATTTGTTGGGTTTTTTTTATTCTCATAATTTTATTTCAAAAGACACCATACAAATTATTTTATAATTACGTTTTTTTTTTTGGAATTAAACAATTTTAAATAAAATATTACAGTAAAAAAATAAGTCAATTGATACATAAATAAATTCATAAAGTAATACATAAATAAATATATAATTTAATGCATAAATTAATGTATAAATTAATACACCAATGCATAAATAAATGATGACAAGTTATTGGTGTTCTGTTGGTTTGATTTGTTATTTCTCAAATTAATTTCAGTACGTTCTTTCCCTGCGGGTCACACCTGTCCACTCTTCCGAGTTTTTACCTCGTCCCTCCACACTGACGATTTAGCTCATCATCTCCTCGTATCTCAGTGAAATTTGTTTTTTTTTCGTAGCTAATGCTAAGACAATGAGAATGACGGCCAATTTGTCAGCTGATAAGGACATCTATGTCACAGCCAAAATTTAAAAAAAAAAAAAAAAGCCAGAAGGGCAGTAACTGATATATTAGCTGCAGAAATATCTGGTGCAGTAATCGTAACAGTTGTCGGTCTTGTCGTTTGGTGTTAGGACCGAGTAATAGAACGTCCGAGCATCGCGGTCGGAGTTCTTCTTTGAGGAAGATATTCCAAAAGCTAAGATCTCTTTGGATGAATTGAATGAGATTGAAACCTTGTCGAAGGCTTGTGACGAGAAGAGACGAGTGTGTATCCCTAGATGAAAGGTTTGTGACGAGAATAGACGAGTTTGTGTCCCTGGATGAAAGTTTGTGACGAGAATAGACGAGTGTGTATCCCTGGATGAAGGTTTGTGACGAGAATAGACGAGTGTGTATCCCTGGATGAAGGTTTGTGACGAGAATAGACGAGTGTGTATCCCTTGATGAAGGTTTGTGACGCAAATAGACGAGTGCGTATCCCTGGATGAAGGTTTGTGACGAGAATAGACGAGTTTGTGTCCCTGGATGAAAGTTTGTGACGAGAATAGACGAGTGTGTATCCCTGGATGAAGGTTTGTGACGAGAATAGACGAGTGTGTATCCCTGGATGAAGGTTTGTGACGAGAATAGACGAGCTTGTGTCCCTGGATGACAATTTTAATTTGTGAAAATTCTTCACGCAGCCTGAGTATGGGCTCAAACTGTGGGACAGACTGGGCAACGTTTACCTCATTTTGATGATAGATGACTGTGACACGATGATTTGTTTAACTCATTTTGATGAAAGATTGTTGTGACACCCTGATTTGTTGACTTGATGATACAATTTCCAAATACTATAATGTGATTACCTCATAATTGATATATACTTACGTCTGAATAAAAATGCACCAGAGAGACCAATGCCGTTGTCTTTTGTATGAGCGCATACTAAAATAAGTTTTAGGCAAATGTCCGGAACAATTAATTATGCAATAAAATATTTTTTTCTCATTTATTCATGTCCCAATAGCTTTTTCCCAGTTATACTTATAGATCTTAACCTAAATGTATATAATTTATAAACACACATACATCAAATTAACGTTGTCAATTTTATTTGAACCCATTGAACACATATAACTAAACATACTTTAAAAATGGTACATTGGTTTTACACTGAAATACTTATACTTTCAGCAGATCAATAAAACTTAAATTATTTTCTTTCCAGTGCGTACTTTAAATTTTGTAAAATCTTTTGATTAAGCCTATTGCATATTAATTTGATGATCTTAAATAAGGAAATATAAGCTTCAAAGTGTTAACACTTCGTGCAATAACCTTCAAAGGGTTAACATTCTGTGCCATAACCTTCAAAGGGGTAACTGTGTCATAACCTTCATATGGTTAACACTCTGTGCCATAAGCTTCACACGATAAACACTCTGTGCCATAACCTTCACAGGGTAAGCACTCTTTGCAATAACCTTCATAGGGTTAACACTCTGTGCCATAACCTTCATAGGGTTAACACTGTGCCGCCCATATAAAATTCAGCGATCTAAAAAGCTAGGGATGTCTTCTTGCACTATACAATGAAGATTTTGAGCAGAGTTCAGAGCTGGGCCTCAGAATCCTAGAGAAGGGTCTTTTTTGCCCTCAGTTATAGCGGAGCTGGAGCTCAGAATCCTAGAGAATGGTCTTTTTTGCCCTCAGTTATAGCGGAGCTGGAAACGTTTGTTACTGTTCCGAGCTCCAAAAGGGAATGCCCTATTCTTCTATTAGCCACGTTTTCCTAACTCTTCTACCAGCCATGTTGTCCGCACTCTTCTACAAGCTATGTAACCCTCAATTTTCTACTAGCTATTTTCAACTCACTCATCTACCAGCTATGTTGTATCACTATTCTACTAGCTATGTTGAACTCACTTTTCTACCACCTATGTTGGCTCACATTTCTACCAGCTATGTTGACCTCACTTTTCAACCAGCTATGTCGCTTCATTCTTCTACTAGCTATATTGCTTCACTTTTCTACCAGTTATATTTCTTCACTATTCTACCAGATATGTTTCCCCACACTATTCTAACAGTTATACTGCCTCACTATTCTACCATCTATGTTCCCTCGCTATTCTTACAGCTATTCTACAAGCTATGTTTCCATCACTTTTCTAACAGGTATTTTGCCTTACTTTTCTACCAACTTTGTACCCAAACGCTTCTACACGTTATGTAGCCGCTAGATGCATTTCTATTGCCTAGTTACTAAGATGGCTAACTGACAATGATAAAATCATTTCTTTGAACACTAAACATCACCATGAACATCTCTCGCACCATGAACATCTCTCACCAATTTCATTTTTGCTGGAGCTTGGAGCGGAGCTGTAGTGGATCTGAAATTGAAAACAAAATGTCCTGAGTGGAGCTGAAGTGAAGTCGATTAAATAAAAAGTCGGTTCCAAATCTCTGTTCCAAAAAGAATAATTTTGTGAACCAACTCAATTCATAAAAAAGTTAACGCCCACTTCTTCACCTCAGCATGAACATATATTAAAAAAAAAAAAATTATATAAACTTCGCTTTCGTTCAGTGTTCCTGTGTTTAAGGCAAAATCTCCCGACGGCTAATTTACCCTTCCCGCCATTCCATCGAACTGATACTTTACACATAGACTTTTCGATGACAACACATTCTATCGAACTGATACTTTACACATAGACTTTATGATGGCAACACATTCTATCGAACGAAAACTTGACACATAGACTTAACGACGGCAACACATTCTATCAAAATTTCAGCCCGACACTCCCATCTCCCCAAGAAACCACAAAAAAAAAAAAAAGTTTTAACTCTACCATATGAAAGTGATTGAACGAAAAAAAGAGTATTTTTAAAAATAGTATATATATATCACATAAATATGCAACATATTTCGGTGCATAAATTGCAAAAAAGAACCACAAAAAAACTATTTTTTGTTAAGTTAGGAAAAAGAACGAGTTTTAACAAGGTTAATTATAGTAACATTATTTTAACACGTTTCTTTGTACGAGATATAATGAGTTTAAGTATACTATAATGTTAATGTTAAACTTAAAAATATTGTTCAAACATTTAAGACAATTTAAAATAATCGTTTATTAAACATATTTATTCAGATTTACATCAACAATTTTGAGTTTTTCCTCTAAAGACATTATAGATTATAGGAGGATTAAAGCTTATCACCCATCCCCCTACATTTCACTTTCCTTAGTTTAGAATCGCCTTCTCTCCAGCAGCCAGTGAGCCCGACACTTTCTTCTTCGTTGACGTTTTTCTATACTCTCCACACGTGTCTCGCGTGTCTGCTGATTCACAGTCGTTTAGAGAGTTCCCACCATCGCCTGCACATTTCCCATGTTCTCTTCTACGCCGAATTATTGGAGTCACCACTTCAAGCTTTATGTGTGGTTTACAATTATTGGAGTAAGTTTTAAATTTGACGAGTTCATTCTTGCCCATCTTGGGTTTGGTCAGTTTCTGCTTGGCCAGCTGACCAGAAAATCTGCTCATCGTTGAACGCGAGCTGCGAAACGCTTTGGCATCAACTTGTTCCGGTGCGCCTGACGGCATGGACAGTGTTTTCGGTGCATAAACCTTCTTTTCCGATCCTTTGGAAGAAATAAGCGTCATCGTTTCCTTACGATCTTTCCGTCGATCCAAGTCCGATGTTGTGGCTACGTATTTGTTACGATGTGTTTTACCATCGGTGAGTGACATTCTATAGCCAGGTCGATTGTCGGATGTGTTTTTTCCCCCGTTTTCCTTCGATGTTGAAGCGCCTACTATGAGCAAAAGTTCAGAGCCGTTTTCAGTCTTTTTTTTGTGCTTGGAAGATTTCTTCGATGACTTCGTGGGCTTAGATTTCTTAACATCTGGTTCTACCTCTGGTACGGCTTGTTTTGGCTTTACAAGCGACTCGTTTGAATCCGGCATGTTCAGCAACGACTGAGCCACGATAGAACTTCTTCGCCACTCCTCGGCATCAATTGATTTCCTTTTATCAACAAATGACTCTGAAGTACTTCTCCTACGCTCGTCAGAAGTCCTCCTCTCTTTGGTCGGCTCATTTTCATGTATGCTTCTCCTACGACCCTCCAATTCCCTCGCGAATGGGTCAGAACTAGTCGAGCGTCTTTTGGCACCATCCGATTCTTGCACTGTTTTCTTGTCATCATTTAATTTAGGGGTCACCAAACTTTGTCTGCCGACGTCCAGTTCAGAGTCACTGAGACTTTCAGTACCCCAGAGGCGATCCTTGGACTCCTTTTTCTCAATGTAATTTCTTTCTAATTCCTCATTGGCAATATCGACCCTCCTCTTTCGTTCTGCTTTAGACTTTTTCCTCATGACCTGGGCTGCCTTCTTGCCACCAGCAACATTTGTGTCCAGTGGCCTGGCGCTTCCCTTCCTCTCTGTTTGCCCTCCTTTTAAAAAATTTAAAAAATCCTCCTCGTTCTCGTCTTCTGATGCCGATCTTGCCGTCTTCTTGCCGGACTCGGGCTCATCTTCTGATGCCGACAGCCCGGTTAAATAAGACAGGAAGCTCTCGGGTTTCAATCTGGCTTTCTTTTTCTTTCCTTTCAGAAATGACGAATCAGAATCTCGCTTGCGTCTTCGTGGCCTTCGAGACGGCTTGCTTTCTGGTTCCACCCCCTCGAAGGATATACTCTTAGGCACGCCTATTCTAGGGTATTTCTTCAAAATGCTTAACGGTTGTGTAACGCTTACATCCCCAGTCCCCTTGTCAACGAGAACAGGGGACCGCGTTTGCACAGACACCGACTCTGTGGTCGTTTCGGCCCTTAAGTCAGCTTTGTCCGTTTCCGTTGAGGAGCTGACCATTACTGGTGTCCGAGCCTTCTTCGGCTGGTGTTTCCTTTGTTTTTCCTTTGGTTGCTCCTCCGGTTGTTGTTTCCTTTGTTTTTCTTTTGGTTGCTCCTCCGGTTGGTGTTTCCTTTGTTTTTCTTTTGGTTGCTCCTTCGGCTGGTGTTTCCTTTGTTTTTCTTTTGGTTGCCCCTCCGGTTGTTCTACTGGTGGATGCTGCTCTACTGGCAGATGCTGTTCTACTGTCGGGTACGGTTCTGCTTCCTGTCGTTCCTCTCTTTCGGGCTCATGTCGCTCTGTCTCCACCGCAACATTAACGTGATCTTTTTCTTCGTCTGGCGTCTTCTCATCCTTAACTTCTTTATCTAAAAAATAAAAGCAGTTAGAATTTTCTTAGTAAATACGAAAACATTCACAGTACGTTGATTATACGTTTTCGTATATATATATATTTATAATAATTGTAACTTCCGAATATTGATCAATCAGAAATAAAAAAAAAATCCTTATAAAATTGTCCAGCTAACGATAGGTGAAGAATCACACGCCACGGAAAAATCATTTTCATGTATTAATGAATGATTTATGCTTCATAAACTTAGTGTGTATCATTTAATTTAGAAACTTTTCTAATATTAGACATTTTCCTATAAAATAATTTCATCAAAGTGATTGGCAGATTGAGAAATTCTTATTAAATATTGATTTAAGAACCGTAAGATTTGATGTCAAGGGAGATGGTTCATGTTAAAATAGTTTGCCATATGGCTTACACAGTTGACCTTTTTTAAATTTAGTACAGCGTTTGAGGAGAAAATATATAATACATATCATTGCACGATATGTGTACATATGTACATAAGTAAAGGGTGTCAGTGAGCCGTCGAGCATAACGATCTTAACACACTTCAGGCACAAAAGCTCCTTAACTATCGGGCCGCGAAGCGGCACAGTGGAGATCTCCCCATGCTAGGATAGCCCAAACCCATTACGGTGTGTGGTAACACAGTAGTTGCTACTATTTACTGCAGATACCATGCATAACCTTTGTGTGCCCTCGCAGGCTCACGATATTGGGGAGGTGGGGTGGTGGTGGTGGTATGTTATTCGTGTAGCACTAGGGTGTCGGTGGCAGTGCCTCTTTGGTCAGCTTGCCACTAACTAAATGTCAACCAGAACCCCGTGGGATTATGTCCACTTTTAAAAGTTGGCTTTATCTAGAAACATCACACGAGAACAGCTCGATCTCAACTTCCGTCTAAGCAACACATCAATATTTGTTAAAAATAAATTTTTATTTCATTGACAATTTTTTTTTAAATTATAGAGTAAAAGACGTAATAAATGTTTCAGTAATAAGAACATGCAAATATTGTATCAATTAATACAATCACACAGGGGCGTTGGAAGGAGGTGTGGAAGGGGCGGTCCGCCCCCGATTAGCACTAACCTATCAACGGCACTAAAATCATGCCGTATCTCAGTTTTAAACAAGAACAACATTTTTCAAATGTTTGGCTAAACCATCATGTCTCTGTTATTTCTAAACTCGAATCAAGTAAGTTGAGTAGCCCTATTTAAACGTGACCCACTAGTACATAAGCACACACACACATATATATATATATATTTTAATGACTTGTTTTAATCTTATTACTTTCCTTCCTTTCATTTCATGTGTTATCGTCATCCAATCCATGTTTACCTAGCCAAACCATGACAAACACAAACGATATAACAGTGGGTATGATGTGGGCCAACTCATTTGATCTTTTCTCCCCGAAACACATTTTTGTTTCTGATCACAGTTGTAGACCATGGGCTGGGTTCCTCTTATCGAACAATCTAATTCATCAGACAAGTCATTAAAAAATTAATACTATTATAAGTTAGCACTATTATATTGTTCATAGATTTCTTTGACACCATTACAAGTCAGACAACGATATTGTCTAGAGATTTCTCTTGACGTTATGGCACTAAAATTCCTGTGTCCGCTATTTTTATCCTACATCAATCAATCTTTTATTTCTTCTTTTTACTCTTCTTTGGCTTCTTCATCTTCTTTGGCTTTTTCGGTTTCTTTGGTTTCTTTGGTTTCTTCGGTTTCTTCGGTTTCTTTGGTTTCTTAGGTTTCTTGGCTTTCTTTTCTTTCTTCTTCTTCGGTTTCTTCTCTTTCTTATTCTTCTCTTTCTTGGATTCTTTCTTTTCCTTTTTCTTCTTCTTCTTCTCCTCTTTCTCCTTCTTCTTCTTCTCCTTCTTCTCTTTATTCTTTTCCTTCTTCTCTTTCTTCTTCTCCTTCTTCTCTTTCTTCTTCTCCTTTTTGCTCTTTTTCTTTTCCCCTCCGCTTTCATCGTCGTCATCTCCACCTTTTCTTCCTTTGTCCTTCTTCCCAAACATTCCACCGAATCGTTTTTTGGGCGACGAGTCCTCATCGTCGTCGTCGTCATCCTCCGAGTCTCCTTTCTTCTTCCGCTTGAACAGTCCACGGAACCCTTTCTTCGGTTTGTCGCCATCAGTTTCGTCGTCGTCGTCGTCGTCACTGCTCCAAAATTTCTTCCTCTTCCGTTTGCCTCCTCCTTCATCGTCAGTGTCATCTTGAAAGAAACAATGATAGCATTGTATTTCTCCAACGGAATAATCTTTTTAATCTTTTTGTTTTTTTTTAATGTGATTGAAAAGTCTTCATTTGAAATTTAAAAAAAAAAAAAAAAATTAATAATATTCCGGCAAAACTAAGGGACGTAATGTTTATGCTTGGTTGCCTTAGTGATTTTAAGTTTGAGTAACGTTATTCTACGAGGCAAGGGGAAAAACTAAAACAATTATTATTGTCGTGACGATCTCTGGAGAATAGGCGATTTACTTCCCCTTTTTGAGGTTACGATGAACACGGAAAGGGTCAGCGAAATAAAAGTTTATCCAAGGAACCACGATATCATGACCAAATAGAACTGGGTTAGATAAAATGATCGAGAGTGGAAAAAGATTTTTGAAGAAAAAACAAACTTTTCAATATAACGTTGTCGTGATTAAAGCAGTGTATAACAATATTTAATAACATAGCAAATAGAAGGGACAAAAAATGTATCATTGCCATAAAATATATCATTGTATAATCGTGTTTATTTATTTAATTATTTAATAAAAAAACCCATAAAAATTTAAAAAATCAATAAATTGCTTAAAACCTATTGTAGGAAACTCATCTTTCAGCTATCATTGTATACTAAGTTTGTGTTAACGTAAACGTCGTCCTTATTGAACTTTAAGACAGAAATTAATTGAGAAGAAAAAAGTGCAGTGATTTTTGTATTACAAATTTTTGATGATCTAAATTGTCCACGTATCCACTGATGCTGTGTCTGGTAGGTTACATCTACATCATCCAATCAGATATCTCTATGATCTTAACTGTCCCAGTATCCACTGATGCTGTGTCTGGTAGGTTACACCTACATCATCCAATTAGATATCTCTATGATCTGAACTGTCCACGTATCCACTGATGCTGTGTCTGGTAGGGTACACCTACATCATCCAATCAGATATCTCTATGATCTTAACTGTCCCAGTATCCACTGATGCTGTGTCTGGTAGGTTACACCTACATCATCCAATCAGATATCTCTATGATCTGAACTGTCCACGTATCCACTGATGCTGTGTCTGGTAGGTTACACCTACATCATCCAATCAGATATCTCTATGATCTGAACTGTCCACGTATCCACTGATGCTGAGTCTGGTAGGCTAAACCTACATCATCCAATCAGATATCTCTATGATCTGAATTTTCCACGAATCCAATGATCCTGTGTCTAGTCGGCTACACCTAAGGCTTCCAAACAGATATCTCTATTGACTTTATTTGGGGGAGGGGGGGGGGGAATGAACGAAATGTTGTAGTTTCCGAAGTTCTGTTACAGAAGGTGGGAATCAAGGTATGGTCTTTATCAGCAGTTCTTAACCTGTGGGTCGCAAGGCCCTTTCAAAGGGGTCGCTAAGACCATCGGAAAACAGACATACTCTACAGTAATGACGTAGCAACGAAAACTTTTTTGTTGTTGAGGGTCACCACAACATGAGGAACTGTATTAAAGGGTCGCGGCATTAAGAAGGCTGAGAATCACTGACCTAGATCAAGGTTTATAAACAATTTTGAATATTATGACTCAAGGGATCTCTGTCCAAACTCATGTCAGGCCATGTCTATTTTTTTGAGTTCCTGCTGGATGGAATCATTTCTCCTTATTATACGTCGACCTCATTGTACAATATGGATAGAATTATTTATCATTATTACACCTCCGTGTTGCATATGGATCAGTGACAATTACCACTAGTGTACAGAACTTTGGTGGGCATCGAAAGGGTGGAGCGTGAAGCTTATTAAGTCAAATGGTTTCTACCAGTCATAATTTAGCCCAAACAATGTATGTGATAAACAAAGTAGGCCATGTCCATTCCCGCAAACTATTCACATTTCAATCAATGTATTTTGATATACTGAGGGTAAGATACAAATCTGTAAGGTTAATTTTAATTAATTTCCTTCTTTTCACAATACTAACATTTTCCATTTAATGATCATCCTACTGAACTTTGTGAGTCCGTACACATAATACTAAACCGATAGCGAACCGTCAACCTTCAGGAAAGTCTGTTATTTGAAACAAATTACGTTTAGAAGGCGCAAAATTAACGCCTGCAAAGAAATTTTCGTTTCAATTTGTAGTGAACGAAGTGTATTTACGTTTTGTAAATGGTCTTTTCACTCAGCAACAGAAACAAAATCTTCCATTTGGCTTTTGATTTATGTAGTGAAAAACAAAATTACTAGAGTTTCCTGACTTGGAACACACAGACTGCCTCATTTCTATCTCTGTAAGGAAATCTAAACCTGACTTGGAACACACAGACTGCCTCATTTCTATCTCTGTAAGGAAATCTAAACCTGACTTGGAACACACAGACTGCCTCATTTATATCTCTGTAGGGACATCTAAACCTGACTTGGAACACACAGACTGCCTCATATTCAAGCTCTGTATAGGGACATCTATTAATAGAACACACGGGAATTCATTTCGGTCAATCTCATTATATGGTGAAAATATATCAATGAAACATCCGGGTGTTCTGCTTGGACACTCTCTCAAAAGCTGTTGAGTGCTCCTGAGTTAATGTGAATCAGGGTAGCGGGTCTTAGCCGTGACAAACACGTGTTCAAAAACTTCATTTTACGAAAGATTTTACAAACATTTTTGCTGAAATACATTATTAACAGCCATGTTTGAAGAAAATCGTGTCTAAAGTAGAATCACTTTATATTATGCGTTGTGACGTTTTCCTGTTTTAGAAATGACAAACCATTTTTAAAATAATTGTTCAAATAGTTATCTTAAACCTTGCTATTTACTTCAATTCATAACGGGACACTATGATTCGTGTTAATATTAACAACGCCATCTTAATTCGCATTTGTATTTAATTGGCACTGAACTCTGACTTTTATTAAGAGCATGATTAAAACTTAAATATATATTATTAAAATATTCACTAGACATCTAATGGGACATTTTACTAGACATCTATTTTGATCGAGTAACAGGTAAAGAAAAGTGAATACTTTATGTTTTTTCTTTCAACTCACTTGCCTTTCTACCCACTCACTTGCCCCTCTTTCCAATTTACGTAGCCCTCTTACCTACTCACTTGCCCCTTTTTCCATTCTCTTGTTCTTCTACCCACTCACTTGCTCCTCTTTCCAATGACTTGGCCCTCTTACTCACTCACTTGCCCCTGTTTCCATTCACTTGTCCTTCCCCCCACTCACTTTCCCCTCTTCCCACTCACTCCTGTTCCCACCCACTCACCCCTGTTCCCATCTCCTTGCCTCTCTTCCTACTCACTTGCCCCTAACCCCAATCACTTGTCCTTCTTCCCACTCTTTTGCCAATCTTGCCACTCACTTGTCACTCACTTGCCTTTTTTACCACTCACCCCTGTTCCAACTCACTTGCCCCTGTTCCTACTCCATTCTCGCCCTTCTTCCTACGACATTGCACCTTTCCCACTCACCGTCTTGTTTCCGTTGAAAGTATCCCCTCACATCCGTACCGCCCCCAAGTCCTTTGATACAATACGCGTCTGATGGTGCTTCGGGATCATTTAATTCGTAGGCAGTAAATATTGACGTCTGCAGTAGGCGCATCAAAATAATGGCAGTGAACTGTGGGAAGACGTGATACACATATCAAACAGCATCTTTGAAATAGTGTTTTAATGATTTTAACGTTAATTATTTCAATCACGAGTTAAACCATTCTTATTATAACATGCCGGTATCAGTCAAGGCATTGATAGGGGGTATACAAAGTAATTAAGAGAACAATATGGGGAAACACCATACACATACAGTGCCAGTTGTGTTAAGCAACTTTTAAAAAAAAATGTTTTTATGTCCTAGTGTAGTCTTACTTTGTCTATTGCGGGAACATGAACTGAAATATGGCGGGAACATGAACTGAAATATGGCGGGAACATGAACTGAAATATGCCACGAACATGAACTGAAATATAGCGGGAAGATAATTAAATTATGTGGAAACATCGCTCTAGCTTTCTACTGCAATCCACACCTACACACCTACACACCTACACACCTACACTCCTACACACCTACACTCCTACACACCTACACACCTACACACCTACACTCCTACACTCCTACACACCTACACTCCTACACACCTACACACCTACACACCTACACTCCTACACACCTACACACCTACACACCTACACTCCTACACACCTACACTCCTACACACATACACTCCTACACACCTACACTCCTACACTTCTACACACCTACACTCCTACACACCTACACACCTACACTCCTACACACCTACACACCTACACTCCTACACACCTACACACATACACTCCTACACTCCTACACACCTACACTCCTACACACCTACACTCCTACACACCTACACTCCTACACATCTACACTCCTACACACCTACACACCTACACTCCTACACACCTACACTCCTACACACCTACACTCCTGCACTCCTACACACCTACACTCCTACACACCTACACACCTACACTCCTACACACCTACACACCTACACTCCTACACTCCTACACACCTACACTCCTACATACCTACACACCTACACTCCTACACACCTACACACCTACACTCCTACACTCCTACACACCTACACACCTACACTCCTACACACCTACACACCTACACACCTACACACCTACACACCTACACTCCTACACTCCTACACACCTACACACCTACACTCCTACACACCTACACTCCTACACACCTACACTCCTACACACCTACACTCCTACACTCCTACACACCTACACACCTACACACCTACACTCCTACACACCTACACTCCTACACACCTACACACCTACACACCTACACACATACACTCCTACACACCTACACTCCTACACTCCTACACTCCTACACTCCTACACACCTACACTCCTACACTCCTACACACCTACACTCCTACACACCTACACTCCTACACACCTACACTCCTACACTCCTACACACCTACACTCCTACACACCTACACACCTACACTCCTACACACCTACACTCCTACACACCTACACACCTACACTCCTACACTCCTACACACCAACACTCCTACACACATACACTCCTACACACCTACACACCTACACTCCTACACACCTACACTCCTACACACCTACACACCTACACTCCTACACACCTACACTCCTACACACCTACACACCTACACTCCTACACACCTACACTCCTACACACCTACACACCTACACACCTATACTCCTACACACCTACACTCCTACACACCTACACACCTACACACCTACACTCCTACACTCCTACACTCCTACACTCCCATCCCTCCAAATAGTTATCTCATTTTTTTTTAAAGTTAATGCCTAACATACATGTTCATCTTGATTTTTGAAAAATTAATGAGTCATTAAATTATGATTTCACCGATGAATGATGATATTGATGAAGGACAAAAAGGCGGGTGGATATGTACCATAATATGGTCAATTTTGCTCTTACTTATTTTTTTTCTAGCGTATAAATAATACATTTAATCATGACGTGGCCTGATTGTCTAATTTACCTGATAAAATGGTCTGATTGTCTACTTTACCTAATGATATTGTTGATTGCTAATTTACCTGAAGGAAAAGTATAATACAGAGCAGGCTGATGGTGGGATTGATCAAGGTCCCAGATATGTACATCATCACAGCGTCGGAGCAGCCGATGTTGTTCAGGTTGACGGCGTCGTAGTTCCTGTGGACCTTGAAGTTGAGGACCGAGTGGTGGACGCACGCACGCTTGGCCTGTTTACTGCAGCAGCTGAACGGAGCGTCATCCTTGATGAACTCGCCATTCTTGATGAACCTTGACGAGACAAAGATTCAGTGAGCGTCTGAAAGCACGTAACTAATGTAAGAGACGCGTGGACGACTAAGACTTGGTCAATGAGATTCAGTGAGCGTTTCAAAGCACGTAACTAATGTAAGAGACGCGTGGACGACTAAGACTTTGTCAATGAGATTCAGTGAGCGTTTCAAAGCACGTAACTAATGTAAGAGACGCGTGGACGACTAAGACATGGTCAATGAGATTCAGTGAGCGTTTCAAAGCACGTAACTAATGTAAGAGACGCGTGGACGACTAAGACTTAGTCAATGAGATTCAGTGAGTGTTTCAAAGCACGTAACTAATGTAAGAGACGCGTGGACGACTAAGACATGGTCAATGAGATTTAGTGAGCGTTTCAAAGCACGTAACTAATGTAAGAGACGCGTGGACGCCTTGGTCAATGTCTATAGTGATGATTGTACCATTCTACACTAGAGTTTCAGAAACTTACACTTGTAAGAATCATACCATTTATCCTAGTTTTTTGGTTCAACTCAATCAACTATAAGACAAGGTATGTTTCTACTTTTGATTTGTTTTGTTACTAACGTGCCAATTAATTTTCAACATATCATTGGGTTTACTCAAGTATTTTTAGACAACACAATACACTTATAGATTACGAAATTAAGATGACTGCTTCAAATAAACACGAAGTTATTGCTACACTAACAACAGTACACTTCTTCTTCTATATTTTTAGGGCCCACACTCAATGAATTGATCATTTTTGCTTCTAAGATTTAGAGGGGTTCGCGATGTAACTGTGCATGGTTTTGAAGAGGATCCTTCACTGCTTGCAACGAATAGTCATCGATGGTTTTATGAAATGGGAGTTGGAAGACAGGAGACAATAGATGCAAATCTGTCAAGTATAGTCGCCTCAACTGTGGCTTTTGGAAGCTTGTTCCAGCCCCATATTGTCTTTGACAGGAATGAGGAGTTTCTATACCGAGTTCTTGATTATAAGAGCCGGAACTGCCAATCATGGCCTCGTCGTTGTCTGGCGGGGAGATGGACGAGTTTCTGTTTAATGCCAGAACTGTGGACCTGCCCATTTTTAATATTGTACATCATAGAGAGCCTGGACAGTCGTCGTTCCTCCAAAGGTGACCAGCCCAGTGTTTCCAACATGCTGCCAACATTTGAGGGGTTTCTGTAGCGGTACAGGACAAACAGTGTTGAGCGCGGATGGACCGCCTCCAACCTGTCGACGCTCTTCTGGGTGAATGGGTCCCAGACTGAAGATGCGTACTCTACAAGCGGCCGGACAAAGGCTTTATAGGCTCCTTCTTTCAAGCTTGAGTTGCCGATATTCAGATTTCGCCTTAGGAACTCTAGTTTACTCTGTTGCACACATTGGTAAAGTGCTCATCTCAGCAGATCTCTCTTTGAATAGTAACACCGAGGTGCCTTACGAAGGAAACTGGCTCAAGAAAATGTCCATGCACTTCGTTAGTGACATGAAGAGGAGATCTGCTTCTGGAAACTGACAGGTCTGGCACTTGACACGATGAAATTCCCAAACAAACTATTTACAATCGTCCTCATAACCAGTATATTGACAAACATGTAAAGGAACGCTTAGATATGGATTAGAGCTTACTTAACACTCCAAATGCCGCCCCAAGCCGTTCTGACGATTGCCGTGCAAACTGACGGGAAAAGGGGACACTAGTCCCTGTAGCCATCTTTTGCAGGGCACCTTAGTCATCATTTTTCATTTAAAACGTATATTTTAATATATAAACCTGAGGCCTTATTCAGGTGTGTCCCATGCCGCAGTCTTTGTTTGCCATGGCGTTGCATCTAACCTCATGATAAAATAATGCTGGTCCTTACAGAATAATGTAGTTTTAAAGGTAATTTTCTTACGGTTTGACCTCATCGCTCTCAATGTTCAGGTAGAGAATATTAACCCAACCAATCTTGAACCAGTCCCTGTAGGACTTGACCCCACAGCACTCGTACTCCAGCTGCAACGTGTCTATCATCTGTTTACGCCCCAGGTCACTTTTGTACGACTGCAAATTTAAACGATTATCTTTAATTAAAATAAGCTTGAATATCTGAAATTGGTACACATTGTATGCTTGAATATCTGAAATTGGTACACATTGTATGCTTGAATATCTGAAATTGGTACACATTGTATGCTTGAATATCTGAAATGGTACACACTGTAATTCAGTAAAAATACAATGAATTCTTTATCAGTAAGAAGATCTCCGACAACAAAAAACTTACTTTCATTGAGCTGGCTATCCCATCATCAAGGGAGGACCTTATCTTTGCAGCATGCACCAGGGTGATGATTATGGTGATGAAAACGAAGATTAAGAGGCCCATGAGGACGAAGATCAAGGCCACGAACAGGTGGTCCTGGTCGGACCGTGTGCTGACATTGCTGGCGTCATAGCAGAATTTAATGGCAACGAGGTGGCAGAAGAACATGAGGACCCCCGTAATAATCATGTAGAATGGAAGCGCCCCTGAATCGTAGCCATTCATAAGCTCTAACCTCTTGTCCAGTTTGAACCTGAGATGTGAGTGGTAAGGTGAGTGGTATGGTGAGTGGTATGGTGAGTGGTAAGGTGAGTGGTAAGGTGAGTGGTATGGTGAGTGGTATGGTGAGTGGTAAGGTGAGTGGTAAGGTTAGTGGTAAGGTGAGTGGTATGGTGAGTGGTAAGGTGAGTGGTAATGTTAGTGGTAAGGTGAGTGGTAAGGTGAGTGGTAAGGTGAGTGTTAAGGTGAGTGGTAAGGTGAGTGGTATGGTGAGTGGTAAGGTGAGTGGTATGGTGAGTGGTAAGGTGAGTGGTATGGTGAGTGGTATGGTGAGTGGTATGGTGAGTGGTAAGGTGAGTGGTAAGGTGAGTGGTAAGGTGAGTGGTAAGATGAGTGGTAAGGTGAGTGGTAAGGTGAGTGGTATGGTGAGTGGTATGGTGAGTGGTAATGTGCATGGTAAGGTGAGTGGTAAGGTGAGTGGTATGGTGAGTGGTAAGGTGAGTGGTATGGTGAGTGGTAAGGTGAGTGGTATGGTGAGTGGTATGGTGAGTGGTATGGTGAGTGGTATGGTGAGTGGTAAGGTAAGTGGTGAGGTAAGTGGTAAGGTAAGTGGTAAGGTTAGAGAATAAAAATTCAAGGCAGGGGTATCAGTTTGGAATGATATCTTTTATATTTCCCGCAGTTTCTGATTAAATAAATGTATGGCTGACGTGCACATATTATTACTTATTGTGGACATTCCCAATCTGTTTACAAAATTAACTAATAGACTTTTAACATTTAAAATAGTCAACATTTCCGTGTCAAGTAACGTCTAGAAGTCAAAGTCACACATGTGTTAACAATCAATGATCTGTAAAAACAATTATGACAAGGAAATCGTTGTCAATCGGATACAAATTGTGATTTGTCCAGGGGTAGAAAAACTCCAATTTGAAACCCCAGATGTGACAGTCCAGCAGTCCAACAGTCCAACAGTCCAGCAGTCCAGCAGTCCAACAGTCCAGCAGTCCAAAAGTCCAGCAGTCCAGTAGTCCAGCATTCCAACAGTCCAACAGTCCAGCAGTTTAGCAGTCCAATAGTCCAGTAGTCCAACAGTCCAACAGTCCAGCAGTCCAACAGTCCAGTAGTCCAGCTGTCCAACAGTCCAATAGTCCAACAGTCCAGTAGTTCAGCAGTCCAACAGTCCAGCAGTCCAACAGTCCAGCAGTCCAACAGTCATACAGTCCAGCAGTCCAGCAGTGGAAACCAAGGGCTCAAGATACAAAAAAGGAATACAAAAAATGATCAATTGCCAACTTTATGGCAGATTGACATAATGGACGGCACATTGACATAATGGACGGCACATTGACATAATGGACGGCACATTGCTAAAATATACATATCGGTACCACGTTCCCGGGAGAAATCGTCAATAACAGGAAGTGAAGATGTATTTATTTCCGTGAGCCTTATTTATATTTGAAACCACTTATCAAAGGAAGTAAAGAAGCTTAAGAAACTTGTAAGAACGACGGTAACAATTCGATCCGTTTTCTCACCTGATCCCAACAGCTGCTACAATCAACGTCAGACTGAGGAACACGAGGATGAGGTTGATGGTGGAGGTGGACAGACCAAGGATCTTGCGTCCCCTCTCACCCATTGTGACGGTTATACACATTGCAGGGCCATATTTCCCTCAACGAATCGGCGAGACTTGTTTTTTTGTTTGTTTTTTTCAATTTTTATTTCTTTTAAAACACATACATTTGCCAAATTTTGTGACGTTTATTTTTTTACTGAGTTGTATTTATCACAAAAACCCACTGTTTCCGTTGTTAGTAACGTTTATTAAATAAACAAATGTCGTCTCCAAAGGAAAACAAGTGTATTTGTACTATAGCACTATTTGCTTTCACAACTTGACCTCAAATTAAATAAAATTCTCTATTATTCAAACTTCTCCATAATTTTTGTCTCAAATGTTACAACATTCAACAGACTTCTTAAAGAATCTCTGAAAATCCTTTTCTAATTACGGCATCTATGTCTAATGAAATTCCACGAAAACCAGGGAACATGATATTAGTGATATCATTGTCGAAACGAATATTTAACAATGTATAAGGTTTCTTAGGCATTACCAGTCATATAAAACAATTTACAGTCAAGTACCCATCAAATATATCCGTTTAAATTTTGAAAGATATAGAATTACAGAAAGTGTCTCTAGTGTTATAGTTGAAATTCATTTTAAAGGGTTATGTAAAAGTTGATTATTTAAAAACAAAATTACATTGATATTTAAAAAAAAAAAGATATTTGTCTAGTGCTATATAAAGCAAAAAGACATATTTAGTAAACACAACACGTCATGTAGAGAACTGTATCAAATGAAGAAATGTAGAATCTTCTTCCAGCCGCCATATTAACTTGTGTATATTAAAAATAAGAATGTGTCAAACAAGACGTCATCCCTGCTAACAGAATAAAAAAAAAAAGAAAATAAATAAATACATTTAGTATAATAAGCTCATTTCAATAGATTTTTTTCTCCTTTTGTGGCAGCATTGTTTATGTAAATTAACAATAATAATTTGATTCCTTGTATATTCTACCTGATGAATATATATGTTTTAAAATTAAACATTTCTACAAAAATCGTAATATTATTTTTTTGGGGTAAATTCTTTTATCTAAATCTCGTCCATAATTTCAATTAAATAAATCAATAAATATATATATTCGAAGTTTCAATAAATTAATACTGGTTAGAGATTCCAACTCAACTTTTAAAGGCCCAAAGTACATTAATTATAGCAACACAAAAGGTAATTCAAAATTATATTTTTTGAAAGTTAATATTTAAAATGTTCTTTTAAAAGGGGCCTACATGCATATTATGCTAATATGAGGGACATGTGAATGTCCTTGGGAATGTACGATACGGATATACCTGTGTAAATAAGAGTCAGTGTGAATGTCCGACCAGGCGCAGATGTAAGCGCTTCTGTTCTCTGTCGCAAGGCCCATCATATTATATTTTATTTATATTTCGTGCAAGGCGTGATCAATGATTTGCTCTCATACGGTCATGTTAGTGAGACAGATCATGCTAGTGAGACAGGTCATGTTAGTGAGACAGATCATGTTAGTGAGACAGATCATGCTAGTGAGACAGATCATGCTAGTGAAACAGATCATGTTAGTGAGACATATCATGCTAGTGAGACAGATCATGCTAGTGAGACAGATCATGCTAGTGAGACAGATCATGCTAGTGAGACAGATCATGCTGGTGAGACAGATCATGCTAGTGAGACAGATCCTCTCCTGGGGCTCTAGTCGGCATGTCCGTCCCAAAAATGGCATGGTGATAAAGAAGCTTTTGCCACGAAGCCCCTGAAACGTTACCCGGGGCACAGGATCACCGTGTAGAGGACCTGCGCTGAAAGGCAAAGGTAACGCACGGAAACTGTGTTAGAAAGAGCACGGCTGCATGATTTCCTCTCAAATGAATTGAAAATAACGCAGAAACAGGTCGGGACATGAATACAGTTGCTGTATGGATATGAGGTGAGGGAATGTGGCGACCCTAGCCGATGACTCTACATATGCAGTCTTTGAGGGTATTGCTCCTAGGCGCCCTCTTTTCTCTGCCAGCCGCGGTGTGAATTAGTCACACTGCAGAAAACGACGTAAACCATATTAGAGGGCGACAGAAAAACACTTTCATGTCTCCCCGAGGTGGAGGGGGGATCAGGGAAGTAAAATATATTCACCCCAGCCCAAGAAAGTCCAGCCCGGTTGCTGTGTTAAAGCAGCACCCTACCGGCCAGGCGTTCCTTCTCTGATGACGCCTCACTTGCATAGTCAATCGAGTGGAAGGGTGGGTGAGGCTGTATCAGGGGCGAAATGCTCTTGGCGTGCCGCTTCGCGGCCCGACTGGAATAAAAGATAACTATGGGGAGTAGTTGATGATCAGTTGAGTTTAGCGTTGGGTAAGACATCATACGCTTCGGCTCGATAGTTTACTGTTTTTCTAAAGTACAATAGATTAGTGAGACAGATTATAGTAGTGAGACACATCATAAATATTTTTCAATGTTTAATTTTATTAAATAATAAATACAAAATTACAAATATCCATTAAAAAAATTATATTAAATTTTTTTTATCATACAAAATTAAAATTAAAGCGATACCTGTAGTGAGAGTTCTTAAACGTATGTGATAGATATGGAGTACGGCATTCAAGGAATATAAAAAATACATAATTGTCAAAATTATATGATAGTTTTTTAATAATCACTACAATTCATTCTTTAGGAGTCTCTCTCCAATTAAGCCAAAAGCATTAGATATAATCAGATCGCCACTTTTCTTTGTAAGCCCAGCAAGAAATGACATAAGGGCGGGCGACATGTTTTCCCGACATTTAACTTGCTACACTCGGTAGTCAACGCGGGCAATTAAGATAGCGATAGGAATTTTCGCAAATAAAAAAAACATTATATGTGATTAATGCAACTACATTTTAATAAAAACATATAGGTAGTTGATGCAGTCTTATGTATTTTCTATTTTTTATAAATAATTCACTCTTTTAAAAAGAACGCCATTTCGATAAGAAATGTATCTTAAATAAAACAATTCATGTGCAAAACGTGTGTGTGACGTTGTCACAAATGTAGCTGATTGGCTGAGTAGTAGATTGAAAAAATTCTGCGCGTATGAGTCTTAACAATAATTATAATAATAATAATAATCAAGTTCATTAAAAAAAACACGCTTCATCCCTAATTAAGGCTCAAAGCGCTATAAAATACAAAACACCACAATACAAAATCTACATAGAAGCCAATGGACAATACAAGTCAATAGACAATGCAAGCCAATGGACAATACAAGTCAATAGACAATGCAAGCCAATGGACAATACAAGTCAAAGGACAATACAAGCCAATGGACAATACAAGCCAATTGACAATACAAGCCAATGGACAATACAAGCCAATTGACAATACAAGCCAATGGACAATACAAGCCAATTGACAATACAAGCCAATGGACAATACAAGCCAATGGACAATACAAGCCAATGGACAATACAAGCCAATGGACAATACAAGCCAATGGACAATACAAGGTAATGGACAATACAAGTCAATGGACAATAAAAGCCAATGGACAATACAAGCCAAGGGACAATACAAGCCAATGGACAATACAAGTCAATTGACAATACAAGCCAATGGACAATACAAACCAATGAACAATACAAGCCAATGGACAATACAAGCAAATGGACAATACAAGCCAATTGACAATACAAGCCAATGGACAATGCAAGCATATGAACAATACAAGCCAATGGAAAATAGAAGCCAATGGACAATACAAGCCAATGGACAATAAAAGCCAATGGACAAAACAAGCCAATGGAAAATAGAAGTCAATGGACAATACAAGCCAATGGACAATACAAGCCAATGGACAATACAAGCCAATGGACAATACAAGCCAATGGACAATACAAGCATATGGACAATACAAGCCAATGGACAATACAAGCCAATTGACAATACAAGCCAATGGACAATACAAGCCAATGGACAATACAAGTCAATAGACAATGCAAGCCAATGGACAATACAAGTCAAAGGACAATACAAGCCAATGGACACTACAAGCCAATTGACAATACAAGCCAATGGACAATACAAGCCAATTGACAATACAAGCCAATGGACAATACAAGCCAATTGACAATACAAGCCAATGGACAATACAAGCCAATGGACAATACAATCCAATGGACAATACAAGCATATGGACAATACAAGCCAATGGACAATACAAGCCAATGGACAATACAAGCCAATGGACAATACAAGGTAATGGACAATACAAGTCAATGGACAATAAGAGCCAATGGACAATACAAGCCAAGGGACAATACAAGCCAATGGACAATACAAGTCAATTGACAATACAAGCCAATGGACAATACAAACCAATGAACAATACAAGCCAATGGACAATACAAGCAAATGGACAATAAAAGCCAATGGACAAAACAAGCCAATGGAAAATAGAAGTCAATGGACAATACAAGCCAATGGACAATACAAGCCAATGGACAATACAAGCCTCTGGACAATACAAGCCAATGGACAATACCAGCAAAATGGACAATACAAGCTAATAGACAATAGAAGCCAATGGACAATACAAGCCAATGGACAATACAAGCCAATGGACAATTCAAGGCAATGGACAATACAAGGCAATGGACAATACAAGCCAATGGACAATTCAAGCCAATGGACAATACAAGCCAATGGACAATACAAGCCAATGGACAATACAAGCCAATGGACAATACAAGCCAATGGGCAATAAAAGCCAATGGACAATACAAGCCAATGGACAATACAAGCCAATGGACAATACAAGCCAATGGATAATATAAGCCAATGGACAATACAAGCCAATGGACAATACAAGCCTATGGACAATAGAAGCCAATGGACAATACAAGCCAATGGACAATGCAAGCATATGAACAATACAAGCCAATGGAAAATAGAAGCCAATGGACAATACAAGCCAATGGACAATAAAAGCCAATGGACAAAACAAGCCAATGGAAAATAGAAGTCAATGGACAATACAAGCCAATGGACAATACCAGCAAAATGGACAATACAAGCTAATAGACAATAGAAGCCAATGGACAATACAAGCCAATGGACAATACAAGCCAATGGACAATTCAAGGCAATGGACAATACAAGGCAATGGACAATACAAGCCAATGGACAATTCAAGCCAATGGACAATACAAGCCAATGGACAATACAAGCCAATGGACAATTCAAGCCAATGGACAATACAAGCCTATGGACAATACAAGCCAATGGACAATACAAGCCAATGGACAATACAAGCCAATGGACAATACAAGCCAATGGACAATACAAGCCAATGGACAATACAAGCAATTGGACAATACCAGCCAATATGCATCGCGGAATTTGAGCCAGCTCCTTGAAAACAAGGTGGTAGACTACATTATCACCCAAGCAGTGTTAGACCATCTTGTTATAATTTTTTGAATATCTTTACTTTAAACCGTATGCCGGCATAAATAATGTAGGAATTTATTTGTACACATTGTTTAAGTATCATCATCTGTATCGTGGAATAAGAACGTCCAAGTATTTTTCCAATAGTTTCGGTTGATTAGATCTAGAAAGTGGCGACAAAATCATTCTGAATTTAACAACATGTTAAAACAAAGTTTTTTCCTATAAATTGGTATGATTATTTGCCTGTTTTTTGCACATCGCTAGCTGTCCACTGTAGAACAATTTTTGCAGACAATAGGATGGTGTTCGTAGAATGGTATACACACGCTCAAAGACCCTGGCCGGACAGATTTATTATAACATGTGATGTGTGCATTGAATTGACATTTTCATCACACCTTTTATTCTGTACGTTTACAAATGCATTGGAAAAGAGAGAGAAGTAAGATCTCACTTCAATAAATTTTGAACACGTTGATTCCTTCATTAACGATACTGGGTTTAATTGTGGCAATAACTGTACCTGGTACAGGAATTCTCACCACAAGAATGGTAAACAATAGGAAAAGTTGTACTAATAATTATTTTACTTTGTTTTTCTTTAGGTTTTCTCAATGTTTTTGGACGATTCAACTTAGAGCCCCTGTAACACAAGTTGGAGTTGAGCTGGAAGAGGGTCAGTGTTCGTATTTTTTGTATTTTCGAAAGACGGAACGTAACGTTTCTTTTCCCCTCGGCTGCAACGTTCACGCATGACTGATTGCATGGGGAGAATGTGGTATTTACACACGAGAGCTCACTTTGGTTGACTCTTTGGTTTACACTTTGATGGCTGCTAGTTACATAGTCGTTCTTGATGCTGAATATGTTTAATGGTTTAAGCGGCACTTGATGGGTGTGGCTTGTGTTTTCATGCGGCACCTGCCGGATGCTAGGCAGTTTGGTCTTGGTGCCGCTGCTGACTGCAGCATGGCTGTTAGGAGGTTTGGTCTTGTTGTTGGCGTTTCCTGTAGCCAGTCGGTTAAGAAGTTGGGTATTTTCGCTCCTATTTACTGCAGTAGTTTCTTCACGGGATGACCACAGCGCTTTTGTTGGGTGAGCTTCAATAAAGAAAGAATTATTTCATTATTTTATTTAAACATTTCTACACTTGTGACAATTATTATTATTATTTGTTAATTCTCCAGTTTCGATTCGACTACGGCAAGGGGCTGAATGCCTGGGACCAAGTTTAAAAAAAAAATTAAGTTAAACGAGCACCTACCAAACTAGACAGACGTATTAATATTATATATATATCTTATACATATTACGCTTGTGGTGTGACTCGTGGAATTCTTCCTAATTTACTACTTCCTAATCTACTGCTTCCTAATCTACTGCTTCCTAATCTACTGCTTCCTAATCTACTGCTTCCTAATCTCCTGCTTCTTAATTGACTGCTTCCTAATCTACTGCTTCCTAATCTCCTGCTTCCTAATCTACCGCTTCTTAATTGACTGCTTCCTAATTTATTGCCTCCTAATTTACATCTTCCTAATCTACTGCTTCTTAATTGACTGCTTCCTAATCTAATCTCCTGCTTCCTAATCTACTGCTTCCTAATCTACTGTTTCTTAATTGACTGCTTCCCAATCTACTGCTTCCAAATCTACTGGTTCCTAATCTCCTGCTTCCTAATCTACTGCTTCCTAATCTACTGCTTCCTAATCTACTGCTTCTTAATTGACTGCTTCCCAATCTACTGCTTCCAAATCTACTGCTTCAAAATCTACTGCTTCCTATTCTACTGCTTCCTAATCTACTGCTTCCTAATCTACTGCTTCCTAATTGACTGTTTCCTAATCAGCCAATTTGGTATTGAGATTATATTCCAAATAATTCTTCATGTTTGAATATATATATTTCAATAATGAGTTCAAATAGCGCGTAAAATATAATTCCCGATCACTACGCTAATGATATTATTTAATTACGCAACTGCCAGTTAGGCGCGTAATTTTTTTTTTTTTTCGGAAAATGAAATCGTCTTAATTTAAGAATGGTGTAAAAATATTCGTTTTAAAAGTGGTTGGGACATCAGAATATTTAATATAGTTCATGGGCGTGAAATCAAAAGTGTTCAGTGACGTTTCATGGGGGGATGGGTTGCAGCAAAAACTGGGATTCTTAAATGTGCGTTACTTGAGTTCATATTTTGTCAAGTAACTTGAGTAGTTGGTAAGTGTATGCACTGCTGTTACCAATGTTTGGCGGGCTATATCTAGTATATATATATTTATATGATAGTAGTAATGATACAATAGCTTAAGCTGTGTGTCTTTAAAATGCTTCATGAGAAGTAATATGTTTCACTACTATTTTGTTTTCTGCTGATGCAGGCAGTAATATGGCACTAGGAAAAATAATACATTAAGCTAATGTCGGAAATAAAACTTACTTAGTATATTCCTTTTATCAAATGCAGCAGTAGCCAGGCGCCTTTGTCTAATGAAAACAGACAGTAAATGACGCGCTCGTTTTTCTTTCTCGGCCTTCAGTTTAAGCAGAGTCGCCTGACAGTCGCGGATCTGTTGTTGTATATCCTTCATGCAGTGTCTGCAAGTATATTTAAAAAAAATGACAATTCCTAAATTTAAACCAAGGTAATATTTTGTCAGAGGATATTGGCAAAGTGGCCTTGTTTTTTAATCTCAATAATTGCCAAGGCCATGGAAAAGACGCGAGGATTACGGATTAAATCCCAGAAATACAACATTCTAATTTGTTTGCCATTACCTGTGTTCCTTTTCAGCCTCTGACATGCGGATTGCAAGTCTTCTCTCAGACTCCAGCCTGACCTTCTTGAGTCGCTGAAACTCAGGGTCACAGGAGCTCGTCCAAAGAGAAGTGTAATCGGCCATTGAATGACGTAATATATCTATAAATAAAATGTTTTCTTGTGAAATTGTTTTTCTTTTTTCCTTTCAGACTTTTAAGTTATAACTGTTTATAATAAATACAAAAATAACAATCGATATAAAGTGTCTTGCTTTGGCGATACAGCATTAATTTGGCATGGTCTTACAGAAGCTATAAATAATGTAAACTACTTTATGGATATGGTCTACAGTAAAATTACGAACGAGCTTTTTACTGTGTCAGACAGGAAACGAATAATCAATAAAATAATAAAAATATAAAGTTTGCATGGAATTTTAATAGAATAAAATAACTTGCACATTTAACTTCTGGATCAGTTATTTATTTCAATCATGATAACTCGATATTAATTTAAAACTGAATGTTGAAAGGGTTTATTTTCCACTCGAATTTTCTGTAATTTAATGCGAAAGGTGAATGGCGACATAAATAAAAATAAATGGAATTTAAGCATAAATGCCCACAATATTGAATATACAATATTACAATGAGTTATAGAAAAATAAGTAATACCGGATTAACCTAAAGGCGAATGAGGCTGGTGCCTAGGGGTCCAGGTAAATGAGGCATATGCCTAGGGGCCCAGGTAAATGAGGCTGGTGCCTAGGGGCACAGGTAAATGGGGCTGGTGCCTATGGGCCCAGGTAAATGACACACGTGCTTAGTGGCCCGGCGAGAAGAAATCCCTAGTTTCCAAATTTATGTGAACTTGAAAAAAAAGTCTAAATATCTCTACAGAACAATTTACAGAAGGGGAGAGCAGATCGAAGAAAGGGAACTAATCCAAACGCCTTAAAATTTTAATGGGAGACTAATTTTCAAATTGCGAATTTTAGCGACTGTCCTCATGTGACGAAAGGAGAGATGAGAGGACAAAATCGTTTGGCTTTCATCATCAACGTTAAAGCGACAACAAGATTGGAAAAAAAGAAGAAAAAAAACAACACAAAAACGATTTCCATGATTAACATTTGCGCCAATTGGGTCAGCAACTAAACAAAAAGACTTTAATATTTCTCAGTCATGATATTAAAGAGCTTTGCAATGTTTGTTATTATATGCTACTCTCTTTATGGAGTACCGAAAAAAATGGTTTGCACAGCCACACATCGACACAACCACAAAACCACACAGTCTACATAGGGAGCCATAGCAAGGGCCGTGCGAAAGGAGGGGGTGGGAGCCCTAGCCTCGTGGAGGGGAGCACAAATTGTAATTCTTTTAAATAGAGAAGGAAGGAATTTTGTTAAACCTTATAGTGCATTCTGAAAGAAATTTTTTTTAAAATGTGAGCTGAGCACTACTCAATCTTGTTTTACAATAATAAAGGTAGTACCAAAAAAAAAGGTTTATAGTTTTCATGCCCTTTAGGTGGGGTCTTGATTTTGTTTGTTTTGTTAAAGTTTGACTTCTTTGAGTTGCCCCCGGCAACCAAACAAATGCCTTTAATTATATTGTAAAAAAACACGATGGAATTATAATAAATTATTTTGTTGACCACATACAAATAAACTTACTTTGCTATGCAATTCAACTAAAAATCAGTTATAAAACGCTTAGTCACACTTTTCCATAATATAATACATAGTTTTCTGAAAAAGGCTGGTCATGTACTGTAGAATGTTTTTTTTTTCAATAACATCATTATACTATCACTTATTCAAAACAGATAGTTGGGCGAAAAGCTACCTACCTCGTTCGTGGGAAGTCACTGTATCTTATGTCAAGGTGTAACTTGTTATCGGGTCTCCTTAGCACACTCGTCCAAGTGTTCCTCGTATTAATTATGAATTATCCTCACGCTAATACTTCCACTCAGGAGTTCTAAAAATTTTGAACACTTTAACTCCATGTCACAATTTGAATAAATATTAGACAAAGTCCCTTTTCATATGTGTCATTTATTATAGTTCTTCCGTTCCCTTTAATAAACTGTTTACAAATCCGAGGCGCTTCCCTTAAAATATAATAATGAAAATTGTTGTTGGTGTAGAATGGGAAGTTGGACGAGCGTTAATTTAAATAGTTTCTCTTCTTACTAACTTACAAGGGAGTAATGACTCTTAGCGTCAGTTCAGACGATAAAATTCATTTCAAATTTGGCGTCAAATTTTTTTTATAAACGCACTATTTTGTGCGTGGTTTCTTTTTTCTTTTGGACGAAAATGTCAATTTGATCGAATAGTAATTTGCTAGTTGTGACAAGGCTTCATACAAAATTGCATTAAATGCATGATAGAAAATTTGATCATGTAAAGTGATGCTTAATAGTTAATTAATTCATCATAATTTAATGATGTGCAATGATTTATTGAGGTATATATTACAATATGTACATGATCATATAGAATAGAACGAACCATAGTGGGTTAAACATTTACTGTTTATTATTTGTGTTTACTTGTTCTACAATAACGTATTTTTTTTTCTTTTAAGAGACCTTTCGGGTATAGAGCTGTCAAAGATGGGGTAACACTAGTCGTATGGATCTTTGATTAGTAAAATTTTAGAACCATCGTAGGCCTCGCTGCGACTCGTATCGGTTGTATTGATAGTGTTAATTAGACAATTACAATTTCCGTCAGTGGCCTTTGTGATTCTTCGGATTTGCATTGATAGGATGGTAGACACTAAGACGTGCAGTGATAGGATAGTAGACAGACACATTGAACTGACGCAGTTGTTCAATTGTACATATTGCATTCACCCTTCTGGGTAAATTATCTGTTATAAAAAAAAGTAAAATTTAACACATTGGCATTTTACTTTTTGAATGACGTATTGAGGTGTAAAACGAAATTTGCTAAACCATAGCAGTTTCAATTTGTTGTTTCAAACCATACAACCCCAGCCAACTCCATGAGGGCACTGTATGTTGTACGGCACATTATCTGGTTGACCTTGTTGCCATTTTGTTAGCCTGTTCCAATAAGAGGTAACGCTAGACTCGCTCCAGAATATTAACAAAAATAAATCCATAAAGAAGCTTGACCAACAGACATGGGATAAGCAGTTAAAGGTCTCATAATTTTATCAAGAACCTCCTTCTGCCTCCACTACGCTTCTGCCTCCACTACGCTTCTGCCTCCACTACGCTTTTGCCTCCACTACGCTTCTGCCTCCACTACGCTTCTGCCTCCACTACGCCACTCCAATCCTTATAATGAGGCGTCGAATAAACTCGCCATGCTACGTAGCCGGAAAGATACAATAATTCAAGCAGATGATAAAAGTGGAGACGACGTTGTGTGGAACAAAGATCTGTACGTTAAAGAGGAACGCAGGCAACTAGCAGACATCTAGCTCTACTAAGTAAGGACTAGCTATCATAAAATTAAAATAAAAAACATTGTGTTACAGACTATTAAAGAATTGATGGCAGAATCGGAACTCCTTAACTCCGCCCCTGCTTCACACATCTTAGATATTGACGCAACTACGCTTTTTTCTATATCCTTTCCAAAATACACAAGTACGGTAACCCTGGCAGACCCATTGTCTCGGCATGCTTGTGCCCCACTGAATTTATCTCGGAATTCCTTGATTGAGTTTTTCAACCCATCGTAACCTCACCGCCCACTTACATTAAAAACACCAACCATGCTTTAAATTTCGAATCTATCATCATCTCTCCTGAAAAGGAATATCACATATTTCTGCTCAATGTATGTTGTCTGTTTCAAACTGCTTAAGTCAGGCCTGCACAGCTCAAAATGTAAGACGGGGCGCGATACTTTATGAAAAACTTGTGCGGGCCGTAATATAATTGGACGGGGGTGAAAGCTACTAAGAGAGTAATTAATAATAAAGAATATTTCGTTACTTCGCGGACCGCCAAGTGCGTGCTGGCGGGCCACATGCGTCCCGCGGGCAGAATGTTGTGCAGGCCTGGCTTAAATGATAAGTAGTTCAATAGATTGGTTGTCGCGGGATAATTATTTTTAAAAAAATCAATGATGTATATGACATATGATTCTTTATATGACATATGCTTCTTTATATGACATATGATTCTTTATATGACATATGGATCTTTATATGACATATGATTCTTTATATGACATATGGATCTTTATATGACATATGATTCTTTATATGATATATGATTCTTTATCGAAAAACCGCGTGACTTCAGTCTTCTGCTTTCTTTCTGAACTGCCCTACTACTAAAAAAAGACAACAACCACAACAAAAAACGACAACAACCACAACAAAAAACGACATCTCTCATTCCCAAATACCAAGCACATAGCAACAGCTGCACCAATAATCTCCAGACCAAAACACGCACCCAAAAAAAAAAAACAAGAACAAATCATTAACACTCTTTATTTACTTCTTTCCCTCATACTGACGGCCTCTTAGCTAAACAAGTCTTTCTCGAGAGTAAACCCAATCCATCTATGCCTACCAGCACCCTCCTCCAATTGGCGGAACTTGTTCTAAACCTCAATTACCTTGATACAGCCGATTCTTCGACCAAGTCAGTTGTGCTGCTGTTGGAAATCAAATACAACCCAGATGCGTATGTGTGTTCTTGGAGCGTTTCGAATACGTACAAACGTTTACATGGCTGCACGTATATGTTATAGGACACGATTGTTATGATACAGATGATTTCATCATGGAACTATGAGTTCTAACAACCGCCCTGCATTACTGTTATATGCACACATAGATCGTTATGTTGACAAGTGGAGTAAAATTAGCGATACCGTTGCGTGCATGGCTTTGCGATGTGCATGGAGCAATAAGTTCATATACCGTACGTAGTAAAGAATTGCAATTTGTTTTTTCTAATGGAGAGGGGCTTTAGCCAAAAAGTCTTAAGTTTAATTTGTGTCTTTTTTTAATAATAAACTTTTCAATGTACTGTTACAGTACTACACTTTGTTATCTACTTGAGTAAGAAGCAGAGAATTGTGTAAAGTCTTCAGCGTCGTTACAAACATAGAGCTCACCTGTAAGTCGACCATTGAGAGAATGGAGCTATTCATTTCTTACAGCTGTCACGACGGTATTAAATCAGTTGTGCAGGGGATGAAGACATCAAATAGTTAGCAAAGACAGTAGACGGGCTTGATGATACACCACAAGACAACAGTTGCCGACCTTTGAAGTTGATCACCTTGTCAAATAATCCAGCTGTCAATATGACATTCTAGGTGTGACACAGTCACACCAGGCGCTCTGATTGTTTTAACATGTTTTGAAGAAATGAGTTTCATTGGACTTCTGACTTAAGATTTTTTTAGAATATTTTTTTTTTGAAAATAAAGATAATTCTATTCTGTTTGCAAAATGATGAATATCCTTAGTTATGGATTGTCTTATACAATAGAAAAAAAAAGATCAATTTTTCTGTTTTTAAATTGTAAAGTATTCGTAATCAATGATATTTGTTACGTCAGAAAATAAAAATCATATCGTGTATTAAGAAACATGATATATGTCCAATGGATGTGCTGTGGATGTGTTGTGGATGTGCTGTGGATGTGTTGTGCGTTAAAATATATCCACTGTTTATTTAAACCGCAAATAATCAAACTACTTTAAACGTGACCTACATTTGAAGGCAACTTTGCTCATTGTATCATTGATGGTATTAAGTAGGTGCGTACTAGGAATATTACTTGAGCTGGGACCTGGGCATGAAGTAAGTGAATGGGGAAGTTCAGAGGGAGAGGGCGGTGAGATAATCTGGTAGTGTGTCTCAACTTTAACTCCCACTCGCGACAACATGGCATGAACGTGCCGCCTCTACCATGGCCCGTATCGAAGCTGCAGAAAAGCAAAGTATAGCACTGATGTAATCATGGGTGGTATCGATACGTAAAATTACCTTCAAGTATTTTAAAAGCGACTTTTTTTTACTAAGCACTGGGTTCAGTTCAACTTATGTTTATTGTTGTCTTATGCTGTTTTTAACTGTTCGGGTTCATGGGATCCTACAGTCCCTGACAGAAAGGTATGGGGTTTAAACTGTAAAGTATACCTGACGTCATTCAAGATTTCACGTTTGTCACAAGCCGCTTTTGTAAGTTCATTTTACTTCATTGTGTAATCCTTGGATATTTTGTTTTATATTTATAACTAGTCTATATAGATTATTTTATATAGTT
The DNA here is from genome assembly GCA_964017045.1 of Omphiscola glabra. NCBI lineage: Eukaryota > Metazoa > Mollusca > Gastropoda > Lymnaeidae > Omphiscola > Omphiscola glabra. The sequence goes on from OZ024796.1 coordinate 3,256,337, forward strand.
AAATGATCATTGGTTAGCTGGGCACTGCTAAATGGTGCAGAGTATGACACGTGTCCCCGGGCGCATGAGTAGTGGGGGCGCAAAAAAGTGCTTAATGGTATTTTGTTAACGAAAATAATGGGTTTCAAAGTGGAGGGAGTGTGCAGTGCCGTCTTAAGGCATGACCTCACTGGGCACTGGCCCAGGGCATTACGCTTCTAAAAGACTCACTATTTAAGAGGCATCATGCTTTAAATATTGATAATGAATATTGAAAAATTTTGACTATTTAATTTGATTTAGAACTCAGTGGACAGCACGTTTTCAAATTTTAGTAAAATTGAGGACATCACTCCCTTAGCGAACCTTGCTCCTCTAGGGTGTCTCACGCTTCCAGATAAAGTATGCTGCCAATATTGTCAGTAAATAAAAAAAAACATTTTTTACAATTTATTTTGCTTTCAAAATAAAAGTGGCAAGACCGTGTCTACAGTTTAATTCAACACGTTTTTCGGTTCTCACATCATTACATTAATTCAACACGTTTTTCGGTTCTCACATCATTACATTAATTCAACACGTTTTTCGGTTCTCACATCATTACATTAATTCAACACGTTTTTCGGTTCTCACATCATTACATTAATTCAACACGTTTTTCGGTTCTCACATCATTACATTAATTCAACACGTTTTTCGGTTCTCACATCATTACATTAATTCAACACGTTTTTCGGTTCTCACATCATTACATTAATTCAACACGTTTTTCGGTTCTCACATCATTACATTAATTCAACACGTTTTTCGGTTCTCACATCATTATATTAATTCAACACGTTTTTCGGTTCTCACATCATTACATTAATTCAACACGTTTTTCGGTTCTCACATCATTACATTAATTCAACACGTTTTTCGGTTCTCACATCATTACATTAATTCAACACGTTTTTCGGTTCTCACATCATTACATTAATTCAACACGTTTTTCGGTTCTCACATCATTACATTAATTCAACACGTTTTTCGGTTCTCACATCATTACATTAATTCAACACGTTTTTCGGTTCTCACATCATTACATTAATTCAACACGTTTTTCGGTTCTCACATCATTACATTAATTCAACACGTTTTTCGGTTCTCACATCATTAAATTAATTCAACACGTTTTTCGGTTCTCACATCATTACATTAATTCAACACGTTTTTCGGTTCTCACATCATTATATTAATTCAACACGTTTTTCGGTTCTCACATCATTACATTAATTCAACACGTTTTTCGGTTCTCACATCATTACATTAATTCAACACGTTTTTTGGTTCTCACATCATTACATTAATTCAACACGTTTTTCGGTTCTCACATCATTACATTAATTCAACACGTTTTTCGGTTCTCACATCATTACATTAATTCAACACGTTTTTCGGTTCTCACATCATTACATTAATTCAACACGTTTTTCGGTTCTCACATCATTACATTAATTCAACACGTTTTTCGGTTCTCACATCATTACATTAATTCAACACGTTTTTCGGTTCTCACATCATTACATTAATTCAACACGTTTTTCGGTTCTCACATCATTACATTAATTCAACACGTTTTTCGGTTCTCACATCATTACATTAATTCAACACGTTTTTCGGTTCTCACATCATTACATTAATTCAACACGTTTTTCGGTTCTCACATCATTACATTAATTCAACACGTTTTTCGGTTCTCACATCATTACATTAATTCAACACGTTTTTCGGTTCTCACATCATTACATTAATTCAACACGTTTTTCGGTTCTCACATCATTACATTAATTCAACACGTGTTTCGGTTCTCACATCATTACATTAATTCAACACGTTTTTCGGTTCTCACATCATTACATTAATTCAACACGTGTTTCGGTTCTCACATCATTACATTAATTCAACACGTTTTTCGGTTCTCACATCATTATAGTTTTTTCGGTACTTGTCTTTTGATAAGCTGTCAATTTTTTTTAAAAAGCCTTCTCTTATTATTTCCTTTGTGATGGGGATGTTGGGGGAAGAGTAAATCAAAGAGTCTTATAAAATGCACACACGTTCATTGTTAAGAAATTAAAGGAAGAAAGTTAAAGTAGTTAGACATTCCTTTAAAACATGTTTCAGTCAGTGGCGTAGCGAGCTTAACTCGCGCCCGGGGCTCAATACCTTTTTAGCGTCCCCCCCCCCTATTCGAAAACCATACAATATTATATGTAAAATATACCATTATGCGCCCCTTTGTGAGTAGCGCCCGGGGCATGATGCCCCCCTTGCCCCCCCGCTACGCACTGGTTTCAGTTACTGCCTTTGTTTGGAAATTCATGCTGTCTCAGTTTCCCTCAGATAAATCACATATTAATAAATATTTGAAGTCTTTTATAAAGATTTCCTTTCTCCTTTTTTAAACAATTTAGATACTATTTATCTTTAAATATGGCCATACAAAACGTATAGATCATTTTCTTGTAAACATTAGTTTTTTCTCATATATAGTAAGTGTAAATTTTGAGAAAAATTATTTCACCTTTTGATTAAATAAAAAATTATAATTATTTTATTAATATATTAATATATTTTTTTCTATTAACGATCAACCGTATAGAATATATATTTAAAATAAAAAATATTTATATTCATTCATTGATAAATTAGTGTAAACAAAAAAATAGTTTTCAAAAAATGAAATAAAATTACCATTTAGATACAAATAAAAAAAAAGGAATTGTGTAGTCCATGCATGGTCAAAAGAAATTAAATTTCAAATAATATATTTTCTGTTGCTAGCCGGTTAAGTGTAAAGTGGTGCAAAACTAAATTCACGTGTGTGCCAAAATGCATCCCAACATTTTCATCATGTATCAAACATTTTCCTGGCAAGGAGCTTACTCAGACCTCTCTCCAATCCTTACCCCCTGGCTCTTCGATCTCTCCCACCCCAAGTAAAGTGACAGTACCGAGACATTTTAATGTAAAAAAAGTATTTCATTATTAAGACAATTTTGCCGCCCCGTTCTATGTAAAGTACATTTTATTTTATCTTTTAACTCACTACTAAGTGCCTATCTTTGCCGCCCCCTATTATTGGCGCCATGAGTGATTGGCCTTATCACGCTCCCCCCTTAGCACGACCCTATGTATATAAAGGATTATCGGCCTCCTTGTATTACTGTGCCCAGGGCGTCCGCTGCTGTAAAGACAGACCATTACTGTGCCCAGGGCGTCCGCTGCTGTACATACGGTCCCCGGTGTGTGATAATGAGTCCGGGTTGCAAACACCTTAAACAAGCCTCTGTTTAGATACCCCCATTGTATTACAAAGGTCTACTTTGTCATACTCCCATTGTATTACACACGACTACTTTGTCATACCCCATTGTAATATACATGTCTACTTTATCATACCCCCATTGTAATATACAGATCTCCTTTGTCATAGCCCCATTGTAATATACAGGTCTCCTTTGTCATACCCCCATTGTAATATAAAGGTCTACTTTGTCATCGATGGACCCAAATTAAATTATTTATTTTCTGTAAGAGTTATGTTGGAAATTATTCAAAAAGAAAATTCGATTCATTTTCTTATGATGTTAAGTATTAACAATCCTCCTTTTAAAAATCTTTCAATACTTTATCAACAGTTGTCAAACATGGGATGACTATTTGGCTGAATCTTATACTCTCACATCCGTCACCGTGACGCGTTTAATGTTTATTCTGATAAACGGCAACACATTGATGTACATTTTCTATACGTGGAGCTTTAGGTCTAATATAGGTATCATCCAATAACATATGTGGACATAAATTAACTTCATTCAGTCTACTGTTTGGTGTAAAGAAAACTTCGTTCGTAGTTTGAGAACCCTGACTTACATTCCTCATGATGGTAATCCTCTCGTGAACAAATGGGTTAAAAATGTATAGTGTTCTATTTGTATCTTATTTTAGACCACCACATTATCATGGCCGTCTCCATTAACTTTTTGATATCCGGGATTTTGTGCTCCTATAATAAATCGAACGTTTACAAAGACGGCTCGCATTTGACGTCACTTCCTTTGTTCCCACATATGCCTCTTTAGAGTCGTTTTTCGTTTGTTCCTTTATGTCCAACTATTTCATATACATCAAAACCAGAATTGTCTTCTTGTGTTATACTGACCCGGACTGTTCGATGGTAGCTTATGCATCTCTATAAATAACCACAAAGCAGGCAATATTCAGGAAGTTATTTTGCCGACCTTGGTTCATTACATAACATTGGTTTTGTTCTTTGACTCTTTCTCATCTATCGACCAATAATATTTGAATGATTCAACCGTTCATCCTCATTCACAGTTACGGAAGTAATCTTCATACATTTTTTACTATATACGAATATGTTGAATAATATTCATGGATACTTTTTGTTTACTTTATATTTAATTACAAAATTGAAGACAAATGTAATACTTCTTTTGATTTGCGTATTATGGTGATTCATTACAATTTTAAAGTAAAAGTCTGATGCAAGCACATTTTATTTTTTGTTCCCTCGTCTCAATTACGGGGGATGGGGAGTTGGGAAGGGGGGGGGGGTATTACATCTAAAATTTTTTTGTCAGAAACATTTTTATTTTAACCATTATATCTGAACCAGTTTTTAAAACCGATAATTTTTAAATGCCTTAAGCGCAAATCATCACATAATCCAAATCATATCATAATCTGTAAAGAAACACTAGTAGTGACAACCATAGCATGAGATGTATTGCATTTAGAGAACACGCAATTGCCTTCACCTTTGCCATTTTTAACACTCATAAACGGATGGTAACACAAGCATGCAAGAGAACTAAAGGAACATTAAAGACAGTGACTCATGCATGTAAGAGCAGGAAAGGAACATCAAAGACGGTAACTCATGCATTTAAGAGCAGGAAAGGAACATCAAAGACGGTAACTCATGCATTTAAGAGCAGGAAAGGAACATCAAAGACGGTAACTCATGCATTTAAGAGCAGGAAAGGAACATCAAAGACGGTAACTCATGCATTTAAGAGCAGGAAAGACACATAAAAGACGGTAACACACGCATGAAAGAGCAGGAAAGGAACATCAAAGACGGTAACACATGCATTTAAGAGCAGGAAAGGAACATCAAAGACGGTAACACATGCATTTAAGAGCAGGAAAGACACAACACAGACGGTAACACACGCATGTAAGAGCAGGAAAGGAACATCAAAGACGGTAACACATGCATTTAAGAGCAGGAAAGGAACATCAAAGACGGTAACACATGCAGTTAAGAGCAGGAAAGACACAACACAGACGGTAACACACGCATGTAAGAGCAGGAAAGGAACATCAAAGACGGTAACACATGCATTTAAGAGCAGGAAAGACACATAAAAGACGGTAACTCATGCATTTAAGAGCAGGAAAGACACATAAAAGACGGTAACTCATGCATTTAAGAGCAGGAAAGACACAACACAGACAGTAACACACGCATGTAAGTGCAGGAAAGAAACATCACAGACAGTGACTCATGCATTTAAGATCAGGAAAGACACAACACAGACGGTAACACACGCATGTAAGAGCAGGAAAGGAACATCAAAGACAGTGACTCATGCATGTAAGAGCAGGAAAGACACAACACAGACGGTAACACACGCATGTAAGTGCAGGAAAGGAACATCAAAGACAGTGACTCATGCATTTAAGTGCAGGAAAGACACATAAAAGACGGTAACACACGCATGAAAGAGCAGGAAAGGAACATCAAAGACAGTGACTCATGCATGTAAGAGCAGGAAATACACAACACAGACGGTAACACATGCATGTAAGAGCAGGAAAGGAACATCAAAGACAGTGACTCATGCATGTAAGAGCAGGAAATACACAACACAGACGGTAACACATGCATGTAAGAGCAGGAAAGGAACATCAAAGACAGTGACCCATGCATGTAAGAGCAGGAAATACACAACACAGACGGTAACACACGCATGTAAGAGCAGGAAAGGAACATCAAAGACAGTGACTCATGCATGTAAGAGCAGGAAATACACAACACAGACGGTAACACACGCATGTAAGAGCAGGAAATACACAACACAGACGGTAACACATGCATGTAAGAGCAGGAAATGAACATCAAAGACAGTGACTCATGCATGTAAGAGCAGGAAATGAACATCAAAAACAGTGACACATGCATGTAAGAGCAGGAAATACACAACACAGACGGTAACACATGCATGTAAGAGCAGGAAAGGAACATCAAAGACAGTGACCCATGCATGTAAGAGCAGGAAATACACAACACAGACGTTAACACATGCATGTAAGAGCAGGAAAGGAACATCAAAGACAGTGACCCATGCATGTAAGAGCAGGAAATACACAACACAGACGGTAACACACGCATGTAAGAGCAGGAAAGGAACATCAAAGACAGTGACTCATGCATGTAAGAGCAGGAAATACACCACACAGACGGTAACACATGCATGTACGAGCAGGAAATGAACAAACATTAAAGACAGTGACCCATGCATGTAAGAGCAGGAAAGACACAACACAGACGGTAACACACGCATGTAAGAGCATGAAAGACACATCAAAGACGGTAACACACACATGTAAGAGCAGGAAAGGAACATCAAGGACGGTAACACACGCATGTAAGAGCATGAAAGGAACATCAAAGACGGTAAGCCGATTACGCTGAAGAGATTCGCTCATTGCGCGATATAGATGCGCTCATACTTTAATGGCGCCGGGTCAAGCAAGGTGAAACGTTGTACGTCACAAACATTTCTTCACTTCAATGATGTTCCAAGCCTTCTTGATTGATTGAATAATTTTATAGCGCATTTGTCCATGATATTTGTGCATGCTCACATCGCTCCAGTGTTCTGATATCTATTAAAAGAAAAAACCTCTTTAAATTTTTTTACAATAACTTTCTATCGTTTTCAATTTCCTTCAAAGATTGAGGCAAAACTGTGCATAATTTAGGCGCAATAGCTTCAAAAGAGCGAACTCCGTATGATTTATTTCTGTGTCTGTCCACATTGGGGAACTTTCAGTAAGGACTGTGTTAAAGAGCGCAGTTTTTGTAAGGATACATGTTTAGAAATCAGTTTATAAAGATATTCCGGTGCAGAGCCGTCTATACAGCTATACGCCAGGGACAGAATTTTGTAGTCAATGCGCTCACTCACAGAAAGCCAATAGAGATCTTTAAGAACTGGGGTGATGTGGTCGGATTTCTTTATAAGCGATACAATGCGTGCTGCAGTATTTTGTACCTTCTGGAGTCTCTGAATTTGGTTCTGAGGTAAACCCCACTAACAACTGTTACAGTAATCTAATCCTGATTTGATTATAGTGACTGCTACTTCATGGGCTGTTCTCTTATTAATTTGAGGATTGCAGCTGACCCAGAGCGCGAAGATGACAGAAACAATGCCTGACCAAATAACTGATCTGAGGGATCATAGTAAGTTTGCTGTCAGTGTAAAAGCCATGGTCTCCTACCGTGCTGGACAAGTTAATCTCAGAAGCACCAACTTTTATTGATGTGATAGCAACATTCCGAAGGTTAGCATCATGACCACATTTTAGCGTCTTCATAAGCATTAGCGGGCTCATATATATAAATAATATTTTTCAAAAAGTTTTTTTCGACTTAAGTCATGACATAATTAATTAAACTCTGCATTTACAATCAGAATAATTTCCAGACTGCCAAATATGCCGTGTAATGACATTATTTATGTTTAATTTTTTTCATTTTGTTTATTAAATCATTTAATTTAGAGTTTATTTTTTTGAAAGCAAGTTATGTTCTTCTTTCTGTTTTAATCCTAAGACGTATGCGCAAATGAATTGTCGGCGTAAATGTTAATTCTGTAATGAAAATAGAAACAGATTTTCAAAAGAAAACTATTTTTAATTTTCATTTTGAAGTATTAAATCTCGTGCTGCTCAACGTCTGTAGGATATCATTATGAGTTTTTATTATCTGAAAAAACAACAAAACAATATTGATTAGAGAAAAAACATGCCTTTTTTCGGACGCATGACTTCCTGTTTGAACATCCACGACATTTAGGAAACTGAAGAAAACAAAGTTAAATGTGTGCCAGATTTAGGACAAATGAACACAAGGAATAAATTAAAATTAAAAGTATGAACAATGACAGCAATCTTGCTGCACAAGTGAAGGAAGGACACAGCAGTATTGGTGCACAAGTGAAGGAAGGACACAGCAGTATTGGTGCACAAGTGAAGGAAGGACACAGCAGTTTTGGTGCACAAGTAAAGGAAGGACACAGCAGTTTTGGTGCACAAGTAAAGGAAGGACACAGCAGTTTTGGTGCACAAGTAAAGGAAGGACACAGCAGTATTGGTGCACACGTGAAGGAAGGACACAGCAGTTTTGGTTCACACGTGAAGGAAGGACACAGCAGTTTTGGTGCACACGTGAAGGAAGGACACAGCAGTATTGGTGCACAAGTGAAGGAAGGACACAGCAGTATTGGTGCACACGTGAAGGAAGGACACAGCAGTATTGGTGCACAAGTAAAGGAAGGACACAGCAGTATTGGTGCACAAGTGAAGGAAGGACACAGCAGTATTGGTGCACACGTGAAGGAAGGACACAGCAGTATTGGTGCACACGTGAAGGAAGGACACAGCAGTATTGGTGCACACGTGAAGGAAGGACACAGCAGTATTGGTGCACAAGTGAAGGAAGGACACAGCAGTATTGATGCACAAGTGAAGGAAGGATACAGCAGTATGGTGAACACGTGAAGGAAGGACACAGCAGTTTTGGTGCACAAGTGAATGAAGGACACAGCAGTATTGGGGCACAAGTGCAGGAAGGACACAACAGTATTGGTGCACACGTGAAGGAACGACACATCAGTATTGGTGCACAAGTGAAGGAAGGACACAGAAGTATTGGTGCACAAGGGATGGAAGGACACATCAGTATTGGTGCACAAGTGAAGGAAGGACACAGCAGTATTGGTGCACAAGTGAAGGAAGGACACATCAGTTTTGATGCACAAGTGAAGGAAGGACACAGCAGTATCGGTGCATAAGTGAAAGAGGGACACAACAGGATTGGTGTACAAGTGAAAGAAGGTCAAGGGAAGTTTAAACAATGACATCAGTATTGGTGCACAAGTGAAGGACTGACACAGCAGTATTGATGGACAAGTGAAGGAAGGACACAGCAGTATTGGTGCACAAGTGAAGGAAGTACAAGGGCAGTTTAAACCATGACAGCAGTATTGGTGCACAAGTGAAGGAAGGACACAGCAGTATTGGTGCACAAGTGAAGGAAGGACACAGCGGTATTGGTGCACAAGTGAAAGAAGGACACTGCAGTATTGGTGCACAAGTGAAGGAAGGACACAGCAGTATTGGTGCACAAGTGAAGGAAGGACACAGCAATATTGGTACACAAGTGAAGGAAGTACAATGGCAGTATAAGCAATGACAGAAGTATTGGTGCACAAGTGAAGGAAGGACACATCAGTATTAGTGCACAAGTGAAGGAAGGACACATCAGTATTGGTTCACAGGTGAAGGAAGGACACAGCAGTATTGGTGCACAAGTGAAGGAAGGACACGGCAGTATTGGTGCACATTTGAAGACAGCAGAACTGGCGATAGGTTATTAGTAAATTGTTTCAGTCATCGATTTCTTGAAGCAGTTATGGGGCTTGAGTGGTTGTCTTTCTTCTAAAAATAGTCGGAATTAACTTGATGAATTTCAAGTCGCGGGGCAAGGTGGGGGGCCAAAGTGGAGGGGCAAGGTGGGAGGCAAGGTGAAGGACAAGGTTAGGGGCCAAGGTTGGAGGCAAGGTAGGGGGGCAAGGTGGGGGCAAGGTGGGGGCAAGGTGGGGGCAAGGTGTGGGGCATGGTGGGGGGCAAGGTATGGGAAAGATGGGGGGTAAGGTGGGGGGTGTATATTTTGAAAGGAGTCATCAGATAAATGGTATTCCTTCCTTTTGAATAGTAATTATTACTTTATTATGAGCAGCTAGGTCAAAAGTAAATGGTAATAAGAGAAATTTTGGACCAAACCTAATCTTTACAATGGTTGTTGATTCCATTTTTATTAAATCAAGGTCTTACAACATCATTGACAAATTAATGTATGATGCCTGTGGACCGTGGTGATTATGTTATGAGCATGCATCTCCCAACGTAATCATGAATGAAAAGCACCTGTGTCAGTAACGTATCTTTTGTAAAGTGTTGGCTATGGGGGCTGGGAGAAACACTTTAAACGAGCAACCATTTCATCCGAAACATCGATTTTAAAATTATTTTTGATGTTGTTTCATTTTGGGAAAGATTGATTCAAAAGTTGATATATGGTTGGACATTTGAGTTTTGATTAAATACTTCTTAGCTATTGTTGAATTTGTAATTTCACAGTTACACGATATTTTGTGAATGCCCACTACGAAATGTATTGTGCGGGCTAAAACGATACTTTGAGATCGCATATTATGAAATGGATTGTGCAGGTTCAAACTATACATTGAGATCGTCAATATGGAATGGATTGTGTGGGCTGAAACGATACTTTGATTTCGCCCACAATGAAATAGATTGTGTGGGCTCTAACGATACTTTGAGATCGCCCACTATGAAATGGATTTTTCAAATAGTTCTGTCCAAGTTTTAATGAACCATTAACTGGAAGGCGTTGCGTAAAATAGTTGCGAAAAAAAAATAAAAAAAAAATTAATTAAAATTTTGAAACCAGAAACAAGTTCTGGAAGTTCAATAACAGCAGATGAATAAAAAAAATTCCGATTGTAACTGCTCCTGTAAACACCTTTTGTTTTAAAGACAATGAGACGCTATCGTTCTTCTTTTTAACATTGATCAATAAACATTTTGTTAACGAAACACTACTTAACTTACTTAAACAATTAAATAGAACTTTCAACCATTAATGTTTCATGATGGTCGTGTTCTTAAAACAACGGAACTATGAAGGCCCAGTCAAGCATTAGGCAAGACTAGGAGGCCGCCTGGGGAAAGGGCAACATTAGGTAAGACTAGGAGGCCGCCTGGGGAAAGGGCAACATTAGGTAAGACTAGGAGGCCGCCTGGGGAAAGGGCAACATTAGGCAAGACTAGGAGGCCGCCTGGGGAAAGGGCAACATTAGGCAAGAATTCGAGGCTGCCTGGGGGGATGGCAACATTAGGCAAGACTTGGAGGCCGCCTGGGGGGATGGCAACATTAGGAAAGACTTGGAGGCCGCCTGGGGGGATGGCAACATTAGGCAACACTTGGAGGCCGTCTGGGGGGATGGTAACATTAGGCAGCACTTGGAGGCCGTGTGGGGGATGGTAACAGTAAAGACTAGGTGACCGCCGAGAAAGAGGCCAACAATAGGCAAGAGTAGATGGCCGCCTTGAGAGAGGGCAACATTTTAGATTCTCAAAACGGGGTGGGCATTTTTTTAATTGGAAATCAAACTGCAAAAATATATGCGCAAATTAGGAGGGGAACAAATTATTAGGGGAACAAATTATTAGGGGAACAAATTATTAGGGGAACAAATTATTAGGGGAACAAATTATTAGGGGAACAAATTATTAGGGTAAAAATGTAAAAATTAAAATGATTGTAAAATGTTGGATGAATGGTCTTTAATGTCTAATTCATGAACTCTTTTAGCATGTATGACAGATGTAGAGAGAGAGAGAGAGAGAGAGAGAGAGAGAGAGAGGGAGGCGGTAGTAAAAGGGACGGAGTTACATTTCTCTATACTCGCCTAGATTAGCCAGACACACGGAAACAGCCCTGGGAATAATATTATGTAATTGTCAGGCCACACTTCTAAACCAGGTGCATTTTTCGTCTGATTATGTCTTTAAGACCCAGATGTCCCCTGATGTTAACTTGATGTAACACTTAAACCGCTTGCCTGGCAGACGACATTCTGAGCACAGACAAACACGGCGGGGGGGGGGGGGGGGTGGGGTGGGTGGGTGTGGGACACTTCACATATTTCTCCAGAATGTTTTTTTAAAGTGTATCTGGTAAGTCGTAGTTATTTTGGTCCATGCAAGTTTCGAATACATTAAATATTCTCATCATAGAGAGGTCATCATGCTGATTTTATGTAGATGACTTGATGAAGCCCGTAGAGGTAACTTTAATAGGGACTCCGTAAGAAGCCTTTTACATTTTTACAATTGTGCCATGTTTATTTGCTTAAAACAAAAAAAAATAAATAACAACAATAACAAAACTTTAGATCAAAACTTTCCGTCAAACACTAGGGGCCCGGTTCAAGGTCCGTCAGATGTGAACCAGATAATAGTTTGAACGTATCATAGTTGTAGTGCATCTCTATGCGAAGTGCACGTATCATAGTTGTAGTGCATCTCATGCGCACTGCACGTATCATAGTTGTAGTGCATCTCTATGCGAAGTGCACGTATCATAGTTGTAGTGCATCTTATGCGCAGTGCACGTATCAAAGTTTTAGTGCATCTCTATGCGAAGTGCACGTATCATAGTTTAGTGCATCTCTATGCGAAGTGCGCGTATCATGGTTTTAGTGCATCTCTATGCGCACTGCACGTATTATGGTTTTAATGCTTCTCTATGCGCACTGCTCGTATCATACTTTTAGTGCATCTCTATGCGCACTGCACTTATCATAGTTTTATTGCATCTCTATGCGCACTGCACATATCATAGAATTAGTGCAGAAACATGAAACTACAATGCACTATTTAAAATGAAGACCAGTTTTATTCAACATAAAACATATTAGAAATTCACTATAAATTATGGTCCTGCTTTTGGCTAAACGGATGATCAATGCCCAGCTCTACATTTTCAATGCCTACATGATAACGGAACGACGGTTAGGCGAGCAGGTTAAAGCCACATTTCGAGCTGGATCTGGCCCACTGACCGTAGTTTGAGGACCCTTAACTAGACGTTTGTTGATTTTCGGTTATGATTTGTAAAATGTTTTAACGCTTTCTCTGCGGAGCAACGCACAGTGCGTTCATCCACCGTTCTCAAAAGCACGGACCAACGCGTCCTTCGTTGTTGTTTAAATTTCATGTTTGTTTCTTTGTTATTTCTCGGTTCAACTTTATAAGAGCTATTTTTACATAGAAGAGCTGTACTTTATTGTTTATAAACAGTTGTCATTTGAAGCATTATTTTAATGATTTTCTTCACTACAACATTTAGGAAACTGAAGAAAACAAAGTTTGACTTTGCAGAAAACCTGTTAATACGATGTAATAAGATTCTTTATTGGTCGAAACAAATGTATTTGTTTTTGTTTTAATTTTTAATAAATTCTACCGTTTTATTTTCATCATATGGGAAAGAAAAATCATCAATTTCATTAACTTTATGATTATAAACTGGATCAAGTTAATCGTAAGATAATATTCAAGTTATTTCACAAATACCAGCCATTCTATGTGGTCAGTGGGTGGATGTTTGACACTAGCACTTGCTGTTTCATATAGTATAAGTAGCTGACAGATTAACCCACTAACCCTAGGGGATGTTTGACGCTAGCACTTGCTGTTTCATATAGTATAAGTAGCTGACAGATTAACCCACTAACCCTAGTGGATGTGTGATGCGAGCACTGGCTGTTTTCCGTAGTATAAGTAGCTGAAAGATAAACCCACTAACCCTAGTGGATGTGTGATGCGAGCACTGGCTGTTTTCCGTAGTATAAGTAGCTGACAGATTAACCCACCAGCCCTGTTGGATGTGCGATGCTAGCACTTGTTGTTTTCTGTAGTATAATTAGCTGACAGATTAACCGACCATTTTGTGTGGTCATGGGGTGGATGTGTGATGCTAGCACTTGTTTTCTGTAGTATAAGTAGCTGACAGATTAACCCACTAACCCTAGTGGATGTGTGATGCGAGCACTGGCTGTTTTCCGTAGTATAAATAGCTGACAGATTAACCCACCAGCCCTGGTGGCTGAGAGTGTCTATCGTCCATATATATTGCTAACATCCTGAACAGATCGATGGACTGAACTGTCACGGGTAATTTGGATGAAGCGGCCAGTTCCGTTAGGACATGCTATTTCTTAAGAACGTTTTTATAGGCCCGAATGTCTCGTAGAAATAAGACCAAAGTATATTTTAGTAATCTTGTTTCAAATATTTTTTTTGTAGTATTAGTTTTTTTAAAAATACAACTGTCTCTCGTATAAAATAATAAAAAAGGGGTTGGGGGGGGGGGGGAGAAATCGAACAACGTGAGTGAAATATTACAAAAATAATATCATAGATTGATTTAAGTATTTGAGGAATTTTCCTGAACATATCTGGCTATAACTCGAGAGGCCATTAATTATTTGCCTCTCTGACGAGTTTGCTGTAATTTCTTGTTCACAGTCCATCGGGCATAACTGTTCGGAGTAGTTTACCGATAAACTTGATCTCAATGGACGTCTTATAAATTTTAGTTTCGAGAAACTTTGCTCAAATGACACGTATGATACTGGAATGGTCGGAATTTTTTTTGATAACAAGTGAAAGATATTGAATGTGCATATTATTATTATTATTATTATGACAGTGTTCTTATAAAGCACGGTATCCCACCCTAGGACTAGGATCACCACGCTTCACATAAAAAGAAAAAAAAAAGAAAAATTACATTCCAAAACAGTGACCAAAAAATATATAAATGGGCCCTTAATATATAGAAGAGGAATGTGAAATATACTTTTTCAGTGTGAACACTGATACAACGGAGTAAGGCAAATAACTTACACGTTGAAGAACTAATGCGTTCTGCAGTCAGGTATGTTCTGATAAATTCTAAACACTTATTTCCATTATTTACATAATCGTCTGCTTCGTTATTGATTATCTCTAGACCAATGTCAATGTCTTCTGCAAGATCTGTCTTCTGTAAGATCTGTCTTCTGTAAGATCTGTCTTCAAAGTGTCGAACTAATGAGCAAAATCAAGAAGTTCTTTCCAAATTCTTTTTTCGTTTTCATCAGTGCTAAATATAAACATTTTGTTGCTGAGAAATTCGAAATGTTCATCGTGAGACATGCAGTTCATTGAAATGTTCATCGTGAGACATGCAGTTCATTGAAATGTTCATCGTGAGACATGCAGTTCATTGAAATGTTCATCGTGAGACATGCAGTTCATTGAAATTTTCATCATGAGACATGCAGTTCATTGAAATGTTCATCGTGAGACATGCAGTTCATTGAAATGTTCATCGTGAGACATGCAGTACATAGAAAAGTTCATCATGAGACATGCAGTTCATAGAAATGTTCATCATGAGACATGCAGTTCATAGAAATGTTCATCATGAGACATGCAGTTCATAGAAATGTTCATCATGAGACATGCAATTAATCGAAATTTTGAAAAAGTTATAAAAAAAAAAAGAGTTAAATTTCATCTCCATTCAGTTCGCATCCTTTGGTTTCATAGAGAGCTCGCCTACATTACTGCCCAGTCTTCATTTGTTTCATAGAGAGCTCGCCTACATTACTGCCCAGTCTTCATTTGTTTCATAGAGAGCTCGCCTACATTACTGCCCAGTCTTCATTTGTTTCATAGAGAGCTTGCCTACATTACTGCCCAGCCTTCCTTGGTTTCATAGAGTGCTCGCCTACATTACTGCCCAGTCTTCCTTGGTTTCATAGAGTGCTCGCCTACATTACTGCCCAGCCTTCCTTGGTTTCATAGAGTGCTCGCCTACATTACTGCCAAGTCTTCCTTGGTTTCACAGAGTGCTCGCCTACATTACTGCCCAGCCTTCCTTGGTTTCATAGAGTGCTCGCCTACATTACTGCCCAGTCTTCCTTGGTTTCATAGAGAGCTCGCCTACATTACTGCCCAGTCTTCCTTGGTTTCATAGAGAGCTCGCCTACATTACTGCCCAGTCTTCCTTGGTTTCATAGAGTGCTCGCCTACATTACTGCCCAGTCTTCCTTGGTTTCATAGAGAGCTCGCCTACATTACTGCCCAGTCTTCCTTGGTTTCATAGAGTGCTCGCCTACATTACTGTACAGCCTTCCTTGGTTTCATAGAGAGCTCGCCTACATTACTGCCCAGTCTTCCTTGGTTTCATAGAAAGCTCGCTTACATTAGTGCCCAGCCTTCCTTGGTTTCATAGAGTGCTCGCCTACATTACTGCCCAGCCTTCCTTGGTTTCATAGAAAGCTCGCCTACATTACTGCCCAGTCTTCCTTGGTTTCATAGAAAGCTCGCCTACATTACTGCCCAGCCTTCCTTGGTTTCATAGAGTGCTCGCCTACATTACTGCCCAGCCTTCCTTGGTTTCATACAGTGCTCGCCTACATTACTGCCCAGCCTTCCTTGGTTTCATAGAAAGCTCGCCTACATTACTGCCCAGTCTTCCTTGGTTTCAGAGAGAGCTCGCTTACATTACTGCCCAGCCTTCCTTGGTTTCATAGAGTGCTCGCCTACATTACTGCCGAGCCTTCCTTGGTTTCATGGAGTGCTCGCCTACATTACTGCCAAGTCTTCCTTGGTTTCATAGAGTGCTCGCCTACATTACTGCCCAGTCTTCCTTGGTTTCAGAGAGAGCTCGCTTACATTACTGCCCAGTCTTCCTTGGTTTCATAGAGAGCTCGCCTACATTACTGCCCAGTCTTCATTGTTTCATAGAGAGCTCGCCTACATTACTGCCCAGTCTTTTGTGGTTTCATACAGTGCTCGCCTACATTAGTGCCCAGTCTTCTGTGGTTTCATAGAGAGCTCGCCTACATTGCTGCCCAGTCATCCTTGGTTTCATAGAGTGCTCGCCTACATTACTGCCCAGCCTTCCTTGGTTTCATGGAGTGCTCGCCTACATTACTGCCCAGTCTTCCTTGGTTTCATAGAGAGCTCGCCTACATTAGTGCCCAGTCTTCTGTGGTTTCATAGAGAGCTCGCCTACATTGCTGCCCAGTCATCCTTGGTTTCATAGAGTGCTCGTCTACATTACTGCCCAGCCTTCCTTGGTTTCATGGAGTGCTCGCTTACATTACTGCCCAGTCTTCCTTGGTTTCAGAGAGAGCTAGCGTACATTACTTCCTATTCTTTCTGTGGGTAATAAAATGTAATATATTTTATAACATTATCTAATTGTTTAAGTGCTTTTTAAGTCGTCTTTCATACAAAAATATTCTTTTAAAGTTTCTATAAACATATTTCTTTTAAAAAAATATCGATACATTTTAAATATCATTCTGAACCATGATTAGATTGTTTCCCTTAAATACTGAACTTGGCCTAAATATTCAGACTTTAATTAGCCTTGTCTCTCTTGTGTTTTGCGGTATAATTTTACAAAGGCCATAATTACTTCAATCTAGGAAAAAAAGCTATGTTAAGGAAAAATAAAAGAAAAAAAATTGCTCTTTTTAAAAAATTAAAAAATAGGACCAACAAAATTATCAACTCGGGAATTTTATCATTATTACTATTGGTAGTTTTCTATAGCGTGGTACCCCAGCCTAGGGCTGGGCTCACCGCGCTGTACATACAATTTAACAAACATAATCATGAACTTAAAAATTAATTTACATTAATTAAAAATACAAAACAAATGTGTACTCGCCCAACCATTCCATAACAATTTACATGTGAAGCCATGGACGGCACTCAGCAGCATCGTTTAACAGTCAGTGGGGGAATCAATCAGGATAGTAGAGTTTAAAGAGATGTGCTTTGAGTGCAGTTTTGAAGGCTGTAATGGTTGATATATTTCTGATGTGTAGTGGAAGAGGGGGCACAGTAAGAGAAAGATCTTTCACCATATGTTTTTGTGCGATTCTTGGGGACAGAAAGAATACGTCCGTTTGCGGAGGAGCGAAGCTGTCGAAGGGGTGAATAGACAAAGAGAAGTTCGGTTATATAGGAAGGACAGGAATTCGAGAAAAAAGTTGTGACAGAGAAAGAGAGTTTATAGACAATCCGTGCTTGTACAGGTAGCCAATGATCATGATTACAAGTTGCCGTTAAGGGATATGAGGCGATAGGCTGTGGTGGAAGCCTATGGCCGGTGATTCTAAATATGCAGCCCTGAGAAACCGTTTCCTCCCAGCTACTTCGCGAATTAGTTGCGAGGTGGAAACCAACTGTAGAATCCCTCTTAGAGGGCGTCCGATGCTTCCCCGGGACGGGTGGGGGGAGATATTAGGACGTTAATTTACCGTCCCGGCCCCTAGGAAAGTGGACTGCGGACGCTTGAAACACAGCGTCTTCGGTCGACCAGACGTCTCCGGGCGGGGGGGGGCCTCCATCAGCAAACTCGATCGAGCAGTTGCTGGTGGGGGCGTCCAACGCCCGGGGAGGTCTCTGACGTCTTCCCGCACGGCCCGGCGCCGGGGACACTCGGCGGCTGGCGGGTGTGGGTGGACGCCAGGGAGGGCATTAGGAGCACGAGCTCGACGGCCCGCTGACGCCATTTCCTAATGAGATATTCCAGGTAGCCAATGAAGTGAATGAAGTAGTGGTGTGATGTGATCACGTTTTTTTTGCCTTTAAAAATAGCCTTGAGGCTGAGTTTTGAACCTTTTGTAGTTTTTCTAACAAATGTTTGATGAACCTGACAGAAGAGAGTTGCAATAGTCAAGACGAGAGAACAAAAGCATAGACCAGGGTTTTTGTTGCACTAAATGTGAGGTAGTGGCGGGTGGAGCTAAACTGATGGATGGCCGTGTATGCAGAACGACAAATGTGAGATATATGATTATCGAGAGACATGTTGTTAGACAGAAAATAACCAAGTTTCCTAGTGGAGTATGTAAACTGTATGTCTGAGTTACCTACTTGGAGATAGCTGAGTTAGAGGATGATTTGTGATGGTGAATAGGAAGTGCTACAGTTTTTTCATCGTTAAGTTTCAACTTGCTGAGTTTCATCCATGACTTGACATCAGCAATGCTCTCCTGCAAAGTCCGGACAGCGGAATCGACAAAAGAGAGATGTGTATGAATGTATAGCTGCGTGTCATCCGCGAATGAATGGCTCTCAGCAGCATGCTTCTCGAGCAAGAGGAGCAGTTGCGTGATATAAATTGTAAATAGAACCGGGCCCAAAACGGAATCCTGTGGCACTCCATACACCAAGTCAGCACTGCCGGAGAGACAGCCATCGACGGCGAACGCCTGCGTTCTATTGGAGGGGTAGGACCTAAACCATTCGAAACTGAAAAAGAAATGCTTAAGTAATTTTCAAGGGTTTTGTTAAGGGTTTCATGGTCGACAGTGTCAAAGGCTGCACTGAGGTCCAAGAGGATGAGGAGGGATACATCACCGCTGTCCAATGCGAGCAAGAGGTCACTGGTGACTCTCAAGAGAGCTGTCTCAGTGCTATGGAAAGGTCTATAGGCTGACTGATTATGACTGAGAAGACTGTTGTCGTTTAAGTAAGCAAAAAGTTGTTTTAGAACTAGTTTTTCAATGACTTTAGATAAAAATGATAAGTTAGATACTGGTCTATAGTTTTTAAAATTATTTTCATCCAGACCATTCTTCTTAAGCAATGGTTTGATGACAGATGCCTTACAAATAGATGGAACAGTGCCAGGAGACACGCTTTCTTTGACAATGTGGGTTATCGTTGGGAGCAAATGATCTAACGACTCAACCAACAGGGGGTGGGGATGGGGTCCAAAGAACATGACGTAGGTTAAGACTTCAGAATAGTACTTTGGACCTCTTGTTCATACACTTTTATAAAATTAGACAGTATTAAATAAGAAATAATAAGTTTTATAAGAAAAATGCAATACAATTTTTAATAATTTTAAATAAAGTGTTTATTATTATTTTAGTAAATAATACAAAAAAAATGCTGTGAGGAATAATTATTTTTTTAACCTCAAAACAATTAATAAAAATTCAATATCTTACTCTAAATTGTTTCGTAATTTCATAATATAAATTTTCAAATATTTAATTTGAAAAAGAATTCCGAATGCTTATTTCGGAAATACTATTTATAAAAACAAATATTAAACTGTTGCGGAAAATTACTTTTAAATTTACTGAATGATTCCATATAATGGAAATAATTAAAAGATTTGCTGCCAAATAAATTCGTTTTTCGGCCCATATAATTTATTTTTTTGACCCCGTTCTGTAACGCCCTAGTTTCTTACAACTATAGACAATAATTCTGGGTTAATGTCCATTATTATTTTATAAGATTTTAAGAAATCTTAGGTTGAATAGTATCTATATAAACGCCTGAATGCATCCCAAAAGGAAAAAAAACTGAACTTATCCCCTCCACCACCTTCCCCCCAACACCTCCTCCCACCGCCTCCCCCACCACATCCCCCACCACATCCCCCCACCCGAATTTCAAATAAATATTAAAAAAAAACATCTCACAATATTCTTTTCAGCAAAAAATAATTTGACCGATTTGATATTATTACCATAGCAACGGGTAAATATTTTGGTAATGACTCTTGATAAACATAATGATCAAGTCGAGACGGTCCCCACACAGAAACCAATGCTACGCTTACGTGGGTCGTAATTTACTTTGCTGTTTTCTTAAGACGCACGTGCACGTCGGAGAATACGGAGAAAGACTCAAAGAGAAGAAGAAACAAACTAAATACGGAGAAGGACTCAAAGAGAAGACGAAACAAGCGAAATACGGAGAAGGACTCAAAGAGAAGAAGTAACAAACGAAATACGGAGAAGGACTCAAAGAGAAGAAGAAACAAACGAAATACGGAGAAGGACTAAAAGATAAGACGAAACAAACGAAATACGGAGAAGGACTCAAAGAGAAGAGGTAACAAACGAAATACGGAGAAGGACTCAAAGAGAAGAAGAAACAAACGAAATACGGAGAAGGACTCAAAGAGAAGAAGTAACAAACGAAATACGGAGAAGGACTCAAAGAGAAGAAGAAACAAACGAAATACGGAGAAGGACTCAAAGAGAAGACGAAACAAATAAAATACGGAGAAGGACTCAAAGAGAAGAAGAAACAAACGAAATACGGAGAAGGACTCAAAGAGAAGACGAAACAAACGAAATACGGAGAAGGACTCAAAGAGAAGACGAAACAACTGAAATACGGAGAAGGACTCAAAGAGAAGACGAAACAAACGAAATACGGATAAAGACTCAAAGAGAAGACGAAACAAACGAAATACTGAGAAGGACTCAAAGAGAAGACGAAACAAACGAAATATGGAGAAGGACTCAAAGAGAAGACGAAACAAACGAAATACGGAGAAGGACTCAAATAAACAAACGAAATATATTGTATTGTATTTTCCTGAAATCTGAAGAAATGAGGGTTACAATTTTATCCTGACGAGGATGACATGAGAAACTGTTCCTACTATCCTGTCATTTCCCACACACCCCCCCCCCCCATAAAAAAACAACAACTATGCTTCTGTCTCTATCACAGCCTCTTAGGCATATCTTAACTATTGTTTCGACTACTAGAAAACGTTAACACCATGTATTAGAGACATTATTAAACAGGGCGGTAGTCAATCATCGTAGATTGGTTACAAATATTTTCTTGGAGGGGGTTAACCTATCCCTTTTTTTATTTATTGATATCGATACCTCACTGAATCTCATTCAACACATACCTTACTGCATCTTATTCGCACCGATAATTCATTGGATCTCAATCGCATTGATACCTTATTGATCTCATTCGAATCGATACCTCATTAGATTCCATACACACTGATAGCTCATTGGATTTAAAACGTTCCAATACCTCCTTGAATCTCATTAGCACTCATACTTCATTAGATCTTTTAAAATATATACTTGAATAGTATAGCCTAAATACATGGGAAACCAATTTTTTAGCCAATACTTCTGTGTTTTTACAACTCGAACAATCACTCTTCTATTTCTACGTCGAATTGTCTCAGCCTGCTGAGATTGTGGGCTGACATTGTTGGCCAAGATTGTTGGCTGAGATTTTTATTATGTTTGTTGGCTGATATTGATGGCTGATATTGATGGCTGATATTGATGGCTGATATTGATGGCTGATATTGATGGCTGATATTGATGGCTGATATTGATGGCTGATATTGATGGCTGATATTGATGGCTGATATTGATGGCTGATATTGATGGCTGATATTGATGGCTGATATTGATGGCTGATATTGATGGCTGATATTGATGGCTGATATTGATGGCTGATATTGATGGCTGATATTGATGGCTGATATTGATGGCTGATATTGATGGCTGATATTGATGGCTGATATTGATGGCTGATATTGATGGCTGATATTGATGGCTGATATTGATGGCTGATATTGTTGGCTGATATTGATGGCTGATATTGATGGCTGATATTGATGGCTGATATTGATGGCTGATATTGATGGCTGATATTGATGGCTGATATTGATGGCTGATATTGATGGCTGATATTGATGGCT
This sequence comes from Omphiscola glabra, assembly GCA_964017045.1. Classification (NCBI taxonomy): domain Eukaryota; kingdom Metazoa; phylum Mollusca; class Gastropoda; family Lymnaeidae; genus Omphiscola; species Omphiscola glabra. Next base: position 3,278,838 of record OZ024796.1, read on the forward strand.
GATATTGATGGCTGATATTGATGGCTGATATTGATGGCTGATATTGATGGCTGATATTGATGGCTGATATTGATGGCTGATATTGATGGCTGATATTGATGGCTGATATTGATGGCTGATATTGATGGCTGATATTGATGGCTGATATTGATGGCTGATATTGATGGCTGAGATTCATGGCTGATATTGATGGCTGATATTGATGGCTGAGATTATTGGATGAGAGTGTAGGCTAAGAATGTTGGCTTGGTGTATTGTCAGAGTTTGTTGGCAGAGATTGTTGGCAGAGTTTGTTGGCAGAGATTGTTGGCTTGGTGTATTGTCAGAGTTTGTTGGCAGAGATTGTTGGCAGAGTTTGTTGGCTTGGTGTATTGGCAGAGTTTGTTGGCAGAGATTGTTGGCAGAGTTTGTTGGCTTGGTGTATTGGCAGAGTTTGTTGGCAGAGATTGTTGGCAGAGTTTGTTGGCTTGGTGTATTGGCAGAGTTTGTTGGCAGAGATTGTTGGCAGAGTTTGTTGGCTTGGTGTATTGGCAGAGTTTGTTGGCAGAGATTGTTGGCAGAGTTTGTTGGCAGAGTTTGTTGGCAGAGTTTGTTGGCTTGGTGTATTGGCAGAGTTTGTTGGCAGAGATTGTTGGCAGAGTTTGTTGGCAGAGTTTGTTGGCAGAGTTTGTTGGCTTGGTGTATTGGCAGAGTTTGTTGGCAGAGTTTGTTGGCAGAGTTTGTTGGCAGAGTTTGTTGGCAGAGTTTGTTGGCAGAGTTTGTTGGCTTGGTGTATTGGCAGAGTTTGTTGGCAGAGATTGTTGGCTTGGTGTATTGGCAGAGTTTGTTGGCAGAGATTGTTGGCTTGGTGTATTGGCAGAGTTTGTTGGCAGAGATTGTTGGCTTGGTGTATTGGCAGAGTTTGTTGGCAGAGATTGTTGGCTTGGTGTATTGGCAGAGTTTGTTGGCAGAGATTGTTGGCTTGGTGTATTGGCAGAGTTTGTTGGCAGAGATTGTTGGCTTGGTGTATTGGCAGAGTTTGTTGGCAGAGATTGTTGGCTTGGTGTATTGGCAGAGTTTGTTGGCAGAGATTGTTGGCTTGGTGTATTGGCAGAGTTTGTTTGCAGAGATTGTTGGCTTGGTGTATTGGCAGAGTTTGTTGGCAGAGATTGTTGGCTTGGTGTATTGGCAGAGTTTGTTGGCAGAGATTGTTGGCTTGGTGTATTGGCAGAGTTTGTTGGCAGAGATTGTTGGCTTGGTGTATTGGCAGAGTTTGTTGGCAGAGATTGTTGGCTTGGTGTATTGGCAGAGTTTGTTGGCAGAGATTGTTGGCTTGATGTATTGGCAGAGTTTGTTGGCAGAGATTGTTGGCTTGGTGTATTGGCAGAGTTTGTTGGCAGAGATTGTTGGCTTGGTGTATTGGCAGAGTTTGTTGGCAGAGATTGTTGGCTTGGTGTATTGGCAGAGTTTGTTGGCAGAGATTGTTGGCTTGGTGTATTGGCAGAGTTTGTTGGCAGAGATTGTTGGCTTGGTGTATTGGCAGAGTTTGTTGGCAGAGATTGTTGGCTTGGTGTATTGGCAGAGTTTGTTGGCAGAGATTGTTGGCTTGGTGTATTGGCAGAGTTTGTTGGCAGAGATTGTTGGCTTGGTGTATTGGCAGAGTTTGTTGGCAGAGATTGTTGGCTTGGTGTATTGGCAGAGTTTGTTGGCAGAGATTGTTGGCTTGGTGTATTGGCAGAGTTTGTTGGCAGAGATTGTTGGCTTGGTGTATTGGCAGAGTTTGTTGGCAGAGATTGTTGGCTTGGTGTATTGGCAGAGTTTGTTGGCAGAGATTGTTGGCTTGGTGTATTGGCAGAGTTTGTTGGCAGAGATTGTTGGCTTGGTGTATTGGCAGAGTTTGTTGGCAGAGATTGTTGGCTTGGTGTATTGGCAGAGTTTATTGGCAGAGATTGTTGGCTTGGTGTATTGGCAGAGTTTGTTGGCAGAGATTGTTGGCTTGGTGTATTGGCAGAGTTTGTTGGCAGAGATTGTTGGCTTGGTGTATTGGCAGAGTTTGTTGGCAGAGATTGTTGGCTTGGTGTATTGGCAGAGTTTGTTGGCAGAGATTGTTGGCTTGGTGTATTGGCAGAGTTTGTTGGCAGAGATTGTTGGCTTGATGTATTGGCAGAGTTTGTTGGCAGAGATTGTTGGCTTGGTGTATTGGCAGAGTTTGTTGGCAGAGATTGTTGGCTTGGTGTATTGGCAGAGTTTGTTGGCAGAGATTGTTGGCTTGGTGTATTGGCAGAGTTTGTTGGCAGAGATTGTTGGCTTGGTGTATTGGCAGAGTTTGTTGGCAGAGATTGTTGGCTTGGTGTATTGGCAGAGTTTGTTGGCAGAGATTGTTGGCTTGGTGTATTGGCAGAGTTTGTTGGCAGAGATTGTTGGCTTGGTGTATTGGCAGAGTTTGTTGGCAGAGATTGTTGGCTTGGTGTATTGGCAGAGGTTGTTGGCAGAGATTGTTGGCTTGGTGTATTGGCAGAGTTTGTTGGCAGAGATTGTTGGCTTGGTGTATTGGCAGAGTTTGTTGGCAGAGATTGTTGGCTTGGTGTATTGGCAGAGTTTGTTGGCAGAGATTGCCGTCTGACATTGTTGGCCGAGATTGTTAGCCGAGATTGTTGGCTGAAATTGTGGGCTGAGATTGTTGAATGAGTTTGTTGGATAAGATTGGCGGCCGCGATTGTTGGCTAAGATTGTTGGTTGACATTGTTGATTGAGATTTTTGGCTGACATTTTTGGCTAACTTGGTGAAAATCAAACCGTGATTACGTCATCTTTTTTTGTATTAAATTCTTTTTTTTTTTCCTTTCTGACGCCTTTTTCTGGCCAAACTTTGATTGCATCTTTCATTTCAAATCCTAATTTTATGGCATAATTGAAAATCTAAAGGTTGGCGTCAAAGTGCGACCTTCGGAAAGTGATTGTGTTTTTCGGAAGTGTAAGCTCAACAAATGATTAACAAGGACAAGAACACATGATGCTATTGTGGCCAATGAAAGCAGAGATGATCGAGTATCGATTGTGGCTGCGCGGGGCGGATATAGTGGGGAAGGGGTGATGGATCAGCGGCGTAGGAACAAATGATATTATTGCTCAAAATTGTGTCTGGAAGGTCTTTTTCGAAATCATTCAAACTGTTGTTTCATAATGATGGCAGCGTCCTAGCAGAGTTGAATGCGTTTCACTAAGGGAAATATATCTTTTAAAATAATATACCTTTAAACATTTATTTGAGACCTTTAAACATTCGAAAAATTACGCCACTGTAATTGTTTTAACAACGAAAACCAGATGGTCTTTGTTACAGCCCGTGTTTTGACCTAATTTTAGTTCAATGCAGAGTAGATGTGTTCACCACACCCCCCCCCACTTTTTTGTGTGCTTACATGTTGATGTCACTGATTAAATGTGTAGCTCTGTACCAACACCACCCCTCCCCTGAGTGGGACAAGCTTAATTACCTTAGAATACTTTCTCATTTGTTCTAAAGAATGCTATCAGGAGATGCAATGTGTAGAATTTCTTTTCTTGAGGTTTCCAACTTTCTTCCTATAAATAGGGCCGCAACTTTCCTAGCCGAGAGAGAGAGAGTTTTGCTAGTTTTCTTACACATTTTTGATTTGTTAAATTCTTACAAAATTTTACTCCTTACGTGTTTGTGTACATTAATATTTATATTTTTCGAACGTCGTAATTTTTTTCACTTGCTGTGCTGTATGTGGACATAGTCTTTACTTCTGTCTATTTGAATTTATTTTTTTTAAAATGTAAATTCAATAATACAGATTAAACTAAATAGTGTTAGTATGACTAGCTTTGGTATCGTTTTTCTTCGTTAACTGTTTTCATGCCTTTGTTATGCAATGTTGAACACACGAGCCAAATCTTGAAATTGATTAAAATTGCATAACGCCGTTACGCTACGTAGCAGTCTAGTAGGTTTCACATTTGAATAACCTTCTAAATCCCTCTCCTCACACGCACACTTCGTTTTAAACACAGACGTTTTTCAATTTTTAAATTTAATTAAGATCGGCCCTCGCCAGTGTGAACTATAAAACAAATGATCGCTTTGGCCTTATGTTCCGTGACGTGTCACCTTTATGTACCATGCACCAGATCACAACACCAACATTCTTTTCTACACTTTCCAATGCAAAATAATAAAAAATAAAAAAATAAATCGCAACGGTGGTAAAAAAAATATTTTTCCTCGAGTAAAGATAATTTTTTCCACCTCTATGGATTAAGTGGTAAGATTTGGTGGGATCCCGGACACGTGACATCACTCAATGATCGACGCGGAAACAGGCGGAAGGTGATTGAAATTAAGAGTTAATGCCCATGCGGTCAGCTGTACATAGCCTCTACCCTAGCAACAATAACTGTGCGGGAAGAAAAACAAGGACTCAAGTGTCAAATATGATTTTTTACCACTTGGAGCTCTATTTTTAAAAAAAAAAAATTGGAGTGGAGGTTTGGGGGGTGGTGTTGCAAGAGGGGGTGGGGGCGGGGATAATTTATTATTAGAAGCAACAGAAGCTTTGCGGTGGGAGCACATGTTTTTGTCTGGATGTTGTTCAACATCAACATATAACGTCAAACACATTCTAAAGTCATGTAATCACGCTTGACTTAATCTCTGAGGTGACGTTGGACGGGGTGTGAAGGGGCGGTCCAAACCGGTGAGACATGTTTTACTTATATTGATGGGCGGTCCAAACCAGTGAGACATGTCTTGCTTATTTTGAGGGGCGGCATTTTCGGCGAATTGCATTTTCTGTGGAAATGGGGTGGTGGGTGTGGGGGTGACATTGATTGGCCAAACCCCAGGTCGACAATAACTTTAGTGGCGTTTCTCCTACTCCCACTTATCTGGTATTTAGTACACACAATAGTCTCAATCATTTTGTATTATTTCAAATTTTGAATGATATCCGCTTTAACAAGAGAAAAAGAATTAAATGCAAGCGATCATTAAATTAAAAGTTAATGCTAAGGACAAGGAAGGTGTTAATAAAGAAATTATAGAATTTGATTAGCTGTTATATAGCTAAAGCTGGCGTCGTGTTTATGTAGTCTGTCTGTCTTTCTGTCGCTGTCTGTAAGTCTGTTTGTATGTTTGAGCCTTTTCAGTCTTGTCTGTCTTGTGGTGAGGGCCAGGTATCCCTTTTGTCGTTACTGGATCTTTCGGCAGCGTTCGATACGCTTGACCACGGCATACTTCTCCAACGTCTGCAATATACGTTCGGTTTCACCGATAACGTCCTGAGATGGTTCCGCTCATATCTGACTAATCGGGTGCAATCAGTTATCGCAAACGGCTTGACCTCCAAGAAATCCATTATTGAATTCGAAGTACCCCAGGGCTCGGTCTTAGGCCCGGTGCTTTTCACTATGTACGTTCAGCCCCTGGGTGCAGTGAACAAGCAGTTTGACATGGTATATCACATGTTCGCGGATGATACCCAACTTCAGAAATCCGTGATCCCCTCTCAGTTCCCTCAGCTTCTTAATATGACACAGAAGACAGTGGAGTCAGTTAAGCACTGGATAACAATAAACATGCTCAAATTGAATGATGAAAAGACTGATCCCGATTGCTACCGCTCAAAAGCTAAAATATTTAAAAAATACACCATCCTTTACTCTCTCTGGCGGGCAGATTGAATTTGCCCAAACAGTGCGAAACCTGGGTGTCTACTTAGACAGAACACTAACTATGGAAAAATCACATTAACATTATTTGCAAGGCGATTTTTCAAGAGCTGCGCCAAATTAGTCATATGAGACCTTTCTTAACTTTGAATGCATCAAAGAGGCTGATGTCTGCATTCGTTTTATCACGCATGGACTACTGCAATGCTCTCATGGTGGGTCTTCCAGCTACGCTCCTGGATAAAATTCAAAAAGCACAGAATAATGCGGCTCGAATTGTTCTTCGTAAACTCAAATTCGACCATGCTAAAACTCTTCTGAGAGAACTGCATTGGCTGCCGGTCCGCGCTCACATAGAGTACAAAATTGCAACTCTGTGCTACCGCTGCTTGCATGACCTGGCGCCGTCCTATCTCCAAGCGCTCATGACGCCTTATGTACCCACTAGACAACTCCGCTCATCCGATAGTGGCAAACTCTCGATACCGCGTGTTTGACTTGAGACTTATGGAAGGCGCACGTTCGCATTTGCTGGCCCAACTATTTGGAACAACCTTCCTGACGCTCTCAGACACAGCCAGACGCTGGAGTCCTTCAAGTCCATCTGTCTCTCTCTCCTCCCCTCTCCCCCTCTTTATATATATATATATATATATATATCTAAATAAACGTTTCTCATTAACGTGTTTTGTAACAAAATTATTATTAAAAAAAATCAAAACCCATGTGAATGTGTGAAAAACAAAATATTTATCCGGACACAATTTAAACAGTTTAAGCCCAACTGTGAGAGTCAAGCTATATACAGTCACGCTATTTGAAAGTGTTCAAGTAGAAATTCAGTACTGATTCCCATGGTCCAACCTTTTACTGCTAATGAGATTGTTCCCAAGAGTACCACCAGGAGGATGAAAATAGCTTACCATAAATTAATTAAAATAAACTAGTTTACTAACAGAATGTTAACCAAAGTATGCGCTGTGATTCGTCCTATCGGAGTAAACAAGAGAAGATAAATGGAAAGACGCATTAGCGAGCAATGGTTCTAAGCCTGTTTAAGTACAATACATAAACTAATCATACCGAGCAATGGTTCTAAGCCTGTTTAACTACAATACATAAACTAATCATACCGAGCAATGGTTCTAAGCCTGTTTAACTACAATACATAAACTTATCATACCGAGCAATGATTCTAAGCCTGTTTACCTACAAAACATAAACTTATCATACACATCAATGGTTCTAAGCCTGTTTACCTACAATACATTAACTAATCATACCGAGCAATGGTTCTAAGCCTGGTTACCTACAATACATAAACTAATCATACCGAGCAATGGTTCTAAGCCTGTTTACCTACAATACATAAATTGATCTTTCTCCGAATCTTTAACTTTTATTGTTAACCTGTATAAAATGTAATCATCGTTAATTTTTTTTCTGCATGTACTGAAAGAACTCTTAAAAAGATGAGTACATCTAATTTCAGTGTTGTGAAGATCGGACTTGTCGACAGCCAGGCAAAAGAAAGATTTCAAAAGAATTTAGTGGATAAAATACTGTTCAAAATAAAACATATACATACATCAATGAATATCTGAATATGGATCACGTTTTAAATGTATGTTAAAATGATTCTTTAATCGACATAAAACGTGTGCACTGTAATCCAAGTACTCAAAATGACAAGGCTTAAAAAACGATATCAAAATAATCTGATGATTTTATTTCCTAACATTTTTTTTTTACGTTCGGGACAATGAATGCCCCGTTGATCACTAAGATCTTTCATGGTTCAAACCTTTGCGTTTTGATGCTTGCATCTTTTGGAATAAGTCTTCTTTGAGCATCCATTACATTTGATCGTAGAAGTTAAGACCATGACCGAATTTAACAAAACAAATCTCTGTCTTGAGAATCTTATAATTTTCTTGGCAATTGTTTCACTTAGTTACTGCAAAGAAAAATAATGTATTTATATTAAAAAGATAAACCCTTTTGATATTGCATATTAAAATATAAATATTTTAAAATATGATTATATATTTAATTAAATATTTCATTTTAAAATTTAATTTAAATACAATTTCTTTTAATTTTTTATTAAACTGCTTAGGCATCCTCCATTCAAACACGTCCAACTCTGGAAAACAAAAAAAAAACTAAAATTTAAAGAACCTAAACCTAAAAGCACAGCTTAATTTTAAATATTTACTCGGGACTGTAAACAAAACTCACGAGAAACTTCTTAGGTTTGCTTAATTTTTAGAGTCGGTCGATTTGAAAGCAGTCTCAATCTTTGAGTGATTATTTCCGTCTTAAAGGATGTGCCGTGGTATAAACAGAGAAATGCATTGCTACAAGAACGCTAGGCAAGGCCCAGTTATTTGACGTTTAGCCGTAATTTAAACAGACTTAACATCTCAGTCTGAATGTCAACACACATGACATCTCCGTGGCTGACGATGACGTGTCTGAATGTCAACACACATGCCATCTCAGTGGCTGATAATGACGTGTCTGAATGTCAACACACATGCCATCTCATTGGCTGACGATGACGTGTCTGAATGTCAACACACATGCCATCTCATTGGCTGACGATGACGTGTCTGAATGTCAACACACATGCCATCTCATTGGCTGACGATGACGTGTCTGAATGTCAACACACATGCCATCTCAGTGGCTGACGATGACGTGTCTGAATGTCAATGCCTTAAAGCATCTCCATCACAACTGTGCAGACGCGCTGTTTGTAAACAAGGCCACGTTTTCACCTGTAGCATTGCTAAACTTGTTGGCGAGATTCTGCTCCAGTTAGCCTCCAGACTTCCCTTCCATCAATACCCGTTTCTGAGACCAAAGTATTTTAACACTATAATGGGGGTAGGGGGAGGCCACCCAACTCTTAAAGGACACTACGCCGTTAAAGTTCATCATTTCAAGTCTAACGGTTTTGACTTCATATAATTAATTTAAGCTTGTTGTTGTTGCTATTTCCTACAAGAATGGACAATGACATTCCTTGTATAATTCCATACAGTTAACAGTGAAGTATTTGTCATTGATCTGATGTACAATGAAAATACGTTGGATGGATGACTGCCAAACTTTGTTTGAGCCGTTGGATAGATGACTCCCAAACTTTTTTTGAGCCTTCATTGCGTTTATAATATATATTTTCAGTGAGAGTTTGTTTATTCAGTACATTCACTTCGCATCATTTTCTAGTTTGTTGTTTTTATAGTTCCACGACCTATTTGCAATGGTGATCACGTGAGTAGTCATTACTGTAAGTAAGCTTTACATGTAAACACCAAATGCCTTGAAGATGTTTGTCCCGTAAATTTAGCGTCATACCGTTACATTTAAATTGAACGAATTTTTTTTTTTTTTGTGAAATCATTGGAGGTTACAAAATGATTCAATTTTTTTTCTTTTAATTTTAGAATGTTGTTGAATGTTGACATTAGAGTTTTGGTAAATCCCGCTTAAAATATTTAATTAACCTGCAGGAATGATGGTGTTGTCATCTGATTTGAAACACAGGCACGTTTCTCTAGAACAGTGGTTCTCAACCTTCCTAATGCCGCGACCATTTCATACAGTTCCTCTTGAGGTGGCGACCCCAGCCATAAATTTTTTTCCTTGCTACTTTATAGCTGTAGAGCATATGTGTTTTTAGATGGTCTTAGGCGACCCCTGGGAAATGGTCGTGTGACCCCCTTTAAGGGGTCGCGACAACAGGTTGAGAACCGCTGCTCTAGAAGTATGGCTGTTAATATTAGTGAGCTGTGGGGGTGGAGAAGGAGAAAGGAAATATCAGATATGAGCAGAGGCGGAAACAGAAAGACTGAGAGAGAAGGGAAGTTGAGACAGTGGGAAATACAGACTAAAAAGAGAGTGGGAAACAGGAAAAAACGAGTGAGAAAAAAGATATCAATAGAAAAAAGGAAGCATGCAGACAAAAAAATCAAGAGAAAAGGCTTCACAAAAATAAAATATTCATAATAAGACCAAGAATAAAATGGAAAGCACAAACATACGGGAAGAGAGGGACAGGGCACTAGAAAGATAGACAGAGAGATAGGGGGAGAGAGACAGAGATAGAGAATAAAATAGGGTGAGAGAGAGATGCAGATAGAGAGAAAGATGGAGCGAGAGTGGGAGGAAGATAGTCGATCGTACGGCTAATGTTTGTTTTAAAAACAATAAATCAAGTTTAGACAACCATTCAACAACTAAACGATGGCTGCACGTAAATATAAGCCACGTCAATCTAAGCCACGTCAATATAAGCCACGTCAATATAAGTCACGTCAATATAAGCCACGTCAATATAAGCCACGTCAATATAAGCCACGTCAATATAAGTCACGTCAATATAAGTCACGTCAATATAAGCCACGTCAATCTAAGCCACCTCAATATAAGCCACGTCAATATAAGCCACGTCAATATAAGTGACGTCAATATAAGTCACGTCAATATAAGCCACGTCAATATAAGCCACGTCAATATAAGCCACGTCAATATAAGCCACGTCAATATAAGCCACTCAACAGACATCCAGAGACAGTCATATGAGTCACTCAAAAGACAACCCGAGACAGTCATATGAGCCACTCAAAAGACAGCCAGAGACAGTCATATGAGCCACTCAAAAGACAGCCTGAGACAGTCATTTGAGCCACTCAAAAGACAGCCCGAGACAGTCATATGAGCCACTCAACAGACAACCCGAGACAGTCATTTGTAGTAGTTTATTTTAGTTAAAATGAAGAATTAAGTTTACAAACGTATAGTACATTCAATTATCTTTCATTTGATACCTCATTTGGTCTTACAAACTCAACAATAATATTTTAAATAGTTTTTTAATCCCAACTCTCAATTCTGGTACCGGTGTACCTATAGGTGCAGCCTAAAATAGATGAGTTTTATACTAGATATAACAAAGAAAATTTAGAGGGAAAAAAGCACCCAACAACAAGATTGCCCCTGGCTCGTTACAACGCCGACTAAAAATGAGTACAAAAATATCTTTGACCCTATGTATTTACGAGAGACAAACAACTTTTCCAAAGACTTTAACCAGTTTATATGCAAGCGTAAGAACTTTCCAAAGTCATTAACCAGTTTATATGCAAGCGTAAGAACGTTCCAAAGTCTTTAACCAGTTTATATGCAAGCGTAACAACGTTCCAAAGTCTTTAACCAGTTTATATGCAAGCGTAAGAACGTTCCAAAGTCTTTAACCTGTTTATATGCAAGCGTAAGTACGTTCCAAAGTCATTAACCTTTTGTATGCAAGCGTAAGTACGTTCCAAAGTCTTTAACCAGTTTATATGTACGCGAAAGAACGTTCTAAATTCTTGTGATACCATTTCGAGTGAATCTTTCGGTTATTAGTCAGACAGGATTGTTTATTTATTACCATAGCTCGTCTGGTTTTGACTCATATATTTTAACGAATATTATTTGAGGTACATAAATTAACCATGATTAAATGAGTACGCACTGTTTATCTGTGAGGCCAAACACGTTTCTAAAATTGTTTTTCACAAACGACTGCGTGAGATTCTTAAAAATAGTCAATAATTTGTTACGTTGAATTGTGAATCAAATGAGATCAATCTTTTTAACGCAATATTTAACGTTTTAAAGTTTAGTTTAAAACATGTAAAAATGCGACATGCATATAGACATTAGACTTTTGATTCGGTGTAGAACAAATATTCAATAACGGTGTCAAGTCGTGTGGCTTGCGTCAGAAGACATCGTATTTAATTTTAGGAAATGTCAACACTTATTAGCAACAAGAAATTATTATTGATGGGAGGGGAGAGAGAGGCAAACTGTAAAGCTACAAAGAAAACATTTTATGATGATTATTATGTTTTTTTTAAATTAAAAAAAAAATTAAATTCCCTGTAAAATGTGCACTGACGGCTGAATTTAAATTACTTTCATTCATTTTTTAAATGTGAACTATTTGACTCTTTAAAAAAACTGACCATCACGATGGCATCATTTTCAACACGCTGTTATTGATTTAACTGTGTAATATAAGTCACGATTGTGGATACTCGTGCTTCGATGTCTTACAGAGCCAAGGAACTCAGCTCAAATCGTTTGTGGATACTCGTGCTTCGATGTCTTACAGAGCCAAGGAACTCAGCTCAAATCGTTAACATTTTCACAAGTGGACTGTTTCTGATTGGGTGGAGTTCAAGGAAGCATCTTCTGGTCTCAACACCGGTGAAATGGTGGAGCAATTTATGATGAGGCTTGAAATGAAAAGCCAGAGCAATACAAGGAGAACGTGCCGGCTAAGAGCTGTCTTCGGCAGGCGAGACCAAAAAAGAAAGGAAAAAAAAAAAAGAAATAGAAAACAGTTCAAAAACGTAAGCGTCTGGATTTCGCCATGTTGGAGGGGAAAACTTTGTTATTGCCGGAAACCGGGTTGTCCAAAACCGAAGTGTGCTATAACCAAACGATTGCAGGAAGACACGCACTGCCTTTACAGCCCTGTCTTTTCATTTCAAGTTCCAAAATTCTTTGTTCCAATATTTATTTAACAAAGCTTTTACGCAGTCCATTATTGATTATTCTTTATTCTCAAAAAAATAAAAAAAATAAAAAAAAGCAAGTCTGGTGAACAATAAAATAGGAATGTTTTTATACTTAAAAACTATTTAAAAACACGTGGCGTTTTGTAGGGAAACTATTTAGCCTTACGGTTGAATACATGTTTGATGTCTTAATATGTTTGCAGCTTTGAATTAGACTTAAATGTTTTATTTCTGAAATTAAACAGCCCCCTACAAATAAAGTTTCTCGTATACATTATTTGTTTGCGTTCTTTATTATGTTATTTTATATTAATGTCCTAATGTCCAGCCCGATTTTACACCGCATATTTATTACGCCCTTGTTTCAGAAAACAAATCTAGCACAACACACACACACTTGCGATATTTAAAAAAAAAAGAATCTCATTTAGCGCAATTATCGGGAATGTTATTTGGTGAAATCTGTGTCATCATAGTTCCTTCATCTTCCCCTTGAAATACGGGACAAACTGATTTTTGGTTGGTTGTTGTAACAATCTTCATTATTGGGAATGATGATTGTGCTTGAGAAACTGGATATACATCTGCCTAGCTTACTTATTTAATTAATTACCACGACTTAAGTTCCTCCACTAATAGAAGACAGATGAGATTTTGCCATCACTATATTTATTCACAACTTGACATAACCGACAATAATAATAAAATCTCCGATATAGGAGAAAGATAAAACTTTGTCTTAACACCTCACACACGCTACTACTATAATATTATACAAGATGACACATAATTAAATTCTGGAAGAGCCAAACACAAATCCCCATACTGTTTTTTACCTAACCGTGCTCTCTCTTCTGCCCTTGACATTCATCCTCACTTCCGGTACATATTAATTTACTAAAACAATATGTTAACCAAGATAAAATAATTTGACCTGTTACATACGCACCGCCCCCATTTAAAAATTTTGTGCAACAAAATTGTTTTTTTTTTTTTAAAATTAAATTTTAAATTTATGTTATCCTAAAAATTTACTTATTTCAAAAGCAATGTACACTATAGATTACTAAACCCCTTCGTAGTTATTGTCACTGCATCATTGTGATAACAAAAATATTTTCAAATTTGATTATGAAAAAATTTTGAAACAAAATGTACATTAAAGTATTGCAATGAGATAATTATTATCATTTAAATCAAAATATGTCAACATTAATTTACAAAATGGAAGTATGAAGTAATAACATTGTTACTTTAAAATTTATAGCAGGAAAACACCTATGCTCAGTTAATGTGAACTATTAATAATACAATGGATCATGGCTAGAGCCTTCCATATTCATTTATGATCTTTTGTCACAAATGTATTGTGCTGCAGGAATACACATCTGCTTATTATTCTCAAATATATATACAATTGTGGATGCATGGCTTATTCAATCTCTCTGATGCATGGCTTACTCTCTCCTTTTACAACTCTTTTTAATATTAAGTCAAACTTTTCTTGAAAATTATGTGTTGAATTCTCTCCAAAAAAAAGTTAATGTCATTAAAAAATGTAGCATATCATCATTCTGTCATCAACATTGCAACAACATCATTCTGTCATCAACATTGCAACAACATCATTCTGTCATTAACATTGCAACAACATCATTCTGTCATCAAGGTTATATCTATATTGTCATCATTAAAAATGTACCATCTTGATTAATGTAAAATCAGAACCATTAAAAACCATTTGTAACACTATATTAAACCTCAGTATTGAAAAAGTTTATGATTTATGCTACCAGTCTAGTGAGAAAACTATAAACAGTCTTATATTTTCTTTCGTTTGAAAACTATGATACAGTCAATATCATATGACAGTTAATAAATATGTTACCCTCAAATGTCGGATTTGAAATGATGACACAATGAATATTATATTACATATAACACAATTGATATGTACCGTACAATCAATATAGTTAATCAATTTTTTTTTTTTAAATGTGAAGTTTTGTTACGACAATATTATTATAGAAAAATTTAAAATAGGATACAAAAATTATAATAAATAATATTATTTTACAAACAGGACACTATTAATACAGATATCTACACGAGTCTATATATAAACAAACAAGACAACAACTACAATAGTGATGATCAAAATATTTTGATCACAGATAGAAGAATAATAAGACAGGAGAATACAATAATAATAACGGTGACTGTACTTACAATAAGAGAACGAATGTTTATTCAATTTTACAACAAATATGACGATCTACGAACAAAACTCAACAGCTACCATATATTATTTAACAGAATTATAAATTGGGCAAAAATTGTAGATCAGAATCCCTTTTGTCCTCCAATGGAGTGACCTCCCAATATATAACACTGTAAAATTAGCCTAAAAGATCACCTGAGAATTGTCTCAAGCAACAGAAAAAGATAAAATAATAATATTACTATCTTAATCAAAATTAAGTTTGATGAGACAAGTCCAAGGCTTTGCCACCCGTTCCACCCTTTTGATACAAACAATTAATATTTAAGCATGGAAAATTTGTTTACTGAGTCACTAGTGTGACCAATTGAATAATTATAATTATGATTATAACTTATTCTTTTCTTTTGTGCGTCGTCTGTTATCTCTTTGACTTGAGTAGGTAATTCAGTTTTATTTAATTGCCCCCAATAGATTGAGTATTTCAGAAGTCTACTTCTCTTTTGACTTGAAACTGTTCTTCGATTGAACTATTATTTGAGCATTAGCGCACAAAGCAAGTTCTAATGTGCTGCTTCCTTTAGTGGTAATGTGCAGAGGAATTAACCACTAATCGATGTCTTGAACACACCTCAAACTTTGCTTTTTGCCATCACTATATTTATTCACGACTTGACATAATCCACAATAATAATAAAATCTCCGATATAGGAGAAAGATAATACTTTGTCTTAATACCTCACACAAGCTACTACTATAATATTATACAAGATGACACATCTAAATGTGTATAATATTATAGTAGTATCTAGCCTTTGTCACAGAGTTTTCGTTTGCTTACACATCGTTTGAAGCTGTTCAACTTACCTTGTCGGTGCCCCAGCAGATCGTTCATTTTAAATGCATTTATCGCATCTGCCCTAGCAGGAAAAATAAACTTACTGATGCTGTGTTTCATCGGGAGTTCCCGGATCTGCTGGATCATTGCAACACATTGGCTGGCACTTATATTGTAGTGGGGGATATGAACATTCACTTCGACCAGCCACAGAATCCCTCCACTGCTAAATTGATTGATCTTTTGGACTTATTTAGTCTTAAGCAATTAGTCGACCAACCGACTCATAATCGTGGACATATTATTGATTGGGTGCTACATAGGCCTCAGGATTTTGTAATTATCTCTACTTCAGTCACTCAAGAGCTTTCCTCAGACCACTTCTGTGTAGTTTGTGAGCTTAACGTTAATGCATCCTCTCCTCTCCTTCAGTCCAGTGAAGTCCGCAGTTTGTGTACTATAAATAGGGATGCCTTTAAGCGTGATCTGAGTTTGGAAGTGTCTCCTGCCCTCTGCCTTACTTTGGAAACACTACACAGTGCATTGCGCACTGTGCTTGATCGGCATGCCCCCCTAACCCGCCGTATTGTTAGGTCTGCACGGTCAGCTCCCTGGTATGCAACCATAAGGGAGGAACTATGCAGTGCCAAGAAAGAGAGGCGTAGTGCGGAAAAGAAGTGGCTTAGGTCAGGTCTTGTTGTTTTTAGGCAGATGTATTATGCTGCCAAGAAACGTGTGACCAAAATTGTTTGTCGAGCAAAGACTTTGTATTTTAGCCAAAAGATAATTATGGGTAAAACCCGCAAGCAGTTGTTCGATGTTTTTGGCAATCTCAGAGGGAGTAACAAAGGCATTGCTCTTCCTTCAGTGTATCCGTTGCCCCAGCAACCAGATATGTTCTGCAATTTCTTTACAAGCAAAGTTGCTGACATCCGCGCTGAGCTTGATTGTCTTGAGTTACCCCCTTTAGAATTGCCACCCTATTCTTGTGTTAGTTCACATTTCGATATTTTTAAGCCGGTTTCAGAACAGGAGGTCAAAATTACTATTCTGGAGTCTAAGCCTACGTCATGTTCTTTGGACCCCATCCCCAACCCCCTGTTGGTTGAGTCGTTAGATCATTTGCTCCCAACGATAACCAACATAGTCAATGAAAGCTTGTCTTTGGGCACTGTTCCATATATTTGTAAGTCAGCTGTCATAAAACCATTGCTTAAGAAGCCTGGTCTTGATGAAAATAATTTTAAAAACTATAGACCAGTATCTAACTTATAATTTTTGTCTAAAGTCATTGAAAAACTAGTTCTAAAACAACTTTTTGCTTACTTAAATGACAACTCTTCTCAGTCCTAATCAATCAGCCTATAGATGTCTCACTCCTGATCCTCTTGGACCTCAGTGCGGCCTTTGACACTGTCGACCATGAAACCCTTTACAAAACGCTTGAAAATTACTTTGGCATTTCTGGTTCTGTTTTGTCTTGGTTTAGGTCGTTCCTCTCCGATAGAACGCAGGCAGTCGCTGTCGATGGCTGTATCTCCAGCAGTGCTGACTTGGTGTATTGGTGATGTCAAGTCATGGATGACACTAAGTAAGTTGAAACTTAACGATGACAAAACGGAAGCACTTCTTATTCATGATCACAAATCATCATCTAACTCAGCTCTCCCCACCTCATTTCAAGTAGGTAACTCAGACATACAGTTTACATACTCAACTAGGAATCTTGGTTATATTCTGTCTAACAACATGTCTCTAGATAAACATATATCTCACATTTGTCACTCTGCATACATTGCTATCCATCAGATCAGCTCCATCCGCCACTACCTCACAGTTAGTGCAACAAAAACCTGAGTCTTTGCTCTTGTTCTCTCTCGTCTTGACTACTGCAACTCTCTTCTATCAGGCTCACCAAAACACTTCTTAGAAAGATTACAAAAGGTTCAAAACTCAGCTGCTAGGCTAGTTTTAAAGGCAAAAAAACGTGATCACGTCACACCACTACTTCATTCACTTCATTGGCTACCTGTACAAGCATGGATTGATTATAAAATCTCTGTTCTATGCCACAACTTTTTCTCGAATTCCTGCCCTTCCTATCTAACCGAAATTCTCTCTGTATATTCACCCCTTCGACAGCTTCGCTCCTCCGCAGACGATCGTATTCTTTCTGTCCCTAAGACTCGCACAAAAACATACGGTGAAAGATCTTTCTCTTACTGTGCCCCCAAACAATGGAATTCTCTTCCACTACACATCAGAAATATATCAACCATCACAGCCTTCAAAACTGCACTCAAAACACACCTCTTTAAACTTTACTATCCTGACTGATTCCCCCTCTGAAAGTTAAACGATGCTGCGGAGTGCCGTCCATGGCTTCACATGTAAATTGATATGGAATGGTTGGTTTTTAATTTATATTTTTTAAATTCATTTTAATTTGTATGTACAGCGTGGTGAGCCCAGCCCTAGGCTGGGGTAACACGCTATAGAAAACTACCCATAATAATAATAATAATAATTAAATTCTGGAAGAGCCAAACACAAATCTCCATACTGTTTTTTTTACCTAACCGTTCTCTCTCTTCTGCCCTTGACATTCATCCTCACTTCCGGTACATATTAATTTACTAAAACAATATGTTAACCAAGATAAAATAATTTGACCTGTTACAGTTGTGGTTGGTGGGTGGGCATGAAAATTCGAAAGACTGTGTTGTGATCTGCACCGCGTCTATTTACCGAGTTTAATCTCTCAATAGGTTGACGAGAATTGGGTCCATTAACCTTCAGAGGATTTTGCCACACACCCACCCAGAAAGAAACACACGAACAAAAACGAAGTTAATAAAAAAAAAAATTTAAAAAAAACTTTTTTATTTTTTAACCTTTCTTGTTTTATAATTTTGTTTTATTATTTTATAATTTTGTTTTATTATTTTATAATTTTTTTATTATTTTATAATTTCATTTATTATTTTATAATTTTGTTTATTATTTTTGTCTCCAATAATTGATAACTTGGTATTTTCTCTAATTTATAATTAAAATTTATCCGAAATGAAAAGTGTACAAAAAAAAAAAGGGGTTTAAAAATTGATCTATTTCTTTTATATATAATTCTATATAATTGTGGCCATTAACTGAAAACATGCGTTATGCCGCCTAACAGACTTACTGCTTTTACTAATTCAGTGCTTTTAACAGATTTTTGTACGTCTTGGCAAATAGAAAAAAATTGGGAATATTTGTGAATTCATGAATTTTTTTGAAACAAGTAAGGAGACGACTAATCTCAATTACCTGTGATTTTCAAAGAGGGAGGATTTCTCTGGACATTTTATATTAACACTATACCTTTTGAGAAACACTGCAGCAGGTTTATAAAATAAAATAGCTAGTCATATAAAATCTTAACTCGGGTGTTCTCAAACTATGTATCATTGTCGATACACACTGGTTTCCTAGTGTCGACTCTCTGCAGCGGAATGTTCGTTTTTAAGAATTCTGAATTAAATTATGTAAACACATGACATCAACCCATGGACTCATGAATAGAACCACTGAGACCATGGACCCATGAATAGAACACTGAGACCATGGACCCATGAATAGAACCCCTGAGACCATGGGCCCATGAAAAGAACCACTAAGAACCACTAAGATCAACCCATGAACCCATGAATAGAACCACTGAGATCATGGACCCATGAAAAGAACCACTGAGACCAAACCATGGACCTATGAAAAGAGCCACTGAGACCAAACCATGGACCCATGAAAAGAACCACTGAGACCATGGACCTGTGAAAAGAACCACTGAGACCAACCCTTTGACACATGAAGAGAACCACTGAGACCAGCCCATGGACCCAGGAAAAGAACCACTGTTGTAAGTGGAACCAGGATACAGAGACACGTAATCTGTGAGATGGAATAACAAAAGACACTGTAAACAGCCCACTCTTCTCTCAGTCTCACAAATGTCGATCTAAGATACTGCGTCTTAGACGATCTTTCTCTAGCATTAATTGATTTCTTAAGCCATGGATTAACCTTATTTCCTTGGTACTTAAGAATCCACCCCCCCCCCCCCCACTCACGTCCCGACCCTTCACAGTCGTACAAAGATTCGTAAGCGTATCTTTATTTCACAAATATCTTTCACTGCCTTCAACTCGGTGGCTTTTTATATTTTAAAGAGAATGTCAATTATTAATTAGTATTTTAAAGTGCTTCTGAATTTGATTGTTCCAGTAATTTAATTTTATATAAATCAACACGCAGGAGAATCATAACGGCGACAGAAAATGTACACACCAGTCGGTCTCCTACCTCTACTCACAAGGCTCAATACGGACGATAACCACACAACGTCAGGTTGGTAAGGTTGAGTGTACTTGGTACAATAGACATAGTCTCATTCACAAAGGAGACCAATCAAAGCCTGAAAAAAAATAAGTCTTTCGTTTTATATTTATCATAGATTCAACAGTAAATAATTCAATCAACAGTCCACCATAGATTTAACAACCAATCATAGATTAAGCTGTCGACCATAGATATAATAGATTACATAGATTTAAGAATCTATCATAGATTTAACAGTCCACCATAGATTGATCATTCATCCATAGGTTTAACGGACTGTTGATAAAAGAAATATTTTCAGTATTATAAAATACTACAAAATCAAAAAAAACCCAAAGATATTAGTAAATGTTCTACTTATAAGTCGTTGCTTATTAAATTTAATGATGCAAATGAAATTTGCGCCCATGGAACTGGGAGATAGCACGCTCATTAAGAGTAAACAAGGATGTGTAATGGAGATTACTACTTTCTTAAAAATGGACATATAGCATTTTGGTCATTTTAGCAGCGTTGACCCCCCATTTAATCTTTTCACGGTTACTTTATGTTACATTCAGGCACATCTTTGTTACATCAGGGCACAGTTTTGTTGCATTAGGGCACAGTTTTGTTACATTAGGGCACAGCTTTGTTATATTATGGAGCAACCATTTTTTTTTATTTTTAAAAAGCTATTTCACTTTGTGAGGTGAAATATAATACTATTGATTTGATATTTTTATCACCACAAGACAGCAAATTTTTCATTCGATTTCAGCTTTTAGCAGTAATCTTTATTTTGTAGAGTTCACCTAACATTGAATTTTTCTCTTTCAATTTCACAGTGTTGCAAAGGCGTTCGTTAAATCAAGACCGATTGAAAAATTTTAAATAAAAAATATTTACGCAAATACTACATAATCTAATTAAACACCCATTGAGTATTTTACAGTTTACAATGGAAACATCTACTCTTAACCATAATAATTCCGGTGTTTTAGTGAATGGTACTTACAACGATTCTCTGAATACCGCGTCAGCTCTTCTGTCCGAGGTCGATCAGCTGCTGCTGGACATAGAGCGAGGCCTCAAGGTCTACTACTCTACATTCCTCGTCGCTGTAGGGTCAGTCTTCAACATTCTGTCCATCGTCATCCTCAGTCGCGGAGCTTTCAGGAACTCAACCACCTCCGTCTACCTTAGGTTCTTAGCGTGTGTCGACATGTTTGTCCTCTACAACGGACTGAGCCGCCACTTCGTGTCGGGTGTGTCGGGCTACAACATCAGAAACCTGGACAGGTCCTTCTGTAAATTCAACCAGTGGTCGAGTTCATTCGCTCCGGACATCAGCGCGTGGATCCTGGTTGCCGTGACAACGGAACGGGTGGTGTCAATTGTTTGGCCGCACAGGGTGAGGACGGTTTGCTCGAAGACGACCGCTGCCGTGGTGGTGACGGTCATATGTCTCGTCATTATGGCCTCCAACCTACCACTGTTGATATTCTATGGCAATAGACAGGTGAATCGTATATGTTGTGTTTTATTAGTATATATTATTAAGATTTGTTTAAAGTTCTTGCCATTGTCATATGTATTGGCATTGTTTGTACATAGAAAAAATTGGAAGTTAACACGTTTATGAACAATCGTTGAGCTACACACACTACCTTAGATTTGTCACATTTAGTCAAAATTGCGTGTTCGAATAATTTCATTTGTATTCCCCATTTAACTAACCTTCCAATACTAAACCATACCGCCGACATCTTATGTCTGGCAACACAGTATCATGTCATCACAAAGAAGTCAAAATCCATTTTTTAAAACCCACATCTTGGGGTAACACATAACGAAACCATTTACAAGTTAATGAATTGATCATACTGGAATTATTATCAAATCATTTCAAATTGGTAAAATAGAATAACACAATTTTCTGATGGAATATTATTACCACAGCTGGAGGCCGATTTCTATAAAAATAACATAATTATTTACGAGACAAATAGAAATGTATTATAGTGACAAATATAAATATATTAAAGGACAAATATAAATGTATTAAAGGACAAATATAAATGCATTATACTGACAAATATAAATGTATTAAAGGAAAAATATAAATGTATTATATGGACAAATATAAATGTATTATAGTGACACATATAAATGTATTATGGCGACAAATATAAATGTATTAAAGGACAAATATAAATGCATTATACTGACAAATATAAATGTATTATAGTGACAAATATAAATGCATTAAAGGACAAATATAAATGTAATATAGTGACGCATATAAATGTATTACAGTGACAAAAATAATTGTATTATTTTGGCAAATACAAATGTATTATAGTGACAAATATAAATGAATTATAGTGACAAATATAAATGTCTTCAGAAAAAATGTTACTTTTCATTTTAGGTTATTGACCCTGTGACCAACGTAACAGTGACCCTAAAGTGTGTCATCTTATCGCAGGACTATGAAACGTTCATGGCGACAATATGGTACTGGTTGGACCTCCTTAAGTTCGTCCTGCTGCCCAGCTCCATCCTCATCTTCTTCAACATCCTGATCATCATTTTTGTCATTCGCAGTCGCAAGAGAGTCGAAAAGCTCGTCTCGAAGCATGCATCGAAAACCTGTACACTCTTTGAGACTTCTTTCACGATCTCAGGTGAAAACACTTTTCCGAGGTACTTAAAAAACTATTCAGTCAACAGTCGAATTACTGGCTCCAACAAAGAAGTTTCGTTGACCATTACACTTCTCGTGATCAATGCTACGTTTGTCATCTGTAACACCCCCATCATGGTGTATCTACTGGGCAGTGAGCACTGGTTTCCCCCAGGCTTTCTACCTGCAGAGAGGCTGACGCTGACTGCCTCCGTCATGGCCATGTACACCAACAACGCGGCCAATTTTTTACTCTACTGCGCAACGGGGTCGAGATTCCGCGCCGAAATAAGGCACATGTTCGCAACGGTGCGCAGATTCGGCGCGTCGTTCAGGAGCAGTTCCCGCAACAGGAACAACAGTTTGGGGAGTGACGGGGGCAGGAGTTTGCGACTTGAGGATCAGCTAGCTACAGTGATGGGATCGAGGGAGACATGTTACACATATCATTAGACCCTGACATCAAGGGAGACGTGTTACACATATCATTAGACCCTGACATCAAGGGAGACGTGTTACACATATCATTAGACCCTGACATCAAGGGAGACGTGTTACACATATCATTAGACCCTGACATCAAAGGAGACGTGTTACACATATCATTAGACCCTGACATCAAGGGAGACGTGTTACACATATCATTAGACCCTGACATCAAGGGAGACGTGTTACACATATCATTAGACCCTGACATCAAGGGAGACGTGTTACACATATCATTAGACCCTGACATCAAGGGAGACGTGTTACACATATCATTAGACCCTGGCATCAAGGGAGACGTGCTACACTTATCATTAGACCCTTTCATCAAGAGAGAAATGTTACACATATCATTAGACCCTTTCATCAAGGGAGACGTGCTACACTTATCATTAGACCCTTTCATCAAGAGATAAATGTTACACATATCATTAGACCCCAACATCGAGGGACACGTGTTACACATATCACTAGACCCTGACATCAAGGGAGACGTTTTAAACATATCATTAGCCCTAACGCTTTGTTATGAAGTTTTCAAGGTTTCAGACTATGTATTGACTCACAAACCACCTCACTACTGAACCACCTCACTACTGAACCACCCCACTATTGTACAGATAATAATTTTTTAAGGCGTTTGTATTCATCTTCACTTTGGAAAGCCTTGTATTTTGAGAAAATCGTTGAAAGTCTCAGAAAGACAATTTGTATGGACGATTATATTTCAATTTTAAAAGCATTTTTTAAAATTGTTAAGGTTGATGCATTGAACATCTAGACCTAATGCAGTGGTTCTCAAACTTCATGAAACCGCGACCCTTTAATACAGTTCTTCGTGTTGTGGTGACCCCCAACCACAAAATTATGTTCGTTCATACTTCATAACTGTAGAGTATGTGTTTTCCGATGGTCCTAGTCGACCCCTGTGTCGCGACCCACAGTTTGAGAGCAGTTCAATAAATGTATTATTGAGCAATATTCAATTAAATGGTGATTTCCTAAAGTACAAGTTGATGGAGTGATGTCATTACGTGAATATCAATAAATGCTGTGAGTTAAATAAATATACGAATTTATTGTGGATGCAAATCTATAAGGAAGAGATGTCTCAATCATCGGATATGAAAATTCAAATGAAATGTTATGGAGGTATGAAAATGCAAATAAAATGTTATGGAGGTATGAAAATACCATTGAAATGACATGGGGGTATGAAAAATCAAATGAAATGGCATGTAAGTATGAACATTTTTTAACAACAAAGTACTATTATTTATAAGCAGCATATAGTTGGATGAAGGAAGTAAAGACTCGAAGGCCAAATAAAACAGAATTTGTGAAAACAATCACAATTAAACAAATGCATTTTAAGAGGACATTATCATTGTGAAACTTTCACGGAATATTAAAATACTCTTCGATTATTGGTTACATGTTGATCACGTGCACACAGAAGCGGGTAAAATGTATATATCATTGATCTAGTCAAACCTGATTAACATGACTTCGTAAATAAAATTTATGTATTTGGATAAGTTGTTATTGAATATTAAATTCAACATTGCTCAAATGATTTATTCATTTTAGAAATCAGCTACTGAAATTATTCTAACACTAGAAACAACTCGATAAACAATGGGGCGGCCACACTTGCACTACCCATCTACAAAGGTTGTTTGAGAAGACAGGCGTTCAAGTTATAAAATAAACCGTAGAAAACCACCGAGGTAACCCCCTCCCCCAAACCCTTCCCCTCATTCACTCGTGAGCCTTCAGAGACCTCGATTTCTGCTTCCCACCCCAAAATAATGCATTTTTAAGGAATGCCACTGAGTGTTAACTACGTATAACTTTCCCCCCACCTGTGCACCTATTGAGCATAGCGTTGCAGCCATACATACATACCAGGATAATATTTTTTAAAGTTTTTATTTGTATGTTCTAGGTATGTCAATCGGTTAAATAAATTGAAATAAAGAATGTAACAGGACTGACGAATCGTAATTGTCAACTAATGACGCAATAACGCAGCTTCCAATTGTCGTTCTTCAGATTAGCCCTAATATTAACAGAGCGTCAGCCCACATTTTAGATAAGAATCAACCATTAAATATGATTCTATCGAAATGAGAGTTTGTCAAAGTGTAAAATGCAATTTCTAATGTGTGTATGGCCGGAGACCATCATTATCCAAGATTCAGAAAATGCATCTCCGTTGAAATGCGATTAGACAAGTGAAAGATTTTTTTTATTTATTCAAGAATACAAAGATTTTCACCGGACCAAGCAGATAGACCAAGCAGATAGACCAAGCAGATAGACCAAGCAGATAGATCAAGCAGATAGATCAAGCAGATAGACCAAGCAGATAGACCAAGCAGATAGACCAAGCAGATAGACCAAGCAGATAGACCAAGCAGATAGACCAAGCAGATAGACCAAGCAGATAGACCAAGCAGATAGACCAAACAGATAGACCAAGCAGATAGACCAAGCAGATAGACCTCTGTCGTCTCTTCGGCAAACGTTCACATAGACGACATTGCGACTTGTATTCTTGAGGTCTCTCAAATTATAAAAGTCCTCTAAGGCAGCCAACTCTGTTTACTTCCCAGTAATCAATGCATTAAATTCTTTAATGTAAACTTTCCGTGGTTGTGTTCGGTCATCCGAAATAATAGGTTATCAGAACTGATCCCAAGAAAACTTAAGGCTGTAGTTCACAGTGGCAGAGCCTGGCTAGCTTTTATTGTTGATAAAGTTTGTTTATCCATAATTGGTTTGCTAGTATACTTGAGTATAGCTCACTGTTAGAGTCACTATACTCATTATAAGTATAAGCCAGTATAAGTATACTAGAGCCGGTATAAGAATACCCAGTATATAATATAAATATAGAGTAGAGCTAAGTATACGAGAGGATAGCTCAGTATAGCTCATTACAGTTCAGTTACTAGGAGTCAGTCGTTTAGGGGCAGCTATAGCTTACATCTTAATCAAAGAGATCCAAGTGTAGATCAGGCCGACGGAAGGTAAACAAAGGCTCAGCCAGCAACCACCCCCCCCCCCAAATGTTCCCGGCCGCCGTGTTTAAGTCCACATCTGACGTCCTCGCAGTGACCAGTGACCAGCTAGAGCAAGGGGCCAAAACGGAGAAGACGGCCGTGTATGTTGTGTGTGGTGGGACCTGAATAACTACAGAGGACAAGATAACCATCACAACCTGTATTCGTATCAGACAGTATATTTAGTTATTTCTGTATATGTATAACACATTATAGTAGTCGTAGAAGTGCGCGAGCGAATAAATAGTTGAGATTGAATGTTAGTGTGTGGAGTGCGATTAGTTTAGAGTAATTAATTAGAAATAAATCATACCCAAGATATAGCCAAAGTGGCAGTACTAATCTTTGTAACGCTATGGACCTATATATACATAAAACACTTTATGAGTAACCTAAATAGTATTATTTGTGGGCTCTAGCAATAGTAAATAATACAAATTGTGACATATCTCATTTTTCCCCATCTCGTTTTAAGTAGGTATTTCCGATATAGAGTTCACATCCTCTGCTAGGAATGTTAGTTACATCTTTCTGACACCATGTCTATCAATAATCATATTTCTCACATCTGTCGCATCCTTCAGATCAGCGCCATCCGCCACTAGCTCATGGTTAGCGAAACAAAAACACTAGTCTATGCTCTTGTTCTCCCTCGTCTTGACTATTGCAACTTTCTTCTGTTCTGTACAACTGTCATCTGTCCTGTAAAACTGTCAGCTGTTCTGTTCAACGGTCGACTATTGTGTACAACTGTTTATTTTTCAGAAAATTATCAGCTGTTCTGTACAACTGTCAGCCGTCTTGTACAACTGTCAGCTGTTCTGTATTACTATCAGCAGTTCTGTACAACGGTTGGCTTTTCTGTTCAACGGTCGACAATTATGTACAACGGTCGATTTTCTGAAAATTTTCAGCTGTTCTGTACAACTGTCAGCTGCTATGTTAAACTGTCAGATGTTCTGTACAACTGTCAGCTTTTTTGTACAACTTTCAGCTGTTTTGTTCAACGTTCGACTTTTCAATGCAATGGTCGACTGTTCTATACAACGGTCGACTATTATATACAACGTCGATAATGAGAGAGAAAGATAGAGGAAGAGCAAGATAAACAAAGTGACGGAGAGAGGGAGGAAGTGGGAGGCGTGATACAGAGAGGAGAGACAGATAGTGAGAGGTAGAGAGGGGGTGAGACAGAAAAGAGATATAAAGATAAAGAGAGAGATCAGGATAAAAAGAGAAAAAGAGAGACGTGAGAAATAGCGATAAATATACAGAGAGAAGAAAGAGAGAGAAGATAAAGAGAAATAAAGAAAGAGAGAGAGAGAGAGAAAGAGAGAGAGAGAACGATGATTATAGGACCGAATGCCATATAAAGGGAGCCATAGAGATACAACGTATAAGTATAAGTGAATAATAATGAATAATAGCATCAAAGCAAGAAAAAAATGATCTTGAGAACTTTCAGTGGCATGTTGGTATCGTCACGTGACAGCTGTTCTCTACCGCTATAATCAAAGTAGTTCTTTTTGTTTATCAAAGTAGTTCTTTTTGTTTATCAAAGTAGTTCTTTTCGTTTATCAAAGTAGTTCTTTTTCTTTATCAAAGTAGTTCTTTTTTGTTTATCAAAGTAGTTCTTTTTGTTTATCAAAGTAGTTCTTTTTGTTTATCAAAGTAGTTCTTTTTGTTAATCAAAGTAGTTCTTTTTGTTTATCAAAGTAGTTCTTTCAGTTTATCAAAGTAGTTCTGTTTGTTTATCAAAGTAGTTCTTTTTGTTTATCAAAGTAGTTCTTTTTGTTTATCAAAGTAGTTCTTTTTGTTTATCAAAGTAGTTCTTTTTGTTTATCAAAGTAGTTCTTTTTGTTTATCAAAGTAGTTCTTTTCGTTTATCAAAGTAGTTCTTTTTGTTTATCAAAGTAGTTCTTTATGTTTGGCTTTAAATGCTCGATAAAATGAAATGATTTTAAAAAGTAATTTAGCTGTAATCCTCAAATGTAAATATTCTATAAAAGCATAAACAAGTATAAAACTCATATTAAATTCAGTCGTTAATTTAAAGCAATTTAAAACAATAGGTACCCGGGTGGCCGGTGGTCTAGACTGAGTGAATCTGTCAAGCAAAAACATCACCAGCACCCCAGGGTGGATTAGACTCGCTAATCTTTGATGGCAACTCATTTAAGATAAGGAATGTCTGAATTCAAACCCGAGATGGAATCCCGTAGGCGGATAAAATTGGCACAATGAAACATTCCGACAAATCATGTGACGTCCCCGAGCTGATGTGTGTCATAATATCTGTGGGGGGATGTGTGACATTAAGGTTTGGTGTGGGTAATGTGTGTCATTGTTTTGTGTGTTTGTGGGGGGGATGTGTTTTTAATGATTTGTTCGTTTTTGTGGGTGCTTGTTTTGGTCTGGGGACTAATTGTATATCTGTTGCTATGTGCTGAGTATCTGTGACCCATTTGTGGGTGCTTGTTTTGGTCTGGGGACTAATTGTATATCTGTTGCTATGTGCTGAGTATCTGTGACCCATTTGTGGGTGTGGGAGATGAGTTTATTCGTTGTTATGGTTTTTGCTGCAGAGAAAAATCGTCTGAAAGAAGACACGCTGTTTCTTCAGTAAAGAACCATATATCGTATAGATTATTGATTTGTTCAATAAAGAACCATATGTCGTATAGATTATTGATTTGTTCAGTAAAGAACCATATGTCGTATAGATTATTGATTTGTTCAGTAAAGAACCATATATCGTATAGATTATTGATTTGTTCAGTAAAGAACCATATATCGTATAGATTATTGATTTGTTCAGTAAAGAACCATATATCGTATAGATTATTGATTTGTTGAATAATTACCCCTACACGCAACGAAG
Organism: Omphiscola glabra; assembly: GCA_964017045.1. Taxonomy (NCBI): domain Eukaryota; kingdom Metazoa; phylum Mollusca; class Gastropoda; family Lymnaeidae; genus Omphiscola; species Omphiscola glabra. The sequence goes on from OZ024796.1 coordinate 3,307,631, forward strand.
CCACGGAACTACTATGTTCGTAACAAATGTGAGTTAATAAGTTTGCGTGTGTGTGTGTGTGGGAGGGGGGGGGTTTAATTACTATGTTTTGTGTGTGGGATGAGAATTACTATGTTTTGTGTGGGGAATGAGAATTACTATGTTTTATGTGGGGAATGTGAATTACTATATTTTGTGTGGGAAAGTAAAATGCAATGTTTTGTGTGTGACATATGTGTTACTTTTTAAAAATAATTTTTGAAATCTGAATTACCATCTTTAGTGTGAGGGAGGTGTGCCACTGTTTTTAAATGTTGTGGGGGCATGAAGAATGTGTGTTTCTATATTTTGAGTGGCACTTTCTATGTTTGTATAGTCAGCAAATGAGAAGAAATGAAGATGTCATTTTAAAACCGTTCATGTGCCCGGCCACCTTTACCATTATTTTCAGCTATTCTTGTATCCATTGTAAAAAATGAAATGCCACCTCCCTCCCTCCTGAAATTGAACTACTTACAACATGAAATGCCACCTCGCTGCCCTGAAATTCAAACTGACTCCCGTGAAATTCCACCTAATGCCTCCTGAATTGCCACTTCAAACCTCATGAAATGCAACCACGCACATATTGAATTGCCAACACGCACCTCATCAAATGCCACCACGCAGTCCTCAAATGCCACCACGCAATCCTCAAATGCCACCACGCACGTCCTCAAATGCCACCACGCACCTCCTCAAATGCCACCACGTACCTCCTCAAATGCCACCACGAACCTCCTCAAATGCCACCACGCACCTCCTTAAATGTCACCACGCACATCCTCAAATGCCACCACGCACCTCCAGAAATGCCACCACGCACCTCCTCAAATGCCACCACGAACCTCCTCAAATGCCACCACGCACCTCCAGAAATGCCACCACGCACCTCCTCAAATGCCACCACGCACGTCCTGAAATGACCTTTCGCACCCCCAGGCTGGAATACCAGAAACACTGATAAAAACTACATTGTTGATTTGTAGTCACATCGCTATGTCAGAAGTTTTTTTCTTTGTTTCCCTCTATGCTTCAGCTAACGATCTTGTTCCTTGTTTTTCCTCTAAAGACCTTTTATCATTAATTTACCCTTGTTTATGACCTGATTGAAGCTGTTTTTATTGGAAGCTTGTTATTGAAGGAAGCGATGTCATTTACGGTTAATGTTATTTATGACCAGAGGACAGTCAGAACTAATGAGGTCAAAAGGGGCGGTACGTTTACCACCAGTCACAACGGCGGCCATGTCAACAAACTGTTCATGTTAACTGTAGGTGTAAAGGGGAGTAACCGGGTTAAGTTGGATAGTGATCAAAGGGGAATAAACCAGGTTAAAAAGTACGTAGTGATTAAAGGGGAAGAGATAATGCATGCAGGTTTGGTAGAATCAGGGATGTATTTATTCTCACCCCCGAGTGGTTGGAGCCAACCCCCCTTCACCCGCTGCTGGTGGCCGACCGAATTTCGCTTCCGGTTTCGCCGTCGAAAGTTGCCATTTGATCACTTTCGGTTTTGTTTACAATTCTGCCTTAAAAACAGAAAAGCGCATTTGGTCGGGCTCTACCCCCTAACCATTAGAGATTGTATTTGGTAAAACTGTGAGAGGGTAATGTCATTCTATGCATGGTGCTCATTCGGGAGTTTAGTCATTAGTAGTACACAAATTTAAAGTTTAAACATGTTTAACCATCTACTTATATATATTACTCTTCTGGTATGACTGGTGAGCTGCTTCCTAATTTACTGCTTCCATTTCCGGTTCTTTCTATGCAACGAATTTGAGATTGAGAGTATACTATAATTAATTCCATATGTTTGAAAGAAAGCATGGTTCAATAATGAGTTCAATGGCGCGCAAAATGTAATTCCCGATAACTACACTAAATGATGTATTTTTTATATAACGCAACTGCGTTTGGTGCGTAATATTTTCTTTTCGGAAAATGAAATCGTCTCAATTAAAAAAAAAATATTCATTTTAAAAGTGGTTGGGACATCAGAATATTTAATATAATTCATGGGCTTGAAATAAAAAGTGCGCAGTGACGTATCATGTGGTTTGGGGGGAGGGGGTGGGTGGGGTGAAGGGGTGTAGCTTGAGTTAAAGTTTTGGCAAGTAACTTTAGTAGACGGGAAGTTCACGCATTGCTGCCGGGATATTTCTAGTACAATAATAATATTAATAACAAGCTATTTCACACTTTTCATCACAACACATTAGTAATTCAATTGATTTTTACAAAATATTTTTTTTTAGTATGCCTATGATAATAAAGGCAAGGCTTTGCCGGACAGGACACCTTGAGATGATGCCGCATTGTAGAGCGTCAAAAATGATATACAGGCAGGAGCCAGGAGGCAGGCGGCTCATCTGTCAACCATGGCTCATGTGGATTGATTATGTAGATAAGGACACACATAAGCTGGGGGAAGGCGCATGGATCCGGAAAGCCGTGGTTGGATTCGAATGGAAAAATGTGGTGGAGCAGGCCAGGGCCCTACACGGGCTGTAGCGCCAGTGAAGATGATACTTTTTAAAATGGTATTTATAGCGTGATCGACCGGCCGAATGGACGGGCGATCAAAACAAGTGTCGTCCCAGCTAGGGAGTTGGGTTTCAATGTCCAGCCCTAGCCTTATGAGAACAATCGACTTCTTTTTCCTTAAAGAAATCCCCCCCCCCCCCGAAACCAGCATAAACGTATAATCAAACATATTGATTAATTATGTTTGTTTACTTTCCTATATTCATTTTGTTACCTGGAAAAAATAAAAAAGATCTCAAAAGCACCTGCAGTTCTCCCCCCCCCCCCCCCATTTCCCGATCCCTGTGAAGACGCCCATTGGTAGAAAGATAAGAGTCAGAATGATCAATACATTGATCGTGAGTCCTTATAATATAGAAGAACAATTTATAATCTGTGCAAACGAAATGAGCCATTTGCAAAGGGGAAGAACAGGGGATCATATTTTTTTTGAAGCTAATAACATCGTAATTTTTACAAACATATAGTTCAAGGGCGAGGGTAAGGTGTGGGAACATATGAGGATAACAATATGTTTATAATGTAAATGTGTTGTAAATATTTTGTGAACATTATTTTTAAAATGTGAAAGAACGAAAGGTATAATATTTTTATGTGGGATAACAATATCTAAAAACCCATTTATTTTACAGGCGTGAAAATTTAATCTTTAAACATGATTTATTTTGAAAAATCCACTTTTTTTTTTAATTTTCTGAAAATGCATTGAACAAATAGGGTTTACAATGTTCTTTAAAAACAAGGAAATATTCAGTTTTCCGTTTTGATTGAACTACAGTTTAAATTTTTATCAGACTGAGAATAGTTCTTTAAAAATCATAACATTTTAAACGTGAAAAAACGGAAACGAAATCTGTTTTTAACAATGTTCAAATAATCTGGATCAGGGGCGAGGCAGAGGTTGGTATCAAAATCCGCTAAGTTTACAGCTATTTATAACGGTACATATATTGTTTAAAGCTAAGGACATGTTGCTTTACAATTTGTACAAACTATGTTTTCCTTGTAGTTATTGGAGGTGAAAAAATGGTTGACTTGGCTTATATTATATAGAAGAAATAATTCTCGAAACCCAATGATATGCAGAATATAAACTTCTATAAAAGAATATTTTCTTCATTTTTTTATATTTTTCTAATTTTCTATTTAATTAATATTAATTTCTAAGGCGTTGAAAATCGTCGCAACTGTTTTTGAGGACAAAATACTTAAAACATTGATTCAGTTACAGGTTTAGATGTTAAGACTGAAAGAGCACGTGGCAAGTAATGGCGCCCGCAAAAACCTGCAATATACCTTCAGTATACAATATAAAAGATTATTTGCTTTCAGTGATTACTCTAAAATAATATTCAATGAAATAAGTGGAAAAAAATTATTCTTTCTTAATACCACTTTTAAAAAAAAAATTGTCTTAGTTTTGTCAAATTTGTTTTAGGTATTAATCAGAACTAGTTAAGAATATGTTATGTCGTTAATCTCGTTTACGCTTAATTAAGTCAACTGCTCCTAAGTGGGGTTAGACTGGAAGGGACATGGGATGGGTGTCGAGCGTAAGGCGTAGTACGACACGGCATCTCATCCACAAGACCACCCCCCCACTTTTAAAAAAAAATAATAAATAGAATACAGGTAGGTAAAAAATTGGGGAAGTCATAATGATGTCAAATTTTAAAAAAAATAAGGGAAAAATTTGAGAAATCAGCGACGCAAACTGGCAACTAGATAAGACGTGTTTCATTGTGTTGTGGAAACTATGTTGTAAGATAAGACACTTTCAAAACTAGATTGTCTTCTAGGCAAGATGTACCTTTTTCTAGTTTCAAAAAGAATTATAAGTTTAAGGTACTCGACAAGGCTAATTCCAGTTTCTTTAATGTATTCTGTGCATGAATCTAAATAATGCGAGTGAAAGGAGTTTGAATAAAAGAAAGTTAAGAAAAGAACACGAAGCTGCACTTAATATGTCTTGGACTAATTAATTGGTGCTGAAACGGAAGATTTGATCAGATGAGCTTTTTTGATGCTTCTTTCAAGCAGTGCGGCAAACCTTCGGATGGCTAATTGGCCCACTTCCCATTAACATTTTGAGCTGAAACTTGGCACATAGACTCTTTGCTGATGACAAGATATTCTTTCAAATTTTCAGCCCCTATTACCAACCCCAAAAGTCCTGTTTATTAAGGAAAAGACGAAGGAAATATAATGTCACTGATTTCATGAAATAAGTTCCTAATAACTGCGCTAAAAGAGATTTTAAAAAAAAATGATATCGCCAGAATGTTTGGTGTGGAATATTTTCTTATCTTTTCTGAAATGGTAGAAAAAATCTGCGGTGCAAAAGCGGGGGGGGGGGGGGGGGGGGTGTGGGGGGGAACGACGACGTTAGACTATTAATATATATATAAGAAGAGCTAGGCTGACCGTAACACCAAAGAACCGAAGAGAATTAATTAAATACTTAAAAACGATCACAGTTATTTTTTATTATTTTACGGAAGTCGAAAAAATTAAAATGCGCAAAAAATATTTTATGCCGTTTTTATTTTAGAAAAAGTTTAAGTAGTATTATTATAAATTACACATACATTCAAGTGTATCAAATAAGGAACTATTTAGGCATTTGAAAAATACGAAAAAAATATGATCAAAGAATCACACGGTAATTAATTTCTAACATCAGTTATTTTAGTGCGTTGTTAATATTGCAAAATAAAATTATTATTTTTTATTATAAATAAGCACACAAATGACGTCATATCGTGAATCGACTATTTTATTAGCCAAAACTCTAAGTTTCTTCGATTTAATAACCTTGCGTTACAAAAACTGATTTAAATCGTACTTCAATTAACTCCTTTAGTGACAATAATGATATAATTAGTGATAATTAAGGTTTGGCAATTTATAATCATGTTTCAAGGGAACTAAATGTAGTTTAGGGGCATGAAAGTGAGTAGGGTAGGCTTATATAGCAGATAAATACTTCTAAAAATTAATGACTTTAGAAACATAAATTTCATTACATAGATACTTCTTTTTAAAGTTAGGAATTGTGATCAGTTTTTTTTTTTTTGCAATAGCAGGTAGAAAATAGCGCTAAGGACCTACCCTTTTTATCTCGATAATATCGGGTCAAATATTCTAGTATAAAATAAAATATAAAAAAGATGCTAAACTACGATAATGCAAATTTCTAAATGTAAAACAATAATTATGAATATCCATGAATACCCATGCCAAACCTACTCTATAGTAGCTGGTTTGTAATTTATGCTATTCACCTTCACCTCGAGCTCACTGTACAATAACAATTTTTTGTGTGTTGCATAACAAGCAAGAGATGTTGCAAGAGAGTTAACCCTTATTCTTCAAACCTTACAAACAATACTCTTATTGTCTCCCTTTACTCGTGGTAGTGATGGATTCGGTGAAAACTGTAAACAATTGGAATCCCATGTGTACAAACAAATGAAATGACAAGAGGAGATTTAACCCTTGAAATTCCATTTGTCCAAAAAAAAAATGAAATGACAAGAGGAGCCCTTGGAATTATAGCTGTTACAAACAAATGAAATATCAGAAAAGATTAAAATACCAAAGTCATAATTACTTGTTTTTGGCTGGACATTTCAGTTATTTTATCTGCCTCAAACATGGAAGGCACCACAGTCACATGACTGCATAGCACACAATTTGTCAAAGACCACAATGGCCTGGTGTCTCATCCTTCGTAATTATAGAAAATGAAATAGGAGACAGTAAATGGAGCTTCCAGCTCTGGATACCCAGTCAGTGCCTTGATGCATATTCAAATTTTTGAAAGTAATGATTACCCAAATTTTTTGACTTGCGGAGCGCTTTCAGAACCAGTTTCTGTGGTGGATCCTGTAAGGCTATTCTCTATAACTTACACATTAACAGCGTCTAAGGGTAGCAATACGGGAAAAAAGAGGGGGGGGGGACTATAATATGCATTTGGGACAAGGCTAGGGAACCACTGATGTAAATTGTTAAAATAATTTATAAATCTCTCGGCTTATAATAAAAACACAATGCATTAACAATTTCCTACTACTTGTGGCGTTTTAAAAAATGTAACTTTATTATTTGATATGTTACGAAGTAATATACATGATGCATACAAATCCTGTCAGTAAAACGATTATTTTCTGAAAATCGTGAATATATATCTCATTTTATTTAATATAATGAATAAATAATTCGAAACTTTGTTGAATCCTCCTTGCATAGATTTATATAAAATTATTCCAGAAAAAAGATCCTCCGTCTCTCAGAAAATCTATTTTGAAAATATGCTGGCAATAGAGCAACAATTTATTTCGACCGACAGAATCGCCGGCTCTGATCATTGTCTTCGCAGTGGTCCGGACAGTACTCTAGTTGTAACCAATTTTCATATTAAAAAATAGATGGAAAAAAACAAGACACGTTCTCTGATATAGAAAGTTGCAGGAAACAAATGAGGACTGCATACATCGACCCGGGTCCTTTCATGTCAAGAAATTACTAAGTTCAGAGGGTTGCCTGGTTGCAATGTTTTTCATTACATCGTCTGGCCACCTAGGTCCGTTCCATCAATGTCCAATACCCGAGTAATAAGTGTGTCGGGTTAACTTGACACAGTGCACTTTTAAATGTTTCATTTAGCGGCGGATGCAACTAATTTGTTTTAAGTCGTTACGGTGACAGATGTTTTATTCAAACGTATTTTCCAGACCAAGAAAAGGTTCTTTGAACAATGATGTCGTCATTCAATTTGTTTTCTATGACGTTGTCCATTTAAATGGCATTATTCCAATTAAATGGAATTTCTAGACCATTTGATGGACAAACATTTTCAGTAGCCTAGCGAGGACTTGTGCCACCTGGGGCGGGACTGACTTGTGCCACCTGGGGCGGGACTAATCACTGGCGCCCATCTTTATAAAAAAACAAACTTCTCCATTGTTGAGAATGCTTACCCTAAATTTAATACAAAAATGCGTTTTCAGAGTTTTCATTCGTTTGTTTTCCCCAAAATTAGTACATGAATGCGCCTTCTATACACGATGTTTAACACAATTATTCATCTAAAGCTCGAAGAAACCAATGATTAAGCGAGTGTATATGCAATGAACGTAAAGACATATTGTAAATAATTGTCAGTCTCTATTTGAATATGTTGTTTCAATGATAAGTATTAACTTCATGTCAATGCACACATTCCTTTATATTTTGATCACTGTATCGTGACTAATCAGTGCAAAAAAATTTCATTAAATTTAAATTGATTGCAGTCACAAAATGGAGTCAGTCAAGCGGTAAAAAGATTTAAAGATTTATGAGATCTTAAAATATGTTAGTCGTTATTTCCTTTTTTTATAAACAAAAAATCTCTTTTGGAAATTATATTATACAAGAAAAAAAAAAGTATATTAAAAAAAAAATTAATGAAGGTGAAGAATTGACATTGACTGTTAGAAAAATTTGATTGATCAAATCTAATGTGATACGACAGTTCTGTCTATATGCTCAGAATGTAATCAGCCTATTTATAGGAACTTAGTCATAATTTCTACTACATATATTCTAGAAAATGTGTCACCTATTGGCATTCTAGAGAATAAATAGATCTCATTCGAATGTAAAAGAACCTTTTCCGAACTAAGTGAATGGTGGGAACAGGATGATACAGCTCATTTACTCCATCACTAGCGGGGACATATTTGGGGGCTAAAAAAGGTGAAAAGAAAGCCATACGCTATGCGAGGCTATACTGTAACAATATATGGTAATAAAAAGAGGATGTGAGATCAACATGGTAAAAAACAATGAATGATGAAATAATTTTGCTTCTATGCCATTAGGACAAAGCATCAGCTGTATAACACCCCATTGAAGTATCAGACCTGCTACATCACATACTAAAGTCATACAAATCCATGGATATTCGTCTTAACGCACAGAGCACCACAAGATATAAATCAAACTTCCATCGATTTTTCCATCTCTGTCTGTCTACCAATTAGCCGTCTGTCAATGGATATCTGTCTCAGTCTACCAATTAGCCATCTGTCCCAAGTTTCTGTCTACCAAATAGCCGTCTGTCAGTAGGTCTCTGTCTCAGTCTCTGACTACCAAATAGCAGTCTGTCCCTAGTCTCTGCCTCAGTCTACTCAATGGCCGCCTGTTAATAGGTCTCCGTATAAGTCTCGACTACCAAATAGCCGTCCGTCACTAGGTCTCAGTCTTGCTAACAAAGGCGCATGTCCCGAGGTCTCTGTCAATAAAAAACACACTTTTACTACACCATCCGGCATCCTATCGAGTTGTCTTGTCTAGGCGACACAATCTTGGATTGCATGTTTGGTTCACTACATATACGGGAGATAACTTATGTGTGCTTTAGATTCCGAATATGTCATGGTTTTCCCGAGCGAAATGCATCACGCTTCTAGCTGCTGCTCTGAGCAGGGGCAGTATTGTGAACAACCTACTACGACGACCTCACAACGTATCTTGTTAACCATTGTCTAGAGACAACTCTGTATTAGGTGAGCTTACGCCTAAACTTGGTAACGGCAAAATGTTATAAAACACGAGACTTGCATTACAACGCTAACTAACATGCTTCTTGAACTACGACAATAACTAACATTCTACTCGCACTACGACAATAACTAACATTCTACTCGCACTACGACAATAACTAACATTCTACTCGCACTACGACAATAACTAACAGACTACACGCATTACGACAATGACTAACATACTACTTGCACTACGACGATAACTGACATACTACTCGCACTACGACGATAACTAACTTAGTCCTCGCACTACAACGATAACCAACATAATACTCGCACTACGACGATAACTAACATGCTTCTCGCACTACGACGATAACTCCGAAGAACCTAACAAGAACCTCTCAAGAACCAAGTTTTCCGGAATCAAAACCGAATTGTGGCCGACTTTCCGAGCCACAATTTGTCGACCACTGATCTAGCATAACCTGATCAATCAAAAGTGGGCCTCACTAAACTATTAACTGACCCAAGATCAACAATTGTTCCATACACAACCCGAACATGCTCACAAAACGTTTTCATAACAGACGGAGTATGCCTAGTACCGTCCCATGAGAGAGCTGTCCTTTTTAAGGCACACACAACATTGGAAGTTAAGTCACAAGAGTTTCACCCTAATCTTGCACTCCACTCAACAAGAGTTTCACTCCAAACACCTGAACTTTGCACTCCACTCAAGAAGAGTTTCAACCCAAAAACCTGAAGCTTGCACTCCACTCAACAAGAGTTTCACCCCAAACACCCGAAGCTTGCACGCCACTCAGCAAGAGTTTTACCCCAATCACCTGAAGCTTGCACTCACCTGAAGCTTGCACTCACCTGAAGCTTGCTCTCACCTGAAGCTTGCACTCAACTCAAAATCCTTGATCTAATTGCATAATGTAAATTTAAAATTTGTTTTAACTGTTACAAGGATCATCACTATGATGTTTTCGTTGTCTTAGTTGATTTTAATTGTTTCATTATTCTATGAAACTTGATTGAAGCAATTGTAATACGAGAACTTAATGTCCTCATAAAGTAGTATACATCTAGGGCTTAATTTGGGGGGGGGGGGATTTTTACACCAAGTCCGGGTATTTTTAGAAAAAACATGGTGGGTTCAAGGGTACCCAAAAAAGTACACATTTAATTTTCTATAATATATCCCGGCTTTTACACAATAGGCTTATAGAAAGTCCTTTACCCTACATGCCGGTCTTAAAAAGTAGGCCTACAGACAGTCTTACAAACTACCTGCCAGCATTTAAACAATAGGCCTGCATAATAGGTCCCTCTTACAGAAAAATATCAACCATTTTACGGAGTTGACACGTCACTCAGGAAAGCTTGCTGCGGGACGGCCTTCTTTCCATGTGGACTTGATGGGTATGGGGTGATGAAGAAGCTTGACTCACCAGAAGCTTGACTCACCAGAAGCTTGACTCACCAGAAGATTGACTCACCAGAAGCTTGACTCACCAGAAGCTTGACTCACCAGAAGCTTGACTCATCAGAAGCTTGACTCACCAGAAGCTTGACTCATCAGAAGCTTGACTCACCAGAAGCTTGACTCACCAGAAGCTTGACTCACCAGAAGCTTGACTCACCAGAATCTTGACTCACCAGAAGCTTGACTCACCAGAAGCTTGACTCACCAGAAGCTTGACTCACCAGAAGATTGACTCACCAGAAGCTTGACTCACCAGAAGCTTGACTCACCAGAAGATTGACTCACCAGAAGCTTGACTCACCAGAAGCTTGACTCACCAGAAGCTTGACTCACTAGAAGCTTGACTCACCAGAAGCTTGACTCACCAGAAGCTTGACTCACCAGAAGCTTGACTCACCAGAAGATTGACTCACCAGAAGCTTGACTCACCAGAAGCTTGACTCACCAGAAGATTGACTCACCAGAAGCTGGACTCACCAGAAGCTTGACTCACCAGAAGATTGACTCACCAGAAGCTTGACTCACCAGAAGCAAGATATTTTTAAGAGATGGATCAGTGCCCCAAAATGTGTAAAACAACAACAAAGTCAGTACCCTAACAACAAGAAAGACAGAACCATAACAACAAGAAAGACAGAACCCTAACAACAAGAAAGACAGAACCATAACAACAAGAAAGACAGAACCCTAACAACAAGAAAGACAGAACCCTAACAACAAGAAAGACAGAACCATAACAACAAGGAAGACAGAACCCTAACAACAAGGAAGACAGAACCATAACAACAAGGAAGACAGAACCCTAACAACAAGAAAGACAGAACCATAACAACAAGAAAGACAGAACCATAACAACAAGAAAGACAGAACCCTAACAACAAGAAAGACAGAACCCTAACAACAAGGAAGACAGAACCCTAACAACAAGAAAGACAGAACCATAACAACAAGGAAGACAGAACCCTAACAACAAGAAAGACAGAACCATAACAACAAGGAAGACAGAACCCTAACAACAAGAAAGACAGAACCATAACAACAAGAAAGACAGAACCATAACAACAAGAAAGACAGAACCATAACAACAAGGAAGACAGAACCCTAACAACAAGAAAGACAGAACCCTAAAAACAAGGAAGACAGAACCCTAACAACAAGGAAGACAGAACCCTAACAACAAGAAAGACAGAACCATAACAACAAGAAAGACAGAACCCTAACAACAAGAAAGACAGAACCATAAAAACAAAAAAGACAGAACCATAACAACAAGAAAGACAGAACCATAACAACAAGAAAGACAGAACCATAACAACAAGAAAGACAGAACCATAAAAACAAAAAAGACAGAACCATAACAACAAGAAAGACAGAACCCTAACAACAAGAAAGACAGAACCATAAAAACAAAAAAGACAGAACCATAACAACAAGAAAGACAGAACCCTAACAACAAGAAAGACAGAACCCTAACAACAAGGAAGACAGAACCCTAACAACAAGAAAGACAGAACCATAACAACAAGGAAGACAGAACCCTAACAACAAGAAAGACAGAACCATAACAACAAGGAAGACAGAACCCTAACAACAAGAAAGACAGAACCATAACAACAAGAAAGACAGAACCATAACAACAAGAAAGACAGAACCATAACAACAAGGAAGACAGAACCCTAACAACAAGAAAGACAGAACCCTAAAAACAAGGAAGACAGAACCCTAACAACAAGGAAGACAGAACCCTAACAACAAGAAAGACAGAACCATAACAACAAGAAAGACAGAACCCTAACAACAAGAAAGACAGAACCATAAAAACAAAAAAGACAGAACCATAACAACAAGAAAGACAGAACCATAACAACAAGAAAGACAGAACCATAACAACAAGAAAGACAGAACCATAACAACAAGAAAGACAGAACCATAAAAACAAAAAAGACAGAACCATAACAACAAGAAAGACAGAACCATAACAACAAGAAAGACAGAACCCTAACAACAAGAAAGACAGAACCCTAACAACAAGAAAGACAGAACCATAAAAACAAAAAAGACAGAACCATAACAACAAGAAAGACAGAACCATAACAACAAGAAAGACAGAACCATAACAACAAGGAAGACAGAACCATAACAACAAGGAAGACAGAACCCTAACAACAAGAAAGACAGAACCATAACAACAAGAAAGACATAGCCATAACAACAAAGAAGTCAGAACCATAACAACAAGAAAGACAGAACCATAACAACAAAAAAGACAGAACCATAACAACAAGACAGACAGAACGATAACAACAAGACAGACAGAACCATAACAACAATGAAGACATAACCATAACAACAAGAACGACAGAACCATAACAACAATAAAGACAGAACCATAACAACAAGAAAGACGGAACCATAACAACAATAAAGGCAGAACCACTACCTACAAGGAAGGCAGAACCATAAAAACAAGAAAGACAGAACCATAACAACAAGGAAGGCAGAAACTTAACATCAAGAAAGACTGAACCATAACAACAAGAAAGACTGAACCATAACAACAAGAAAGACTGAACCATAACATCAAGAAAGACATAACCATAACAACAAGGAAGGCAGAACCATAACAACAAGAAAGACAGAACCATAACAACAAGGAAGGCAGAACCATAACATCAAGAAAGACAGAAAAATAACAACAAGGAAGTCAGACTTCTAAGAACATGAATGACAGAACAATAACAACAAGGAAGACAGAACCATAACAACAAGGAAGGCAGATGATCCATAACAACAAGGAACACAGACTTCTAACAACATTAAATAAAGAAAGAACAACATGAAAGACAGAACCATAACAACAAGAAAGACAGAACCATAACAACATGAAAGACAGAACCATAACGACATGAAAGACAGAAACATAACAGCATGAAAGACAGAACCATAACAACAAGGAAGACAGAACCATAACAACATGAAAGACAGAACAATAACGAAATGAAAGACAAAACAATAACAACATGAAAGACAGAACCATAACAACAAGGAAGACAGAACCATAACAACAAGGAACAAAGACTTATAGGAACATGAAAGACAGAATCATAACAACAAGGAAGGCAGATCCATAACAACAAACAACACAGACTTCTAACAACATTAAATACAGAAAGAACAACATGAAAGACAGAACCATAACAACATGAAAGACAGAACCATAACAACAAGAAAGACAGAACCATAACAACATGAAAGACAGAACCATAACAACATGAAAGACAGAACAATAACGACATGAAAGACAGAACCATAACAACAAGGAAGGCAGATCCATAACAACAAACAACACAGACTTCTAACAACATTAAATACAGAAAGAACAACATGAAAGACAGAACCATAACAACATGAAAGACAGAACCATAACAACAAGGAAGACAGAACCATAACAACATGAAAGACAGAACCATAACAACAAGGAAGACAGAACGATAACAACATGAAAGACAGAACCATAACAACAAGGAAGACAGAACCATAACAACATGAAAGACAGAACCATAACAACAAGGAAGACAGAACGATAACAACATGAAAGACAGAACCATAACAACAAGGAAGACAGAACCATAACAACATGAAAGACAGAACCATAACAACATGAAAGACAGAACCATAACAACATGAAAGACAGAACCATAACAACATGAAAGACAGAACAATAACGACATGAAAGACAGAACCATAACAACAAGGAAGACATAACCATAACAACAAGGAACACAGACTTATAAGAACACGAAAGACAGAACAATAACAACAAGGAAGACAGAACCATAACAACATGAAAGACAGAACCATAACGACATGAAAGACAGAACCATAATAACATGAAAGACAGAACCATAACAACAAGGAAGACAGAACCATAACAACAAGGAAGACAGAACCATAACAAAATTGAAAACTATTAGAGCATTAACATTTAATTATACCATTATTCGATTTGTCTGTCGCTTGAGTTTACCACAAGACCTTACAGCATTTTGTATTCGTAAAATGCTCTACGAAACATCAATCCCTATTTATGTCTTCTGTCTCCGGGTCTCATCAATTATTGAACAATCCCCTCTTGAACATCACTTTTCTACCCGAGCGAACTAATAGCAGCTCATTGAGTATAAGCGTTTTCAATAAGTAGATTGATCGTGATTATCGATTTGTGGATATTTTGTTGATAAGGATATACAAGCCGATTGGCAATCTAGGTTAAGGTCGACAACCGTCAAACATTGTGATGTGTTGATATAAAGAAACAAACCAGATATGTTTGTTAAAATATTTGGATTGTGTTTCTTTCAGAGACATTGCAATGTATTTCAATGAACTGCTTTTATTGCTTGTGCCTTTATAGACATTGACAAGCATTTTTGTTTGAAGTTGGAGATGAATATGCCATAAATCAGGGTTTCTTTCAGGCATACCTCCGGGGGGAAATGTGTAAGAAAAAATAATTTAAAAAAAAAACTACTCTTAAATTTAATTTGTATAACATTTTTAAAAGTTATTGAAATGTGTGCCTTTTATCGATTACAATTATTGGAACAAATAAAATATCGCTTAGTTCGATATATATTGATGATCCCTATCGTTCAGGTTAATCTTGTTACATGCTGGCAGAAATCGATTATAAATATCGTATTGTTTTGAAAATTGGCCGCTCCTGATCATAAGCTAAAATCTTACTTTTTCTTTTTCGCAAATATCGGTATCTTTTATTTAATTACATTTTGCAGCTGCACAAGTTGAAATACTTTTTAATAACACTTTATTAAATTATCTTTGCATCGATATAAATGTCTATAATTAAATTGAATATAGTTCTTACTAAGTAATAAACATGTGCAATCAGTTTTCAAATTTTTTGTATAATAGCATCATGCTTTAAAAAATCATTTTTAGCAAACATTTTAATGTAGTAGATTCCATAGATGTATGCTGACTTAGATACAATGAAAAAAAAAAAATAATAATAATAATTTTAAAACAAAAAAATTAGGAATTTACCGGTTACATACAAATAGTGGACATTTCATCAATAATTATTAAATCGAGTGTTTCTAATTTTTTAACACAGTTTTGGGAACAGCGTACAATGATTTTTTAAAAAACATAGTCTTTATTTACTAAATCCCCAACGACTTTTCTCTGTTAATATAATAATAATAAACAATCTTTCGCAGCTGTTTGAACTATTAAAAAAATATTTTAAGATGATAATCCAGTAGAAAGAATATAATATATATTTAAACAACAAATTTAAAAAAAAAGTCGCGTAGTTCGATTATATTTTAAATGCGATTTTTGGTACTAGTTAAAAAAAAATTATATGGAATTGGTAAAAAAATTGTTTTCAAGTATAATATCGAAGAGGCAAGTTGTAATTATCTGAAGCAAATTATAGTAGTCTAAAAATCTTAATTAACATTTCAATCAACTGAATATTGAGAATTGAAACTTTAATTTTATACGAACAAAAATAACACATTAATAAATATATGATGTCTTTTGTAAACAGTTCTTGACTTCTGAACAATAAGGTCGTTTACATTTGATTTATAAATAAATACCAATTTTGAAAACCCATAAAGATATAGTCTATAGCCTTTTGTACAGAAAAGCTTTTTTTCTTTTTGACTTTGGTAAAACTTGAAAATATTTAGAAATAAACGTATGTTTTTGGTTTTTATTTTTCGTTCAAAATGTAAAACTATTTTAGCATTTCTTTTTTTGGGATGGATCCCTTTTTTGAAAGGAATTCTTTTTTTTTTAATTTTAAAAATATTTTGTAGTAAATTCATCATTTTTATGTAGTTGACCCCAAACATATTTTAAATAATAACTTTAAAAATACATTAATTTTCAATTAAAAAAAATGTTTGCATAACACACTTAGTCAAGCAGAGACGTCGCTTGACTTTTTATGGCACCCGTGCTACTTTTCGGTTTTGTCCTTCCTACCTAGCAGTAAAAGTTGATAATTTAATGTAATTACAGCCCAACTTTAAGCCCCTAAAATATACGAGGCCCCATGCAGCTATACGGGTTGCAGACCTCACACGATGGCTCTTATGTCAAATGACACATAAAATCTTAACTAGCATCTCTCCCGTTGCTCTACAGTTAAGTGTATAATGATGCGAAACTAAATTTAACTACGGTATGTAAAAAAAATAAATGCATTCTTGCATTTTGAATTTATCAAAAAATTTCCGGGCCTATAAAGTTTTAAGGGGCGAGTCTAAGCTAAGGAGTATATCTCGATAAAAAACATACCCTAAGGGCTCCCAACTGGACTGAATTTATTTAATATTGTGCTGGTGGAAGAGTTAGTGATGTCCTGTTATTATCGTTATTTCTAGCGCTTCCCACCCAAATGTCTGAAATGTTTACATCAGTGGCGCTTCATCCCATTTAGGGCCATGGCCTGCTCCACAACATTCTTCAATTGGGATCGATCCATCGCTATACACCTCCATGTGCGAACCCCAACCTTTGTAAGCCCTTCTCTACATCGTCAATCCATCTCAGTCTTGGTCGACCGGTGAGCCGTCTGCTCCACAACATTCTTCAATTGGGATCGATCCATCGCTTTACATCTCCATGTGCGAACCCCAACCTTTGTAAGCCCTTCTCTACATCGTCAATCCATCTCAGTCTTGGTCGACCGGTGAGCCGTCTGCCCATAGGTTTCTGCCTGTAGATCGTTTTTGTTGCTCCAGAATCCGGCATCCTTTCAATGTGTCCTGCCCAGGGCAGTCTGCCGTTTTTTTTAATATTGTAGTGACTATGGATGGGTATTTGTACAATTGATATAGCTCTTGGTTTGTACGGATTCCCAAAACAAAATTGTCTATCATCGGGTCATATATTTAGCAGGTTCTCTGTTTTTCTGGTAGGAACCAAGTCTCACTTGCGTAAGTTACTACTGGTCTCATGATAGTGGTGTGTGTATATTGCCTTTTTTATTCAACTAGAGAGGTTTTTGCTTTGATGTAACTTTTGTAAATAGAAATAAGAACGGTTGCATGCTGTTATTCTTTCTTGCACCTCCGATTGTATTTCCTTTTGCTTATTTATAGTCGCCCCTAGATATTTGAAAGTAGCTACCCTCTCAAAGGATTAGATGTTCATATTGATAAAGTCATCCGTGCGTATTTCCTGACATTATTATAAATATTGCCTTCGCTTTATTTACATCAAGACCAGCTTGGACCGTCACATCTTCAAGTTCCCTGAAAGTTTTAATTATATCATCAATGCTGTTTCTACCACATAGCGCTATATCGTCTGTGTATGCCAGGTAATGCAGTGGCTGGCTTTATAAAGTTCCTTATGGTTGTTCTGTACCACCTCTCAGGTGCTCACACGTATGTTTCTAATGCTTTTTTCTAAAGTGATGTTGAAAAGGATACACGGATTTCCTTGTCTGAGGCCCAGATTGGTTGGGAACTCCCTCAAGTACTCCCTCTGTACGTTGATTCTATTTTTTCGTTATTCATCGTCATATGTATGAGTCGGGTAAGTTTGTTAAGGACTCCAAGTTCCAGCACAGCATCGTTCATGTATTTCCTGTCTATGCTATCATAAGCTGATTTGTAGTCCACATATAGTTGGTGTATGTTGATGTATTCTTAGCATTTTTCTACGAGACATCTAACAGTAAATATATGAACATTTGAAATGCCCCTTCACACATTGTCTTAAAGATACATTGAATACAGTGCATGATACCCTCACTAGGTAACTCTTGTTACAGGGTACCAGTGAAATATCCGCATCAACACCAGGCATAGGAACATTGCAAATCCCATCTACATTCATAGGAGCCATAATGATAAATACATTGATCTTGAGCCCTTAATAGACAGAAAAAGAAGAAGAAAAATTTGCACCACAATGCATCACTGCATTTTGAATGTATTATTTTTAAATTAAGGTAACCCCTGCCCTCACTTTTGCTCAAACTCTTCGGATTCCTCAATTTCTGCCCCCCCCCCCGGCCCGCTTTTTCCTTGACATCGATCAATGTGACTACCGGGTTGAATCTAATCTTGTGTCAAATGATTTTCTTCGGCACACCACAACCAGAATGAATTTAGTTTATGTATGGCACTGAGCGCCATAATGCCTCCCCTGAAGCTTGAAAAATAATTTTCTCCGATCAAATGAAAGTCTTATCAAAACATTCGAATCATGTATACTCCAAAATGCACCTCTTGATTGTTAAATAATCACACATTTTCTGCTGCCCTACTTCCCGATAAAAATTACTTTCCATGACAGCCAAATTTGGTGCTGATATATACACTGCCCAGCGGCGTGCCTAGGGTTAACTTTTTTTGCCACGCTACCTTTCTCGATAGAAACTCTGCCAATGTCCGAAAATCCCGCCGCTCTATCTAAAGAAAAAATGACACCTGGGAAGACCAAATGTTCGCCCCCCCCCCCCACTTCTACGTCACTGACGTGAGTTTTTGATGACATTTTGATTCATTTTTACCCCCCCCCCCCCCCCGCTAAACTCTGAAACCTATTATTTTCACCCATTAACACTATAGCCCATTAGTTGCCCCGCTAGTCTGGCGCCATGGGACATATGTCCCATCTGCCACCCCTTAGCTACGCCTCTGGCCACTGAAAAACTGGCACAGCCCCCCCCCCCCCGAACATCAAAAGTGCCCCCTCGGGGGAAAATTTCTGAAAGAAACACTGCCATAAATAAATGTAGCAAGATGGGAAATAGTTTTTAAAGTCGTGAGTAGAAGGAAGGGTAGATTGGAGCAGTGGTGAGGAAAGCAGCCGGACACTGTAAAAGAGTTATTTAACAAGTGAGTTAAGTACGATTTGGTTGAAGTAACAAGGTGAAACTATTACAAATATTTACAATTATAACAGTTTGACAACGCTTCTTGAAACCGTTAAACTACACTGCGACAACTACATCGTAACAACTACACTGTAACAAGTACACCGTGACAACTACACTCTAACAAATGCACTCTGACAGCTACACTCTGAAACCTTATCCCGTCAACTATGTTCTGACGACTACACACTGACAACTACAGACTGAAAACTAAACTCTGACATCTACACACTAAAGAGCAGAGGCGTAACTGGGTGTTTGGCGCTCTTGGCTAATTTATTTTTTAAATAATAAAAATTTAAAAATTAGAAATTTAGCGTCGCCCTTTTGAACTGGCGCAGGCCGGCGCCCTTGGCAACTGCCCCAATGCACAGCCGTTGTTACGCCTCTGCTAAAGAGTAGCTTGATACTGAGCACATGTTAAAAGTGGTCATATGAATCGATATATTATCTCTCATATTAAGTTCACAAACAAATAAACTGAGATGTCGGTCAAAATGTAAGTGATGTAAAGATGGTGACCAAGTGTGCTGAGATGACGGCCAGAATGTAAGTGAGGTAAAGATGGTGTCCAAATGAGTTGAGATGTCGGCCAAAATTTAAGTGAGATAAAGATGGTGTCCAAATGAGCTGAGATGTCGGCCAAATGTAAGTGATGTAAAGATGGTACCAAATGTGCTGAGATGACGGCCAAAATTTAAGTGAGATAAAGATGGTGACCAAATGAGCTGAGATGTCGGCCTAAGTGTCTGGGAGGTGAAGATGTTAACATTTGTATTTTATCTCATGCGTTCTGTTCTATACAAAAAATATTGACTTGCCAAATTGGACACTTGAAATGTAATAATGAGACAAAAACCATTGAACAAATAGCAGTGCTGCTTAGAGCGGGAGTCGCTGAGTTGTCTTCATAGATTATTTGGACATTGTGGTATAACGTTGATGTGCTCGTAATGGAAGCCAAACAATGACCGATAAGGTTTTGGCGAGAGTTTGCGAGGGAGGCATTAAAACTCTAATTTCATTTATGCCCACCACAACCAATCTCTCCACCCCAACCCCCTCACAAAAAAAAGAATTATTACATCACCAAGAGAAAAACAAACAAAAAAAGAAATTTTATTGATTAGCGACACAAAATCCCTGAGATGGATAAATTGATATAAAATGCAGGATTATACAATTTATGTATTTGATTACCGATGTCTTCTGCCAACAGTATGACCAGTGCGGTGCAAGACTTGTCCTCCACAAAGGCTAAAACATATCCCTAAAAAACATCCCTAAAAACATTCCTAAAATATTCCTAAGCATTCCCTGCGAAGGTTGGAATTAAAGGGTACCTATTAAATAAAATTGTGAGTTTGAAACCTTTGAAAATATGTTATTTCGGGGGGGGGGGGGTAGGATATCATATAAATTGTTAGCGAGAAAATTGACAATTTTATTGGAATTAAAGTACCTGTCCTCTTTTTTATCTGTCTTGGAAATGTCATAGTGACTTTAGATATTTTCCAAGGATTGTGTAACTTGAAACAGAGAAAAAGATGGCGCTCACATTCATGCCAAGTTATCGTGACTTTGTGCCTACTTTAACTGTTTTGAGACAGTGGCTTTTGAAGGATTAAAGTCACGAACTTAAATATATATATATATATATATATATATATATATATATATATATATAGAGTGATCGATATAAAAAGTCCATTTCAACGTGTTTTGGAAATATTTCACTTTTTATTTACTTATTATATTCAACCAAATTTGAGATGTGTCCATTTAGTGACCTGAATATAAGGCAGGTGAATTAGTCGAAGATGGTGAACATAAAATGTACTTTAATATGAAATAAACTTTCTATGTGTTGTGTATGCGTTTAATATTTATGTTGGTTGTACTAATACATTTCATGTGGAGATTTTAGGAATTTCAAATATATAATTATACATTAGTTTTATAAACACAAATTATATGTTTTTTAAAAATTTCTACTATGGCTGGAAAATCATATAAAACTAAGTAGAACTCTTTTATATATAAAATAAATTTGTTGTAAAATTTTTAATTTTAGAAAAAACACTAAAACAGAATGATACATATCTTGAATATCTGAAAATTAGACACCATTTGCTTTATTTCGTTTCTAATTTGTTGTTGCTTTCAATTTTATCATTCGGCGCTGAATCAGAGTACGATACAAACGTAGTGTTGCAAACTTCTCGGATGACTGCACAAACGTTGGTCTTACCATGAACACAAAGATGATGAGGTCCTGTACCAAACAGCTCCTCGAAAACCTTACATCGAACCCAACATTCAATTCAATGGCGAAAATAAGGCTTAGAAGTGGAAACAGCTTTCCTTACAGCGGCAGCACACTATTAGTATGTATTATGCCATTAACAGTATCAGTATGTATGACGTCATTAACAGTCTCATCATGTATGACGTCATTAAAAGTCTCAGAATGTATTACGCCATTTAACAATATCATTATGTATTATGTCATTAACAATATCATTATGTGTTTCGTCATTAGCAATATTTTTATGTATTACGTCATTAACAATATCAAGATGTATTACGCCATTAACACTGACAACATGTATTACGTCATTTACAGAATCACCGTGTATTAAGTCATTAACCTTTTCAGCGTGTATTACGCCATTAAGGCTTAAGAGTCAGGGCATGTGATAACATATACAAATTTAAATAATAGACATGCTTTTTTGGTTTTTTTTACGGGGGGGGGGGGGGGTCCCACTTTTTTATTTCGAATAAATTTACCATGGAATAATTTTTGGTTTAAGATATTTCTTTCAAGCAAATTTCCGGTAACCTTAAATAACGGTTCCAGATTATACGATCCTTGCTTCCGGTAGCCGTAAATAACCGTACAACACTATATGATCCTTGCCCTGTAAATATTTACATTAAAAATCCGCTGATACTTATTTATTTGACCTAGAGTGTATAAGTATCCCACAATATATGACTGGACCTCCTTGACAGGCTTAGCTAATGAGCTAATTAGCGATAATGATGGCTAATTACCCAAACCTGTGAGAGATAATAAATATCAACATGTTTGCATCAAATGGACTGTAATCTATGTGGTGATCTCCTTGTCTGTTCTTGGAGGCATGATGCCACGGTACATTACGCATCATCTCGTGGCCCATCGGTGTGCTGTGTCACATCTAGCATCATCTCGTGGCCCATCGGTGTGCTGTGTCACATCTAGCATCATCTCGTGGCCCATCGGTGTGCTGTGTCACATCTCGCATCATCTCGTGGCCCATCGGTGTGCTGTGTCACATCTAGCATCATCTCGTGGCCCATCAGTGTGCTGTGTCACATCTAGCATCATCTCGTGGCCCATCGGTGTGCTGTGTCACATCTAGCATCATCTCGTGGCCCATCGGTGTGCTGTGTCACATCTAGCATCATCTCGAGGCCCATCAGTGTGCTGTGTCACATCTAGCATCATCTCGTTGCCCATCGGTGTGCTGTGTCACATCTAGCATCATCTCGTTGCCCATCGGTGTGCTGTGTCACATCTAGCATCATCTCGTGGCCTATCGGTGTGCTGTGTCACATCTAGCATCATCTCGTTGCCCATCGTTGTGCTGTGTCACATCTAGCATCATCTCGTTGCCCATCGGTGTGCTGTGTCACATCTAGCATCATCTCGGGGCCCATCGGTGTGCTGTGTCACATCTAGCATCATCTCGTTGCCCATCGGTGTGCTGTGTCACATCTAGCATCATCTCGTTGCCCATCAGTGTGCTGTGTCACATCTAGCATCATCTCTTGGCCCATCAGTGTGCTGTGTCACATCTAGCATCATCTCGTGGCCCATCAGTGTGCTGTGTCACATCTAGCATCATCTCGTGGCACATCAGTGTGCTGTGTCACATCTAGCATCATCTCGTGACATATCATTTTGCTGTATCACATCCATTATCATCTCGTGGCACATCAGTCTTATTGCGGCACACTGGTGCCGGCACTTAGCTACGATATATTATTATATTGCCAAGTGTATCGATTTTTGAAAAAAGAATAGACAATTATTTTATGTGTTCCGTCTCACTGTATGAACCCTGTATTAAGCTCTTGAAATTAAATAGAGACCTTGTCATCTTGAGTCTCACCTTATGAACCCGGTATTAAGATCTTGAAATTTAATAGAGATCTTGTCATGTTGAACGCGCCTTTAATCTTTAAACCTCAGCAACACCAGAGCAAACACTGGCTGAACTAAGATTCAAATGTCAACATACAAAAACACTTCAAATCGGAAAATTGCAATATTGGAAGTGTTAGACATCGCTATAACCCTGGGCTCTATAACAATATAATTTCACTTCGATCTGTTCGTTCCTAGTATTCAATGGCGTAACGAGGGTACGTGCCACCCGGGGCGTGCAAAGATTTTCAAATCTCTTTCCAAAAAACCCCAAAAACCAACGAAACACTTATCAAAAAATGCCGCCCCTTTTTAAAAAAGAAAATAAATTACTGTCTGGGACATTCCACCCCTCTTTGAGACCCTTTGCCCAGTCACTAATTGGAATATAAATTCGACACATAATTTTATTGACTTGGACTTTCATTTTTCAAATGTAATGTTTGATATTTCTTCAAGCGAGTTTAAATAATAAATTTCAAAAGCGCGACCTTGCTTGAGACACATAAATATTCTCTCTTGCGTTTCAGAGTACAGGTATGTCTAAAGACTCCATTACAAGAAGCCATGTTCTAAATTTATTTCTCCATCTACTGGTAGAAACTTATTTGTGTACTTCACATAATTAAAATGTCCGAATTTTTTATTTTTTTCCGAGGCCAAAATTACACACGCTATGCAATGCTGTGTTGAAAATACAAGAGCACATGAACAGGTGTCTGACACGTCTAAGGCTGATGGAAATACAATAGGCAGTGTTACAGGAGGGCATTTAACAGAAGACAAATGAATTGTTTCGTTCAAGACTGGAGAATACTTTTGTAGCGAGAAAGGGAATTAACTGTTGAACTATGTAAGATCTTGAAGGGGCTGTTTGAGCTACTCTCCCATTACCTACCATCAGGTTTTCAAAGCTTGTTTCCGAGTAGCCTTAGAATTATTTGTATTGTGCATTTGTAAAGGGGCATTTCAAGTGGAGACTATAAATAATTAATGCGCAGAAATAGTTTTTACCTCTAGGCAATTATGGTTATGTAACAATTTAAAAAATGCACAGTGAAAGTAGGCCGATGTCAGATACCGGTTCCTTGATGTAAGACACCGATTTTATTTATGCAAGATGCCGACACATTCATGTTAGATACCTGCTTATTGATCTCAGATACCGGCTCATTGATCTCAGATATCGGCTCATTGATCTCAGATACCGGCTCATTGATCTCAGATACCGGCTCATTGATCTCAGATACCGGCTCATTGATCTCAGATACCGGCTCATTGATTTCACATTCAATTTTATTGATGTCGGATATCGGTGGATTTTATGGGATGTCAGATGCGAGTCCCATGGTGTTGGTTAACGGTTCAGCAAATTTTTGTATATGAGCTTATTGATTTCAGATGTCATAGCATGAATTCATCATGTGACACTGGTCCACATTAGCCATAAATGAACCATCCTTTCACCAACATATCAGTTGCTAAACTGGTAATTTCTTCCTTCTTATGAACCCCTTTTTAAAACTTGTTATCTCTATGGGAGTGACTTCCCCCTTAAACCCGAACCCCCATTGTCCGGGTCTCAGAGTCACGTCCATATCAGATTCTTCTGGTCACCCATTGGTTTTTCCTTGACCTTCAAATTCTGACGAGAGGACGGGGGGTCTCTTTCGTGAGAAATGTTAATTATTGTGTTATATATAATGTCCTCATCATCTTGTAAACTGTATCAGCCTCATGATGTATCAGCCACATGATGTATCAGCCACATGATGTATCAGCAACATGATGTATCAGCCACATGATGTATCAGCCACATGATGTATCAGCCACAGGATGTATCAGCCTCATGATGTATCAGCCACATGATGTATCAGCCACATGATGTATCAGCCACATGATGTATCAGCCACATGATGTATCAGCCACATGATGTATCAGCCACATGATGTATCAGCCACATGATGTATCAGCCACATGATGTATCAGCCACATGATGTATCAGCCACATGATGTATCAGCCACATGATGTATCAGCCACATGATGTATCAGCCACATGATGTATCAGCATCATGATGTATCAGCCACATGATGTATCAGCCACATGATGTATCAGCCACATGATGTATCAGCCACATGATGTATCAGCCTCATGATGTATCAGCCACATGATGTATCAGCCACATGATGTATCAGCCACATGATGTATCAGCCACATGATGTATCAGCCACATGATGTATCAGCCACATGATGTATCAGCCACATGATGTATCAGCCACATGATGTATCAGCCACATGATGTATCAGCCACATGATGTATCAGCCACATGATGTATCAGCCACATGATGTATCAGCCACATGATGTATCAGCCACATGATGTATCAGCCACATGATGTATCAGCCACATGATGTATCAGCCACATGATGTATCAGCCACATGATGTATCAGCCACATGATGTATCAGCCACATGATGTATCAGCCACATGATGTATCAGCCACATGATGTATCAGCCACATGTCCGGTTTGCGTAAAAATCATTTTATCTTTGAGTATTTGACCAGGGGTCGCCAAACTAGGGCCCGCCCAACAATATTTGAATTTGTTTGATAAAAAGTATGTTTACCATCAGAGAAATAAAACTTGTTGAATTTTACCGCTGCTTTTGTAACTATCTCTTTGCTAACTTCAACTTCTTAAAAACAATTTTTAAAAAAAAATAAATATGATGGTTGTCTTTATTTTTGTGTACAGAGCACGCCACTCACCCATGACTAACAGGAATACTAAACTTGGTTTTTCGGCTTTTTCCCCCCAGACCTTTCGTTCTGGCTTAAAATTACTTTACAAAATGATTATCCGGCCCTCGCTCGCTAATTTTTCTTTTATACGGCAGGCCGTGAAACATTTTTGGAGACCCATGTACTAGATGGATCTCGTTTTACAACTTTTAATCAATATTTAAACATCTTTTCCAACATTCAATTTTCTTAAATTTAGACCAAAATATATCAATACATTGTTTAATTTATTGAACATCAGGTTTACTTTGTCAGTTCATTAAAAAAGTTGTATTTTCTTTAGCGTGACAAAACTAACAAGGGTATTACAAGAAAACAGGCTTACAAGAAACTGACTTTTTAAGAATACCAATTAGTGCTCCCCCCCCCCCAAGACTCAAAACCGCACATTTTTTTTCACGCCCCTGAACCATATTTATATTCTAATGACCCACCCGCTTTTACACTTTATATTTATTATTTCACCAACTAATCCTGAAAGACAAAAAGAAAATGTTACGCACCATACGCATTTGCGCGATCTTTTTAAATAATCTAGTTATCGTGAGTTCAATTTCTTGAAATCAGTTTCATTATATTTCCTTCATCTTCATTTAGAAAAAAAGCGAAAAATCCCCAGATTTTTGGGGGGTTAAGGTTCGGGTTTATGGTAAAGCATTTGATAGAATTTGTTTTCATTGACAAGAAGCTTTGTGCCAAGTTTAAGCTCGATATGTTGACGGGAAGTGGGTCAATAACCCGTCCAAATATTTTGCCAGCCAGCCACGAACAATAGCAGTTAATATAAAGGATTTCAAAAATAATTATTATCAAAGTATTATTACACAAGGGTAATTTCGTCAGGCCTTAAAAAACATCGTCCGATATTTAAAAGAAGGTCAAAATGCGATTGACCTTATTTTGGGTCTGACAATCAGTTAAATGGGTAACGTCCGTGACTTTAAAAAAAAAAGGCTTTCCCCCATCCCCTCAAACACACAGAGGAGCAGCCATATTTGTCTGGCCGTTGGCGTGAGTAGTCCTTAGTCCTACAGGACATTAAGGTTACCAGAGATATTTTGTTTTCCCTCCCACCACCACCCCTTTTTGCAATTGATCCAGTAAATCTGATAGTAGTGGGGAAATGCCTTTTATTCTGTTTGCGTTTGTCTTTTGTGGGTGACTCTCTCAGAAGCCTGGGTTTGTAAAGAGCTTTATTTTGTGAGCTGGCGTAATATCCTATTGCGTCAAACGAACATATTTTCTCCTCTTATCCTCCTCTACTGGGTTCAATAGTGTTTATTAAGGGCTATGGAGTTCTGGTTATCAGTTTACATTTATAATGCCAGAATTTTGTTCTTACGTAGGCCGGATTGGCAAGTACATAAATCGGATCTTACCGTTTTCAATCAGTATTTGGGGATGATCTCAGCGATTTCATCGTCTGGTACGTTTTGTGCATTTGTCTCAACAACATTTACGTCGCTGTAGAACAACCAGAATAAACAAATTCATTTTCTTTAACTCCCATGAGGACGAACTAAAAGCGGATTTTAACAAAATCTTCTTTTTAAAAAAATACTTTAAAACTTAACCTTTCCTCTATGACAGTTCCATTAAAACGTAACATTTTCTCTGTGACAGTTATTTATTCCAAGGCTTTAGTTCAAATAGCTTTGTTTAAATTTAGTGTAGCACGAACATAAATACAATCAATTAATAAAGCCTTGCCGTCGGCGTGATGGGTAAAATATAGTTTCCTATGATGTCGTAGACAATGATATGATTTATTGTGGTAAAACAAAATATAGTTTCCTATGATGTCGTAGACAATGATATGATTTATTGTGGTAAAACAAAATATAGTTTCCTATGATGTCGTAGACAATGATATGATTTATTGTGGTAAAACAAAATATAGTTTCGTATGATGTTGTAGACAATGATATGATCTATTGTGATAAAACAAAGTATAGTTTCCTATGATGTTGTAGAAAATGATATGATATATTGTGGTAAAACAAAGTATAGTTTCCTATGATGTTGTAGACAATGATATGATCTATTGTGGTAAAACAAAATATAGTTTCCTATGATGTTGTAGACAATTATGTGATCTATTGTGGTAAAACAAAGTATAGTTTCCTATGATGTTGTAGACAATGATATGATCTATTGTGGTAAAACAAAATATAGTTTCATATGATGTCGTAGACAATGATATGATCTAAATAAAACAAAATAAAGTAGGCACAATGGTGGAATGATAACTTTACTTAAAGATCAGTAATGTTATGTCTTCATTGTGACCCGGGCATCCCTAGCTATGGGCACAGGCCAAGAGGATCAAATGAACCTGGATTTAAAAAACAGCTGTATGTGGGTAATGCATAGCCGTAGTCTTACCACTTAAGCCTGAATCTATATATATACAAATGAATGTATGTCTGTATGCATGTATGTCTCATATGCGCTCCCACACCATTCATGCGATTGCGCCAAAACTTCAATTAATTGTTGGCCATCTAACCGGGCATTTAACTGTGTCATTACAACACTTATAAAATGTTCCGTTTTTGGCCGTTGGCCCTTAATTTGTTTTTTTTCTTATATGAGCTTTGTAAAAAATAATTTTCGTCTGTGCTCCTACACCATTTCTCAAATACGCTAAAACGTTGGTGAGTTGTTGCGAGCCCGTCCACAAAAGTTTCTAAATTATTAGAACCGCTTTAAAATATTCCGTTTTGAGCCAGGGGCCCCATGTTCGTTTTTTCTTATATGAGCTATATAAATATAATTTCAAACCGTATGCGCCCCTACACCATTCATGCTATTGAAACAAATCTTTTTTTTCTTATATGAGCTTTGTAAAATGTAATTTCGGTAAGCGCTCCTATACCATTCATCTGAATGCGATAAAACTTTAGTAAGATGTTTTTCCCACGCCCGCAAAGCTTTTTGAATTATTACAACAGTTTAAAAATATTCCGTTTTGAGCCAGGGGCCCTATGTTCTATTTTTCATATATGAGCTATACAAATAAAATTTCAAACGGATCTAATGCATGGATGGATAGATTTTTAATCAAATACAAATAGCGACATTAAATTGTGTGTGTGACATAATACGTAGGTTTCTCAAATAGTTACAACACTTTTAAAATAATCCGTTTTTGGCCGTTGGCCCCAAAATCGTTTTTTTTTTCTTATATGACCTTTGTAAAAAATAATATCCGTATGCGCTCCTATACCATTCATCTGAATGCGATACGACTTTAGTAAGATGTTTCTTTTTTTTGGTTGAATTTTGTGATATAATTAGTAGGTTTCTGAAGTAATACAGCAATTCTACAATATTCCGTTTGTGGCCGGGGGCCTTAATTCGTTTTCCACCCTTATATTATATATATAATTATCGTATCTATTCCTATACCATTCATCCGATTGCGATAAAACTTTGGTGAATTGATATGCGTGAATTGATGTGTGCAGGCCCGCATTAGGTTCCTAACTAAGTACAACCATTTTACAATATTCCGCTTTGGGCCGGAGGCCTTAAATTCGTATTTTTTTCTTATTTGAGCTATTTAAATATAATGTCAAACAGTTATTGCATAGGTGAGTGGAAATAAATTAAATATTAACAGTGGCATTTAATTTTGTATATGTGACTTAACAAATAGGTTTCTGAATTAATAAAAATATTTCACAATATTCCTTTTGGGGCCGGGGCCCTAAATTTGTTTATATTTAATAAATGAGCCATATAAATATAATTTCAAACAAAGCTATTGCATGGGGGGGAATCAATCGCTAGAAGTTTGGGGACTAAACTGCATGTGGTAGGCTCCCGCTTCGAAAAACCTTCTAATTAATTCGAATACGCACGAGACGGTAAAAGAAATTTGTATATTAAAAGTACTTAAAAAAAACATTATTAAAACACAAACATTTTATTTCGATTAGTGGCATTGCAACGCATGCCGGTTACTCGCTAGTTGTCTATAAAAATTCAGAATTTAAAAAAAAATAACTTTTTTTTTTTTTTAACCTCAGTAATAATTTGAATGTATATGTCTTAATATTTTGTGTAAACTCATTTTAAAACCATTATTCTTCTTAGTGAATGTGTTAGGGTTACTCGATTGTCTTACTAAGCAATATGCATTTCAATCACATCGTTTCAGATGGCAGGCCAGAAATAATTCACTTAATAACGAGTCTTTATGAAAAAGATGTCAAGGGCTCCTCCTTTTTGGGGGAATGATACTTAGTTGTTTTCTAGAATCCAGTGGTTTCCAACCTGGGGCATGCACACTACTGAAATAAATATGTCTAAAATACCCAAGTGTAGTGGTCTTGACAAACCCAATGCCACGCCCACCCAGAAGAGGTCAGAAACTAAATTGAAAGACATGTATGGAGTAAATGAACTGAACCTATTACAATATATTAAGAATTTAAAATTTTGCAATCCTGTAAGGTTTGAATTTAAATTGTGAAATTAAGATATATTTCAGATGCTGTGATACAGAAATTATTCAATAAATTAATTTTGTTCCTAGTCCAGGCCATAGCTAATCCATACTACTTCTGTGTGGTTAATAAACATAATACTTTGAGTTTAAAACGTTTTGTTATGCATGTGACTTGTTTTACTTCATGCTTTCCACGTGCATGAACTCTTTCAGACATCAAAATCGTGACCACTTTTAAGGTGTGGGTAGCAAACTAATAGTTTCCCTTTAACCTTGTTTACAACAAGTTTAGTATAGTTAGTTTCATTCAGAATATTATAGAAGAATCTGGATAAAACTGGATAGCAAAACAATGCGTCTGGCGGCTCTCGAAAGATGAGTGGAATAGACAATAAAAGCGTGTGGAGACAAATGACGAGGAGGCAGATCCTTTATCACGAGACTTGGAGGGTGCGTTATTTGTGCCACTAGACAGTGCTTTGTTTACTGTGTGTGTGTAGATTTCTTTACATCTTTGTACCACTGTTGCACATTGTATTTTTATTAACATCGTACCGGTACCAGCCAAACAATATACTGTAAGTAAATAGTTTTATTATATTTTGTAATTTATTATAATTAACACATTAAACCTTATTAACTGTAATTAGCCCCCGGTATGAGTATTGTATTCTTTATTATTGTATTTATCATTTGGTATCGTCTTTTGTTCTGTACTGTTTTGGAACGAGACTTACACTTAAATGAGAGATTAAATTCTTCATATTGATAACAGTCCGTAACACCTATGTTCTGGGCGTAAGTCCAGCGAAGCTTTATTGGGGAGGTGAGGGCTGTACTCATAAATAAAAAGTCCAATCAGGGGTAACGGAAGAAATAAAGTGTGAGCACCGCTGTAGAATTTTGACTGTTTCTTTCAAAGAGAAATAGACACAAAAAAATAAAGATTGTTTCGATGTCTTGATGTGAGACATTTTTGGATGACAATTTTAAATGTGTCTAGAATGTCAACTTTTAGAAAAATGTCAACATCCTATTATCAGGTGGTCTTAGATGTTTTTTGACATCTCAGAATGTCAACTTTTAGAAAAATGTCAACATCCTATTATCAGGTGGTCTTAGATGTTTTTTGACATCTCAGAATAAAAATTGTTTGCCATCTTCAGTCTAATTCCTCACCAACTTCTTCTGAGGGCTGATGTATTTCTACACACAAAGACATACTTCAAAGCTTTTCATGAAAACTGTTGGGGATATTTCCCAGCCAATTGTCATGTTAAATCTGGTAAATTGCGGGGAAGACGTCATTCCTCAAATATGCGCTCTTTCAAAATAACAGCCTAACTTTTAGCTAAATTTTCAACCCAGTTCTTGAACTACATAGTAATGAATGAAAAAGCACTTAACAATATTTGAATTTATCAAATTAGCGATAATTTTATTTGACGGGAAGCGCTTTTTTCCAGGAAAAAAAGTCAATATTGAGATAAAAATGCTATAACTATCGTAGTCCAAAATAACCAATAACTTGTTATAGATTTTTTAATGGCAGCTGGGAGGGTGGGGATAAAGAAAGAAACCCTTACTACAATAGATTTAATTTTTAAAAGATGAAACAATCCTTTACTGCTTAAAACCAGAATTAAAGCGAAAGCGAAACCGCTTAAAAAGATGGACTTAAAATCAACAATGATCTTTTCTTTAACTTATCATACACTTATCTTTAGCTTATCATTAACTTATCTTTAGCTTATCATTAACTTATCTTTAGCTTATCATTAACGCATCTTTAGCTTATCATTAACGCATCTTTCGCTTATCATTAACGCATCTTTAGCTTATCATTAACTTATCTTTAGCTTATCTTAACTTATCTTTAGCTTATCATTAACGCATCTTTAGCTTATCATACACTTATCTTTAGTTTATCATAAACTTATCTTTAGCTTATCATTAACGCATCTTTATCTTATCATTAACGCATCTTTAGCTTATCATAAACGTATCTTTAGCTTATCATTAACGCATCTTTAGCTTATCATAAACTTATCTTTAGCTTATCATTAACGCATCTTTAGCTTATCATTAAAGTATCTTTAGCTTATCATTAACGCATCTTTAGCTTATCATTAACGCATCTTTAGCTTATCATTAACGCATCTTTAGCTTATCTAAACTTATCTTTAGCTTATCATCAACGCATCTTTAGCTTATCGTTAACGCATCTTTAGCTTATCATTAAAGCATCTTTAGCCTATCATTAACGCATATTTAGCTTATCATAAACTTATCTTTAGCTCATCATTAACGCATCTTTAGCTTATCATTAACGCATCTTTAGCTTATCATTAACGCATCTTTAGCTTATCATTAACGCATCTTTAGCTTATCATTAACGCATCTTTAGCTTATCATAAACTTATCTTTAGCTTATCATTAACGCATCTTTAGCTTATCATTAACGCATCTTTAGCTTATCATTAACGCATCTTTAGCTTATCATAAACGTATCTTTAGCTTATCATTAACGCATCCTTAGCTTATCATAAACTTATCTTTAGCTTATCATTAACGCATCTTTAGCTTATCATTAACGCATCTTTAGCTTATCATTAACGCATCTTTAGCTTATCATAAACTTATCTTTAGCTTATC
This sequence comes from Omphiscola glabra, assembly GCA_964017045.1. Lineage (NCBI taxonomy): Eukaryota > Metazoa > Mollusca > Gastropoda > Lymnaeidae > Omphiscola > Omphiscola glabra. The sequence goes on from OZ024796.1 coordinate 3,341,272, forward strand.
ATTAACGCATCTTTAGCTTATCTAAACGTATCTTTAGCTTATCATTAACGCATCTTTAGCTTATCATTAACGAATCTTTAGCTTATCATTAACGCATCTTTAGCTTATCATACACTTATCTTTAGCTTATCATTAACGCATCTTTAGCTTATCATTAACTTATCTTTAGCTTATCATTATCGCATCTTTAACTTCTTTGGTTCAAAACCGTCGCTAGGATTGAACCAGCCGGCAAAACCAATGATATAAAATATCATTTCCTAAACCAAAAGTCGGCAACCTCATTAGTCATAAGATCCAAACAATCATCAGCAGCAGCAAGATAAAAACATTTTTTTGAGAGCTAAGTTTCTTTTCAAGAGCTTGTCAAAACCGATTTGTGGCCGACTGGCCGAGCCAATCAGGTCGCTAAAGAGCCGCATGCGGCTCGCGAGCCGCGATTTGCCGAAAACTGTATTAACCCGTAGTTTTTTCATTGCAACAAAAATTTATAATTTTACATAACTGTGGCGCCAAAATTAAAATTTCCTGGTAATTTTATTTGAAAATATCTTATTTAAAAAAAGCAAACACGTTGTCATATGCCCTGGTTATATGACTTGGTTCATATGCCCTGTTATATGACTTGGTTTATATGCCTTGTTATATGACTTGGTTCATATGCCCTGTTTTATGACTTGGTTCATATGCCTTGGTTATATGACTTGGTTCATATGCCCTGTTATATGACTTGTTTCATATGCCTTGGTTATATGACTTGGTTCATATGCCCTGTTATATGACTTGTTTCATATGCCTTGGTTATATGGCTTGGCTTTCTATTCTTTCAATGGTTTTTTTTTTTTGTAGTCTGGATATCTGAAGCCATTGTGTTAAAGAGTACAATGAGATCTACATAAGAGGCACATTTCCAGAGACGGAGAGAGCTTTTTTATTAAAAAAAAAAAGTAATTGTATCGTAATTATCAATGGTCGTATTAAGAGAACACGTTGCAAAGTCGTGTTTAACTCATTGAAAGGGCGTGGATAACGCGATGAAATGTGGTGTTTAACACGTTAAAATCTGTTTAACACGTTGAAATGAGATTTACACGTTTAAAAGTGATGTTTAACATGTTTAAAAGTAATGTTTAACACGTTTATAAGTAATGTTTAACACGTTGAAATGTCGTGTTAAATAGTGGTTAAGCAAAAGTTCAAGTTCAACAATCAATGTTGAAGCACATTTTTCGAGTCTAATTGACAATTTTAACTAACCAAAATTCTCCTTCATGCGAAGTGAGATGCGCCATAAATAATAAAAACATATTTTTGATAATCATGCAGCATTGCTTTTATCATTCAGTCGCGATGTTATTGCTGATTCGGTGTATGCTTCTGGCTGAAGTTGAAACTTGGAACTGTGACCCTAAATGAATGTCAACAAAATTCCATAAACTTAAATCACAAAAACTCATTCTCTTTATCTTTAAAATACGACCAGAGAGACTCGCCAAATAATCAAACCTTAAAAGTACTCTCTAGTCTCACCATATTTATTTTTCAGATCTTTTAATTCGATAAGAGACCTTGCATCCTTTTATAGATGCGAGGTTTTGCATGTCTGCGCTGCCCCGTCTTGTAGCTTACCACTTGTACTACAGGAAACGTGTAACTGAGCTCGGCTTTAAGTAAGAACAGTTTACCGTTGTCAAAAAAGAGACAGGTAGTTGAGAGTTGTCGTAAAAGAAACAGGTAGTTGAGAGTTGTCGAAAAAGAAACAGGTGAGTTATCGTAAAAGAGAAAAGTAGTTTAGAGTTGTCGTAAAAGAGACAGGTAGTTGAGAGTTGTCGTGAAGGAGACAGCTGTTCAAACAATTTATATCGATTCAACATAAAACAATCTTCTGATGTTTCCTATTGTTATTTTGTCCGAATCAATAGGAAATTACTCACGATTTTTTACAGTCCATACAAAATAATAACTATGAATGAATGCTTATAGTTTTACAGCAGGCCTGCACAACTAAATTGCTTTCCTCCCGTCCTATTATCTTTCGGCCCGCAGTAGTTTCTCATAAAGTATTACGGCCCACCTTACATTTTGAGTTGTGCAGTTACGTAGTTGGACATGCCGCTCCAGCGTCAATCATGTTCAGCTATGTAACTAAACAGTTTCTGAGTTCCATTATGTCTTTAGGAGCAGTATTTAATTTACCATTAATTAAACAATAAGATCACGTTACAACAAAATCAACTAGAACAACTGTACAATTATTGATATTACTCCATAATAAAAAAGAATATTTGGATAATATGGCAATATTGTATAGTACATTCAGTTGCCTTGCTATTTATGAACAATTTTAACACTTGAGTTTAATCGTAAATGTCACCGTAGGATATATATATCTATATCTAAATATATAGATATTGTTATAGGTATCTGGTTTACTTTCATTCATCTTTTCTGGTGAATGAACTTAAGCTGTCCCCAAGTTCGGCTGCGCTATTAGTATGTTGTGGCTTACTAATTTTGTAGAGTTATGTAGAAGGTTTGAGAAACGATTACAATGCGTAGTCCTTCCAGGAGTATCTATGAAACAGGCTATATAAACCCGAGAGATTGAGAGGCAGAGAGGACGAGAGTTATTTTGAGCATGGGCTATTGTTTGGCCATACGAGACAGATATTTGTGTACTGTGTGTGTGTAGATTTCTTGCCATCATTGTATCTCTTTGCAACATTGTATCTTCTTCCACATTGTACTGGTACAAGCTAATCATTATACTGTAAGTCAATATATTTAATTGTATTTCTTTTGATTTTGCAATTTATAATAAACATAATAAAATGTATTAATTGTAATTTGCCCTGGTTTGGGTATCGTGTTCTTTGTTATTGTATTCAACATATGGTATCGTCTTTTGTTTTATACTGTTTTAGAACGAGCCATCTAGTTAAATAAGAGATTAATTTCTCCATACTGATAACAGTACCAGGGGCGTAACTGAGTTTTTGGCACCCTTGGCTAATTTATTTTTTAAATAATACAAATTTAAAAATTAAAGATTTAGCGGCGCCCTTTTGAACTGGCGCAGGCCAGCGACCTTGGCAACTGCCCCAACGCCAATTCGTTGTTACGCCACTGAACAGTACCTAGAAATATATATATATATATATATATATATATATATATATATATGATCTAACCGCGAACAAGAAGGAGAAAAGGACATATTTTGTTTACAATAGCAATCTGAGTAAACAATGGTTTGTTGGTGTTTTTTAAAATATATTATAAAGCTAACAGATACGGTGAAATCTTAATGGCTCAAGTAATAATACGATTCCGAATAAGGATTGTTCTAATTTTGTGAGAACAAAAACATTTTTTTTTTTGTGTGAAGAAATCGACTTATATCGGGGCTTCGATCTTTTAGTTTGAACAAGGGAAATCATTGTTCATACATTATGTATGTGCCGCCCCATCGATTTATTGCTTCACTTTTTGTCCGTCAAATTGGCGCATTTGAAACAGCGGATTTTACCAGGACAAAGACGAAACTAAAAGACAAAAATACATATATTGCTTGTCGTGAATTAGTAAAGTGCTTCGTCTTGCTTCATTTGCCTTTGTTTAAGTCCACAGAAATACACAGTGGAATGAATTTAGCTTATCCTTAACAAGGTCGAACGATCACGCCAAGTGTCTTTATCGCAAAGAGTGTTACAAGGTGGACGGCCCATGAGTGACACTCTACGTCTGTCCATGAAATAGGTCATTTGAATATTTGTTTCGTACACTGACCGTATGTGTTAGTGATTTATGGATGCAATACGTTATATTTCGTACCATACAGGTAGGGTTATAAATAGAATGTATGAAATTATTTTTTGTACGTTAAAAATAATTAAACGAACATGAGCTCGAGTTTTTCAACACAACTCAGGAACATATGAAATACATATTCCTTCTTTTATAAAAAAGAGGTTAGAATTAAAGCTAGGATTAATCTTTAACACTGTGAAAGTTATCGCCTGCACAACCTAAACTTGTATAGAGCATGAAATACATTCAGAGAAAAATGCCATCTGTTTTAAACAGATCCACAAATTAACACAATAAAATGCTGCTGCCTAACGTATCTTAATTATGGACAGGATATTCTTTCTAGCAAGCATCGAAGACGTTAGTCATGTAACCTTTATTCACGAAGGTCGCTCACATGAAAGCTAACATGTGCTCAACATTTACTTTGTATCAGACGTGCAGACCATGCCACAGACAGAGGTAACAGACTTGCTTTACTCGAGTAGATTTTGACATTAGTGCCGTAGGCGCCATCTGTAGAATGTTGAACATAGATGGCGTCTTAGAACAGCGGGGATTGCAGCCCGATGCATCATAAATCTGATTTGGAAATCATTAGCACTGGGAACTGTCAGGTTAAATCTGAACGGTTTTTTAGACCGCTAATTTAGTGCATTGTGTCGTAGTGGCAGGGCACCCCAGGGGTGCTTCTGCCATACATTTTATGCCTAACCAGATGACAGGAAATGTCATATTCAAGTTAATTTTTCTAGATGCAATATCTGTTTCGGGTTTCGCTGGGAGAAAAAAATGGAGAAGAAATAATTCTCAACAATGTGTTACCGACTGCGACACAATCCTGTGACATAATCCTGTGACATAATCCTGTGACCCAATCCTGTGACACAATCATGTGACACAATCCTGTGACACAATGGTGTGGCTCAATACCTTGACACAATTTCGTGACACAATTCTGTGATACAATCCTGTTGCAAAATACCGTGACACAATCTTGTGACACATTTCCGTGACACAATTCCGTGACACATTTCCGTGACACAATTCCGTGACACACATTCCGTACTGCTGACCAAAACTGATACTTTTGTTTAACGTCCATGGGCGTCAATTAGAAAGCGGCCCTGGCTACAATCTACTTAAAGCTTCGTACAGGCTCATCATACGCCCCTCACACTCTAACACGAAGAGACGGTCCACATGAGGATGTCATTTTTTTTCTTCAAATGAAGGGTCGGCATTTTCGGCAAACGCAGAGTTTTTTTTTTGTGAAGGGGAAAGCATCAATCTTGCACCGCCCCGGATTGAACTAACCTTGGCTACGCCACTGCTGAAATTTTTCGGTATGAAAACTCCTTCCGGATTTTAAAAATAACATGTATTCTCCATTGTGTATCGCGCATTTTCCGACTTAACAAAAAGTGTAAGAAAGCAATATGTTTGAGTCAATAAAAACATGGACATAATTTTGATGACCCATTAGCAAATGTTTTTAATGACAAAATAATGCACACGTTATTTTCAAACATTTTATTCCCGTAGTTGTGCACGGACAATAATAAAATGATGTTTGTTTTTTTTTAGTTTAAAAGAAAATGAATAAATAAATTTAAAAAAATTGCTTGTTGTTATTTACAAACTCATGCACATCACATTCAGACTGTCAATCTGTCGATCCTTTTGTCCGTCTCTTTTTCTGTTAGTCTGTCTCTCCTTTCGTCCGTCTCTCTGTCTGTCACTCTGTCTGTCCTTTTGTCCGTCTCTCTGTCTGTCAGTCTGTCTGTCCTTTCGCCCGTCTCTCTGTCTGTCAGTTTATCTCTCCATCCATCTTCGTCCGTCTCTCTGCCTGTCAATTTATCTCTCCATCCATCTTAGTCCGTGTTTATTTAAACAACGATAACTCACACAGATCGCGACCTTTGACAGCCATAAACAACCCGTGCCATGCTCAAATCACATTCAATTAGTTTCCCAAAGATTCGCAGTCTCACGTGTCTGAGATTCTCACTCCCCCTCGCCCCCGTCGACGAAGTGAGAGTGGTTTCTCTTAATCCTTCAGATCATACATTGTACTTTTAGTAAAGCTATTCTTGCCAACAAGTAAAGCAAGCCTAGCACTGGTCATTAACATGTGATCAGCGCGATGAAACTACGAGGAGCGGAGCTGATGAATCTTTTATCACTCCTTGTTGACACTTGAAACTCACCTGAAATTCACAGCGCATGCTCCATTAGCTCTTACTCATCATATTAATGCAGTCAAATCAGTTTCTGGTCACTCGTTTTGTAGAGCACAGTTCTCCCAAGGGTGACCAGCCGTGGCTTTGAATTGGAGATTTTGTGCGGAACTGTCAACTACAGTGATGTAATGAGCATTTCATGGTACTGTTGCTCTATTTGAAGAGCAGGCTTGTATTTCAAGGTACTGTTGCTCTGTTTGAAGTACAGGCGTGTATTTCAGGGTACTGTTGCTCTGTTTAAAGAGCAGGCGTGTATTTCAGGGTACTGTTGCTCTGTTTAAAGAGCAGGTTTGTATTTCAGGGTACTGTTGCTCTGTTTGAATGAGTGTGATGACAAGACGTATTCCTATAATTTGTTTCGCAACGGTAAACGGATATTCTCAGCGATTTTATTAATTTGATTTTCCTTGTTATAATTGGATTTACTTAGGTCAGAAGTGAAAATTTCTTGCTCTTTGGTGTCCTATTTTTGGGAACGTATTGTTCCGGGTCATTGCAAACTTTACTCATTTATCATTAAGTGACCCTGTGCATTATGTGAACTTTCTAATGCAGGACTTAGTTTAAACTAAAATGGATTATTCGATTTTGTCTGAGTCCCGCCTGATGAATACTCTAGTGCAGGCCTGCACAATTCAAAATGTAAGGCGGGCCTTAATATTTAATGAAAAGCTTGTACGGGCCGTAATACTTTATGAAAAACGTATGCGGGCCGAAAGATAACAGGACTTTGGCGAAATATATTAAATAAAATAAAATAATAAAGAATATTTCGTTACTTTGCGGCCGCCAAGTGGGTGCTGACGGGCCTCATGCGGCCGACGGCCCGTATGTTGTTCAGGCCTGCTCTAGCGATACAAAAGTGCGCTTAATAAAAATAAATAAATAAAAGATGAAATAAAAGAAACGTCTTAAAAGAATGGTGTCTTTTCTTTGATTAACCAATTTAGGGTCTCTAAGGGTTTGCTAGGCATCCTTAATTGCTTAGTTGATAGTTACGCCCCTGTAATTAAAAAAAAAATATCTTGTTGCTTAATTTTCATCACTTCCTGTTGTCAAATGTCAATAACACACCATAGTTTTACTATCGTCTAATCCTATCGATCTACTTAAGGTGGTCAAGTCTGTATCCTTATCACTGAGGCTTGCGTCTTAAATCTCTGATTTGACTTTCAGCTCTTAATATTCTGTTTGAAAGAAAGTTGTAAAGCTTTCCTACGCAAATAGGTTGGCATTCTTGTACCCCGTTCGTTCAAAGACATTTTTTTTTTTAAATTGTGTATTTACAGAATGAAAACGATGTATACAATAATAATTAGGAAATATTATTTCACTATTTATAGCCTACCAAATAAGGACTGGAGCAATGCGTGAACTGCTTATCTACAAACTTGACAAAACATGCATTCCACTAACGAAAATTATAAGAATGACACTTAGAGCTATTTTCATCCCCCCCCCCATTTCCACCCCAGTTACGCATTCGACACATTTTATTTTCACGCCGCTGAAATATTTAAAATATATAAAATTTCTATTTTCCCAACCTATTTTACACAGAAGATTTATAAACCCATATTTAAATTGAGTCTAATAAGTTAAAACAAAATGAAATATTGCGCGTTGCGGTATTTTTGAGTATCTCATTTAGCGCAGTTATTTTGCCCACTACTGAACTCACGGTTGGTTCGTACGGTCATTCATGCATAGATAATTGTATTGATTGATATTAAAGAGCTCGTGGGTGGCTGAGATCGTGGGGGTGTTACAAGAAGTATGTTGACGTTGAAGATCGGGAAAAACCGATAATGATATTGATGCGTGTACTGTCCGTGCTTCGAAGGCATTTGTCATAAAGTTTCAAGTAGTATTTTTTGGTTGTACATATTGACAGCTACAAATCATAGTCGATAATGGAAAAGTATAAGGCTTTAGAGGATTTTTTAATGCATGTATTTGTTGATGGACCAGTGGCTATAATTTGAGGAACATTGCATACAATATTGGAAGAATTAATATAATGGATGGAAAAGTGATACGATTGATGAAAATGTGGTTATAAATAGATGGTAAATTGGCTATATTTTGATGAAAAAGTAGGTCCAAATGGTAGAAGATTGGCTATAAATCAATGAAAAAATGTATACAGTTGATTGAATATATTGAGGATAATGGTATGAATATTGAGATAGATGGTAGGTATATTGAGACTTATGGTGGGTGTCACGAGCTCCCTTGTGCTAAGTGACCCTTGGTCTAAATTCTACAATAATTCTGATACCACCTTGTTTTGATGTGCCCAAGGAAACACAATAACCATACAATAAACAAGGTAAGTCTTCAATTTAACGTAAAATGACTATTATTATTATTATTATATGTTGTCTTATACAGCGCGGTACCCCAGCCTAGGGCTGGTCTCACCGCGCTGTACATATAAATATTCGCAAAAGAAACATAATCGTGACAATAAAACAAAATATATTTATGTCATACAGAACAGCTGTATAGAGACAAAACAAAAACAAATTCATATTCACCCCACCCACCCCAGAACTTTTACATGTGAAGCCATGGACGGCGGCCAGCAGCATCGTTTATCGGTCAGATTTGAGGAAACAGTCGGGGTAATATAGTTTAAAGAGATGTGTTTTGAGTGCAGTTTTGAAGGCCTGTGTGGTTGGTATATTGCGGATGTTAAGTGGCAGAGAATTCCATTGTTTGGGGGCGCAGAAAGAGAAAGATCGTTCACCGTATATTTTAGTACGTGTCTTAGCAACGGACAGAATACGCGTGTCTGCAGAGGAGCGAAGCTGTCGAAGGGGTGAATAGACAGAAAGAAGTTCGTTTAGATAGGAAGGGCAGGAATCTGAGAAGAAGTTATGACATAGAACAGACAGTTTGTACTCAATGCGTGCCTTTATAGGAAGCCAATGAAGTGAGTGGAGTAGTGGAGTGACATGATCACGTTTTTTTGCCTTTAGAACTAGCCTAGCAGCTGAATTCTGAACCTTTTGTAGTTTTTCTATGAAGTGATTTGGTGAACCTGACAGAAGAGAGTTGCAATAGTCAAGACGAGAGAGAACATGAGCATAGACTAGTGTTTTTATTGCGCTGGCTGTGAGGTAGTGGCGGATGAAGCCGATCTGACGGATAGCGGTGTAAGGAGAACGACAAATGTGAGAGATATGTTTATCAAGAGACATGTTGTTAGAAAAAATATAACCAAGATTCCTAGAATAGGGTGTAAACTGTATGTCGGCGTTACCTACTTGAAATGAGTTGGGGAGAGTTGAGGTAGAGGATGATTTTGAATGAGGAGTGCTTCCGTTTTGTTATCATTAAGCTTTAACTTGTTGAGTGACTAAAGCTAATTTATTCTTTGAATGTGCTAAGTAGAGCAATTTTCGACATACAATGAATACGCTATGAGAAAATGCATGAAATGATCAGGAACTACCCTAGTAGATACACTGTGAAATAATAGTAAGGATGATTGTCGTATAGATGTAATTACTCAAATGACATTATGAAGAGTAATATTGATTCACAATACAAGCAACTGAATCATCCAAGCGAGACGCTACATTTCGACAAAGTGGAGTCTTGCAAGACCGTCGCCCCTCTACAGCGTGAATCTGTCCTATGGTCGTGATTGTTAGCGGCCCTCGTTGTCGTTCTGTACTGGAATTTACACATACACACCGTCACGAGTTTGTGATGATTTGTCAATGGTGGCACTAAAAGGTGGCTATTCCTCTCCAAGTGGATACTGTGGCGAAGTTGGTACAAGGTAAGTCTGTGTATAAACGCTCACAAGAGAAGTCTCATGTGTGGGCTGTAGTGCTCAGTGAAACTACAAAATTAGGTGTCCCTACTTATACACCCTCGTTCCTCCCAAAACATGTTAGGTGGTCCAAGAATGCTCTCTATTAACACATTCCTGACCTCCATCATTTCCAGTCAATTACGACTTTTCGTCGTTAACCCCAAACTATCAATGCCTTCCCAAAACTACAGCAATTTAAGTCCATCCTATAAGATACCTTAACATGGAGCTCTGTCCTGTACCCCCGCCCCAGTAACAGTCACCCTGTGACACCCCCGGCCCAGTAACAGTCACCCTGTGACAGTGGGTATATTGAGATAGATGGTATGTATATTGAGATTGATGTATGTATATTGAGACAGATGGTACATATATTTAGATTGATGGTATGTATATTGAGATAGATGGTACGTATATTGAGATTAATGGTATGTATATTGAGACAGATGGTACGTATATTGAGATTGATGGTATGTATATTGAGATAGATGGTACGTATATTGAGATTAATGGTATGTATATTGAGATTAATGGTATGTATATTGAGATAGATGGTACGTAAATTGAGATAGATGGTATGTATAATGAGACAGATGGTACGTATATTGAGATTAATGGTATGTATATTGAGACAGATCGTAAATCAGATGACAAAGTTCCTCTGAATAATTTTTTTCCATATGTAGGGAGGAGAGGAACAATTCATGGCAGGAATATTTATCAGATATGAGATTCATGAACGTGTCTGGACGTTACGTCAATCTTACAATTAAGTCCTTGAACCTAGACGCTGGTAAGAATGTGGGGTGACCTTTGGGCAGACAGAATGAAATTACATTAGTCTCTTTCACATATGAACACTGCCAGCAGTTAGTTGCCTCGAGTTAAAAGGATATAAGTCGATCGAGTTGACTTATAGCGACTATTTTTTCAATAAGTTTTACAATTTAATTAAAACAAATTTTGTTATTTAAAAATTGATTTTTGTATCATCGTGCAGAGTGGATACATAACATTAATATATATATATATATATAAATATATATTATTTTAAAATGGAGCGACACGCAGCACTGTATATATATATCTGGGTTGCCATTATATGACTTGGGTTTGGGTTGCAACTCTATGACTTTGGTTTGGGTTGTCACTCTATGACTTTGGTTTGGGTTGTCATTCTATCACTTTGATTTTTGTTTGCAACTCTATGACTTTGGTTTGGGTTGTCACTCTATGACTTTGGTTTGGGTTGTCACTCTATCACTTTGATTTGGGTTACAACTCTATGACTTTGGTTTGGGTTGTCACTCTATGACTTTGGTTTGGGCTGTCACTCTATTACTTTGGTTTGGGTTGTCACTCTATCACTTTGATTTGGGTTGCAACTCTATGACTTTGGTTTGGGTTGTCACTCTATGACTTTGGTTTGGGTTGTCACTCTATGACTTTAGGTTGGGTTGTCACTCTATCTCTTTGATTTGTGTTGCAACTCTATGACTTTGGTTTGGATTGTCACTCAATGACTTTGTTTGGGTTGTCACTCTATGACTTTGGTTTGGGTTGTCACTCTATCACTTTGATTTGGGTTGCAACTCTATGACATTGGTTTGGGTTGTCACTCTATGACTTTGGTTTGGTTGTCACTCTATGGCTTTGGTTTGGGTTGTCACGCTATCACTTTGATTTGGGTTGCAACTCTATGACTTTGGTTTGGGTTGTCACTCTATGACTTTGGTTTGGGTTGTCACTCTATGACTTTGGTTTGGGTTGTCACTCTATCACTTTGATTTTGGTTGCAACTCTATGACTTTGGTTTGGGTTGTCAATCTATGACTTTGCTTTGGGTTGTCACTCTATGACTTTGGTTTGGGTTGTCACTCTATCACTTTGATTTTGGTTGCAACTCTATGACTTTGGTTTGGGTTGTCAATCTATGACTTTGGTTTGGGTTGTCACTCTATCACTTTGATTTTGGTTGTCACTCTATGACTTTGGTTTGACTTGTGACTTGTAATAGCTCCAGTACCCAAGAGTGCACATAAATTATTTTTTATCTTTTGCGGCTCATTCGTTGATGATATTGTGAATAGGTCATTGATTATATTGTGAATAGGTCATTGACTATATGTTGACAGGTAAGTCATAACATGCTATGCAATTTCTTAATGTTTATTTGTCAATAAATATTGTCAATTTAGTTTTCAAATGATTAATCAATCCAAATCTTTCACTAAAGACCTATTGCCAATGGAGCAAATGTCTTTAGTTGAAGTAAAGATGACATAAAAGAGAAATTAAGAGCCCTTGATACATTAATGAATAACATTATTTTTCCGTATAAATTCACTACATTAAGTTGTTATTTTAAGTTCACACGAAGAAATTTTCGTCAAATTTCTTTTTCAATGCACTATTTTGTTGGAAAAAGTATTGCGTTCTAAAAATATTTTGACAAAAATTTGCTCGTGTGAACTAAGCATAAATATCGTCAAGAGATACAGCTTGGGGTGTTTTTTGTGAGGGTCCGACTTAGATTTCAAGGTTATAATTTTTGGGCGTTCATTCTCTCACCCATATTGCAAGATTTATTTTTAGGGTTCTATCAAATTGTTATTAACGTATGCTAGTAAAATTGTAGAAATTAAATATGTGAACCATCGCCTTCCCCTCCCCTTTTTCTTCCCTCCGACTGAACTGTGGGTCCTGACAATTTCCAGATTGTAGACGTTCTGATCCCCAATGATTATTCGCTGCCGTATGCCCCCCCCCTCCAACAGCCCACCAAAACCATAGATCTCCCCTCGATATTTTCATCAGAAGGATAGAAAATCAATAATCTAGAAAGGGATGGCACACCGACTCTGTACTATATCTCGGATACCAACTTTGGGGAAGACCCATCGAAGACCTAACGCTTGTTAATATTGTCTGAATACCCTTTCCAGTGTGGTTTATGCTAGCCCTTGCAGTACGCCTGCGTTATTGCACAACAACAATACGTTTGTTTTGTAGTTTACTTTCAACAGCTGTGAGTTCAAACGGTTTGTACAAACAAGTTAAACTAATCGAATAGGGTTTGCATTGTTTGGCGTCGACAGACGTAACGTCTTGGATTCCAATAAACAGCAGGTGGATCTCACGAAATATCTAAATGTCCGAAGTTTATGTGTGTGTATGTGTGGTTAAAAATGTACCCCAAAGTAATGGTGCAAAGTTAAACCTTTTTCCTGAAATGTATGATACACCAATACATTTATGAAGAAAAATACGTCATATAACAAGTAATTTATTTGCTTTAAAATGTAGAATAAATGGCTTAACATGTTACGTACCGCTATAAGTGTAGATAATTTAATCTCTTATTTTAATCTATGGCTCGTGTCAACAAGAACGTAACAAAAGACGATCCCATTACTTAACTACAGTAATAAAGAAAGATACCAAAGCTGGGGCTATTTACAAATAATAATTTATTAAGTTAATTTAAAATTTCAAAATCAAAAAGAATAAATCTAAGGCTATTGACAGCATGAATTTGTACCGGTACAATGCTGAAGAAGGAACATACAATTACACCGTAGATATTAATAAAGAAATCTATGTATCGTATCGTAATAGCCAATCTCGATCAGTTCATGTCTCGCTCTCAGCTCTTCTCTCGTCTGTTTACCTCGAAAAGCTTATTTATAGTCTGTTTCAGAGACGTTTCTAGAAATGTGTTTGGCATTGTATAAGCACCTCGACCAATCTCGGACATTCTAAAGATTTCTAATTCGAAAGACTATAAATTTTTTTTGACTTATAGATAAGGTCAAGGAAGACTATTTAAAATTAAGCCACACCCCCGTTGAGGTGCCGAACTTGGGATCAGCTAAAGTTCATGCTTGAGAAAATGTGGCGTAAACAAGACACCGACATAACAAACAAAATAAGTATTTTAGCAACATAAAACAAAAAAAAAAGTTACAAAATATCATCATTTAATCGTTTAAAAAATTAATTAGAAATTACTATTCAGTTTCATATAAAGCATAGCGTGAATGGTATCTTCCATGACAAAATTGTCGGGATACCTTTCATCCTGTACTATAACGGCTACTTCCCTCGTAAATCTTACTTCAGCACATTCACCCTTAGCTACATCAACAGGGAGCAAGTTAACGCAAGGTCGTTTGCTCCCACACAAATTATATTGATGTTATGAGAAGACTCTACTGCACATCAGCACGTGATAGCATCTGTCGGCCATTTATATCAAATAGAAGCAACTGTTTTAGTCAGTGGTCCGATGATAAAACATGGAAGAACATTAAGCCAAATAGCGGGGAGGGGGGGGGGGAGCTATTCTTGGTTACTGTAGACATTGGATTAGTGTGAAAGAAGAAAATCGTGTCCGTTGTAAAGTTGAGTTTTTGAAAATGACAATTTTTAAAAAAAATCTTTACACCTAGTTGCATTGACGTCTTTACACCTAGTTGCATTGACGTCTTTACACCTAGTTGCATTGACGTCTTTACACCTAGTTGCATTGACGTCTTTACACCTAGTTGCATTGACGTCTTTACACCTAGTTGCATTGACGTCTTTACACCTAGTTGCATTGACGTCTTTACACCTAGTTGCATTGACGTCTTTACGCTTAGTTGCTTTCACAATAACATTAGTTTTATTGATGACATTCTAAAATGTCACAAGTCCCATCAACGTTTTATTTAAAACAGAAATTTACAACAAAATCCTGCGGTCGTGTCCTACCGAGTTATAAAACGAATCTTGAAAATTTCTCGACAAAAAAGCTTTTAAATTCATAATGAATTGTTATGATAAATTGTTACTTTGAATTGCCTTCTCAGGAGGCTTAAGTGGAAATACTGAGTTGAGTAAAATTTTTGTGAATATCTGAAAACGCTTCTATAGCACAGGCGAGGGTGAGTATAGGGTAGATGTAGACGTGCAAGTGTTGTATTGGTTAAAATTTATACTGGTGGCTATTCAAGAGTTATCAAATTAAATTTTAAGAAAATTTGTTTTTACACTATCCAATGCGGCAATATTATTGAAAACGTCATTTTTAAAAAAATTTTGATTTTAATAAATTCTTTAAATTTTAGGAAATATGAGTATATATGCCTGTTTTTTTAATTTTTGAACATTTTTGTTTCGAAATATAGTTTTGTTCACTGAAAAATTGGTGGTACATTTTTTTAAGATGCATATATTTAAAAAAGTATTGAACGTTTACCGACGTAAAAATATTACGTGAGATTCTTTTCCAAACAAATAAGAAACTCTATTGTTGTTTACCATTTTTTCTGAAAAAATCTTTTAGAAACAACTGTGTGTGTGTGTCTGTGTGTGTGTGTGTGTTTTGTGTTGGTTTTTCTTTTCTTTTCTTTTCTTTTTTTTTTTTTTTTTTTTTTGGTTTGGGGCGGGGGGAGGGGATGTTTACGTGCGTCTTCGTAATTTAAGACATCAATGGTTTAATTATAGTTTATAAAAGTTCCGTTAGAAAAACTCTTTATAAAAAGAATAAATATGAGAGCGCAACCAAAAATAGATGTTAGCTTAGCCGCTGCATTCTGCTAACAGTTTATATTTAAAATGCCTGGTGTTGTTGACATTAAGCTTGACCTCACGGATCCCGCTGACAAGATGCTGCTTGCTTAACAATGATCCTTACAACACTTATTTCACTTTCGACACGAGAGCCTCCTGTCACATGTCCAATGTACAAGATCTTGGCACAGCCCCGCGACTTGTGCATGCTCTCAGTTTAAACACTAAACAAATAGACAGTCTATAACACTAAACAAATAGAGAGTCTATAACACTAAACAAATAGACAGTCTATAACACTAAACAAATAGACAGTCTATAACACTAAACAAATAGACAGTCTATAACACTAAACAAATAGACAGTCTATAACACTAAACAAATAGACAGTCTATAACACTAAACAAATAGACAGTCTATAACACTAAACAAATAGAGACTCTATAACACTAAACAAATAGAGACTCTATAACCATTAAACAAATAGACAGTCTATAACACTAAAAAAATAGACAGTCTATAACACTAAACAAATAGAGACTCTATAACACTAAACAAATAGAGACTCTATAACCTTTAAACAATAGAGAGTCTATAACACTAAACAAATAGAGAGTATGTAACACTAAACAAATAGACAGTCTACAACACTAAACAAATAGACAGTCTATAACACTAAACAAATAGAGACTCTATAACACTAAACAAATAGAGACTCTATAACACTAAACAAATAGAGACTCTATAACCATTAAACAAATAGACAGTCTATAACACTAAAAAAATAGACAGTCTATAACACTAAACAAATAGACAGTCTATAACACTAAACAAATAGACAGTCTATAACACTAAACAAATAGAGACTCTATAACACTAAACAAATAGACAGTCTATAACACTAAACAAATAGAGACTCTATAACACTAAACAAATATAGACTCTATAACACTAAACAAATAGACAGTCTATAACACTAAACAAATAGACAGTCTATAACACTAAACAAATAGACAGTCTATAACACTAAACAAATAGACAGTCTATAACACTAAACAAATAGAGACTCTATAACACTAAACAAATAGACAGTCTATAACACTAAACAAAGAGAGACTCTATAACACTAAACAAATAGACAGTCTATAACACTAAACAAATAGACAGTCTATAACACTAAACAAATAGACAGTCTATAACACTAAACAAATAGAGACTCTATAACACTAAACAAATAGAGACTCTATATCACTAACATACAAACCCGCCTACCTATACGTTATATTATATTATCTAGTTTTAAGGTCCCACCCCACTAAAATATATTTTAAAAAAAAATAAGTCGATGGATGGTGGAGTTGTTAAAAAATGAGATAGTGGATGTAAGAGTTGTGTAACAAATGGGACGATGGATGGTGGAGTTGAAAAAAAATGAGACGATGGAGTTTCGAGTTGTTTAACAATGATGACAATATTTTTGTTGAAAAATTCAACTTCTAATCTACATCCTGAGCTTTAATTTCCTTCAGAGCTGGAACTAGGTCATATCCGTGTTAACAAAGACATGACCCCGCCTACATGCCCCATCCTAACCCCCACCCCAGCGCTGGGTTTCTCCAATTACTTCCCTTACGTCATACTTTGACAAGGATGCCCCTGAAAGTAAATATCTTGTTTGTTGAAAGACGTGGAGGTTAAAGAAAACAAAGACAAAATTGGCGATGTCTGTGTCAGCACTGATGTTGAGAACCTTGATATGGGTGTCGTGGGCAGTAGGTCATGATGACCTTGGATGAGGTCAAGCCCTTGTTCCCGTTGACAGACTTTGTGCATTATTATTATTATAGAGGTGGTTTTAAATAGCGCAGTACCAAAGCATAGGATTAGTCTCATTGCAGTACCAAAGCCTAGGGCTAGTATCATTGCAGTACCACAGCCTAGGGGCTAGTCTCATTGCAGTACCCCAGCCTAGGGCTAGTCTCACTGCAGTACAACGATCTAGGGCTATGCTCGCTGCGCTTCACATAAAAATTAGCAATTACAGAAACGTACAATTTAAAAACAACAATTGGTACAAAGTTTTACATCACCCACCCAAGTGCTATCTACTCCTGTCTAGCCATGGACAGCACCCACCATCATCAAGCGTTATCAGTTAGATGGGAGTGAGAATGAGTCGGTATAGTACTTTTAAAAAAAGAAATAAATATTGCAAATTTTAACTCCACAAATACTTTTAATAATAAACTGTTAGAAATGAATGTTATAAAAATGGTGTAAAATGTATTCAGTATTGGTGTTGAAATGTTTCTACTACTTGTTTTAAATAAAAGGGAATAACATCTTTTAAAAGCAAAGCGTTAACTAAGCAGGAGTGTTCAGGAACGGTAACTCAAACGTATATAAAATTTCATAACAGAAAAACACATTGATATTAAGTTTATAAAACTTTTCTTCTTTTTTTTTTTTAAATCAAAGAATTGCATTATTTTCATTAGAAGTATCTTTTGAATGTCTTAGCGTGTGTGAAAGGTTTACAGAAAATAAATGATAATCCTTTTTTTTAAAGTGCAACAGATATTAAAAAGTTGCAGAGATCCAGATGTCACCACATAATGCTTCTTCTTGTCTGAATATTATTGCTCTCTACCACACGAATAATTCAGGAGCTAAGGGGAAGTACTTCGGGAGCTAAAGGGCAGTAATTCAGAAATCGCCAATTTACGAGTGAACGTCAGTGGATTTTCTTTTGTATTGCTTGAGTTTAAAAGAGACTTTCAGGAATGTTGTCTTATTGCTAAAAATTTAAGAAAATAAATTCTTTCTATGTGCCCATCACTGGACTTATTCAAAAACTATTTTATATAAATGAAAACAATATAGCGAAAGCTATAGTGGAAGAGATTATGAGAGAGATAGTAAGACACATCGTGATAGAGATAGTGAGAAGCATAGTGAGAGAGATAGTGAGAGTGATAGTGAGAAACAGAGTAAGAGAGATAGCGAGAGAGATTGTGAGAGAGATAGTGAGAGAGATTGTGAGAGAGATAGTATAGTGAGACACACGGTGATAGAGATTGTGAGAGAGTTAGAGAGAAAAGAGAATGAGGGAGAGTTGGAGAGAGATTGTGAGAAATTGAGAGAGAAAGAGAGAGTGTGAGAGAAAGACACTTGGGGGAAATTTAATTTTAAATTATGCACTGGAATGTGCAATTATGTGAGTTTAGAAAAAGCTTGATATAAATCTAAATATGCAAATTAGCCGGTTAAAGTCACTTATTGTATCCTGAGCCTTACTCGCCTTCTTTCCACGAAATAACCAAGGCATATTCACATTAATTATCTACTAATTCAGGCCCTCCCTCCGTATCAGATTGTTTTTACTAACTTCATTCGAAAGACGAAATATATAAATTAAATTCAAATGCTTTAATTCTACATCCATAAGATTGTTTTGGAAAATAAGTATCTCACACAGTAAAACATTCTTAACGAGCAAAAAAAAATGATTAAAATGAATAGTGAATTCTTCAATCAATAAATAAATATTTTTAACATTTCACTCATGAAACTGAGTGCACGATTGTTGAAAGATAAAATGTGTATAACGTATTTAGAACTGATAGAAATGTTAACACTATTGTGGGAAATCGTTATAACATTAAATAAAGTATTTTCTCCTTTGATTCCTACGTTGAATTTTCCATTTAAATACCCATTCATGTATTATTAAACACGCCCTAAAAACAAAGTTTTTCGTATAAATCTTTTAGATGCATTTACTATTATTTTATTGTATCTAAATATTCAAGTGTTCCACCCAGTTTTACAACGCAGATTTATTTCACCAACCATTTCAGAAAAACAAAATATAATATTACGCACAATACGTAAGTGCGATATTTTTACCAATCTCATTTAGCACTTTTATCGCAAAAGTTCCAAAGAAAGGAGGGCTACATGAGCATGGACACTTCAGAGGAATCCCGCTGCTTTCTGTACCAGGAAAAACACTAAATAGAATTATCCTGAAGATGATATAAAAAGGCGATAGACTCCAAACTAAGAGATGAACATGGTGGTTTTAGAGAAAACAGATCATGTTCTGACCAAATTGCAACCCTGCGCATAATCATGGCACAGTACTTGGAGTGGAATGCATCACTGGACCTAAATTTTGTCGACTTCGAAAAGCTTAGACATATATACATTCTGGAAATTACTAAGACATTAAGGTATTCCCCAAAAGCTAACTAACTTAATTAAGAACACATACAAGGCTATGAGTTGCAGGGCTATACATGAAGGTGAATACACCAACCCAGTTATGATATAATTTGGAGTTGGACAAGGATGCCTGCTCTCAATATTTCTCTTTCTGTTATCCATTGACTGGATCATAAGAGAAACAACACGGGATGAGAAAAATACAATCCAGTGGACATCATTGAGACAGCTGGGGGATTTAGATTTTGCAGATGACAGTGCACTTTTATCACATAGCCATAAACAAATGCAGGAGAAAACAACAAAACTTGACTATGTATCCCAGCAAGTTGGACTTAGCATAAAGAAATGGAGCATCAAGACCTTAAGAATAAATGCAGTTGATGATGGAGCCACTGGGATACACCTGAGAGAAGCGTCTCTTGAAGAAGTTGATACTTTTACATAACTGGTAAACACCATAAATAAAAATGGTGGCACAGATTAGGTCATTAAAGTCTAGGAGCCAAAAGGCCAGAGGAGCACTCCATGTTCACCGAAACATCTGGAACTCCAGTGCAATACTGAGAAAAACAAGTTACAAATATTTAACTCAAATGTCAAGGCACTTCTTCTGTATGGATGTAAAACTTGAAGAACAACAAAAACAAACATTAAAAAACTGCAGGTCTTAATAAACAGATGCTTGCGAAGGATCCTCAAAATAAGATGGTTACACACATTTTGTAACACTGTCATTTAGGAGAGAACATCAAGTGTTCCCGTGAAAACGGAGATACAAAAGAGACAATGGAGATGGATAGGGTACACATTAGCATCACAAGATGGGTCCTGAACTGGAATCCTCAAGAGGAAGACCAAGAGCCAGATGGACGAAGGGAGGGGAGACAGAGGTGAAAAGAATGAAGAAAAGCAGGGACAGAGTGAAAGGGATTTTAGATGGCCTATGCTCCATTCCATTCTGAGTGACAACGGCTAAGGCGAATCAAACATTTTATTTCGGCCACAGGACCCACTCGGCGTTACCAGGGGAAAAAACCTCCATTGCGTGTCCTGTGTGGTCAGACAAAACCACGATTGCGTGTCCTGTGTGAGCAGACAAAACCACCATGGCGTGTCCTGTGTGAGCAGACAAAACCACCATGGCGTGTCCTGTGTGAGCAGACAAGACCACCATTGCGTGTCCTGTGTGGTCAGACAAAACCACCATGGCGTGTCCTGTGTGAGCAGACAAGACCACCATTGCGTGTCCTGTGTGGTCAGACAAAACCACCATGGCGTGTCCTGTGTGAGCAGACAAAACCACCATGGCGTGTCCTGTGTGAGCAGACAAGACCACCATTGCGTGTCCTGTGTGGGCAGACAAAACCACCATGGCGTGTCCTGTGTGAGCAGACAAGACCACCATTGCGTGTCCTGCGTGGGTAGACAAGGGACATGCATGGTACCTGCCGAACATAAAACAGCACCTTCAGGGCTGCCAACTGTGACGTTTTACAGTTGGAAGTGAAGGCAGAGACAGGGTAGGGATCATGATTACAAGTTGCCGTTAATTGATATGAGGCGAGAGGCTAAGGTGGAAGCATCAGGCCAATGATTCTAGATACGCAGCCCCGACAGAGCTGCTCCAAAAGCAACTGTTTCGTCCCAGCTACTTCGCAAACTAGTTGCGGTGTGGAAACCCACTGTAGAACCCCCCTTAGAGGGCGTCTGTCACTTCCCCGGGATGAGTGGGGGAAGATATTGGGATGTTAAAACACCATCCCGACTCCCTGGGAGAGAGGGTTGCGTACACGTTAAATGCAGCGTTTTTAGTCGACCGGACGTCCCCGGTCGGGGTAAGCTTCCATCTTTAAATCCGATCGAGTGGTTGCGGGTGGGGGCGGTCCAGGTCCGAGGAGGTCCCTGGCGTGCCACCGCATGGTCAAGCGTCAGAGAGACCAGGCGTCTAGGCCGCGTGGAGGTGCGCCGGGGGAGCTCACGCTCGAAGGCACGCCGACGCCATTTCCCAATGTAACATATTTCGTGAAAACAATGACATCATATGTCCTTCATATCGCCTATAAAAATCGGAAAACGTATTTTTGGGGGTTTGGGTTGTTGTGTGTGTACTGAGTTTAAGCTCGATAGGTTGATGGAACATTGGTCAATTAGCCATCCAAAGATGTTGCCACACACCAAGCCGGAAATGCACAACTTGAACAAAATGAAAGTTGTTTCACTAAGAAGGTGCTAAACCTTGTTTGTAAGGTCGTTACTGATGTCAGTCTGTAAAATAGTGTCGGGAATTAATCTTCGCATTAAGATCCTTAAAGTATAAATTATTCCCAAGTAAGTTTATGAAAATTAAAGTCTATCATAATGTAGTAAAAAATGTACTCGTTTTTTCGTATACGTTTGCAAAATATGAGGACATTAGCTATAAACGGTCTAATAAAGTAAGTTACATATAACCCATTTTGTGACAAAGTTGACCCTAAAATAGCCACAATCGCATTATCACAAGCTCAGCGATAAGGGTCTTTATCGCCTCAGGTTAATAGTCTAGCGACCCATCACATCTCGGTACATTTCTGTGAGCAGAGTGATGTAAGACCGCCATGTTTCGTACCACTCTTGACCTACACGCACCAATGTGAGTATCAGCTCTAACATTCTGCGTGTCATGGAAAAATAACTGGTGGCCACAAAAGATCGGTCCAGAGATAATATTGTTCACTTGTCTGTAGCTCACCGGGACGAGCTCCCTGGTCTGGCAGAGACATTAGCAGCCTGTCTGATCGTTTCCAAAAATTGATGATTGCTGCAGAGCTTGTCTTGATCGATCCATCAAGTAGTGATGATAGGTCAACACACGCTTTCAGGTGTACATCCGTGTCATTTCCTCAATTTTTTACTTCCTCATATTGTGTTTAGAGAAAAGAAAAGTGTGTAAGGGTTGAAGGGGGGAACAAAGCGTTTTAATTATGATAAAAGATTCTTACCAAAATGTTATATTAAACTAACGTTGTTTCTTTCTTTATTGCTTACTGTGATGGGGCGCTGGTGTAAGACTGCAATAATAGCATTATCTTCAAGTTGTGTACAATTAATTGTACAATAAGTAGAGTTAATTATTTTGTTCCGGTTTAATTTTTGTGATAATTTTGAATAAATTATAAATAACCGACAAATGATCGATATGCTCCTTTCTTTATGGACCATACTTAAACAACAAAAACTCCGACCAATAGGAAGTACCGGAAATTAATGAATCGTCACGAGAAAAGCACGAAACGAAAATAGTCTGGACACATATTGACTTAATACACTTTGATCTCGGCCGGTCACATTAACATGACACAAGCATCATCTCTGCAAGTGGTTTCCCCTATTGATTCAATAATACCTTGACCTTCTAGACAACGAACTCGGCCACGGCGCACTGCTATAATTGTTTGTTGTCGTAGATTGAATAAAAACGACAGTGATCTAGAAACAATAGATCACGTCAGCAGCCTTATGACGCCAGCAGCCTTACGACGTCATACGGATGTAGTACAGCACACGTGCTTTTGGCCTGAGGATGAGCCGAAACGCACGCTTTATGTCGCCGATAGTCTGCTTGGTTTGTCAAATATTTCGCTACAGCGCGCATAGTTGCGTTGTATCCATTTTAAGACCACTGGATAAGATTAATTTATGCTCGTTGTAACGCAAATATTAAAGAAACCCTAAAAACAAATTTATTCCTATAAATACTTTACGAAATTTAATATCGACAAATGTGGGGTGGGGCTGAAAATTTGACAAACTCTGCAATCAAGTAACGCACTTTATAAGGATACCAATTAGTCCCCCCACCCAACCCCCCCCCCCCCACAAGGGCTTGAAACTGCAGATTTGTCACGCTCCTGATCTGTATTAATAGTCTAATGACATACACGCTATTAAACCGCAGATTCATTTCAACAACTATATTTCTGTAAAACAAAAGAAAATAGTATGCACCAAAAGCTCTTGCAATATTTTGAAGAATCTCATTTAGCGTAGTTACAGAAATTCTTATTTCATGAAATCGCTGGCGTCAAGTTGCGTTAAAAAAATAGAGTGACGTCCGAAGATTTGTTGCCTCAAAAAAACACAAGAATTATAGAGTGGTTAACATAAAAAATTTAAAAAGGATAAAAATTCACAATTTCTTAAAGTGAATTACGCAAAGTAGAAAATATTTTTTAAAATTGAATTAAAATAAAACGTAGGAAATGAAAATGAAATTCCTTAAAGAAAGATCGTGCAGAAGTGTCGATGAGCACTGTATGAAACCAAATGATTCAAACTGAATGAAAACGAAATTTTAATATTATTATTTTTATTAAAGTTTAGAAAACTTTTAAGGTTTTCTAAATTATTTTGTTACTTTTAAAAGCATTTTAACTCCTCTTTGATAGAAATTATATTTTTTACAAGTTTTTAATTTTTAATTTTTTTGGGGTATATTTTACTTTTAATATTACAATTGTCATCTTTAAATGACATCCATAACTAGCGAGTACCCGGCATGCTTTGCAATGCCACTCAAAGAAAGAAAGTGTTTGTGTTTTAAGTTTCTTGACATGCTATTAAATAAACACTAATATTTTGATTTTCCGTCTAATTCGTACACGAATAAATCAGGTTTTTCTATGAGGGAGCATGCCACATACAGCTGTCCATGGGAGAAGCATGGGTTTTCCAAAGTTAGTTTCTAAATGCGGGTCGCACCAGAAATTTGACACGTTTAAATTCCAATGGCATATCAGTTGGAATCATTGGGATGCGCGGCAACATGTTCTCCTTTAAAGTTTCCATTGATAATAGTTGCTTCGATGACATTGCTCATCATCTTTTTCTCTGAAACCTTGGTACCCTTGAAAAGTCGTTGTGGATTTATGTTTCGTAGTAGAGTGATATTCACGCCAATTTTGAGTGTTAAAACGTGCGATGAGATGCCTGGCAAATCAAGTGAATTCAAGAGTTCCGTTGGATAATTGACAACTTTGTCTTGATTCAATGCAGTATCAATGAAATTATAGGTTGTCGATTCGCCTGGTATTTCATTTTGTATGCTTAAGTTCATGGCATTGACAACGTTTTTGGCTGCTAATATAACACGTGCACTTAGCCTATCATGATTTCTGTAATTCTGCGCGATATTTGAAAACCTTTGTGAATCAATTCGTAGGTGGCTGCTGTGATTTTATAGAAGCTTGTTGGCAATGTGAAACATTGTGTGGATTCATCGATTGTCATTTTCCCATTCCCAAGGTCCATCAATTGTTTTGCGAAAAGTTCAGCGGCTATGTTTTGTTTTAGTTGTACACGCATATTGGTTTTCAAAGTCAATTTCTGTCGCCATAAAACTGATGATTTGAGGCATGCATTTAATTCATCTGCAGCTATTGAACGTGGTATAACTGGTAGATTTTGTCGAAATCACCAGACAATAAAATAAGTGCGCCACCGGAAAGCTGTTAATTCCCTTTCAAATCTTTTAGGGCACGCTGAAGCGCTTCCGGTGCCTTTTTTGTGCGCTATGGTACATTCGTCCCATATAAAGAGTTTACATGATTGGAGTACTTTACCCATTCCAGATATTTTATTTATATATTCTAGTTGGTGTCTCAGTGATTTGCATATTCAACGGCAATTTCTGTGCTGATTGCGCTGTTCGGCAACCATCCAAAGGAGTTCCTGCAATTCCAGATGATGATACTTGCAGTGCAATTTTGTGTGTGATCGTTTGGTTGCCAAAATAAATGAAATTAGGAAAAATTTGCCTTTGCCTCTGGCAGCATCTGTTCTTGTTCTGCTTATGCCTTTTTACCCCGTCTGTGGTATAGGCCGTCAACAAGAATTTTCCACTCTTCACCGTCCTGTGCTTTCCTTTCTGGATGCTTCCAGGTGTATACCATACTTTACGTGTCTGTCTGTAGATCGCTGCTTTATTAATTCTTTGGCCTTCCTCTCTTTCTTTCTCTGTGGATTCCATGTTAGGCATTGTCTGGTGGTGCTATCTGGGGGTTTTCTGAGAGTATGCCCAATCCACCTCCCTCTTTTCTTTATGATGTCTTCATCAATTGTCATCTGCTATGGCCATTCCAATAGATCTAAGTTGTTGATGGAATTTTGCCATTTGATGTGTTTATGAAGGTCTGTACTTGCTGTGTAATGCTCGATGTGGTTTTCCAAATTTCTGCTTCATATACTAGGACTGTTTTGACATCTGTGTTAGAAATTATTACCTAGGTTTACAGCTTCGGCATCTTCGACTCTAATATTTTCGTTAATAGCACAAATTCTGACCTGGCATTTCCAATTCTAGCTCTTACATCTGCTTCTGATCCGCCATTTATATCGATGGTGCTGCCTAAGAATGTGAAGGCCTCCACTTCTTCCAGTGCATTTCCTGCAAGAGAGCTATGCTCTTGGTTTGCTGAGTTTACCTTCATGATCTTTATCTTGATTTTATTGATATTGAGTCCAAGCTGTGCTGAAATGTTGGCCACGTCTTTTGTATTTTCCTGCATTTGTAGCTGGTTGTGGGACAGAAGTGCAATGTCGTCTGCAAAGTCTAGGTCATTCAATTGTTCCCAGAGTGTTCACTGTATCCCGTTCCTATTTTTGTTTGTTTGTGCATTTTGTCATTATCCGAGGATAAATAGGAAGGGGATAGGATTGGTATTGGTAAGAAACATCCTTGTCTGATTCCTGTATCTACTTTTAAGTCATCTGTGAGTCTACCTTCGTGTACCACCCTGCATGTCATTTCTTCCTGAGAATTCTGAATGATGCTAAATACTTTTCCTGACACCCCATAGTCCAGAAAAAGTTTCCTTAATGTTTATAGATTCAGGCTATCAAATGGCCTTTCCGTGGTCTCTAAAATTTACAAATGTTGGAAGGTCTATCGATAGACTAAAAATGATTCTTAGTGATACAATTTGATGTGTGCATGCTCTGTTTCGTCGAAAGCCAGCCCGTCGATGTCGTAGCTGCATGTCGACCTGGTCTTTCATTCTATTCAAAATAATTCTGTTAGAGAACTTTCCTGGTACAGACAGCAGTGTGATCCTCTGTAGTTAGCACAATTGCTGAGATCCCATTTCTTTGGTATCTTGATGAGGTATCCTTCTTTCCAATCTTTTGGAACTCTCTCTTCTTCCCATATCGTGTCAAACAGAGGGTGTAGCATATTGACTTTTGTATCTGTATCAGCTCTCATCATCTCTGCTGTGATTGTATCCGGTCCCGATGCTTTCCCTAATTTGAGTTGCTTGATATCCAGAGCTATTCCTTCCTTCTTTGGTGCGCTTTCCTCTATTTGTAAGTCTCCATTTGCTGGTTGTATGTCTGGTGTGTCTGTGGGTGTGGGTCTAATTAATAGTTCCTTAAAGTATTCTACCCATCTTTTTTGTTGTTATTTCCTTTCTGTTATTGATCTACTTTCTTTATGTTTAATAGGTCTCTCTAGCCATTTGTATCTTCCTGACAGCTTTCTTGTTATGTCGCAGAGCTCTTTCAAGTTGCATTTCCTGGCTGCTTTTCCTGCGTTTGATGCTAGACCATCTGTGTAGGCATTTTAATATTATTTATGCTGCTTTTTTCCCTTCGATATAATTCTTTATATTTCTTCTGTGCCTTCGCCCTGGTTCATCTGTTGTTAACTACACTTTTCTTTTCTTTTCTCTCTTTTATTTTTTGCAGTGTGTTGAGTCAGTCTCTGTGTTTCGGCGCCACTGATCCTAAAACCTCTTGGCAAGTGGATTTTACAGATATCTCTTTATTTCGCCATTTGTGTTCTAAGTTGTTACCTTTAGTTTAATCTTGTAAGGCGTAGAACTTATTTCTTAATGTGGCACTGAATTCCTCTCGTTTCTGCTCATTTGCCTGAGTGCTGTGTTGACTTTTGCTCGTTTAGCAGCTGGCTGCTAACTCTTTAACTAGGCATAAACTAAAAAGTAGAACTGAGCTCATCCTACCACCAGTTCACTGAGACGCGGGCAACCATGATAGTTTGAGCGACAGTGTCAACCCGCCTCTGTCGACCCATGAATCTATTCCAGCCGTTCCCTCAGATGTGGGCAACCACGATTATTTGAGCGACAGTGTCAACCCGCCTCTGTCAACCCATGAATCTATTCCAGCAGTTCACCAGGTAAACTCTGCAAGAGAAAGTCCTAAAATTTAACGCATTTAAACAAAAATATAACGCCCCACAAGCTTGAAATGGTCACGCTCCACAAAATGTGAGGCAAGAGTAAGTGTTTTAAAGTGGAACCCTATTATAAACTGGCGTAAATTGCCTGGTAACGTTATAGTGGGGTTTTAATATCATGCGCGAATGAGGGAAGGAAATTTAGAGAAACTGGCCACGACCGAGTATATAACAAACATCGCTTTATAGCGTGGTGCCTTACAGCTGTCTAATTATAGCGTTCCTTATAGCTGTCCAATTATAGCGTTCCTTATAGCAGTTCAATAATGGCACTCGTTATAGCTGTCCAATTGTAGTGTTTGTCATAGCTGTCCAATTACAGCATTCGTTATAGCTGTCCAATTCTAGCGTTCTTTATAGCTGTCCAATTTTAGCGTTCGTTACATCTGTTGAATTCAAGCGTTCTTAACAGCTGTCCAATTCTAGCGTTTGTTGTTGCAGGGCTCCACTGGGTCGCTCACGATGCAAAAGCCGTTACATGTTACAAAGCTGTGATAATTTAACTTAGAAAGTTGATCTACGCATTGAAAAATTCCCCGGGGTATTGCTCTGCTCTAGGTCAAGGTAAAAGACGATTGTATACTTCTGCTAGAGCGTTCAAGAAATGAAGTCAAACGTGTTTTTGTGATTTTTTTCTTCGAAAATTATGTATTGATCTAATATTCATATTTAGAAAATATGCTTCCGATAAATTTCTGCGAAGACCTCAGGCACGGTTTCACTTTAAAAGATTTTCATTTTGAAATAGCTAACGATTAAATGGGTTAAGGTGTTTCAACCGTTTTTGTTAACACTACCAAGAACAGTGTTTTGTTACATATTTCCCAGCCAGATCCGTTAGTTCTCCTTAAAGGACAAACAAATCGGGAAGATCCGTTCAACAAAGAAGACTAAATGCACGATGCATGGCGCACTTTAGTAAGATATTAAGTCAGCCGGCATGTCTAGCGATTCATGAATGTAACATGGACGGAATAAAAGTGTATCGAGAAACACTGACTAAAAGCCACTTAGAGAGCTCGCATTTGGAAAACAGATCAGGAGCCACTTAGCCAGATAGTGTACATTTGGGACACAAATTAGTTTTGCGTGTTTGTCTCTCTAGGAATGGTGGAGCCTGAATTGATTTTCTTTTTTTTTTCAGAATAATAGCTCGTAATTCGTAAGTCTTAAGTCATACGTCATACGTCGTAAGTCATAAGTCGTAATTCAAAAGTCATCAGTAAAAGTAGTAGGTCGTAAGACATACGCCAAGTGTCGTAAGATATAAGTCTAAAGTCATGGGTCATAAGCCATAAGACGTAAGTCAAAAGTCGTAAGACATAAGTCGAAAGCCATAAGTCACACGTCAAAAGTCTCAGGCATTTCAAAACGGAGCTAACACAACATTACATAGTTAGATACTTAAATGGGAATTATTTATTTAACATCCGGAGCTTTTATTTCTTGACTGTGAAGAGACATTCGACGTTACTGGCGTGAACAAAGGGTAAAAGTTAACAACTATTAATTCATGTGACGCATTGTTGTCTTCTTTAGAGTGAATGTTGAAGAAAAAAATAAGCTTGAAACCAATTTCTTATAATATTAATATAAAATATATGATTTATTTTACATGTTTTAAAACTTCGGGTAATTCGTGAATTCCTGTGTTACATTTTGTCCGGCAGTAAAGTTTGACAATATTTCTCTTAGTTATTTCACCGTCACAAATTTCATGTAAAGAAGCCAAGCTTCCTAATGTCTTTAACAATAAACCAATTTCCTAAATGTCATGAAAAGAAGTCAATCTACAAAATGTCATGAAAAGAAGTAAGTCCTTCAAATGTCACGAAAAAATGTCAGTCTCTCAAATGTCATGAAAAGAAGTCAGTCTTTCAAATGTCCTGAAATTAAGTCAATCTACAAAATGTCATGAAAGAAGTCAGTCTCTCAAATGTCGTAAAAAGAAGATAATTTACCAAACGTCATGAACAGAATCATTCTCTCAAATGTCATGAACAGAAGTCAATCTACCAAATGTCATGAAAAAAGTCAGTCTCGCAAATGTCATGAAAATAAGTCAATCTGCATAATTTCAGGAAAAGAAGTCAGTCTCTCAAATGTCATGAAAAAAAGTCAATCTACCAAAAGTAATGCAAAGAAGTCAGTCTATCAAATTTCATGAAAATAAGTCAATCTACCAAATTTCATGAAAAGAAGTAAATCTACCAACAGTTATGAAAAGAAGTCAGTTTCTCAAATGTCATGAAAAGAAGTCAGTTCTCAAATGCCATGAAAGAAGTCAATCGACCGATAAACGATGCTGCTGGCAGACGTCTATGGCTTCACATGTAAAAGTTCTGGGGTGAATGGGTTGTATATGCAATTGTTTTTGTTTTGTCTCTATACAGCTGTTCTCTATTACATAAATGTATTTTATTTTATTGTCACGATTATGTCTCTTTTGCTAATATTTTTATGTACAGCACGGTGAGCCTGGCCCTAGGCTGGGGTGACGCACTATAAAAGACAACATATAATAATAATAAAATGTCATGAAAGAAAATCAACCTCCCTAAATTTCATTTAAAAAGGTAATTACCATAAAATTATGAAAAGAATGTAATCTCCAATATGTCATGAAATGAATGTAATCTCCAATATGTCATGAAATGAATGTAATCTCCAATATGTCATGAAATGAATGTAATCTCCAATATGTCATGAAATGAATGTAATCTCCAATATGTCATGAAATGAATGTAATCTCCAATATGTCATGAAATGAATGTAATCTCCAATATGTCATGAAATGAATGTAATCTCCAATATGTCATGAAATGAATGTAATCTCCAATATGTCATGAAATGAATGTAATCTCCAATATGTCATGAAATGAATGTAATCTCCAATATGTCATGAAATGAATGTAATCTCCAATAGGTCATGAAATGAATGTAATCTCCAATACGTCATGAAAATAATGTAATCTCCAATATGTCATGAAATGAATGTAATCTCCAATACGTCATGAAAATAATGTAATCTCCAATATGTCATGAAATGAATGTATCTTTAATATGTCATGAAAATAATGTAATCTCCAATATGTCATGAAATGAAATCATTTGCCCCAAATTCATGGTTAAAGTGAATATCTCAGATGTCATGGAAAAAATTTAATTTTTCAATTGACTTTCACTAATGATGATTTGCACTAATATGAATTTTTTGTCTTTAAGTTTACTAGCAACTTTTTTTCTCTAGCGAGTTAAATTTTAAAATCCTACAAATGCCTAAAATTCGAATTTTGTTAACAGTAGACCAAAAAAGGCGTCCACTAACAAGTGTAAGTCACTTATATAATCGTTCTCTCACCCTCTTACGCTACTGAATCTAATATTTCTGAGTGGTTCATGATGTCAACGGCTCCAGGCATGCAACAAAAATGTGATATAGGTAAGGGTAAAACATGTACATAAGTATTTGGTAAATGTTGAGGTGTCCATGGTAACCGTTGCCTGTGCTGAAAACGATAACCTGCACAAATCTCAGCTCCCATCTCGTCCAATTTCGACCATATCTCGGGTCCTGGACAAACTGAAGGTCGTTGAAGCAACAAAAACACAATTTGCTTTCTTTCACAACCGAGAGCTCCACTGATGGTAGCACGGGGTAACACGATTGGGCCGGGGGGGGGGGGGGGGGGTTACGAAAGGGTCAGAATTTTGTTTCAAAGCTCTACCGACATTGTTTGGAAAAACTTGTCAAATACAATTTTTACACTTTTTAAAAATTATATTCCCCTTTTTTACACTTTTTTTCTTCTCTAATATTTATTTTTTTTTTTTTTTTTTTTTGTATTCGTAGAAAAGAATTCGCGTTACATAAATACGATTCAATGAATAGGAAATGTGATTGCATTGGATTAAAGCGACAAAATTGGGCCTTACTCGACCGTAAATAACTTTGATCAATGGTATAATGTAATAACACAAGGCTTAGTGTAATACACTGAGCAGAATGTGACACATACATAACAATGAAACAGCAATTGTCTGAAGTGAGTATTTATTTTTATTTTTTTTTCAAATGAAGAACTAGATTTGAAATTCCGGTATCAATATTCAATAAACCCGTGTCAAACAGCGACTCTGCTACCGATAGCATTGTTTGTAAGATTTCTGGTGGTATGTTGAGCTCTTTTTGCAAACATTCACAAACACGAAGCAACTTGCACGGAACTTGGAGTTCAATTTCAGATTGCTTTTTTTGCACCCAGTAGCCTTGTCATGTTTAAAGACCACCACGGAGTCGGCGGCTAAGGTTCCCAGGACAAGTGTGGACTTAAACACAAAACTCAAGTCACATAAGATTCCCATTTGAGAATGTATGATTCGTTTGCAACACGCCAAAGGTGCTACATTGGACAATGCAGCTGCACTTGCAGCAAGCCAATGTGTTACCGTTGACAATGCAGTTGCACTTTCAGCAAGCCAATGTGCTACAGTTGATAATGCAGTTGCACTTTTAGCAAGCCAATGTGTTACCGTTGATAATGCAGCTGCACTTTCAGCACGCCAATGTGCTACCTGTCAACTTCTATACTCCTGGATTGGATCATTCAATGAAGTTCTTCCACTATTTCAATCATTAGTAACAACTCAAGTCCTTTAGTAAATATAACTTTAATTATCAGGAACACAAGGCACACATCTCTCTTCCCTAAGGTTCTACACCATAACTCCCGCATGACTACTACTTACGTCACAATACACATAACAAATACGTCATTCAGACAAGCGCGTTCATTAGCTAATAAAAACTCTTTCGCACACCGCGCGTAATAAACATGCATTCAAACACAACAATAACTACTGAACTCCCATGCTTGACACATCCCCCCCTCTTTCATTTCAGATTTAACTTACCAAGTTAAATCGATACCCACACAAAAAAAATCCCATAATCATCATCAATAAATCCAATCATTCCTACATATGAATCACAATTCAAGATTTAAAAAATGTACGACATTATATATAGGAAATCAGAGGAATGAATTTCATTTACAAATATCAACAATCAAAATTCATTTTCTTAACAATGAAATTCTACGCTAAAATAATTCCTTTTATCTTTCATACATCAGGGCAATTATATAAATTATAATCAGGCTACATTAACTAAGATTATGAAATTCATATCATTTTAAGTATTAAAAAAAATATTTGACAGTCACTGGAAAAATACATATCTAAGTACCTAACATTATTATAGGTGAGATATTCCTCACCACAATATAAGCATCCTTTATTTGCTCTTCTATTTCTATGACATATGCACAGATGACGGGACATTTCTTTTGTCCGTGGATTTAATAACTCTATATTTCAACATGATAATAATAATTTCACAGCTTTTTCGGTGGTCTTTTGACTCATGGTCACAAGTCATGAGGAATTTTAGTTTAAAAATACATAATTTAAAATTTTTACACAATGGAGAGTGAGTTTCCTCAAAAATGTTGTACACATTAAAAACATCAGAGCAATCATAGTCAAGGTTCATTTTAAAGAATTCATTTTCAATAATAAAATCAAAAACTTCACCTCCCAACTCATGGACTTGAACTCTCACCTCATCCACAAACTCAAAAACAAGTGCCCCTTTAGAGCTAGCAGCGCTATCTTTAATTGACTGAACCTTTGAGCAACTCTTGTTCACAAAATCCATTGATTCATTTACATAACAATCATTATCAGCAAAAGTTTTCTCTCCCTCCCCCACCTCAGGGATTCCACTCACCTCCTCAACTTCACACAAAAAATCAGACAATTTAACTCCAGGACTTACTTTATCTGATGGCTCACCATGAGATACAACACAAATCATGTCCTCAGACATTACATCAGGGCTCTCTTTGCTTTCAAAGCAACCCGTTTCAATAACAACCAATTTATTACAAACTGTGACGCTGGGACAATCCCCTTCATACGTCCACTTAATGTCATTTCCAATTACCTCTACTTTATTAAATAGGCGTCCCCTTTCTTCTTTCCATTGGGGTTCCTGTGATAAACTAACAACTTTAACCTCGTGGTTGCCATAATCCAACCACTTTTGACATGAATCCATATCTATGTCTTTCGCCCTGAGTGTTATATCAGCACAGTCCACGTCGTGAATTTTAACGTCAACCGACAGACCATTTAACAATTCTGTTTCTGCCAATTTAGTTTCTTTATCTAACTTTATTCTCAAAGTCTCAAGGTCGAATTGTATCTGTTTATCCGCTTCTATTTTAAACTTATCCAGTTCGAGTTGTCTCTGCTTATCTGACTCTATTTTTAACTTATCCGGTTCAAATTGTCTTTGTTTATCTCACTCGATTTTTAACTTACCCAGTTCAAATAGTCTCTGTTTATCGGCCTCTACTATTTTTAACTTATCCAGTTCGAGTTGTCTCTGCTGATCTGCCTCTATTTTTAACTTATCCAGTTCAAATTGTCTTTGTTTATCTGACTCGATTTTTAACTTATCCAGTTCAAATTGTCTCTGTTTATCGGCCTCAACTATTTTTAACTTATCCAGTTCAAATTGTCTTTGTTTATCTGCCTCTATTTTTAACTTAGCAAGTTCAAATTGTCTTTGCTTATCTTCCTCTATTTTTAAATTATCAAGTTCAAATTGCCTCTGTTTATCGGCCTCAACTATTTTTAACTTATCCAGTTCGATTTGTCTTTGCTTATCTTCCTCTATTTTTAACTTTTCCAGTTCGAATTTTCTGTGCTTATCTTCCTCTATTTTTAACTTATCCAGTTCGAATTGTCTCTGTTTATCTGCCTCTTCTATTTTTGACTTATCAAGTTCAATTTGTTTCTGTTTATCTGCCTCTATTTTTAACCTATCAAGTTCAGATTGTCTCATTTTATCTGCCACTATTTTTAACCTATCAAGTTCAAATTGTCTCTTTTTATCTGCCTCTATTTTTAACTTATCCAGTTCGAATTCTCTTTGTTTATCTGCCTCTTCTATTTTTAACTTATCAAGTTCAGATTCATTAATATCAAACTCATAAAATTGTTCATAGGGATCCTCACAGTAAAAGCTTATAATGCCATCTATATAATTCTGTCTGGCTGTACATTCTACATATCTCTGTTTGTCAATTAAGTTATTTTCAGTTCCATAGTGACAAACCCGATCAACATTTTTATAGGGATTCTCACAGTAAATACTGGCAATGCCATGTATTTCCTATTCCTGACTATCATCATCGTCACGGTCCTTAAAGTAATTTGCCTGTCTCTTTAAAATACCTGTTCGTCGTTCTGCTTCTAACTTCGCTAGTCTAATTTCTTCATCTAGTTTTTGAGTTTCGTATTGCTTCTATCTCTAGGTTCGTACTGTCTCTGTTTGGATGTACGTTCTACATATCTCTGTTTGGCTGTACGTTCTATGTATCTCTGTTTATCTATATGTTCTTGCGCTATCTGCGTTTCTATACTTTCTTGCTCTCTCTGTTTTTCCCACATGCCCTTTATAAATTGCACAAGTTCGTCTCCTTGATAATGGAGTGCTAAACCCCAACATCTAATTTCTTGTAACGTCCATTTCTCACTAACATATCCCGCCATAGTAATGCAAATTTAGGGGTGATCATACAATGAACAATAATTAAGGTTTAAGGAATAATCGCAGTCTGCTTAAACTGGTTACCGGAAATTTGATCAAAAGAAATTTCGTCGACGGAAAATTTATCGACGGAAATTTGATCGAACGGAAATTTGGTCGAATCTTTTTTTCAGTTCAGACGTTAAAATTTTCGTCAAATTTCTTTTTGAACGCACTATACTATATAGTAAAACAAAATAATGCGTTAAAAAATAAATTTGGCGCACAATTTTAACGTATAAACTAAAAAAAAGATTCGACCAAATTTCCGTTCCATCAAATTTCCGTCGATCAATTTTCCGTCGACGAAATTTCTTTTGATCAAATTTCCGGATATGGTTTAAACTAGTTCTGGCAAAAAGTTATTATCTACTGGGTAAAAAAAAATTAAATATACACACGAAATTTTACACAAAAAATGTTATAAAGAAATACAAATACAACTTGCCTGGTTAGTGGAATGTACTAAAGGAATGAAACTATTTAAAACAACACACTTGGACTTAATTAAGTGTCAATTGTTCTAAGGTCAAGTGTCAATGGTTCTCTCACGAACTTCAATGTTACTGGATGTCAATTCACGAGACACAGTCATGGGGTGTGGGTGACCAGGACAGGCCACGGGACGCCGACAGTTCACTGGACAGGGTGTAAGCGACTCAACAACACTGGACAGTTCGGTGACTCGCCGGGGCAGGATCGGGCGTAGGCAGCTGAGTGCAGGACAGGACGTTGATGGCTCGTTGATACAGGCAGGACAGGACGTCGGCTCGTTGATACAGGCAGGACAGGACGTTGATGGCTCGTTGAAACAGGACAGAGCGTTTTTCAACTGGTTGACCGGACAGGGCCACGGGACATCGACAGCCTAATGGACACTGGACACGATGTAGGCACTCACTGACATTAGACAGTTCAAATGCAGTTTAATACTGCACTGCAACGGCGGTCAATAACCACTGCGATCTACAGCAACAGCGGGGTGTGTCAGCAGTGGTAACAGCAAATGGCGGTGTAAAGCTCAGAAGAATACACCGATCAGCGGTTCATAGCATCTGACAGGTGCTTTGGTTGAGACAGAAGACAGCTTCCGACGAGGACCTCACACAGCTTCGGACAGATGTACCAGGATACCTCACACCTCAGACGAGTTCTGACAGGCGACACAAAGCCTGTTCGGACGACGACTCACAGCTTGTTCGGGCGACGACACTGGTAACTTCAGGGCGGGGCGTAGTTATTTCACTGGAACTGGACAAGACCTTAGTAACTTCATACATGCAAGACATAGTTAACTTGAATAACAGTCAGGCGTAGTTAACATAACTAGCCTGATACAGGACTTAATGTAGTTAATGGAGTGACTTGTGTACGCAACTCATACACACTTGACACATGGTGACATCAGAGCTCCGACCTTGAAACACGGGAACAAGCGACGATAGATTTAACTTCACCAAAGTTGAAATATAAGAAAATTCTTGGACTTTACCTCAAATTAAGAAAATGATGTGTTCAAAATCACGGATGAGCCCCCAGTGTCAACTTCTATACTCCTGGATTGGATCATTCAATGAAGTTCTTCCACTATTTCAATCATTAGTAACAACTCAAGTCCTTTAGTAAATATAACTTTAATTATCAGGAACACAAGGCACACGTCTCTCTTCCCTAAGGTTCTACACCATAACTCCCGCACGACTACTACTTACGTCACAATACACATAACAAATACGTCATTCAGACAAGCGCGTTCATTAGCTAATAAAAACTCTTTCACACACCGCGCGTAATAAACATGCATTCAAACACAACAATAACTACAGAACTCCCATGCTTGACACTACCGTTGAGAATGTGGTTGCACTTTCAGCACGACAATGTGCTACAGTTGATAATGCAGTTGCACAGATTCGCTTCTCAAAAACAATTTTTTTTCATGGAACGTTTTCTAAAAACGTATTGTTTGTGACCAACTGAAATTTGTATCGGTTATTTTGGCTTTAGCAAATGCAAGAAATCACTGATGTTATTGCTCATAGCGTTTTCAATAAAAAAAAATGTAAAATGCTTTTCCAAAGTAAAGCATAGACCTGGTTATTAACGTATTAATAAAACGTAGAATGCAATTTTCGCTTATTAGAAATGTCAGGTTCTTGTGAAAAAATTTAACCGGATACATAGATACTAGATATTTAGACACATAGAGACTTAGAAACTTGCATACGTAGATACACGTTTGAACTATTCACATAATCTCCACCCTTAGATCAATGTCTGATATTCGCGGTATTTTTCTTTCACGTTCCTAAAAGTATACATGTTCATTTAATAGTAGTTAAACAAATGAACCGCCCATCCTCCCACACCCGATCAATTACATTTCCCCCCATGCATGTCTGGACATTTACCAGAAATAGAACAAAACAATTGCTCCGGCCATGTGTTGCTCAAGAGACTGATACAATGTGATGATCTTGTTGTGTCTTGATTGGACCAGAGCCATGAAGAGGATTTTTCGGCTCCTCCATTTTTTAAAAATAATTGTACATAACACAGTTCCGCCCTGGGAGGGGGGGCCCGTTTGGACTGGACCTCAATTGATTTACTTGGCGTCTTCAGTCTCTACATGGTCCTTGATTCACATATTCTAACGATAAAACGCATAGCCTCTAAACTCCAAAACCATCTCTCTTTCTTACGTGCATTGGTTTATTCCCATAAAAAAATTGCTCACCTGACCTCACGTGCTCTTACCAAGTGATCTTAGCTATGTCCCGCACTCCCCCCAAACACAACTCTTCCTTCCTCACGAAATTTAACACTAACACAAACTTAAAATATCCGCTCTCTGCCATTCAAAACTTACTAACAAGCAAGTGCTTGATGATTCGTTCGTGTCTATCCTGTAGACGTTGGAGCAGATTAAGCTGCAATCGTTCGCCTTGCTAGTGCCAATATATATATATATATATATATATATATATATATATATATATATATATATATATATATATATTTATATATTAATATATTAATATTACTGTTATTTTAATGGGCCGTAAGGAAACAATACAACACCAAAATAAACACCCTGATGTTTTTCGAGAACCTTTTCGAAACCCGTAATTTTTGCTTTCGTTTGCCCAATATCGGGAAGTGACCATGCTGTTCTAAAAAATATTTACTGTGTCCTAAATATGTCAATTGATTTTAACAACAAATTTTGATATTTATGAGAATTAAAGTAAAAAACCCGATAATGTCAATGCATTCATTTTGATTAAAAGATATAGACGGTCCACTTATGATGACCAATATTACATATTCCTTAACTTTAAACACAAAAACGAGTGCGCAATATCCAGTACTTTAATAAAGTAATATCTTCGTAGACACTTCTTTAATACAGTTAAGTAACTTGCTTTGGTCAAAGGGTTGATGGCCGGTAAATTACCTGACAAAAGTAACCCACGTAATCTTAGAAATTATTTTCCCTTTAAACAGGCTTCCAGCAGTTTTTACATATCAATCTGTGAAATGGGTTAAAAAAATACCACCACGAAAAATGTATTTTAAAAAAGTGTATGGAAGGAAGACCAGTTCTTAAATTTGGTAATGTCAAATAACTTGTCAATAAGGACTTCGTTGAAAAATCTGTGAATGTCTCGCCTCCCTTTAATGGCTGACAACTTCCTGAAGTCCATTCGTGTGCGTGCAGACGGAAATTTAAGTCTCGTCATTCGATAAAGTCACGCGTAATTTCATGAGAACTTTCAGCTCCGTGAAGCTAGATGGCATAAAATCTAAAAATTGCTATTTTTTGGTTAGCTTTTATTGAGCGGGATAAAAACAAATATCTAATATAGCCTGGATTCAAATTTTAACTCCCAACAATGTATATTATGTGGCTGTAATGAAACGTTCTAATATTAACTTCACTTTTGTATAATAGGAATTAACGTTTCCGTAAACAAATACATCTCTATTCTTAGAAACATCAATGACCATGTACATGTTTATTTCTTTTCCTCAAGCTTTTCTCATTGTCAAAAGTTTAGAAGACGTAGAGGGATAAATCTATTGGAATTATTTCTGTCCTTCAAGAAGTGCGGATTAGTCTTTATAATGTTGATTTTGTTGCTGGCATACACATTATTTGCTTTATATGCTCGCGATGTCTCGACACCACTGTACCACTAGGTTATCGTGTAGTATCGTATCTTATAAGACATGGAGCTCCGAAACCTAGGGTTTCATTACCTACGGGCGAGATACTCATTTGATATCAGAGACTGTCTTTAAGAGGACATTTTTTTCCAACTTTACTTTATATTTAAGGAAAATAGGTAATGAGTAACTTTTAAGCAATTTAATTAATTAACCTCTTCTTCGATAAATTAAGGGCCCACGATCACTGTATTGATAATTGTCCTATGTATGTAGATGGGATATGTTATTTTTTTTGACTGGTTTTGAAGAAAAGCATTATTATAATTTGGCCATGTGAAAAGGTGATTACAGATTGTGCCAAAAAAAAAAACCAACCCAAAAAACAAAAACGAAAAAATAAAGTACTGAAACTTGAGGCAACATTTTGTAAAAAAGAGAGAAAAACCGTGTTACTTTGTGCTGTAGTTAAATAAGAACTCATTTTGTCTGGTTCTGCTACATATTTAAAAATAAATCCCTCCCTCAGCGTATGAGCGGAAACATTTTCATCTATAAATATCATCTCCACTGTTGGTAGACAAATTTCCAACAGCAACTGCTTAACAATTTTATCTTTTCCCTTCTGGGAACAAGTGACATCTGGAGTTATACGCAAATACATAAAAGCATTTACTCGTTCAAGATGCTGAAGTTTTTGTACTAATTATTTTGCCACACGCTGCATTACAAATTTGTATTTTGAAATAATGAGCAAATCACCTGTTTATTTTTATCATACTCACTGTTTAGTGTCCTGGCAGCCGTTCAGAAATGTACCCCCAAAAGATCAGATGAAATTTTGTTGTGTGTAATCTCATATTTAATAAATAATTAAATTAAACAAAAATAATTTTACACCCACGGTCCACAAAAATGTACGTCTCGAGCGTTGAACTGATAACCATGCGATTGTCCTTGAAGTAGAGGCGCTGTCGATGATAATAATCTCTTATAATAGAAGGCATGATTTAATACGGAAGCCGCAACGTTACAATAATCCTTATCAATCTTCAGGTATGAGAATATATTTGTATTGCTTTTGACATGCAATTTTGGTTCATGCTTCATACAATGATGACGTCATACTAGCCTCTTAACCTCCGTTTCCGTTCATATCGTATTATTTAATAATTTTGACATTCTCAGATGCTCTCCTTGC
This sequence comes from Omphiscola glabra, assembly GCA_964017045.1. Classification (NCBI taxonomy): domain Eukaryota; kingdom Metazoa; phylum Mollusca; class Gastropoda; family Lymnaeidae; genus Omphiscola; species Omphiscola glabra. The sequence goes on from OZ024796.1 coordinate 3,382,204, forward strand.
GCATTCTCAGACTCGTGTATTTTATAAGAAGCATCTTCACTAAAACTAATCAAGTCTTCTAATATCTTATTTTATGATGTTATCCTAGATGTACAAATGGTTTTAAAACAAAATAAAATGCGTAATTAACTAATTCTGAAATTATTATAAAATGTGTACGGTTTTAACAGTATTTCAGAGCTTTTCAAAACCAAACTCTTTTCTCAGTACGGATGGAAAAGTTCAATAAAAAATAAATGTAAAGGTTATTTTTCAGATGAGATGTTTGACTAAGATGTATACTTTTTTGTTGACTAACCACAAATTTTAATGTTTGACTAACATACATATGTTGATGTTTGTCTTAGATAAATATTTTGATTTATTATTATTAAAGTGGTTTTGTATAGCTCAGTACCCCAGCTAGGCTCATTGCGCTTCACATAAACATTAACAATTACAGAAAATAATACATTTAAAAATAATTGGTAAAAAGCTTGACATCCCCCACCCAATGACTATCTACCCTCGTTTAACCATGAGCAGCCCCCAGCAGTATCGAGCGTTGTTTCTTAGCTAGAGGGGGTGATAATGAGTCGGTATAGTACAGTTTGAAGAGATGACTCTTGAAGGCAGCATTGAAGGCTGGGATGGTCGTTATATTGCAAATGCGTAATGGGAGAGAATACCATTGTTTATGGGCTAGAAAGAAAGATCGTTCACCATATGTCTTAGTGCGTGTTGTGGGAACAGAAAGAATAAGCGTGTCTGCGGAGGAACGAAGTTGTCGAAGGGGTGAATAGACTTGGGGAGTTAAGTAAGAAAGGGAGGGCAGGAACCAGAGATAAGGGTGTGACAGAGAACAGACAGCTTGTAATCAATGCGTGCCTGTATAGGGAGCCAATGAAGTATGATTTAGACTTGAACGCCTTTCATGCATTATGTTTCATAAAATCCAATTCCATACCAAACATTAGTGCTACTATCTCATATATGATAAACCAGGTTCAATTACATGAATGCAAACAAAATGCATTTAAATGATTTATTCGAAAAACTTTGTTTGTTGTTTTTTTTTGTATTGTTCAATTAGTGTATTTAAAATCGTCTTCGAAAGGAAGAGTTTTTAACAAATTTTGTTGTCATTTTTACCATTTTGGGCACCCAGCATTCATAAAAGTTTGACAAAATTGGCAATATGATGGACAAAAATCGCACCATGCACAAAACCGAAACACGATGCTGGGACTAAATATTCAAATATATAAGTTTAAACTTAACATTCTTATACTTTTTATCTGTGTATTCATGAAATTATTATTGCATTTTATGTAGAAGACGTGTTTACGTCCTCTTTACCTTTTAATGAACTCTAGCTGACACCAAGCTCGGAACCGCATTTAGGGTGTGCCTAACTAAAAATAGTCTCTCTTGACCTTGTTTACAACAAAATAAAATAATAGTCTTTATCCTGATCATTCTGTAGAAAAATCTGAAGAAAGCTGGAAAATAAAACAATGTTTAAGGCCGTGCGACCGTGCGAGAAATATCTGTGAAACAGGCTATTTATACGCCTAGAGAGATTGAGCGGGAGAAGACACATGAGAGATTTTTAGGCTATCATTTATCACGAGATATTTTAGCTATACGAGACATACATTTATTTACTAACTTTTGCTGTGTGAGTGTAGATTCCTTTTCATCATGGTACATTTTTACACAATTGTATCTTCTTCATCATTGTACCGGTACAAGCCAATCATTATTTTGTGAGTCAATGGCTTTAATTTTATTTCTTTTTGATTTTATAATTCATTATTAAATTTTTTTAAATTGTAATTGGCCCTGGTTTTGGTATCGTATTATTAGTTATTGTCTTTAACATATGGTATCGTCTTTTGGGGCGTACTGTTTTTAGAACAAGCCATTTACTTAAATAAGAGATTAATTTCTCCATACGGATAACAATACGTAACATTGGATTTAAAAAATAAATTGTGTTTATAAAAAGGTGAAAAAAATAAAGTTTTAATTGACCGGTCACTTGTGATTGTAAAGTCATATAATGTTCTTTGAGGGGAGAGTATACAAATTTTGAAAAGTTAAAAAAAAACAAAAAAACAAGCAAGCGAACGAAACAAATTGCGAAAAAAATAATTTAATTTTAAAATGAATAGGAATCGATACAAAAATCTTGTTCTGAAAGCAACGATTACGACTTCAGAGAAGCTTTCCACAATTTTTTTCTAATTGTTCTAGTGTTTCAATTAAGCGTAGAGTAAATATATTGTCTAATGTTTGTTCATCTCCTTAATCTGTAATTCTTTTCTTTATAAAAAAAACCAATAGATTTTAACTAAGTTGATGCGGTACTATCATCGAATTTATAATTTTAGTGTATACTTTAGTTATTGGTAACTTACAAGTGTCCTTTTTTTGTTAGCTAATAAAGGATCGATACCTTCAAACGATACCGCGTCTGATGTTTGTGGGAAATAGCCATCGTCCTTTCGTTGTCGGCTGGTAAATTGGGTCGTGATGTGACAGAGGTGACGGATGTGTTGACAACGTACGTGGCACTAAGTGTTGTGATGTTGGACTGCTAGGAGCCACATTTAGATAGCTCGAAGAAAGAGAGAGAGAAAAGGGGGCAGTAAATATTTTCGGGGTAATTCAAGGAAATAATGATAGTGGGTTATTTATAAATGTAGATCTATGTGTAAAAAACAATAATTGTATGTTTTTAATATGTACATATCTTTAATATGTCAATATTTTTAATATGTTTTAATTAGTTCAAGTGTTTAATAAGTCAATGTTTTTAATGTGTCAATGTTTTAATATTATTATTATTATTATAAGTTGTCTCATAAAGCGCGGTACCCCAGCCTAGGGCTAAGCTCACCGCGCTGTACATAAAAATATTAGCAAAAGAGACATAATTGAGACAATAAAATAAAATACATTTATGTAATAAAGAACAGCTGTATAGAGACAAAACAAAATCAATTGCATATTCAACCCATCCACCCCAGAACTTTTACATGTCAAACAATGTTTTAATATGTCCATATTTTTAATGTTTAAATTTTCAAATTGTCAATTGGAACATAAGACAAACTATACAATTAAATTTAAATTATAAACCTGTCGTTTGGAAAATATACCTCCATCAAACTGTTAAAATCATTTACAGATATACCCAATGATATATTTTCTGTGCATTAAGCTGTTATCTTATAAACATTTTTGCTAAAGATGATTTTTGTTCAAATTACATTTTAATTGGAAGTAAACAGCTTGCATCATTAAAAGTACCTACAGCAAACTGACTTTTATTAATTATTGAGAAAGGAATACTACAAATTCCTTATCCTCGGGAAATGAAATAATTCTTAATTTCATTATTATTATTATTATTATTATTATTATTATATGTTGTCTTATATAGCGCGGTAACCCAGCCTAGGGCTAGGCTCACCGCGCTGTACATAAAAATATTAGCAAAGGAAACATAATCGTGACAATAAAATAAAGTGCATTTATGTGATACAAAAAACAGTTGTATAGAGACAAAACAAAAACAAATTCATATTCACCCCACCCACCCCAGAACTTTTACATGACATACCATGGACGGCAGCTAGCAGCATCGTTTATCGGTCAGATGTGGGGAATCAGTCGGGGTAATAGAGTTTAAAGAGATGTGTTTTGAGTGCAGTTTTGAAGGCCTGTGTGGTTGGTATATTGCGGATGTTAAGTGGCAGAGAATTCCATTGTTTGGGGGCGCAGAAAGAGAAAGATCGTTCACCATTTGCTTTAGTACGTGTCTTAGCAACGGACAGAATACGCGTGTCTGCAGAGGAGCGAAGCTGTCGAAGGGGTGAATAGACAGAAAGAAGTTCGGTTAGATACGAAGGGCAGGAATCTGAGAAAAAGTTATGACAGAGAACAGACAGCTTGTAATCAATGCGTGCCTGTATAGGAAGCCAATGAAGTGAGTGGAGTAGTGGAGTGACATGATCACGTTTTTTTGCCTTTAGAACTAGCCTAGCAGCTGAATTTTGAAGGTTTGTAGTTTTTCTATGAAGTGTTTTGGCGAACCTGACAGAAGAGAGTTGCAATAGTCAAGATGAGAGAGAACAAGAGCACAGACTAGTGTTTTTGTTGCGCTAACTGTGAGGTAGTGGCGGATGGAGCTGATCTGACGGATAGCGGTGTATGCAGAACGACAAGTGTGAGAGATATGTTTATCAAGAGACATGTTGTTAGAAAGAATATAACCAAGATTCCTAGCAGAGGATGTAAACTGTATGTCGGCGTTACCTACTTGAAATGAGTTGGGGAGAGTTGAGGTAGATGATGATTTGTGATTGTGAATGAGGAGTGCTTCCGTTTTGTCCTCGTTCAGCTTCAACTTGATGTGTGTCATCCAAGACTTAACATCACCAATGCACTCCTGCAAAGTCTGGACAGTGGAATCCACAAGAAAGGGATGGGTATGCTTGTATAGCTGCGTGTCATAATATAATTTATTATTTTTTTTAGGTTTTTATGTTTGATAAATGTGGCCACGGGCAAGAGTTATATCTTTACTTAATATACCTTGAAAGGGAAATCCTTATCTAAAGCTCTAAGTTTGTTGAACGATTTTTATTTTACAACTTTTTTTTTATCATAAGAATAAACTAACAATGAAAGCAAACAAAAACACGTAACTGAATCATGTCCGCATGACGGCCATCTCAATTTCAAGGCAATATTCTTTGGTTTTCTCATTAAATATTTGATAAGAAATATTGCTAACATGTTGGGGAAAATTCGAAGAATGACATATAGAAGAATAAAACTATGTCAAAGTTATGTATTAACAATTCATGTACGTAAAGCCACAATCAAACGGACATGATATTTCTATCAATCATATGATTCTTGGGTGGCTATAGAATTGCAGCAAAAATGTATGTAACGTTTCAACATTATTCTTAATATGTGACTCAATTCTAATTTCGTCTCACACTTTGAGAGACTTAAACCTGTGGAAACGATTATAAAATACAATTGTTTAACACATTTTAAATGAAATCATTGGCGTATTTTGAAATCGTTCCAGTAATTGTGGTTTATTTGAATCAATAAATTGCAAGAGTAGCTGCCTTTATTTACTGTGAAGTATTAAGGTGATCACTTTAGAATCGTCACCGAAACTTTCCTAAGTCTATATATAGACAACACAGAGAGGTGCAGTGTCTCCGTCCTAGTTAGATTCAAATAATCTTGAAATCACTACGCAAAGTAAAAAAAAAATATATGTAGCATTTCCAAAGAGCTTCTTCTGCGTCCGGTATCTGTACGTTGCAGTTGTCGTGTGCAGATGACAATCTAAATCTGAAACAGAGCAGAACGTTCAGAAAGTCATCTTTATAGACGCATTGCCAGAAAGCTAGAGTGGTGTTAGAATTACAGAACTGGTTGAACCAAACAGTCACGTTTCAATTTCACTTTTATGCGCACCGATTACATTTGCGTTGGACGCATCATTGACCCTTCAGGCGGCATCCTTCAGAGATACAATACAGTTTATAGACCTAGAGTACCATAAAAGCCATCAATGTAAAGATATTGCAATCTTTTGGTGTCTATCCCCTAAAGTTCATTTGGCGCGAGATAGCCGATCGCACCAGATAGAGTTAGCTCGTGAAGCTAAAGCAGCTTAATTTTTCTCTTGAAATTGCCAATACGCCTGAAGAATGATAGTTAGTCCTGTTTAATGGTGGTTTATTTCTACTTGTTACACGACCCCAGTTGTAAGACCGAATACATACAAAGTGCACAAATGAATAGCTATCAGTTAAATCAATAGCTAATGACATTAAAGACGATGTCCTGTGTGTACCGGAACTTCGTGCCTGTCATTATGTCAATAAATTTAAGAGGGTGCTTTTAATGTCTTTTTTTTAAAAAAAATACCGGTAACCCATGATATTCCAACGGAATTCAATGAATACAATACACATTCTTTAGAAAACTTGTCCCGTCCAGAATCGTACGCATCTCTAGTAGATGATAAATCACATATCAATACATGTATTTTCAAAAGCTCGGTGCTTATGTTTACCATGCTACAAAATCGTGCATCCTTTAACCTTTATTGTAAAATTATCATATCCGAGACTTATTGCGACTGTGGCAAAGTGTAGCAATGGATAACGGGTAAAATTCTTATTATTACGTAATCGCAAACAATATGTGACGAACCATTATGGTTTTTAAAATTTATTGTTTTAAGATTTTGATCGAGGAATGAACGATGTTGTTCGTCAGTCGGGAGACGACAATAACCACTTTAATCATCATATTTGGTCTAGTTCTGTCTGTGGGTGCGTAGATAGCTAATGCGGCCGATTATGGCACGAAATTGTCTTGTGCAGCAGGTGCATGGAATGATGGGGCATCTCCGTTTGCAGAGTCAGACCGGGCGTTCCTGACATGTCTCTTGCACTCTGCAGCCGCTGTTCTGCCAACTTCATGTAGCATGGAGCTCCTATCTACAGCCGCTGTTCTGCCAACTTCATGTAGCATGGAGCTCCTATCTACAGCCGCTGTTCTGCCAACTTCATGTTGCATGGAGCTCATATCTACAGCCGCTGTTCTGTCAACGTCATGTTGCATGGAGCTCCTATCTACAGCCGCTGTTCTGACAACTTCATGTTGTAAGGAGCTTCTGTGTAATGTGGAATGATATGATGTTCGATCCTTTGCTGTTTCCTCCCACATGTCTGGGTTTATGTCAAACGCTTTCAGTGAGACATTTTGGTTGTCTTTAAAATGTTTCTTCTGCCCGCCAGCAGACCACTTTTCTTGATCGAGCTCACAGTAGAAAATTCTTTTGGGCAGACGGTCGTCTGACATGTCCAGCCCCGCTAAGCTGAGACTTCATTAAGATGGTAAAGATGCTGAGGAGACCGTCCTGTATGTAGACCTCCGTGTCTGGGACTCTGTCCATCCACTAAATGTTGATACTTTTTCTGAGTCTTGTTTTATGAAAGTGGTTTAGCATTCTTGCATGGCGTTGGTATACCGTCGATGTTTCACATACATAGAGAAGCTTGGGGAGTACAGCCGCCTGATATACTTTCAGTTTATTTTGAGTGTTGATGCCTCTCCTGGTCCAAACGTTCTTAGTCAATTTCCCACAGGTTGCACTGGTTCTCGCAATACGGAGGTTAACCTCGTCATCGCTGTTTGCGCGTTGGGACAGTGTCCTGCCAAAATAAGAAAAGCTATTCACCACTTTAAATCTTTCGTCATAAACGTGGATGTTTGCTTGAAAATAAGTCTTCGAGGAGCTGGTTTGTATAGGACCTCAATCTTTTTTGTGTTAAAGATGAGCCCGAAGTTTGTGCAAGTATTCCCGAATTCTAGCCTGTATACCATCATGGAATAGTCGTACCATTGACACGAAATTCATGGGGCATCCATATTTGGCCATATTCTTCCAAAGGCCCTCTCTATTGACAGTGTCGAAAGCTTTGGTCAGGTCTACAAAGGTAGAGAAGAGGTCAACATTTTGTTACCTGCATTTGTTCTGTAGCTTTCTGGCCGCAAACACAATTTCGATGGTTCGTCGTTCCTTCCAGAAGCCAGATTGACTTTTTGGCCGCAAACACCATTTCGAGGGTTCGTCGTTCCTTCCAGAAGCCAGATTGACTTTTTGGCCGCAAACACCATTTCGATGGTTCGTCGTTCCTTCCAGAAGCCAGATTGACTTTTTGGCCGCAAACACCATTTCGATGATTCGTCGTTCCTTCCAGAAGCCAGATTGACTTTCTGGCCGCAAACACCATTTCGATGGTTCGTCGTTCCTTCCAGAAGCCAGATTGACTTTTTGGCCGCAAACACCATTTCGATGGTTCGTCGTTCCTTCCAGAAGCCAGATTGACTTTTTGCCGCAAACACCATTTCGATGGTTCGTTGTTCCTTCCAGAAGCCAGATTGACTTTCTGGCCGCAAACACCATTTCGATGGTTCGTCGTTCCTTCTAGAAGCCAGATTGACTTTCTGGCCGCAAACATCATTTCGATGGTTCGTCGTTCCTTCCAGAAGCCAGATTGACTTTCTGGCCGCAAACACCATTTCGATGGTTCGTCGTTCCTTTCAGAAGCCAGATTGACTTTCTGGCCGCAAACACCATTTCGATGGTTCGTCGTTCCTTCCAGAAGCCAGATTGACTTTTTGGCCGCAAACACCATTTCGATGGTTCGTCGTTCCTTCCAGAAGCCAGATTGACTTTCTGGCCGCAAACACCATTTCGATGGTTCGTCGTTCCTTCCAGAAGCCAGATTGACTTTCTGGCCGCAAACACCATTTTGATGGTTCGTCGTTCCTTCCAGAAGCCAGATTGACTTTTTGGCCGCAAACACCATTTCGATGGTTCGTCGTTCCTTCCAGAAGCCAGATTGACTTTTTGGCCGCAAACACCATTTCGATGGTTCGTCGTTCCTTCCAGAAGCCAGATTGACTTTTTGGCCGCAAACACCATTTTGATGGTTCGTCGTTCCTTCCAGAAGCCAGATTGACTTTTTGGCCGCAAACATTATTTCGATGGTTTGTCGTTCCTTCCAGAAGCCAGATTGACTTTCTGGCAGTAGACACTTCTGCAGATGACTTTTAAGACGATTTAGCACGATTCTGGCTAATATCTTGCCTGCTACTTAGAGCAGTGTTATGCCACGGTGGTTATCGCAGGATTGACAATTCCCTTTACTCTTGTACATGTGAACAATAGATGCTTCTTTGAAGTCATGTGGAATGGTCTCTTGCTGCCACATACGTATGAACAGCTGGTGAAGCCTTTCATACAGAGCTGTCTCCCCCTCTTTGTATACTTTAGACGGGATTGAGTCATCACCTGGTGCTTTGCCGCTTGAGAGAAGGCATATGGTATATTGGGTCTCAGTAAGGGTAGAGAGTTTTCCAGTTCTTGATATAACGGCACCTGTATGAGACGATTTATGACTTCATCATTGTTGGATTAAGGTCGATTCAGGATGTTGTCAAATTTTTAGTCAAGCGTTCAATTATTATTTTTTTTTTTCATAGATTATAGATTTCTCATCAGCAGTCAGAAGTGGGGATGATCCTGATGAAGTGGGGACGTATACTTTTTTCAGAGTGGAGTAGAAATGTTTTAGGTCATATCAGTCAGCATATCCTTGGATCTCGTCGGCGTTGTCGCTCAACCATGTATTCTGCATTACACACAATGTCTGCTGCACCGTTCTTCTTATACTGTGGTATGCATCTTTCAATGGAATGAACGATACGTAACAAAGGACGGAGAAAAACATTATGCAAAGAAAAATGTGATAACTAGTAATGCTTGTAAATCAAGTTAATTACACTATTGCTTCATTCTCTAGGGCTGAGATCACTCTCTTAGAGCCCTGGCAATCACTTCGGCGGCTTGCCCCATCTGCTGGGCGTCACCGTAATCAGTTCTTCAAGGCAGGCCTCTGGGTTACGACCCTCGGCCCCCACACCTCCATCGGGGCAAGCGATCACCAAGTGGGCCACTGTCTCGTCGTCCTGGCCACAAAACCTACAGTTGGGTTCCCTCCGGTCATCGAGCTTAAGGAGGTAGCTGCGTGTCGCGCAGTGACCTGTCCTCATCTGGATGATGAGACTCTGTTCTCCTCTCCTGAGTTTTCACCAGGGGTCGCTTTTGCTCGGTCGTGGCATTTTCAGGTACAGTTGTCGTCCGGTTTCTCCTGCGCCCAACCGTGTAGCCACTTCTCCCGGAAGTGGTATTTGATCCAAGTGATGGCCCCCAGCTGGGTCATTGGGCTTGTTGGGTTGCGGCTGGGCTGCGCCCTATTTGGCTAGGAAGTCCGCCCTGTCGTTCTGCGTCACCTCAACGTGCGAAGCGATAAATTGTAAGATTACTTTGCCGCCTTTTGCGCTGATGCTACCTACTATTTCCAGAATGGTATCAACCATTGCGGTCTCCCTAGAGCCCCTTTCCACGTACTCGAGAGCTGAGCGTGAATCGGTGAAGACCACTACGTCGGGGAAGTTTTTCCTCTTAGCAAGGCGTTGGTGGACCCTCTTCAGAGCAACCAGTATCGCCTCGATCTCCGCATCGAGGCTAGTTCTTAGTTTTCCGCTAGGGCCAGATAGCTCCTCGGGTGGAGCCATCTCTTTTGGATACTGGATGAGGGCACCATAACCACTTCTTCCTTTTGTTGGAAAACATGAGCCGTCTGTAAAGACTTTGACCAAACTGTCCGGGTAGGCGTTAATCGTTCTCTGCACAGCCTCTGATAGTTCTAATTGAGAACTGGCATTTTTTGCTTTGGTGGTCGTCATGTTGAGTCTAATCTCAGGTCGGGTTATGCTTTCATGTGGACCTCTCGTTGGGATCACCTTCACCTTTTCCCTGTTTCCGGGTAAGGCCATGTCTTCCTCAAGACGGTGGACCGTATCCATAAAGGATGGTCTCTTTAATCTGGTCTTTTTTACCCATTTATCCTGTAGTTGGAAACAAGGTTCCTGCTTGTACATCCGACGGTATCGCTCCACCATCGTCAGGACTGCCTTTTCCTTTCTGATTTGCAGCGGTTCGACGTCAGCCACGATTTCCACCGCCGCTGTGGGTGTTGTGCGTATCGCCCCGCAAACAAACCTGAGAGCTCGGTTTTGAATGCGATCCAGCCCTTCTAGAGCCGTGCGGCTCGCGAAAGTCTGGACAGGAAGGATGTAGTCTATTGCCCCTCTCACGCTACTGAGGTAGAGCGACCTCAGTAGTCTTGCGTCAGCGCCCCATTTTGTACTCGCCAGTTTTTTCACCAGGCCTAACGTTTGTGACGTCTTCGCGCATAGTTCGTTCACATGGTTGTGGAGCTGGAGCTTCTGGTCCAGTTTCACTCCCAGATAAACTGGCGTCCGGTCCCGTTCCAGCTTTTTCCCATTGATGTTCAATTTTACTCCAACCTGTAGCGCCTTTCTACCGTTAGTGAATAGTGAGTAAACCGTCTTGTCTGTATTCACGACCATTTTCCACTTGCCCGCGTAAGCTTCAATTTTGTCTAGGTCGTCTAATAATTACACTACTAAATTTCTCTAAAAATACAAATTCGAATACAGAAACAAAACAAAAAAAAAACCTGTAAAAACCTACAGCACCGCAAGTGAAACGGATCTTTCCTCAAAAGTACAAATATTAATTTACTCATACAAAATTGTACAATGTCTCGAATATGTTAGGAAATATAGAAATAATCTCCTCTTACTTGCTCTCTCTCTCTTCTCTCTCTATCTCTCTCTGTCTCTCTCTCCCTCTCTCTCTCCCTCTGCTAGGAAAGCTGCCGGGCAATATATAGGAATTAAATTAAAAACATCTAGTAAAGAAATTCTTGAAATTAATTGCATTCTTGAAAACAAATAAAACTTATTTAAGCGTAAGCAACATTTCCCCATTCAGGTTGAACATGGGTAAGCACTTTTGCTCGTAGAAGCCAATATCAAGACCATACTAGGTAACGACAAGTTCTGGTTGTTAAAAATAGAGCTAAGCATGTGACATAAATAAATCATTTCTTATTCTTCTAAAAATTGAAGTTATTCTGCTTAAAGAATACTGATATCAAAATATGACTATCAATAGTGAATGGCCGTTCAAAATAAAACAACATTTTTGTAATGATTAGAGTCGTTTAATGCAACGGTTCTTAAACTTGTGTTCATGGAGCACATTTTAATTTAACTTTGTGGCGCCTTTCCCTATTATGCATTTAAAAAAAAAAGGTTTCGTGGCCCACAATTATACTGTGTCCTTATAAAAAGTGGGGGGGGGGGGAGCGCACGTTGTCCAAGTTTAGAAACGCTGATTAAATATAAGCTTCTCATCTCTCCACTCCCGTGATATAATATCAAGGCAAACTCGAAATATTGTTATCCAAAAAGACGTTGAGCCATGGATCACGTGTATGTTTACCATGGATCGTGTATGTTTATCTTCATCTCGTGAAGGACTTCAAAATAAACAAAAAAAACAACAACAAAAATTGAAATTGTTTTTGATGTGACGGAATTATTAGCTTTGGAATCAATAAACGATTGTTGCCTTCATCAGGTTTTGGGTTCATCAAAGACAACGATAGCTGAAACTTTTTATTTAAATTGATTATTTTGACTTGCGCTCAGAAACATTCATCCGTGGGAACATTAGTATTTATGGAAATGAATAATCAGGGGCGTCATTTCAGGGGAGGGGCAAAACCAAAACTTGTGCGGCTTGTTATGTTGTTTATTACTGGAGGCGTCACATTAAATATCAATTTAAATACAAACAGCAAATTCAAAGGGGGGCAAATGTCCCCCTTGCCCTACCCAAATGACGCCACTGTGAATAATCTTTTAAAATTCAGGCTTCAAAAATGTCATTTTGTTTGTTCCTTTTAATGACATTTAAAACCAACAACTAAAATAATGGTATAATTTGTCATATATCAGATGTCATACTTTGCGTCGGCTTTGATGACGTATTCGAATTAACTGACTTCAACCAACTCTGAATCTAATACATTAAATAGTTAAAGAAAATGTTTAGGGAACAGCTCTTCAAACATCATTCAAAATTACATCTCTGTCTGCTCCACATTACCACATTACCACATTACTACTCTTTCTTGACACCGTGCCCTAAACATGGCAGTTTAAACATGAACAGGTAATTCGCTGTAAAACTTTAAATATTTCAAATGCAGAGAAAATGAGTACAACATGCAACATTTTAATTGTTGTAAGGTGAAGTATCTACAACAATACGAAGATTATACACATAAAATATTATTTAACCTTAACTAAAGACTCATACTCGAAGTATTTTAGTTTTGTTTTTGTAATTGTCTTGGTGAAATAAATATGCGGTGTAAAAGCGGCCCTGTTATTAGAATACTAATAAAGATCAGGGGCGTGAAAAAAATGTATGTCTGCGAGTCTTGATGGGGGAGCACTATCTGAGAATCGTATAAATTGCGTTACTTTTTTTCAAAGATGTATTCGAAACATTTTGTTGTCAGGGGCAGTTTAGTTCCCAGCAAAGTAAAACTGAAGTCTCAAGGAACGGAAGAAGCTTTTGGAATCCGACAGTAGCGATCATAGGATGATATGAGCGGTATGAATTTAAGACCCTTAGTGTGAGGCTACCTTTCGTCATCAGAGTGTGGGAGGTAAAGAGTAGCGACCTTTCGTCATCAGAGTGTGGGACGTAGAGAGAATCGACGTTTGGTCATCAGAGAGTTGGAGGTAGAGAGAATAGACCTTCATAAGAGAGTCGAAGGTCAAGGGATGCATGCGACCAAGGTTTGACGAATGACTGACGAGGTATACAACTACTGGTGGGCTTAAGATTGTCGAGTTTTGTTTTGTTCTTCCTATTTGGTAAGGAAGGTAGCTGAGTGTTTTGAAAATAAAATTATATTTTTGCTGCCGTTTTTTCGCCGATGAAGGCTTCTTGTCAAAATGTTCATTGTTTAGTCTGGGTTTTTTTCTAAGGTTCTTCACTACTTTAGTTTGCTCATTTCAATTTTTCTAACATGATTGTAGTCTCTCCCCTAACTACGATAGTCCCCACAACATTTCCAAACCCAGTCTTTTAGCTGCTGAAGCCTTTCCAAAACCAGCCTCTTAGTTTCAACAAACTCCCTTAAACTCAGTATTTTAGTCCCAAACCACACCCTCAACCCAGCCTTTTAAAACAAAAAACCTCCAAAACCCACCCTTTTAGTCCCCACAACCTTCTCAGCCCCAACCTTTTAGTCCCTACAACCTCGACAAACCCAGCCTTTTATTCCCAAAAAAACTCCCCACGCACAACCTTTTAGTCCTCACAACCTACCGAAACCCAACAATTTACGTCCCCACAACCTCCCCTAACCCAGTATTTTATTCCCCACAAACTCTCCAAACACAACCTTTTAGTCCTCACAACCTACCGAAACCCAACAAATTAAGTCCCCACATCCTCCCCTTCCCCAGCCTGTTAATTTCCACAACATCCCCAAACCTAAACGTTCATCTCCAAACCTCCCCTAACCCAGCCCTATAGTCTTAACAACCTACCCAAAAACAAGCCCTATAGTCTTAACAACCTAGTCTAAACCCAGCCCTATAGTCTTTACAACCTCCCCTAAACCCAGCCCTATAGTCTCAACAACCTACTCTAAACCCAGTCCTATAGTCTTAACAACCTCCCCTAAACCCAGCCCTATAGTCTTAACAACCTTCCCTAAACCCAGCCCTATAGTCCTTACAACCTCCCCTAAACCCAGCCTTATAGTCTTAACAACCTACTCTAAACCCAGCCCTATAGTCTTAACAACCTTCCCTAAACCCAGCCCTATAGTCTTTACAACCTCCCCTAAACCCAGCCCTATAGTCTCCAGAACCTACTCTAAACCAAGCCCTATAGTCTTAACAACCTCCCTTAAACCCAATCTTTTAGTCCTCCAACCTCCCCTAACCCAGCCCTTTAGTCTTCACAACCTCCCAACCTTTGCCACGTTTCCTCAGAAAATCTCCAATCAAATCGGAAAATAATTATCGTTCACCGTCTGTTGCTCTTAAAATATATCTCTACATCACCATAATTGAAGCTTTCCTTCTCATCTTTCATTTTAAGTTGTTCTCTCTGAATATCTCACTGAGCTTGTTCAGTTAACAGCTTTTAAATATCGCTCAATTAAATGAAAAAAATCGATACAACACATTTTATTGTTGAACAAAAAATGTCCGAATATAATTTGTTTTAAAATATTTTTTTATATTAACGTCTCTCTGCCTGTTGGATGAATCAATTTTGTTTTTTTTTGGCTTCATATTTCAGGGAAAACCAGAATTGACCTGGCTCGACCTGGCTTATCGCCATGTTTAAAACTCGTGTTGAATTCCTAAATTGCTATCTTCCGTGAATATCCTGGAATAATTGCAGTGGAAGATTGTGTCTGATTAATTAAGCGGCCCGGGGATTAGTCAGCATCAGAAACACTTTCCTGGAATTGCTGAATTTAAACCATCGGGTTTGATAAATAAAAATTGTTTTTACAAATTTTTGTTACGGAATTTAAGTTTAGGGATGTATCTCTATTATGTTATAAGAAATAGAATTCGGGATATGGGAGATATGAAACACAGTATATGGGAAATATGATCACGGGATATGGGAAATTGAAACACGGGATATGGGAAATATGAAACACGGGATATGGGAAATATGAAACACATGTTATGGGATATATGAAACATGGGATATGGAAAATATGAAACATGGGATATGAGAAATATGAAACACGGGTTATGGGATATATGAAACACGGGTTATGGAAAATATGAAACATGGGATATGGAAAATATGAAACATGGATATGAGAAATATGAAACACTTGAAATGGGAAATATGAAACACAGGTTATGGGATATATGAAACACGGGAAAGGGAAATTATAAAACATGGGATATGAGATATATGAAACACGGGATATGGGAAATATGAAACACGGGATATGATGAAATATGAAACATGGGATATGTGAAAATTAAAACACAGAATATGGGAAATATGAAACAGACTATGGAAAATATGAAACACAGAATATGGGAAATATGAAACACAGAATATGGGAAATATAAAACACATAATATGGGAAATATGAAACACAGAATATGGGAAATATGAAACACAGAATATTGGAAATATGAAACACGGGATATGTGAAATATGAAACATGGGATATGGGAAATATGAAACACGGAACAGTGGAAATATGAAACACAGAATATACAAAATATGAAACAAGGGATATGGGAAATTTGAAACAAGGGATATGGGAAATATGATCACGGGATATGGGAAATATGAAAAATAGGATATGGGAAATATGAAATACGGGATATGTCAAATATGAAACACGGGATATGGGAATTTTATCCAAACAGGTCGCTTGAACACCCCCCCTCCCCCAATGTTACACTGCGTGCAACAAATATTTTATTTAAAGTATGATGAATCCATTAGTGGTAAATGCGAAGAGATGGGGCCGCGTTTCTTACCATTGCCGCCATCTTGGTTGACACGACCCGTAAAATTAAGAATAAAACGTTTAAAAATAATAAAAACATTTCCTAAATGTATCCCTAAACCTAACCTGAACCCTAAATCTATCCCTAAACCTAACCTGAACCCTAAATCTATCCCTAAACCTAACCTGAACCCTAAATCTATCCCTAAACCTAACCTGAACCCTACCATCATCAGCAACATAAAAAAAACACGCGAATAACGTCATGGCCACATAACTTAGATTCTACAATTCTCTATACATGGGTTACAGTAACATAATTTTGTGTTTTTAAATCAGCATTCTCTTTATATTTAAATCTCTAAATATTTCTCTCTTTATAGTTCTCGCGTCCCTTCTCTTCTTTCGTTCTCTATCTGTTTCTTTCCATCACTCTCTTTCGCTCGCTTTTTCTCTTCTTATTTGTTTCTATCCTCGCTCTCTTTCACATGCGCTCTCTCTTTCTTTCTTTATCAGTCCCTCTCTCTCTGTCTTTCACCCTCTCTCCATCTCTTATTTAAACCCTCTCTCTGACATTGCAAGTGCAAACACTAAAACATATAAATTTTGCGTGACTCCCACGCAATCGTTTCAAAAAGAAATTGAGAGAAGATTCAGAGTCGTGATAGAAAGTGATTGTTGTCTTGCGTGAAGATGACGTTATTTCTACTATTATAATTAAAATGTTAAAACTCCAATTCTTAAAAAACCTTAACTATACACATGCAAGCTGCGGTGTGATCGTTTACTGTTTTAACAAAACGTATGTGATACTGGAGTATGTATGATACGCGATGTTGCCATTGATGATAATGTCAGGTATTTGGTCATATTTTCTACCTGCTATTGGGAAAACTCATCAGAATTACTTTTTTTCTTCGTCAACAAAAATTTTTAAAGCATGACCTTTAATTTACAACAAAAAAAACTATATACGACTTTAAATATATTTTATTTTAACGGAATACGATCTCCTTATTTCTTCATTAAAAATTTAACCAAACTTTTTCCCTTTTCTATTACTTTTTTATCGGAAAATCATAAAACTCAGAATTATTTTTATCTAAAGAAGAATCTCATAGTCATTTTGCAAGTCTGTAACAGCCTTAAGCAATATTTTCGTAATTGTTAAATCTATATTTATTTGTTTTAAAAAAAAAGAATATAACACTTTTTTTTCACAACTGTAATATCATTGGATTTAAAAAATATTGCCATCCAAGTAAAATATGCACACCTTATCCATATCCCCG
This sequence comes from Omphiscola glabra, assembly GCA_964017045.1. NCBI lineage: Eukaryota > Metazoa > Mollusca > Gastropoda > Lymnaeidae > Omphiscola > Omphiscola glabra. Next base: position 3,399,554 of record OZ024796.1, read on the forward strand.
ATATAAGTATCTAAAAAGATTAGTATTCATTTAATTAATTCTTTTATTCTGAGGAGTATCTTGTGCTGCCTGAGCAGAGGCGTAGCTAGAGTGTTGGGTCCCCCGGGGTACAAGATTCATTTTAAAGAGACTTCCTTTCTTTTTTAAAGTCTCAAACCCATTATCATCATCAATAAAATAATATCAAAGAATATTTTGGCTTCCCTAATTAGTATGGCGCCAAGGGACATATGTCCCTTCCTGCCCCCCCTTAGCTACGCCTCTGTGCTTGAGTCAAAACGAAGGTATCGAAACCCCTTTTCGCTAATTTACAGTTTTTAATTTAAAAATTCATAAAATCATCCAACGGATAGTAGCTCTGTAAGTACGCAGCCACACATTTTTCGCACGTCCCTGCATTTAATTAAAATTCTTTAAGTCCCAGATTCCTTTCACCACACATTGTCTTAAAATTTTTATAAAAATTTCTTTTAGATTTTAATTCAATTGTGCAATATTAAAAACGCAGTTAAAGCAACTGATGTTTGGATTTTCATGATACAAGGGATTATGAATTACTAAAAATAGTTCTTCGATCATAATATATTCATGATTAAAAGAATATCATAACTTTCAAATTCTGAGAAAATACTATAAATAGTTTTTTAAATTTGTATTTGTCATTTGTTTGTAATTTGAAATAATAATGATTTTAAAAATAGTAAAATAAAAAGAGATAAATATTATTTTAGCACATCTAAATTAATTCGATTTCCGTAAAATAATAGAAAATCACTATCGTTGTTTTTAAGAATCCGGACGTTTTTAAATTGAATCGAATTTATCCTTATATGGATACCCTAGGTCAGCGGTTCTCAAATTGTGGGTCGCGATCCCTTTGAGAATCGCGCGACCCTTTCCCAGAGGTCACCTAAGACCATCTGAAAACTCATATACTTTACAAATATAAATTAGAAACAAAAAATAATTTTGTTGCTGGGGGTCGTCACAACATGAAGAACTGTATTAAAAGGGTCGCGGCATTAGGAAGGTTGAGAACCACTGCCCTAGGTCATTCTTATACATATAATTGCTGCCATGTACGCTTACGGAAATTTGTGGACATAGATTTTTAATAATGTACATTTTTTACAAATCAGCCAAATAATAATAATAATAAATTAAGGGTAATGGTATGTGCATACCATTTAAAGGTTTTTGAATTCAAAATAAAATGAATTCGGAATTAAAATTGAATGAATTGAGGATTTCGTTGTCTTTCTAGACTCAGATCTAATCCAGTTGCTTACGGTAACAGCGTATCCTCATGCAATAGGCATTTCCAACTATTGTTCTACTCCAGAATCTAGGATTTTTGTTGGAAACAAAACTTGATCTGTCACATGGGAAGCGCTTGCTTCTAATGAATAAATTTACTTAGTTTTAAAAGAAATTTCAATACGCCATTAATTACCATCCAGGAATAACAGAATTAATGCTGACTGCTTAAATAAGTAGCCTGTAACGGATCTGTTCATTAGCATGGTCTGTCACCTGAGCTGGCGACACGGTGTCAGTGTTATTCAGGTCGTCTAGGTCAGGGGTCGGCAACCTTTTGTGTGCGAGTAAAGACTTTCATAATTTAAATTATTTACACATTTGGTTAGAAAATAATGCAGGTGCTACACCATTAAGACTATCTTTTTAAATAGAGAGCGCCTCTGTCAATTTGGAGCTTCTGACTTCTGAAATGGACCCGGCTCTGTCAGTTAGGACCTACTGAACTCTGAAATAGATCTTTCTTTGTCAATTACTACCTCTGATCTAAGTCCTAGTTCCAAGTGAATGTTAAATATAAAAAAAAAAATTCTTAAATAACTCTGTATTAGGAAAACTATCAAAGCCATTCTGTCTTACTATTAAAGTAATCAACAGTTTAAAAAAAAAAGAAATAATTTGACTCCGTCAAGTGAACAGCCTCGGATGACCTTTTTTAAAGCTCACCTTCAATCTTTTCTTTCAGCGCACTGTTTATATATATAAGCACATATATATCTGATCCGTCTGCTAAAATGACCCTATATAATTAAAATGTAAAATTTTAACTGTCAGTTCTGCAAGTTGACAGTTTTACTTTACAAAAAGTGCTAAAAACTACGGTACTTACATTCACATTTTTTGGAGAAAGTACTCAAAAAGTAATGTGTGTAATGTTTTTAATTGTTATATTCGTTTATGATGAATTTTAAAACTTAATCAGTAAATAAAATTTTAGACTTGAAGTCGGAAAATAAAATAAAAAAGAAAAGTGAATATCTGTGATTATTCACCTGTCTGCACCTAATGATAAAAAAGGAAGTTATAGAACGTACATCACCTAGTGATATCACACAAACTAAACATCCTTGGCTTGTAGAACTTTTTGCTGGAAAATGCTGTTGTAAACTTTTAAAAAATTGGATGATACATCCCACCCACTTCATCACTGATACTTAAGATCCTATCCAACCTTCATCATATCACATACCAAAGATCACATCCCCCCTTCTTCATCACAGATACCTAAGATCACATTCCACCTTCTTCATCACAGATATCTAAGATCAAATTCCACCTTCTCTATCACTGATATTTAAGATCACATACCACCCCCTTCATCACAGATACCTAAGATCACATTCCACCCCCTTCATCACAGATACCTAAGATCACATTCCACCTTCTTCATCACAGATACCTAAGATCACATTCCCCCTTCTTCATCACAGATATCTAAGATCAAATTCCACCTTCTCTATCACTGATATCTAAGATCGCATACCACCCCCTTCATCACAGATACCTAAGATCACATTCCACCTTCTTCATCACAGATACCTAAGATCACATTCCACCTTCTTCATCACAGATACCCAAGATCACATTCCGACCTTCTTTATCACAGATACCCAAGATCACATTCCGACCTTCTTTATCACAAATACCTAAGATCACATACCACCCTCTTCATCACAGATACCTAAGATCAAATTCTCCCTTCTCTATCACTGATATCTAAGATCACATCCCACCCATTTCATCACTGATACCTAAGATCACATACCACCCCCTTCATCAGAAATACCTAAGATCACATCCCACTCACTTCATCACAGATGCATAAGATCGACTCGATCTGGTTGAATTCACTCTCTTAACGTTCGTACCGAAAGATATAAAAAAAAAATTCGTTCCCAGTATGTACGAATTTACCAGCGTGCTCCCTCAGCGGTTACCAAATCTAAATGATTACTAAATAAGTCATTATTGTCACTAATTGAGTTCTATTTTAGAGAATTACTTTAGATGCCTTAAATTTATTATTTTTTAAAATTGTAAACATGGTGTTTTGATTAAAATAGGTAGTTAATTATGTGCTGAAAATGAATTTGTATAATGCTATCAAAAACAATTTCCATTTTTGTTATCGATAAAGAATCTTATAGTCTTGCTATTTCTTTTCATTACATTTTTAATTTCCGAATATCTCCAATCTGCAGTTGTGAAAATTGTTAAAAACTAAATATCATACATAAAAATAGTTTAATATTGATAAAAGTTTGCCTTTACGGCATCTCCTACTGTATTTCAGGCATATCATTTGCATTAATTTTGATAAAGACAACGCCCAATCTTACACTAACACACACATAGTAAACAATAATAAGAACAATAATAAGAACAATAATAAGAACAATAATCGGAAACTTGATCAGAACAAAAAAAAAGAACACTAATAAGAACAATACAGACCAATAATCATAACAATAATCAGAACAATAATCAGAACAATAATCATAACAATAATCAGAACAATAATCAGAACAATAATCAGAACAATAATCAGAACAATAATCAGAACAATAATAAGAACAATAATCAGAACAATAATCAGAACAATAATCAGAACAATAATCAGAACAATAATCAGAACAATAATCAGAACAATTATAAATCAGTGCCTGGGAAACGTGTAAGACACTTTCATCAATTTTATCTTTTTTTTTTTATTTACGTTACAATTTGAACAGCTACTGCCACCTCTGTGAAATGAAACTAGTTTATTTGCCACTAGCGCGAGGTCAAGTCACACTGCAGTCTCCACTGCGTTTCAACTATCAAATTGGCTGATTTTCATTTAAGTTACTTATGTGATTTTTATGCCCGTTTATTTTGCTTGTCTCCAATTAAGGACATACACTTCGACCTTTCAAAACGTATATGTATAGCCTTCATAGTTCATTTCAAGATAAAAACTGTTTTTGAAAACGAAATTATTGTTTATTTATCGCTCTCTGTAAATGGATAGAATTGATTAATCTAAGATCAAGGAATTCATATACCACTGTCCGGATTTCCGGATAATCTACATTATCTATCTTTGGACAAGCATGACCATGTATAAATTCATGAGGAGAATAGCCCCGGTCACCATTGATCCAGTGTGGTAAAACGATAATATAATCAGACGTGCCCCAAATCCAGCATTGCTTTTCGTGTCAAACGAGGAGATGCCCGCCTACGTACGTTCTATAACAAGGATCGTCTGTCTAGTGTCTCATGTCATGGCGTACAATCTGCCGCATGGCACGCCAGCCGTCTTGGGGCTCACTTAGTCAGCCGGAAAGTTCCAAAAGGTCATTTATTCATGTCTCTGTACCATCATGACATACTATCATGACATACCATCATGACATTTTATCATGACATACTATGATGACATACTATCATGACATACCCTCATAACATACTACCAATACAACGAATAGAATAAACATTTGACAAAAGATGTTTTATCCATTTCTTATTTGATTTTTTTACAATATATTTACAATTCAAATGCAATAGGAAATTTCTCGAAATCGATGGATTAATTTTTGATGTAAAAATAATCTATTAGTCACTCTGCTACGTCACTCTACTGCGTAACTTTTCTACGACACCTTACTACTTCAATCTACTACGTAACTCTACTACGTCACTTTACTGTGTCACTCTACTACTTGACTGTACTACGTTACTCTACTACGTCACTCTACTACGTCATTCTACTACGTCACTGTATTACGTCACTTTACTACGTCACCCTCCTACGTCACTTTACTAAGTCACTCTACCACGTAACTTTACTACGTCACTCTACTACATCACTTTACTAAGTCACGCTATTACGTCACTTTACTAAGTCACTCTACTACATCACTTTACTAAGTCACGCTATTACGTCACTTTACTAAGTCACTCTACTACATCACTTTACTAAGTCACGCTATTACGCCACTTTACTACGTCACTTTACTATGTCACTCTACTACGTCACTGTACTACGTCAATCTACTAAGTCACTTTACTACGTCACCCTCCTATGTCACTTTACTAAGTCACTCTACCACGTAACTTTACTAAGTCACTCTACTACATCACTTTACTAAGTCACGCTATAACGTCACTTTACTAAGTCACTCTACTACATCACTTTACTAAGTCACGCTATTACGTCACTTTACTAAGTCACTCTACTACATCACTTTACTAAGTCACGCTATTACGCCACTTTACTACGTCACTGTACTACGTCAATCTACTAAGTCACTTTACTACGTCACATCGGAATTACATTCACGTAAATGAAAATAACCAACACATGGTCACTTGGAGATAGAGATTGGAAAGTAATAGGAATGACTGTGATTTTCCCCCAATGTGGGACACAAAGAAAACTACTCATTTAACTAACACCCAATGTTTAAAAAACTTCTGTGGTCAGTTTTTTTGTATTATAACACTCTTATTTTGTTACAGTACAAATAAAATATAAAATAATTTTGAGCTTGCAAGCCTAATGAACTAAATTGTAGTGAAATAACTTTCAATGGGAGATAACCAACTCATAATGGAATGAAATAACTTTCAATGTGAGATAACCAACTTATGTTCGAGTGAGATAACTTTCAATGGGAGATAACCAACTCATGTTGGAGTGAGATAACTTTCAATAGGAGATAACCTACTTGAAAGCTGTGAGAAAGAAGATTTGTTTTAAAATTAAAATTATTTATTCATGTTCATACATTTATTTCTAAAGGAACCACTGCAACGGTTCTCTCTTTGATGTATGTCCCTGCAACGGTTCTCTCTTTGATCTGTGTCCCTCCAACGTTTCTCTCTTTGATGTGTGATCTGCAACGGTTCTCTCTTAGATGTGTGTCATTGACCCCCATAAAAGAAGTTTCCAACATAAAGTTGATTATTCAAGGTTAAGATTTTTATTTCTCTCTGATATTTCATTATTTTCATGTCATTTTCTCATGCACGTCAGCACATTGGTTTCGATTACTTCCCTTTTTTTGTGTGGATAAAATCTAGTTATGGCTGAATTATAAAGTGAAGACGTGTAAGACATTGAATCCAGTCTACATGGTTTGTCTTTTAATGTCAGAAATCTATAAATAGAAACCCGGCCTTAGAGTCTGGCCAATCTCATTAAGATATTAATAGAACAGTCTAGAATTCACTTTGGCCTATCTCGCAACAGCTGCTCTGTACTTCTATGTAAATGTGAGCCAGTGGTTCTCAACCTATACGAAAACGTATTTACAACTTAACTTTACGAAATATTTAGCAAATTGTTAATGATATATAAGTAGAAATCCATTGTCAGAAGCTATGTTTTACGGAAACATAGTTTAAAAATAGTAACATTACGTAATGTGATGTGATCTTTTCTGGTGTTAGAAATGGCAAACCCAAGATGGCTGCTTCCTATACAGCGTATTTGGTACTGAGATTATTTTCGTAGCTTTAGCTATATGCTTTGTATTTTTTTAACTAATATTTGTGTTTCGGAAATAGCGTTGTTAATGTTGTTATGTTTTACCAGGAGCAGCAGTGATGGCGTACTTGTGGTGTGTCAGTAAAGGAGTCCTTTTATTCGATAAAGAGACATTTGCTAAATTGGTTTGTAAAATAATTTATTTTTGAAAGAAAATGTGTTTCAATAGTGCGTTAAATTGAGTGCAAAATATAATTCGCGATAAACAAGTTAAATGTGTTTTTTTTTAAACGCAACTGCGTTTGGTCCATACTATTGTCTTCTAGTAAAATGAAATGGTCTCAATGTAAATATGGTGTAAAAATAATACGTTTAAAAGGGGTTGGGAAATCATAATATTTATATAGTTCATAGGCAGGAAATGAAACGTTTAAAGGGACGTATCATCATGTAGCCAAAATTGGGATTCTTAAATGCGCGTTACTTAAGTTCATGTTTTTTGTTAAGTACTGTTATCAGTATGGATAAATTAATATCTTATTCAGGTATATGGCTAGTTCTAAAACATTGCACAACAAAAGACGATACCAAATGTTAAATATAATAACAAAAAATACTATACCCCAAACCAGGCCAAATTACAATTAATACATTTTAATAAGTTAATAATTGATTACAAAATCAATAAGAAATAAAATTAAAGGTATTGACTTACAGAATAATTTTCGGCTTGAACCGGTACAATGTTGAAGAAGATACAATGTTGTAAAAAATACAATGATGAAAAGGAATCTACACACACACAGCAACAGTTAGTAAACAATTCCAAATCTCGAATAGCAAACAAATCTCGTGATAAATGATAGCCAAGAATCTCTCGTGTGTCTCCATTTATAGCCTGTTATAATGATATTTCTAGAAATTGCGTTACACAATGTTTTCCTTTCCAGATTTTTCTACAGAATTCCAAAGATACAGACTATTAATTTTATTTAGTTGTAAAAAAAGTTCATAGAGATTATTTTTAGCAAGCAAACCCCAAAATGCTGTTCCGAGCTTGGGGTTAGCTACATTTCATTCACGGGGAAAGATGACGTCTAACTTAACATTTGTCAAGTAAATTTAGTAGAAGGGAAGTTCACGCATTTCTGTCGCCAATGTTTGGCGGGTCATATCTAGTTGAAAATAACAGAGACCAGCATAAACGGTTACAATATGCATATAAAACATACATACATAACATCAAACTGTGTGCTTTTGTTCGCTGATCTCTTTTGTCTAGCTTTTCTGTTCCAGTTTGTGAGGTTAATATTTATATGGATTTTTAACACATTCCATTATTCTTCATCTGCCTTAGTTGTATCAAGAGACACTTATAGTTTTTATGTGTTTCTATTAAATTGTTAATTTTCTTTAACCGTCTCATAAACTTTAGGAAATCCGATCAGAAAGGTGATACAAAACAGTGTGGGAAAAAGGGGGACATGCATTACTGTATTAAAACTTTACATTTCAATTTATCTACAACCAAGTTTAGATTTGTATCTATAGCGTAACCGTCTAACATTGATACCTGTAGAATTCATATTTCATTTTAATAAAGACAAAATTATTAAATCTTAACAATAACTTTAACCCATCGACTACGACACCACATGCGAGATGTGTTACTGTTAACCCCCCTCACCTCTCTCCAAGCCATATTACGAGGTGTAACATTACATGTTAACCGTACTCAGTCACATGACAGTATTATTTATTTCTATTCACGACGGCGTAGGGATATATTAATCATATAACATCAATGGAAAAAAGCAGGAACTCATTTGTGTAGAGGAAGAAGAACTCATGAGTTTCTGAGTATGAACACACGGTAGTCAGTCGGCGGAGAAGGACGCCAATTTTTTCATGATTTGCTTGCTATGATGTAAATTTAATTTAATGTTATAAAAAGTGTATGACATTCTTTACACTGTAACTTTATCAGTTACAGTGATGTTACAATGTCAAGGAATTATTTTATCATTATCATATATCATATCATATCATATCATATATATATATAAAAGTGAAAATTTGTGGGTTTGTTTGTCTGTTCCACAAAGGCTTTTACACGGATTGATGGATCTTGACCAAACTTGGCACATGTATCCATCATTATCCAGAAGGAACTCTTAAGGGGTTGAGAACTTTTAATAACATTTCGTGTGGAGCCGGGGGCCCCGAATTCGTTTTTTTCTTATATGAGCTATATAAAAAAATTACAAACAAATACTCCTAAGTGAATGGATGGATATCGATCAAACTTAGTGCACGTATAATTGATTATCCATATTCAAATACCGAAGGGTACTGAACTCATAATATCCATTCTTCTGGGGCCGGGGGCCCCATTTCATTTTTCCTTATATGAGCTATATAAATAGCGATAAGCTTAATACTCCTATATGAATAGATGGATCTTGACCAAACTTAGTAAACATACACTTGATTATCCATACTCAAATACAAAAGGGTACTGAACTCATAATATCCATTCCTCTGGGGCCGGGGGCCCCATTTCATTTTTCCTTATATAAGCTATATAAATATCAATTTTCAATAGGCTTAGACAACACTATCGTTTCTATGTCAATTGATGGATATATGCCTAACGTGGTAGCAATACACTGTCCGTACTGAAAGATCGGTGGATTTAAAACTAAGAATATCCAATCTAGAATTTTCCAGAAAGTTCGATAACTTTAAAACGCTTTATCTATGTCATTATTCGATAGATTTTAATGGGACAAATTTTAAATCTTAACTTCATAACTTACATGAATGATTTTCATAGGGCCCCATCTCAGGCACATATAATTCGGTACAATTGTGGAATGGGCCCCCGGGGCCCATATTTTAACTTAAATGTACTATAGTTGTAAAAATGAATTTAGTTGTATAATTTTTCGTATTCGAAGAATAATTACTTAGAAAAGACAGTTTTTACACAGTTCCAGGAGGATAATAGATTTAATCTAGAATGTTCCAGAAAGTTCTAAAGGTCAATAGGCTTAATACTCCTACATGGATGAATAGATATTGACCAAATTTGGCACATATATCCATCATTATTCGGAAAAACGCTAAAGGGGTTATGAACGTTTTATGACACTTCGTTTGGGGCCGGGGGCCCAAACTGTACTTTTTTCCTATATGAGCTATATAAATAAAATTAACGACAAATACTCCTTCATGAATAGATGGATCTTGAGCAAACTTAGTACACATACACTTGATTATTCATATTCAAATATCGAATGGTACTGAACTTATAATATCCATTTCTCTGGGGCCTGGGTCCCCGTTTCATTTTTCCTTATATGAGCTATATAAATATCAATAGGCTTAGACAACACTACAGTTTATATGTGAATAGCTCGATACAGGCCAAGATGGAACGGGATCCCATAGAGAACAGTATACTAGCGGGATCTGTAGGTCACCGGGATCGGGGTCCTAATGCAATCCCGGGCAACGCCGGGTATATCGGCTAGTATATATATAAAAGTGAAAATTTGTGGGTTTGTTTGTCTGTTCCACAAAGGCTTTTACACGGATTGATGGATCTTGACTAAACTTGGCACATGTATCCATCATTATCCAGAAGGAACTCTTAAGGGGTTGAGAACTTTTAATAACATTTCGTGTGGGGCCGGGGGCCCCGAATTCGTTTTTTCTTATATGAGCTATATAAAAAAATTACAAACAAATACTCCTACGTGAATGGATGGATATCGATCAAACTTAGTGCACGTACAATTGATTATCCATATTCAAATACCGAAGGGTACTGAACTCATAATATCCATTCTTCTGGGGCCGGGGGCCCCATTTCATTTTTCCTTATATGAGCTATATAAATAGCGATAAGCTTAATACTCCTATATGAATGGATGGATCTTGACCAAACTTAGTAAACATACACTTGATTATCCATACTCAAATACAAAAGGGTACTGAACTCATAATATCCATTCCTCTGGGGCCGGGGGCCCCATTTCATTTTTCCTTATATAAGCTATATAAATATCAATTTTCAATAGGCTTAGACAACACTATCGTTTCTATGTCAATTGATGGATATAGGCCTAGGGTGGTAGCAATGCACTTCACTGTCCGTACTGAAATATCGGTGGATTTAAAACTAATGATATCCAATCTAGAACTTTCCAGAAAGTTCGATAACTTTAAAACGCTATATCTATGGCATTTTCAATAGATTTTAATGGGACAAATTTTAAATTTTAACTTCATAACTTACCTGAATGATTTTTATAGGTCCCCATCTCAGGCAAAACTAATTCGGTACAATATGGAATGGACCCCGGGGCCCCTATTTTAATTTAAATGTATTATTGCTATAGAAATTCATTTAGTCGTATAATTTTTCGTATTCGAAGAATAATTATTACTAATAAAAGACTGTTTTACACAGTTCGGGGAAGATAATACATTTAATCTAGAATGTTCCAGAAAGTTCTATAGGTCAATAGGCTTAGATAACACTTTAGTTTTTTTGTGAATTGATGTATATATGGGCCTAAAGTGGTAGCAATACACTGCACTGTCCGTTTTTAGATATCGGTGTATTTAAAACTAAGAATATACAAGCTAGAATTTTCCAGAAAGTTCGATATCTTTAAAAAGCTAAATCTATGTCACGACCAAATCAGGAAATGGGATAACATTGGAAAGGAGGGTCCCTACATGAAACGGGATCCCAAGGAGAACAGTATCCTAACGGGATCTGCAGGCCACCGGGATCGGGGTCCAAATTCGTTCCCGGGTTGAGAACTTTTAAGAACATTTCGTTTGGGGCCGGGGGCCCCGAATTCGTTTTTTTCTTATATGAGCTATATAAAAAATTACAAACAAATACTCCTACATGAATGGATGGATATCGATCAAACTTAGTACACGTACACTTGATTATCCATATTCAAATACCGAAGGGTACTGAACTCATAATATTCATTCCTGTGGGGCCGGGGGCCCCGTTTCATTTTTACTTATATGAGCTATATAAATATCGATAGGCTTAATACTTACTACATGAGTGGATGGATCTTGACTGAACTTAGTTCACATACACTTGATTATCCATAATCAAATACTAAAGGATACCGAACTCATAATATCCATTCCTGGGGGGGCCGGGGGCCCCATTTCATTTTTCCTTTTATAAGCTATATAAATATTAATTTGCTCTGAAAACACTTTAGGTTCTATGTGATTTGATGGATATAGGCCTAGGGTGGTAGCAACGCACTTCACTGTCCGTACTGAAACACCGGGGGATTTACAACTATTAATATCCAATCTAGAATTTTCCAGACAGTTCGATAACTTTAAAGCGTTATATCTATGGCATTATTCAATAGATTTTAATGGGACAAATTTAAAATTTTAACTTCATAACTTACCCGAATGATTTCTAGAGGGCCCCATCTCAGGCTAAACTAATTCGGTACAATTATGGAATGGGTCCCTGGGGCCCCTCTTTTAACTTAAATTTACAATAGTTATAGAAATGCATTTAGTTTTATAATTTTTCAAGTTAACAAAATAATTACTTAAACAAGACAGTTTTTACACGGTTCGAGGAGGATAATACATTTAATCTAGAATGTTCCAGAAAGTTCCATAGCTTTAAACGCAATATCTATGTCACAATCAAATCGGGATCCTATCGGGAAATGGGATAACATTGGAAAGGAGGAACCCTAGATGGAACGGGATCCCACAGAGAACAGTATCCTAACGGGATCTGTAGGTCATCGGGATCGGGGTCCTAACGCAATCCCGGGCCACGCCGGGTATATCGGCTTGTCATATCATATCATATATATATATAAAAGTGAAAATCTGTTTGTTTGTTTGTCTGTTCCACAAAGGCTTTTAAACGGATGGATGGATCATGACCAAACTTGGCACATATATCCATCCTTATCAAGAAGGAACTCTTAAGGGGTTGAGAACTTTTAAGAACATTTCGTGTGGGGCCGGGGGCCCCGAATTCGTTTTTTTCTTATATGAGCTATATAAAAAAATTACAAACAAATACTCCTACGTGAATGAATGGACATCGATCAGACTTAGTACACGTACACTTGATTATCCATATTCAAATACCGAAGGGTACTAAACTCATAATATCCATTCTTCTGGGGCCGGGGGCCCCATTTCATTTTTCCTTATATGAGCTATATGAATATTAATAGGCTTAGACAACACTACAGATTCTATGTGAATTGATGGATATTGGTCTAGGGAGGTAACAATGCACTTCACTGACCTTACTGAAATATCGGTGGATGTAAAACTAATAATATCCAATCTAGAATTTTCCAGAAAGTTCGATATTCTTAAAATGTTTTATCTACGGCATTATTCAATAGATTTTATCGGGAAATGGGATAACATTAGAAAGCAGGGTCCCTAGATGGAACGGGATCCTACAGAGAACAGTATCCTAACGGGATCTGTAGGCCACAGGGATCGGGGTCCTAATGCAATCCCGGGCCACGCCGGGTATATCGGCTAGTATATATATAAAAGTGAAAATTTGTTTGTGGGTTTGTCTGTTCCACAAAGGCTTTTAAACGGATTGAAGGATCTTGACCAAACTTGGCACATGTATCCATCATTATCCAGAAGGAACTCTTAAGGGGTTAAGAACTTTTAAAAAAATTTCGTGTGGGGCCGGTGGCCCCGAATTCGTTTTTTTCTTATATGAGCTATATAAAAATATTACAAACAAATACTCCTACGTGAATGGATGGATATCGATCAAACTTAGTACACGTACACTTGATTATCCATATTCAAATACCGAAGGGTACTGAATTCATAATATCCATTCTCCTGGGGCCGGGAGCCCCATTTCATTTTTCCTTATATGAGCTATATAAATAGCGATAAGCTTAATACTCCTATATGAATGGATGGATCTTGATCAAACTTAGTACACATACACTTGATTATCCCTACTCAAATTCAAAAGTGTACTGAACTCATAATATCCATTCCTCTGGGGCCGGGGGCCCCATTTCATTTTTCCTTATATAAGCTATATAAATATTAATAGGCTTATACAACACTATAGGTTCTATGTGAATTGATGGATATAGCCTTAGCTTTGTTGCAATACACTTCTTAGTCCATATGGAAATAGTGGTGGATGTAAAACGAATAGTATCCAATCTAGAATTTTCCAGAAAGTTCGATAACTTTAAAACGCTATATCTATGGCATTATTCAATAGATATTAATGGGACAAATTTAAAATTGTAACTTCATAACTTACCTGGATGATTATTATAGGACCCCATCTCAGGAAAAACTAATTCGGTACAATAATGGAATTTGGCCCAGAGGCCCCTCTTTTAACTTAAATGTTTTATAGTTATAGAAATTCATTTAGTCGTATAATTTTTCGTATTCGGAGAATAATTATTACTAATAAAAGACTGTTTTTACACAGTTCGGGGAGGATAATACATTTAATCTAGAATGTTCCAGAAAGTTCTATAGGTCTATAGGCTTATACAACACTATAGTTTCTATGTCATTTGATGGATATAGGCCTAGGGTGGTAGCAATACACTTCACTGTCCGTTTTTAGATAGCGGTGTAATTAAAACTAAGAATATCCAATCTAGAATTTTACAGAAAGTTCGATATCTTTAAAAAGCTAAATCTATGTCACGATCAAATCAGGAAATGGGATAACATTGTAAAGGAGGGTCTCTAGATGAAACGGGATCCCAAAGATAACAGTATCCTAACGGTATATGTAGGCCACCGCGATCGGGGTCCTAATGCAAACCCGGGCCACGCCGGGTATATCGGCTAGTATATATATAAAAGTGAAAATTTGTGGGTTTGTTTGTTTGTCTGTTCCACAAAGGCTTTTACACGGATTGATGGATCTTGACCAAACTTGGCACATATATCCATGGTTATCCAGAAGGACCTCTTAAGGGGTCGAGAACTTTTAATAACATTTCGTGTGGGGCCGGGGGCCCCGAATTCGTTTTTTTCTTATATGAGCTATATAAAAATATTACAAACAAATACTCCTACGTGAATGGATGGATATCGATAAAACTTAGTACACGTACACTTGATTATCCATATTCAAATATCGAAGGGTACTGAACTCATAATATCCATTCTCCTGGGGCCGGGGGCCCCATTTCATTTTTCCTTATATGAGCTATATAAATATCGATAGGCTGAATACTCCTACATGAATGGATTGATCTTGACCAAACTTAGTATATATACACTTGATTATCCATATTTAAATACTAAAGGCTACCGAACTCATAATATCCATTCCTCTGGGGCCGGGGCCCCATTTCATTTTTCCTTATATAAGCTATATAAATATCAATTGTCAATAGGATTAGACAACACTATAGTTGTTATGTGAATTGATGGATATATGCCTAACGTGGTAGCAATACACTGTCCGTACTGAACTATCGGTGGATTTAAAACTAAGAATATCCAATCTAGAATTTTCCAGAAAGTTCGATAACTTTAAAACGCTATATCTATGGCATTATTCAATGTATTTTAATGGGACAAATTTTAAATCATAACTTCATAACTTACCTGAATGATTTTTATAGGGCCCCATCTCAGGAAAAACTAATTCGGTACAATTATGGAATGGGCCCCCAGGGCCTCCTCTTTTAACTTAAATATACTATAGTCATAGAAATGCATTTATGTGTATAATTTTTCGTATTCGAAGAATAATTACTTAGAAAAGACAGTTTTTACACAGTTCGAGGACGATTATACATTTAATCTAGAATGTTCCAGAATGTACTATATGTCTATATGCTTAATACTCCTACATGTATGGATGGATCTTGACCAAATTTGCCACATATATCCATCATTATCCAGAAGGAAATCTTAAGGGGTTATGAACTTTTAATTACATTTCGTGTGGGGTCGGGGGCCCCGAATCCTTTTTTTTTATTTGAGCTATGTAAATAAAATGACCGACAAATACTCCTGCATGAATAGATTGATCTTGACCAAAATTAGTACACATACACTTGATTATCCATATTCAAATACCGAAGGGTACTGAACTCATAATAGCCATTCTTCTGGGCCCGGGGGCCCTATTTCCGTTTTCTTATTTAAGCTAAAAATATCAATAGTCTTAGACAACACTACAGATTCTATGTGAATTGATTGATATAGGCCAAGGGTGGAAGCAATACACTGCACTGTCCGTACAGAAATATCGGTTGATGCAAAACTAATAATATATAATCTAGAATGTTCCAGAAAGTTCGATAGGTCAATAGGCTTAGATAACACTTTAGTTTTTTGTGAATTGATGAATATAGGCCTAACGTGTTAGCAATACACTGCACTGTCCGTTTTTAGATATCGGTGTATTTAAAACTAAGAATATCCAATCTAGAATTTTCCAGAACGTTCGATATCTTTGAAAAGCTAAATCTATGTCACGACCAAATCAGGAAATGGGATAACATTGGAAAGGAGGGTCCCTAGACGA
Organism: Omphiscola glabra; assembly: GCA_964017045.1. Lineage (NCBI taxonomy): Eukaryota > Metazoa > Mollusca > Gastropoda > Lymnaeidae > Omphiscola > Omphiscola glabra. Next base: position 3,415,936 of record OZ024796.1, read on the forward strand.
AACGGGATCCCAAAGAGAACAGTATCCTAACGGGATCTGTAGGCCACCGGGATCGGGGTCCTAATGCAATCCCGGGCCACGCCGGGTATATCGGCTAGTATATATATAAAAGTGAAAATGTGTGGGTTTGTCTGTTCCACAAAAGCTTTCACACGGATTGATGGATCTTGACCAAACTTGGCACATATATCCATCATTATCCAGAAGGAACTCTTAAGGAATTGAGAACTTTTAAGAACATTTCGTGTGGGGCCGGGGACCCCGAATTTGTTTTTTTTCTTATATGAGCTATATAAATATCAATAGGCTTAATACTCCTACATGAATGTATGGATCTTGACCAAACTTAGTACACGTACACTTCATATCCATATTCAAGTACCGATGGGTACCGAACTCATAATATCCATTCCTCTGGGGCCGGGGGCCCCATTTCATTTTTCCTTATATAAGCTATATAAATATTAAAAGGCGCTGACAACACTTTAGGTTCTATGTGAATTAATGGATATAGGCCTAGGGTGGTAGCAATGCACTTCACTGTCTGTACTGAAACATCGGGGGATTTAAAACTAATAATATCCAATCTAGAATTTTCCAGAAAGTTCCATAACTTTAAAACGCTATATCTATGGCCTTATTCAATAGATTTTAATGGGACACATTTTAAGTTTTAACTTCTCAACTTACCTGAAAGATTTTTATAGTATAGGGCCCCATATCAGGCAAAATAAATTCGGTACATTATGGAATGGGCCCCCGGGCCCCTCTTTTAAATGTACTACAGAAATGCATTTGGTTGTATAATTTTTCGTATTCGAAGACTAATTACTAAGAAAAGACAATTTTTACACAGTTCGAGGAGGATAATACAGTTAATCTAGAATGTTCCAGAACGTTCTATAGGTCAATAAGCTTATTACTCCTACATGGATGGATGGATCTTGAGCAAATTTGGCTCATATATCCATCATTATCCGGAAGGATCTCTTAATGGTTACACACTTTTTATGACACTCCGTTTGGGGCCGGGGGCCCAAAATGTCGTTTTTTCTTATATGAGCTATATACATAAAATTAACAACAAATACTGCTACATGAATAGATGGATCGTGATCAAACTTAGTACACATACACATGATTATCCATATTCAAATACCGAAGGGTACTGAACTTATAATATCTGTTTCTATGGGGCCGTTTCTCAAAATAACCCATAAAAAATATCAATAGAGGCTTAGACCGGTACCCCACCGGTATAGGTATCCGACAGCTATCCTTATCCCACTGTTATCGAGTTATCACCGGGATCGGCATACCGAAGGGATTGGAATCATACCGGAAATGGGATCCAGAGGGATCAGAATCCCACCGGGAAACTGTATACCAACGGAGCGGGATACCGATGGGATAGAGAGCCCGCCGGGATCGGAATAATTATAAGGCTGTAGACTTATGAAGTTCCTTCGTTCCGAATGCTATCCCGGCAGATTGCCGTGTATATCCGCTAGTCATGTAATAAAGTACAGTGTGAATTATTCAGTGGATTTATTCAGTTCTTCAATTAGCATAAGTTAGAAGTTATAATTACAAGTGACTATGGACAGGTTATCTATTACATTCAGTATTAACTAACATACATAGAGTACAATTACTTTGTGTATTGTTACGCGAGGTAACAATCATCTTTAAAAAAATATGTTTTCAAATGCCATCGCCTGTATTATTTATTGTTTTGTTGAGCACACAATGTAACTAGATTAAAAACTAGACCAAGAGGAACTGGAGAAGGATAGTTTTCATGTCATCTGTGGCGCCCCAACGGTCCAAGGACTAAGGGAAATGTTGATGATGAATCTTAACTAGATATTACTATTTATTCATTTGATTTATGAAATCTGTCAAAATTCTTTCTAAAGGAAGTCCTTCACGATAAAACCGCCAAATGTTGGTGTTGTTGGTTTAGTTGTATAAAACAATGCAAATGTTGTACTTTAACTTTAACAACACACTATCTATATATATTTCATTTTGATTGATGAAGGCACTAGCCAAAACTTTACATTTGTAATCTGTGTAATGATTAGTCCAGCTGAACGTATATTGTTTTACTTTAAAAAATTGTTTTTTTGTATAATTAATCTAAAGTGAAGATATTTGTCTACTCTAGTTAGTACCGGAGACATGGTCTCTTAGAATCTATATATATATAAATGAATGTATTTCAGTATGGCTGTATGTCTGTTTGTCTCATATGCGTTCCCACACCATTCATGCGATTGCAACAAAACTTTGATGAGTTGTTGGCCACCTACCTGGGCATTTAACTGCGTCATTAAAAAACTTTTCTAATATTATGTTTTCGGCCGTTGGCCCTTCATTCGTTTTTTTTTCAAATAGGAGCTTTATAAAAAGTATTTCCGTCTGCGCTCCTACACCATTCGTCTGAATGCGCTAAATCTTTGGTAAAATGTTTCAAGGACGCCCACAAAGGTTTGGAAATATCTATAAACGTTTTAAAATATTCAGTTTTGAGCCAGGGGCCCCATGTTCGTTTTTTCTAATAGGAGCTATATAAATAAAGTTTCAAACCGAATGCGATCCTACACCATTCATGCGATTGCGAAAAAACATTGGATAGTTGTATTCCATAAGTTCGCGCATTTTACTGGGTCGTTATAACACTTTTAAAATATTTTGTTTTGGCCATTGGCCCCAAAATCGTTTTTTTTCTTATATGAGCTTTGTAAACAATATATTTCGCCTTCGCTCCTACACCATTTATTCGAATATGCTAAAACGTTGGCGACGTGTTGCGAGCATACCCACAAAGGTTTCTAATTTATTACAACCGTTTTAAAATATTCCGTTTTGAGCCAGGGACCCCATGTTCGTTTTTCTCTGATAGTAGCTATAATAATATAATTTCAAACCGTATGCGCTCCTACACCATTCATGTGATTGCAACAAAACTTTTTTTGAAAGGTTGTCCATAAGGTCGTGCATGTTAATAAGTAATTACACTGCTTTTAAAATATTCCGTTTTCAGCCGTTGGCCCCAAATTCTTTTTTTTTCTTATATGAGCTTTGTACAAAATAATTTCTGTATGCGCTCCTATACCATTCATCTGAATGCGATAAAACTTTAGTTAGATGTTTTTCCCACGCCCGCAAAGCTTTTCCAATTATTACAACCGTTTAAAATATTCTGTTTTGAGCCAGGGGCCCTATGTTCTATTTTTCCTATATGAGCTATACAAATAAAATTTCAAACAGAGCTAATGTGTGGATGGATAGATTTTTAATCAAATACAAATAGCGACATTAAATTGTGTGTGTGACATAATAAGTAGGTTTCTGAATTAATTACAACACTTTTAAAATAATCCGTTTTTGTCCGTTGGCCCCAAAATCGTTATTTTTCTTATATGAGCTTTGTAAAAAATAATATCCGTATGCGCTCCTACTCATTTACCTGAATGCGATACAACTTCATGTTTCTCTTTTTTTAATTTTGTGATATAATAAGTAGGTTTCTGAAGTAATACAACAATTCTACAATATTCCGTTTGTGGCCGGGGGCCTTAATTCGTTTTCCACCCTTATATTATCTATATAATTATCGTATGCATTCCTATACCATTTATCCGATTGCGATAAAAACTTTGGTGAATTGATATGCGCACTCCCGCAAATGTTTCTAAATTAGAACAACATTTTACAATATTTCGCATGGACCGATGTCCTTAAATTCGTTTTGTTTTCTTTAACAAACTTTATCAAAATAATTTCAAACAGAGCTATCAACTCAACCGCCCTTGAACAAATGCCAACAGACATCAATGTGTAGCAAGAGCAGAGAAAACACGTTTTTGCATGTTTAGTTTAGAGAGTATTTTTGTTGTTTTTATAAATAAGCTTGAATTTTGTGACGTATTTTAGAATCAGATATAGCTTTGTAAATGTGTTGTGATTTTGAAGAGCAATGATGTAGTAATACATCTTTATATATAAGAATGAGCTATAGGGACATAACGCCAAAGAGCCGAACATATTTTGATACGTTCGGACTCTTAAAAACAAACAAAGTTATATTCTATTATTTTAAGGAAATCGAATAAATTTAGATGCGCAAAATATATTATATTTCCGCTTTTATTTTAGCAAAAGTTTAAGTATTATTATTATAAATTACAAATACATATAAAGAAACAACTAAGGAACTATATTAAGCATTTTATATGCGTTTAAAAATTATGAAAAAAAAAAAAAATATGATCAAAGAAATACATCGGGAAAACCTAAACATCAGTTGTTGTTAGTGCGTTCTTTAGCGCGTTGTCAATAAGGCGAAATAAAATTAAAATTAATTAGTTCTAAATAATCACGCACATGACGTATTAGTGCGAATTGCCTATTTAGCCAAAGCTAAAAGTTATCTGATTAAATAAAAGAGCGGGACAAAACTGATGATGTACATTCCCCTTCTTATAAGTAAAATTAATAAATAGCATTGATTGCTTTTTAAATTGCTAAACTTAAATACTAATTTAGCTTTTTATTTTAACATTTTTAAGTTTGTACTTTTTATTCATTCCAAAAATAAACTTTTATGAAATTTCTAAAGTAGTAAAAACTCTACATTTGAAAAAAAATTTAATAAGAATATGCCTTTAATTAAATTGGTGTAGCAAAACTAAATAGCCAAACAGCATTTTTAATGCACTTATCACTGATCTCGATGAGAAATAAGCATATTAAATGCAAAAAAATCTTCTGCGTAAATAAAGGGGCTACAATCCAGTGAATGATTTTTTATTTTTTTTAAATTCTGTGTAGCCCACTATACACTATACATTTATTTTATCTAGTGCAGCACAAGATAAACCTCAGAATAAATTTGATCAATAATTAACCTTCTTCGATACATTTATATCGATGGTAGGAAATTGAGTTCATGCATTTTTACTTGGATGACAATATCTTTCAATCCAATTACAATTCAGTTGTAAAAAAAAAGAAGCTATACTCTCATTTTACATATGAACATATGTTAACCAATTAAGAAAATCAATGACTTTAAAAAAACATAAAACTATTTTCATAATTATACCCAGGGATATCAAAACCCAATCACTTTACACAAGTGAAAATTTAATTTTAAAAATAGAGATTTTATTACAGAGATAGAAATGTACGATTTTGATGTGATTACATTATAAATACTGAGTGTTTTTTTACTATTAAGATAATGTATTTAACAAAAAATTGTTTTTGCATAAGTAAGTGGATTACAATCCCGTGGATGATTTTATTAATTTCTTTTAAACTCTGTTTGGGGGAGGGGGAAGGTGTAATTCAATAGTTTAATTTGCACATGGCAGATCACTATACGTCTCAAAATGAATTTGACAAATAATTTGCCTTCTTAGGTACATATATATGGGGGTTAGGAAATAGTGTGTGTACAATTTTATATCTTTAAATCCAATGATATTACTGTTGTGAAAAAAAGATGCTATATTCTCATTTTATGAATTAAGAAAATCAATGACGTTAACACAACGTAAGTACATTTACAAAAGTATATCCATAAATATCAAAACCCATTGATTGTACAAAGAATTACCAGTTTTGGACAGGGGCCCTATAGTAGTTTTTCTTTCTAATATGAGATATTTAAATATAATTTCCGTATGAGTTCCTACACTATTCATCTGAATGCGATAAACTTTCAGTGAGTTGTTGTGTGCAGGCTATAGAAAACTACCCATAATAATAATAATTATAGGTTTCTAAAGAAGTGCAAATAATTTACAATATTCCGCTTTGGGCCGGGGGCCTTAAATTCTTTTTTTTTCTTATATGAGCTATGTAAATATAACGCCAAGCAGAGCTATTGCATAAGTGGGTGGAATTACATTAAATATAAACTGTGATATTTCATTTTGTATATGTGACTTAATAAATAGGTTTCTGATTTAGTACAAATATTTCACAATATTACTTTTGGGGCCGGGGGCCCTAAATTTGTTTATATGTAATAAATGAGCCATATAAATATAATCCATGCTTCCCACACGGACAGCTGCGTGTGGTCTGCTGACACTTCTTAAAACCTTCTAATTCTGGTTCTGGTTCTGGTTCGGTACGTTGCTGCATCCATATACTGGCATATGTGCAACGGTTGGGGAAGCGATGTTGCCAATCTAACGGCCCCTAGCAGATGCTAGGGCGGCCTTGAAGCTTTCGATCGTTGTCGAGTTCACGGCGGTATTGTCCAGGTTGTTCCAAGCAATTATGGTGCGTGGAAAGAATGACTGCTTATGTTGCACTGTGTTACTCCGAATTAATTTGAATACGCACCTGACGGTTAAAAAAAGGTGGTTATTAGAAGAACTTACAAAAAAATTATTAAAACACAGACACTTTATTTCAATGAATGGCATTGCAACGCATGCCGGGTACTCGCTAGTAAAATAATATATAAGACATGTTAAAGAAACATAGGATTTTAATCGAAATATTATAAAGCGTTTTTATGAGATTATATATACTCTAATTTTTTTTTATCATTAGCATTTCTGGATTTTATCACTACTATTACTTTTTTGTATTACTTATATTACTAGTTTTTATTGCTACTATTAATAATATGTATCACTTTTATTACCGGTTTTTATCACTGCCAAGATTGGTTTTATCACTGACAAGACTGGTTTTATCACTGCAAAGATGGTTTTATCACTGCCAAGACTGTTTTATCACTGCCAAGACTGGTTTTATCACTGCAATACTGGTTTTATCACTGCAATACTGGTTTTATCACTGCCAAGATTGGTTTTATCACTGCCAAGACTGGTTTTATCACTGCCAAGACTGATTTTATCACTGCCAAGACTGGTTTTATCACTGCCAAGACTGGTTCTATAACTGCCAAGACTGGTTTTATCACTGCTAAGACTGGTTTTATCACTGCCAAGACTGGTTTTATCACCGCCAATACTGGTTTTATCACTGCCAAGACTGGTGTTATCACTGCCAAGATTTGTTTTATCACTGCCAAGACTGGTTTTTCACTGCCAAGACTGGTTTTATCACTGACAAGACTGGTTTTATCACTGCCAAGACTGGTTTTATCACTGCCAAGACTGGTTTAACACTGCTAAGACTGGTTTTATCACTGCCAAGATTGGTTTTATCACTGCCAAGACTGGTTTTATCACTGCCAAGACTGGTTTTATCACTACCAAGACTAATTTTATCACTACCAAGACTGGTTCTTTAACTGCAATACTGGTTTTATCACTGCCAAGATTGGTTTCATCACTGCCAAGACTGGTTTTATCACTGCCAAGACTGGTTTTATCACTGCCAAGACTGGTTTTATTACTGCAAAGACTGGTTTTATCACAGCCAAGGTTGGTTTTATCACTACCAAGACTGGTTTTATCACTGCAAAGACTGGTTTTATCACTGCCAAGACTGGTTTTATCACAGCCAAGACTGGTTTTATCACTGCTAAGACTGGTTTTATCACTGCCAAGACTGGATTTATCACTGCCAAGACTGGTTTTATCACTGCCAAGACTGGTTCTATAACTTCCAAGACTGGTTTTATCACAGCCAAGATTGGTTTTATCACTGCCAAGACTGGTTTTATCACTGCTAAGATTGGTTTTATCACTGCCAATACTTTTTTTATCACTGCCAAGTCTGGTTTTATCACTGCTAAGACTGGTTTTATCACTGCAATACTGGTTTTATCACTGCCAAGACTGGTTTTATCACTGCCAAGATTGGTTTTATCACTGCCAAGACTGGTTTTATCAATGACAAGACTGGTTTTATCACTGCCTAGACTGGTTTTATTACTGCCAAGACTGGTTCTATAACTGCCAAGACTGGTTTTATCACTGCCAAGACTGGTTTTATCAATCCCGAGACTGGTTTTATCACTGCCAAGACTGGTTTTATCAATGCCAAGACTTGTTTTATCACTGCCAAGACTGGTTTTATCACTGCCAAGACTGGTTTTATCACTGCCAAGACTGGTTTTATCACTGCCAAGACTAGTTTTATCACTGCCAAGACTGGTTTTATCACTGCCAAGACTGGTTTTATCACTGCCAAGACTGGTTCTATAACTGCAATACTGGTTTTATCACTGTCAAGATTGGTTTCATCACAGCCAAGACTGGTTTTATCACTGCCAAGACTGGTTTTTATCACTGCCAAGACTGGTTCTATAACTGCAATACTGGTTTTATCACTGCCAAGATTGGTTTCATCAATGCCAAGACTGGTTTTATCACTGCCAAGACTGGTTTTTATCACTGCCAAGACTGGTTTAACACAGCCAAGACTGGTTTTATCACTGCCAATACTGGTTTTATCACTACCAAGACTGGTTTTATCACTGCCGAGACTGGTTTTATCACTGCCAAGACTGGTTTTATTACTGCCAAGACTTGTTCTATCACTGCCAAGACTGGTTTTATCACTGCCAAGATTGGTTTTATCACTGCCAAGACTGGTTTTATCACTGCCAAGACTTGTTTTATCACCGCCAATACTGGTTTTATCACTGCCAAGACTGGTGTTATCACTGCCAAGATTTGTTTTATCACTGCCAAGACTGGTTTATCACTGCCAAGACTGGTTTTATCACTGACAAGACTGGTTTTATCACTGCCAAGACTGGTTTTATCACTGCCAAGACTGGTTTTATTACTGCCAAGACTGGTTTTATCACTTCCAAGATTGGTTTTATCATTGCAATACTGGTTTTATCACTGCCAAGACTGGTTTTATCAATGCCAAGACTGGTTTTATCACTGCCTAGACAGGTTTTATTACTGCCAAGACTAGTTCTATAACTGCCAAGACTGGTTTTATCACTGCCAAGACTGGTTTTATCACTGCCAAGACTGGTTTTATCACTGCCAAGACTGGTTTTATCACTGCAAAGACTGATTTTATCACAGCCAAGAATGGTTTTATCACTGCCAAGACTGGTTTTATCACTGCCAAGACTGGTTTTATCACTGCTAAGACTGGTTTTCTCACTGCAATACTGGTTTTATCACTGCTAAGACTGGTTTTCTCACTGCCAAGATTGCTTTTATCACTGCCAAGACTGGTTTTATCACTGCAAAGACTGATTTTATCACAGCCAAGAATGGTTTTATCACTGCCAAGACTGGTTTTATCACTGCCAAGACTGGTTTTATCACTGCTAAGACTGGTTTTCTCACTGCAATACTGGTTTTATCACTGCTAAGACTGGTTTTCTCACTGCCAAGATTGGTTTTATCACTGCCAAGACTGGTTTTATCACTGCCAAGACTGGATTTATCACTGCCAAGACTGATTTTATCACTGCCAAGATTGGTTCTATAACTGCAAGACTGGTTTTATCACTGCCAAGACTGGTTTTATCACTGCCAAGATTGGTTTCATCACTGCCAAGACTGATTTTATCACTGCCAAGACTGGTTTTATCACTGCCGAGACTGGTTTTATCACTGCCGAGACTGGTTTTATCACTGCCAAGACTGGTTTTATCACTGCCAAGACTTGTTCTATCACTGCCAAGACTGGTTTTATCACTGCCAAGATTGGTTTTATCACTGCCAAGACTGGTTTTATCACTGCCAAGACTTGTTTTATCACTGATAATACTGGTTTTATCACTGCCAAGACTGGTTTTATCACAGCCAAGATTTGTTTTATCACTGCCAAGACTGGTTTTATCACTGCCAAGACTGGTTTTATCACTGACAAGACTGGTTTTATCCCTACCAAGACTGGTTTTATCACTGCCAAGACTGGTTTTATCACTGCCAAGACTGGTTCCATAACTGCAATACTGGTTTTATCACTGCCAAGACTGGTTTCATCACTGCCAAGACTGGTTTTATCACTGCCAAGACTGGTTTTTATCACTGCCAAGACTGGTTTTATCAAAGCCAAGACTGGTTTTATCACTGCCAATACTGGTTTTATCACATCCAAGACTGGTTTTATCACTGCCAAGACTGGTTTTATCACTGCCAAGACTGGTTTTATCACTGCCAAGACTTGTTCTATCAATGCCAAGACTGGTTTTATCAATGCCAAGATTGGTTTTATCACTGCCAAGACTGGTTTTATCACTGCCAAGACTTGTTTTATCACCGCCAATACTGGTTTTATCACTGCCAAGACTGGTTTTATCAATGCCAAGATTTGTTTTATCACTACCAAGACTGGTTTTATCACTGCCAAGACTGATTTTATCACTGACAAGACTGGTTTTATCACTGCCAAGACTGGTGTTATCACTGCCAAGACTGGTTTTATCACTGCCAAGACTGGTTTTATCACTTCCAAGATTGGTTTTATCACTGCAATACTGGTTTTATCACTGCCAAGACTGGTTTTATCACTTCCAAGATTGGTTTTATCACTGCCAAGACTGGTTTTATCACTGCCAATAATGGTTCTATAACTGCCAAAACTTGTTTTATCAAAGCCAAGACTGGTTTTATCAATGGCAAGGCTGGTTTTATCACTGCCAAGACTGGTTTTATCACTGCCAAGACTTGTTTTATCACTGCCAAAATTGGTTTTATCACTGCCAAGTCTGGTTTTAACACTGCCAAGACTGGTTTTATCACTGCCAAAATTGGTTTTATCACTGCCAAGACTGGTTTTATCAATGCCAAGACTGGTTTTATCACTGCCTTGACTGGTTTTATCACTGCCAAGACTGGTTTTGTCACTGCCAAGACTGGTTTTATCACTGCCAAGACAGGTTTTATCACTGCCAAGACTGGTTTTATCACTGCCAAGACTGGTTTTATCACTGCAAAGACTGATTTTATCACAGCCAAGAATGGTTTTATCACTGCCAAGACTGGTTTTATCACTGCCAAGACTGGTTTTATCACTGCCAAGACTGGTTTTATCACTGCAATACTGGTTTTATCACTGCTAAGACTGGTTTTCTCACTGCCAAGATTGGTTTTATCACTGCCAAGACTGGTTTTATCACTGCCAAGACTGGATTTATCGCTGCCAAGACTGGTTTTATCACTGCCAAGACTCGTTCTATAACTGCCAATACTGGTTTTATCACTGCCAAGATTGGTTTTATCACTGCCAAGACTGGTTTTATCACTGCCAAGATTGGTTTTATCACTGCCAAGACTGGTTTTATCACTGCCAAGTCTGGTTTTATCACTGCCAAGACTGGTTTTATCACTGCAATACTGGTTTTTTCACTGCCAAGACTGGTTTTATGACTGCCAAGTTTGGTTTTATCACTGCCAAGACTGGTTTTATCAATGCCAAGACTGGTTTTATCACTGCCTAGACTGGTTTTATTACTGCCAAGACTGGTTCTATAACTGCAAGACTGGTTTTATCACTGCCAAGACTGGTTTTATCACAGCCAAGATTTGTTTTATCACTGCCAAGACTGGTTTTATCACTGCCAAGACTGGTTTTATCACTGACAAGACTGGTTTTATCCCTACCAAGACTGGTTTTATCACTGCCAAGACTGGTTTTATCACTGCCAAGACTGGTTCCATAACTGCAATACTGGTTTTATCACTGCCAAGATTGGTTTCATCACTGCCAAGACTGGTTTTATCACTGCCAAGACTGGTTTTTATCACTGCCAAGACTGGTTTTATCACAGCCAAGACTGGTTTTATCACTGCCAATACTGGTTTTATCACATCCAAGACTGGTTTTATCACTGCCAAGACTGTTTTTATCACTGCCAAGACTGGTTTTATCACTGCCAAGACTTGTTCTATCAATGCCAAGACTGGTTTTATCAATGCCAAGATTGGTTTTATCACTGCCAAGACTGGTTTTATCAATGCCAAGACTTGTTTTATCACCGCCAATACTGGTTTTATCACTGCCAAGACTGGTTTTATCAATGCCAAGATTTGTTTTATCACTACCAAGACTGGTTTTATCACTGCCAAGACTGATTTTATCACTGACAAGACTGGTTTTATCACTGCCAAGACTGGTGTTATTACTGCCAAGACTGGTTTTATCACTGCCAAGACTGGTTTTATCACTTCCAAGATTGGTTTTATCACTGCAATACTGGTTTTATCACTGCCAAGACTGGTTTTATCACTTCCAAGATTGGTTTTATCACTGCCAAGACTGGTTTTATCACTGCCAATAATGGTTCTATAACTGCCAAAACTTGTTTTATCAAAGCCAAGACTGGTTTTATCACTGGCAAGGCTGGTTTTATCACTGCCAAGACTTGTTTTATCACTGCCAAGACTTGTTTTATCACTGCCAAAATTGGTTTTATCACTGCCAAGTCTGGTTTTAACACTGCCAAGACTGGTTTTATCACTGCCAAAATTGGTTTTATCACTGCCAAGACTGGTTTTATCAATGCCAAGACTGGTTTTATCACTGCCTTGACTGGTTTTATCACTGCCAAGACTGGTTTTGTCACTGCCAAGACTGGTTTTATCACTGCCAAGACAGGTTTTATCACTGCCAAGACTGGTTTTATCACTGCCAAGACTGGTTTTATCACTGCAAAGACTGATTTTATCACAGCCAAGAATGGTTTTATCACTGCCAAGACTGGTTTTATCACTGCCAAGACTGGTTTTATCACTGCCAAGACTGGTTTTATCACTGCAATACTGGTTTTATCACTGCTAAGACTGGTTTTCTCACTGCCAAGATTGGTTTTATCACTGCCAAGACTGGTTTTATCACTGCCAAGACTGGATTTATCGCTGCCAAGACTGGTTTTATCACTGCCAAGACTCGTTCTATAACTGCCAATACTGGTTTTATCACTGCCAAGATTGGTTTTATCACTGCAATACTGGTTTTTTCACTGCCAAGACTGGTTTTATGACTGCCAAGTTTGGTTTTATCACTGCCAAGACTGGTTTTATCAATGCCAAGACTGGTTTTATCACTGCCTAGACTGGTTTTATTACTGCCAAGACTGGTTCTATAACTGCAAGACTGGTTTTATCAATGCCAAGGCTGGTTTTATCACTGCCAAGATTGGTTTTATCACTGCCAAGACTGGTTTTATCACTGCCAAGACTGGTTTTATCACTGCCAAGACTGGTTTTATCACTGCAATACTGGTTTTATCACTGCTAAGACTGGTTTTCTCACTGCCAAGATTGGTTTTATCACTGCCAAGACTGGTTTTATCCCTGCCAAGACTCGTTCTATAACTGCCAATACTGGTTTTATCACTGCCAAGATTGGTTTTATCACTGCCAAGACTGGTTTTATCACTGCCAAGATTGGTTTTATCACTGCCAAGACTGGTTTTATCACTGCCAAGTCTGGTTTTATCATTGCCAAGACTGGTTTTATCACTGCAATACTGGTTTTTTCACTGCCAAGACTGGTTTTATGACTTCCAAGTTTGGTTTTATCACTGCCAAGACTGGTTTTATCAATGCCAAGACTGGTTTTATCACTGCCTAGACTGGTTTTATTACTGCCAAGACTGGTTCTATAACTGCAAGACTGGTTTTATCACTGCCAAGACTGGTTTTATCACTGCCAAGATTGGTTTTATCACTGCCAAGACTGGTTTTATCACTGCCAAGACTGGTTTTATCACTGCCAAGACTGGTTTTATCACTGCCAAGACAGGTTTTATCACTGCCAAGACTGGTTTTATCACTGCCAAGACTTGTTCTATCACTGCCAAGACTGGTTTTTTCACTGCCAAGATTGGTTTTATCACTGCCAAGACTGGTTTTATCACAGCCAAGATTTGTTTTACCACTGCCAAGACTGGTTTTATCACTGCCAAGACTGGTTTTATCACTGACGAGACTGGTTTTATTACTGACAAGACTGGTTTTATCACTGCCATGACTGGTTTTATCACTGCCAAGACTGGTTTTATCACTGCCAAGACTGGTTTTATCACTCCCAAGACTGGTTTTATCACTGCAATACTGGTTTTATCACTGCCAAGACTGGTTTTATCACTGCCAGGACTGGTTTTATCACTGCCAAGACTATTTTATCACTGCCAAGACTGGTTATATCACTGCCATTTCCAAAGTTTTCTTTCGTTGGGTCGTTTCAAGATTTTGCACTGTTAAAAACACTGGTCTCTGATTTTATAGTCTCTACTGTCGTGGTCTGCTGTCCCAGTCTCTACTGTCATGGTCTGCTGTCCCAGTCTCTACTGACATGGTCTGCTGTACCAGTCTCTACTGTCATGGTTTGCTGTCTCCGTCTCTACTGTCATGGTCTGCTGTCCCAGTCTCTACTGTCATGGTCTGCTGTCACAGTCTCTACTGTCATGGTCTGCTGTCCCAGTCTCTACTGTCATGGTCTGCTGTCCCAGTCTCTACTGTCACAGTACCCGCTGTCACAGTCTCTACCTTCATGGTCTTTTGTCCCCGTCTCTACTGTCATGGTCTGCTGTCCCAGTCTCTACTGTCACAGTACCCGCTGTCACAGTCTCTGCTGTCACGGTCTCTGCTGTCACAGTCTCTGCTGTCTCATTCTCTGCTGTCACATTCTCTGCTGTCACAGTCTCTGCTGTCAAAGTCTGTGCTATTGCAGTCTGCTGTCACAACCTCTGCTGTCACATTCTCTGTTGACACATTCTCTGCTTTCACAGTGTTTGCTGTCATTGTTTCTGCTCTCATCACATTATGACAATTACTTAAAATCTGCTATTTGTGTCTAATAGTTCTGTAGGAAAATTGTTTGTATTCATTGCTATTTTCTTTACTATTGTTCCAACACCCCCTCTTTTTGTCAATAACTTACTATGTATGCGTGTGCATAGGAGATTTTTATTAAAATGATCAATGTGCATGACCTCATTGCAATCACATCAAATGATAATGCATCGATTCTCTCTCCCCGTGTCCCTAAATGACGCGAGAACCCTAAATATCCTAGGCACTTTACCAAGCCAGCGTCTAAACAAGTCTTCAATTTGTTTCCTAAATATAAAATGAGTTGGGAAATTTTTTTTTTTTTATATGCAAAAGATTTTCCGGAAGGCCCTCTAAAGCAAAACCTCCCCTCCCCCAAGCATACACCGTGTGAATCACCCAAACTCCCAACATTTGCACCCCAGCACCCACCGTGTGATACCCCCAGCACCCATCGTGTGAAACACCTAGAACCCACCGTGTTTGACCCCAGCACCCACCTTGTCACACCCCCTAGTACCCACCATGTGACAACCCCAGCCACCACAGTGTGACACCTCCACCAGCACCCTCCCTATCCCATTGAACTTCCGTGACCGGACACTTTATTTTATTCACAATACACTTCTTTATGCCTCCGTCCTTTCAACCATACACAATATTTCCACGAAGTCTAAAAGCTTTCACACTAAATTCTGGGATTATCAAAATTTCACGCGTAAGATCGCGCTAGATCTATTTGTTAAAGGAACCAATATTCAGAGAAGAAAATGTTTGGCAAAAATGAGAAGAAAAAAATCCTTTTTTTTTTAAATTCTCGTACAATTTCTTACAATTTTGTTTGAACTAATGAAATACTTCAGCATTAAAATGGGTTCCAATCTAATAAAGCAACTATAGGCTCAGTAAAGGTACGACTTTAGGCTCAATAAAACGACTCTAGGCTCAGTAAAGCAATTCTGGGCTCAGTAAAGCAATTCTAGGCTCGGTAAAGCAAATATAGTCTCAGTAAAAAAAGTATAGTCCCAGTAAAGCAACGCTAGGTTCAGGAAAGCAACCGTGGGCTCAGTAAAGCAAATCTAGGCTCAGCAAATTATTTCTCCTTTACTTCACACGGCTTGAACGCAGCCCCACCCCCCCCCCCCTTTTTGTATAGTATCTTTTATGACCTTTACAACGTTACGGTTTACAAATGTTACAGCCTGGTACACTTCACAATAACTCCACATAGTTTCATAAGTTAATTCTTTATTCCATTATATACAAAATGTAATGCCGCCTGGCCAGGAGTCACTAATACATGACCATTCTATACAAAATGTAATGCCACATGGCCAGGAGTCACTAATACATAACGATGTTCCTCACTACACAGTTAGGAAACTAAACACATTTTATCTCTACTAGCTCTAAGATCTCCCTAAATAAATCTCTTGTCCTATCTTGCAATCCCTCGATCTCTCCCTCGACAAACTAACAAACTGTCCTTTTATACACGCACTTGTTTATTCATAATTCCCCTATCAGCCAATGACCATTCAGCAACACTAATACAATTCACAACATCTCACGCACCCTAAAAGTATTGACACTAACAACAGTGGTTCTCACATTTAAACTCTCACCATGCATGAACGACTTTCATACCAAACATCAGGCTAACTAACTCTAGTTCACAACAGTATCCATTTTCAGCACGATGCAAGGCAAAACGAGTTCAAAAGGGTCAAATTTAACGTTGCAAACCTCAATTTCAACATCATGTTTAAATGTTATGTGCGACTACATCATTCCTTCACCAGAACGAACATTTCCCAAAATTGCTTCTTTTGAAGTTTATTCTTAAACAAAGTTGCGCATTATTGTTATGGGTTGACCTCAAAATACCGTTAACGCCATACATCTTATTAAGATAAACTGTTTGTTTCCACACAAGAAATCATATTCTTAGATTTCCGGGCTGTACGTTTCAGGAGTACGTGCTGCCTTCGTTTGATTAAATCCAACTTCAACTATCGAGAAACACAATTAAAAAGAAAGAACAAGTGAATCAGGCAACAACAAAACAAAAAAAAACAAAAAGTAAATAAAATGAGTGGAGATGTATTTTTGTTTACTCAGAAGTTTATTAATATAATTTTTGTGTACTCGGAAGTGGGCGTGCCTCTTAACATTTCAACCCTGGAGTTGTTTGGAAAACGATATTTGATTTTTTTGAAAAGGGCTCTGGGGATAAAAATGTTGTAGCCAGGAAATGTCAAATCAGTGCAGATGTATCCGATAGCTTTAGAAGCAGTGTCTTGTTTTGTCCTTCCAACAATGTTAAAGAGTTTGAAATAAATGAACTGTTAAAATTGATCTATTTTTTTTTTTGTTTGGGTTGGGGGAATTCCGTGCAATTTTATCCCCAAAAAGTCTATGAACAAATTTGGAGTTGTTTATTCATTATGAAGCCCATGATCTCAAATTACATTATCAAATTTTTCGTCACATTTTCTTTTCGAACGCACTATTTAGTAAAACAAAATAATGCATTGAAAAAAAAAATTCTTTCAAATGTAGAAGAACAGAATAAGCAAATTTAAGTATCTTTTGAAAAAAAAAATATTAGTATGTAGCATAACAGTTCAACGTAAGTCTCAATGAAAATATTCAGAATGAGAAGAAGAAATGTTTGAAATTTGTGTATAGCAAAGATATTGTATCTGTTTCTCGACCTCTCTGTTGAGTTCCCACACATGTACGGTATACAATATATACCAATGATATCAAGAGCCCAAACCTCACCTTTTCAATCATTAAATAGTCGGATAAATAGCTGATGGAGAAAGTGTATACCACAACTTAGTTAAGAGCTTTATGATTAGGAACGATGAAAATTTTCTTCAGTTGGTCTCAAAAACGAAAGAAATCGTCGTCGATTTCCGGAGGGGCACCATCCAATTGTAGATCTCACAAAAATTATCAAATTATAGAGCAAGTAGAGACATATAATTCACCATTTAAAACAAGTAACACGATATTAACATGGCAAAATTCTGTTAACAAAAGTAAACAAAAGACTTAAATATCTTTATAATTTCAGAGAAAGCACACAAGCGTTTATCTTATTCCACAATTGGAAGGTTACTAAACTTCAGTTTAACCGATTGGTGTGGGACGTCATCGTCTGAATCAAAACTGGGATTAAATAGTGGAAGCTAGTACTAGCACACACAGAAAACAGCATTTACTTTAAGAACTATTTGAAGACAAATGCTGTTGTAAAAATGAGACTTCCCACCGTCTTCAACACAGATACGTAAGATCACATCCCACCCACTTCATCACATATACCTAAGAATAGCTCGATCAGGGCGAATATTTTCCCTTAAATTTAAGACCGAAAGATATAAAAATTATTTTGTTTCACAGTTTTACGTTCATGCTCCTCCACCGGTAACCAGATCTAAATGATATCTAAGTCATTATTGACTTTTATGATATATGAGGGAAGATTTGTTTACGCCAGAGAAATGCTTTTACTGTCTTGTGGTCAAATTGTTCTAATTATGCCATTATTGTATTGATTACATTTATTAATGTTTGTTCTGCAAATGAATATTTGCAATGTAATGAAAAAAAAAATCCATTTATCAGATCAATAAAATAATAATATCATACCTTATCTTAATGGAGAAAACCCGCCCTCTTTGCAGAAATGAATTCACCGCATGCAGCCTTCCTATTAATGGCCGTCTTCGCAATACGTTTAATGATCGGTGATTACATTAGGTTGGCTATGTGACAATACAATCACTTCAATTCTGTCAAGCAACTATAGCTTGAATAAGCTGAATTCCAATAGGCAAGAACTCTTCATAGTCTTTCCTTTCAGAGTTTTTGTTTTCTAAGACTTTAAGAAACACGAGCTGAAGGAAAGGTATAGACCAGCTTATGTGAGAAAGACGAGTCTCGAAATGTTCCCTCTGCTGTTGTGAGAATGAAAGATTGTGGCTAAAAAAAACTACATACCATTATAAGAGCAAACCATGTTAATTACATGCGTTTCTGCTATTTTTAAATCGTTTAACTTTTCTTTTGTTCCTGTGTTTGTTAAAGGCTAAATCCTTAAACGGCTAATTGACCCACATTCTGTCTTACTATTAAGCCGAAACTTTGCAGATAGACTCTCTGCCGACAACAACATGTTCTGTCAAACTTTCAGTCCCATCCCCACACCCCAAAATTCACTTTTAACGTTGACAGATGCCAAAGATTTCATGAAATAAAATTATGGATATGTGCGCTATATGAGATTGTTTAAAATATCACAAGTACGTTTGGTGCGTAATAATTTCGGAAATAGTTGGTCAAAAACAATCTGCCTTGTAAAAGTGGTAGGATCATTAGAATATTAATATATTTAAGGGGCGTGACAAAAATGTGCGGTTGCGAGCCTTGGAGAGGGGAGATTTGGATTCTTATAAAGTGTGTTACTTGAATGCACGTTTTATCAGTTTTTCAGCCCCCCCCCCCCCTTATTGCTAGATTATAATTTTTTTAAGGACTTTAAACTAAAACTACTTTTTCGTGTTTTTTAATTAATCCACGGTTTTATTTTAGTTTATATGTCTGTTTGTCTGGATCAATCGTGCATCTCAATTTTGACAAAATTCGTGATGTCTTTTTAAGCTGAAATTTTGTACACTTACTCACTTACCAAAACAATACAACCCTTCATGATCTGTAAGTCACCAGTGATCTCTACAGACCCTTGAGTGACCTTTCAGGCCAAATCTTGCCTTTTATTTCTTAACAAATCTGCTGACCTCCAAATGAGATGAAAATATGAACACAGAATACATATCACAGAATAAAACAATGTACACATACTTTTTAAGAGCCATGCTTTTCCAAACAATGTACTATAAAGCATCAAATAAATATCCTTTAAAACATAAGAGTCCTAAAACATCAGAGTCCTAAAGCATCAGTCCTAAAACATCAGTCCTAAGACATCAGAGTCCTAAAACATCAGAGTCCTAAAACATCAGTGTCCTAAAACATCAGAGTCCTAAAACATCAGAGTTCTTACTGTTGCATGTTTTAAAAGTCAGGAACGCCCTTGACATAAAATGATGTTGTATGCCCTTTTCTTAGATTGCTCTGTCCATTTGTTAGTTTTTGTGTGGTCAAATCGTGTATCTCAGTTTGACCCACTTTCTGATTTCCAATGGAGCTGTAACAAAGTACATTGAGTTCATGGGCGTCCCATGACTTTTCAGTCATTTGTCTGTAGCAACTCCTAATTTTTTGGTAACCGTTATTTTACATTTAAAATTGCATTTTTCGAAAAAAGTGTTGTTTTTAAAAAGTGTTTTATTTCTACTCACAAAGCCACCGAGTTTATTTATAGAGACAACATTTGTTATTCGACGTGGCCTTATCGTTAGGTTTGGTGGCGTCTGGCTCGTGCTGAACTGTACAGGCGCAACTGTGTTGCTGACGTCTGTCTCGTGCTGAACCGTACAGGCGCAACTGTGTTGCTGACACCGAGTGTTGTCAAGACTTTTGGACTTTATTGCACAATGAAGTATTGTGTTGCTTAAGTGACTTTGCGATGATATCGTTGTTTAAAAAAAGTAACTACTTTTTCTTTTGTTCAACATTTTTAGATTAACCTTTGAATACTAAGAAAGACTATCTATGAAAGACATGTTTAAACACACACAAAAGTAGAAAACAATATTAACTTTCGTAAAATACATTACGCATAGAAATTATGTTAAGAAAATATGTTCCAATATTTTTTTTTTTAAAAACATAAATGTTACTTTTTTACATTTAATTCGAAATTTTGGCTTCATAAAGTGTCTTTCTACGTGTCTTACACACACACACACACACACACACACGCGGTCACTCAATTCCTGGAGTAAAAGAAACCTACAACCATTCTCTTCTCTCCTCGAGACTGTAAAAACGGAGAAGATAGGGTTCAAGGATGCTCTTATGCCATAGTTACAGTGGGTCCCTCTTTTTGTGTGGACACGTCTTCTCTTTTAGCATCCCCCTTTTTTATTGAGCTGTCTTTACGTGACCGCCTTGTCAGTTTGCTGAACACAATCGTCTGAGCCGGGCAGAGCGTTAGGTCAACACACACTATAGAGTCGGCGACGAGAACGAATGAATGAAGGACAGAATTCATAAAAAAAAAATGTCTTTAGGTTGAGTCAGGTCAACAGAATTCATAAAAATAAGTCTTTAAGCTAAGCCAGGTCGACAAATACTGGCTTAAAGAGATGAGACGAAAGACAAATTTATTGATTGAATTAATATTTTGTTGTTGTGTCTTTTCATGTTGATGAAACTTGAAGCTCAATTTAATTATGTAATTGTTTTTGAAACGATAAAAAAAAAAAAAAAAAAAGACGACACAAAATAATTAGACTAAGACGATCATTAGTAAAAAAAAAAATTGCTTAAAAACTTGATATTTCAAATTGAAGTTTTTAAGTATGTTTGATTCGCCAGAGAATTGACACAATTAACTTTAAAAATAGAGAGTTTCATGTATTATGAATTTACGCTAAAATGTTTTCACGCTTGCGAAAAAAAAGATGACAACATAGTGTTCATTTTATAAGTACAACATATTTAAAACATATCTCTTAACCTATACATTTCTTTGTAATCTTTATCTGATGTAATGGTAGGTAATGTGGAAACAAACACACACCCAAAAAACACGAATTATAAACACAGTAAACATGAGATCAATAGATTGTAGAAAATATAGAGTTTAGAAAAGATAGAGTTTAGAAAAGATAGAGTTTAGAAAAGATAGAGTTTAGAAAATATAGAGTTTCATGTGATATTACAGGCAGTTTTTTTTTTAATTAATGAAATAACGAATTGTTTCGTTGCAAACTTTCGCAAGTCAATTTGAACAGACGGAATTGTTAGGTTAGAACAACAAAATCGTGAATAAAGCTCACAAAGAAACTTTTTGCTTCTAGGTAATAAACGAATCTTGGACTTCTCTCAAATATGATATTCAGACTGATCTCTGATGACGTTTTGCATTTTGTCGTTTAGGAATGATATGGAAACACGTGATTCACTGATATTTATAATGCTGTTTATGCTACGTTAAAGAGATAATACGATCGCATATGAGACTATTTTCTAGCATGATAAGCTACCTAACGTATATTCGGCATGCTAGCCAAGATACACTAACACATGAAGTGAAGTGATAACATGATACTTTGACATATGAAACCATATCCCAATATAATAGGATGACGTATGATACTCTGACCTATCTCTCGCCAATTATAATAACTTTAGATGATGACTTAAAGTGATTTAAAAAATATGATATTCTGAATTTTAAAGGTCGGGGGAGAGAATCCATCCATTCCTCCCCTTACGTTCTTTCTTGCCATTTACTACGCGTATTTAACACACACAGAACTTAGTTTTATTAGCAAATATCAGCTGTAACAGCTCAAATGAGGACATAGTTATTTATCTCGTGTAGTGTATTGTTTTGTTAATTAGTTCATATTGGGTGTCATGCGCAGAAAGACATGCGCAGAAAGACATAACGGAGGTATGAAGAAGTATGAACGACTTTTGATGCTTGCCACGAACCATTGTTTTATCTCATAACATCTAAATGTATATTCGAAGAATCTGAGCGATTTATATGTGTGAAGGAATAAGACAGTATCCATTTATCTTTTCTCCACTGTCGGAGGTCTATTTCTATTGTGTATTGTAACAAGTGGGAACATAAAATAAAGTGATGTCAAATCCGGACATTCTGCCTTGTGTTTTGGAAGATTATTGTTATAACTGTGAAAGTGGCTAATTAGTGAGAACACAGCTACATATTACTACATCCAGCCGACAAGTTTGATAGCTTCAGCATTACAAAATAACCCTTTCGTTTACATCAGCATTAAAAAAAGTTCTCTCTCTTACCTGCAAACGGGACGTTGCAAAATGGTATCTACCCCTTCGCAAGACGATATCTGTATCTTGCTTGTTTAATTTTCTGGCATGTTGACCGTCACGTTTCGACATCTCTTGCCTAACAATTTCTGTTAAATTTTGTTATATCCTGAAGAACACTTTCATATTCAAAGTCTTGGCTTTTTAAGGAAACCGAAATCCTGGGAATAACGTAACAGATTAAACTTACAGTTTCACTTTATCCACATGTGTCTTTGATGCAATTGTATCTCTGTCCTCTCCAAAATCTAGTGTAAGGTATAGACTACTTCCAGACTAGCAAATGGCGTCGCACAAATGCGACAAGCGGATGATAATAACAGATGGCCAATTTATATTATTTTCCGGGATCCACAGTTTCAATCTGATTTTTAGGATATGTTTTTTTGAAATCATGCATCGCACAGAATTTTTTTGTTGTCTTTTTATAATCCTACAGCTCGAGGAAAGAAACAGCTCATGCTATTTCCTTGTATATCTGGATTTTTGTTTTAAATATATAAAGTTATATTATCATTTTAAAAAATACATTTGCTGCATTCTATATGTTCAGCTATATGTTCAGCAATATTTTCAGCTATATGTTCAGCTATATGTTCAGCTATATTTTCAGCTATATGTTCAGCTATATGTTCAGCTATTGTTCAGCTATTGTTCAGCTATATGTTCAGCTATATGTTCAGCTTTTGTTCAGCCAAATGTTCAGCTATATGTTCACCTAAGTCCATTGCAATAGCTTTACACCTCAAATTGACGATTATTTAATATTTAAAACTTAAAGTATCGCGTCTACCTTCACTACATCATATTGTTCTTCCAATATTCCTTTTAAATTACACCCATCCATTCCTGTGGCGCTACAGCCCATGGCCTACCTCACCACTTCCTTTCACTCAGACCTTCCTTCCCTCTGTGCTATAGCCCATGTACGGCTTTGGCCTTCTTCACCACTTCCTTCCACTCTGACCTAACAAATTCTTTTCTGTTCCAGCTATTAACCTTTTTTCCACAACATCCATCCATTTAACCCTACGTCTGCCTTAAGCCGCTTTCCTCTGGGGTTTTAGTGGTGCACCCTCTTCCCTCCTCTGTCATTTGGGATTCTTACTAATTGTCCAACCCAGCTTAAGTATTTTACTGCGAAATTGTCCATAATTCGATTAGTTAAAAAAACTTTAGGAAAATCTTATATCAAATTATTGTTTAACTTATGACTCCATTTTGAACTTGGTATGATTGTTTACTGTTTATTTGTTACATACTATTGTTTAAGTGAATTGATTGACTATTTCATTTTTATTGTTCACTAGGTCCTTTAAATCCAGCTATGTAAATATTACTTATTTATTTAGAACTGGCGTCGTATCATTTAGGCTACTTGTCTAGGTTTATGTTAATTTTTTCTTTTTAAATTAATAGCCCGCTTAGGTTTAGTTGGATCCCAATCGTCCTCCCAAACACCCCCCCCCACACACTAATTAGGTGTACCCAGTGTTTCGAAAATTATAGACAGGGGTACACACATGTGGAAAGTTTCGGAAACACTGATTATCCATCTTATTTATATATATATATATAAATAATTGAATATATTTTGGGAATGTTTGAATAAGACGGAGAGAAGGACATTAACTATAATTTTAGGACACTCGGGTGATTCATAAACGTAGCGAGAAATGTCATCACACCATTTGCATTGGTCATGTGACCCTAAATTACCCTGGCTGGACCGGTGCTAGTGGCCTGACATGATTATGCTCCGAGGTCCATGCACCAAGCGACCTGACTCGTGACATTGTGTCCTGATATACGTATAGTCTGTGCCTGAACTGAAATCAGTTAGTAGGTTTTTATTTGATACCATTCTATCAAAAGACCTGTTAACTGATAAATTAGGGGTATGAGTTTTACACCAGCTTTTCAAAGAAGAAATGAGAAAAAAATGCTTTGAAATGTGTTTCTTTTTTCATTTTGATATAATTATAGAAAACTAAAAGACAAATAAAAACGAATCCATCAAAAGACTTCCAGTGAAATAGCTGATGGAAACAGGGCCGGCCTCAAGCAGCTGCCGGTCGTTAGGATTAACACCTACTACAAGGTCTGCATTCTTGGTTCGTTTCTTGGTTCTGTTTCTGGTAGGTTACGTTGCTGCATCCATATACTTACATAAAAAATACACATTAATTTCGGTTTCTAAACAACATCTTTAGTTATTTTTCTGTTTAACAAAATGAAACTTACATGACAGCATGTGCATATTTTTATTCCTTAAAGGTTAGGCGTCCTAAACCCAATAAAATTAACGTAACTTTTTTTTTTTAAAAGCAATATTGTTAACAACTTGTATTTTGTGATGTTTGAGTAATTTATAAAATGAAACCCTTTTTTTTTTTTAAATATATATTTTTTTTAATTAATATATTTTTTATTTTCCAATGAAACATCAGATTTCTCCTTTCGAAATTGATCATCAGATTTCGTTAACATTTTTAAAATTTTATTTAAATACTTTTTTTTACAAATTTAGAATCTTTTGTGTGATCAAAATTCGCTGCATGGACGTTTCAGTATTGTAGATGTTCTCTCAGGCCTATGATTGGGATTGTGGATGTATTCTCAGGCCTATAATTGGGGTACTTTATAGAAAACATTTTCATAGTACAAAATCCAACCCGTTAGATTTTCTATGAAGTACTCCAGACTGTGAACTTGGAATTAGAAAAATAAGTTTTTCTTGAAATAAAAATTTTGATCAGTTACCTTATTTGCTCCAGATTGTTCTATTCAGAGTGTTGTCACACTAGCTTCCTGGTTGATCCTTTATTTATTTCTTTGCGGTTCATTTTGAAAGTCTTCAAATAAAACTGTATATAGCCTTGAGCGCTCCAGACAGAATATCTCAGGAAGTTATTTACTAAGATTTTACACCCGATACTTCTTTTTAAAAGAAAAAGTAGTTTGTTTTTTTGGAAAATTACATAGCAATCTCAGCAAGTTCATATCTGTTACCATAACTGAGACTTCTTTTTAAATGATATATTTGAATATTTTACATCTTATATGTGACGATTTTACCTCGTTACAAAACCAGTATCGTCAAGTCACTAACAGGATAGAGTAGACGGAAACAGTATCGAATTACTGCTTGGTAACATCTATACAGATAACCGCTTTTTTCTAGCTATCCTTTTTTTAGAAAAATAGAAAAAAAAGGATAATAATTATTCTTAATATTTGACTATAGACAATAATCATTCCATATAGATACGTAATTTCTTTGGACATTATTTTAACATAAAGACAACTTTTCATGTCTAATGATTTGACAAGCTCTTTAATATTATTCATTTGGATGCGTGGACATGTCAAGATATCTTCACAGATGTTAAATATATAAGCCTCTATTTCTGTACGTTAAACATGAACCACATCGCTGAGTGATCTGTTCTGGCTCTGGTATAGTTTTAGACAGGCAAGTGGGTAAAGTATTGTTATGAATCTTTCATCTCCGGGAATGATAACAAATATAAATTTGAAATCTCACGCACGTCCAAGGGCCATCTCTAAAAGCACTAAATGACAATCTAATTTGTTTGCCCCGGTAGTTGGATTTTTAAATAAAAAATGGCGACCACATAAATCGTTCAAGCTTTTTTTTTGGTCATGTTTTCATCTGTCCTGTCTGTTGAGGAAGGCTCTTAGCCGAAACGTTCTTATCTTATTGTCCTGTCTGTTGAGGAAGGCTCTTAGCCGAAACATTCTTATCTTATTGTCCTGTCTGTTGAGGAAGGCTCTTAGCCGAAACGATCTTATCTTATTGTCCTGTCTGTTGAGGAAGACTCTTAGCCGAAACGTTCTTATCTTATTGTCCTGTCTGTTGAGGAAGGCTCTTAGCCGAAACATTCTTATCTTATTGTCCTGTCTTGTAATTCAAGCTTCCACATACCTTGTTCTACTATCTCCTTTACACGGCTTGAACGCAGTCCTGCATTTATTATCTTTAGCCGTATTTATTGAAAGCCTTTGAAGAAAAACAGGAAACGTACGTAAAAACAATGGACTACGATGAGTCGATTGTTTTGTCACGTAATACGCGTAAGTACGAGTAAGACTTCCGGTAGGCTGTCTGCAACACACTAGTCGCTCACAAATTTTTCTTCAAACAACTTTCTTCCTTTAATCATAACTGAATTATAATTATTGTCACATTTATAAATGTCATTTAAAAAAACACGTGTATTCAAGAATATTTTGAAAAGTAAAACTTTTAATTAACATTAAGGAAGCGCTGATGGAGACAAACATTTTGCTTTAAAATTAATGATAATGGCTGATCAGCTGTTGTCTGTTGTTATGTGTTGTTATGTGTAGCATAGGCTACCGAAGGCTTACACGTATCACGTTACAAAACAAGGAAGTGACTCATCGTAGTCCATTGCATTAATTTCTTACTATCTTGATATAGACAACATTACCACAGTCGCAATATAACATCTATAAAAATAGTTAGGACACAATGTATTTTAAACATTCACCGTCAGCCAGATCATTATAGTTAGTAAAGAACAATTGTTGCAAGGTTTGTTATGTCATGAAAAGAAACGAAAAAAAATCAACAACTGGATAAGCCGCAATGTCACGGCTTCTGCTTTAGCAAACAGCAGAATCAAAATAATGCACGCTGTTTTGTACAAACATCAAGATTGTGTTTGGGAAAGATTTGAGCGAGTTGTCTATTCATGAATCCCGTAAAAGGAAAACTAACTTTGGGAAAGAAATCTCGCCCCGTCTCGTCATGTTTGTGGACGTGTGCTCGTAGGAATTTCAAATGAGCTCTGATCTTAAATGTCAATTCGTTTTAAAACATATCAAAGCCTTTGAGGGTTGGGGGGGGGGGGGGTTGTTCGTTTACATGGAACGCATGAAAACTTGAAAAAAAAAAACAAATGGCTAATTCAGATAGATGGTACCTCATCATTAGGTTTAGGGATATATTTAGGGTTCAGGTTAGGGTGAGGGATAAATTTAGGGTTCAGGTAACCAAGATGACGGCCATGTTAAAAAAACGCGGTACAATCTATACGAATTTACCAAACAAATGTTTGCGTTTACTTTTTCCTTATTGTCTCACTTTCCATGTTTTGAATTATTGTTTTCGTGTTTCAACGTTGAATTTAATGAACCTGATCGTTGTTTTTCTAAAGTTAATTAGAATATCTCTTCCTAATTTCTCCTTTGCCCTTTACTCAAACTGGGACATAAGCCGTCTACGGGAATTTCCAATGCATCTCACTCCTGTGTTTACCTTTCCAGTTGCTTCCAAGTGTATCCCATACTTTGTGTGTCTGCCTCTAGCTATCGCCTACTTTATTCTTAGCCTTCCTCTCTTCCTTGTGGATTCCCTGTCAAGGACTGTCATGTGATGGTATCTCGGGGTTTAAGTGGCGTATCTTTAGCGATAGGCTCTGGGTATATACTTGCTAATAAGTCTTTGTTGGTCATGGTGCTTAGCCACTTGATGTTCAGGATCTTTCACTGAATATACATGAATTTGATAACTGTTTCCATTTGGTTCATTATTATCAACTGATTATCCTCGTATTATATCTAGAACAAATGTTAGGAAAGACAACCTTTCAAACAATATTACAATTAAAGAACATGCGAGATTTATGCAGCAAGCTAACGGCCCCAAGTCACGTGATGCAACAAGCTAACGGCCCCAAGTCACGTGATGCAGCAAGCCTTGGACCACAAGTCACGGGATGCAGCAAGCTTTGGACCACAAGTCACGTGAGGCAGCAAGCTTAGGGCCCCAAGTCACGTGATGCAGCAAGCTTAGGGCCCACATCACGTGATGCAGCAAGCTTAGGACAACAAGTCGCGTGATGCAGCAAGCTTTGGACAACAAGTCACGTGATGCAGCAAGCTTAGGACATCAAGTCACGTGATGCAGCAAGCTTAGGACATCAAGTCACGTGATGTAGCAAGCTTAGGACCTAAAGTCACGAGATGCTGCAAGCTTAGGAATCAAGTCACGTGATGTAGCAAGCTTAGGACCTCAAGTCACGAGATGCAGCAAGCTTAGGACATCAAGTCACGTGATGTAGCAAGCTTAGGACCTCAAGCCATGTGATACATAAAACTCACGAGACTGAGAAGATGGCTAATAAAGGCACGCAGAAAAAAATTTGACGGTCATTTCCTTAACTAAAGACTTAGATTATACATGTCAATAGAAGTGAAGTTTGCGTAAGGCACCCACCTTTCTATTAAGCATTAGTCGGTGCAAATCTGCGAAAAACATTATTAAAATTAATGTAACTCTTAACGACTATTATTTGCTTTATGATTTTAAAAAAAAATGATTTTCTAGTCGTTTTTTGGCGGGTTACTGCTAGTTATTTTATAAATGTGAAAGCGACCGATAATTAGGTTTTATTTTACCTCAACCTTTTAAAGTGTCATTGAAAGTCCAGACCCGAATAAAGAATTTCTTGATTGAATCCCCATGGGACTAATATAATTCTACACATCATTTCACATGTGAATAGTTCATTGTACTCTGGGTCCTATATAGTATTATGTGGTATTTAAGGATTTTAAAATATTGGGTTCAAGGGAACTTGCCATACAAAGAATTCGGCGTATTCTGGCGTGTGTCAGTGTTGACAGCAGTCAGTGTTGACAGCAATCAGTGTTGACAGCAATCAGTGTTGACAGTCAGCGTTAACAGCAGTCAGCGTTGACAGCAGTCAGTGTTGACAGTCAGTGTTGACAGCAGTCAGTGTTGACAGCAGTCAATGTTGACAGCAGTCAGTGTTGACAGTCAGCGTTGACAGCAGTCAGTGTTGACAGTCAGTGTTGACAGCAGTCAGTGTTGACAGCAATCAGTGTTGACAGCAGTCAGTGTTGACAGCAGTCAGTGTTGACAGCATTCAGTGTTGACAGTCAGTGTTGACAGCAGTCAGTGTTGACAGCAATCAGTGTTGACAGCAGTCAGTGTTGACAGCAGTCAGTGTTGACAGCAATCAGTGTTGACATACGTCAGTGTTGACAGCAATCAATGTTGACAGCAATCAGTGTTGACATCAGTCAATGTTGACAGCAATCAGTGTTGACAGTCAGTGTTGACAGCAATCAGTGTTGACATCAGTCAATGTTGACAGCAATCAATGTTGACAGCAATCAGTGTTGACATCAGTCAGTGTTGACAGCATCAATAATTTTTGATCGCTTGAGGTTGTTTTATTAGCTTGAAATGATGACTTACTGCAGTTGTCGACAAGTAAAAGATTACTAAGAAAGCAACTTTCAAAGTGTAACAAATTTAATCAATTAAATCAATATTTAAGTCTCTAAAGCAGTGCTTCTCAACAGAGGCGTAGCTAAGGGGGCAGTGGGACAGATGTCACTGTGCGCCAGGATAGTTAGGGACGCCATAATGTGTTTTGATATTATTTAATTGATGAAAATAATGGGCATGAATGTTGAAAAAGGAAAGGGAGGCTCGTTTAAATGGATCCTGTCCCCGGGCCCCATAACACTCTAGCTACACCTCTGGTTCTCAACCTTCCTAATGTCGTAACCCTTGAATACAGTTCGTCATGTTGTGGTGACCAAACATTTTTTGCATTGCTTATTTATAACTATGTGTTTTTCGATGGTAGAAGGCGACCCTTGTGTAAGGGTCGTTCAAGCCCCAATGGGGTCAGGACCCACAGGTTGTGAACCGCTGTTCTAGGAGTAATTATCTTAGTTTTCTATTATCAAAAGATAAGAGAGACTATTTTATCTCCAGGTTTTACCAGATAGATTTTCGTCTCGTATCTGTCATAGATGAATATAATCTTTAACCATCGACGTGATGGTACCATGTTTGTTAGCATCGGTTCACACCATTAAATTAGCTTCAAAATTAGAGTCAACGTTTTATATGAACGCACTATTTTGTGCGTGATTCCTTTTTTTTTTGGACAAGAATGAGAATTTGATCAAATAGTAATTTGAAAGTTGTGACAAGGCGTCATACAAAAATCGCATGGACTGCATGATCGAAACTTTGATCGTGTGAACTGGCGCTTACAGCTGTGTAATGGTGAATTTCAAGAAAATTCCATTGACTTCTTGGATCAAGGTCGTAGCCGGCCAACTATGACAATGCGATCCTCATGTTCGCTCTCATCCATCTAGAAATTTCTCATTACCCGCGACACTTCCTTGTTGTAATAACACACGAATATCTGTGACAAAAAATTGTAATCCATATAATGCTCAAATTACCATTTACAGACCTTGACCTTGACTCACTCTCTACGTTGAACTGACGAAGACATTTATTTATTAAACCCCAAAATTTCTCCTTGTTCCAGTGTGTCCACTCTTTGTGCCATTGTGTCCACTATTTGTGCCAGTGTGTCCACTATTAGTGCAAGTGTGTCCACTCTTTGTGCCAGTGATCTCGTTCTTTGTTCAGTTTATCAACTCTTCGTTCAGTTTGTCAATTCTTTGTTCAGTTTGTCAACTCTTTGTTCAGATTTTCCACTCTTTGTTCCACTGTGTTCACTCTTTGTTCAGTGTGTCAACTCTTTGTTCAGTGAGTCTATTGTTTCTTCCAATGTGTCCATTCTTTGTCAAGTGAATACACTCTTTGTTCAGTGTGTCAACTCTTTGTTCAGTGAGTCCACTCTTTGTTCAGTGTGTCAACTCTTTGTTCAGTGTGTCTATTGTTTCTTCCAATGTGTCCATTCTTTGTTCAGAGAGTCCACTCTTTGTTCAGTGTGTCAACTCTTTGTTCAGTGTATCCACTCTTTGTTCAGTGAGTCCACTCTTTGTTCAGTAAGTCCACTCTTTGTTGCAGTGTCCACTGTTTGTCCATTGTGTCCCCTCATTGTCCAGCGTGTCGAATCTTTGACACTGTGTGTCCTTGCTTTGTCCAGTTTGTATACACTTTTCCAGCAGATCCACTCTTTGTCCAGTGTGTACACTCTTAGTCCAGTGTATCCACTCTTAGTCCAGTGTGTTCACACCTTGTACAGTATATGCCCTATTAGTCTAGTGTGTTGACTCTTAGTGCAGTGTGTCCACTCTTAGTCAAGTGTATCCAGTCTTTGTCACGCGCCTCAATTCTTCATCCTGTGTGCTCAGTCTTCGTTTTGTGCTTACACGCTCAGTCCAGTATTTCAACTGTTTGTTATGTGTATTAACTTTTACTCCAGTGTAACCACGCTTTAATCCAGAGTATCCATGCTTTAGTCCAGTGTATTCCCTGTTTACTCCAGTGTATCCACTCTTTACTAAAGTGTATCAACGCTTTACTTCAGTTTATCCCAGCTGTAATCCAGTGTATCTACGCTTTACTCCAGTGTGTCCACGCTTTACTCCACTGTGTCATCTCGTCTTTAACAACTCAAGTCCTTACTAAATTTTCAGTTTAAGGTTGTTAACACTATTAACTTAAAAATACTTTTGATGACAAGACGTATTTCTCTCACCTGAAACAATCTTGTGTGACCTACATCAGCCCCAATAATGGTCAGTTTCAAGGCTCGTTAAATACACGTTACCAATTTCCACAAAACTTTTCCTTTTACCGCCAACAAGAAAGCATCCATTTTGGTTTAAATATACTTTTCCATATAACCATATTCTGGCTCAAACTAAATGTACATTAATTTCTTGAAACAGTTCAATAAGTTGTTTTTATGTGTTGCACGTGAAATAATTTTTAAGTTCCAAAGATACATTTTGCAAATCATTTTCAAGTATAATGTATTCTGCTAGTAAGATGATGTCACATTTTGAGATCAGTTCTTGAAACAATAACGATAAAGACTAGACAATTATGTCACCGTTTGAGATAAGTTCTTGAAACAATAACGATAAAGACTAGACAATTATGTCACCGTTTGAGATCAGTTCATGAAACAATAGCGATAAAGGGTAGACAATTATATATCGAGTTTGTGAACTAAATTTGAAGTAACTCATGGTAAAAAATTAAGTTTATAAAAAAGATTTGGTTCCTTGACTCCGTACGGTGTAAACTAAATTTACAATGCTACATAGTTGCAATGTCCTTTCCCTGAGTGGTTTTTATATTGTCCTTCCATCCACTGTCTTATTGTTCTGGTTCTGGTAAGGTACGTTGCTGCATCCATATACTGGCATGGTTGGGGAAGCGATGCTGCCATCCTAACGGCTCCTAGCAGATGCCAGGGCAGCCTTCGATAGATGTCGAGTTCACGGCGGTATTGTCCAGGTGGTTCCAAGCGATTATGGTGCGTGAGAAGAATGATTGTTTATGTTGCACTGTGTTACTCCGAGGCACAGTGAAGCATTTGTTATTGTTTCGGGTGTAATTTCTCATGGGGTTGTCAGATGTTAAGTCAGTGTTAAGTGACTGTTTGGCTCTAATTAATCGGCCTGGCTTCTGTGGGGTAAGATAATTGTTTGCTGGGATGGCCGGCATTAGCCCCATGACCACTTTATATAAGAATGTTAGGCGGAGCTTTTCTCGTCTGTCCTTGAGGGATGTGATGTCAAATCTGTTTAAGAGGCGAGCGACGTAGTCAGCCCAATTCATAAGGCACTTCAAATCTGCTTGGCGGTGGTTGTGGTCCTCGAAGTCGATTATCACTCTGTAGATAAGACAGTCATCTGCAAACAGCCTCACTTGAGATTTTACAGTATCTGGGATGTCGTTTGTGTGACAGAGACAGACAAGGGGCCAAGTACTGTGCCTTGAGGAACTCCTGATGATTTCGTTAAGGAATTGTCACCATTTTTATTATTTTCTTTAATTATTAGGGATATGTAGTATGCATATTATATATGTAATCTCCTACCTGTGACTAAAATATATATTGCACTTGTTATGTATATTTACAATAATGCTTACTGAATGGCTTTGTGTTGCACCGATGAAGGCATTTGACGAAGACCTTGTATTTGTTTTTATTCAGACATAACTAAAGCTGAACAAATATTTTGCTTTATCTACACAACCAGTTTGTGTCTCGTGAAGCTGGTGGAAAAAAAGTGTTGCTTATAATTCGAGTATGTGGAGTTAACATGAAAACATGAAGTAAGGACACACACACACACTTGAATGTACATTTGGCTGTTGATGTCCGAAAACTGTATTACCGTATTTGACCATTTTATATCTACTGTGTAATCAATGTTTGACGTGATATGCAGTTCATATCTTATGTTAGCTGTGATATCTCTGAAGCGGGGTTTCTCAAATGGGTAAAATCACCCCCCCCTTTTCCCACCACATTTTTTTCTTATTTCAAACCCTATAGTGAAATACTTACTTTACGTATGTCATTTACTCCGTCTGGGGCATAGGCCGTCTGGGGCATAGGCCGTCTGGGGCATAGGCCCTCTGGGGCATAGGCCGTCTGTGACATAGGCCGTCTGGGGCATAAGTAGTTTGGGGCATAGGCCGTCTGAGGTATAGGCCGACTGGGGCATAGGCTGTCTGGGGCATAGGCCGTCTGGGGCATAGGCCGTCTGGGGCATAGGCCGTCTGGGGCATTCATCTCGGTCCTGTGCTTTCCTTTCCAGTTGCTTCCTGAGTTAAACACTTGCTTTGCTAAGTTCAACTTAGTATTTTAATGGGCTTTTCAGATAGAACTCACAGCTATTGAATAACGATCACCTCAATATCTCTGCCACTACATTAATCACGCAAACCTTTACGTTAATTTATTCTATTAAGAAAATTGTCAAGAATTTCCAAGATAAGCCTAAATCAGAATTATTTATTTAAAAATGTTTTATCCTGTCTTATTACAAGATTTATATCCAGAGTTTTTGTTATTCCAATGTCATAAATACTGTGACACACAGACACTAGTTGTAATATACAGACACTGGTTGTGATATACAGACACTGGTTGTGATATACAGACATTGGTTGTGATATACAGACACTGGTTGTGATATACAGACATTGGTTGTAAAAAAACAGACACTGTTTGTGATATACAGACACTGGTTGTGATATACAGACACTGGTTGTGATATACAGACACTGGATGTGATATACAGACACTGGTTGTGATGTACAGACACTGGTTGTGATATACAGTCACGGGTTGTGATATACAGACACTGGTTGTGATGTAAAGACACTGGTTGTTATATACAGACACTGGTTGTGATATACAGACACTGGTTGTTATATACAGACACTGGTTGTGATATACAGACACTGGTTGTGATAAACAGACACTGGTTGTGATATACAGAAACTGGTTGTGATATACAGACACTGGTTGTGGTATACAGTCACTGGTTGTGATATACAGACACTGGTTGTGATGTACAGACACTGGTTGTGATATACAGACACTGGTTGTGATATACAGACACGGGTTGTGATATACAGACACTGTTTGTGATATACAGACACTGGTGGTTGATATACAGACACTGGTTGTGATGTACATACACTGGTTGTGATATACAGACACTGTTGGTTAATATACAGACACTGTTTGATGATATACAGACACTGGTTGTGGTATACAGTCACTGGTTGTGATATACAGACACTGGTTGTGATGTACAGACACTGGTTGTGATATACAGACACTGGTTGTGATATACAGACACGGGTTGTGATATACAGACACTGGTTGTGATATACAGACACTGGTGGTTGATATACAGACACTGGTTGTGATGTACATACACTGGTTGTGATATACAGACACTGGTGGTTGATATACAGACACTGTTTGATGATATACAGACACTGGTTGTGATATACAGACACTGGTGGTTGATATACAGACACTGGTGGTTGATATACAGACACTAGTTGTGATGTACAGACACTGGTGGTTGATATACAGACACTGGTTGTTGATATACAGACACAGGTTGTGATGTACAGACACTGGTTGTTGATAAACAGACACTGGTTGTGATGTACAGACACTGGTGGTTGATATACAGACGCTGGTTGTTGATATACAGACACTGGTTGTGATGTACATACACTGGTGGTTGATATACAGACACTGGTTGTGATATACAGACACTGGTTGTGATATACAGACACTGGTTGTGATATACAGACACTGGTTGTGATATACAGACACTGGTTGTGATGTACAGAAACTGGTTGTGATATACAGACACTGGTTGTGGTATACAGTCACTG
Source organism: Omphiscola glabra (assembly GCA_964017045.1). Classification (NCBI taxonomy): domain Eukaryota; kingdom Metazoa; phylum Mollusca; class Gastropoda; family Lymnaeidae; genus Omphiscola; species Omphiscola glabra. The sequence continues at coordinate 3,451,819 of OZ024796.1, forward strand.
GTTGTGATATACAGACACTGGTTGTGATGTACAGACACTGGTTGTGATATACAGACACTGGTTGTGATATACAGACACGGGTTGTGATATACAGACACTGTTTGTGATATACAGACACTGGTGGTTGATATACAGACACTGGTTGTGATGTACATACACTGGTTGTGATATACAGACACTGTTGGTTAATATACAGACACTGTTTGATGATATACAGACACTGGTTGTGGTATACAGTCACTGGTTGTGATATACAGACACTGGTTGTGATGTACAGACACTGGTTGTGATATACAGACACTGGTTGTGATATACAGACACGGGTTGTGATATACAGACACTGGTTGTGATATACAGACACTGGTGGTTGATATACAGACACTGGTTGTGATGTACATACACTGGTTGTGATATACAGACACTGGTGGTTGATATACAGACACTGTTTGATGATATACAGACACTGGTTGTGATATACAGACACTGGTGGTTGATATACAGACACTGGTGGTTGATATACAGACACTAGTTGTGATGTACAGACACTGGTGGTTGATATACAGACACTGGTTGTTGATATACAGACACAGGTTGTGATGTACAGACACTGGTTGTTGATAAACAGACACTGGTTGTGATGTACAGACACTGGTGAATGATATACAGACGCTGGTTGTTGATATACAGACACTGGTTGTGATGTACATACACTGGTGGTTGATATACAGACACTGGTTGTGATATACAGACACTGGTTGTGATATACAGACACTGGTGGTTGATATACAGGCACTGGTTGTGATATACAGACACTGGTTGTGATATACAGACACTGGTTGTGATATACAGACACTGGTGGTTGATATACAGACGCTTGTTGTTGATATACAGACGCTGGTTGTTGATATACAGACACTGGTGGTTGATATACAGACACTGGTTGTTGATATACAGACACAGGTTGTGATGTACAGACACTGGTTGTTGATATACAGACACTGGTTGTGATGTACAGACACTGGTGGTTGATATACAGACGCTGGTTGTTGATATACAGACACTTGTTGTGATGTACAGACACTGGTGGTTGATATACAGACACTGGTTGTGATATACAGACACTGGTTGTGATATACAGACACTGGTGGTTAATATACAGATGCTGGTTGTTGATATACAGACGCTGGTTGTTGATATACAGACGCTGGTTGTTGATATACAGACACAGGTTGTGATGTAATTTTGCAGTTGAGACCATTGCTGTAGCTAACTTTAAGTGTTGGTCTCCCATTTGTCATTGCTTTGTTGTTTGACATATGTAAAGCTGAACAGTATCATATGTCAAGCATTCTGCCATCCGTAAAGTCCAACTGCTTTCTTTCCATGACACGTCTTAGCCTAATGGCTTTTTCTTTGGCCTCTGGGGACTCCTAAAATAGTTGTGTACTTACGCGTGGAGATACCTGGGGAACGCTTCGGTTGAGTTTAAATATTAAAAAAAGATCAGCTAATGAAGAGAAATGTGGATGGGAAGCAGAGCAGAAGTAGTCACACGGATTCCCCATATGCTCCTATTCAGCGCTGCTTTGGGTAATCTAAAGAAGAGCTGTGACCATCGTGAAATGTTGTTTTTGTCGTGGATGTGGGTGTTTCTATAGCTAATGCCATTTTTCTGCGCGTTAGAGGTCGAGAGATATCCGTAAAGGGCTATTTTAGAAGATACTTTAGCCGGCCTCAACGAGGCTAACAATTGGTGGAAGATGACTAAGACCTTGGAAAAAATCAATTTAAAGTGCAAGTGGTAGCTTCTTTCGTGATCTAAATTTGTGTGTGTGTGTGTGTGTGTGTGTGTTGTAGTGAATGTTGAACAAACAAAACAGCGAGAGAAACAAAATAAGAAAATGCCAACAGATTGAGAGAGCAAATTTTGTTACCAGATCCAAACCTGGACGTGGCCTACTCAGCCATGTTGCTTGGGTCTCTTGCTGGGACTTGAGAGACCATCTGCCTTGGAAATCTTGCTTGGACTTGAGACTCATTCTGCTTTGGGTCTCTTGCTGTGACTTAAGAGTCATTCATTCAATTTTTTTCAGCCTTGTTTGGAGACACAAAGCTTCGTTAACTTTTAAACCTTCATATTAAATTCGCATTTTTTTGTGTTACTGTTTTTTTAAGGTAAAATATACAGAAGGTTAATTGACCCATTTCCCTTCATCCTATCAAATTGAAACTTTGCACATAAACTCACTGCCGATAACAATACATTATTTCAAATTTTCAGAAACCGCCCCTCATACTCGAAAATCTGCTATTACTGTTTCTCGAAAGGGAAGAGAAATGAAATATGCGTTTATTCAAAGGTTGCTAGTTCTGGTGAGGAGATTAATTGTGTACCCGTTGCTATGTACTTTGAATTTGTTACGTACTTTGATTTGCATTAAAACTAAAGTATTTTTTTATGTTGAAAATGACGTAAATAGGAAACGTTTTCTCGCCAGAAGTTGACCCATTGACATAACCGCTTCTTTAATAAATGATAAATCCCATTCAATGACATCAAATCATATAAAAATGTTCATAAAGTTCAAAAAGGATTTATAGGAAAAACTTTGTTGTTATGGGTTGTTTAATTAAAAGATGTTCATCTAGAACAAATGCCCTGAGGGCATTGTCTGCGCCGGCTTGACCATAATTTTTTCATTGATTAAACCGTGTTTGCCCTCTGTTATTTGAAGGGAAAAAACAACATCAGTCGCAGATATTTGATTTTCTTTACTTGCTTCTCAGTGGCCTTCGTCGCAACAAAACCCCTACTTGCTTTGATTATAAAATCAATGATAAAATGATTATAATATTATAATTTGAAGATTATTGTTACAAAACAAAAAGACCGTGCCTTGGGCTGGCCAAATACTTTTATTTATCCAAGATACATTGATATACAGCACCGCGTTGCAGGCTCTCCATGACTGTTTCCATTAGGAGAGAACAGTGCATTCTTATGGCACCGAGCTCATTGGAAGGTTACTCTATAGAGGGCAGTACATACTCGTAGTACGGATCTCATTGGAAGGGTACTCTATAGAGGACAGTACATACTCGTAGTACGGATCTCATTGGAAGGGTACTCTATAGACAGTACATTCTCGTAGTGCTGATTTCATCCGAAGGGTACCCTATGGAGTAAAAAGAACTATCTTAGTAAGAATCTCGATGGCAAGATCCTTGGTAGGCGAAAGTACATTCCTTATTATCTTTGAAAGGTACTTCTGAGAAGGACATTCTCCTATGGATAGGATTTCTCTCTGTCCCAACACTTTTTTCAATTAATGCTGAATAACTCTTGGAGACCGCAGTTCAGACGCCCCTCAGTCATCTACTAATTGCGATACCAGTCTAGAGACGAGAGTGACGCGTATAAGCATTGTTACTGATCTCTTTGTTTTCCTCTAAAAGTGCACTAGTACCAGAATATAACCAACAAGAATAGATGGAGCACATAGACTTAAGAGAAGCTCTTTTACGACTGATGACCAGTGGGTGGTAGGCGTACTATAAATTATCTCTCTTAGACATCCGGTTGTAGAATCTAAAACATAAGAATGGCTGAGTCATTATAAGTAACTTTAAATAGAATAGATTACAACGGCCTGTTATCCATCTCCTTCCTCCTCTATATAAATGAAATGTCTATTTTCTCCACACAGCCATTCATCGTAGATTAAATGGAAATGAATTTTGTTTAAAATTTACAAAAATCAATAATATATACGAAACTATATGACTCATTATTCTAAATAAATGTGTCGCTTCATGTCATGTAGAAATCAATGTCTCCATTGCTCTATTGCAAGGAGCACTAAATCATTGTATCCATTGTTTCATTGCAAGGAGCACTAAATCCTTGTATCCATTGCTCTTTTGCAGGGAGCACTAAATCATTGTCTCCATTGCTCTATTGCTAGGAGCACTAAATCATTGTATACATTGCTCTATTGCAAGGAGCACTAAATCATTGTCTCCATTGATGTATTGCTAGGAGCACTAAATCATTGTCTCCGTTGCTCTATTGCTAGGAGCACTAAATCATTGTTTCCCTTGCTCCATTGCAAGGAGCACTAAATCAGTGTTTCCATTGCTTCATTGCAAAGAGCACTTAATCATTGTCTCCATTGCTCTATTGCAAGGAGCACTAACTCCTTGTCTCCATTGCTCTATTGCAAGAAGCACTAAATATTTTTGTCTCCATTGTTCCATTGCAAGGAGCACTAAATCATTTTATCCATTGCTCTATTGCAGGGAGCACTAAATCATTTTCTCCATTGCTCTATTGCAAGGAGCACTAAATCATTTTCTCCATTGCTCTATTGCAATGAGCACTAAATCAGTGTTTCCATTGCTCTATTGCAAGGAGCACTAAATCATTTTTTCCATTGCTCTATTGCAAGGAGCACTAATATAGTGTTGGAAAATATTTTTTTTAATTTCTTAAAGACTGCGGACATTCATAACGTTTGATAAAAGTGTATAAAAATATGATGACGTTTGTGTCTGTATACTATTTAATCTATTTATATCCGAATACGATTTAATCTATTTATATCCGAATACGATTCAATCTATTTGTATTCGAATACGTATCTTTTTATTGTGGTTTGATTTTCCTTCTCTTGTCATTAATAATATTCCCCTAGGGATAAGAACCAGGATGACCCTAAGTCATAAAAGTACTTCACTCAAAACGGCGCACTCTCTGGTCCACTCAGAGCTTGACCTATACAGATGAACCCGAGAAGTTAGAGCTTGATTGTCACTCGCACATGCTATAATGAGAACAAATTTGGATGATTATGTCTAGTAAGAAAGTTCCTATTTAAGTCTAGTAAGAACGTTCCTAATTAAGTCTAGTAAGAAAGTTCCTAATTTGGCCTAGTAAGAAAGTTCCTAATTTGGCCAAGTAAGAAAGTTCCTTATTAGGCCTCGTACGACATTTCCTAATTAGGCCTAGTAAGAAAGCTCTACTTAGGTCTAGTTAGAAGGTTCCTGATTGAGTCTAGTAAGAAAGTTCCTTACTTAGTTTCTTAAAAAAAAGTTCCAAACTAGTTCCAGTCAGAAACTTTTTTAATTAGGTCTGTTAACGCATTTCCTAGTTATGTCTGGTAAAAAATTCCTGGGCGTAGACCACAAATAGATGTATTATTTGATAAAACGTGAAGAAGAATTCTTCCCACGCCCTTTCATTGATGACGTATTTTAATCTATGCTCTTTCCATGGTTGATTTTTAGCGAGTTTGGGAGTAGGTCGCGTAAGGCTCGTAGACAAACTTTTGAAATAAAGTGCAAATAAAATGAGTTGCCATTCCAGGTTAAAAAGTCCCATCCACCCAGGGTCGGCCTTAGGCCACAGCAACCTATGCGGCCGCACTGGGCCCTGCACTTTCATAGGCCCCGCCCCGAATTTATTTTCTAATACAAAATCTTAATTTTCACTTATTATCCTTATCCCTACACAGACTGGGCCAAGCGCAATCCGTTTCGCATAGGGCCCCGCAATTGTAAGGGCCGGCCCTGCATCCACCCATGAACTTGAGATTGGCTCAGTTTAGGCCACTTGGCCACTCAGCAACCATTTCATTTATTAATTTTTATCATTTAATTAAACGCAACAAAATGTCAGACGGAATTGAAATTGCAGAGTGACAATTTTTCCAGAAGCTTTCGCTAATTGAAATTAAAGTAAGGTAAATTACAAAAAAAGTTAAATTTAACACAATTCTTTTGCGAAGTTTTTTTTAAGTAAGACAGAACATCCGAACCATCAGAAGCTGTCCAGATATCTGATGTGAAAAAAATCTGTGAAAATCCAAGATTGGGAAAGTTGAAGTGAAAGAAGTGTTCCCTCTAAATGGAAAAAGATTCCACACAATTTTTGTTATGTGTTCCTTTTACGGTACATCATGGCGAAGTTTCAACTTTTATCCTATTTTCTCTCTCAAAGAAAACCTCATGAGTATTTTTACCCCCAGTTTATGCATAAACATCCATTGAGATATCGTCTTTTCTGTCTTCATAAAGAAATCTCTAAAAAAAATGTCAACGCTCTCCATAGTTATTTCCGTTACGGTAGAGTAACTTTCTCTTAGTTTCCTCCATTTTTGACACGGTCATACACATTGATGGAAGCTTTTAGCAAGTACGTTTGAAAGCATCGCACTTGTCCGCTAATCTTTATTGTATTGGTAGAAGATAAACAGTTACATTTGCATCAACCCAGTCCACTATTGGAATGAAGCTATTTACGACACAACCACCCTTCCCTCTGCACCACCACCTGGCACCACCATCTGGCCCCACCACATGGCCCCACCACATGGCCCCATCACCTGGCCCCATGACCTGGCCCCACCACCTGGCACCACCACCTGGCCCCACCACTTGGCACCACCATCCAGCACCACCGCCTGGCACAGACACCCCACACATAGAGATATTAAAATGAACCATAGTGTTTAGTTTTACCAAGTGTTGAGGTTTTAAAACAAAAATTTGTCTTCGTCGTTTGGCGAATGTTTGAAAAGAAAATGCTCTTTAATAGGCATTTGCGTTAATTTAACCTCCAGTATTCGCAGTGAATTTAACCTCCAATCTTTGCAGTGAATTTTACATCCAATATTTGCAGTGAATTTTACGTCCATTACTTGCAGTGAATTTTACGTCCTTTACTTGCAGTGAATTTTACGTACATTACTTGCAGGGAATTTTACCTCCAATATGTGCAGTGAATTTTAACTCCAGTCTTTGCAGTGAATTTTAACTCCAGTCTTTGCAGTGAATTTTACCTCCAATCTTTGCAGTGAATTTTTAACTTCAATCTTTGCAGTGAATTTTACCTCCAATCTTTGCAGTCAATTTTACCTCCGATCAATGCAGTGAATTTTACCTCCAATCTTTGCAGTGAATTTTAACTCCAATCATTTCAGTGAATTTTACCTCCAATCTTTGCAGTGTATTTTACCCCCAATCTTTGCAGTGAATTTTACCTCCAATCTTTGCAATGAATTTTACCTCCAATCTTTGCAATGAATTTGACATCCATTACTTGCAGTGAATTTTACCTCAAATCATTTTTAGTGAATTTTACCTCCAATCTTTGCAGTGAATTTTAATTCCAGTCTTTGCAGTGAATTTTAACTTCAATCTTTGCAGTGAATTTTACCTCCACTCTTTGCAGTGAATTTTACCTCCAATCTTTGCAGTGAATTTTACCTCCAATCTTTGCAGTGAATTTTACCTCCACTCTTTGCCGTTAATTTTACCTCCAATCTTTGCAATGATTTTTACCTCCATTACTTGCGGTGAATTTTACCTCCAATCTTTGCAGTGAATTTTACCTCTAATCTTTGCAGTGAATTTTTTACAAGGATTGTTTATAAATATTTTCTTTTTATAACTACCCGTGGGATACATCTGATTGCAAAACATCAAATACAATATACGTATCATATGACTTGCGTGACATTCTCATTTCTTTACCATTTAGCTGATTTTAAATTATTATTTTTTTTCCATTTTTCATTCCTGTTATAGCTAACCTTTTAAATCTTTTGCAAATCTGCAGCGTAGAATTGAACTAAATTTCCTCAATCAAGCAGTGACACAAAGCTAATCTTCTATTTCAAAATTTAATATTAAAAAAAATCATTGCCATATAAACATGTTTGATTCTCACTTATCAGCGCAAGCCATATTGAGCCTTATTAATAATTAAAACAAATGAAACCTCTGAAACAAATGAAACCAATGAAACTAATGAAACTAATGAAACAAAAGAAACAAATGAAACTAATAAAACAAATGAAACCAATGAAACCAATAAAACCAATAAAACCAATGAAACCAATGAAACAAATGAAACCAATGAAACCAATGAAACCAATGAAATCAATGAAACCAATGAAACCAATGAAACCAATATAACCAATGAAACCAATGAAACCAATGAAACCAATGAAACCAATGAAACCAATGAAACTAATGAAACTAATGAAACCTAGGAAACTAATGAAACAAAAGAAACAAATGAAACAAATGAAACAAATGAAACAAATGAAACCAATGAAACCAATGAAACTAATGAAACCAATGAAACCAATGAAACCAATGAAACTAATGAAACCAGTGAAACTAATGAAACTAATGAAACTAATGAAACTAATGAAACTAATGAAACCAATGAAACTAATGAAACTAATGAAACTAATGAAACTAATGAAACTAATGAAACTAATGAAACTAATGAAACGAATGAAACAAATGAAACCAATGAAACTAATGAAACCAATGAAACCAATGAAACCAATGAAACTAATGAAACTAATGAAACTAATGAAACTAATGAAACTAATGAAACCAATGAAACTAATGAAACTAATTAAACCTAGAAACCTAATAAAACCAATGAAACCAATGAAGCAAATAAAACTAATGAAAACAATGAAACCAATGAAACCAATGAAGCAAATAAAACTAATGAAAACAATGAAACCAATGAAACCAATGAAGCAAATAAAACTAATGAAACCAATGAAACAAATGAAACCAATGAAACCAATGAAACCAATGAAACCAATGAAACCAATGAAACCAATAAAACCAATAAAACCAATGAAACCAATGAAACCAATGAAACCAATGAAACCAATGAAACTAATGAAACTAATGAAACCTAGGAAACTAATGAAACAAAAGAAACAAATGAAACTAATGAAACCAATGAAACCAATGAAACTAATGAAACCAATGAAACCAATGAAATCAATGAAACTAATGAAACTAATGAAACTAATGAAACTAATGAAAACAAAGAAAACAATGAAACTAATGAAACCAATGAAACCAATGAAACCAATGAAACCAATGAAACCAATGAAACCAATGAAACCAATGAAAACAATGAAACCAATGAAACTAATGAAACCAATGAAACTAATGAAACCAATGAAACCAATGAAAACAATGAAACTAATGAAAACAATGAAACCAATGAAAACAATGAAACTAATTAAACCTAGGAAACTAATAAAACAAATGAAACCAATGAAACCAATGAAACTAATGAAACTAATTAAAACAATGAAACTAATGAAAACAATGAAACCAATGAAAACAAGGAAACTAATGAAACTAATGAAACCTAGGAACATAATAAAACCAATGAAACCAATGAAACCAATGAAGCAAATAAAACTAATGAAACTAATGAAACCAATGAAACTAATAAAACTAATTAAAACAATGAAACTAATTAAAACAATGAAACCAATGAAACCAATGAAACTAATGAAACTAATTAAACCTAGGAACCTAATTAAAACAATGAAACCAATGAAACCAATGAAACCAATGAAACCAATGAAACCAATGAAACTAATGAAAACAATGAAACCAATGAAAACAATGAAACTAATGAAACTAATTAAACCTAGGAACCTAATAAAACCAATGAAACCAATGAAACCAATGAAACCAATGAAACCAATGAAAACAATGAAACTAATGAAACTAATTAAACAAATGAAACCAATGAAACCAATGAAACTAATGAAAACAATGAAACTAATGAAACCAATGAAACTAATGAAACTAATGAAACTAATGAAACCTAGGAACCTAATAAAACCAATAAAACCAATGAAACCAATGAAACCAATGAAACCAATGAAACTAATGAAACTAATGAAACTAATGAAACTAATGAAACCTAGGAACCTAATAAAACCAATAAAACCAATGAAACCAATGAAACCAATGAAACCAATGAAACTAATTAAAACAATGAAAACAATGAAACAAATGAAGCTAATGAAACGAAGGCGACCACCTTTTCTGTTCTGGACAAGACGGGAGCTAGCACTCAGTGGTAACGAGTTCAATTCAACATTTCTATTTTGGGTACATTGACCAGTGGATAATATCCGAAAAACTCCGAGATGGCAGCGAGGTTCATGATGGAAGTTTTAAGTGGTAAAATGCAAAGACTTAAAAAAACAAAACAAAAACACAAGAAATGCACGTTGTACGAACAGGTCGACATTATGAAACGACCTCAGTTGATAATAACTTTATAAAGTAATTGACATTCAAAATCATGACTTATTTTAACAATCCTTAAAAATACCGTTTATCGAATAAATCCATTGTTAGTTTAATATGAGGGGTGGGACCTGAACATTTGACCAAAAAAAACATTTGTACGAATTTCAACTCTTGAACTATATAAGTATTCCAATGACCAAGCCGCTTTAACAACGCAGATTTATTTCAGAAAAACAAAAGAAAATATTAATCACCATATGTACTTGCAAATATTTTTTTTAAAGAATCTCATTTAGCGAAGTTATCGGGAAATTTCCTTTATAATTCTAAGAATTTTTGAGGGTTTGGGCTAAAAATGCAACAGAATGTGTTATCATCTGCAACTAGTCTATGTGCCAAATTTCAACTCGATAGGTTGACGGGAAGTGGGTCAATTAGCCGAAATTTCCCCCCTCCCAAATGACCAAAAGCAAAGTTAATAAAAAGGATTTTAAAATAAATCTTTTCACTTTTTTGTATCACTTCTTTGCACCTGAAATGCCACATCCTTAACCTAAAATGCCCTTCTCAATTAACCTGAAATACCATATAGTTTAACCTTAAATAAAACCTCCCCCCCCCCCAAGAAATTCCATTAGCAACCCTGAAATGTCCAATATAATCTCTTAAAATCCACCTGGCACCCCCGAAATATCATCGTGCAGCCCCTAACATGCCGTCTGATCAAATATGTTGAGGATTTAATTAGTTTAAAGTTTATTAATGCTTGCATTGTCGTAGACATCTCACGTGTGTTTTTTTATTATTTTTATTTTTTTTTTTTATATCGGGGTGGAGGTGGGGCTAGAGGGGACGGAAGTTGTTCTAATTAATGAAAATATTTTTCTCTAAATATATTTTTTTACAAGATGGTTATATGTAATAATAAATTTTGCTGTGGTAAAAAGGGGAGATACTGCAATCAGGTTAGCACAATAGGAAATTAGTAAAAAAAAGTAAGGTTTAACCTGAAAAGGGGAACGCAAAAAAAACCAACGAACGTGTCGGCAGGAAGCCCTCGTCAGCGAACAAAGAAAAAAACCGAACAAAATTTTTAAAAATAGCACTTAGCTAGAAATAGTATCCAAGTGTGCAGCAAATGAATCGTGGGATTTTCAATTGCGAAGGCTTCCTGCTGACACGTTCGTTGTTTTGTTGCGTTCCTTTTTTCAGGTTTAACCTTACGCTGTTTTACTAATTTCCTAAATTTTACTATGTTTGAAAAAGAAATGTTTCTCTAATAAAATTATGTAGCTCTGCTTTTATCGTCACATTCGTCATTTTTTGTTTAGGTGTTGTTTTTAATGCATAATGTTATTCTATTTCATCGCCTTCGTTACTAGTAACTATTTTTGTATTAGTGGTAGAAGTTGTTACATGTATGTCATATTATTTTGTTGCTCTTGTTTGGTGATAAAAACACTATTGCTAAATATGTATATCAGCACTTGAATTTGTCTTCACGTCTGGTCGACGGAGCTACGGTGTCTCATCTAATCAAAATCCGAAACTGCATACATATTTTAGAAATACATCTCCCACCCCAAAGACAAAAGTCCCGTAAATGATTTAGGGAATCTTCATGTAGTTTAGTGGGGTTGTGGGGCGAGTAAGGCTTTATAAACATCTTTCCCAGAGCTGGTTAAAGTAAATCTTCTAATTCATTCAGCGTGCCAAAGTAAGTCTTCTAATTCATTCAGTGGGCCAAAGTAAGTCTTCTAATTCATTCAGTGGGCCAAAGTAAGTCTTCTAATTCATTCAGTGGGCCAAAGTAAGTGGTTTAATTCATTCAGCGTGCCAAAGTAAGTCTTCTAATTCATTCAGTGGGCCAAAGTAAGTCTTCTAATTCATTCAGTGGGCCAAAGTAAGTCTTCTAATTCATTCAGTGGGCCAAAGTAAGTGGTTTAATTCATTCAGCGTGCCAAAGTAGCATGTCTCATTCACTGAGTGGGCAAAAGTAGGCCTTCTAATTCATTTTCCAGGCTATAATAAATCTTGTAATTTATTCAACATGCCAAAGTAAGTCTTCTAATTCATTCATCGTGCCAAAATAAGTCTTCTAATTCATTCAGAATGTCAAAATAAGTCTTCTAGTTCATTTTCCGGGCTATAATAAATCTTCTAATTTATTCAACATGCCAAAGTAAGTCTTCTAATTCATTCAGCGTGCCAAAATAAGTCTTCTAATTCATTCAGAATGCCAAAATAAGTCTTCTAATCCATTGAGAGTGCTAAAGTAATACGCCTAATTCATTCAACGTGCCAATAACTTATTAGTACACCCATTAAGACGCACTTTTTAGTCATTTAAAATTCTTTGTTTGGTATTCCAAGTGACAATGAAAATCACTATGCGTGCTAAGTCTAGCACTCGGGCCGTATAATTCCTTTTTAATATGAAGGTAACAATTTAACAGACTAAATTAAATTAAGACTCTTAGCAATTTAATTGTAATAAAGATATCAGATTCCTTATATAATTTCAAGTGTCTAGATTGCAGATTTGAACATTCTTAGAAAATATCTCCAACATAGACCAACATAGACAAACATAGACCAACATAGACCACCATAGACCAAAATAGAACGACATAGACTGACATAGACCGACAAAGACCGACACAGACCAACACAGACCAACATAGACCGAGACTGAGCTTCTCCAACAAGAGTGTTGCAACATCTGTTTAGCTATTTCAAATCGGAAAAAAAATAATTCAAATCTCAAGTCAAGTTTGACCTGCAGTCCATTAGTCCAGTTGTGGTCAACTCTAGACACTTGTTTTAGTTTGGTTCATGTTTTCATTTTCACTGAGTTCCATCTCTCAATGAATCCATTTTTTCCCACCCACACAACATGGCACCGAGGTGGTCTTGAATGTCGGCCCATTCACCCAATGATACGTTATTACCACGGAGCGAAACTAATCAGCAGACGTCCAGAGAATGGAATCAGCGTATCGTCTTTCAGCTCTGCTAGTTGAATAGATGGCTTACCCCCGTGGTCAATGAAAGCTTGTTTATCCAAGGATATAATTACTGAGATGGGAGAGCAGAAGTTGGAGAATTGGCGGGATTCATAGCCCTTCGGTGACACTGTGAGCATCTTCTTTAGAACAAAGTTAGAACTCTGTGCGGGTAACCGAAAACAAAATATGCATTTTTTTAAACTTGTTTTATTTTCTTAACAGTTTACAGTTCTATTGCGGTACCTGTTTCTGAAATTTATACGAAAGTCATTGGTATCTTTATTAACCTGTACAGATATCTGTATAGTTCTAATGAATGCCACAAAAAAAAAAAATTTGTTGTAAATATTTAGAACAGGGGTATCCCGCGACTTCAGTCCATCCGGCCCGCCCATGGTACTTGAACTGGCTTGATAAAACGTAGGGAACACGAGACCTTGTGATACAATTTAAATATTATGTTTAGAACACTAGGAGATCCCCACATGTGCGAAGACCTTCTGGTTTCTAGGCGCCTAAACATTTATCATTTTAAATCATTGTACCTAGATTTTCTTGCTTTTTTTTAGACATGTTTACCCTCGAACTCCTAAGATCGTACAATATCCTCCCATAATCGTACAATACGGTATCTTAATAGTAAATAAATAAACCTACTGTATATTAAATGAATATACAGTACTTTCATAGCAGTGCCTAGTGGGGCGAAGTTAACATGGCGTCAAAAAAAGTAAACTTATAGAAGTAGATGACCGACGTTTATGATACAATATGCGTTGACTTTTTTGCATACACGTATTTGCTATAGATTTTAATTTATATTGCGTGGACGTACAGATCATATTATCACAGTCTATCACTGGTAAAAATAAAGTTACTGATGAAATTTAACGTGGTTCAAACTCGAAGTCAGGTCAGCATAAAAGAAGATTTATTTCATTAAGAATTAATTAAGAAATGGTGACATTATTTAAAAAACCTAAAAAGTTACTTGAGTTGGGTTTTTTTAAAGGAAAAGCTGGTTTAAAAAATATTAAACAAGACTCAATACCCATTAAGCATATTCACACTAATATATTATGTTGTGATAACTACCAAAAATTGAAAATGAGTAAACGAAGAAAAGTAATGAACACATACGAAGGGATTAAAAGTCGTTCTCTCCGCGATTGGAACTTTCAGCCTTTCGGGGAGTTCAGTTGTGGAGAAAACGTAGTGCTGAAGATGAGTATGAAAACTAGGAACTTGGTGTAGTATTATCTGGGGCAGGATGAGTCTACTGATCTCTCGAGTACATCACAAAATCAGGTGTTTTTTTATTTGGTGGTATTAATTTGAACTTTCAGATAACGGAGGAGTTTGAATCCGTTTGCAGCATGGAACAATAATTGGAAAAATACATTTTCATGGAAGTGCGAAAAATTTGTTTCTACTGTGATCTGATACTTGTTATATCTCTTTTTGTCTTGTTTTCTGATGAAGTCTCTAAGACGAAACGTCAAATCCTTTAGTCCCATCTATGAATTCAAATGTATCATACTTTGTTCTTATATTTCATTTACACAACTTGAAAACAATCCATTAACTATTATCTTTTATTCTGTAAACAAACATATTTAAAAAATTACGAATGTTAAGACAATACATTGAACGAGATGACTAATGAACTTTAAAAAGAATTCTTCTGATTCTAAACCACACATTGATGATATCTTGAAAGCCAAACGCCAGTTTCACAAATTTCACTAACCCATTTCTAATGCTTAGTTTGTGAGATCCGAATATGTGAGCACTAGGTCTGATGTAACTATATTTTTGTTAATATCGCTTTCTTTCATACATTTTTAAAGTAAATAAAATACTAAGTTGGCGGTCTTTGTTTTATTGTACAATGCACGCCACTCGCACATAATTAGCATGAAATACTAAACTTAGTTTTCGTATTTTCCCCAAGAGCTTGCAAATATTGTACAGAATGATTATACGACCCGAGCGCGTCGTTTTGTCTTTTATCCGGCCCGCCGTGAAAAAAGTGTGTTGACCTCTACTTTACAACAAGATCACAAATTGGTATATTAAAAATGGATCTTTGAGTGTGCAGGAGGCGTCGGGCCTTTTTGAAAATCCTTCACATTAAATTAGTTTTTGTGTGTTTAGGGCACCAATTTTAGGACGGCTAATTGACCCACCTCCCGTCAACCTCTAGAGCTAAAACGTGGCACATAGACTCGTTGCCAATGACAAAACAATCTTTCACATTTTCACACCCACACCCAACCAAAAAATATCGTGTTTTTCATTTTTTCAACACCATGGTGAAACCTGTTCTATTTTATGGTGCCGAGACATTTAGAACCACTGCTGTGAATATGAAGAGAATCCAGTCCTTTATCAATAATTGCCTAAGAAGGATTCTCGGGATTAACTGGCCTGACAGAGTCAGCTACCAGAAACAGTGGCAGAGGACAAAGCAGAATCCGGTAGTACAAGATATCCTCCAGAGAAGATGGAGATGGATCGACCATACACTCCTCCAGAAACATGCCTCCAACATAACTAGACAAGGCCTGAAATGTAACCCTCAAGGAAAACGGAAAAGAGGCAGGCCGGGGAACACCGTGAAGTGGAAGCAGATACAAAGAAACGTGGCCACACTTGGGGGAAACTGGACGGGATCATGATGCTTGGAGGACTCTTGTAGGCGGGCTATGTCCTATGAAGGACCACAATCGTCGATGAAGATCGGCTGCTGTTCCTCGAGGACGAAGAGGCGAAAGAAGAAGAAGAAGAATTGACCCACATCTCGTCAACCTCTCAAGCTGATACTTAGCACATAAACTCGTTGCCAATGACAAAACAATCTTTCAAATTTTCACACCCACACCCAACCAACTTACAGCCACGTGTTCCTTCATGGATCATTGTCACATTCTAAATCTTGTGAAGACTCCTCTTTCTCAATTAACTTAGCCGAGAATTTTTAGAAAGGGATTCTTAAAATGTCGAATTTTTCAGACATCGACAATTTCCTATATTACTTCTAAAAATTATCCTTCAAGTTAACTGAATACAACACCCAAATAAAATTATTCTATTTAATATATATTGTATACATTTAACGTGCATTATTTTAAGGTATCATATCTTTTTTATCAAGAGTGTTAGAGACGTGAAATGTCTATAAGAATAATTATAAACGTCTTGTATTTAAACTGTTTTCATTTTCTTTTAGCACCTTAAAATAGAATAGAAAAAAAAAAAAGTAAATGTTTCATGAACATTTTAAAGTTTTAGCAGATCATTTTGAACATGTATTTTAAAGTTGAAAGTTCATAAGACAGGGGGATAAGTAGTTCACGTTGAAATTAATAAATTAGCTGTTGCGGAAATAACACCATATTGTACGGAAAAAATTGAATGACAACACCTCCAGTTCATACGGGACAATTCTAGTAGAAAAAGGTTATTGAATTCATTCTGAACCGTTGAAACATTTTTCAGACTTTAAAACAAAGTATAGATAGTGAATGCAACACTTATATGAAGTTCTATTTGAAATAATAAATGTTACGTATTTTCATAATTTTAATATTCATGCGTAAATAATTATATTCAGCACAATTTATTTAGTAAACAATAGGTTTTTAAACATGTAGTTTCTTTAGATGCACGGAAAAAAGCGTATTTTTTAAAGATGTTAATTATGTCATTTATGTTTTATGTTTTATGTTTATGACGTGTCTTGACAATCCTATTTTTACTACATGTGTTAATGGCCACTGAACGGAATACGACTGCTTTAGCCCGCTACAGTTCTGACAAGAAGGACGTGTTTCATTCAAGGATAAACAGCAGACAAATCGAAAAAGAATTTTAAATATTTTTTTTTTTCAATTATAAAAAAAAAATATTTTTTTTAAAGAAATACGAAATTTGCGAGGACTAGTTTAAACACACGAAAGATTAGAAAATAATTTTCTTTAAATTTCTAACAATGTATTCCGTAAAGAAGTATGGGCAGAAGGGTAGTACGACACACTATAATGCGAAAGGTTTCTAATTTAAGTAGAAATACATTTTTTTTTTGCCCGCAATTTCGAAACTATTTTCTGCACTGAAATTTTTGCGTAATAAAATTTAATAAATTAAATGAAAAATATTTTCTATTTTTCACTGCGTTTAAACTTTTCTTTTCAAAAAGTCTTCTTGTTTATATAGTGTTTATATTTTTTGTATGACAATTTTAATCCGTAAATTTTCCATTGCAGAAGAATTTTTTAAAAACAACGAATACTTACAAAATCCCGGGTTAAGTAGCTTAGCACTTTAACTCAGGCATAAAACTCAAATCTGATATTTATCGACTGCTTGCCGTCCGTTGATCAGAATCTAATTGCCGAAATACCTTGTCCGACCTTTCTCCCCCAATCTTTCACACAATCCTACAGTTAGGTGCAATGATTATTTTAAGCGAAAGGTTGAGGTTGTTGTTGTTGTTGTTTTTTGTTGTTCTTTGTTTTGTTTTTTTCCATCAACATTTATTATATACCCACCAATTCCCATCTTAACCACCGCCCTTGACCCAGCAACCGGAGCTGTAATTCTCAGCAACTCAGGTGCAACCTTGCAGGTCAGCACGAGGAAGACTGAACTGACAGAACGAGCAAGTCACGTGCTATAAAATGACAAAACCTCATGCTTTTGAAAGTAGAAAGAAAGACTTAAAGGGTAGAATTGTTTCTTATATCTGTCCATTCTATTTTGCTTGTGGAAACAACGCTATGAGCCGCATACCGGTCCATCGTAATCATCTTAGGCCTCGGGCTGGACAAGTAATGTATTTTTCATTTCACAAACTTGGCTTCCATCTAGCCACGAATAAAACCAAATTGTGTATGCATTAATTAAATTTGACAAGCTTCATTGTATTTGCATTTCGGGTGCTAATGGAAAAATTACCAAGTGATCCGATCGGTTGAGGACACTTTCAAGAGTTCACATAAGCTGCATTTAAAAATTTGTGTGGCCTTGTAAGATTTTTAAAAAAATGGGTCTGTAAAATTGGGACCATTTAATTAAAACATATTTAGCACAAGGTGTACGGATTAAGTCTAAAGATGAACTAACAAAAACTGAGTCAGTGACTCAGTCAGTTTACTTATTTTGTCTTTATAGAGCCCGAAGCCAATCAAGTAATGGTCCAAATTTATAATTTTTAACATTATCAATCAAAATTTTAATCAATTGTTATTTGAAGAGAATTTTTTTTATAAAAATGTGTACAATGGACGCCTTTTGAGTCTGAGTTTGTAATATTATGTAAAAAAAATGTCCCATTACATTGGTCGGCAAAACGCTGCTCACAGGCCGCATGCGGCTTTTTAGCGACCTGTCGGCAAGTCGGCCACAAATCGGTTTTGACTCCGGGGAAAAAATGTTTTTGATATGAAATTTGGCTCTAAAATTTTATTTTTATCGTCCTGCTGCTGATTTCTGGCACTTTTGACTAATGAGTTTGCCAACCACTGGCATAGTATTATGGAACGTATGTTACGAATATATTGTGACACGAGCAAGCTCATACAATAAATAAAGGAAAAAAATATTAAAATTTAAAACCTAAATAATATATTGGAAATGAAACAAATCAGTTTCAAAAAACTAGAATCAGTTACATCGTGAAGTTTGCATAAAACTACAAACAAGAACATGTGTATTTATAAACATTTGCTTGACATCATGCCATCCCCTTATAAGTACATATTATGTATCATCGGTCGAAGTCATCCACAGCCATCTTATCATCGTGGTCGACTTAGTACTTCATTTGGATATAGTTTCGTAAATGGCCGGTGAGACGGATTCTGGCACAAAATGTTCAGGTACAGAGTTAATCCGGGCTTTTCTGACATGTCTTTTTGTGTTCTGTAGCCGCTGTTCTGCTGCCTTCATTTTGTATGGAGCATTTGTCTAAAGAGGAATGCAACAATGATCGATCATATACCGATTCTTTCCATATTTCCGGGTTTCAAACGAAGTTGTCCTCGAGTCTTTTAGATTGTCTTGAAACGTTTCTTCTCCACACTAGCACCATGTCTTCCATCCTCGAGCTAATAAATAATGTTTGGATAGGGCAAACGGGGCGACTGACATTCTCACAACATGTCCCACTGTATTAGAATGGTAAAGATGCTGGAGGGGGATCTGACTGTACGAGTGCCACAGTGTATGGTTTCTTGTCCTACCATTTGATGTTGAGGATGATTTTCTGAGGCGCTGCGTATGAAAATGGTGCAACTTTCTTGCACTGCGTTGGTAGCATATGCACTTATCACGGGTAAAGAGAAGCGCAATGAAGCAAAGGCGCATTTTATACCTTCGTGTTAGTTTGAGTGCTGATAACGCTCCTGGTCCATACATTCTTAGACATTTTGCCATAGGTTAACCTCGCCATCGACAACTATATTTTCTCATGGGTAATGTTCTCTTGAATTTCATAGGTGAGCGAGATCAATGACTACGGCTTTGATAAATATGGTTTTGATAATTTTTACTTTTACTTCTGCAAGGCTCACAAAAAGCACTAGCTTGTCGGTAGTCTTACAGTCGACCCCTTCGAGTAGATATAAAAAATTAGTGGCAGGGCTTTAAAAGAAAACAAAGCAATGGACACGTATATTTAACAAACCAAATCTACGGTTTGCCTCACTAATCTGGTTTGCCTCACTAATCTGGTTAGCTTCACTAATCTGATGAGCCTCACTGATCCCAAAATAACATCAAAAAAGCAAAAGCCATATAAAACTGATGCTAAATGTTAAAAAAAAAGTTGACGACTTTTTATGTATTTTTTCTTTTTTTTTTAACTTCGGTCGCTTGCCGTTTTCACATTTCACTTCTGGTTATTCCACAATGTGACGTGTCGTGGTGTCAATGCTTCCATATTCAGCTTGTTTGTTATCACATTAAGAACTGTCCAGTAATAGAACGTCTCGTAATCACTTGAGATTTTCTCATTTCGGACGTAAACAGTGAAAAAAAAGAATTGTTCTATCTATTTGTATCGTAAACAAGCTGAAATGAACTATTCTCAGGAGTAACAATGTCAGTTTACAAATTTTAACGTACTGAGAAAGATGAAATTATTAAGACCTTGATAAAATAAAATTAACAAGATGCATACTTTTTTTTTCATTTTCTTTATGCTTTTTTTCTATTTGTTTGTAAAATTTAATGCAGCTCGTCTATTTAGACAAATGATGTGACTAAACAATGCTGTTACTGAACTCCGCTGTTACTAAACATTGCTGTTACTAAACATTGCTGTTGCTAAACACGACTTTTAATAAACTATGGTGCTCCTGAATTTTGCTGTTGCCAAGTTATACTGTTACTGACTTTTGCTGTTGCCAAGTTATACTGTTACTGACTTTTGCTGTTGCCAAGTTATACTGTTACTGACTTTTGCTGTTGCCAAGTTATACTGTTACTGACTTTTGCTGTTGCCAAGTTATACTGTTACTGACTTTTGCTGTTACCAAGTTATACTGTTACTGACTTTTGCTGTTGCCAAGTTATACTGTTACTGACTTTTGCTGTTGCCAAGTTATACTGTTACTGACTTTTGCTGTTACTGATACGTGTTCACCAAAAAGCATGGCCAATGTTGGTTTTTCAAGTTGAAGTTTCTATTTACAGTGTTAAAACTCCCATTAGTCTTTGAATGTATCCTTATCTTTAATAGACAACGATAATGGATGTTATAAAAAAGGTAAGAATATACAGAGGCATGGTAGAGTTTAAAATAAAGAGTAGATCTAAGCATTGAATCGAAAAACAGGACAGTAACGGAAGAATGTTTCGGCTAAGAACCTTTCACAGCAGACAGGACAAATGAAAATACGACAAGAAATATAAACTAGTTAAAAACTAAAGGGATCGCCATTGTTATTGCTTTTGAATTGGGATTTTTTTAAAACCAAAAATCACAGGAAGTAAAACAATTTATGTTATTATTACGGTGAAAACTAAGATCTTAACGGACAAAAAGATTTTAAAGATATTTAAAATATTAGAAATAAGAAAAGAAATACACTGAAACTGAGGATTATTATTTACGAGAGTATTTGATTAATTTCATTTGCTGGTATTCTGTGGAAAAGCTGAATTAACTTGCTTTCCCTTCTAACTCTCACTGGCGTATTGGTACAGGAAATCCGTGCTGTGATGGAAACATCTGCTGTTCCTCTATATTTATATCCGTTGAAATGGGATGAGGCCGGAGAAAGTTTACCCTGGATTTAAAAAAAACGATTATTGGTCTACTCAACATGTAATTAGCTGGGAATATAAATGTAGCCATCAAATTTCTTTAAACTGAACTTAAGGATGGGCAGAATCGTTAAGCAGAATGGGTGAGCAGAATGGATAAACATAACTATGTTTGAACTCGTCAATAAATGAAGAACGCTGAAAAAAGCTGCTTGCAAATCATCGTTTTATCCACCTGTATCTTCCAATGAATTGTATCCAACCGTGTCTTCCAGTGTATTTTATCCACCGGTATCTTCCAGTGTATTTTATCCACCTGAATCTTCCAGTGTATTTTATCCAACTGTGTCTTCCAGTGTATTGTATCCAACTGTATTTTCCAGTGTATTTTATCCAATTGTGTCTTCCAGTGTATTTTATCCAACTGTGTCTTCCAGTGTATTTTATCCAACTGTGTCTTCCAGTGTATTTTATCCAACTGTATCTTCTAGTGTATTTTTTCCAACAGTGTCTTCCATTGTATTTTATCCAACTGTGTCTTCCAGTGTATTTTATCCAACTGTGTCTTGCAGTGTATTTTATCCAACTGTGTTTTCCAGTGTATTTTATCCAACTGTGTCTTCCAGTGTAGGGTGAATAATAGTGACACCCTGGCCTGTCCTTGACTTTGCCGTTGTCACTTACATAAACAAAACAGCCCAATGAACACACGTCAAAGTGTAGTAATACATCTATTTATAGTATATACCGTGGAGGGAAAACGCCTTGTCTCCCCCTCCTACACACACTGACACACCCCAATACTTCTACCCGGGGCCGCCGCAAACTCTGCATTCTTTTCCTGCCTGCGACCAAGTATATTTCCCCTCCCAGCTGATCATAGGAAAGTTTCAAACTTGGTTTTAAGATGTAGTATCCTTTCTTATAAGGCATTTCTAAATGGGAAAAACAAATGTCGCTCCATATTTTCTTATTTTGTCATTAAATCGTAAATGTATAGAAACGAGTTTTTGATTAATATTTTTATTTGATACACCATTAAATATATGTTTGGTTGTTGATATAAGTAATGGATTTTAAAAATAGCATTAGTTTATAGTTTAAAGTAGTTTTTAGTTAAAGTAATGGATTTTAAAAAAAGCATTAGTTTATAGTTTATTAAACATAGTTTACTGATACATTAAATTTACCAGCCTATACTGTAGTTCATTAAATTATGTTATAACATGCCCATACTTTTTACCCATCAACGACAGAGAATAATAAATTTGATACAAGGATCACAATTAATTTGACTCAAAGTTAATTAATTTATTCTTCATGCCAATAAAACTAGTTTAACATCTTTAAATGAGATTATTTCTGGGGGGGGGGGGGGGGGAGGGTAATTGACGTGAAGGGATCCGCAGCTTTCCCCGTTCTTGCTTTATGTTAACCCCCCCCCCACGCCCCCCTTTTCTTTTTTAAAAATTAAACAATTCAATAGCAACGATTTTTTAAGAGGAAATAAATATTAACCGTGTTTTCGTTTTGTTTAAATCAGTGCTTAGAGCAAATTAACTTTTCTTTTTTTTTTGTTGGTTTAGCGTGTTTAAACCAGGTGTTCTTGGCATCTCATTTAATGTGTTCTTGGAAGACAAAGTAGTTACGAAAGTTTTATTGAAAATGTTCAATTTCAAGATTTGTTCCAACACAATAAAGAGAAGAAACAAAATGAAGGGAGGGAGAGAGAAAGGCTAAAAATGTAAATGAACTTTTAATCATGAGAGATGCAATTTCTTCATCAGCATCATGTCCCTTAGTCCTTGGACCGTTGAGGTGTCACAGATGACATGAAAAATATCCCTCTCCATTCCTCTCGTTCTTCTGCACTACGCATAGCATCGCCTAATTTTAATCCTTTCCACTCTTTGATGTTATCTTCCCATCTTTTTCTTTGTCTTCCACTTCTTATCCCATCTCTCGTTGTGCCCTGCATGATTTCTTTGGCGAGCCCTTGTTTTCTGGTCACGTGGCCACACCACTCAAGTTTGCGCTTTTTTACAGAAACCATGAGGTCATCGTACTGCCCAATTGCTTGACGAATCCTTTCTTTCACTTGTTCATTAGTGATATGGTCTCTATACTAAAGTTAAAAAATTAAAACCATTACAACGATTCTTTTATACTTTATTGTATGGCTTCAATTTACTAAATTATACTCTAGAAATTATAAGAAACGTTTTATAAATTAAACGATCATTTTAAATCCCACTACCGTTTTAATGTTAAGAGGTGAACCATTGAACAAAGGAATGTGATGTGTATAGATTACCCTGTTTTAACATAGCATTGGTGAGGTCAAGTCATGGAAGAAACTCAGTTGAAGTTTAACGATGACAAAACGGAAGCACTCCTTATTCACAATCACAAATCATCCTCTTATTCAGCTCTCCCCACCTCATTTCAAGTAGTTACCTCAGCCATACAGTTTACATCTTCCGCTAGGAATCTTGGTTATATTCTGTCTAACAACAGATCTCTCCATAAAAACATCTCTCACATTTGACGTTCTGCCTACACCGCTATCCATCAGATCAGCTCAATTCGCCACTACCTCACAGTTAGTGCAACAAAAACCTAGTCTATGCTCTTGTTCTCTCTCGTCTTGACTATTGCAACTATCTTCTGTCAGGTTCACCAAAATACTTCTTAGAAAAATTACAAAAGGTTCAAAACTCAGCTGCTAAGCTAGTTCTAAAGGCAAAAAAACGTGATCACGTCACACCACTGCTTCATTCACTTCATTTGTTCCCTGTACAAGCACGGATTGGCTATAAACTCTCTGCTCTCTGCCACAACTTTTTCTCGAATTCCTGCCCTTCCTATCTAACCGAACTTCTCTCTGTCTATTCACCCCTTCGACAGCTTCGCTCCTCTGCAGACGGGCGTATTCTTTCTGTCCACAAGACTCGCACAAAAACTTACGGTGAACGATCTTTCTGTGCCCCCAGACAATGGAATTCTCTTCCACTACACATCCACAATATAACAACCATCACAGCCTTCAAAACTGCACTCAAAACACATCTCATTAAACTCTACTATCCTGACTGATTCCCCCCTCTGACCGATAAACGATGCAGATGAGTGCCGTCCATGGCTTCACATGTAAATTGTTATGGAATAGTTGAAAGAAATATGCATTTGTTTTGTTTTATTTAATTAATGTATGTTAATTAATTTTTAAGTTCATGATGCTGTTTGTTAAATTGTATGTACAGCGTGGTGAGCCCAGCCCTAGGCTGGGGTACCATGCTAATGAAAACTTCCAATAATAATAATAACCTACTCTATTTTAAAACATAGGAATCTGATATGAATGACCTACTTTGTTTTAACATAGGAATGTTATACATGTACCCTACCTTTTTAACATAGTACTGTGATATTTACAACCTACTTCGTTTTATGATAGGAATACCATAGTCACAGCGTGCTTCGTTGTCTCTTGTTGTTTTTATGTAAAGTTTAAGGAGATTCCTCATCAATGGTAAGAGAAAAAAAAAAAGGGGGGGGGGCTTTTGTAATGAGAATACTTACACCCCCCCCAAAGTCGAGAATGCTGGAGGAGTCACAACTGATATTTAGATTATTCCATGAGGAAATATGTCTTCCAATAGTTTCCCTAATACATTTAAAGAGATGAAGGAGACATAGTTAAAGGGTCAGATGATTATGTTTTTCATAACATCGTCTGCCTAAAAAGCGAAGATGTAAGGCATACATAAAAGCATTATTTATTAAGTTAACGTGCCCTAAATGCTTGCGTTCTAGCAGGAATGGTTCTCAAAATATGGATATAAACTAAAATTATTAATACACTTTATTTTCAGCCACATGTTTTACTCATTATTTGTAAACAGATTTAAAATAATATATTTGACTTTAGGTAGTAAGATCAATCTAAACAATCTGAATATGGGTAGTAAGATCAAAATTAAATAATCTTACTTTAGGTAGTTAGATCAATCCTAACATGATGTGTCCATTCGGAAACTTTTTCTAGAGACGCAATTAAAAAACAATATTTTAATTGCGCCGCTTCATTTTGGGCATGGCTGATATCTGCAGATATGACAAGACTGGGCATATTTTACGAAATAGTTCAAGTCATCTGTCAAGCCCGTGCTAGACTAGGAAAGTCGACTCCTTTGATCATTTTTAAGTCACATTCCCATCATGCACTTATCAGGAATAGTTCTTATGTAGATTTCACTTGGACACATTGCTGGTGTTAAGTTCAGGGATCCCTATGTATTTGACGTTTAGTTATAGCTCTGTTTGTCACTGATATTGAAATATTTGAGCCTATTCTGAAACTAATGAAGGTTTCTATGACAAATGTGTTACGAAAGAGGAATGAAAAATCAAAAAGAAATTTTAAAAACTATCAAAATGGATTTAAATGTCTGTTATGAGAATATAGCAAGTACTTTTTGTTATGAGAATATAGCAAGTACTTTTTGTTATGAGAATATAGCAAATACTTTTTGTTATGAGAATATAGCAAGTACTATTTGTTATGAGAATATAGCAAGTACTTTTTGTTATGAGAATATAGCAAGTACTTTTTGTTATGAGAATATAGCAAGTACTATTTGTTATGAGAATATAGCAAGTACTATTTGTTATGAGAATATAGCAAGTACTATTTGTTATGAGAATATAGCAAGTACTATTTGTTATGAGAATATAGCAAGTACTATTTGTTATGAGAATATAGCAAGGACTATTTGTTATGAGAATATAGCAAGTACTATTTGTTATGAGAATATAGCAAGTACTATTTGTTATGAGAATATAGCAAGTACTTTTTGTTATGAGAATATAGCAAGTACTTTTTGTTATGAGAATATAGCAAGTACAATTTGTTATGAGAATATAGCAAGTACTATTTGTTATGAGAATATAGCAAGTACTTTTTGTTATGAGAATATAGCAAGTACTTTTTGTTATGAGAATATAGCAAGTACTTTTTGTTATGAGAATATAGCAAGTACTTTTTGTTATGAGAATATAGCAAGTACTTTTTGTTATGAGAATATAGCAAGTACTTTTTGTTATGAGAATATAGCAAGTACTTTTTGTAATGAGAATATAGAAAGTACTATTTTTTATGAGAATATAACAAGTACTATTTGTTATGAGAATATAGCAAGTACTATTTGTTATGAGAATAATGCAAGTACTATTTGTTATGAGAATATAGCAAGTACTATTTGTTATGAGAATATAGCAAGTACTATTTGTTATGAGAATATAGCAAGTACTATTTGTTTTGAGAATTTAGCAAGTACTATTTGTTATGAGAATATAGCAAGTACTATTTGTTATGATAATATAGCAAGTACTTTTTGTTATGAGAATATAGCAAGTACTATTTGTTATGAGAATATAGCATGTACTATTTGTTATGAGAATATAGCAAGTATTATTTGTTATGAGAATATCACAAGTACTTTTTGTTATGAGAATATAGCAAGTACTATTTGTTATGAGAATATAGCAAGTACTATTTGTTATGAGAATATTACAATTACTATTTGTTATGAGAATATAGCAAGTACTATTTGTTATGAGAATATAGCAAGTACTTTTTGTTATGAGAATATAGCAAGTACTTTTTGTTATGAGAATATAGCAAGTACTTTTTGTTATGAGAATATAGCAAGTACTATTTGTTATGAGAATATAGCAAGTACTATTTGTTATGAGTATATAGCAAGTACTATTTGTTATGAGAATATAGCAAGTACTATTTGTTATGAGAATATAGCAAGTACTATTTGTTATGAGAATATAGCAAGTACTATTTGTTATGAGAATATAGCAAGTACTATTTGTTATTAGAATATAGCAAGTACTATTTGTTATGAGAATATAGCAAGTACTATTTGTTATGAGAATATAGCAAGTACTATTTGTTATGAGAATATAGCAAGTACTATTTGTTATGAGAATATAGCAAGTACTATTTGTTATGAGAATATAGCAAGTACAATTTGTTATGAGAATATAGCAAGTACTATTTGTTATGAGAATATAGCAAGTACTTTTTGTTATGAGAATATAGCAAGTACTATTTGTTATGAGAATATAGCAAGTACTATTTGTTATGAGAATATAGCAAGTATTATTTGTTATGAGAATATCGCAAGTACTTTTTGTTATGAGAATATAGCAAGTACTTTTTGTTATGAGAATATAGCAAGTACTATTTGTTATGAGAATATTACAAGTACTATTTGTTTGAGAATATCGCAAGTACTTTTTGTTATGAGAATATAGCAAGTACTTTTTGTTATGAGAATATAGCAAGTACTATTTGTTATGAGAATATAACAAGTACTATTTGTTATGAGAATATAGCAAGTACTATTTGTTATGAGAATATAGCAAGTACTTTTTGTTATGAGAATATAGCAATTACTTTTTGTTATGAGAATATAGCAAGTCATTTTTGTTATGAGAATATAGCAAGTACTTTTTGTTATGAGAATATAGCAATGACTATTTGTTATGAGAATATAGCAAGTACTTTTTGTTATGAGAATATAGCAAGTACTATTTGTTATGAGAATATAGCAAGTACTATTTGTTATGAGAATATAGCAAGTACTATTTGTTATGAGAATATAGCAAGTACTATTTGTTTTGAGAATATAGCAAGTACTATTTGTTATGAGAATATAGCAAGTACTATTTGTTATGAGAATATAGCAAGTACTTTTTGTTATGAGAATATAGCAAGTACTATTTGTTATGAGAATATAGCAAGTACTATTTGTTATGAGAATATAGCAAGTATTATTTTTTATGAGAATATAGCAAGTACTTTTTGTTATGAGAATATAGCAAGTACTATTTGTTATGAGAATATAGCAAGTACTATTTGTTATGAGAATATTACAAGTACTATTTGTTATGAGAATATAGCAAGTACTTTTTGTTATGAGAATATAGCAAGTACTTTTTGTTATGAGAATATAGCAAGTATTATTTGTTATGAGAATATCGCAAGTACTTTTTGTTATGAGAATATAGCAAGTACTATTTGTTATGAGAATATAGCAAGTACTATTTGTTATGAGAATATTACAAGTACTATTTGTTATGAGAATATAGCAAGTACTATTTGTTATGAGAATATAGCAAGTACTTTTTGTTATGAGAATATAGCAAGTACTTTTTGTTATGAGAATATAGCAAGTACTTTTTGTTATGAGAATATAGCAAGTACTTTTACTATTTACTAAGCCTTAAAAAATTAAAATGATATGACTCCTTAAGACGTATGTAATTATATTTTAACCGAACGCCATTTCTGTAGTGTAAATTTAACTGCAAAAGGGATTTATGCATATTTCATAAATTATATTATAATTATATACTAAAAGTTTTCAAAAAAAGTGTCTTGAATACATTCCCTAATCATATTCATATTTCGATAAACAAGGGTAGTAGGATAATTTTATTTAGCAAAAATCACTCACTCTTCGACAGTTCAAAGTATCTGGAAAAAAACAACAACTCATTCTTTACAAATCCAAATCTCATTCATTAGAAACGTCTGCTGTTGAATAGTGTCTGATGTTTGTTTGCATTAATACCAAGTAGTGAATAGTTAAACACATCTCGTTGTCAAACAAGTGTAACATGTGACATTTTTTAGCATTATACAAAAACAGAAACATTATTTAACATTATCTAAACACATACACATTATTTTGACATTATCGAAACACAGACACAACTATTTTGCCTTATCTTAAAAAAGACACTTTATTTAATACCTGCTTTTCCAAGTCCAGATTGCTCAAATAAACTATGTTTGCATGTTAAAAAGAAATAAGACGGTCTGTGTCTCCAATTTGAGACAGGTCAAAAAGCCCATACTTTTTTTATTATGAACTCCTGCCGAAGAATGATTCGGATATTTTGTTTTTTTAATTTTATTTTTCCTTGAGTTTCATTTAAGCTTATTAATTATTCTCAACAGAAGCTCAAAATGAAATAGCGTCTTGATCCCTAGTAATGTAACTTGACACACGTCTGATGTTATTTTACGGGTTTTTAATAAAATATATGCATAAATATAACCAGTTAAGTGAACAAGATTTTGATGCCCTTACTGTATGAAAAAATAATAATAAGTTAGGTAGCAGAATAACAAATAAGATGGTGATGGAATTAAACGTTTAGCATTCTAGAGTCGGTTGGAATTATGTGAAAGTTAGATGTAAATCAGGTTGAATTTTGTTAAAGTTAGACTACATCAGGTTTGGAAATATGGTAAATTTAAATGTACATCAGGTTAGAATTCTGTTAACGTTAGACGTACATCAGATAGGAGAAGGATAAGCGGACAATAGTAGAGGTTGACGTCATATTTGGCCACTGTAGGTGTTAACATATCCAGGATGAATTGGAGTTCAAGTTTGACAATATGAATGGAATCATTCTTTGGCATACAGAAATTTGGAGTTGGATACAAAAGTCTGTTGTATGAACATACAAATTATGCCAGTGAAATAAAGCTACTCCTAAGCGGCAAACCTTGTAAGGATTCTTGCTGCAAAGATTCTAGTAGGTTAGCATGTTGGTAGGTGAACTGTACCTTTTTTAGCAACTTGAACTTATGAAGGTATCCTGAGCAACTTTACTGTCAGCTCTGAAATGATCCATATCTGTTCATTCTGCAAGGTTTATGGTAAGTCAGATCATCATATATCACAAGTTGTGTAGATAATTAGCGCGAAAAAATTAGATATGCAAAAACTAAATTACGTTTAAATTTTTTACTCTAGTATCATAAATTATAAAAAAAGTTCTTGAAATATGTGTCTAGCTGTAAAGAATTGTGTCTAGCTGTTAAGAATTTTGTCTAGCTCTTAAGAATTGTCTCTATCTGTTAAGAATTGTGTCTTGCTGTTAAGAATTGTGGCTAGCTGTTAAGAATTGTGTCCTGCAGTCGAACGTAAATGTGGAAAATATGAAATGGTGCTGTAAAGAGGATATTAAAAAAATAGACAGTAATTTATAACGTAAAATAACCCGAATTTAAGAACGAACGTTTCATAATTTAATTTAACTACAAATTGCAGTTTATACCAGAGTCGACCCTCCGACATACCAAGTCAAGAGCAACTGACCAAAACGTTCAATTTATACAATGAACCAATGTCGATATATCATCTTCTTATTTTACCTTTCTCCCCACTCCCCCTAATCACTGGACCGCAACCCCTGATCCACACTCCACCTGCCCATGGCACTACTACCCCACGATCTCACAACGTCCTCTTCTACCACTACACCTGATCTCCCATATACCGTAACCACTGGACTACTACGCAACAATTTCGCTATTCTCTCTGCTGGCGGGACCACTACCACACGATCTCACAACGTCCCCTTCTACCACTACACCTGATCTCCCATTTACCGTAACCACTGGACCACTACGCTACAATTTCGCCATTCTCTTTGCTGGCGGGACCACTACCACACGATCTCACAACATCCCCCTTCCACCACTGCACCTGATCTCCCATTTACCCTAAACCACTGGACAATTACGCAACAATTTCGCCACTCTCCCTGCTGGCGGGAGCACTATCCCACGATCTCCCCATTCCCCGTAGCCATTGAAACACTACCCCGAGATCTCCCCATTCTCCCTGCTGACAGGACCACTACCCCACGATCTCCCCATTCCCCGTAGCCATTGAAACACTACCCCGAGATCTTCCCATTCTCCCTGCTGACGGGACCACTACCCCACGATCTCCCTATATCCCCCCTGCTGACAGGACCTCTACCCCCGATCTCCCCGTTCTCCCTGCTCACTGGACTACAATCCCAGAATGAGCCCTGCTCTCGAATAACGCAACCCGCGCCGAGTGAGCCAGTGAATCGGCTGGGAACAGCCGGTATGAGCTGACGACTCCAGCGTGTCGCTAGCGAACAGGGAACGTTACACTTCGATTGATTTGGAAGTTCTCCCCGCACGTTCGGTTTGTGGCACTCTTCGTTCATTTAACCCGATATCAACAAACGGTTTGTTGCGTTATTTGTCAAATACTCATAATACTCATATTTGGTTTTCTTTGTATAAAATTAACAATTAATGAATCAATTATATATATAATTTTTATATTATATACGTCAACATGGATTAAGTATGACTATTTTTTATAATTTATAGATTATTCTTTTATCGTAGTATTGAAGTTTTTTATATCCATCTTTTATATTTAGGATTTTAAAAAAAAATGTAAAATCTTTGTTGCTATATTAACGTCTCTTTCGAAAAAAAGTGAATCACAGGACAAGTTAAAGTCTAAAAAAGAATCGAATTTCTTTGCATAAGAAACTTTAGAGCTTTACAACTTGGTCCCATGTTCAGACTTAATGTGGCCACACTTCTATGACAACATCAGGTTTACTTACACGTTTTGATATTAGCTACTATTGCAGAGGTGTGTCCATGGTGAGGACTATTCCCGAATGACAGTGATTTCGCGAAGTGCGATGTTAATTTTGCTCCAATTTACATAACTTTGAGAGAGAGCTTAGTTTAAAAAAAATATTTTGAAAAAAAACGCAGTACAGAGTAAGCCACGCGTACACTTAAAACAAGGGTGACTATTTTGAGCAAGCAGGAGAACACCGTTACACCTTCTGCACAAACTATCATGGTAACCGAGTTGAGCCAACCATACCAATGTATCACTTTGCACTGAATACATGGGCGGAGTGTAATTCGTTCGGAAGATAACGTACGGTTCTACACTCGACCATCCGTTACGGTTCTAAATTTGAAACCTGTGGCAGCCAGTTTTTAAAAAAAAAAAATGTAATAAAAACTATTTTCAAATAACCACCAGACTATTTCAAATGGCTGCGAATATTCGCACCCGGGTACCAGAAGTGAGAGTTTGGGATTAAAAAACTATTTAAATTTTTATTGTTGGGTTTGTAAGACAAAATTTGGTATCAAATGAAAGATAATTGAATTGACTATAAGTTTGTAAACTTACTTCTTCAGTTTAACTAAAATAAACTACCACAAATGACATACGAATAGCATTGAGCCTAATGGTACCCGGGTGCG
Source organism: Omphiscola glabra (assembly GCA_964017045.1). Taxonomy (NCBI): domain Eukaryota; kingdom Metazoa; phylum Mollusca; class Gastropoda; family Lymnaeidae; genus Omphiscola; species Omphiscola glabra. The sequence goes on from OZ024796.1 coordinate 3,484,351, forward strand.
AATGGCGGCGCTGAGTGTCCGGGTCCATTTTGACTAATGCTTTTCGATGTCATTTGTGGCAGTTTGTTTTAGTTATAATGAAGAATTAAGTTTTAAAACGTATAGTCCATTCAATTATCTTTCATTTGATACCTCATTTTGTCTTACTAACCAAACAATAATATTTTAGATAATTTTTTAATCCCAACCTCTCACTTCTGGTACCCGAGTACGAATAGACAATTCGATTTCATATTATTACATGATATCTAAGGGAGACAAATGTCATTTCTTATGAGACTTATTTATCTTCCCATGTAAATATTTTTTTTTTTTTTTTAATTTAAAAGCTTAAACTGAAAAACCAATTTCACCTAATCCAGGCCTTGACTGGATATTTGACATAACCTGAATTAGAACAATTTATCAATGATGCATATTTTTAAACATTCTATTAAATTGTGTGATTCTCAATAAAATATGACGAAGACAACAGACAACGCAAAAGGATAATGTATATAAGTGATTTCCAACTACTTAGCATGTAAGTAATCATTTATTTATTTATTTTGTAAATTATTTTATAAGTTTAAGAGGTTGGGAGTGGGTTGGCCAGGGGTTCGAATCGAGTGGAGGCGAGCTGTCTTGGGTGGGGTGGGGTGGTTTTTGCAATGTAGTCCTAGTTCTGGTGTCTAGAAGATTTTTTGATTCAATTTTTACATGAAGATTTGGAGTCTAAACAATTTTTTAAATAATTTTTTTAAAGAACCCACCACCTTTCACCCCCGGGGCCGCTTTTAGTTCAAAGAGGTCACATGGTTCCGTTTCGCAGTTAGATAAGCGCAGTAAGATACCCGAAATTTAAGAAAGGGAGACCAGACATTTTGTACCATTGCGTGCTGTAGTAGTTAGTCGGAGCTCATAGACTGTTTTAAAAAATAATGACGAAATAAATTTTGATACAACCAATTTCCCGTTACCAGGGAAAGCACAAGGGTTAACATTGTACCTGGTACGGACATTTACGTTATCAGTGAAAGTACACGGGTTAACATTGTACTACGCATGGTTATTTATGTTGTCGGCTAAAGCACAAGGGTACACATTGTACAAGGGGCGGTTATTTACTTTATCTGTGAAAGCACGAAGTGTAACATTGTACCACGCACGATTATTCACTTTTGCTGCCAGTGAGCGATGCGGTGTCTACAGCAGCGGGCCTGTACATCAGTTAGGTTGATACCAGCAGATGCTTTGGGGGGGAAAAAGCAACATCTTCGAAGACACTGATATTATCCACTATATATAGTTCACTTTGACTATGTTTGACTATATTTGTATATGGATCGATAAAGCACGAGATGACCAAATAATGGATCGCAACCAAATTTGACATGGTCATTCCTCCTGACCTACAGATGGTTCCTGGAAAGTTTAAGAACAATCTCCTCTTTCTACAAGGTTTAATTTAAAACATTGTAAAATGTATAAGGACATTATTAAAAAAATAAATGTTTTCTCGAATGGCTTCGAGTGTCGTTCAAGTTAAGTTATTTTTGTGCACACATGTTTAATAGGCCTTTATTCAGAACGGTGCAAATTTTAACAAATCTATTAAAGGAAATGTTGGTGCGTTTTTGTTCGGTGCGTACATTTTAAATAAAGCTTTCACAAGAAAAGTACATAAGCATTATAACATAGTTCAGGAGCGTACATAAAAGATGATTTTTGGTACCTAGGGATTTCCAGTCATGGTTATAGATCTGTGTATGTTAGTTTGTATAAACATTTGTTTACTGACATCAGATATTGACTCGTTAGTCTTAAAGATGTCCTTTTTTTTATGTTCCCAAAATATTTTGTATTTTTCTCAAATTTTTCAAAATCAGATTTAATGTTCCAAATGTTTGTTGGATGTTGTACAATGTATTTTATTTACAATAGTCAAGGATATACACGAAAGCTTACAGTGAAAGCCTCTACTTAAATTGTTGTATTAATTGCTTTGGACACCTGGTCAGAATGCATGTCAGTGCATCTTGGTGAGGTGATAAACTATAAATAAAGAGCTCCAATAATGGATGGAAATAAGTGAAATTAAGAAAGGGAAAACCTGAAAAAAAAAAAAACAACAACAACAAAAAAACGAAGGTGTGGGCAAGATGCCTTCATCAGCCGACAAGCAACAGTAAAAACAGAATTATTTTTTTTTTAAATACCACTTAACTGTAATGTAGTATCCTAGACGGCAGCAAGAGGAATGTCAATATCCCACCATTCCACGCTCTCAAATTGGATGATGAAACCTTTTGGGATTCATTAAATTGTAATTGGGTTTTTACATTGACAATTTCAATAAACAAGCAGGAGTGCTGTCATAATGATAGATGAAGGACTGCGTTCAAGCTGTGTGAATGAAATAGTGGAACAAGGACTGCGTTCAAGCTGTGTGAATGAAATAGTGGAACAAGTTATATGGTAGCTTGAATCGAAAGACAGGACAATTATTTTTTTCTGGCCTGTCTTTTTTATTCCAGCTTCCACATACCTTTCTCTACTATTACTGCCATGATGTGATTACTTCCTGTAAAATCCTTGCAATATTCATACAATAATGTTTTGAGTTTTCGTTACTGAATTCTCCGTAAGCGTGAAAAAAAATATTTTGTTTTTTTTACCTTTAAATTAATGAGAAAAGAAATCCACGTAAACAGTTTCAGTTATTCTGTAGTGACAGCGTCAGTAGAAATAGTGACAGCGTCAGTAGAAATAGTGACAGCGTCAGTAGAAATAGTGACAGCGTCAGTAGAAATAGTGACAGCGTCAGTAGAAATAGTGACAGCGTCAGTAGAAATAGTGACATCGTCAGTAGAAATAGTGACAGCGTCAGTAGAAATAGTGACAGCGTCAGTAGAAATAGTGACATCGTCAGTAGAAATAGTGACAGCGTCAGTAGAAATAGTGACAGCGTCAGTAGAAATAGTGACAGCGTCAGTAGAAATAGTGACAGCGTCAGTAGAAATAGTGACAGCGTCAGTAGAAATAGTGACAGCGTCAGTAGAAATAGTGACAGCGTCAGTAGAAATAGTGAAACGAGATTAACAAAGACATTCTCTAGAAACTAAAATGTTGCAAATTTTCCGCACAACGTCTCTGGTCTGGGTCAGGTTGATCGGGTGTCATCCATGACATAAAGGCGCAATTAAAGCTTGCAGTGATTATCTCCTCTTAACATCCCCCGGGGACATCATTATATGCATTAATATTACGCGAAAGAGAAATAAGCGATGAAATGTCTCCTGGTGTTAAAACAAGTTTTATCTTTTAAAAATAAAATCTTTCTTATGTATGATAAACTCATTATCCGGGCAACGTGATCAGAAAAAGACTATGAAAAGAACAGTTAAGCGCTTTGATTGGAGATTATGAAATCCGAATTGCTCCTTAAAATAAATGGCACGTTTTAGTTTTTAGAAATGTAATTTTGTGGTCAGCTTAAGTCCGTTGAAGTGAACTAGTGAACTTAGTTAGTCATCACAGCTAGTGAACTAGTGATCTTAGTTAGTCGTCACAGCTAGTTAGTTAGTCATCACAGCTAGTGAACTAGTGATCTTAGTTAGTCGTCACAGCTAGTTAGTTAGTCATCACAGCTAGTTAACTAGTTATTTTAGTTAGTCATCACAGCTAGTTAACTAGTTATTTTAGTTAGTCATCACAGCTAGTTAACTCAACTAGTCATCACAACTAATCAGCTAATCGACTCAACTAGTCATCTTAGCTAATCAGCTAGCCGACTAAAGAGGCCATCTTAGCTAGTCAGCTAGTCATCTCAGCTAGTTTATTCAACCAGTCAGCTAGTCCTGTATACCAGTCATCTCAGCAAGTTATCTCTGCTAGTCAGCTATCCAACTAGTCACCTCAGCTAGCCAGCTAGTCATCTCAGCTAGCCAACTAGTCATCTTAGCTAGCAAGCTATTCACCTTAGCTAGCCAACTAGTCATCTTAGCTAGCAAGCTAGTCACCTTAGGCAGCCAACCAGTCAGCCATCTAATCAGTCATCTCAGATAGCCAGCTAGTCATCTCATCTAGCCAGCTAGTCATCTCAGCTAGTAACCTAGTCATTTTTAGCTAGTCACCTCAGCCAGTCAACTATTCTACCGCAGAAAGGGGAAAGATTGTGGGTAGGATAAACATGCAGCTCCACCTCCCCGAAATCAACTGACACTTTGTTCATCGCATATCGAAAACGGAAACCACATGCACACAGTTCAGGTCGGTAGTAATGGCATTCAAGTTGATAACGACAGCTGCACAAATATGCGATAACTTAAACAAAAATATCGATAATATAAACATATTTGCAATTACCCAAAATTATCACAACAATTATTTTTAAAATAGCGCCCATAAGAAAAAAGTCACAGTTAAAATGCATTAAAAGAAAAACACCATGGTATAAATTATATCATGTAATCGAATATCTCAACCAATCACTTCGTTCTCCACTACCGCCAAAATGTAATTGAAACTTTGTTCTTTGGTTTTAATTCAATGTAATTAACAACGCCAAATAGTGTACAAGAGCAATGCAATTTCCTATATGACCGCCCTTCATTTGTATTAATTAATGACAACGATTAGTTTAATTGATTTTTATTCTTGATCTATCTCTTGAGATATGACCTTATAGATGTAAAGAAGATCTCTTTGATACCTTAGATCAAGATGTAAATAAGATCATTAAGTTATCCAAATTCAATATGTATAGAAGATCCGTATACTACCTTCGTTCAAATTCAAAGATGTACAAATGATTGGGATAGTTATTTTTTTCGACCGGCTACATCTTAAAGTAAATATCTGAACTAACATTGTTGTAGCACTCAAGTGTAGTAAAAAAATACGTCCCTGCTCCTGTTGTCGGTTACACAGTTGGCCCCCCTAAGGCCCCTAATCAGAAACTGTCTCAGATAAATAATTTTCCGTTGCGGCCTTCGAGTTTGTCGTCTAGGGACATCGAGTGGAACAGTATGCACTATAAAGAGACCTAATATGTCCAGCCAGTTTTAATAATCAAATGACCACCATTTTCCCTGTTACGTGAATCTGTTTTTTTTCCAATATGTAATATATGACATGATCCAATATGTAATATATGACATGATCCAATATGTAATATATGACATGGTTGAGGCGAACACGACGGTCTCTCAATAAATGTTGCATTGTCAAAATATTATGTCATAAATCTTGCGCAGACCGAACAATGGGTGGGGTGGAGGAGAAAGAGAGAGAATGAACAAGGGAGAAACTTGAACTTTATTGTCTGAGATAAACACAGGTAGTTTGTTTTCCAGGTGTACTTTTACACGTTTCCTTTGGAGGTTTTTTTTCCTCTCTCTCTCTCTTTTTTCTTCTTTTTTTAAAAAACTAAATATTTATTTTTGTACGCTTTTTTCTTAGGTTGCACTGTTCGTTTTTGTGTGTTTTAGTTTATAGGTCATAGGTCGAGTCAAAGGTCAGCTGTTAAATCTTAATTGTGTATATATACTGCTAATCAGATTTTCAACAAGTTTTAAACCTAAGTGCGTATAATCTGCCGGAACATTTCAGTTCACGGTCATTTTCAAGCCATACTTTTTTTGCATTTATATTTGTGACGTTTCTAAAAATCCTGTTACAGTTAATTAATTAGAGTTTTATATCTTCCGAAACTAAAAAAGTACAAAATACATCAAAATAAATGATTTTTCTTTTTTAAACACGATTTTCCAAAAATAAACTAAAACGTATAAAATAAATGTTACTCGAAACTTTAGAGTTGTTACAGTCATATAACTGAAGCAAAAACGCGCGAGTCGTCCATGAATCTCAGAGCTCTTTGCCAATCGCAAAGACACGCACGCAGCGGTATCGCTAATTTTATTTCACTTGTCACGATCACAATCGATGTGAGCAAACAAGAGTAGTACAAGGCGGTAGTTGGAACTCTTATTCAGTGAATTAGTAATGTGTATCGTCATAATTATCACATAACACTTCCAACAATGTAAACCTGTATAGTATGTGTCCAAACCTGTATTTGTCTAGTCATACTATGTCATTGTAGTTCACGGGAGCACCATTCTTTCGTTAAATGACTGAAAGAACTCTGAAGGTTTTGTGAAAATTTGTTTTAAACATTTAGCACATGTTTGGGCAAAAAATCGTTCTTTCATTAAAGTAATTATTTATATTGCTTTATTTATGTTCTTGTCTTGACGTTTTCGCGGTATGAGCTGAAGACCTATCGATACGTAATAAATATTTATATAAGTACAATTCTTTCGATTGCTCAAGAACATATCAAAATGAAAACTAGGGATTTGAAAATTTATCCACAGCACTAGAACATCATCTCTTAAGGGTAACCTTACATTACTTTGTGCCAATAGAGATTTAGTAACATGACATTCCATTGTGCCAATAGAGATTTAGTAACATGACATTCCATTGTGCCAATAGAGATTTAGTAACATGACATTCCATTGTGCCAATAGAGATTTAGTAACATTACATTCCATTGTGCCAATAGAGATTTAGTAACATGACATTCCATTGTGCCAATAGAGATTTAGTAACATTACATTCCATTGTGCCAGTAGAGATTTAGTAGCAAGACATTCCATTGTGCCAATAGAGATTTAGTAACATGACATTCTTTTGTGCCAATAGAGATTTAGTAACAATACATTCCATTGTGCTAATAGAGATTTAGTAACATTACATTCCATTGTGCCAATATAGATTTAGTAACATTACATTCCATTGTGCCAATAGAGATTTAGTAACATTACATTACTTTGTGCCAATAGAGATTTAGTAAGATTATATTCCATTGTGCCAATAGAGATTTAGTAAGATTATATTCCATTGTGCCAATGGAGATCTAGTAACATTACATTCCATTGTGCCAATAGAGATTTAGTAATATTACATTCCATTGTGCCAATAGAGATTTAGTAACATTACATTCCATTGTGCCAATAGAGATTTAAATCATTAATTTTTTTTCTTTCCGTCGTATCAGAACCCTACTTCAATAACCCGGTCGGAAGCTTCTGTAGATTAAGACTACATTAAAAGTTATACATCATTGCGAAATTGCATGTTTGCACTCTTGCCGACACTCGACTAAATCATCACAGAAGTTTCACGTCCGTCATGCTACACATCTTAACAACTCTTGATACGTAAGGGTTGTTCAACTCTCCATGCAGATGTCGCCGTCCCAGGTGAGTTTACCGCCCTTGGCCACGTGACGACCTGTTGAAGGAAACACAATTTATTGACAGCTGACACGCGATGTTACGCGTCTGCTACTACTTCATCCTCTTGGTGCCTGTCCTCGATGTAGTGTTATTAATGATAATGGAGACGTAAAAAAAAGGGATTTTGTCTTGTTTTCACTGTTATGTAACAACTAGAGAGCCTATCGTGTCACTGTTATGTAACAACTAGACAGCCTATCGTGTCACTGTTATGTAACAACTAGAGAGCCTATCGTGTCACTGTTATGTAACAACTAGAGAGCCTATCGTGTCACGGTTATGTAACAACTAGAGAGCCCATCGTGTCACTGTTTTGTAACAACTAGACAGCCTATCGTGTCACTGTTATGTAACAACTAGACAGCCTATCGTGTCACTGTTATGTAACAACTAGAGAGCATATCGTGTCACGGTTATGTAACAACTAGAGAGCCCATCGTGTCACGGTTATGTAACAACTAGAGAGCCCATCGTGTCACGGTTATGTAACAACTAGAGAGCCCATCGTGTCACGGTTATGTAACAACTAGAGAGCCTATCGTGTCACGGATATGTAACAACTAGAGAGCCTATCGTGTCACGGATATGTCACAACTAGAGAGCATATCGTGTCACGGATATGTAACAACTAGAGAGCCTATCGTGTCACGGTTATGTAACAACTAGAGAGCCCATCGTGTCACGGTTATGTAACAACTAGAGAGCCTATCGTGTCACGGTTATGTAACAACTAGACAGCCTATCGTGTCACTGTTATGTAACAACTAGACAGCCTATCGTGTCACGGTTATGTAACAACTAGACAGCCTATCGTGTCACGGTTATGTAACAACTAGACAGCCTATCGTGTCACTGTTATGTAACAACTAGAGAGCCTATCGTGTCATGGTTATGTAACAACTAGACAGCCTATCGTGTCACGGTTATGTAACAACTAGACAGCCTATCGTGTCACGGTTATGTAACAACTAGAGAGCTTTTAGGCCGGCTGGCTGGCAAAATCTTCGAGCAGCTAACTGATCCATTTCCCGTCCGCCTGTCGAGTTCAAACTTGGCCCATAGGTTCTTTTCAGATGACAACACATTCTTTCAAATTTTCAGCCCCCAACCTTAAGCAAAACCCCCAAAATTCAGTTTTCCTGTTTTCTAAAGGGAAAGATGGAGAATTCATGACATTCTATCAAATGTTCAGCCCCACACGACCAACCCCACAAAAATTCATTTGTCCTGTCTTTCAAAGGGAAGATGAATGGAAAATGTAGACACTTCCAAACGCACCTGCAATATTTGAAAAATTAAAAAGAAAATGATCTTATTTAGCGAAGTTATCAGAAATTTTAAGTGCGTTAGGTGCGTAATATCTTCTTATGTTTTTCTGTAATAGTTTGTGAAATAAATATGCGATGTAAACCGCTGGTAGACATTAGAATATGTATATAGTTCAATGGCGTGAAAAAGATGTGGTTGCCAGCCTGATTGGCGGGACGGAGCTCACTAATTGGAATTCTTATTAAGTGGGTTACTTGTATTCATGTTTTGTCACATTTTCAGCCCTCCCCCACCCCCTTTTTTTGGGGCTCGATTTGACTTATTTTTAGAGGTTTTTAAATTATCACGAAAAGAAATAGTTTATTTTCCTTTGTGGTCGCACCCCAATAAAATTTAGGGGAAAGATAATTAAATATGCATGTACTTAGAGAGTCTCAAACATTTAAGTGTTGCGTATACAATTTTTTATTTTTTTAAAAATAATCTTTGGATATAATTATTTTTAATTTATTTTATTACATAATAACGACCCGAAAGCTATAAGGAATTTGTATTCATCGCCTACACACACCTGCATACCCACACACTCATATTTATACATACCCACTACCCAAACACAGCCTCGTGCCCATACCCACTCCATTGCCCTCAAACTTCCGCAGACCACATGCACCCTCTTACAAAAAATACCCTCGCACTTCAAACACACTCTTTTCCACATACGCCATCCTACTTAGACACACCCACATACCCACACAACCACATACCACTCACACCCTCATACCCACACGCACCATCATAACCGCAAACATCCTGTCACACATGTACACTTAAAGGCACTCCACAGCCGCACCAAAACAACTGAAAAATGTCAATGGCACATACCATCAAATGATTTGTAGAGTTGTATTATTTTGTCTAGTTTAATGTCTCTAGACAAAAAGCACGTTGACCAGTCGAAAAGGTTTGTGGCATACACATTTTTTAAAGTGATCGTCGAACTGATGATATAAGAGTTGAATGATAGTCACATGGTAGCCACATGATAGTTACATGATAGCCATATGATAGCCACATGATAGTCACATGATAGTCACAGGATAGCCACATGATAATCACATGATAGCCATATGATAGTCACATGATAGTGACATGATAGCCACATTATAGTCAATGAAGGCTCGAAGACTTATGTTACGGTTCCCAAAATAGTTGATGAGTTTGTTTGTTAAGGGTACTCAACTCACGTCATCACCGTGTAATTTTCACATAACTACGTCTCTGCTTATGTAATTTGTTCTATCATATATACCTCTGACTGCTTAGAGTGGACTAATTATTCTAACATTAGTTTGTACACTAAAGATTTGGATTTACAATTTTGTATGTGGTCTATACTTATATATTCATTTTTTTAAAAATGTTATCCAACTTAAGCTTATCTTAGATTTCTAATAGCATATACAGTTTGGCACAAATCAAGTTCAATATTAATAGAACATTGAAGTGTCCACTAGGTTCCCAAACTTTTCCATTATGTTTCTATGTGTTAGGACTTTTGATATGAGAATCACAGGTTTTGTGCAACAATTCAAGGGACGGAAATGACTACATTTCTTTATACGTCCGCTCAGTAAATAAATTGTTGAACACGATAGTTTAGGTTTGAGAAATCATAGGACGTGGAAAATTGCATTTTGGCTTAACGCTTTCTTTCAGAGGAAATTAACCCAAAAGAGTGTTTGACATTAAAACTCAAATGTTCCCATATCATAATGCAGCTCTCTCATATCACAGTATAGCTCTCTCAGATCACAGTGTAGCTCTCTCAGATCACGGTATAGCCCTCTCAGATCAGGATCTAGCCCTCTCAGATCACAGTGGTGCTCTCTCAGATCACAGTGAAACGCTCTCAGATCACAGTGTAGCTCTCTTAGATCACAGTGCAGCTCTCTCAGATCATAGTGATGCTTTATCAGATCACAGTGTAGCTCTCTCAGATCACAGTGCTGCTCTATCAGATCACAGTGATGCTCTCTCAGATCACAGTGATGCTCTATCAGATCACAGTGAAGCTCTATCAGATCACAGTGATGATCTATCAGATCACAGTGAAGCTCTATCAGATCACAGTGAAACGCTCTCAGATCACAGTGTAGCTCTCTTAGATCACAGTGCAGCTCTCTCAGATCATAGTGATGCTTTATCAGATCACAGTGTAGCTCTCTCAGATCACAGTGCTGCTCTATCAGATCACAGTGATGCTCTCTCAGATCACAGTGATGCTCTATCAGATCACAGTGAAGCTCTATCAGATCACAGTGATGATCTATCAGATCACAGTGAAGCTCTATCAGATCACAGTGATGCTTTATCAGATCACAGTGATGCTCTCCCCGTCTCGTAGTAGAAATGAAGGCTAGCCATAAAAAAGAAAATAAGTTGTATAAAACCAAAGCGCGCCTCTGACATAATTCTATGGTGTGTACTGTCACGGTATAAGAATTTACGTATTATTAATGTTAACTAATATTTTAGACAACAAAAAATGAGAACAGAAATTGGGGGATTTGAGGGAAACTAGTAAAAGAGTATTCGGTTGATTCCATATGGTGCCGAAAATCTGAATTAATTTGTTTTAATTCTTCACCCTCGCTGGTCGTTTAGTGCACGAACTTAAAGCCATGGAGGACACATCTGATGTGTCCTTGTGTTCATCTCCGTAGAAATGTGATTGGGCCGGGGATGGCTTGTTTTGTTCCATATTAATTCGAAGATGTTAAATGAACCTATCAGACAACCTTCTTTCCGTCTCGCCTATATAACACGGGCGGCATCTCTGGCAAACAATCACGTAGATCACATATTGACTGATACATGTGAAGCCCTCTTTGACGACAGAGGTCCACTTAGGAATGCTAATGTGTTAGGTCTCCAATACACAGGGGCAATTCCCTCAACAGCTTCTTGAAATGGGCTTAGTCCCAGCGTGAGAACAGTCGACTCGAAAGATGACGGTGAACCAGAAATACACATATATTTTTTTATGGCGTCTGAAGACAATACTTGGAGGGGGTGTGAGTACCCTGTTAGTGTCAGGATCAGCAACGAATTATATGACGCTTCTTAGAGAATACCTTTGGCACTGACAATGGGAGGGTGGTAGGAAAGGATGATCACAATGTGATGGTGGTAGGAAAGGATGATCACAATGTGATGGTGGTAGGAAAGGATGATCACAATGTGATGGTGGTTGGAAAGGATGATCACAATGTGATGGTGGTTGGAAAGGATGATCACAATGTGATGGTGGTAGGAAAGGATGATCACAATGTGATGGTGGTAGGTTGGGATGAGTTTGTTCTACCCTCATTTTTTGGTTTAGCGAGATTTGAAAGCCTCATTACTTGTGACATAAAACTTTTCAGCGCTAAATTGGGGTCGTCTCAGCATACGATTCGGAGCGGAAAAATTCCATCATATCATTTGCCTTGTCTAAAATAATCTGTCGATGGTGATGTAGTCTAAGAAGTTGGGGAAAAGATATGGAGTTTTTCCAACGATTTCTGGTGGGACAATGAATACAATAAATAAATAGCTAATTTTGACGTGATCTCCATTACTTTGACGTGATCGGCACGCTTATAAAGAAGTTATCTCCCCACTTTATAATGCGTGATCTGCGCGCTTACGCTGGTGTGAGCTCGACAATACTAGAAGCGTACTCTTCGAGTTAATTAATGTGTGAGTGATCTCCACGACACGATTGTCGTGATCTACATACTTACATAGGCGTGACCTCCATCATAGGTCACGTGTGATCTCAACGCCAATTTGAGAGGTAGCTCTTCTCTATTGTAGACTTGATCTCAAAGCTAAACTAGTCGTGATTGCGACGCAAATTTGGGCGCATCACCCCGCTGATATAGGTTCAAGGTCGTCTCATTGGAGCTTTCCTTCCGAATGTGTTCCACGATTACTCTGTCTTAAGATAGATTATCTTCAATAACTTCCCTGATCGATTCCTCCATCGTGGACGTAGATCGCGTGTTGTAGTGACATGTAGCGTTTGGTGAAATGAGGACTGACGTCTTTAGGAAAGTGAACAAAGTTCGTTTGTACTTTTTGAACTGTATCTGAAGGAGATATTGTTCTCTTCTTTCAAACTTAAAAGTATAATTTTAAAGGAAATGAGTAGCACAAGGTAAGTTTGTCCCCACACAAGACAGGTTTGCCCCAAACATTGTAGGTTTCCCCCAAAACATGGTAGGTTTACTCCAAAACAAGGTAGGGTTGTCCCAAAACAGAGTAGATTTTCCTCAAAACATGCTAGTTTTCCCCAAACAAGGTACGTTTGCCCCAAAACAAGGTAGGTTTGCCCCAAAACAAGGAAGTTTGCCCCAAAACAAGGTAGGTTTGCCCCAAAACAAGGTAGGTTTGCCCCAAAACAAGGAAGTTTGCCCCAAAACTAGGTAGGTTTGCCCCAAAACAAGGTAGGTTTGCCCCAAAACTAGGTAGGTTTGCCCCCAAAACAAGGTAGGTTTGCCCCAAAACTAGGTAGGTTTGCCCCAAAACTAGGTAGGTTTGCCCCAAAACTAGGTAGGTTTGCCCCAAAACTAGGTAGGTTTGCCCCAAAACAAGGTAGGTTTGCCCCAAAACTAGGTAGGTTTGCCCCAAAACTAGGTAGGTTTGCCCCAAAAACTAGGTAGGTTTGCCCCAAAACTAGGTAGGTTTGCCCCAAAACTAGGTAGGTTTGCCCTAAAACTAGGTAGGTTTGCCCCAAAACAAGGTAGGTTTGCCCCAAAACAAGGTAGGTTTGCCTCAAAACTAGGTAGGTTTGCCCCAAAACTAGGTAGGTTTATACCAAAACTAGGTAGGTTTGCCCCAAAACTAGGTAGGTTTGCCCCAAAACTAGGTAGGTTTGCCCCAAAACAAGGTAGGTTTGCCCCAAAACTAGGTAGGTTTGCCCCAAAACTAGGTAGGTTTGCCCCAAAACTAGGTAGATTTCCCCCAAAACTAGGTAGGTTTGCCCCAAAACTAGGTAGGTTTGCCCCAAAACTAGGTAGGTTTGCCCCAAAACAAGGTAGGTTTGCCCCAAAACAAGGTAGGTTTGCCCCAAAACAAGGTAGGTTTGCCCCAAAACAAGGTAGGTTTGCCCCAAAACTAGGTAGGTTTGCCCCAAAACAAGGTAGGTTTGCCCCAAAACAAGGTAGGTTTGCCCCAAAACTAGGTAGGTTTGCCCCAAAAAAGGTAGGTTTGCCCTCAAAACAAGGTAGGTTTGCCCCAAAACAAGGTAGGTTTGCCCCAAAACTAGGTAGGTTTGCCCCAAAACAAGGTAGGTTTGCCCCGAAACAAGGTAGGTTTGCCCCAAAACAAGGTAGGTTTGCCCTAAAACTAGGTAGGTTTGCCCCAAAACTAGGTAGGTTTGCCCCAAAACTAGGTAGGTTTGCCCCAAAACTAGGTAGGTTTGCCCCAAAACTAGGTAGGTTTGCCCCAAAACTATGTAGGTTTGCCCCAAAACTAGGTAGGATTGCCCCAAAACTAGGTAGGTTTGCCCCAAAACTAGGTAGGTTTGCCCCAAAACTAGGTAGGTTTGCCCCAAAACAAGGTAGGTTTGCCCCAAAACAAGGTAGGTTTGCCCCAAAACAAGGTAGGTTTGCCCCAAAACAAGGTAGGTTTGCCCCAAAACTAGGTAGGTTTGCCCCAAAACAAGGTAGGTTTGCCCCAAAACTATGTAGGTTTGCCCCAAAACTAGGTAGGTTTGCCCCAAAAAAGGTAGGTTTGCCCTCAAAACAAGGTAGGTTTGCCCCAAAACAAGGTAGGTTTGCCCCAAAACTAGGTAGGTTTGCCCCAAAACAAGGTAGGTTTGCCCCGAAACAAGGTAGGTTTGCCCCAAAACAAGGTAGGTTTGCCCCAAAACTAGGTAGGTTTGCCCCAAAACTAGGTAGGTTTGCCCCAAAACAAGGTAGGTTTGCCCCAAAACAAGGTAGGTTTGCCCCAAAAAAAGGTAGGTTTGCCCTCAAAACAAGGTAGGTTTGCCCCAAAACTAGGTAGGTTTGCCCCAAAACTAGGTAGGTTTGCCCCAAAACAAGGTAGGTTTGCCCCAAAAAAAGGTAGGTTTGCCCTCAAAACAAGGTAGGTTTGCCCCAAAACAAGGTAGGTTTGCCCCAAAACAAGGTAGGTTTGCCCCAAAACTAGGTAGGTTTGCCCCTACATTGTACTAATTTTTTCTTATGCCAAACCTTATGACAGCCCCCCCCCCCCTCAACACTCTTTCTACATATTATTTAACAAAATCACTAAACGATGTGACGTGACATTTACATCACTAAACAACAAGTGGTAAAGAAACTTGATGGACCAGCTGGTATAGTCCCAAACAGTTGTTTGGTTTGCTATAAATTTAAACTTTTGTTACTGGTCGGCGGCGTCCTCAGACATTGCCACGGTGGTTTGAAAAGCGAATGATGGCGTAAGCTTCTACAGTACAAAGGCGATTAAAAATATGGGGGGGGGGGGGGTAGGGGTGGGGCAGATTATGTGATTGCATCATTGGTATTCCTGTTGTGTATACCTACGCCCCTGGTAATTAGGTAATCTATAAACCAATAACGTTGTTTGCACCAGGTGTTACAACACGTGCCAAATGAATTACATATTGATGAAGATCAAATAAACCCAATTTATTTTTTTCCGATGAGCATGACAGCCTTAAGATGTTACTTGAGATTTAATCGCCCTGTGATATTTAAAATATATTTTTTTTTTCCAAAGTATAATTGCATCGATACATCTAATGAACTTTTGTTCATAGAATAAACGGTAATGTCGGAGACCCGGAAGCTATTTGCGGCGGAGTTCTTTTCACATTAATGAAAAAAAAATATATATCAATATATGTATGCATAAACATTGTAATGTACTTGATAGAGCTATAAAAAATGTGCATAATGATAATCTTAGCATTCAGACTCTCTTGTGGAGTTTCTGATCTCCCATCAAGCGCCTCCCCAGGTAGCGGATAGAGGAATGCCCACCAGATATGGTAGGTAATGGGGAAATCAAATACCCAGGGTGGACCAAAATCAGAGCCTGCTGCCTTGCAGGGAGTGGGCGAAACCACAAAGGCTAGGGTACCCTTCCCAAAAATTAAGAAACTTGGCCACGCTTGGGGGAGGCTGGAGAGATTGGCTCAGGATCGTGATGCCTGGAGGGCTTTTGTAGGCGGCCTATGTCCTAACCACAGACATCGATGAAGATCGGCTGCTGTTCCTTGAGGACGAAAAGGCGAAAGAAGAAGCATACAGACAATAGACTTCACAAACTAAGTATCGAATCGCAATTAAAAAGTAAAAGGCGAAACAAAGTTTAGGAAAATCTGAAATAAAAGAAAGCAACCAAACAACGAACGTGTCGGCAAGAAGCCTGCTTCAACGGATAAACAACATTAAAAAGAATGTAAAATAAAAATAAACACTCAAATGCAATGTAGTATCCGAGAGGACAGCAAGAGCACTGTGACAGAACATAAGTAGGCTAGAGGAAAGCAAGAGCACTGTGACAGAACATAAGTAGGCTGGAGGACAGCACTGTGACAGAACATAAGTAGGCTAGAGGACAGCACTGTGACAGAACATAAGTAGGCTAGAGGACAGCACTGTGACAGAACATAGGTAGGCTAGAGGACAGCAAGAGCACTGTGACAGAACATAAGTAGGCTAGAGGACAGCAAGAGCACTGTGACAGAACATAAGTAGGCTAGAGGACAGCAAGAGCACTGTGACAGAACATAAGTAGGCTAGAGGACAGCAAGAGCACTGTGACAGAACATAAGTAGGCTGGAGGACAGCATTGTGACAGAACATAAGTAGGCTAGAGGACAGCACTGTGACAGAACATAGGTAGGCTAGAGGACAGCAAGAGCACTGTGACAGAACATAAGTAGGCTAGAGGAAAAGCAAAAAGAATGTGACAGAACATAAGTAGGCGAGAGGAAAAGCAAGAAGATTATAATCAATACCAAAGGACTTTCCACATCTCATAAAACGTGGATGAAACAAAAAATTGCGGAGAAAAAGAAAGAGTTTTTACAAGAAAACCTCGCACCAATGAAAGAATAATACGACCCTGAGACTAAACTTAAGTTGTTTTCAAACGCTGGCTTATAATTTCAACGCTCTAACAGCACCTGTATCGCACTCACGGAATTTGTGTCAGTCGAGATGAACTTTGGCCATGCACTCGAACTGCGTAATGAGCAGCAGCCATCTTTCCGGCACGTGACCCCGACTGCTACTTATTAAATTGAAGAGAAAAGTCCCTTCCATCTGTCCGACCTACAAGCAAAGTAGGTTAACATTAATAGATTAGTGAACGTTTAAAATATCAGCTTACCTCGATACATGCTGAATATCGATCATTTCAGCATACAGTGGAGCCTCATTACTCGTCAATGATGATATTCATCTTCTTGTAGTATACGTCCTGTATTTTAGTCGAAAATTCTGTTTCATAGTCGTCCGGAAAGACCAAATGTGTCCCACCTGCTACGTAAGTCATTCAGCTAGTCAGTCAGTTAGCCAGTCAGTCATTCATTTAGTCAGTCAGACAGTCAGTCACACTTTCAAGTCAGTCAGTCAGTCATTCAGTAAGTTATTCAATCAGTCAGACAGTCAGTCAGTTAGTGAGCCAGTCATTCAGTCAATTAGTCAGTCATTAGCCAGATAGTCAGTCAATTAAAAAATCAACCATTTAAGTCAATCAGTCAGCCATTTAAGTCAGTCAGTCCGTCAGCCATTTAGGTCAATCAGTCAGTCAGCCAGTGAGCCATCAGTCAGTCAGTATTTCAGTCAGTCACCCAGACAGTCAGTCAGTTAGTCATCCAGTCAGTCTGTCAGTCACTCAACCAGTCAGTCATTAAATCAGTCAGTCTTTCAGTCAGTCAGTCATTCAGTCAAACAGTCAGACATTCAGTCAGTCAGACAATCAGTCAGTAAGCCATTAAAGTTAGTCAGTCATTAAGTCAGACAGTCAGTTATTCGGTAAGCAAGTCTCATCAGTCAGTCAGTCAGCTATTCAGTAAGCCATTCATTCAGCTATTCAGTAAGCCAGTCAGTCATTCATTCAGTCAGTCAGTGAGTCAGTATGTCAATCAGTCAGTCAGCCAGTCATTCAGTGAGTCAGTCAGGCAGCCAGTCAGCGAAAAAGTCAGTCAGTCAGTGAGTGAATGAGTCAGTGAATCAATCAGTCAGTGAAACAGTAAGTCAGTGAGTCAATGAGTGAGTCAGTCAGTCAGTCAATCAGCCCTTCAGTGAGTGAGTCAGTCAGTAAGTCAGTCAGTAAGTCAATCGGTAAGTCAATCAGTAAGTCAGTCAGTAAGTCAGTCAGGCAGTAAGTCAGTCAGTAAGTCAGTCAGTAAGTCAGTCAGTAAGTCAGTCAGTACAGTCAGTAAGTCAGTCAGTAGAGTCAGCCAGTCATTTAGTCAGTCAGTCATTTAATCAGTCAGTAAGTCAGTCAAACAGTCTGTCAGTCAGTCAGTCAGTGAGTCAGTCAGTCAGTGAGTCAGTCAATCACTCAGTCAGTCAAACAGTGAGTCAGTCAGTTAGTTAGTCAGTCTGTCAGTCAGTCATTTAGTGAGTGAGTCAGTCAGTCAGTCAGTCAGTCAGTTAGTCAGTCAGTCAGTCAGTCAGTCAATGAGTCAGTCAGTCAGTCTCAGGCAGTGATTGAAACTTCACGCATCAACCCTTGTTTACAAATTTATTTCTTTTCAATATCTACACGTTTTGCAGCAATGTTTTAAACAAATACATGACCATTATGTTTATGTAACCATGATGTTTATGTAACCATGATGTTTATGTAACCGTGATGTTTGTGTGACCATGATGTTTATGTAACCAGGATGTTTATTTGACCACGATGTTTATGTAACCATGATGTTTATGTGACCATGATGTTTATGTGACCATGATGTTTATGTGAGCATGATGCTTATGTGACCATGATATTTATGTGAACATGATGTTTATGTGAATGTTTTTGAGACCATGATGTTTATGTGACCATGATGTTTATGTAACCATGATGTTTATGTAAATGTTTATGTGACAATGATGTTTATTTGACCATGATGTTTATGTGAATGTTTATGTGACCATGATGTTTACGTAATCATAATGTTTATGTAACCGTGATGTTTATATGACAATGATGTTTATGTGAATGTTATGTGGTCATGATGTTTATGTAACACTGATGACTATGTGACCATGATGTCTGTGTGACCATGATGTTTATGTGACCATGATGTTTATATGAATGTTTCTGTAACCATGATGTTTATGTGACCATGTTTTTATGTCACCATGTTATTTATGTGACTATGTTGTTTATGTGACCATGTTGTTTATGTGACCATGCTGTTTATGTGACTATGATGTTTATGTAACCATGATGTTTATGTTACCATTTTGTTTATGTGACCATGATGTTTATATGAATGTTTATGTTACCATTTTGTTTATGTGACCATGTTGTTTATGTAACCATGATGTTTATGTTACCATTTTGTTTATGTGACCATGATGTTTATATGAATGTTTATGTTACCATTTTGTTTATGTGACCATGTTGTTTATGTGACCATGATGTTTATGTGATAATAGTTCCTGGAACCGTAGTTTTTTGTTTGTTTTACTTTAGAGCTTAGCTCCATTTTTATTGCAAACTTTAGACATTGAGGCAGTCGCCTGCCGTTGATAGGCAAATGTCAGGCAGTCACGAGCCGTTGATAGGCAAATGTCGAGCAGTCGCCAGTAGCTGATAGGCAAATGTCGAGCTGTCGCCAGTAGCTGAAAGGCAAATGTCGAGCAGTCGCCAGTAGCTGATAGGCAAATGTCGAGCAGTCGCCAGTATCTGATAGGCAAATGTCGAGCAGTCGCCAGTAGCTGATAGGAAAATGTCGAGCAGTCGCCAGTAGCTGATAGGCAAATGTCGAGCAGTCGCCAGTACCAGATAGGCAAATGTCGAGCAGTCGCCAGTAGCTGATAGGCAAATGTCGAGCAGTCGCCAGTAGCTTATAGGCAAATGTCGAGCAGTCGCCAGTAACTGATAGGCAAATGTTGAGCAGTCGCCAGTAGCTGATAGGGAAATGTCGAGCAGTCGCCAGTAGCTGATAGGCAAATGTCGAGCAGTCGCCAGCCGTTGATAGGCAAATGTCGAGCAGTCGCCAGCCGTTGATGGGAAAATGTCGGCCAGTCGCCAGCCGTTGAAAGGCAAATGTCAGGCAGTCGCCTGCCGTTGATAGGAAAATGTCGGTCAGTCGCCAGCCTTTGATAGGAAAATGTCGGTCAGTCGCCAACTAATGATAGGCAAATCTGGGGGCTTTGATAAGACAAAAACATTTTTAGTTAATACCCATGGGTATTATGTGTTTAATTTTCTACCTATTTTATATTCATCCTTTGCTATGGGAGAAATTAATATCGAATATTGAGGGTATACAGTAATTAAGCTGATATATTTTGCATCTTTGTTCAGTTAGGAATAATGGTTATACTATGATGGCTTTATTTATTTGAAGTTTATGAAACACATTCATGGTTTTGGGTGTAATTTATAAAGCGATATGATGGCTTATGTCGAAAATTCTATTTCTTATCTATATATTTCTGGTCCCCCAAAATGTCGAACTTGGAACTTTTATGGCCACGAATAATACCTTCAGAACAGGAGATATATATATATATAGATAAAGGTCCCTAGCGCTACGTTGATTAGTATTACTATGACTATGTCTAGGGAATGATTACTACAATCAACAGTTACAACAATAACGTTACTATTACTAAAAAACACAAGTGGTTCAGCCTCAAATAATTATTTTAATTAGTACAATACAAAATATATATAGACTCTACAAATAGTAATAATTAATATCGATACAATGAATGCTTTAATAATAATACGATGTTATGATGCTGGACGTTCGGTGGAACGGTCGTCTCGGCTTGTCCTCTCTTGCCTGCTTCTCGTCTGCTATACACATTGCCAGACTCTTACAGCACACCACAAAGCCACTGGTCACTCAGCTGTGCAGGGGGTGGGGAGGAACTGCTCGCCACGCTCTGCTACCTCTACAACACTTCTGTTTGGGTCGTCTGCTGACCTTATCTGTTTAGTGCGTTACTCGCTCGTTATTATCTGCCTTGTGCAATTACTGCGTCAGGGTTAAACTGTTAACCGCTGACGTCTTATACAGTACTGAGTTCTAGTCTACTGAGCTCTGCTATGGCATATGCTTCGATAGCCCTGAGCCAAATCTCATTTAACTGACTGTACTAAACTAACTATTAAATGGTTGTAAAGAGAATAATAGATACAACATAAGCTACGCCTAAGAATTACAGTCTTATCACAATATTACTAATTAATCATACATATACATTCATATAACGTAGTATTCTAACAATGACTTGATAACTAACTATAATCCTAACATATCCTCTAACAAAATGCTAAACATGTGAAACTAACAACAATACTAATATTACCAACCTTATAACTTTTGATTTAGACACAGTCTAACACAATAGCCATAAGCCAGGCTCATACTTGTCTGTCAATTACACTACCGTAATTACAGGGATGAGAGAGAACGACTAGCTGGCTTACAGCTCTATTTATACTTGGATCCAGCTAACGTTGACCTAAGTCCAGTTAACGCTGACCTCTGGGTCATACATATGATTAATATACTATATGCTAATTTTTCGTCTGGTCAACCAATGGTTCACAAGCTGACCCTAGGTCACAAGCTTGGTCACACGCTCTGGACATGGGCAGTGTTTCGTATAACTGACCATTTTTCTGGTTGACCGGGAACTTCCATTGTTTCTTACTATGAGTCATTATTATCATCAGTACTGGCCTAATTGAGTCGATCACGTGACAAGCGACTGACAAGTGATCGGTAGGTTTTGTGAGCCAGCGGGTCTCACACAAGTGAGGACCAGCGGGTCTCAACAGCTTATAAGATTGTAGTTTATGAAGAACTATCAGGACTTTTTATTATTTGTAATTTATGAAGCAGCATGATGGCTTTATATGATTGTAGGTTATTTTCTATAATGAACAACTTTTTTTCCACACATAATTTAAACATTTCAAAACATAATATTACATTGAAACAATTATATTATCAAAAATTTGATTCCTTTTGTGCCTAATCTTTACAGGCTTAAAAAATTAAAGCCTTTTGTAAAACTAAATCTGTTAAAAGTGTTCTTATCAGGAAACCCTAGTGTTCTAAAAAGGGTTAAGGTTTTTTACTTGTAATCTCAAATTTCTGTGACCAGACGCTACTGGATGCCCCTCTGTTACATTTTAACGGTTGTATAATTGTTTCAATGTACATTTATTGTATTAGGGCAATATACAGAAATGATCCCATTACATATTTATCAATGTGCATGCGTCATCATCATATGACAGGTTTGGATGCAAAGCAACCGGTAGTAAATGGATTGGTCATTAAAACACGATGATATATATTTAATATGACTTGTTTACTAATGTTGTATTCGATAGTAGTCATATTTTGTAACTACGTGTGACATCTCTGTCCTGGATTCTCAACATGGATGCAGCACTGAGATTTGAGGCCTCGTGAACGTACATTTAAACTTATCAGACGACTAGGACGGGTGAGAACAGTTTTAGAAAAACATCAGACGATCACGCAAGGGACAGAAATGCCACAACTTCCTTTCCTTTATTTGCCCCATTGAAATGGGAAATTACTCTCTTCCGGCCGATCGTTATAGATGGATCGAAACGTCAGTTATTTTAGGGTCTTTTTTAAACATTGTATTGTTTTCATGATAGCTTCGGGCACTTGGTCAAGATGTCAAAGCAAACTATAAAAGTAAACAATAATTTCTAAAAACGTATTTTCTAGCCAATTATTTCGTGATTTTTTTCACCTGCTCGATTTACTGCTTATCAACAGGTTGACAAATCTGAGAGTTGGATTATTAGCGGAATATGAAGATAAATATAGAGGTCATTATAGAAAAAAAATACAGAGGGATAAATAATTAACCGTAATCTTGATAACTATGTAAAAAAAGACTTACTAGAGTGGGTCATATATTAGTTTTGACTATTTGACGGGTTTGGGAGTTACAGTCTTCGAGTATTGGTGTATGTGTTTAAATAAGTTTTGACAATGAAAGTGTATGCTTAAGTGAACGTGGATGATGGCCGTATGCGGCTAGATAAGCATGGACTATGGCCGTATGTGGCTAGATAAGCTTTGACTATAACAGTTTGTCGCTAGATAAGCTTGGACTATGGCAGTGTGTGGCTTGATAAGCTTGGACTATGACAGTATGTGGCTAGAAAAGCTAGGACTATGAAAGTATGTGACATGATTCGCTACGAGTATGACAGTGTGTGACTTGATAAGCTTTGACTGTGACAGTGTGTGACTTGATAAGCTTGGATTATGACAGTGTGTGACTTGATAAACTTTGACTATGTAAGTAGGTGGCTAGATAAGCTTGGCCTAAGACAGTGTGTGGTTTGATAAGCTTTGACAGTGACAGTATGTGGCCAGTGGCGTAGTGAAGGGGGCAAGGGGGGCATCATGCCCCGGGCGCTACTCACAAAGGGGTGCCAAATGGTTTATTTTACTATAATATTGTATGGTTTTCAAATGGGAGGGGCGCTAAAAAGGTATTAGGGGGCGCTAAAAAGGTATTGGGTGGCGCTAAAAAGGTATTGTGCCCTCAAGCGCGAGTTAAGCTCGCTACGCCACTGTATGTGGCTAGATACGCTTTGAATATGACAGTATATGGCTAGATAAGCTTGGACTATGACCGTATGTGACTGGATAAGCTTTGACTATGACAGTGTGTGAATTGATAAGCTTTGACTATGACAGTGTGTGGCTTGATAAGCTTTGACTATGACAGTGTGTGAATTGATAAGCTTTGACTATGACAGTGTGTGAATTGATAAGCTTTGACTATGACAGTGTGTGAATTGATAAGCTTTGACTATGACAGTGTGTGAATTGATAAGCTTTGACTATGACAGTGTGTGACTTGATAAGCTTTGACTATGACAGTGTGTGAATTGATAAGCTTTGACTATGACAGTGTGTGAATTGATAAGCTTTGGCTATGACAGTGTGTGACTTGATAAGCTTTGACTATGACAGTGTGTGAATTGATAAGCTTTGACTATGACAGTATGTGACTTGATAAGCTTTGACTATGACAGTATGTGACTTGATAAGCTTTGACTATGACAGTGTGTAAATAGATAAGCTTTGACTATGACAGTGTGTGAATTGATAAGCTTTGACTATGACAGTGTGTGAATTGATAAGCTTTGACTATGACAGTGTGTGAATTGATAAGCTTTGACTATGACAGTGTGTGAATTGATAAGCTTTGACTATGACAGTGTGTGAATTGATAAGCTTTGACTATGACAGTGTGTGAATTGATAAGCTTTGACTATGACAGTGTGTGACTTGATAAGCTTTCACTATGACAGTGTGTGACTTGATAAGCTTTGACTATGACAGTGTGTGAATTGATAAGCTTTGACTATGACAGTATGTGAATTGATAAGCTTTGACTATGACAGTGTGTGAATTAATAAGCTTTGACTATGACAGTGTGTGAATTGATAAGCTTTGACTATAACAGTGTGTGACTTGATAAGCTTTGACTATGACAGTGTGTGAATTGATAAGCTTTGACTATGACAGTATGTGACTTGATAAGCTTTGACTATGACAGTGTGTGAATTGATAAGCTTGGACTATGACAGTGTAACTTGATAAGCTTGCCATATGAAAGTGTGAAACTTGATAAGGACTACGACAGTGTGTTACTTGATAACCGTGGACTATGATTTTAGGCTGTTTATAGCTTATCTTACCATAAATCAGAAGGGATGAAAATAGGACAATTGGGATTATGTATCCCTAGTGTCGTACTCAGGAGCGTGATGGAGATGGCGACCGCATAGGGTAACAACGTTTGTGAAGGTTTTTTACCAATATTTTGTAATAGATCTGTCAGAGGACAGCAGTTTAGAGGTGCGTGTCAGGCAATGTCGTCAACGATAAATGCTGTTTATTTCGATTAAATAAAAAAACAATCATATGTTCACATTTCGCCCACGAATCTAAGTTTTAAGAAGTGTCATTTTGGAGGAAATCGCGGAGAAGCTAAGTAACTATACTTTTCTTGCAGTTAAAGTCATAAGAAGATGACTTACTGTAAATTCTAGCATATGACCTCTATCATATCATAGAAAGTGAACTGGTAATAGATTTCAGGCGGATCATTTGCTAAAATTCAAACGGGACTTTACAAGAAAAAAAAAACTTATAGCATATTTTGCCTGTTACGATGTAAGAAATTGACAGTGTAAAAATATACTTTTAGCTTAGAGTTACTTTAAATATGGAAGTCAGTACCATTGGGTAATATTCAGTACCGTTGGGTACTTTGAAGCGTAGACAGAGCAAATATGGAACTCAGTACCATTGGGTACTTTGAGTTACTTTAAATATGGAAGTCAGTACCATTGGGTACTATTCAGTACCATTGGGTACTATTCAGTACCATTGGGTACTTTGAATCATAGACAGAGCAAATATGGAAGTCAGTACCATTGGGTACTTTCAAGCGTAGACAGAGCAAATATAGAAGTCAGTACCATTGGGTACTTTCAAGCGTGAATAGAGCAAATATGGAAGCCAGTACAATTGGGTACTATTCAGTACCATTGGGTACTATTCAGTACCATTTGGTACTATTCAGTACCATTGGGTACTTTGAATCGTAGACAGAGCAAATATGGAAGTCAGTACCATTGGGGACTTTCAAGCGTGAATAGAGCAAATATGGAAGACAGTTCCATCGGGTACTTTCAAGCGTAGACAGAGCAAATATGAAAGACAGTCCCATCGGGTACTTTCAAGCGCAGACAGAGCAAATAAATTTAAACGGAACATAGATTGAAGCAGGGACATAAATCAAAACAGTCGGAATACCGGAACAGTGCTGCGAAACCGGTACTGTCCCGGACAAACCGTGACTCCTAGTAAATTATTTTTCATAGTGAATTTACGAATGTAGACAATACCCAACCCTCAGTTGTTGTTTTTGTTCGTGTTTTTTTTTGTTGTTGTTGTATTTAAGTCAGCGAATTATTAGGAATAAAGAAAAAAACTGAAAGGCTAAATTTAAATATTAATTTGCTAGATCTCACCCTTAACACCTTCTAAAACCATTGGAGATATTTGATTACTGCAAGAATAAACGTATTCACATTTTCTAGCCATGGAGTCAGTTATAAATATCTTTTTAGCGATGCAATTTTTTTTTTTCAATAACTTAAAATTAAGTTTATCTAGGCCATACGTGTGGCTAAACCCATAACCTCATGATAGTTTCACACACGTTCAAAATCTATTTTTAAAGTGGGAGGGGTGAGTGTTGTATTATATTTCGGAAGCTTAAAAAATAATGTCAGATCTGAATTAAATTCTGCTTACGTCTTTGACCTTTCAACATCGAGTGTTCTCAAACTGTGTCACAGTGGTAGTGAGTGTACCACGCGCTCCGAGTGTCACTGTGATAGTGCGTGTATTACATGCTCTGAATGTCACTGTGATAGTGCGTGTACCACGTGCTCTAAATGTCCTACTGATATGGCCTGAGAGGGGCTAAAGACTGCAGCCATCCTGTTCAGTTGGGTTTGTGAGAGGGGCTATAGACTACAGCCTTCCTGTTCAGTTGGGTTTGTGAGAGGGGCTATAGACTACAGCCTTCCTGTTCAGTTGGCCTTGTGAGAGAGGCTATAGACTACGTCCTTCCTGTTCAGTTGGGCTTGTGAGAGAGGCTATAGACTACGTCCTTCCTGTTCAGTTGGGATTTCGAGAGGTACTATAGACTACAGCCTCCCTGTTCAGGCCTTTGCAGGCCGTATGGCTCTAGATCGCCTGGACCTAATTTAGAACATGGCTATCCTAATGATGATGGAACGTTTCTGTCGAATGGAGAAAAGAGAACCCCGTTTTCAGCTACAAGACTGGTGGGTAAAGAGGACCAGGCTGAAAAGATCCTCCTTTGTGGATGCGGTCCACACGAGAGTAATCACCATGTAACTAAAAAGCGTGAAAAAACTGCGACCGATCCAAGAGAGATAGCCGCGTTACGGCTACGATCCACCTGATATACGTCTGATACTGGCAGATGCGGCTGCTACAAAGTTGAGCCCTCAAAATGTGCAAAGAGAGGCGGCATTAAGGGCAATCGAGGCATACGAAGACAATCTGGTACAAGTCTACATGGTACAAGTCTACATGGTACAAGTCTACATGGTACAAGTCTACAAGCACGGCTCTTGCTTCACCAACGAGAACAAGCTGGATACGGCGCATTCATCCGAGTTTTCGGTCATTGCGGCTAGGCCCCTAGGACAATGGTGCACTAATTAGTCTAGTTCCCGATACCAACGAGTGGACGGGTTGTGAACATCCCAGACATCCACACATAAAGTCTGATTTATGCCAATTTATGGTACCGTTCAGTGCCTGCAGGGGCCATAAAAGAGCCATGGCTCTGTCCCTAAAGATAATTTAATATTTTAGATAGATCCTTGTTTAAGTAAACTTTTTTTAAAAATCCATAGCGCTGTTTTGTCAGTGCTTTGTATTTTCACTATATTATTGCGAGTGATATGCTTTTCTGGCCTCAATCTGTTGCTCTATGCAGACCTTTAAACATAGCCAGATAAAACAAAACGTTATTTTCGAATAGCGCCAACTATTTTTCTGTCTGTAGGGGGCGTTGACTCCCGCCCACATTTCTCTTACTGGATCATTTCAACTCACGTAAAATCTTTTTTCATATCTCCTCTATCAACTCTCCTATGTTTTCTTTTAAAATATCCTCTACATTAAGGGCTTCCCTTTGATTCCATATATAGGAGGTCTGCATAACGACTTTATGCTCCGTCACACAGACACAAAATGTCTGATCCCTTCTCGTTCGCACGCTCCAGTTTTGCCCTCGCAAATGCCTCGCATAGCTTTTTGTAGAATTTTGGCCATAAATAGGTTGATCCTACTTGATATTGAGCACTTTAGTCTTAAGTACATTATTATTATTAGTATTAATATCATTATTATTGGTAGTTTTCTATAGCGTGGTATCTCAGCTGGGCTCACCACGCTGTACATACAATTTAACAACAATTGTAATCATGGGTGCTGGGTGGCCGAGTGGTCTAAACTGAGCAAATCTCAAGCTGATGGTTTGGAGCTCAATCCCCGCCAAAAGCCCAGTCCATCAAAAACACCACCAGCACCTCGGGTGGAAGGCAACTCTGAATTCAAACCCAGAGATGTAGTTCGGAAAGGCAGTTAAAATTGATACAAGAAACATTACGACGCCACTGATGCCAAGCTGTATCATCAACATGTGGTCCCTGTGGGTCATCCAGCGGCGTGGAGAGAGGCGATTAGCTGTTGCAAACCAGCTTTATAATCCTAGAAGAGTAATCCCAGGCCTTGTGGATTTCGTCCTGCGAATTCCATACCATCGACACTTTGTGACGGACGGATGCCAGCAAAAAAATTATTTAACTTACATTAATTTTTAAAAATAAATAAATTGTGTATTCGCCCATTTCATAACAATTTACACGTGAAAACATGGGCGGCGCTCATGCATCGTCTATCGGTCAGAGGGGGAATCAATCAGGATAGTAGAAATTAAATAGATGTGTTTTGGGTGCAGTTTTGAAGGCTGTGATGGTTGATATATTGCGGATGTGTAGTGGAGGAGAATTCCATTGTTTGGGGGCACAGTAAGAGAAATATGAAAGATCGTTCACCGTATATTTTTGTGACACTTCTGGGGACATTACTATGACAGGCGTTAAATCTAGTTTAGTATAACCTTACTATGTCAAAATTCAATCTATATTCATAATTTCAACATAGTGCTAACTATATTACTGTAACATTGGTTCAATCTAGTATTAAGTACATTAGTATTTCATAATTCAATCTAGAGTTAAGTATATTACTATGTTATACTTCGATATCATGTTAATTAAATTACTATATCATAGGTTTCAAGCTAGCGTTAATTACATTGCTACATTATAGTTTCGATCTGGTGTTAAGTAGATCACTATGACATAAAATCATTGCTGCTTGTCTGACTCCAGGGAATCACCCCAAGGCCATCTACCCGTTTAACGCTTGACTTATTACATCCGCGTTATCAGAGTTAGTCACACAATTGACTAAGCTAATCAGAAAATATGTTTATTTCCTATCTATTAAAAATGACGATGGTCCTGTTGATATTTGAAACTATTCTTTGAAAGTCCTTGGAATGAGTTCATAAAATTCACTGGAGGTTTCAAGCTATAAATAGTTGTGTTCCTCCATATTCTTCATTTGTCCACTTCAATGTTGTTGCTACTTCTAGTCCCCTCGACGACGTAATGGATTTTTTTTTAACAAAACATCTCCAGACAGACAAAAATATTGACCGATTGATTGATTGAGTCATTGTTTGAGAGAGTGATTGGTTGAGTGGCTGATGAGCTGAGAGACTGATTGTTGAGAAACTGATTGGTTGACGGACTGATTGGTTGATGGACTGATTGGTTGATTGAATGATCGGATGAGAGAAAGATTGTTGAGAAACTGATTGGTTGAGTGACTGATTGATTGGGTGTGCGACTAATTGATCGAGACACTGATTGTTGAAACTTTTTTTAGTTTGGTGACCGATTGGCTTAGTGACTCATTGGTTGAGAGACTGATTGATTGAGTGATTGATTGGTTGATTGACCGACTGGTTGAGAGACGGATTGTTGAGAAACGGATTGGTTGAGTGACTGATTGGTTGGTTGACGAATTGGTTGAGCGACTGATTGATTGAGTGACTCATTTGTTGAGTGATGCATTGTTTGAGTGACTCATTGGTTGATTGGCTGATTGGTTGAATGACTAATTGGTTGAGTGACTGATTGGTTGTGAGACTGATTAGTTTCAGTGCCTGTTATGTGTGAGTGCCTGAAAGGCTAAGTTATTTATTGGTCGAGACTATTGTTTAAAAGACTGATTGCATGACACGACTGACTAAATGGTCGATTGACTGGATGAGTGACTGATTGGTCAAACAGTATTGGTTGATTGACTGATTGGTTTATTGACTAATTGGTTGATTGACTGATTGTTGGATTGACCCATCAGCCTTCTGTTTGAAATGTTCATTCATTTATTACAATCAATATTTTTTTTCCCTACCCATTATTTTTGAATCACGTGATAATTAGGGGGTACAGAACTCCAACCCAAAAGAATATGTTGGTGATGCCGTTTACACATAACAGTGTTCCTGACTTATTCACAAGCTACGTTAAAGGAAATCCTTATATAACAATAATTATATTTACCATTCAGAACCTATCATTTAATTAAATGGGTGCAGCGCCAAAGATACACTAGACTTGTTATTTACCATTTTAAGAGTCGGTGTTATAAAATCAACATATTGTAACATACATTTCTTTGAATCATAAGAAATAGTAAGTATGAAGAAAGTAAAGTAACTGCTAATTAAAGTGTTTTATCTCTCCACCTTTAAACAGTATGAACTGTATTTCTACACTTATAATGATGGTTTTTCTTCAAATCATTTCATCTGTATTCCCTTATTAAAATGGCTCACTTTACGAAGGGTGGCACTTTGCTGAAATAAATTAATAAATAAAAAACTTTAGCTGTAATAAAATTATTTATAAAATCAGGCTAAGACGCTAATGAATCCAAAATATATACTAAATCAGTGGTTCTCAACAATTCTAATGCCGTGACCCTTTAATACAGTTCCTCATGTTTTTGCGAGACCCCAGCCACACAATTAATTAATTAAATCACTTCATAACTGTAGAACATATGTGTTTTCAGATGGTCTTAGGCGACCCCTTAGAAAGGGTCGCGCGACCCCCCACAGGTTGTGAACCGCTGTACTAAGTGATTGAGTTTATGTAAGAATATTCGTTGTTCGGTTACACAGTAAACACTGTCAGACTCGGGGTCATTCAAATCATCGGTTGTGGGAGATATCCGTTGATGGATATGAGGTAGGGGTGGCGAATGCCTATACCTATGATTTTAACTACGGGGCCGTGAGAAAGTCGCTTTTAGGCAACCGTTTCATCCCACCTTAACGTCCCGACCGAAAGAACCCCTGGGCGGTGGGGGGTGGTAGCGCAACACCATCCCTCCGGAGTGGGAGCAAAGCCGTCCCGACTCCTGGCGAGTGGACCGCGAACGCTTTAAACGCAGCGTTTTCGGTCGACCGGACGTCCCCCAGGTCGGGAGGGGCATTAAGAGCTCGCGCTTGACGGCCCACCGACGCCATCTCCTATGTGACGTTGTGGTGGATTATTTTCACACTTAGTCTTCATCAAAAATTTCCGCCCAATTTTCAATATAACTTTATATCGAGATACTATGGATTTGAGCCTTAAGACAAACATGAAGGCAAGCCAGCACCCCCACCAACCCGATTAAAAAAAACAACTCAAACGAACAAAAAAACGTAATTCACTGTTAATGTATAAACTGAGAAATTGTTACAACTAAATCACTGACACCAACGCCAAAAATGTTTGAGATGAGTTCCCACCTGGGTATGGGAGTCTGAACGAAATGCCGTACTGGCTGCTTAAAGAAAACCCTCAACCGCCAAAAGACTTGTGGTAGTTAACCGATGCAAAACTTAAGAACCTAGTGATCTCCCCTTATTCCACATTTTCCTCCTGGCTGACCCAACTATTGAAGCCACAGTTTCTCATCTGACATGCGTTAAATGCAAGGGAGGCAAGTTGTATTGATCGACGGGTTGCCGCTGTCTGGCTCTCACTGTGTTTCCAAATTGTCATATTGGCGTCAATCACCTGCTCATGTCTGCTGAATTGCGATTTCGCATTTTGAATTTTTAGCCAAGTGACATTCAATGCGACTCCAGTTTTTTTTTTTTATTTGACTCCGGTTGCATGACTCATTTATCCACATGTAACCAATTTATTTTTCTTTCTGCGCATGTGACCGAACTCTTATAGCAACTTATTTCTGTAGGGCAACGACCTTCCCGTTCAACAAACACAAAGTAGCACTGTGCACCTTTGATGATTTTCCTGTAGTCAGAAATATGTTATGCCGACATTTGGAAAAGATGGGAACAAAGTGTTTGTATTTATTGATAGGGAGTGCAACGTGCCCAGCAGTCGCGTCGATGATAAATACTTGTCTCATGGAACCGAGTCATAACACAGTACACACAACTTAATCTTTATCAGAGATGTGACCTTTAACATTGTGTGAAGAGATGAGAGGGGTACAAAAAATTAGCCATGATAACTAATAAAAAGCTATTGATACAAATTCTCAGAGAACATGGTACATTTTATTTCAAATAAGTAATGGAGATGTAGAACGGTTAAATAAGGAAGAGGGAAATTAATATAATTATATAACTTATCGTAAATATTAGGAAATATAGCCAAAATCTTTCACTCGCTCTATCTCTCTCTGACTCTCTCTCTCTCTATCTCTCTTACCTATCGCACTTGACTTACTTCTCCTCTTTATTTTCCCTCTTCCCTATTTAACCTTTCTCCCACTTACCTTACTTTCTGTCACAAATCTTTTGCTGCCCTCTTGGACACTACTTCTAAGCTTAGTGCTACATTATAATAATTGTTTGATACCTTTTAAAATTTTATTCGTTTTTTCTGTTTGTTCGCTGATGAAGGCTTCCTGCCGACACGTTCGTTGTTTTGTTGCGTTCCTTTTATCATGTTTAACCTCACTGTGTTTTACTAATTTTCTAACATAGCAGGTGGCCTGCTCTAAAGAAAACTAATAAATCACTTAATTAATATCACATTCTGATAGTGTTGGCAAGGATCTTAGAGCGCTTGATACATTCACTTCCAACACTATCAGGTGGCGAAATTTCTAGAACTTCTTTCCTAGATAGTTCTAACTGAATCCTTATATATAGACCGGCTGCTTTCATAGCAGAGAGAGAGAAGGAGTGAGCGAGTGAGAGAGAGAGAGAGGGTGAGTGAGAGAGAGAGTTAGAGAGTGAGAGAGAGAGTGAGAGAGAGAGAGAGATAGAGCGAATGAGAGATTTTGGCTATAGTTCCTAATATTTACGAGACGTTATATAAGTGTGTGTTTAAATTAAGATTAGTATTTTCGAGGGATGTACCTTGTCACCTACTGTGCTGTAAGTTGATGAAGTTTTTTGTTTTTTGTTTCTGTGTTGCAATCTGTATTTTTATAGATACTAAATAATATAATTAAACTGAATATCGTTAGTATCACTAAATGTGGTATCTTTTTATTTGGATACTGCTTTTTCTCAGTCAATTGTTACGTATTGTTCATTCTACGAGCCAAAACTTAAAACATATAAAATCTTCAAAATCACAATGGTACGTAAACGTATTGACCATCTCACGGATCAAATACAGACTCATACCTCACAGACATAATATATGTATATGTTCAATTATATTGTTCTTATTTTATTTTTTAATTACAAATAAGATATGTGGAGTAGCAGGAGGAATTCACTCAATTAAAATTATAGTCCACCCCTAATCAGTGGCGTAGTGAGGGGGGCATCATACCCCGGGCGCGACTCAGAAAGGGGCGCCAAATGGTATATTTTACTATAATATTGTGTGGTTTTCGAATGGGGGGGGCGCTAAAAAGGTTTTGGGGGGGCGCTAAAAAGGTATTGTGCCCCGGGCGCGAGTTAAGCTCGCTACGCCACTGCCCCTAATAGTGTCTGGGGGACATTGAACCGGACCCATGTTTAAAGAGATTGAGGACCCCTTGTTTAGAAGTTACTAATTTCTGTACTCAAAGAGTATGTGTTGTTCTTGCGCATCTGCCGCACATACACGCAGAAATATAAACATGACTATGTTAAATCTTTGAGCGTCTTAAATTGTTACGAACATTCAAACTGGCATAAGAGCATCATTCAATGAACCAAACAATATGCAAACAATGAGTTAAACGCACAATGCTGTAGTGGGGTGGCAACAAACGCACAATGCTGTAGTGGGGTGGCAACAAACGCACAATGCTGTAGTGGGGTGGCAAGATTATTGCCGATATTGAGCAGTGGGAGATGTCAATTTTTGAAAAACTGCTCTCAAAGCATATCGTGGGATGACGGGTAGCTGTCGTATGGGTACCACTCATAAATTATTTTCCGCGGTAAAGCTTTAGCAGTACCAGTCACGCATAACATGCCCTGGTACAGCTGTAACGATGCTACTCACACATTCTTTATAAAGGTGCAGTTAAATAGACATTGCTTAGTCCATGTACAGATTTAGGGGCACTCCTAACACACTCCTTGTCACTGTAAATTTGGAGAGGCACTAATCACACACTCCTTGTGACGGTACGATGGTAGAGGCACTACTCACGCACTCCTTGTGACGGTACAATGGTAGAGGCACTACTCACACACTCCTTGTGACGGTACAATGGTAGAGGCACTACTCACATACTTCTTGTGACGGTACAATGGCAAAGGCACTACCTTGTGACGTAATATGTGGCTGTATAATATACTTGTATATAATATTTGTAAATGTTGTAAATGAAACTCTGTTCAGTTTGTTTCATCCTGCATAATCATGGAAGCTGATGCTAAAGAAAAGTCCACTTGTGATTTATGATTCATGACTTATATGGTGTATGCGATTTGACTTATGATTTGTGACTTATGAATTATGACTTGTGACATTTCCTCACATTTTGGCTAATGTCTGTTTAATTAATGTAACATTTCAAAAAACTATTTATTTTAACCCGGTAATGGTCTGCTAGTTTTTCTTCAATTCTTTATGACGATTCTGAAAAAGTTAAAAATGAAATGCTTGGCTGTTGAGCACATATACCTGAAGTGGGTCAATAGGGCGGTGGGTGTTGAAAGTGAACTGGTATTTCACAGGTGCTCGCTCACCCGATACATTAACCTTGCTTTCAACCAATGATAAGTGCAATGTATGAACGTGTGGCGAAGTGCAAGGACCCATGACCTTCAAATGATGTTCAGCTGGTGTCATTCACACGGGACTAGGTGAAATGTGCGAATCAAAGTGATTGGGTGCGAACTGGTGCGCACTGCGCTAGATCAAAGCCATAAACTTGAGCCTTTGCGCATGTCTTAAACGAGTACGTCTGTTAATATGATGCGTTGAGGGGGGGGGGGGGGCTGTATTTCATTATCTTTTTCAGAATTTTTATAAGATTTTTTTTTTAATTAAGAAACAACAAAACAACATGGTGTTAAGTTTGTAATTGTAACTGGAGCTGCAATAACGATAAGAACACCGATTGGTGACCCGAAACGTAAATAAAGACACAGACATTTTTTTGTAAATGGCATCGTTTTCATTTCTTGGGTAAATACAACAGAATAAGAAAGAAATGAAAAATTCTCCTGTGCAGTGGAAAAATGAGAAATGAAAGAATCAGACACATTTTTTCTTTAAATCAAGTGTTCCTGAAACGTAAAAGCGTTGCCGTTATTGAAAACAACGTTTATATTTATAACTTTTGAGAAGTTTCACTGGCCAAGAGCGACTTGTGGTGTCTATATTAGCTCTTTATTAAAAAGTTTATTATTGTTATATGGGTAGACGTAGACCTATACAAAGAAATATAAAGACAAAGAAAGAAAGAAAGAAAGACCGAATGAAAGAAACTGGAACAAGCTTTCAAAATGAACCGTTGAGGCGAAAACCATTGACTCATTTGCGTCTATTGCCTCAGGCCTTTAAACCTCCAGTGCATGATACCCTCACACAGTTACTCTTGTAACCAGTGAAATATCCTCATCAACACCAGGCACAGAGACATTACAAATCCCATCTTCATTCATAGGAGCCATAATGATCAATAAATTGATCGTGGACCCTTAATATATAGAAGAAGAAGAAAGAAAGGAAAAAAAAAGAATGAAAGAAAGCAGTTAAATAATTGTAAATGTAAATTCTTATCTCAACATCACACACACACACACACACATGCATACGCACACACACACATACACACACACACACAACAGCCATTTTTGACTTGCTTTATATTTTCTTATTTCTTATAGGTTACATATTACTAAGATATTTGTATTCATTAAAAGCTTAATTTTCACAGTAATGGTGCTTTTGTTCTTTTACTTCCTGTAACTTTGATTTAGGTGAACTAAAATTCTGTCAGTAACATTAATGGAGAAGTTTTTAAAATACTTTCTATTTCTTGTTGTTTTATTTTTTTAATCTGTCCCGTCTGCTGAGGAAGGCTCTTAGTCGAAACGTTCTTCTTTTATCTTCCTTTCTTTCTATTTCAGGCTTCCACATGCCTTGTCCCACTACTTCCTTCATAGACAAACACTATTGATTCTGTCGATTTAACAGTACAGATTTGTTTTCCTACAAGACAAGGAAAGTTCTTTTGAAATATACAGGGTCGCTCATTTAATGGCGGAAATCTATTAATAGAACATCCGGGAGTGTAAACTGGCCACTCTCATTAAGATATTGCAAAACAAACTGGTATTCCGTTGGGCCAATCTTTCAAAAGCTGTTAATGTGAGCCATCTTAGTGGCTCTTAACCTAGACGAAATCTTGTTTACAACTTATGTTTACTAAAAGATTTTACAAACAAAATTGTTCCTGCGGCAAAGATACGGATATGCAATGTTATGCTCAGTTCACACGATCAAATTTTCTTTGAATTTGCGTCAAATTTATTTTTGAAAAGCACCTGGCTTACGAAAATATTGTCTAAAAATAGTAACACTACGTAATGCGATGTGACGTTTTCCGGCCTAAGAACTGGCGGCGCGTGTTGAGGTGAATGTTGTCTTCTGGGCTACTCGGTTATTTGTTTCGCGTTTGCTTTCAAGTCTTTATGCGAAGAGTAGTCTAAAAATTTAAAAATAGCATTTATGTCACGTGTAACATAAAAGGACACACATTAAATACTTTTTTCCGTGTTGTAAGCAAAGGCGAAAGGTTTATATTTTAAACGTAACATAACCTTCCAAACTAAGTGTAAAACGTATTGTCTTCCATTTTTTTAAAAATAAAATACATTGAACACTCCATGAAATTCAACAACCCTTAAAACAAGACTGTTTTTTTCCTATAAATCCTTTATATACATTTTATTATTTTATATTATATTAATATTCTCATGACCCACCCGCTTTCACCGCGGAGATTTATTTCACCAACAATTTCAGAAAAACAAGAGGACATATTAAGCACCAAACGCACTTGTGGTATTCGTTTTAAAACAGTTTTGTTTAGCGCAGTTATCGGGAATTTCATTTCTTTCATCATCCCCTTGAAAAAAACAGGTTTTTGGAGGTTGGGGTGGGGCTGAAAATTAGAAAGATATGGCGTTATTGGCAAAGAGTCTTTTTGTGAAGGCTCACCTCGCTAGGTTGATTGTAAGTGGGTCAATTAGCTTTTCCCCTTAACACACAAAAGCGAGGCTATTATAAACTATGTAAAATAAGCACGAAGTGATAACACATTTTTTAAAAATGTGGGGAAAAAATTGTGACAGGATATTGTTCAATAACCGTGTAAGCAGCCTGAAAGAAAAACATAGATTTCAGAAATAAATGATAAGAAAGTATGAGACTAAAGGATAATAGCCATGTTAAGTTGATAAAAGCATACTTTTTTTTATTAAAAACAGTTCATTTCCTTGAAATGTATGATCAGCTATTACATCACAGATCGTTATTAAAAAAGTCAGGATGTAGCTACAGATGCCTAGAAATACATATCAACAACAATGAAGTCAGGTTATGGCTACAGAGGCGTGGGATACATATCATTGACATAGTCAGGTTGTGGCTACATAGGCGTAGGAATACATATCAACGATGTTGTCAGGTTGTTGCTACTGTGGCTTAGGAAATACGTATAAACGATGTAGTCAGGTTGTGGCTACAGAGGTGTAGGAATACATATCAGCGACGAGTGAAAACTAATACATTTCTAAGAAATTCAAACTAGTATATTAACAATAAATATTTTAATGGACTTAGCTACTTACAGCAAGCCAATACATTATAGCAGGCCTGCACAACTCAAAATGTAAGGCGGGCCGTAATACTTTTTATAAAACTTGTGCGGGCCGAAAAAAAATAGAATATGGGGGTGGGGGTTAGTAAGAAAATAATAATTAAAAAAAAATAATTCATTACTTCGCGGGCCCGCAAAGTGGGTGCTGGTGGGCCGCATGTGGCCCGCGTGCCGTGTGTTCAGCAGGCCTGCAATAGACAATTGACCAGATCTCAAGAAGAAAAATTGGGGGGGGGGGGTGGGGGCTGGTGGTTGTGATTATGTTTGCAAGAAGTGTATGTATTATAGAATAACACATCTCATTTGGGCCGTGTTGTTAATTATTGGCAGGATATTTCCACGAGGGCAATGAAATCACAGTGTCAGAGAAAAAATGCTTTCTTACCAAACATACGTCAATCTACCTTGAAGACTTTACCAAAGCTTATGTTTTATGGTCAAACCAGTTCACGAATAACTCTTTACACAATAGATTCAGTATTAGAAAAATGATCTTATCTAACTCAGTTTGTTAGAAATACTCAATCTTATTTCACGTTTCAAATAATGCCCTCATTATTTTATTATTTAGGTTTATTTCATTTCTCACTTAGCTTCATTGATTTAGATCATGGTTGAGTTCGATGTTTGGGTACTTTAATCCACTGTAACCTGATGAACACAACGATATCACGCACTCCTTCACCCACCGCCATCGCGTAATCATGTTCGATGTACGTAGCTGAGACCACTGAAATGATAACGTCAGGACTGCAATCTGTCTCTCAATTCCCAGTGCAACTATCACAATTGCTCCACCCCACTCCCAAGCTCTTTTATACATATTTCCTATCACCCGTTTGACTCGGATTTAAAAAAAAAGGGTATGTGTTAATCGTTGCCAGCACCACAATCTATCTCACAGCGGTCTGTGTTTATTTCAAACACATTCTGTCAAAGGGATGACCTGGGAGCACTTTGGCGGATACAGAAATAATGGCATTTCTTATTCCCAGGCCAGCGTGGCACCCCATTCTGTCTCAGCCCTGTCCAACTCCGTGCTAAAGCGAAGTGGGGGAAACCTGTTCATTTATTTCGCGCCTGTAAATCATAGCGTCAGTTTTTTACGTTTTTCACGAACAATCACAAAACTTTTCATTTGAACTATTACACATAATGTACCATCCTCTATCACGCTCTCGTAGCCCGGGTCAATTTTTCGTTGGTGTGTCTCCATAGCCGCAGAATGGTTCAATCCTTATCAGTGATTCTATTCATTAATTATTAGCGATGTCTCGGACGGGAAGTTGAGGGACGTCTGGAATTGGGTGTGGAAAGTCGCGTAGAAATTGGGGGGTCCGTTGGAGTAGTCTGCCCCGGGGTACACGTTTTTAATTGGCAGTATTTTTTTTAATTGTGTGGAAAGGGGGGCGGCAAAAATTTTGTCCCCGCTCTTGGTAACATTAACCGAGCTACGCCCCTGTGTGGTGGATGCTGAACATGTATTTTTCTGATCAATAATCTTCCCCAAGTACCATTAAATGACATTTAATTATTAAAAAATGTAATTCCTAGCTAACATAATAGTCAGCTTCTGAAATCATTCTCAATCGATTTTAAAAATATTCTGGTAATATTTATGGACTTTGAATCAATGTAAAAATGGCGTCCAACTGTGCAGAACAGCTAAAGAGAACGTATTTCATACAGTTATTTACTAAAAGACGTTATTATTGTTTGTCCATGTTGGGTAACTAAGTCACTTTTTCTTAACTATTAGCTTTTTACAATTTTTCGAAATTGCTCATTACATTTCGTTGTTGTATTTCTTCTGTGTCCAGCAGCAAAAGCTTAAGTGAATGAGACACAGCGATATATATTTTATTTCGTTGTTTTTATTTTTGCTGATGCTGAAAGAAATCTGTATTTTAACATCGTGGTTTTGATGCTTTAAAGATATTTAAAGACTTATCAGAAGGACCTTTTAATTTGTTTTGCAATAAATTTGCATTCATTCCTTCATGGAGGTTCATATATATTCGTTATAATTAAATTACAAAGTGTGTTACTTGAGAGCCTAACTCCGATAGCCGACATCAAATGTCGATAACCATAGCAACAAGCAGGAATTTTTTTTAATGACCCTATTTCCACATGTTTTTATGTTTCTTTGTAGCTGTTACGTACTCTTATCAGTATGGAGATCTTAATCTCTTATTTAAGTATATGGCTCGTTCTAAAACAGTACACAATAAAATACGATACCATATGTTAATTACAATAACAAAGAATACGATTAAGTTAATAATGCATTACAAAATCAAAAATAAAATAACATTAAAGCTGTTGACATATTGAATATTGATTGGCTTGTAACGGTGCATGGTTGAAGAAGATACAATGTTGTAAAAAGGTACAATGATGAA
Organism: Omphiscola glabra; assembly: GCA_964017045.1. NCBI lineage: Eukaryota > Metazoa > Mollusca > Gastropoda > Lymnaeidae > Omphiscola > Omphiscola glabra. The sequence goes on from OZ024796.1 coordinate 3,524,571, forward strand.
AAGGAATCTACACACACACAGAATAAGTTAGTAAAGAAATCTTTGTCTCTTATAGCAAAAGTATTTCGTGATAAATGATAGCCAAAAAAATATCGTGTGTCTCCTTTTATAGTCAGTTTTATTGATATTTCTAGAAAGGACTTACACATTGTTTTCCTTTCCTGATTTCTCTAGATTTTTTAAAGAATTATAATAATAATACAGGCTATATATTTTATTTAGTAGTAAACAGGGTCAAAGACCATTTTTAGTTAGCCACACCCTAAATGCGGTTCCTAGCTTGTAGTCAGCTAGAGTTCATTCACGGGAAAGTAGGACGTAAACACGTCGTTATCATAACTGTAACTCTAAGGAAATCTCCACTAAATCGTGACCAAATCTTGACTAAATCTTGACCAAATCTCAACCAAATCTCAAACGAATGTTGACCAAATCTCCACCAAATCTTTTCAAATATCGACAACCAAATAACGATTTTAAGTATCTTTGTAGCTCTAATGAAATGTTGACCAAATCTCAATCAAACCTTGGCCGAATCTTGAAAAAATCTGAACCAAATATCGACCGAATCACGTCCAAATCTTGACAAAATCTTGACCATAATGATTCTTAATTTAATTAATATAAATAACGTATAGTAAATAGCTAATTAAGTAAAGTCAGGGCAGATGCTATTAGAATGGTTAGTCGGTGAATAGCGATAGGTTAGCATTACATACGGCGGAAGTCATTGGACTTTGGGAGAAGATGTAGCTGTTTTTTTTTATGTAGGAGATGTTTACGATTTTATTTTATGCACATTTGTACTGAACCCCCTTAGCTGCTAATGTAAACTAACATCTATCTTAAGGTTAGTCGTCCGTGTCACAGACACACGTAGTCTGTGTCACGGCCTTAACGAAATTCCAAGAATTCTACAACATTACAAAAACATTTTTTTTTATTATTGACATTATCTGTCAATTTCTATTTACATTTTTTTTTATTCTCCACACAGGCCAAGATAACCCCTATAGTGTCGAGTCATTTATTACTCCCCTTTCGCTCCAAATGAACGATCTCACAAGAGCCTCAGATGACGTCAGGGACACAGCCAGTCTACTTCGACATCAATATTCCAGACATATCCCGCTATCTTGCATGCGATATCAGTCTGCGTCTGCTCTTGTCATAAGGCTCATCTCTCCTTTCTGGGGGTGTCGGCAACAATTAAGTATCGATACGTTGTCAGCCATGACCAACTAACAATAAAACACTTCACCGAACGATTCTGTTTAAGAAAATTGAACTCAGTCGTTATTGGAAACCCATTTAAAACTGGAGAAAGAAAAACAAATAGAACTGCATCAAATCTACTGCAGCGATGGTTGGATACAATTTTTATGTTTAACATTACACAGGTATCTTGTCAACGGTTTGCCTCGTTTGAGGCATTCGCCGTATGAGACAAGAAATTTAATGAACAGAATTGGACTCAGCGTTCATGTAGAAGCCGTTCAGTGCCGAGAAATCGTTGGAATTTATTGCAGGAATTTTAATGGCCAACACTGAAGATTCATTTGGAAATTGTATGAAAAATATGCGACGATATTTGAAAAAAGCCTCTGCAAATTAACATCATAGTGTTAAATGAATGTGAAAGGCAAGCACATTTGATTCAATTGAAGAGGAATTGCTCACGCTGATGATGATCTCTTTGGACGTACATTTCGCCAGCGCGCCCGAGGCCGCCTGAGGATACAGACGCGACCCCCCGAAGGAACCACCCTTCATCGGTACTTATGTATCGTTCGATACTGAGTATCATGGATGGTCTGGCGTCTGGCGTTGATAGTCACGGCGGCAGCGATAGTCCTAGCACTAATGTCTCCAACGTGACCTTCAACCACGGCTTTCAGGAGCCATTCTCAGTCCTGTTTTACCGGTACATGTTCATTGTGATCTACGTGGTCATCTTAGCCATATGTATCATAGGTAAGTTTTTCACTAGCTTTGAGCCGTCCACCTGGTGTTTGGTATTATGAGAATTATTCGGCTGGGAGAACTATTAGTGGGTTGATTGATGTTGGTTAATTTTTAAAGAACTATATGTCACGTATTCGGATGCACAAGAAGTGGTTAGAATGAGGTTGTCATTTATCCCTGAATCTCATGGAAGTGTTTAGACTAAGGTTTTCCTTCGTCACTGTATGTTTTAAACATTAAAAAACAGTTATATTATTTTGGAAGAGACATTGCCATTAGCTCAGTCACTGCACTGTTAATCAGGGGTCTCTTTGTCGTGTCTTTCTTAGTAATGAATCTGTTGGTCTTTGCTTTCATTTTGAGTTGCTTTCACTTGTCTTTCCTTAATTCTAAATATGTTTTCTTGCATATAAAACTCTTAAAGCCTTGTCCGGAGCCTTGGAGTATGCAGGCAATCTCAAGTAGCCAAAAATGAATTTTATGGAATAAAGGTACATGTCCAAAGCATCTTCCTTAAACTCACCTGGGGAAAATTTCTCAAAGAACTTTTAATTTCATCGGAAAATCCAAGGGACAAAAGAAATAACATATTTTTTGCTCAAATAAATGGAACTGTTCCCTTGTGTCCTGACTCGTTTAAAAACAAAAGATACATTATGCTAATGCTTGCATCTCTCTAGTCCTCAATTGAAGTCATTGTATCTTGTGTTTGTTTGCTTTCTGTGTTTCGTAGAATTATAGAACACTGAATACGTCCTAGAAAATAGCGTTTCGATACATTGGAAAAACGCCATTACAGCAGTGCCTCACTAATCCAACCAAAGAGCCGGAACGGGTCTCCGATACTAGCATGTTGGGCAAACTTTAATTCGTTTAGGGGACTAAGGCCTAAATACAATAACGAAAAATCAAGTTGCATTGTTTAAAATTAAAATTTATTTTTACTATTAAAACATTTGTTTCTATATATTTTATAATTCTTTTCTAAATATTTTTGTTTAAATGTTGTTCTTCTTGAAAGGTGTTTGTTTCCTTCTGAAACACATCAAACAAAGACCGACACATCACCTCTCAATGAATATCTCATCCAACACAATCAAACAAAGACCGACACATCACCACTCAATGAATATCTCATCCAACACAACCAAACATCACAACAAATTAATATTAAAAAAAACACAAAAAAGGGAAATGCATTAATTGAATGTATCCCCTAACTTTTTTTTTACTCACAAACTTTATCACTATTAGCGATTGTGATAGTTTCATAGTGGTTGAAGGCTATAGTTGAGCGATACCCCACCATAATGAAAACATACTTCGAACAATTTTATTCTCCAAAATTAGTCAATATGATATTTTGCAGCTATTTTTAACGAAGAATATGCCGTTGCCTGAAAAGGCCGCCCCTATTACTAAATATAAATTTATACCGTCCGGGGTAAACCAGCCCCACCCCTACCCCAACCCTTTTCAAAAAGCCAGCACTGCTCCAACGTAACTCTTGTACATACCTCGGTAATAAGCATCATTCGACACCGACAGTTGGGAAATATTTTACTCATTACTGCCAGTGACATCTGCGAGGCATCTGCCTTGAATCACGGGTTGTCTGCCTTGCAGACACTCTACAATAAACTCATGTCTGTATTTACTCCCCCGTGAGATTTCGAGCTTAACAAAAGCCATTTATTGAACCCATTGTTTTCGCCCGAATTTTTATATTTGAGAGAGGATTATTCCGGATTTAGACAAGCGATGTGTACTGTACCCCGTGCGATGTGTACGGTACCCCGTCTTTGTGTACGATACCCCATTGCGGTGGGGTCTTTAATTTCTACAACTACAAACGTAACTCTTACATATGATTCAGTGGTTTTTGCCCTTTTTTTTCATTTTTCAATTTAAAAAAAAAATATATATTTTAAATTATTTCGAATATGAAAGAAGAGTTCATTTTTACGTCATGAACAAAATGTTGATAAAAATAAAGGCTGTAATTAAAAAAAACAAAAACATTTTTAATACTTCGCTTTGGTTTGTGGCTGCCTGGCAAAATCTTCAGATGACTAATCGACCCACTTCCCGTCAAGCAATCTAGCTGAAACTTGGCACACACTCGATGCCGAGGACAACATATTCTTTAAATTTTCAGCCCCAGCCCCTAACCCCAGCCCCCAACCCCAGCCCTTAACCCCAGCCCCTAACCCCAGCCCCTAACACCAGCCCCTAACCCCAGCCCCTAATCCCAGCCCCTAACCCCAGCCCCTAGCCCCAGCCCCTAACCCCAACCCTCAAAAATATGTTTTCCTGTTTTTCCAGTGAACGATAAAATAAAATTCCAGATAACTGCGCTAAATATCGCAAGTGTCTTCTGTGCGTAATATTTTATTTTGCTTTTTTCCCTTACAATCTCTCTCTCTCTCTGGTCACTGCGCGGTCTGCGACGTCATAGGTGTAGACTCTAACACTCTAACGGTGGGGCACACATGGCCTGTGTTGCTGGCGGGACTCTAGGGTTATCTCCCGTAAGCCTAATCTACAATTGAATTCTTTATGGAGGATGTCAGTGTTAGTATAACCACTAACCAATTCAACTCAACACAACGGAACTGGTCTATATTAAAATTGACTCTACAGTGCTCGTCTATACTGGTCTGTACTGAACTTGCTAGAAATTAGAATAAGGAATGCAACCCATAAGACATAACTTATAAATGTCAAATCCTCTTTTGGGCTGATATTCAATCTCTTATAGCCCTGGCTATTATTGCCTCATTTGGTGGACATCGCCGCAAATCATATTTAAAAGTACCCTCTGTGATTCGACTCTCAGCCTCCTTCCCGCCGACGGCGCAGGCAACCACCAAGTAAGCTAAGTCACAGTAGCGGCAGTTTGGTTCCCTTCGGTTTTCCAGCCTATGGAGGGGGTTGCGTGTCGCGCAATGACCTGTCCTAATCTGGGTGCTGTGGCTCTGGTCGCCTCGCTTTAGTGTCCACCAGGGGTCACTTTTGCTCGATCGCGGCATTTTCCTGTGGAGCTATCGTCCAAGTCAAAAGTTGTCTTTCATCAAGCGTTGACTCCCAGCCGGGTCATTGGTTTGTCAGTTGGCGTTTGGGTCACGCCTTATTTGGCCAAGAAGTCCACCCTGTCGTGCAACGTCACCTCAACGTACGAAGCGATAAACTGTAAGGAGACTTTGCCGCCCTTGGGATTAATGTTTCCTGAATGGCAATGACTATCGTGGTCTCCGTGGAGCTGAGCGTGAGTCGGTGAAGACCACAACTTCCGGAATGTTTTTCCTCTCTGCTAGGCGATGGAGGACTCTTTTGAGGGCAACCAGTATTGCTTCGATCTCCGCATCGAGGCTTGTTCTTTTTTCCCCACTGTGTCCGGATAGCTCCTCGCGTGGCGCTATTTTCTGGATAGCTCCTCGGGTGGCGCTACCTCTTTGGGATACTGGATGAGAGCACTCTATCTACTGTGTTTTTCCGATGCAAAATACGAGCCGTCTGTGAAGACTTTTACAAGGCAGTTGGTTAAGCGTCAATCGTTTTCTGCGCTGCCTCAGATAGTTCTGGTTGAGTACTGGCTTTGGTGACTTCGGTGTTTGTCATGGCGAGACGTATTTCTGTTCGGGTTAGGCTCTGGTGGGGGCCTCGTGCCGGGATCACCCATTACTTTTCCCTGCTTTTTGGTAATAAATAAAATGTTACATATGAAAAATGAAAGACACAAACTTAGCCAATTACGAATGAATAAAACTTCAGCACAATAATATAGCTAGCTAGGCTCTGCGCTAATTACAGGCATAAGCGGGCGAAAACTAATGGGGCATTGGGTTATATACCGTATAGGTGGCGTCGTGCCCTGCATTATAGTATGCGTGGCGTGGGACGCTTGACCAGATTAGCGCATTGTTTCAGTTGCGTCACGGTCAAGGTGAACCAGGTTAATTTCCAATGTTAGTAATGTTAGACCAAGCCTAACTGTGCAACTTGACGTGTGATAAGGATAGAAAGAGTGTGAGCCAGCGGGTTTCAAAAGGTGAGGACCAGCGTGTCTGATCACTCGCCACTACATGTATTGGTAAAACTTTGAATCTTTTAATTTTAATAAGACAGGCAAGTATAGGGAACCGTGCCGTAATAACCTGATGACAAGTGTGTCACTGTCCTAAAGGCCCCACGTCTTTTACTGGCCATATAAAATGAGATGGCATCTTGAAAGTACGTGTCATGGCTCAAATAAAGTGCAGACAGGCTGTTCGATCGTCTCCAGATAAAACTTAATATATAATAAAGTTGAGGAAAGAAAGGTATAAAGGAAATATCACAGGCCCTAAACTACTGCTTGGAAGGTGATCGTAATGTAGAGGCTTTAGATTGATTGGATGAAGGCCGCAATGAAACTAATTTAAAAGTGCAAGGAATTAGAAAGCTGAGAAATGTAAAATGTAGAGGCTGCTAGTATTCATGCAATGTTTAGACACAATATAGAGGCTACTTGAGTAGATGCAATGCATAGACACAATATAGTGGGAACTTGTGTACTCAATGTATGGACACAATGTAGAGGCTACTTGTGTACAAGCAACGCATAGATATAATATTGAGGGAACTTGTGTGCATGCAATGTATAGACACAATGTAGAGGCTACTTTGTACAAGCAATGTATAGACACAATATAGAGGGAACCTGTGTGCATGAAATGTATAGACACAATGTAGAAGCTACTTGTGTACACCCAATTTATAGACACAATATAGAGGGAACTTGTGTACATGCAATGTGTAGACACAAGTAGAGGCTTCTTGAAAGCATGCAGTGTATAGATACGTGTCTTATTGTTCTCATACTCCATGAGAAGCCGTAATGGTATCAACGATTTCAGCAACGTACATTATGAGAACTCCTTAAGAGCGAATCATGAGAGACCGAGAGTTCAACAAACGAATTAATTAACTATGTACGTAAGAGCAGAGTGTAGCGTGAGAGAGGCAAAGAAATGTGAGCTTCTTTCCATTGAATTAATGCTATTCATTACCAGCTGGCTAGTCCTCAGCGATCGATATTATCCTCATTTATGCCAACCCTTTGACAAGTAAGGACACATCATTTAGTGCTAAACGGACGTTAACTGCCTTAAGTATACGATCAACAAATTTCAACGCCAATAAAAAAGTGCTCTTTGAGAATTCAACAATGAATACCGGGATCATTTATTTGAGTGGCGTGTGGATGTTCTGAGTTATTGGTGATAAAAAAAACACAAAAGTTTAAACAAGCGGTTCTCAACCTGTGGGTCGCGACCCCTTTGGGGGTCGCGCTATCCTTTCCCAGGGGTTGCCTAAGACCATCTGAAAACGCATATACTCTACAGTTATGATGTAGAAACAAAAATAATTTATGGCTGGGGGTCGCCACAACATGAGGGACTGTATTAAAGGGTCGCGACATTAATAAGGTTGAGAACCGCTGGTTTAAACCTTTCTCTTAAGTACCGCATTTCTTGTCTCATAAATTTCTGGTATTCAATTTCAAAAAATGTTTTTACGTTAATTTTTGCATTTCTTCCATGAGTCCCAATGACATGTTTTACTTCTCTATACAAGTTGAGTTCTGATAACCATAGATAACGATCACTTCTGGCCTGCATGGTGAAAACTCATAATCCCTTTATTAAATATATATAAACACTGCTTAAAGTAGATTAATATATTTATGTTTAAGTGTAATGGGGCGATTGCTTGAGGGCCGTGGGGGGGGGGGGGATATTCTAAATAAGGAAAAGCCCTTAGAACTTTCATCTGGAGAAATATCTTGCTCAGAACCGGAACCTTTTAATTACAACTATCATTATTTCCGCGAAGGCGTAAGAACGAGAAACAAAAAAATAAACACGCATTAAAGGCACTTGTGCGAAATAAATTATTTAATTAATACCTCATTTGTGTTCGCGACGTTAATCATTCAATCGATTTTGTTATGCACTTATCCGTTCTACACAATCTATTTCTATTCTACATTCCTAAATTCTCCGTTCTACACAATCTATTTCTATTCTACATTCCTAAATTCTCCGTTCTACACAATCTATTTCTATTCTACATTCCTAAATTCTCCGTTCTACACAATCTATTTCTATTCTACATTCCTAAATTCTCCGTTCTACACAATCTATTTCTATTCTACATTCCTAAATTATCCGTTCTACACAATCTATTTCTATTCTACATTCCTAAATTCTCCGTTCTACACAATCTACTTCTATTCTACATTCCTAAATTATCCGTTCTACACAATCTATTTCTATTCTACATTCCTAAATTCTCCGTTCTACACAATCTATTTCTATTCTACATTCCTAAATTCTCCGTTCTACACAATCTATTTCTATTCTACATTCCTAAATTCTCCGTTCTACACAATCTATTTCTATTCTACATTCCTAAATTCTCCGTTCTACACAATCTACTTCTATTCTACATTCCTAAATTCTCCGTTCTACACAATCTATTTCTATTCTACATTCCTAAATTCTCCGTTCTACACAATCTACTTCTATTCTACATTCCTAAATTCTCCGTTCTACACAATCTATTTCTATTCTACATTCCTAAATTCTCCGTTCTACACAATCTATTTCTATTCTACATTCCTAAATTCTCCGTTCTACACAATCTATTTCTATTCTACATTCCTAAATTCTCCGTTCTACACAATATATGTCTATTCTACATTCCTAAATTCTCCGTTCTACACAATCTATTTCTATTCTACATTCCTAAATTCTCCGTTCTACACAATCTATTTCTATTCTACATTCCTAAATTCTCCGCTCTACACAATCTATTTCTATTCTACATTCCTAAATTCTCCGTTCTACAAAATCTATTTCTATTCTACATTCCTAAATTCTCCGTTCTACACAATCTATTTCTATTCTACATTCCTAAATTCTCCGTTCTACACAATCTATTTCTATTCTACATTCCTAAATTCTCCGTTCTACACAATCTATTTCTATTCTACATTCCTAAATTCTCCGTTCTACACAATCTACTTCTATTCTACATTCCTAAATTCTCCGTTCTACACAATCTATTTCTATTCTACATTCCTAAATTCTCCGTTCTACACAATCTACTTCTATTCTACATTCCTAAATTCTCCGTTCTACACAATCTATTTCTATTCTACATTCCTAAATTCTCCGTTCTACACAATCTATTTCTATTCTACATTCCTAAATTCTCCGTTCTACACAATCTATTTCTATTCTACATTCCTAAATTCTCCGTTCTACACAATCTACTTCTATTCTACATTCCTAAATTCTCCGTTCTACACAATCTATTTCTATTTTACATTCCTAAATTCTCCGTTCTACACAATCTACTTCTATTCTACATTCCTAAATTCTCCGTTCTACACAATCTATTTCTATTCTACATTCCTAAATTCTCCGTTCTACACAATCTACTTCTATTCTACATTCCTAAATTCTCCGTTCTACACAATCTACTTCTATTCTACATTCCTAAATTCTCCGTTCTACACAATCTACTTCTATTCTACATTCCTAAATTCTCCGTTCTACACAATCTACTTCTATTCTACATTCCTAAATTCTCCGTTCTACACAATCTACTTCTATTCTACATTCCTAAATTCTCCGTTCTACACAATCTATTTCTATTCTACATTCCTAAATTCTCCGTTCTACACAATCTATTTCTATTCTACATTCCTAAATTCTCCGTTCTACACAATCTACTTCTATTCTACATTCCTAAATTCTCCGTTCTACACAATCTATTTCTATTCTACATTCCTAAATTCTCCGTTCTACACAATCTACTTCTATTCTACATTCCTAAATTCTCCGTTCTACACAATCTATTTCTATTCTACATTCCTAAATTCTCCGTTCTACACAATCTATTTCTATTCTACATTCCTAAATTCTCCGTTCTACACAATCTATTTCTATTCTACATTCCTAAATTCTCCGTTCTACACAATCTACTTCTATTCTACATTCCTAAATTCTCCGTTCTACACAATCTATTTCCATTCTACATTCCTAAATTCTCCGTTCTACACAATCTATTTCTATTCTACATTCCTAAATTCTCCTTTCTACACAATCTACTTCTATTCTACATTCCTAAATTCTCCGTTCTACACAATCTACTTCTATTCTACATTCCTAAATTCTCCGTTCTACACAATCTACTTCTATTCTACATTCCTAAATTCTCCGTTCTACACAATCTACTTCTATTCTACATTCCTAAATTCTCCGTTCTACACAATCTACTTCTATTCTACATTCCTAAATTCTCCGTTCTACACAATCTACTTCTATTCTACATTCCTAAATTCTCCGTTCTACACAATCTATTTCTATTCTACATTCCTAAATTCTCCGTTCTACACAATCTACTTCTATTCTACATTCCTAAATTCTCCGTTCTACACAATCTATTTCTATTCTACATTCCTAAATTCTCCGTTCTACACAATCTATTTCTATTCTACATTCCTAAATTCTCCGTTCTACACAATCTATTTCCATTCTACATTCCTAAATTCTCCGTTCTACACAATCTATTTCTATTCTACATTCCTAAATTCTCCGTTCTACACAATCTACTTCTATTCTACATTCCTAAATTCTCCGTTCTACACAATCTATTTCTATTCTACATTCCTAAATTCTCCGTTCTACACAATCTATTTCCATTCTACATTCCTAAATTCTCCGTTCTACACAATCTATTTCCATTCTACATTCCTAAATTCTCCGTTCTACACAATCTATTTCCATTCTACATTCCTAAATTCTCCGTTCTACACAATCTACTTCTATTCTACATTCCTAAATTCTCCGTTCTACACAATCTACTTCTATTCTACATTCCTAAATTCTCCGTTCTACACAATCTACTTCTATTCTACATTCCTAAATTCTCCGTTCTACACAATCTATTTCTATTCTACATTCCTAAATTCTCCGTTCTACACAATCTATTTCCATTCTACATTCCTAAATTCTCCGTTCTACACAATCTACTTCCATTCTACATTCCTAAATTCTCCGTTCTACACAATCTACTTCTATTCTACATTCCTAAATTCTCCGTTCTACACAATCTATTTCTATTCTACATTCCTAAATTCTCCGTTCTACACAATCTACTTCCATTCTACATTCCTAAATTCTCCGTTCTACACAATCTACTTCTATTCTACATTCCTAAATTCTCCATTCTACACAATCTATTTCCATTCTACATTCCTAAATTCTCCGTTCTACACAATCTACTTCCATTCTACATTCCTAAATTCTCCGTTCTACACAATCTACTTCTATTCTACATTCCTAAATTCTCCGTTCTACACAATCTACTTCTATTCTACATTCCTAAATTCTCCGTTCTACACAATCTACTTCTATTCTACATTCCTAAATTCTCCGTTCTACACAATCTATTTCTATTCTACATTCCTAAATTCTCCGTTCTACACAATCTATTTCTATTCTACATTCCTAAATTCTCCGTTCTACACAATCTATTTCTATTCTACATTCCTAAATTCTCCGTTCTACACAATCTATTTCTATTCTACATTCCTAAAGACTTTAATTGTTAATAAAAAAGAAAAAAACTCCTCGTTGGAACAATGACGTTGGATTATTTCGTACGCTTGATTATGGCCTCGGATTATTTATTGCCTATGCGCATGTACAACGCAGTGCGCGGATACTTCCGGCCGAATATGTCAAATGCCGTAGCTGGAATCTTGACATATCTGGTTGGCTGATCTCAGGAGAGTTCCATGTCCTTGATAGTCGATTCTTTGAAAGATAGATCAGTGAAGCAAAAACTCTTTTCTTTTCCGGATTGGAAAACTAGCTCTACAACCAAGCGATTGTCAATTTTGGCCATATCCCAGCCCCTAGCCCCCCCCCCCCCCAAACCCTTTGGGTTAACAGCATATTTCTTTTTTTTAAAATGTCGTATTGTGTAAATATAAAGAGTTTTTATAAAAAAAATAACAGAGAAGACTAGCATGTTTAAAGTGGGCAAGACGCAAAGAACAGACGATGTTATCAACTGTATGGAACGTGTGGAAAGCAGCAGATTGTATTTAATGTAAAAATTAAAATTATACAATGGTTTCAGGATACTTAAATTAATATCTTGGTGCACTAAGACTACGCCAAGTCCAACGGCGGCACACAGAGACTACGCAAAGTCCAGCGTCCCCAAGGGCACAGAGGCTAGGTTAAGTCCAGCCGCACACAGAGACTACGCAAAGTTCAGCGCCCCATGGGCACACAGAGACTACGCCAAGTCCAGCGGCCGCAGCGGCACACAGAGACTACGCCAAGTCCAGCGGCCCCAAGGGCACACAGAGACTACTCCAAGTCCAGCGGCTCCAGAGTTACTAAAATACATTGGATAATTTATGTTATCAATAGAAACTATTTTTTAAAATAGTGTTATAAAGAAATGTTTTCTGATTTGTATTACGAGAGTCTCACTCCCGTACTTAGGTTCCTTGTACACCTCAAGTGTTAGGGTCCCCTGTACACCTCAAGTGTCTAGATCCCCTGTACACCTCGCGAAATTTAATGCCAAAGAATTGTGTTAACATCAGTTCTGTTTCTATAACCGCATACTTCTTAATATATTAAGAAATGAGAATTCCGATAACTAACTTGGTTATGATTGAGAGACCCATTCGTTAGATCATCTCAAATTTTTTTTATTTGTAATACTTCGTGCAAGGTGGACAACTTTTAAAACTTTTATATTAACTTTTTGTAATTCTTTTGCTGCCCTCTCGAATACTTCTTCTCAGTTAAGTGCTATTTTTAATAAATGATTCTGTTTTTTCTGTTTGTTTGTTATGAAGGCTTCCTGCCGACACCCTCATTGTTTTGTTGCGTTTCTTTTTTTCAGGTTCGAACTTACATTCTTTTACTCATTTCCTAAAATATTCTGTTGGCGAAGATGCATATGCTAAAAATTAAACATGAATATCATTAAATTCAGTTGATTGATTGATTGGATACTTCTATAGCGCTGATATCCATGCTACTTTAGCATGTTCACTGTGCTCTGGTTTCCTCAAACCTATTTAAACAAAAACGTCTTTAAATGTTTCCTAAATGGTTTTCTGACACGACTTTTTTCTGTGTTCATCCACACTGGGAATTTTCAGTAAGGACTGAGTTGAGGACCGCAGGTTCTTTAAGGTTACATGTTTATAAAGCAGTTCTTTCAGATATTCTGGTGCAGAGCCTTCTATGCAGCCGTACGCCAAGGACAGAATCTTGTAGTTAAAAGGAATCGAAAGAAATGGGAGCCGTGTAAACGAAAGGTTGGGACATTAAAGGAAATTCCTGGCGATATCCAACGTTAACATCAAATTTAGTCTCATTTATTGCCACAACATATCTCATTTATTGCCACAACAGATCTCATTTATTGCCACAAATGGTCTCATCACTTTAGTCTCATTTATTGCCACATCTGATCTCATTTATTGCCACAACAGATCTCATTTATTGCCACAACTGATCTCATTTATTGCCACAACAGATCTCATTTATTGCCACAACTGATCTCATTTATTGTCACAACAGATCTCATTTATTGCCACAAATGGTCTCATCACTTTAGTCTCATTTAATGCCGTAACACATCTAATCAACTTTTGTCTCATTTTTCGCCGTAAAGGTCAATTCAACTTTTGTCTCATTCTCATTTATTGCCGTAATATGTCGTCCATTTATTATGTCAACAAAATAAGGGGAAATGGGGTTTGGTAACTGTTGACAAGGGGGAGGGGGGGTAGATTTCTTGACGTCAACAATCATTTTTTCTCTATGAAAATTTTTTAACTTAAAAATTGACTGGTTGTTACATTATTTTAAAAAATTTAATGAATGTAAATAAAAATAGTTATATTTAAATTATTTATTGTTCTATAAAGTTTTAACTTGTTGATTAAAAAGCTAAAGTTGCAATAAAAAGATGTTCGTACAATTTTGTGGTATTAAAATAGATCAGCACAAAGTATTTATATTATACTTCCTTTTTTTAAAAGGGGGGGGGGGTCTATACAAATGTTGACATAATTACTGAGGGGGATCATTGAAAGTTTGAGAGTTGTTGAAAAGAGGGGGGTGGGGTAAAACATTGCTTAAAACTTGTTGACGTAATTAATTGACAGCCACACTAGGTCTCATGTATTGCCGTAACAGGTCACATTAACCTTATTCTCATGTATTGCCGTAACAGGTCTGCCCGTGCACAAAACAAAAAATGCTGGATGTGGCTCAAGATTATGACATTTGGTAAGCAGACGTGACCTTCCAGTCATGACCTTCCAGTAACGACGAGTTAAACACAAATAAGCCACAACCGAGGAACCGATAAACCTCGCTTGGATACCTGTACACGTGCTTAGTAAGGTTGGGTCGTCTAAAAATAGAACATAGTTAGACAACACCTCAACAATTAATTCTCCATGTGACGTCATTCAGAGTTTTATTTTAACAGCTTAAGTCATTCACAAGATGTGCAAAACTATTTACAGCCCAACACTCTTCCTTCCAACCCTCCCTCTCCACCCCGACCCCAAAAAATGTGGAAACCTGTACAGAAATTACCCGTTTTCTTAATTTATTTCACTTCTATTACTCGCAGCTTTGAACAAGTCCAAATATTGTTGCGATATGCAGGTGACGTGACAGAGTTACAGCAAACCCTTTTTCTTTCTGGCATCCGTCCGTCAAAATGTGACGTTGGTGTGGACTACCCTGGACGAAATCCACAAGGCCAGGGATATTCTTCTAGGATAATAAGTTGGTACCCAACAGCAAATCGCCTCTCTCCACGCCGCTGGATAGCCCCAAGGGAACATGATGTGGAGGATACAGCTTGGCACCAGTGCCATCAGTGGCGTCACAGGAGTTGTCGGAATTTTTCTTTGTCAATGTTATTATTATTCGCCTTTCGGGACTCCAACTCCGGGTTTGAATTCAGAGTTTCCTTCTCTTAGATGAGGGTCCTGGGTGGCTGAGTGGTCTAAAGTGAACAAATCTCCAGTTGATGGTCTTGAGTTCAATCCACACTAAAGACTGATCAGCAAAAACATCACCAGCACCCCCGGGCGGCTGGGCCACGTTAACCTTGGAATGCAAACCCTTATTGCTAAGACAAAGAAGGCAGGCTGTCATTAAACCCTGTCAAATGAAATAGACTTAAACAGATGAACTTTTAAGCAAAGATCTATCGTGCCCCCGAAAATTACAGAATTATTTATTTCTTGACAGCCCGTTATTTGTGAAAGAAACGTCTAAGGCAGTCGTCGGAAAACACTTTTGTCAAAAGGGGCCAAAATCAGCAGAACGACGGTAAAAAAATTTTTGAGGGCCACATTTCTTTTCAAGAGCCTGTCAAGAGCCCTGTTGTGTGGAGTCAAAACCGATTTTTGGCCGACTGGCTGAACCGCATGCGGCTCTGGGGCCATGATTGATCGAACACCAGGCTAATGATAATAGCATTCAAATATTAAATACGTTTATACCGCTTGTATCCATGCTACTAAAGCATGCTCACGGCAAATATATTGATCGACTTTATGCCAGCCAGAAAGATTGAATCGTATCGAAGTTCACCTTGAAACAAAGAGTACTCTATAATTTTACTTTATTTTTGAACTATTTTCTTGTGCTACTATTCTTTCTGTACTCAAGTAATCATTTATTTTTTTTTAGTTTACAAACTAAAAAAAAAAAAAAAAAAAAAAAAAAAAAATATTCACTTATTGATGTATTTTTTTTTATTTAAGTTTTTTAAATTTGTTTTTTTTTGTTGTTTTTTTTGAAAATTATTATTAGTTTTTTTTTAAAAATTGTATTTGTATTTGGCCCTAAAACAATAACTTATTTTTCTGGGGATAACTGTGTTTTGTCAAAACTTTTGCCATCTTTCCGCTGTCTCAGTGCAAGTGGCACACCAGTAACCACAATAGAACAGAATCGGTTGTTAAGTGCAAACGTGATAACCCTAATAATATCGAGCCCACGTATCGTATCCTCATGTTAAGAGTTTATTTACCGGGTATCGAATCGGATCTGTCGAACAAACTGCTGGACCTAAGCGAAATTATCAATGAAAAATTAGTAGAACAATATTGGCAAGAGTGCGATCCTATTTTAAAAAGGAAATACAGAACTCAGGGTCAGCGGAAATTTGAATAAAAACAACAACAACAAAATGGCGGCTAAAAGTATTGTTCAGTTAGCAATTAAACTAGAGAAAAGAAAAAAAAAAGAAGACATCACTGATGCTGGGCATGGCCCCGCTCCCTTCCTGTACCCCCCACCCTGGTCAAAAACTGAGCCAGTTGATAGCGAAAGGACTACTACAAAAGTTCTAAACATATTTTGATCATGTCTCCACATCAGGCCTGTGACGTGGGCAATAAACGTGTGTCACGCGTCTCGAGGATCGAATAACTTGAGTCAGTCAGCTTGTCTGCTTTGTAATTACATGAGCGTCAGGTGTTCCTCGCAGAGATAAGGAAACATAAGAGTCAGGTGTTCTTCGCTGTGATAGGGAGACATAAGAGTCAGGTGTTCTTCGCTGTGATAGGGAGACATACGAGTCAGGTGTACCTCGCTGAGATAGGGAGACATAAGAGTCAGGTGTACCTCACAGAGATAGGGAGACATCAGAGTCGGTTGTCCCATGCTGAGATGGGGGAGACATAAGAGCAATGAGACCCTCACTGCGATGGGGGAGACGTTAGAGTCGGTTGTCTCTAGCTGAGATATGGTGACATCAGAGCCACGTGTCCCTCACTGAGATGGGGGAAAAATCAGAGTCAGGTGTCCTTCACTGAGCTGCGGAGATATCAGGGCCAAATGTCCATCACTGAGATAGGGAGACATCAGAGCCACGTGTCCATCACTGAGGTGGGAGACATCAGAGCCAAATGTCCCTCACTAACATGGGGAGACATCAGAGCCAAATTTCCCTCACTAACATGTGGAGACATACATTTCACTCACAAATATGGGGAGACATCAGATCCACGTGTCCATCACTGTGATGGGGAGACATCAGAGCCACGTGTCCATCACTGTGATGGGGAGACATCAGAGCCACGTGTCCATCACTGAGGTGGGGAGACATCAGAGCCACGTGTCCATCACTGTGATAGGGAGACATCTAATACTTGGGTACAATTTCTAGGGAAGTAACAACACAATTACCGCCCATAACGGATTTTTTTTTTGACAGAGTCAGTAGGAGTTGTCTTACTTCTCTCATCTTAAGGTTCTCAGCAGCCGACTTTATTTGAAAATAAAACAACTGGGGGCCCTTAAAGGTCAGACACGATACAATGAGTTTGGAATAGCTTTCAATTCAGACGAATGTAATCCAACTCAGTTTACTTCCTGATCTACATTTTATTTTAAAAATAAGACTTAGTATTAAAATAGCTATCAGTAGGCGTTATATTTCTATACCATAGATTTTCATTTATTTGACAATCGATTTAAAAAAAAAAAATACGTCCTTGTAACGATTACAATACAAAAAAAGGCGTAGAGAGTTTACTTTGTCTTAAGTAAATGCCCTACATGTAAATTTGATTGATACTTATGTACATGTCTTGTTGTACTGATGAAGGCATGTGCCGAAACGTTGACTTATGTGTATTGTAAAATTATGATTAAAGCTTAATGTATATTGTTATATTGACACAAATTGTTTGTGTCTATTTAATCTAGTAGAATTTTTTCAATTGTTTGATTTTGCTGGAAATTAAGAGGGTTTGGGGACGAGTTGGGGAAGCGTTGGGGACGAGTTGGGGAAGAGTTGGGGACAAGTTGGGGACGATTTGGGGACGAGCTGGGGACAAGTTGGGAAAGAGTTGGGGACAAGTGGGGGAAGAGCTGGGGAAGAGTTGGGGACACGTTGAGGACGAGTTGGGGAAGAGTTGGGGACAAGTTGGGGACAAGTTGGGGACAAGTTGGGGAAGAATTGGGGACAAGTTGGGGACGAGTTTGGGACAAGTTAGGGAAGAGTTGGGGACAAGTTGGGGAAGAGTTGGGGACAAGTTTGGGAATAATTGGGGACAAGTTGGGGACGAGTTTGGGACAAGTTGGGGACAAGTTGGGGACGATGGGTTAGGTGTGTACCGGTAGCCGAAAATAAAAGTTCTAAATCTTATCAATGCCTGCCTTTACAGCCCCGCCCATTTGTTTAAATAGCTTAAGATTGGAAACCTCCAATTATGCCAACATTTCATAAATTACATTACCATAATAATTTGTTTAAACTCAGATATTCATAAAATAAGTTATCACATGTGAAGTGTTAAATCCCATAACTTGTAGGATGCCTGTTTGTTTCTTCATGAATGCGATAGTTTCAATTACAACATTACACACTTATCCACCGATGAGGTTAAGTATGGATTATAAGTGATAGTGTATCAAATGTCTTATGTCTTCCTCGGCTGTTTGAAAGGAATATGATAATAAACAACACTGAATTCAATTGATAATCAATTCGATAATATAAGAAAAAACACACATATATATTAATATGTATATGTACATGAGTTTCCAATCAGGCTTGTATTGTTGCCTCGCTATGAATCGTAACCTAATAATTAATGACTCAATCGTCGTTTACCCCCCCCCCCCCCCTCTCCCACGCTCTCTATTTTTCCTTAAAAATTGTGTAAAATCTACTAGAATCTGTAGAGTCACCTGCATGATGTAGGCACTTTGTGCGTCATGAATATTTTGATGACGTCACCGCACACCAAAGAGAGAGATTCCTGAATATATCCGCCCAGAAGTATGAAAGCATTGTGCAATTCTTGTGACCTACATGCGCTTGGTATTGTTGAATCCCATAGAATGTCCAAGAATTGAGATATTTTGTAACACAAAAAAAACAACAATCGTCAGAATATGCAGCCCCGTTATTTACTTAGCTTCGTATATCTTTTATTGGCATCTCTTAGCCCCCCCCCCCCCCCCAAACCCCCTTTTCTTTTTTCAGCATCTTTTCTTTAAGTTTCTGCTTGTATTCTTGTTTTGAAAAATTAAATCCCGTCATCTCTTGTATAGACCCTTCAACTAACAGCTCCCCTCCCCAACTCCTTGATGCCCCAGGTGATAAGACGCGTCAGTGTTAACATAAATGTTAACCCATCAAATCTAATTCCATGTTCACTGAACTGAATGAACACGACACAATTGATGTCATGAGTTGGGGGAGGGGGGTGGCATCAACGTTTCGTGCCCATAGGTGACAGCACTTCCTAGATCCATTAAAAATATAAATAACAGTTATACCAGGGGTGGGCAAACTGTTTGTTCCCCGGAGGGCCATATTGACAAATGAAAAGCTATTGGGGGCTTCATGTGTTAAGTCCAATTTTTACATGTCGATAAACAGTTCCCTATAAAATCGGCCAATTCGCATTTTAGTGTTACATGACGAACGTCAATAACGGTTTATAAAAATAGAAAATTGGAAAGAAAGTTGATCAAAAATAATTAAATAATCAAAACGGTACATGAAGTTCTGTAGAAACTCAACAAAAGAACTTAAAAAGCAAAGTATTTTTTTTTAATTTCTAAAGTCCTTCGAGGGCCGCGTTAATATCAGTTGACGGGCTGCATGCGGCCCGAGGGCCATAGTTTGCCCACCCCTGAGTTATACGAAACAAATTATCTGTACATATTACAGAATGGTGACTTTATCAGTTGAAAAATAATAAATCTTCTATTCTTTCTCTATTGAAGCTAAATATGTTTATTTTTGTCAAGCTACATTTTTACTTAAATGATGACAAATGTATGTACGTCGTGTTTTAAAGTTTGTTAAAGCGTGACATCACACCCGGCTGTCAAAATAGATGATTGATCTACGGTTCAGTGATGATTGCTTTTAATTTGACAATCATGATTTAACAGGGTTTTTTTTTGTTGGTTTTTTGTTTTTGTTTTTTTTTATCCAAAAGGGAAAAAATAAACGACAAAGTGTATGTAACATTAAAAGCAATCAATAAAACTATATTCATTTACCAGGCCTCGCCCCCCGCCCTCACCCACTGCCCCCATGCGAGATCACTACGGGTTAAAATAGTTTATTTAAAGCATCAGATTAAGAACATTCAAATCGATTTGTTCGAATCAAACTACTTTGAGTTTTTGCTTCTCTTGTGATAGGACGCTACGTCCTGCTGATTGATATAGAGTTCTACGTGTTACTGATCGATAGAGTTCTACGTGTTACTGATCGATAGAGTTCTACGTGTTACTGATCGATAGAGTTCTACGTGTTACTGATCGATAGAGTTCTACGTGTTACTGATCGATAGAGTTCTACGTGTTACTGATCGATAGAGTTCTATGTCCTACTGATTGATATAGAGTTCTACGTGCTACTGATTGATGTAGAGCTCTACGTGGTACTGATTGATAGAGTTCTACGTGTTACTGATCGATAGAGTTCTACGTGTTACTGATCGATAGAGTTCTACGTCCTACTGATTGATGTAGAGCTCTACGTGGTACTGATTGATAGAGTTCTACGTGTTACTGATAGAGTTCTACGTCCTACTGATTGATATAGAGTTCTACGTGCTACTGATTAATGTAGAGCTCTACGTGGTACTGATTGATAGAGTTCTACGTGTTACTGATAGATAGAGTTCTACGTCCTACTGATTGATATAGAGTTCTACTTGCTACTGATTGATGTAGAGCTCTACGTGGTACTGATTGATAGAGTTCTACATGCTACTGATCGATAGAGTTCTACGTGCTACTGATCGATATAGTTCTACGTGCTACTGATTGATAGAGTTCTACGTGCTACTGATCGATAGAGTTCTACGCCCTACTGATTGAAATAGAGTTCTACGTGCTACTGATCGATATAGAGTTCTAAGTGCTACTGATTGATATAGAATTCTACCTGATACTGATCGATATAGTTCTACGTCCTACTGATTGATATAGAGATCTACGTGCTACTGATCTATAGAGTTCTACGTGGTGCTGATTGATAGAGTTCAAAGTGCTACTGATTGTTAGAGTTCTATGTGGTGCTGATTGATAGAGTTCAAAGTGCTACTGATGGATAGAATTCTATGTTCTTCTGATTTTCTTTACATATTACCACTTGGATTGCTCATTTCCCGGGATTTTGCTTATTCTGACAAAAACGGGAATACCGTTTTCCTAAGCCTGGGATTCTGGGATTTCCAGGGAAAACTCTGATATACAATAAAAAAAATAGTTAGACGCATGAACATCAAGTTACTAATGAACATCAAGTTACTTTTGAACATTACGTTACTAATGAACATCAAGCTACTATTGAACATCAAGTTACCAATGAACATCAAGTTACTATTGAACATCAAGTTACAAATGAACATCAAGTTACTATTGAACATCAAGTTACTATTGAACATCAAGTTACTAATGAACATCAAGTTACTATTGAACATCAAGTTACTATTGAACATCAAGTTACTATTGAACATCAAGCTACTATTGAACATCAAGTTACTATTGAACATCAAGTTACTAATGAACATTAAGTTACTATTGAACATCAAGTTACTATTGAACATCAAGTTACTATTGAACATCAAGTTACTATTGAACATCAAGTTACTATTGAACATCAAGTTACTAATGAACATCAAGTTACTAATGAACATCAAGTTACTATTGAACATCAAGTTACTATTGAACATCAAGTTACTATTGAACAGCATGCTACTATTGAACATTTAACCTCAAATTGGGTTAAGAAGGGATTTATGTGGGGTCGCCGGCTGAAAAAATAAACTAGGAGAAGTAGGGATTTTGAAACAAAATGTTTTCATCAGCCTCGGTAACGGTAATTTTACCATCAAATAGGAATTCATATATGTTAGAAGAAATTTGATCTATGTCGTTGTGTGACGTTACTCCATTCATGGCACTTCTTTTATACACACCAGTGAGAGTTTAAAAGGAAGACTAACTAATTCAGCTTTTCGGCACATTATCACCATATGGAATTAATCAAATACTCTCCAACTAATAATCCTCAATTTCCCAATGTTTATTTTCTTATTTCTCCTATATTTCCAAAATATATTTGTTTGTTCGTAGAAATCGTATTTTTCACAGTCATAATACATACATTTTTTTACCTCCTGCAACACTTGTTTTTAGAAAACACAGACGTCCGGCAGTAACATGAATGGTCAAAACTTAAGTTTTTGAACTACTTTGTATTTTTTGTTGTTTCTTCATGTGTCCTGTCTGCTGAGGAAGGCTCTTAGCCGAAACATTCTTCTCTTAGTGTCCTGTCTGCTGAGGAAGGCTCTTAGCCGAAACGTTTTTCTCTTAGTGTCCTGTTTCTTCTCCAAGCGTCCACACGCCTTGTTCTATTATAACCTTCACAGAGCTTCGAAGAAGTCCTTTACTTTTTTTATTTTTTTTAAATTGGTGTCTTGAAGTTAAAGTTACAGTTTTGACCATGACATAAAATGTGCCACCACATAAATTATACAGGGAAATAAAGTCTACCTTTTCCAGTATGTATCCTTTTTTAAAGCCCTTTTTTACACTATACATGAGCAAGGGTCACTTTGCTTCTAAATGAATGTGGTCGAGACTTGAAAACGCATGAGAACCTGTGTACTATAGCGACTGAACCTAGTAACTCGGCGGAGTAAACTAGCCTTGTACAGGTTTTGGCTTAAAAGCGACAAATCGTGACAATTTGTCACCTGCTAAAAATATTTAAAAACAAAGAACGTTGTATTCTAAAAGTGTGTACTCGGGATATTTAGGATGTCTTTTGTTTACTAAAAACGTTTGAGGGATTCCGCCATCAAAGGATGCCCGGAGAGAAACCCTAATTACCGCCCACAGCCTTGAATTCCGGATAAAAATACCAGCTCTAGTACAATAAGCCTATTTTAACAGTACATGTTGGTCACGTAAATGGCTTCATTATTCACTAACTTGGACGAGTTGAACTGAGCCGGACTTACCAAACTTATGTACTTTAATCAAGAGATTATTGGTGAATATTTCTCCGAAAATAATGGATCTTGTTTCTGGAAAATTCCATTTCAAAGCTGTTGATTTTTTAAAAATCTTTCCACCAAATGAAATGCGCGATAAAGTTAATCCCTAAAAATGCCATATTAGCTAGACGCTGCGTTGATTGCGTCTCGTAGTGCGAAATCTCTAACCCGGAAGCTTTTTTTTACTACATTGTATCTCTCGCTAAGTTTTGTACTAGCATGCTGAAACGCAAGGGAAGAACACTTTACGACAATCTGGCCTGCTGACACGCAAGTAAAGAAAAACTGTACGTTTATTTAGCTCTGACGAGATTGTCAGGACAGTGCGGTGGCTAGTTTTCTTGAATAAAGATTGAAATTGAAGACTGTATAAATATTATAGAGCAATAATATTATGCACCCATTAAGTCAAGTGCGCTGATCATCATCGAGTCATGTGCTGTTAAGCAAAAGAATGTGAAACAATGCGGTGTGAAACAATGCGGTGTGAAACAATGCGGTGTGAAAAAATGCGGTATGAAACAATGCGGTGTGAAATAAAACAGTTTGAAACAATAGAGTGTGAAACAATACAGAGTGAAACAATAGAGTGTGAAACAATAAGAGTGTGATAGATGTTACGTTTACAAAAAATTCTCTAGTATTAATATTAACAGTTCCTCAAATAACTTTTGGTTGGAGGTAATGTTGCTGTTATGAACACTTCTTGTGCAAAAGACACAACGCTTGGAATACAAGAAATAACTGTAGGAATATCTATCTATGTATCTCTCTCTCTCTCTCTCTCTTTGCTGAAAAAAATAAATAAATAAATAAAATATTTACTCCTACAACTTATATATTAAGATTGTTTACAGCCCTTAAGCGTAGTATCATGTGTTGAACATGAGGACCAGGTAAGACAGATTTCAGCAAGGTTTCTTTTTGTCATCGTCATCACACGTCCAAATTAACACACAAGTGGGTCAGCGTACGTCCTCATTAATCCACATGTGGGTCAGCGTACGTCCTCACTAAGCCACATGTAGGTCAGCGTACGTCCACATAAATCCACATGTGGGTCAGGATTGTAACTTGTGCTTCAATAGTTTTATACACTTGAGTTTAAATTTCAAATTGAGAAAACATGTTGAATAAAAATATACCTTTTTGATACAGATTTAGTCTATACACTTGTTGAGTGACAATATACTTTTATTGATTGAGAGTTATTTCATACACTTGCTTTTGAAAATATATTTCTATTGATCGAGAGTTAGTCCATACTCTTGCCGAGTGAAAATATACTTCTATTGATCAATAGTCATTTGATACACTTTTTGAGTGAAACTATTCTTCTATTGATAGAGAGTTAGTCCATAAAACTTGTTGAGCAAAAATATATTTCTAATGAATGAGAGTTAGTCCATACACTTATTGAGGGAAAATATACTTTTATTGATTGATAGTTAGTCCATACACTTGTTGAGTGAAAATATCATCTTCTTCTTCTATGTTTTGAGGGCCCACGATCAATGAATTGATCATTCTGACACCCATGTTTTAGAGGGGTTCGCGATGTTACTGTGCGTGGTTTTGAAGTGGTTATTTCTAATATGTGTTAGTCCACGTATCCGGAAATTTGATCGAAAGAAATTTCGTCGTTGGAAAATTGATCGACGGAAATTTGATCGAACGGAAATTTGGTCGAATCTTTTTTTTTAGTTTATTCATTAAAATGTTGCTTCAAATTTCTTTTTGAGGGAATTATTTTGTTTTACTATAAAGTATAGTGCGTTCAAAAAGAAATTTGACGAACATTTTAACGTCTGAACTGAAAAAGAGATTCGACCAAATTTCCGTTCGATCAAATTTCCGTCGATCAATTTTCCGTCGACGAAATTTCTTTCGATCAAATTTCCGGTAACCGTTAGTCCACCCATATCAAGAATACGGTGTACTTTAAATTGGTAGAACTAACTAATTATCTCGTTGTGGAAATAGCTTCCAGAACGGAAAAAAAAGGAGGGGGGGGAGCGGAATCATACACGGTTCTTTTGAAAAATGACGGACCCCATTTACCTACATGGAAGTACCGCCTTAAAAGATCAAGTAACCGTAAATATATACATGTATTTGTAAAAAAAAAAAAAATTATCATAGTCTGTCCAGTTCAAATATGTGTATGCCTTATGGTGCTCCATAGATACATTTGTAGCGTTTTAGTTATTTAAATGCGATACAGGATCCAAAATGTGTCGAGATCTCTACGTTTTTGTGTTAGATTATTGCGATCAAATTTCAGGAGAAAAAAAATTCCCGAGATATATTTATTTTTACACCCATAAAAGTCGGCGTATGTACGGACAGCATACCATCCTTGAGAATTTTCTTTTAAAATGCATGTGCTGTATGTAAGAGTTGTAAGATGATGCCAGGAGACAAGGCTGGCCCATACTTTCAATCGATTCGACAATGCGTCACGTCTAATTGCATAACTGTCTATAGAATCTAAAATAATAAAGCGTCGTCCATTCCATTTTTTTTTGTATTGTTGCTGGATTATTTTCAGTTGCATGTGTTTCGAAATAACATTAGTGTCCAGTTTCTTCCTTGTCTCATGCACTCGATGCCTTGAGTTTGCACTTCAAGCATATTTTCCCACCCAGCCAGCACTTGAAACAATCTCCTCAAATAAAATGTTTCCCGCTTGCTACAAATATCCCTTCAGGGAATTCCATTAACAAACACAATAAAAAATATAATAACATAGCTTCAGTAATAATGGCGTAAAAAAATATTCCTTTTTTTTGTTTGTAGAAAATCATGTCATGTGCCTGACATGTTGATCATATGCCCTACATGTTGATCATGTGATTTAAATGTTGATCATGTGCCCGACATGCTGATCATGTGCCCGGCATGTTGATCATGTGCCCGGCATGTTGATCATGTGCCCGACATGTTGATCGTGTGCCCGACATGTTGATCATGTGCCCGACATGTTATTTTATTTTCATGTTAAAGAAGTGGAATGCACGGAATTTTTGTACATATTCCAGCACGGATCTTTAGCGTGTCTGGATAACTAGACGCATATGTTCAACAAAACTAAACAAATCTCAATGAATACTTCATTTTGAGCCGATCGAAAGAAATAGTGGAACAAGTTATGTGTAGCCTTGAATCGAAAGGCAGGGCCTTAACCACTGCAAACACTTAAGGGTTTGAAACTAGTTTCTACTTCTTGTCGTGTTTATATTTGTCCTGTCTGCTGAGGAAGGCTCTTAGCTGAAAGGCTCTTCTCGCATTGTCCTGTCTTTCGATCTAAGCATCCACATCCTTGATCTACTCTGTCCTTCGTGTGAGAGGATATGTTTAGTGAATGTTTGGATTACTTGCCCTTGTCACGATACGTTTCCAGTGTGTCTTAAAGTCTTAGACTTAATCCCAGGCCCCCTACCCACCCCTTCCTTTTTCCGTGCATTGGGCTACGACAATTGTCCGCATCTATCTACAATTCATTCCTTCTATTTTCAAACCTAAAGAATTGTCTATATGATTACTATATGATTACTATATGATTTCTATATTGATTTCTATATTGATTTCTATATTGATTTCTATATGATTACTATATGATTTCTATATTGATTTCTATATTGATTTCTATATGATTACTATATGATTTCTATATTGATTTCTATATGATTACTATATGATTTCTATATTGATTTCTATATGATTTCTATATGATTACTATATGATTTCTATATGATTACTATATCATTTCTATATTGATTTCTATATGATTTCTATATGATTTCTATATGATTTCTATTTGATTTCTATATGATTTCTATATGATTTCTATATGATATCTATATGATTTCTATATGATTTCTGTATGATATCTATATGATTTATATATGATTTCTATATGATATCTATATGATATCTATATGATTTATATATGATTTCTTCTACGTCTTCTTGATGGGTAAGTATTGCGACGTCATTTTAACACAGATGCTCATGTCGTGTCTAATATTGAGCAGAATGGACACGCTTGAGTGCAGTAAACATGTGTGAAACAAGGTCTTATAGTTGTAAAGGTCTACAGAAGCACAAGACAGTTGGGTGAGCTGCAATTCAGGATGAACAGTGGCGTTGTAAGGGGGTGAGGAAGAGTGGTCCGAGCTTGCCGGCACTTTTTTCTTTACATTACATTAAGAGGCGGCAACTTCGGCCAACTACAGAGTTTCTTCATTGACGTGGGAAAAAAGTCTTGGCTCATACCGGATAGCACTAACCCTAGCTACGCCTCTGGTTCCAATCACCCTATTTCTCTCTATCAGTCAATCTCTCTCTTTTATTATCTCTCACTCTCTCACTCCACTCTCCCACTGTCTCCGTCCCTGTCTTAATGTCTCTCTGTTTCTATATATGTCTCTCTCTTTTTCTCTTTCTTTCCTTCTTTCTCTCTCTCTCTATCTCTTTCTCTCTGTCTGTCTCTCTCTTACTTTCTCTATATATCTGTATATTCATCTCTCTCTGTCCAACCCTCTCTCTCTCACACTCTCTCTCTATCTGTGTCTGCCTTTCTCTTTGTCTCTCTATGTCTCTCTCTCTCACTCTCTGTATCTCTGCATTTCTATCTCTCTTTCTGTCCATCCCTCTCTCTCTCACTCTCTCTCTGTGTCTGTCTCTATCTCTCTGTCTCTCTCTCCCTCTCCCTGTATATCTCTCAATCCATCTCTCTCTGTGTCCACCTCTCTCTCTCTGTCTCTCTCATCCACATCAATATGTTATCGAATGCCCAGCGTTATGAAGAAAGCATCCATCAAACACTAAAAAACTGTATCTCCCCTGTCCAGCTGGGGCGCCACAATCAGAATAGAACGATGTATTAATGTGACGTTGTAAATGTCGACAAACTCTCTCATTTTTTATTCATATTTGTCCAGAAATCATAATAACATCAGCCTTCCTACTTGCTGCCATCAAAGATGAAAGAGGCTCAGTCAGATATTATAATTACAAGCATGGGGGCAATGCGAAGCAGACAATGATTAGATAATGAATCCTAGCGAACATTTATGTTTTGTTTTCTTGCGCGCTTTTCAAAACCTTATAAGCATGAAAAATGCTTACAGAGAATGGTTTCAAGCGGTGACTTATATGTGTTGTTAATGGTCTCTACTGCAGATTGTGACCATAAAAGGAGTCATTTAATTATAGAAAAAAGTTGTAGTTTTAACAGTTTTAAGTTAACTTTTTGCCGCTAACTTTAGGCTCAACACTGTCACCAACTTTAGGCTCAACACTGCCACTAACTGTAGGCTGAACACTGCCACTAACTTTAGGCTCAACACTGCTATTAACTTTAGGCTCAACACTGCCACTAACTTTAGGCTCAATACTCTCACTAGCTTTAGTCTTAACATTGCCCCTAAACCTACACTCTCACTAAATTTAGACTCTACACCTACAGTCTCACTAACTTAAGGATCTACACCTTCATTCTTACTAAATTTAGACGCTACTACAACAGTCTCATAACATTGCGATTCTACACCTAAAGTCTCACTAACTTTTGACTCTACACCATCAGTCTCACCATGTGTATCAAGCTGGTGGCTTTACAATCTCAACTGTAAGTTCATAATGCAGACCCTGCTTTAATGTCAGTGCGGTTGCTAAAACAAATTATGTTAATACATGCTTTAATATGAATGGCTCTAAAAATACACAATTAAACAACATTAAAATATCTGGTCTCCAGCGTAACACGGGAACTTTAAATGACGTAAATCATGAGTGCGCATTATATGTTTGAAACAAATTAACGTAACAGCGGAGATTCTAAAATAGATCCTATTGCTAAAGAAAAACGCAAAATGAACACAACATTTGCCGGCCATGTCATTAGCAAATTGTCGTAGATGCTTGCTGCCGTATTTAAACAACTGCTTTGTTAAGACAAGAACAATCTATCATTGTGTCTGAGCTTTGGGTAGATATTTGTGTCTACGCATGCGCGATATAGCTTTTAAGTGTTTGAAAATGGTCTTTTAGTACATTTTTAATGAACCTTTTTTACCCTTATTTAAAACTTTTAAAACAAATCCAATGTCTCCAGCAGATAAATGTCCAAAAAAAGAAATAACTTATTTGTTAGGTCAATTCTTGTGGGCTACCCTCTTTGGCACTCTTGGGGTAGCCGGATGGTTCGCCCCTAGGACGACAGTTTTAGGCACTGCATCACCACAGACCCGTATGTATATGACACATCGAGAGGGACTTGAAGCCCTTATGCCCATCTGATGTACAGATGTGTAATAGCCCAACATATGTCTGACCCTCTTGTGAAATTCTTTCTGTTTACGGTTCTTTGTATACTTGAAATAAAGTTGATGACTTTCAAGGAATTTAGACAAGGAATCGTGTTGTTGGACAGTTGCAACACAATACAGATATGGATTTGTGTTGTTGGACAGTTAAAATACAATTTAGACAAGCTATCGTGTTATTGGACAGTTGCAACAAAATTTAATTGGCATTAAATTTGCTTTAAGCAAGGCTCGACTTTCACATAAGTGTTTCAATTGATGATTTGAAAAGGAACAATCTTTAGACACTTTATTGTAACCGAACAAATAGAAGAATCACAGGTGTTTTGACAGTGTCAATTTCTAAATTCTTATTTAGTGTCAGTGCCACAACAGCACTGAAGTGTCAGTGACACAACTGCACTGAAGTGTCAGTGCCACAGCAGCACTGAAGTGTCAGTGACACAACAGCACTGAATTCTCAGTGCCACAAAGGCACTGAAGTGTCAGTGCCACAACAGCACTGAAGTCTCAGTGCCACAACAGCACTGAAGTGGTTGAAACGCCAAACGGCGGTCACAAAGATCACGATGACCGC
The DNA here is from genome assembly GCA_964017045.1 of Omphiscola glabra. Classification (NCBI taxonomy): domain Eukaryota; kingdom Metazoa; phylum Mollusca; class Gastropoda; family Lymnaeidae; genus Omphiscola; species Omphiscola glabra. The sequence goes on from OZ024796.1 coordinate 3,554,608, forward strand.
TGCCGGCAAAGGAAAGTCAAATCGATCGACACAAAGGGAAGTGACTATGTTGTGCCTTTGGCCACTCAGTTATCGATTGGTCCATGAATGCATGCCCAGCCAATCATTAGTGGCACATTAAGCGTTGATGGCGTGTGATTTGAGCAGCGGCGCCCCATGGCGGCACTGAATGACAAATGAAGCCCACCGATTTCGTCTCTTGACCTTATGTAGTGAAGGTCAGGTCAAAGGTCTTAGTGGAAATATCGAATGGTTATCTTTTAAGGTCGACCTGTATTCTTCCCACTTTTCCAGAGATAGTTGCATTATCAGATAAAGAATGATTCAGATATAAAGGCTTCTCAAATTATTAGCATCTTAAATTACTTCTGGCATATAACTTTAATTGTTTAGGGTTAGCGTCAGTTCACACGATCAAATTCACGATCAAATTCACGATCAAATTCACGATCAAATTCACGATCAAATTCACGATCAAATTCACGATTAAAGTCACGATCAAATTCACGATCAAATTCACGATCAAATTCACGATCAAATTCACGATCAAATTCACGATCAAATTCACGATCGAATTCACGATCAAATTCACGATTAAATTCACGATCAAATTCACGATTAAATTCACGATCAAATTCACGATCAAATTCACGATCAAATTCACGATCAAATTCACGATCAAATTCACGATCAAATTCGCGTCAAATTGTTGTACGAACGCACCATTTGCGTAGTTTCTTTTTTTTTGGGGGGGGGGGGGGGAATTTGATCAAATTGTCATTTGCAAGTTGTGACAAGGCTTCATACTCGAATTGCATCAAATGCTGGAAGGAAAATTTCAACGTGTGAACCGACCCTTAGGATTATTTTTTAAAGCCAAGATTATCTCACGTGCTGTCTATACATCAGCTTCTCAGGCGTCTCCATAATTATCACACATCTCTGGCTATACATCAACCTTGATTTTCCCATATTTCATAGATGATACAAATGACCGAATTATCACACATTTCTGGCTATACATCAACCTTGATTTCCAATATTTCATAGATGATACAAATGACCATCAAATCGTTATGCTTTTGTTTATCTATTTTTGCTTTGTGATCTCTATCTCTGACTACCATTTAAAGACCAATGGCCGGAAACATAACAAAGTATAGCAGATAATTGACGATTCTGAAATAGCTGCACTTCTCCAAGAAGTTGCTTTGTTTTGTTTTGCAGACAGCTGATCGTTTCATGCTGGAAAGTTCATCCTGGTTAAATAATTTGGCCTGCCGGAATGCACATTTTTTTGTCGCATGGACTTTGTTTTGCTCATCTTCTGCCTGTCTGACAGCCTCGTACACTGCTATTCGCCAGCGTCAGCGTCAGCATGAACGGTCCTCAGCGATGATGTCTCATTCGCCGATTTCTTTATTGCCCTACCCCATGTTTCTTTTGCGAACGTCCTTGACAACGAAGCCGTGGCCGTCCAATGAGTCTTTCCCATTCTGTCAACACTCCACACACCAGATCCTGTGGTGTACCGCCTTCTTGTTCTGTCAACTCTCCATAACCAGATCCTTTGGAGTACCGCCTTCTTCCCTTATCATAAGATGAAATAACGAGCGAAGGCTTACCTAGCTAATATACATATTTATATCCGTATTTCAATCGTAAATTAAATTATGTGCAACGTTGATTGTTATTAATCGACTTCTAAATTATTAAAGTAGCATGGACACTATGTGTGTCAATAATGGTCGTTACATAATTTTTTTCTTGATATTGTCGAAGTTCAACATTAGTTTAAAATTACTGCTAATGGATGCTCTCAGGACATTCTCATAATGTAAACACATGTGACATATGTGACCTATGTGACCCCATGTGACCTATGTGAGCCTATTGAGCCCGTGTGACCTATGTGAACCCATTTGACCTGTGTGATCCATGTGACCTATGTGACCTATGTGAGATATGTGACCTATGTGAGCTATGTGACCTATGTGACCCACTTTGCCTATGTGACATATGCGGCCTATGCAGCCTGTGTGACCTATAAGACACTAAGAGTTGAAATCATTTCGATAAGATTTCTTGACAACTATTTCACTGACGTACCTATCAGTTGCCTTTAGTAGTGCCTTTGATTGATACCCCTAACACCCCAATCTACGTGACCCAGAGGTAGACATATTTAGGATGGCTTTGCAGTTATTCATCATTTTTTTCTTTAATTAGACCGATTTCACCATTTATTTCTAAATTAGACCGATTTCACCATTTATTTCTAAATTAGACCGATTTCAACATTTATTTCTAAATTAGACCGATTTCACCATTTATTTCTAAATTAGACCGATTTCACCATTTATTTCTAAATTAGACCGATTTCAACATTTATTTCTAAATTAGACCGATTTCACCATTTATTTCTAAATTAGACCGATTTCACCATTTATTTCTAAATTAGACCGATTTCAACATTTATTTCTAAATTAGACCGATTTCACCATTTATTTCTAAATTAGACCGATTTCACCATTTATTTCTAAATTAGACCGATTTCACCATTTATTTCTAAATTAGACCGATTTCAACATTTATTTCTAAATAAGACCGATTTCACCATTTCTTTCTAAATTAAGTCTATATCCACCCTTCTGTCTTAACTAGACTATTCCCCCATGTCCATCTTAATTAAACATATACCCTCTCCTTCCCCCCCACACACATTTTCTTAATTAGACCCATGTCTCAATATCTGTCATAAAGAGTTGCATTTCTCTGTTATGTGCAAGGAGTGAGCCGTGAAAACATATTTTATGTTGCAAATTGATTTACGATGTAAGTATCACCAGTGGTGTAACGATGTAAGTATCACCAGTGGTGTAACGATGTAAGTATCACCAGTGGTGTAACGATAGTTCATAGCACTTGCCTTTGACAGTTGGGGGCATGACGTTGTTGAAATACTCGGACCATTCAGCTAGTACAAATATACTATTAGTACAACTATACCATTAGTACATCTACATCATTAGTACAACTACATCATTAGTACAATTACACAATTAGTACAAATACACCATTAGCACAACTATACCATGAGTACAACTACACCATTAGTACAATTACAGAATTAGTATAACTACATCATAAGGAAAACTACATCAATAGTACAAAAACACCATGAGTACAACTATACCATTAGTACAATTACATAATTAGTACAACTACACCATTAGAACAATTACATAATTATTACAAATACAACATTAGTACAACTATACCATTAGTACAACTACACCATTAGAACAATTACATAATTATTACAAATACACCATTAGCACAACTATACCATGAGTACAACTACACCATTAGTACAATTACAGAATTAGTATAACTACATCATAAGGAAAACTACATCAATAGTACAAAAACACCATGAGTACAACTACACCATTAGTACAATTACAGAATTAGTACAACTACATCATAAGGAAAACTACATCAATAGTACAAAAACACCATGAGTACAACTACACCATTAGTACAATTACAGAATTAGTACAACTACATCATAAGGAAAACTACATCAATAGTACAAAAACACCATGAGTACAACTGCACAATTAGTAAAACATCGCTGTATTTGAGACTTTATGAAAAACAGAACAGATCTAAAGAGCCCTTTTATATCTGGAATTCTGATATTAATCAAAATTATCATTATGAACTTATCATGATAGGCGAACAAAATTATAAAACATATTATCATACTGTCCAATATTCAGATGATTGTTTCGTGTTGAGATATATTCTTTCACAGAATCAATTTTAATTTTCCAAAACATTTTGCATGTGGTTGTCTCGTCATTTCGTTGCCACAGAACATTTCTGGATCTTTCTTAGACTTCATGTAAGAGACAACTTTGTGATTACATTTACATTTCCCGGCATTAGGAGCTGCCACATGTCAACACAGGAACCTAATTATCGTTCAACACAAAAACATAAACGTTAGCAAAAGAAGAGGAACATTTTCCTTTTAGAAATGGCGGATTTTTAAGCATGGTGTAATTCTTTTTGAATGATCTGTCCAGCTCGATTCAAGGCAGCTCTAGAAAGCCGGAAGTTGTCTTGCTTTCACTGAACATGTACTTAACACTCATGTGCTTAACACTCATGTACTTAACACTCATGTACTTAACACTCATGTGCTTAACACTCATGTACTTAACACTCATGTGCTTAACACTCATGTACTTAACACTCATGTACTTAACACTCATGTGCTTAACACTCATGTACTTAACACTCATGTACTTAACACTCATGTGCTTAACACTCATATGCTTAACACTCATGTACTTAACACTCATGTACTTAACACTCATGTGCTTAACACTCATGTACTTAACACTCATGTACTTAACACTCATGTGCTTAAGACTCATGTACTTAACACTCATGTACTTAACACTCATGTGCTTAACACTCATGTACTTAACACTCATGTACTTAACACTCATGTACTTAACACTCATGTGCTTAACACTCATGTGCTTAACACTCATGTACTTAACACTCATGTACTTAACACTCATGTGCTTAACACTCATGTACTTAACACTCATGTACTTAACACTCATGTGCTTAACACTCATGTACTTAACACTCATGTACTTAACACTCATGTACTTAACACTCATGTGCTTAACACTCATGTGCTTAACACTCATGTACTTAACACTCATTTACTTAACACTCATGTGCTTAACACTCATGTACTTAACACTCATGTACTTAACACTCATGTGCTTAACACTCATGTACTTAACACTCATGTGCTTAACACTCATGTACTTAACACTCATGTACTTAACACTCATGTACTTAACACTCATGTACTTAACACTCATGTGCTTAACACTCATGTACTTAACACTCATGTACTTAACACTCATGTACTTAACACTCATGTGCTTAACACTCATGTACTTAACACTCATGTGCTTAACACTCATGTACTTAACACTCATGTGCTTAACACTCATGTACTTAACACTCATGTACTTAACACTCATGTACTTAACACTCATGTGCTTAACACTCATGTACTTAACACTCATGTACTTAACACTCATGTACTTAACACTCATGTGCTTAACACTCATGTACCAAACACTCATGTGCTTAACACTCATGTACTTAACACTCATGTGCTTAACACTCATGTGCCAAAAACTCATGTGCTTAACACTCATGTGCGTAGCACTGACGCCAACATATATCAGGATAATGACCTTACAGAGTCCAGCACGTATTTACAAAATAAAAAATAGGACCCTTTCTTAGTTGACTAGACTCACCCCCTCTTCACTGGTTCATTGGCTCTGTATCCCCAGAGGCGTGCGGGGATCATTAGGAACGTAGCCCCCTGCAATTAGCAGGTGATTTAGGATTAACAGGTCCTAATCAGACAGTACTATTATGTGTAACACGTCCAGACGATCCGAGGAAGCCCTCGGGTATCAGGGCCTACTTAATCTTTGTCCTAAAGTCACTAAGATTACCTATTTTCCTAACGCCTTTTGAAACCGTGACCGGATTGCTCCTAGGTTATCTCCCCCGGAATCTCATCATCTCTAGTGTACTGTTCCGCAGTCGTTTCAAACGCACGAGCACAATTACATAGACGCAAAGTTACCCTTACCACGATATGTTGGATTTAAACGAAATTAAACAGGGTATATTCTTGGAAAAGGAAAATATTTTAAAGTTTAATTTTACATTATTATATAATTGGTGAAAGATTTAATGTCATTTTTGAAATTGCGATACAAACTTTAAAAGACACCAATCTAAAAATGAAAAGTAATTAAAAGCCACTAGTACTCTAAGTCTGTTGTTTAAGACGGTGGACCCGATCTTCTAACAGCTATGTTGCCCCGGTCTTCTACCATACGCTATGTTGCCCCGGTCTTCTACCAGCTATGTTGCCCCGGTCTTCTACCAAGCGCTATGTTGCCCAGGTCTTCTACCAGCTATGTTGCCCCGGTCTTCTACAATGCGCTATGTTGCCCCGGTCTTCTACCAGCTATGTTGTCCCGGTCTTCTACCATGCGCTATGTTGCCCTGGTCTTCTACCAGCTATGTTGCCCCGGTCTTCTACCAGGTATGTTGCCCCAGCCTTCGACCAGCTATATTACCCTATTCTTCTACCAGCTTTGTTGCCCTGGTCTTCTACCAGCTATGTCGCCATGGTCTTCTACCAGCTATGTTGCCCCGGTCTTCTACAGCTCTGTTGTCCCATTCCTCTACCAGCTTTGCTGCCCTTCTCTTTTTGAACTATATTGCTGTTACAAACATTTCTCATCCTTAGTTAATAAGATGGTTAGTTTCAATAATAAACACATATCTCTAAACGCATATTTCTAAGCACCTATCTCTAATCACATCTCTAAACACCTATCTCTAAACACATATCTCTAAACACGTATCTCTAAACACGTATCTTTAAGCACATATCTCTAAACACCTATCTCTAAACACATATCTCTAAACACCTATCTCTAAACACATATCTCTAAACACGTATCTCTAAACACATATCTCTAAACACATATCTCTAAACACATATCTCTAAACACATATCTCTAAACACATATCTCTAAACACCTATCTCTAAACACATATCTATAAACACGTATATCTAAACACCTATCTCTAAACACATATCTCTAAACACCTATCTCTAAACACATATCTCTAAAAACCTATCTCTAAACACATATCTCTAAACACGTATCTCTAAACACATATCTCTAAACACATATCTCTAAACACGTATCTCTAAAGACATATCTCTAAACACATATCTCTAAACACGTATATCTAGACACATATCTCTAAACACGTATCACCCTCTTTCTACCACCCACACTTTCTTTTTAATTCAGCCTGAGCTCGGAGCAGCCAAAACAAAGCGTGATCCGAATTCTCTCAAATGACCTTAATATTGTTTTTATATACATTCATTGACAACACCAATGCTACAAATGGGAAACTCATGTATTTTTATAATTAACATTTAGTTTATGAAATATTTGTAATTAAATTAATGTTATACCGATAAATCCCGATACTTCCCGGGATTATTCAGGATCCCGGGACGAGGAAAACTTTATTTTCAGGTCCGAGATAAGCGAAACCCTAGTTCAGTGGTTCTCAACCTTCCCATTGTCGTGACCCTTTAATACAGCTCCTCAATTTGTGGTGACCCACAATAATAAAATCATTTTCTTTGCTACTTCATAAATATGTGTTTTCGGATGGTCTTAGGCGACCCCTGTGTAAGGGTCGTTCGACACCAAAAAAGGGTCGCGACCCACAGGTTGAGAATCGCTTCCCTAGTTCCTACCAACAGGACGCCCTGTATGGATTAGTAGTGTGGGCTGTTGTACTAACATTGCGAGCCGTTTTCCACCTTGATGGTAAGCGGAGTAACTCAAATGGTAGCCATAATATTAGGCTTGAGTCAACATTTTTCAAAATTGTTGTCGTCTAGCGTCTAGACTAGATATTGTTTATAAACAAACGGGACATAGCAAAATATCATTTCCCCGCGCTTTTCAGAGTCACATGATGATACGTCAACAGTCTATTCGCAAGCTGGGCCTTGTGTTATTATTCGTATCGCTTGCTCGGCCCACTTCTTGCTGATCATAATCTGATTCGTTATGTGACGAATTTTGGTCCTGACATTTACACACACACACACAAAAAGATGTACTAAAACGCACAAAACAGGAAGTGTGTGGTATCAAAAGTACAATTTTCAAATGTGCTACAGACAACAGAAACGTGCCCTAAAGACAAAAGGTGTGATTCCCTTACGCCATTTTGTTTTTGTTTTCTCATTTTCCTGTTTTGTTGCTAATGACCTATTCTCTTATTTTTGTGAATATCATATTAAAACGATGATACATAAAGCAGACAGGTCATTCGGGATGCAACTAGTTACCATGCAGCATAACAGATGTCATTAAAATGAAAACCCTTAAAATCAAAGTTTATTCTTATAAATCCTTTTAAAATTTTAATATCGAGCAATAGGGGATAGGGCTGAAAAAGTAACGCACTTCATAGTAATCCCAATCATTGAGTCCCCCCCCCCACCCCGGCCCCAAGGCTCAAAAATTATTTTTTTACGTCCCTGGACTATATTGTTATTCTAATAACCCACCCGCTTTTAAACAGCAGATTAATTACACCACCTATTTGAGGAAAGAAAACGACAAAAAATATTGCTTACCAAACGCATGTGCGGATATGCATGTGATGAAATACATGTGTGGAAATGCATGTGATGAAATACATGTGCGGAAATGCATGTGCGGATATGCATGTGATGAAATACATGTGTGGAAATACATGTGTGGAAATACATGTGATGAAATACATGTGTGGAAATACATGTGATGAAATACATGTGATGAAATACATGTGATGAAATACATGTGTGGAAATACATGTGTGGAAATACATGTGATGAAATACATGTGATGAAATACATGTGATGAAATACATGTGATGAAATACATGTGATGAAATACATGTGATGAAATACATGTGATGAAATACATGTGATGAAATACATGTGATGAAATACATGTGATGAAATACATGTGTGGAAATACATGTGATGAAATACATGTGATGAAATACATGTGTGGAAATACATGTGATGAAATACATGTGATGAAATACATGTGTGGAAATACATGTGCGGAAATACATGTGCGGAAATACATGTGCGGAAATACATGTGCGGAAATGCATTTTCGGAAATACATGTGCGGAAAAACATGTGCGGAAATACATGTGCGGAAATACATGTGTGAACATGCATGTGTGGAAATACATGTGCGGAAATGCATGTGTGGAAATACATGTGTGGAAATGCATGTGCGGAAATACATGTGCGGAAATACATGTGGGATATTTTTACGAATCTCATTTCAAACAAATATTGGGAATGTTATTCCGTGAAAAGAGTGTCAAGTGGTGACGTGATAGTTTGGGGGTGTGTTGGGGCTGAAAACGTGAACATTTAGAATATGTCGTCATCTTCAACGATTCTATTTGCCATGTTCATTTCGACAGGTTGACGGGGAGTGGGTCAGTTAGCCTCCGCCCAGCCAGAAACACGCTATTAAATGAGAAGTTTATATGCATGATTTAAAAGATGCTTTCAAAGAATTTCTTCATCTGTTTTCCACAAATTGGAAAATTTAAGTTACTTTGCCCAGGTCAGTTTTTAAAAAAATGCTCTAAATGTGAAATACAGGTTCTTTTTGTTTTGTGTATGCTTGAAGAAAACTGACATCATTCAGTCTGGTGAAGGAAATAAAGCCATCAACACAAGTGACATTCCCGTGGGTGTTATGGAGATTTGTAAAAAAATATTCCGCAAGAGTGATAATTAGGGTTTGTTTGGACGCATTTATGGAAACAGGAAGTGATAACGTGCAAGATGACGTCAAGAGAGAAGAATTTGTAATCAAACTTGGGCTGATCTGTAGTTGTGTATCCGTGACGTCATTTGCGTGGATTCACTCCCCTTATTTTTTTTAATTAGAGTTACATTTTCATTAATATGACGGTGGTAAATATTTATTGGTTGATTAATTATAATTTTTAAAATTTTAATTGGTTGGCCTATTAAATAAGTTAATGAGCTCCGCCATTTTATGAGATGTCTTTACAAGTTGACCAGACTATGCTTCATTAATTTTTGGATCTTCTTTTCGTTGGAACCTGAAATAAAGTGTGTAAAAGTGTATTCCATGAAAATGTAAGTTGGGTTTTCATTACTTCTTTATTTTATAATTAATTTTGGCCATTTTTCTTTGTTTTTTTTTTAATTTTCCTACTTTTCAGGGTCAAAACCCAGCGCCACGTTAGGCTAAGGAGAGTGTTATGACGGATGACGTGTTCTTAGCACACCTATCTCGCGTCCCACGTGCATGACCCCTCGTGAACTCTTGTGACCGCCTTTGAAGTGTGGCTAGAAAAACCTTATTTACAACATAAATTCTAGTCAGGAGAACTGTCGAAAATAATAGAAGATTCTGGATAAAACGGGAAGGCAAAACAATGTGTTAGGTGGTTCGAGAGACCTTAGTAGGAAATGCCTATAAAAAGGGCTGACCGATAGAGAGGGGGAGAGATTTTGTTTTGATCACGAGATATGCTATGTCATACTTTGTTGTGTGTAGAGTTTTCTATTTCCTCATACAATTTTGTGCTCATTGTATTTTTATATACAATACCGGTACCAGAAAATCTGTAAGTTTATAATTTTAATAATATTTCTCTTGCTGTTATTATTTACTTGAAGTTCACAAATTAAAAAGTTATTAATTGTAATTAGCTCTGGCCTTGATTGTTGTCGTATTTGTTATTATTTTTAAATGTTGGTATCGTCCTTTATTATGGACCATTTTCATTTCATAACGGTCCGTAATAAGAGTTTCAAAACGCTGGTTCCGATAGGGTCAAAACCCTGTTAGGGAGAGGGTCAAAACCCTGTTAGGGAGAGGGTCAAAACCCTGTTAGGGAGAGGGTCAAAACCCTGTTAGGGAGATGGTCAAAACCGGGTTAGGGAGGAATTTAGGGTTCAGGTTAGGGTGAGGGATAGATTTAGATCATTTTTTCATTTTTAAAAACTTTTTATTCGTCATTATATCAAAAACATGAGTTATTTTATTTTTCCATGGCCGCCATCTTGGTTGTCCCGACCCGTGAACACGTAAAAGTTCGCGGGTCGGGGCAACCAAGATGGCGGCCATGGTAAAAGACGCGGACACATCTCTATAAATTTACCCAAACTTTCACTGCACGTTGTTGTTTTTTTAAATTTTAAAATAAAATAGACAACTCGTAAAAGCAGAGTTTTTCGTAGATATCTTTTATAACATGTGATATCGACAAAATGGGGAGTGGGGCAGAAAATCTGAAAAAACGTGCATACAAGTAACGCACGATATAAAAATACCGATTAGTGCTCAAAACTCGAAAGGCTCGCAACCTCACATTTTTTTCGCGCCCCTGAACATTATTAATATTCTAATGACCCACCCACTTTAAAAATTCAGATTTATTACATTAACTATTTCAGAAAAAAACAAAAGAAAATATTACGCAACAAACGCAATTGTCAAAAAAAAAATCCTGAATTTTATTTCGTGAAATCAGTGGTCTCATATTTCTTCATCTTTCCTTTGCAAAACAGGAAAAATCTATTTTTAGTGGTTGGCTGATAGGTCTGACAATTTGTTTTAATGTATTGTCATCGGCGTCGAGTCTATGTGCCAAGTTTCAGATTGATGGGTTGACGGGTAGTGGGTTTTTAGCCATCCGAAAATGTTCGCTCTGAAAACACACACAAAAGCTGAAATTCTTGCTCAGCTATTCAACAACGAAAACCTTTGGCAAATTATATGACGTCGCAGCAGCTCCCATATATTGGTACAATTTTCGCGATAAATCTTTTAGATTGATTTTAATCATTCCAATGGCTCTCCTAACCTGATAACATATTACTCACACTCAATTACTTAATGTTGGCGACGTGTACAGCTGTCTGTAAATATATTATGAGAGGCAACATGATATGTTGTCATAGTTTGCTTTGTTTTGAGAGTTCCATTCGACTGATCGCAAATCTCGTTAGCGGAACTCTATAGAACTAAAATGCTGTGTCATATCTTAAAGACAAAGAGAGACCGTAAATCAAGGGATGTAAATCAGGGGCTGTAAATCAAGGGATGTAAATCAAGGGATGTAAATCAGGGGCTGTAAATCAGAGGCTGTACATCAAGAGATGTAAATCAAGGGATGTAAATCAGGGGATGTAAATCAGGGGATGTAAATCAGGGGCTGTGAATCATGGGCTGTAAATCAAGGGATGTAAATCAAGGGATGTAAATCAGGGGCCGTGAATCAAGGGATGTAAATCGTGGGCTGTAAATCAGGGGCTGTAAATCAGGGGCTGTAAATCAGGGGCTTATATCAAGGGCTTTAAAGTATTATCCCCATGATATTTATTTGTGAGAGAGCCTTACAATGTAATACTTATTATATATCAGGGTGAACACTAAAATAAAAAGAAATCAAATAATATTTCAACTTCCCGTTGCTATATGAACCTTTCATATGTACAACACAGTCCTGCATTTATTTATTAATCACTTCATTCATCTTGTTAATAATCATACAGTTTACCTGCAGTTTCAACCTTTGGTAAAAGTACATCGTGTGTCTGTGTTTATTGTAATTCGCGATTTATCGTTAAAACTTGAGTTTGTGAAAAATTGTATTTTTATGTAATGCTTCTCATATGCCAGGTTTTGGCCTCAGTTTCTGCTCCAACCCTCATTATTTTGCCGCGTGACCATTTAGACCAATCATTGACCGGTGCCCACCATTGTCCTAGCAGACGCTGCATCGCCCCGGAAGCACTATTATATCTTCCAAGTTGCTTCCTATGTACTTTACACCTACTTCACGTCCACCACGGACAACCGGAAGTCTTCTCTGAAAATGGCCGAAAGCAGCCCGGATACTGATAAAGACCAGCTTCGTTCTAATACATGCAATAGATTTCTGGTTGCTTTCAAACGAAATAGTTTGCCAGTTTAGCTAAAAGTTCAGCCCTGCTAAGGGGGTTTACGTGTTTATTTAGTATCATCTTGAAGTTGGATTGACTGCAATGAAATACCATTAAAAAAATAAAATAAAATGGCGCTATTTGTTTAAATCTTCAACCAGGTAAAATTATTCTTTGGTAAGTTACAGCTTCTTTTATGTTACCTTCAATGTTACCTACGGCAGCACACTTACCTTATTTAGCCCTTCTGATCGGACAAGATTATTTTTTTAGGTGCTATATAATATTCTAGATGACACTCGATTTTTTTTATTACACATTAATCATTTACAGAAACGAAATTTATTTTCTTCAAGATTTCTGATTTTTTAAAAAATATTTTGTTCACTACAAACACACCAAAACTAGTGTTTTGGTTTTCATTCGCCTTTGTGTTGAACGTGGGTTCATCAATCAACTGAACCAGACTCACCTTGACCTTGCACATGTAACAAAATGAAGCACGTCATTAAATTTGCCATAAGTTCTCATTACCACCGGTAATAAGTTTTTGCTAAGAGCGTTAACCCATGGCTCTCGAATCAGACGTGAATTTTTTCGTAAAGTCTCCAACATGATATTGTTGGACTTCATTTCAGACATCGACACCTACATTTTATCATGCCCCAAAGTTTGAGACCTATCGTAAAATTAACCGCTGCAATAGTCTTATCTTAAATGGATACCTTTACCTTCACAGTTCTAATTACGAGAACTTTTTCTATGTACACTGCCGACTTAGTGAAACAGTTGCTCTTTTATGATGCTTGGAACTATTTTCCACCCTTATTTTTGCTTCTTTTTTTTGTAACTCAATAACCTAGATATTCCTAGCCACTTCGCATGACGTGTTCCTCTTAAGATAAGCATTGATATTACTTAAATCTTTATAATGAACTATCACAACTTGACCCAGGCGTAAAGAATGCCGCTACTTAACGGTTACCAAGAGCTTAAAGACATAGAGACTAAACGACTGTTAAGAGCTTAAAGACAACCGAAAGCTTAAAGACAGTAAAAAGCTTAAAGACGTAGTGAGCTTAAAGACCGCCGAGAACTTACAGGCAGTTGAGAGCTTAAACATAGTCGAGAGCTTAAAAACGTAGAGATTTAAAGACTGCTGTGACCTTGAAACTATCGAGAGCTTAGCCGTATTAAAAAAGTTTCTCATTACATGTCAATAACTGATCATTTTTAAAGGTTGTAAGCTGATTGCACGGAGCATAAACGGACATTACGTTGATTAGAGTCTATATTTATAAGGTTTTAACATATGTGTATGTGTATGATTGAGAAGACATGTTTCTGTTAGCAACTCTTTTAAGATTGGACATTTTCATTGAATTTTGCAATCGTTTAATACATAAATTGAACTTGTAATTTTGTATATGTTAAGTACACAAAATGAGTCTGTATTACACAAATTAATATTAATGGCAAAAAATCGACGCCATGTTTACTTTTCAAAATCGGTTGGATTAACTTTTAAACAACCAACATACCACCTTCCCCTTTTCTCAAGTAAAATTTCAATAAACAAAGTGGATGACTTTACTTAATTATCATCCAAATGATCAAGAACATTAGAAAATACCAGAGGAATGTAATTAAAGTAATGATGGTTTGTAATTAAAGTAGTGATGGTATGTATTGCCACACAACCCACGTTGGCCAAAGTAAAGGGCAAACTTTAATGACCAAAGTAAGGGGAGAACAATCATCACATTTCAAATTTCGTAGTTAGTGATGTCCTCCAACAAAACTCCCCGTCCCACCTGTTTCTGTCTTAGTCAGCATCTGAAATAATGAATGTCTGAAATCTATCACCGACCCTTTAATGATGTAGAGATTAAGTCACATAACCTCTAGCTAACTTTTTGTTTAACATGATCGGCATTGTTTTGTTGGGTTAAAGTGGGTTAGAGTGGGTTAGGGTGGGGAAGGGATGGGGAACGTATGGGTAAGGTACAAATTTTACATTTCCAGACAGATTGTCTACCTCCGAATGACCCTTTTGTCGACCGGCTGCAAGAGTCCTTAATGTGAAGTCTAAATTGTTTTATTGAGTTCCTACGTCATCGCCGACTCGTGCTAGATGCCCCCTCCCTATTGTATATATGTCCATTTGGGTGACATATACTCTTATCAGCCAAGTAGATAAACCTTCAAAATACATATTTTTCAATCTAATGTTTGTTGTCCAACATTACAGAATATGTGTGTGACGGGACTTTAGCTTCTAAAGAAGAGTGGAGCTTTAAAATATCAACTCAATGTAGCCCTCTTACAGCTGTCACTTCGCACTTAGCCTGATGGCTCATTCTGTGACGGGACGCAGTTATAATTCAGACAGAGATGCCAATTCTACGTAAATTATCTAATCCACCCTAACGTAATCGAAAGTGTCATTTGCATCCAGCCCCTCCACGTTATGATCATTTCCGGTCTCTATGCTTAAATCCGTCGGATAATATAATGAATTATGGATAAACTTGTGGATACCCCGTGTCGTGGGTTTAAGCAGCTGAAAGAATATGAACACTGACAACTTTTCAAATGGATTTTATGTGTATTTAACACTTAAGAAGACGTCATCGCTTTTTAAACTAACTGTTCTCTTCCACCAAAGCCTTTTACGACTCCAGGCAATTTCTACGCCTGACTCCAGTGTTTGTTGTCACGCGCGTTTTTTCATTTCATCTGAACGATGTCTTTCAAATTGTTTTCCCAAACGATTCTTTTACTTCTTAGAATTAATTGTAAACCCGCTACTCAACTCCACGATTTCAGGCCTTCGACATCAACGCCAGCTCTAGCCATCATCATCTCATCAACGCCAACTCCAGCCATCATCATTTCATCAACACCAGCTCCAGCCATCATCATCTCATCAACGCCAGCTCTAGCCATCATCATCTCATCAACGCCAACTCCAGCCATCATCATCTCATCAACACCAACTCCAGCCATCATCATCTCATCAACGCCAACTCCAGCCACCATCATCTCATCAACGCCAGCTCCAGCCATCATCATCTCATCAACACCAGCTCCAGCCATCATCATCTCATCAACACCAACTCCAGTCATCATCATCTCATCAACACCAACTCCAGCCATCATCATCTCATCAACGCCAACTCCAGCCATCATCATCTCATCAACACCAACTCCAGCCATCATCATCTCATCAACGCCAGCTCTAGCCATCATCATCTCATCAACGCCAGCTCTAGCCATCATCATCTCATCAACGCCAGCTCCAGTCATCATCATCTCATCAACGCCAGCTCCAGTCATCATCATCTCATCAACGCCAGCTCCAGTCATCATCATCTCATCAACGCCAGCCCCAGCCCCAGCCATCATCATCTCATCAACGCCAGCTCCAGTCATCATCATCTCATCAACACCAACTCCAGCCATCATCATCTCATCAACAACAACTCCAGCCATCATCATCTCATCAACACCAACTCCAGCCATCATCATCTCATCAACACCAGCTCTAGCCATTATCATCTCATCAACGCCAACTCTAGCCATCATCATCTCATCAACGCCAGCTACAGTCATCATCATCCCATCAACACCAACTCCAGTCATCATCATCTCATCAACACCAGCTCCAGTCATCATCATCTCATCAACGCCAGCTCCAGTCATCATCATCTCATCAACGCCAGCCCCAGCCATCATCATCTCATCAACGCCAGCTCCAGTCATCATCATCTCATCAACACCAGCTCCAGTCATCATCATCTCATCAACTTTCACTTCTGAAACGATTCATTTTCTTCAACTTTTTGGGTGTTTTCAATCCCAAATGTCTTATAGAGAGTGCGATGTCGTAAAAAATTGCTCTCTTAACGTTATTATTAGCATTACAACCGTGGCTCTCAACTTTCGCAATGACGTGATCCTTTAATACATTTCCTCATGTTGTGGTGACCCCAAACCATAAAATAATTGTCGCTTCTACTTCATAAATATGTGCTTTCCGATGGTCTTAGGTGACCCCTGTGTATGTAAATGTCGTTCGACCCCTTAAGGATTAAGGGGTCGCGACCCACTGGTTGAGAACAGCTGCATTACATTAACACAAATAGCACTTTAAGTCAAGTGTCGTCACCAGTAAATTGAGTGCCAGGACACGCCGGGATGACCAATACCGACCCACAAAAGAACCTGTGTGGTTCAAGAGAAGTGAAAACTTCTTTCTAATCTTATGTCGGAATGGTTCCCGTTCTTTCGATGTTGGCAGTTCCAGTCAATTTTAGGGCTTCCATTAGCATGCTGTTCTTCGACTCCTGAGAAAAATACTTTTCTTAAGTGAAGCTGTAAGATGATCAATCATTGAAGATCTCACACCTGATTTCCCACATTGACAAATGTTTCTTGTCCTTGTTCGACTCCCTTGAGAATTCTTTGTAAATGGTTGCAAGATTCATTGTTTCGATTACATGGCTAGATCACCAGTTTAAAGACGAACCCTAGCTAAGTCTGTCTAGATCACCAGTTTAAAGACAACCCCTATCTAAGTCTGTCTAGATAACCAGTTTAAAGACAAACCCTAGCTAAATCTGTCTAGATAACCAGTTTAAAGACAAACCTTAGCTAAGTGTCTAGATCACCAGTTTAAAGACAAACCCAAGCTAAGTCTGTCTAGATCACCAGTTTATAGACAAACCCTAGCTAAGTCTGTCTAGCTAGATCACCAACTAAAAGACACATTATTGTTAAGTATTCGTTGTTTTGATTGCATTGCTGCCTAGAGAACCAGTTAAAATACAAACTGTAGCTAAGTCTAGAATATTTCTTATCATTTACGTCCAAGTGATGCGTATGCAAAATGGCTGTGCGCAATTACTTTGATATATAAACCAAAAGCCACAGTGACATCTAAAGGCTTTGAGAGGCTTCCAAAAAATCGTCTATGCTAAATTATATATCTTGTTTCATCGATAAAGGTCTAGTTCTTTTTAGCGATATAAGAAAAACTGAAATTTATTTTTATTTTATTCTATTGGGAATCGCTGTATGCTTAAACGGGTAAGATCTATTCTAAATATTCAGCTTTTACAAAATTTCAATAGACATTTAGACATAATGACAGATCAATAAAGTAGGACAAGGTGACGCATCGTTGGCCTAATTTATCTATTCAATCGTTGAACCGAGAGAAATCAATTTAATAGACACTACTAAGATTTAAGAAGAAGTACATTAAATTGCCGTAAATAGCCCATGCACTTCTTCGTTCAAATCATATTAATGGGTTGTCCTACAAGCTCAGTAGGAAATATATGCCTAGTAAATAGATATGACAGCTTGTCTTTTCTGAACTTCGTTCTATTAGGAAAACAAACCAACCCAAAAAGCATCGTCAATCATCGCTATGTCAACCCAAGAGAACAACCCGGTCATTGACCTGAAACGTATTAAGAATTTAATATCCGATAAAGTATTTATTATTTTTCATAAGAGATCAATATTGGAAACTCTTATGTCAATGACCTCGATGCCCATCATCGAACACAGATAAAGTTTAATACATTTCGTACAGCATTGTTTCGCCTCAAAAATTACTACACACTAAAAATGACTTATATTATGAATTATATAGTGCAGGGCTGTCCAAGGTTAAGAGTACGGTAGAGAATGGCTATGAATGCGGTTAAGGATAGCTTTGTATGCGATCCAGGATGGTTGTGAATGCGGTCCACAACGGTTAGGAATGTGGTTAAGGATGGATTTGTATGCGATCCAGGATGGTTGTGAATGCGGTCCACAACGGTTATGAATGCGGTTAAGGATGGCTTTCTATGCGATCCAGGATGGTTATGAATGCGGTCCAGGATGGTTGTGAATGCGGTCCAGGATGGTTGTGAATATGGTCCAGGATGGTTGTGAATGCAGTCCAACAAAATATCCTAAAGGTAGAATTTTGATGAGATTAGGGACTAGAAGAATTAATGCCGAATTTATTATCATTGTAGAAATGGGCTCTTTAGTTCCATTAGAAGACACAACTAAAGCCAGAGATTCATACAAAGCAGTGCAAAATACATCGTGAACACATCCGGTTATAGCTAGTGATGGTGAAAATATCTGGTATAGCTGCTGATGGGGAACATCCACAGCCACAATATTTGACGTTGGGGCAGCATATGGCCCACGGGACGTGGGTTCGCCATCTCCGTTTTCTGATGTAAACTAGTTAGTCATAGGTAGCCAGTCATAAATTATTCCTTGGTGGCTTCATACATTTTCTTCATTTATAAATGTAGAACACCCCTCCCCCCTCCCCGGCCACCAATCCAATATCAAGTCTTTCCTTTCCAGACTCAATAAGATAAGATAAGATAAGATACGATAAGATAAGATAAGGTAAGATAAAACTATCGTCGAATTCATTAGGGGAGTATTGGTCTTTAATAAACGTCTTAATGGAATTCTCCTAAAAATAACACATTTTCGGAAATGCTCGAATGGAAAAGTGTTGTTGTTAATGGAAACAGTGTTGTTGTTAATGGAAACAGTGTTGTTGTTAATGGAAACAGTGTTGTTGTTAATGGAAACAGTATTGTTGTTAATGGAAACAGTATTGTTGTTAATGGAAACAGTATTGTTGTTAATGGAAACAGTATTGTTGTTAATGGATACAGTGGCTACCTGAACCACTTCCTGTCAATCTGTCGAGCTGAAACGTGACACTCAACTCGTTGCCTATGACAACACATTTTACAACATTTTCAGCCCTATCCACTACCCCAATCCCTTAATATCAGTTTTTTCATGGTTTTCTAGTGGAACATGAAGGAAAATTCCCGATAACTCCGCTAAATGAGATTCTTTCTTTACAATAATATTTCAAGTACGTCTGGTGCATACTATTTTCTTTTGTTTTTTCTAAAATTGTAAATGAAATCAAGCTGCGGCCTAAAAGCGGGTGGATCAAAAGAATATTAATAGAGTTCAAGGGGTGTGAAAAAAATGTGCGGTTTCGAGCCTTGAGGAGGGAGCACTGATTGGAATGTATGTTTTGTCGAATTTTCTGCCCCCCCCCCCCCCCCAAAAAAAATTGCTTAATGTTACATTTTATAAAATATTTATACAAAAACTATGTTGAATTGGTTGTTTAATTACTTGAATTAACAATAAATTAATTATCCAGATGTTTAAAAGGTATTATTATTGTTTTATATATCAAATCTCGCTTCATCTGCTTTGCTAGAAATCTTTGTATACAATCTCAGAAAGGAAATGAATTGGAACTTGGAGATTTTGCGGGCTCCAGTGTATCATTATTAGGCATAGATCTTACTTTGGTTCTGGGAATCCCACAGGTCAATTAAACGTCACATCCGTCTGTGTGAGCCGTCCAACATCTTTCGTAGTCTAACACGTGTCATACTTCTTGTATGAATCGGGGCTATTGCATCATGGTCTGAAATTGGAATAATAATCCAGAACAAAGGTACCCATCCTCTCGCAGAAAGAAAATTGATTTTTATCTTAGAGATATTGAATTAAAAATATTTATGATTTATGTTTCTTTTCATATATACTTATATTTGTTCAATTTTTTTAATGAATTAATGAAATATTTGGAAAACTCTCTTGTAATCCCTGCTCATCAACTCCACAGTCAATTAAAATAAATTTGCGATCAAGTGACTTAGGGCTGTATAAGGCGTAAGGTCCAAATATCTTGGTAAGATGTCGTCTGCTGCTGAACTCTAGAAGATTGATTTCGCAATTGGTATTATAAA
Organism: Omphiscola glabra; assembly: GCA_964017045.1. NCBI lineage: Eukaryota > Metazoa > Mollusca > Gastropoda > Lymnaeidae > Omphiscola > Omphiscola glabra. The sequence continues at coordinate 3,575,089 of OZ024796.1, forward strand.
AAGTGCACTACAAATATTGTAGATAAGATATCGTGGTCCGATTTGATCTGTCCCTGACCAGACACTGATCAGCCACTGACCAGCCACTGACCACTCACTGACCAGCCACTGACCTGCCACTGACCTGTCACTGACCAGCCACTGATCTCCAACTGACCTTCCATTGACATACCACCGAACAGCCACTGACCTGCCACTGACCACCCATTCATCTGCCCCTGACCTCACACTGAAAAACCCTTGCCCTCTCACTGACCAGCCACTGACCTGCCACAGACCAGCCACTGACCTGCCACAGACCAGCCACTGACCTGCCACAGACCAGCCACTGACCTCCCACTGACCTGCCGCTGAACGGTTTATAAATGAGAGCAAATCGGTCAGCTGAAAAAAAGAGAGCTGAACACTGTAAGCGATACAAAGAGAATGCAACAATTCCCCAGCGCTGCCCAAGGGCTGCTAAGAACAATCAGGTCACTAATTCCAAGACACTATAGGATTACAGTGCTCCATCGTGAAAACATCTCATCTTGTGTAATATTGGAAACTTATGGTCTTTTAACAAGAAGGATCACGTCAATGGTATCACGTGAACTTACATTAGGGCGTGCAGTAGAGAAGGAGTGAAGAGGTGGCTCACCCCATAACTACGGTTTCAGCAACTTTTGGTGATCATGTTTTTTCTAATAGTCTCATGTCTTTAGGAACGATTTTTCATCCAAACTTAATTGCACTTGCCAACTAATTTATCATTGCCAAGTATACATGATTTGTCAGTCTCCTTCTCTATCTCTGTCCGACTCTCTCTCTCTCTGTTTTCCTCTCTATATCTCCCTTCCCTCTATCTCTCTCCTACTTCTTCTCTGTGTCTCTCTCCTCCCCTTTCACTGTCTCCTTTTCTCTGTCACTCTCTCTCCCACTCTCTCTCTTTCTCTCTCAATCTCTCTATTTATTTCTTTATTTATCCCTAAATCATATAAAATATAAAGCTTTATGGGGCATGGCATAAGACGTTCGTCCAAGAATATTCCACACCCGCACCACGTCAGATTAGGTGCTCATTCAATTGCTGGTGTTTGAAGACTCTTGAATGAGTTCCAGGTATTCACTAATGCAAGGCTTCGTTCCCTTGTTTCGTGTGTTCATGCTTGTCACATCAGGATAATTGGTCTTTGTTTATTACTGAGTAAAAATCACCCAAGACTCAAGGGTGACTAACAAGCCCATGATATTGTGGTGTTCTAATAGTGACTAACCAACCCATGATATCGTGGTGTTCTAATAGTGACTAACCAACCCATGATATCGTGGTGTTCTAATAGTGACTAACCAACCCATGATATCGTGGTGTTCTAATAGTGACTAACCAACCCATGATATCGTGGTGTTCTAATAGTGACTAACCAACCCATGATATCGAGTTTCTCTAAGAATGTAACACAATCTACTCAATCAAACTAAAGCTTCTCAAAATAATTTTTTACTAAAAGTACGCTATAGGCAACTAAATATATCGTCATTAGCATTTGAAATTGTTCCTATTTTTTTAAAATTTATCCATATATTTTAAATGTATACATTTCTGAGCTTTGTTCACCACCACCACCACACCCATTTTCTTTCACCAACTGTCATAAATACTCTTCACCATAATGATAGTACTCATGCTAAACCCAGATACGTATTAAGTATATGGCGATTTTGCACTTGGTTTTTAAGAAAAGTCTTTGCGTACGTACACTGTCTCAATTGTAGGGAAAGGTCAAAATATTGTGCTCTGACACCTTTAAACGCTTAAGAATGATTTTTTTAAAAAAATGTTTTTATGATTCCCAATTGTATGTGATTTATTATTATAGAGTTTGATATAGATCGCTTGTTCTTAGGCAATGCAAACCTCATTAGAAGTTACCACATCGAACGTAGGATTTGATCCCAGATACAAAAAGGGGTGTTGGATTGTGTTTTAGGCATCGTGTATTCCTATTCCATATTGTTATCTGCATTATGCCGCAGAATTTTAAGTATCCGGTTGTAGCTGTCTGTGGTAAGGGGAAGGTAGCCGGACATGGCCGTCTGTGACAAGGGGAAGGTAGCCGATTGTAGCTGTCTGTGGCTATGAGAAAGTATCCGTTGTTTGTAACTGGATGTGGCAAGGGGAAGATAGCTGTTAGTAGCTGTCTTTCGTAAGGGGAAGAGCACCGAGATGAATCAGACTTTTGGGTCAGCGAGAGCAAACACCACAGACATTAGAGTGACATCCCTTGTTGGAACACTTTATTTGCCGGCATTAAATTCTAAAGGAGACATATTGGGTTGCTGCTGGTGTGTTCAGACAATGTGGGTTGGGGGGGGGGGGGTTGGGGGTGAGGAAGGGGCCAAAAGTTCAAATCAATAAGCGTTACGATGCTTTTATTGTCGTCTTTTCTTCTACTTAGCTGCAGGCTCGGATTTTCATTCTGAGTGCCTCGATCTTCAATCTACTCCAGCGTCATTTCGTACTTTGGTGTTTTTTAAAGACGGTAGCTTAAAAATTTTGGGGTGTCGTTGGGGCAAACTTTCCCGACTCAAAAATGGTGTTTCGAATAAACCAACTGATAGAATCTGCTAAAAATGAAAATGATTCAACAGTGCTAAGTCTTACAGTACTCTTTCAAAATTAGTCATTTTAAGCCCAATATCAAAAAAATCGAGTTGGTTTGACTTTAGTGGTAACTGCATATACGACCTTCGGCCTGGAGAGGGGGGGGGAGGATGTGGGTCACTCGCCCTAGGCGCCAACATCAGGTTATAGGAACAGTGTTGTCATTATGTTACAGGAACATTGTTTACAGTAGATAATAGCAGCATTGTTTACTATACATGATGGGAACATTGTTATATGTACGTGATGGGAACATTCTTTACTGTACGTGATGGGAACATTCTTTACTGTACGTGATGGGAACATTCTTTACTGTACGTGATGGGAACATTCTTTACTGTACGTGATGGGAACATTCTTTACTGTACGTGATGGGAACATTGTTTACTATACGTGATGGGAACATTGTTTACTGTACGTGATGGGAACATTGTTTACTGTACGTGATGGGAACATTGTTTACTGTACGTGATGGGAACATTGTTTACTGTACGTGATGGGAACATTGTTTACTGTACGTGATGGGAACATTCTTTAATGTACGTGATGGGAACATTGTTTACTGTACGTGATGGGAACATTGTTTACTGTACGTGATGGGAACATTCTTTACTGTACGTGATGGGAACATTCTTTACTGTACGTGATGGGAACATTCTTTAATGTACGTGATGGGAACATTGTTTACTGTACGTGATGGGAACATTGTTTACTGTACGTGATTGGAGCATTCTTTACTGTACGTGATGGGAACATTCTTTACTGTACGTGATGTGAACATTGTTTACTGTACGTGATGGGAACATTCTTTACTGTACGTGATGGGAACATTGTTTACTGTACGTGATGGGAACATTCTTTACTGTACGTGATGTGAACATTGTTTACTGTACGTGATGGGAACATTGTTTACTGTACGTGATGGGAACATTCTTTACTGTACGTGATGTGAACATTGTTTACTGTACGTGATGGGAACATTCTTTACTGTACGTGATGGGAACATTGTTTACTGTACGTGATGGGAACATTGTTTACTGTACGTGATGGGAACATTGTTTACTGTACGTGATGGGAACATTCTTTACTGTACGTGATGGGAACATTCTTTACTGTACGTGATGGGAACATTGTTCACTGTACGTGATGGGAACATTCTTTACTGTACGTGATGGGAACATTGTTTACTGTACGTGATGGGAACATTCTTTAATGTACGTGATGGGAACATTCTTTACTGTACGTGATGGGAACATTCTTTACTGTACGTGATGTGAACATTGTTTACTGTACGTGATGGGAACATTCTTTACTGTACGTGATGGGAACATTGTTTACTGTAGGTGATGGGAACATTGTTTACTGTACGTGATGGGAACATTGTTTACTGTACGTGATGGGAACATTCTTTACTGTACGTGATGGGAACATTGTTTACTGTACGTGATGGGAACATTGTTTACCGTAGATAATAGCAGCATTGTATACTGTAGGTAATGGGAACATTGTTTACATCATGTGATAAGAACATTATTCATTAAAATGTTCAAATAATGAAATGTATCTAAAACTAATGAATGTTGCATCTCCAAATTACGCACCCCCACCCCCTCCATACATACACACTTTCTTACTTCATTATTAAAACAACAAAAAAAGATCCTAACTTTTATTTATGATATAAGAAAAACTATTGATAAGAGGGTTGTGTCAGATAACAAATTACAAGAGTTAGAACTAACTTTTGGATTGTTAAATGTTACCGCCAAATAATTAATAGCAGTGGGTGATAAAAGAAAATATGCTGTTACGGGTACAGAAATTACTTTCCTCCCCCCCCCTCTCTCTCTCTCTCTTTCTCTCTCTCCTTATCGGGCATTCTCTCGCTCTCCCTTCCTCTCCCCTTCCCTTTCTCTCCTTCTCTCTCTCTCTCCCTCTCTTTCTCTCCTTCTATCTCTCTTTCTCTCGCTTCTTCTCTCTCACCTTCTGTCTCTTTTTCACTCTCTACTTCTCGGGCATTCTTTCTCTCTCACTTTCTCCCTCCTTCTCTTTTTCTCCTCTTTCTCTCTCTCTCTCTCTCTTATCCTTGCTGAAACGTTCACATGATTGGACTTGCTTGGGACTCTGGGCTTTACATTATAAACGTTGATGATTTTTTGTACACTTCACCCAACTCTAAAATCATTCACTTAAAATATGAGAAGCATATTTTATGGACAAATACATATTATTTTCCCTTCGTGACACGAACAAATCTGTGACGAGAGACATTTTGTGATTCATGCGTCCCTAAATTTACCGTGCGTTAATGTGACACTTAACAGGCACAAATTATGTTTCAACGAGTCTCAGACGGTGGACTTATAAACACATCAACTGTTTAGGAGTTATGTAAATAATGGGCTGGGAAATACTCTTGTAGAAGACCTCGGACGGGTTGCTGAAGCAGTGTCCGTCATAATCTAGCACAGCGGTTCTCAACCTTTCTAATACCGTGACCCCTTAATACAGTTTATTGCGTTGTGGCGACCCCCCCCCCCCAACCACAAAATTATTTTCGTTGCTACTTCATAACTATAGAGTATATGTGTTATCCGATGGTCTTAGGCGACCCCTGGGAAATGGTCGTTCGACCCCAAAGGGGTCGCGACCCACAGGTTGAGAACCGCTGACCTAGCAGGATTACTATCTGTATGCTCAGCTAAACACTGACCAGGGGAGGACACAGTCCTAAACACTGGCCAGGGGAGCACACACTCCTAAACACTGGCCAGGGGAGCACAATCTCCTAAACACTGGCCTGGGGAGCACAAACTCCTAAAGTCTGGCTAGGGGAGCACAAACTCCTAAACTCTGGCATGGGGAGTACACACCATTCGCTAAGTTATATTTTGTCATCGGGCAAACTTAAAGTTAGCATTCTCCCATTAGACAGGTTTGAACATGTAACAATCTCCACAAGATTCCTAGGAGATGGCCGCGACACTGTTCTTTCACCTGTTCTCAAAAATTAGCAAAGAAATGATACTTTTATCCAGTATCGAAAGATGCAAGCAGAAATACAAGCTGCGAATAACCACACCGCTAAGACTAGCCACACCATTTTGAATGACCACACCACTGTGACCACACCGCCGCGTACTTTTCGCATTTCTGCATTGATACGCCTTGGAACCAGGATTTCGATGCATTTATAAAAAAGTAGGTCATCCTTTGTTCCACTAACTAACCCGCGTCTTTATATTCACACCGAAGTTCAGCATGGCTAGGCGTCGTTAGCAACATACATCGTGGACACTGGTGAAAAGGCATTGTTTTTTAGCTTTGTGGCTACATTGTGTGGCTTAACGGTTGAATGAAGTGGGAAGAGGTCCATAACGGAAAATATATCTATATTTAGCTAACGTGTGGAACTAATGTAGTAAGGGTATGTCCATTAAGAATCTGTTATTATAGCACAAAACAATCAATATTTCATATTTGTATTTTTTTTATTTTTCAAAGAATTAAAGTCAAACAGTCAGGAAAAGGTGGGTCGAACGTCGAATACGAAAATAGTATCAGACAAGTAGGCAGACAAACAGTCATGCAACTATCAAACAAGCAAACCAGTATGACAATAAATGATATCCTAATTTGTTTATCTGTGTATTTCGCCTAGGATTAATCTTAATTCCCCAATACTACCTACGTTGCAGTGTTTGCTATCCTTGCCCATTCGGTGACATAGACTTAATGCTACTGTGACTTAGAGGTAACGCCACTGTGAGATTGACTTAACACCACTGAGAGATAGACGCAACGCCATTGTGACATAGACGCACCACCACTGTGACATAGACGAACCACCACCGTGACATAGACGTACCACCACCTTGAGATAGACGTACCACCACTGTGAGATAGACGTACCACCACCGTAACATAGACGTACCACCACTGTGAGATAGACGTACCACCCCTGTGACATAGACGTACCACCACTGTGAGACAGACGTACCACCACCGTGACATAGACGTACCGCTACTGTGAGATAGACGTACCACCACTGTGACATAGACGTACCGCTACTGTGAGATAGACGTACACCACTGTGACACAGACATACCACCACTGTGAGATAGACGTACCACCACCGTGACATAGACGTACCGCTACTGTGAGATAGACGTACCACCACTGTGACATAGACGTAACACCACTGTGACATAGACGTACCACTACTGTGAGATAGACGTAACACCATTGCATGAACTGGTATGACATGATATTTCAGCTTTGTGCGCTCTAAGCCGTGATCAGATCTTCGGTTTCGGAACTATAATTACAGCATGCTATTATATAAACACTCACTCTCATATATATGTTGTATGCCCCAGGTATATGTGTTATTTCAGAAATATGTTACCTACAAATTTGCCATCCCTCAAACATGCTCCCCCATTGTAACAGCAATAACCAGTGCACAACCATTCCTCAAACATGCTCCCCCATTGTAACCGCAATAACCAGTGCACAACCATTCCTCAAACATGCTCCCCCATTGTAACCGCAATACCGCAATAACCAGTGCACAACCATTCCTCAAACATGCTTAAATCTCTTCCTTTTCAAAATCATCCAATGATTTTGCTCATGTTTTAACATTTCAGTTCCAACATTCAATTTGAAAAAAACGCTGGCCACCAAGCCCATCCTGGTCACCCTGCATAGTTTGTCCAACTTGAATATCCTTTCTACCCTGTCCACCCTGCCAATTCTGCCCATCCATGCAATACTGTCCACTCTGTCTATCCTGTCCATCCTATCCCTTCTGTCCATCCTGTCCACCTTGCCCATCCTGTCAGCCCGTTCATCGTTTCCATCCTGTCTACTCTGTCCATCCAGTCCATCCTGACCACCATTTATATCATGTCTCTCCTATCCCTTCTGTCCATCGTATCCATCCGCTCCACACCAACCATCGTCTCCACCCTGCCTATCCTGTCCACCCAGTCTATCCTGTCCATCCTATCCCTTCTGTCCATGATATTCACCTTGTACATCCTTTCCGCCCTGTCTATCCTGCACATCATATCCCTTTTGTCCATCCTGTCCACCTTGTCCATCCTATCTTTTCTGTCCATCCTGTTCACCTTACCCATCCTGTCCACCTTGTCCAACCTATCCCTTTTGCCCATTGTTAAGTAGGATACGTGTTTTGATGTACGTTTTCCCCGCTTTCCCCGTGCATTATCTCTTTCAGTCGAGGCCGTTTGGGGGTGTGGCTAGCAAAATTTAACCTTGTTTACAACAAAGCTTAGTATCGTCCGTTCCAGTCAGAAAATCATTTGAAGTAGACTATTAAAAGGCTAAAGATTGAATGAAGAGAGAGAGATCCTTTATCACGAGACTGGCAGCGTGCATTATTATTATGCTACTAGACAGTGCTTTGTTATGTGTAGATTTTCTTTCATTGCGCAACTTTTACTCATTGTATTTTGTATTAACACAGTACCGGTACCAGCCAAACTGTAATTTAATAGTTTAATCATAGTCTCTTGCTATTGTAATTCATTGAAATTAACACATTAAAAACATTATTTGTTATTGTATTTCATCCTTGGTAACGTCATTTATTATGGACTGTTTTGGAACGAGCCTTAGACTAAACTAAGAGAATAAATTGTCCATTAATAACAGTCCGTAATACCATCCTGTCCGCTTTGCCCATCCTGTCCATCGTCTCCAACCTGTCCATCGTCTTCATCGTGTCTATCCTGTCCTTCATGTTCTCCCTGTTCACGCTGTCGAATCCTGTCCACCCGCATATTGCATCCTTACTCTTTAACACAATTACATCTAGCCCTCTCCAGGCCAGCTACGGACTACCTTCATTCACCAATATTTACCCGAAAGAACCATTGAAATATCTTCTTTCCCCTTGCTCTTTCTAAATTGTTAACTTAATAAACATTACTTCAATCCATTCAAATATCAGACACAAATGCAAAAAAGCAGCTCTAGAAGAGAAGGTAACACGCGAAATTTAGACCTGCAGTCTCAACAAAAGAATTAAAATATGAAATAATTGTATTTTCATTATTGATTACTTGAGATAGTTTACTCATTATTGAACACGTATTGATTTTAATCAATTATATATGACGTAGCCCACGATTTAATCACAAAAATGATAATTCTCTACTAGTGTATTTATAGCTTCAACGCTGTCTTCGATTAGCGCAGAAAATCAAATTCCCAGAAGTTAGCACTAACTGAGATTCTCATAAAGTGAGTTACTTGAACTCATGATTTCTCTAGTATTTTAAGGGGATGGGAAGATCCCAAATAGCCGCTCCCAAAGTGGGTGACATTAAAAGGGCGGTAAAATGCTAAGTCGATTTAGTGCGGGGGGGGGGCGATGAGACTATGTAAAGGGGCGATTGTGGATTACTCCAGTCAAATGGCCTTTTAACAACAAAATATATTTGCATAGTAAGGTGTAATTAATATACTGTACAAATGCGCTAAATGTATTTTTTAACGATGAGACGCAGACAGATTTTTCAACTGTTCACTGAAAGCAGAAACAACATACTAAATCATAACATTTATTTGCAATTTAGGGTCAGTTTTTTAAAAACAAGTACGTTTAGTTTAAATGTACTTATTGGCAATCCGTTATGACAGGTCGAGACAAGCCATTTTTATCTCTTCTATTGAACGGGTTTTTAAGTCTTGATTCAGAAGTTCAATAAACGACTTTTTTTTTTCTAAAGGCTGAGTGTCACGACTTTGCATGAGTTTTACTACTTAGACGTTAAGAAAGGAAAGTTCACCATCAAGGAGAGGTTTTCACTGCAGTTTCTTCAATCTTTACTTTTCATAGTTTCATTCATGACATCATCTAATGAATAAAAAATGAAAGTTTTACTGACATTCACGAGCGTGTCAGTCGCTATTTGCCACTATTGAATTTATTCATTGTTAATTTTATCTAAAGGCTAAGTCATCTCTCATGGGCAATCCAAAAGACCAGAGGGCACAGAGGGCACAGACGGTATCGGCCGGGAACCGTGTTCCGGTGTCTGAAATTACTTTTTTATTCAACGCGCGATAATAAAAAAAAAATTTTTTAAACAAGGGCAATACGGATAAACGTATTTCGTATACATGGTGTTCGGATAATCGACGATCCAATAAAATTGATAGCTTGTGGCTGAATTTTTTAAGTAAATTTCGTGTGTTTGGGTTGGAGTGCTTCAGAGCTAGAGTGTTTGGCGCCCTTTAACAAGATTCATTTTAAAGAGCCCCCCTTTCTTTTTCAACTCTCAAACCCATTACTTTCCTCAATAAAATAATATCAAAGCACATTTTGACGCCCCTAACTAGTCTGGCTCCCGGGGACATATGTTCCCCCCGACCCCCCAGCTACGCATCTGGAGTGGTGCATTTAGTCAAGGCTCGACACTGTTACAGACAAGTAAGTTACTCAAAGACTTTTAAGATTGAAAACAAGGTGTGCAATGTAATCAAAACATATTACAAATTATTTAAAGTAATTAAAACATCTTATTTTATCTTATTATCAATGCTTTAGTGTCAGTGCAAAATCCCATGTCTCTGAACAAGCCCATGTCTTGCAAAATCCCATTTTTCTGCACAATGCCCATGTTGTGCAATATTTTCGTGACTCTGCCCAATCCCATGTATCTGAACAATGTCATGTTTTGCAATGTTCTAGGGTTTCTGCAAAATCCTTTGTCTTTGCAAAGTCACGCGTCTCCGCAGAATTCCATTTCTTTGCGAAGCTCATGTCCATACAAAATCCCAAATCTCTGTACTATTCCATTTTGTGCAAAACTGTAAGCCTCTGCACACTCCATTGTCTCGGAGTAGTCCCATGTCTGTGCACAATCTCAAGTCTCTGCATAATCCCATGTCTCGGATTAGTCCCATGTCTGTGCACAATCTCAAGTCTCTGCATAATCCCATGTCTCGGAGTAGTCCCATGTCTGTGCACAATCTCAAGTCTCTGCATAATCCCATGTCTCGGAGTAGTCCCATGTCTGTGCACAATCTCAAGTCTCTGCATAATCCCATGTCTCGGAGTAGTCCCATGTCTGTGCACAATCTCAAGTCTCTGTATAATCCCAAGTCTCATCGCAATCCCAACTTGTTAAATTTCTTACTTTGTCTTAATCTAAACAACAACAAATAAAGGGTTATCTATTACTGTACTTTCTTAATCTGGTTGATTCACTGCGCTAAAAGTACAACTTACCATTTTAGGTTGTTTATCCTGAGCCTCGATACGTTAAGTCCTACCATTTCAGGTTGTTTTTCCTGAGCCTCGATACGTTAAGTCCTACCATTTCAGGTTGTTTATCCTGAGCCTCGATACGTTAAGTCCTACCATTCCTGGTTGTTTATCCTGAGCCTCGATACGTTAAGTCCTACCATTTCAGGTTGTTTATCCTGAGCCTCGATACGTTAAGTCCTACCATTTCTGGTTGTTTATCCTGAGCCTCGATACGTTAAGTCCTACCATTTCAGGTTGTTTATCCTGAGCCTCGATACGTTAAGTCCTACCATTCCTGGTTGGTTATCCTGAGCCTCGATACGTTAAGTCCAAAGACGGATTTTCTTTTCTTTAAAATTCGTATACATGAATGGTTTTTAAAATCCTGTTATCATACATTGGAAATTAGGTAATATTAAACATCGTCTCCCGTAATTAAACCTTAACCTTGAGCTTACAACAAGCTTACATCGGTGTAAAGTGCGAACATAACAAAACTCTGAAAAGTACTTTGTAAATTACGAACAGAAAATACACATGACAAAAAAATGTGAAGAGTACTTTGTAAAGTGCGAGCAGGAAATACACATGACAAAACTCTAAAAATACTTTGTAAAGTACAAACAAAAAATGGACATGACAAAACTCTGACTATTACTTTGTAAAGTGCGATCATGAAATACACATGACAAACATCTGAAAAGTACTTTGTAAAGTGCGAGCATGAAATACACATGACAAACATCTGAAAAGTACTTTATAAACATATATCGGTGGCTTCACGAATGGTTGGTTGTGGGTGTGCGACCCACCCTTGGTTGTGGGTGTGCGACCCACCCAAGGGTACATCATTATCTAACAGTGCCGACTGTTTTTTCTGGTCATCCCGCCCACTGTTCCGACTGGGCCCCAGGGTGTTGGATGCATGTGTTTTGTTGGACACTGGGCGGCTCGGGGAGCAGTGATTGCTCTCGCTATGGATATTTATTTCAAAGTGGACTTTGCCCTTGGTGAAATCTGAATTGTCTCCATTGTTTTCTTCTTTTTCTGCTCTACTTTCATTTGGAAATATGAAAAGTTGGGGGGGGGGGGGACCGGAAACAGATGATTTTGCAAAAAAAATTAAATTGTGTGTGTGGACTATTTTCGTCGGTTGAGTAAAGTTTCTTTAAAGTATTTATCACTAACTAGCTTTTACCGTTCTTTCAAAACGTATTTAATTTGAGATGCTTTCTTACCCCAGACTTGAAACACTGGGGTAAAACATAGAGTATCTAAATGTAATTAAAAAATAAAGTGTTACTGTTTTTCTTATCTCTCTTTAATAAAGAGTGATACATCTTGATTTTCATCCATCTTTTGAGATGCACAATCCCATATATCTGAACAATCCCATGTATCTGAACAATCCCATGTCTTTGCAGAATCTCATATTGTGCAATGTTTTAGTGTCTCTAGTGCAAGAATTAAAATTTAAAAATATTGTGGGTTTTTTAAAGTTGAATTAAAATGGTGCCATGCTTAAGGTAGCAGCCCCCCATTCATATTGCTCCACTGCACAAACCCCTAATTAACATTGTTGGCTAATTTTTCTTAACCATTGAAATCAGCACAGCCTGTTGTCACGGTCAGATCATGTGACGTCGTTCTGTGTCTAATTTTGATGCTGCGTGAGTGAGCGAGTGTGCTTCCTTTAGTTACTTCCCCTTATATCCCACCAATTTTACTCGGGCCACGAATGACGTATGTGCTATGACGTATGACCGTGGCGGTGTGTTAAAACAAACCACGTGGTGAAAAGTGGCGTGTAATTATTCTTGTGAGCGACAAGAAGCCATTTTGTAAATGAGTGAGTTATTAGTTTGTTGAGCTGAGTCCATCTTCGTATGTTGAACACGACACATCAGAGAACACATATTTATAAAGTAGAAGCGAAAATAATTTTATGGTTGGGTTCACCATGACATAAGGAACTGTATTAAAGGGTCCCGGCTTTAGGAAGGTTGAGAACCACTCACGTTGAGGCAATTTAAGCCACAGTCTACGCCCTACAGCTTTAAAAAAAACAACAGATTTGATGTTTTAAATCAAAGATTAATTTTGTACCGGAATGTCTCCTATACTGTATTAAAATGGCCTTGGGACACGGTACGTACAACTGAGTAGATCTTCATGGTATATAAAGTTAAGCAAGAATCAATCATGTGTAAAGACATGTGGAAGGGAGTATGGTCAATGAACAGATCGAAAAGCGAAAGATTAAAGGTCAAGCTAATTTGAAATAATGGGATATGTCTTGGCGTAAAGAATGCATGATTTACGGAAAAGGGAGTGGGTGGGGGGTGACACAAAACTGTTTAAGTAAAAAAGGTCAAGTGACGTATATTGGGTTAGTTCCGCACGCCCCCCCTCCCCCGTTCCCCTCATTCGACGAATAGAAACTCAGCTGTTGGCCGAAAAAGGCGTTATTCAATATAAAGATCAAAATGTCGCCGAGGTCTCTCCGCCCCTTCCTACGCCCCTGAAAAGATCAGTAAAACTTAACTATTTAATTTGTAATGATTTTTTTAAACCTTTGTGTATTAAATATTATTAAGGATGCATTTAGACTTATTATTTTTCCCACTTTCAAATTTTGAATCAGATTTTACTCTCTCAAAGGCGAATAAATGGCTATCTAATGATTTTTTTCACCTTTTTAACTTCTTATTAAACAATCTCACCTTTGGAAAAGCATTTGTTTTTCGCTTTTCAATCTCTGACTCGTACCTGCTGAGTGAAGTATTTAATGTGCCCATAATAAGAAATTCAGTTATCAAATTTAATTCCACCCCTGTATTGCGTACATAACTGCCATCTCTTATTTATATATATATATATTGCTTCTGGTGTTTCGAAACCACCCTCTTGCAAATGCACATGATTTATATTAATATTCCTGAGTGAAAAAATAAGGCTGTCATGCGTGACGTATGAACTTGTTTAGGGGAGGCAACTTTTATATAAATCAATAAAGAGCCACGGGTACGCTGTTGGACTGTCTGCAGGACTGTCAGTAGGACGGTCTGCAGACCTGTTGCTCAAAATACCCGGACCCGGTGTAAAAACAGTGCGCCCGGTTAAGCCCTAGTTTATTAAAGAGTGATCTATTGTATAGCTTCTTACTTTAACCAATTATGCCTAGACTAGATATAGCCCGACACACATTGGCGACAGCAATGCGTGAACTTCCCATCTCCTAGATATAGCCCGCAACATTGGTGGCAGCAATGCTTGAACTTCCCATCTCCTAGGTATAGACCGCCAAACATTGGCGACTGCAATACGTGAACTTCCCATCTCCTAGATATAGCCCGCCAAACATTGGCGACAGCAATGAGTGAACTTCCCATCTCCTAGATAGAGCCGGCTAAACATTGGCGACATCAATGCGTGAACTTCACATCTCGTAGATATAGCCGGCCAAACATTGGCGACAGCAATACGTGAACTTCCCATCTTTGACATCGTTCACATGTTGATTCAGAAGAGCTTCACTATCCCCTCGCCTCACAATTATTTATGTCTATGCACGGAGTGTTACAATCATAAAAACTTTGACGAGGTGGTCCATTCCAAGTCTAGACTGAACGCTAAAGTCTCCTGGGTGTATATTGGCTTGTGTTGTTTGTGCTTGTGAGGGGATGAAGGACTTTGAACAGGTGTGCTCGTATGTAGTTTTTGTGGTGTTGCGTTTTGTGTTTAGGTGTGGTAAGGTATAGATTTTTTCATTTCACTTTTCGTATGGTTGACTCTGTAATGCGCTTTGAGCCTTTGAGGATGAAGCGTGATTTTTAAATAAACTTTATTATTATTATTACTAGATATAGCCCGCAAAACATTGGTGGAAGCAATGCGTGAACTTCCAGTCTACTAAAGTTACTTGACAAAACATGAACTCATTTAACGCACATTTAAGAATCCCAATTTTTGCTACATCCCTTCCCCACATGATACGTCACTACACACTTTTTATTTCACGCCCATGAACTATATTAATATTCTTATGTTCCAACCACTTTTAAACCTAACATTGATTACACCATGTTGAAATTGAGACGATTTTATTTTCCGAAAAGAAAAGAAAATATTACGCACCAAACGCAGTTGCGTTATTTTAATAAAAATATTCAGCGTAGTTATCGGAAATTATATTTTTCGTGCTTCTGGAAATGGAAGATTGTGCTTTAATTTTTAATTTTGTTTAAAAAATGTTGCGTGCATGAATCTACTGAAATAGGGTCTGATCAATTAGAGCGAATCATCTAAAAAAATTGCCACACTACGTTACAACTAATGTTGTATGCATGAGGCCTCTGGCGCTTGACGCAAGCATTTCGAAAAGAAGGAAGGTCCACTAGCATGATTCTTTGTTTAGGTTCCCGCCCTTCCGTCTGGGGACCGAACGAGCAAGGTTTCGTTACACCTCCTCCTCTATTACTTCGTCACGGAATGTCTCAATTTCACACCAAGGTCAGCGGTAACGATAGCAATAGACCAAAAGGCAAGCGACAAGCGGGCTTGACTACTTCAACGTTAATTTTGTCATTCGTAACCTTAGCTCTAGCAATCATGGACTTATTTTAATGATTCTTTATGGCGCTGCTTCGAAAGAAATATGAGTTTTGTCTTGGATATTTGGGTATGGTTCACATGGTCATCACAGCTTTTTATTTTGTCGATATTGTCAAAGCACTTACTTTTTTAAAAGATTGTTTCAAAGATTTCTTTGTGGTAGCTGGCTGAAACAGTTTGAGAATCAAATTTGATTTTAATTTCTTTTTGTAAACGACGTCTTTAAATTTGAATTATATCATGATACTCATCTTTATCATGATACTCATCTTTATCATGATACTCACATAAAACATTATATTCGTCTTTATCATGATACTCATTTTATCATGATACTCATCTTTATCATGATACTCACATTTGTCTGACCATTACTGTGCGAGTGGATTGTGAGGGCGAGTGTTGTTTGTCAGGGCGAGAGTGGATTGTCAGGGCGAGAGTGGATTGTCAGGGCGAGAGTGGATTGTCAGGGTGAGAGTGGATTGTCAGGGCCAGAGTGGATTGTCAGGGCGAGAGTTGATTGTCAGGGCGAGAGTGGATTGTCAGGGCGAGAGTGGATTGTCAGGGCAAGAGTGGATTGTCAGGGCGAGAGTGGATTGTCAGGGTGAGAGTGGATTGTCAGGGCCAGAGTGGATTGTCAGGGCGAGAGTGGATTGTCAGGGCGAGAGTGGATTGTCAGGACGAGAGTGGATTGTCAGGGCGAGAGTGGATTGTCAGGGCGAGAGTGGATTGTCAGGGCGAGAGTTGATTGTCAGGGCGAGAGTGGATTGTCAGGGCAAGAGTGGATTGTCAGGGCGAGAGTGGATTGTCAGGGCGAGAGTTGATTGTCAGGGCGAGAGTGGATTGTCAGGGCGAGGGTGGATTGTCAGGGCGAGAGTGGATTGTCAAGGCGAGAGTGGATTGTCAGGGCGAGAGTGGATTGTCAGGGTGAGAGTGGATTGTCAGGGCCAGAGTTGATTGTCAGGGCGAGAGTTGATTGTCAGGGCGAGAGTGGATTGTCAGGGCGAGAGTGGATTGTCAGGGCGAGAGTGGATTGTCATGGCGAGAGTGGATTGTCAGGGCGAGAGTGGATTGTCAGGGCGAGAGTGGATTGTCAGGGCGAGAGTGGATTGTCAGGGCGAGAGTGGATTGTCATGGCGAGAGTGGATTGTCATGGCGAGAGTGGATTGTCATGGCGAGAGTGGATTGTCAGGGCGAGAAAAAAAGGCAATGAGTAAAAAGAGTATGATCAAACCTCTAATTTTACTCTGTTTTTTTTCAATTTCCTTTTTTGCTTACCTGATTGCAGTCCCTCCTCTTACCACATTTTTTTTGTCAAAACGAGAGAGGATTGTCGGGACAAGAGAGGATTGTCCGCACACTTTTATTTAAAACCCAAAGAAAATGACATGAATTCGTCATTTCAAAAAGTCTACCCCGAATAGTTAAGTTTGCTTTGGTCTCACAATGTACATACAGTTTATCAAATATTTCGCAAAGTACAATAACAATAAACAATTATATAGATAAATATAGATTTGCCTTTTGTTTTCTTTGAACCTATTTGAAATCCTCTTTTTCATTGGATCGTCATCGTGGATATCTTCTGTAAAAAAAATAACGAGGTCACGACCCGAAGAGATAATGTAATATCTCTATCATGAGAACTTGCGTTACAAACGAGTTATTTTGGTATCCTTGAATGTAATCACGGGTCCCGGGTTGTAAGAGGTTCGGGTGAAGATAATCTGTGAGTGAAACTTTATCGAAAATCTCAGAGGCGTAGCTAGAGTGTTTGGTGACGGTGGACGATATTCATTTTAAAGAGCCTCCCTTTTTTTCTAATCCAAAACCCATTATTTTCATCAATAAAATAATATCGAATCACATTTTGTTGTCCCTAATTTGTCTGGACTGGAGAAGAATAGTGTACATGTCATCTGTGGCGCCCCAACGGTCGAATGACTACGGGACCTGATGATGATGATGATGATGATGAATTAGTCTGGCCCCCAGGGATATCGTCACGCTCTGCCCCCCCCTCCCCTTTTAGCTACGGCTCTGGAAAATCTTGTGTTGCGTAATTAAAAGGCAGATTGTGTTTCCACCAAGATTCAGCATCATTTTAATGGCACGTCTTTGCCATGGCCCTTGTCTTGTCTGTCAGAGGTCAAGCAATATCCACGGACAGCTTTAAGCGCAGGCATCCTTCTGTCTAATAATTAACTGTATGGCTATGAACTTTATTTGCGCTGGCATTAATTTTCTCAAACGACTTTCAATGCGTTATCTGAAATGTGTCTTTTCGCCCTCTTTGTTTGTATGGTAAATTTCCGAATGAACTTCTCCAATTATTTTAAAAACACTTTAGGCGTCCTTGTCAACGTATTCATTATGTCTTAACTATGTCGTTAAACA
Source organism: Omphiscola glabra (assembly GCA_964017045.1). Lineage (NCBI taxonomy): Eukaryota > Metazoa > Mollusca > Gastropoda > Lymnaeidae > Omphiscola > Omphiscola glabra. Next base: position 3,593,029 of record OZ024796.1, read on the forward strand.
TCATAAAACTTGACATTTAAAAGAAAAATTCGCTGAAATGTATGCCTCTGAAATTGTGAAGTGAAATAAACATTAACTTTTGGTCACAGAAGGATATTCAGTGCCAAGAAGGGTCAAATTCATTGACAAGAAAAATTATGTGCCTCAATTATCTCACCCTGTAAATTTCAGGGTCTGGTAAAAAGTGCTCCATTTGTTGTCGTTAACTGTTTTGTTGAAGGTCATTTGTTAAACTATTTTACGCGTGTTGACAAAATCTGTTATTTAGCGTTTTAAAGTACATTCGCAACGCCTCGTCAAGTGACATCTCGTCAATGTCATATTCCTTTCCTTTACAAATGTTCTTTATATTAATACAAATATGCACGTTATTCTTTTGAACGCATAGCATCAAAACAGTTTATCGTGCACAAACATATAATTGATTCTCTTGACCCACCCTCTTATTTCAGATCATTGACGGTGTCTAGATAAAAATTGATCATAATTAATAACATTTAAAATATTCGATATATATATTAACAGTGTCTGTCTTTACAAGGAACGACACATTTTTTTTAAATGAACAAACTTTATCTTTTAACTTAAGTGAATCCATGATAAAAAAGTAGTTAAGAAACGTGAGATGAAGATGAGCATGCCATTAAGCATTGCTATTTATTCCAAGAATTCATGTTGTAACTTTTTTTAAAAAAAAAAAGCATTGAAAACCTCAAGTCGTGTCAGGTTATATAAAATTGTCCCCTAATCCTTTGACGGTGGGTTATATTGAAGCTACACAACAAACAGAAATGCATCTAAATATTTGAGCCATTGTGCGTGTATGATAACGCACTTGGTGCTACTGAACACGCCCCTTCCATAGTAATTGTGTTGGAGTCACAATTATTTTTTTTGACAATTGCCACACTTGCTAGAAAGAAATGCAAATACGGAATACAAACCAAATATATGCAGATCTAGAATATTAAACGAATATATGCAAATACAGAATACTTACCAATTAGATCATTAAAGATTTTAAAAGCAAATTTTTTTAATTTTTTAATTTACATAGAATGACTTCAAAAATATTTCAAAATAATGAAAATTGGTCTAAAGAAAGTTTTTTCACCGTTATTGGGAGAAATAAGCATATAAAAAATCAAATGAAGGGAAAAGGAATGTACAATTTGTACAATGTAAAAATAAAAAGACAGGTAATTTAAGTCAATGACATATTCAACCATGCGAAGATGAGCAAGGCAATTTTGATGATGACCAAAATATTTTTGAAAATGACCAAGTCAGTTTTTGACTTGAGCATTTTCAGAGTAGTCAATTCCTTGACTTTTTGATCCAATGGCAAGACATAAGATGACTGCGGATAGACCAGGATGCAGTAGATTACCAGAAGTGTCTTTTTGTGTGTTTCACTGTAACCTTTATGAGTTCCTAGTTGCAGGGTTTGTCGTAATTTATGTAATTGACATACCGCCTTCGGGACTCCAACACGAGTTTGATTTCAGTGATTGCATTTTTTTATGAGTTGCCATACAACATAAAGATTCCTATCCACCCAGGGTGCTGGTGAGTTTCTTCTTGTCAAGGCTTTTTTTGGAAAGTGAACTCCACTCCACTAACTTAAACCGCTCGGCCACCAAGCACTCTAATGAAATTATAAATGGTGTCAAGAGAATCATTCGCCCTTTCTCTCTCATTCACTATCCTTTCTCTCTTTCCTAATTTTCTTCACCTCCTTCTTTTTATCTCTCTTTCTCCAACCCTCCTCAATCTATGTCAAATTATTTCTTACATATTATTTATATATATAGGATCCGTCTCACTAGCCACACTAAGAGGTGCAATCAGAAAAGATAAATCTATCGTCTCTCGTAGACGGAAAGATGCCATATATATATATATATATATATATAAAACTGTATATATGCTGCTGGGTGACCGAGTGGTATAAACTGAGTAGGTCCGAAAATATGGTGGTCTGAAGTCCAATGTCAACCAAAGCCTAGATGTAAAAACATCACCAGCAACCCGGGTAGATGGGATTCGTTAACCTTGCACGGCAACTTATCTAAGAGAAGGAAAACTCTGAATTCAACCCGGAGATGTATTCCCGTAGGCGGATAACATTGCCACACTGAAAATTCCGGCAACCCCTGCGACGCTAATGGATCTAAGCTCTATCATCAACGCATGATGTTCCCTTGGGTTACCCAGGTGCGTGGAGAGAGGCGATTTGCTGTCTAAGGAATCAGCTTATTCCCCAACCAGAAAAATCCCATGCCTTGTGATTTCGTCCTGCAAGTCTACACCATCGTCCATTTAGACGTACGGATTTCAGAAATATATATATATATATATATGTACTTCATCTTCTGATTTTATTTTCTACAACAGAAAGCTTAACTTGTCGTCTCTCCATTTTTTCTTCTGTCTTATCAACACTATGTCTGTCTGTCTTACGTCACTTAAATATGTCTGTGTCTCTCACATCAATTTGCCATTTCGCTATCCACACCCATCATTAGTACAACAACAAACATCATTATATCGGCTGTATATTTATATTTTTATAAACATTTGTGAGGGAGCGTTGCTCGACAATCCTATATTGAGGTTAAGGGATTGACATACGAACCAACAAATATAAAGACTAATTACAGTTTCGTATTTTTTTTGGAAATCATCTTCCTAGGAGGATTACAGATTATTTGCGTCATATACCGCATCTTTTGTGGAAAGTGGTGTTACGAACCGTTGTAAGATTTGAGAATTTAATCTCTTATTTAATTAAATGGCTGGTTGGCAAGCAGTACGCAACAAAATACGATACCACAAACTAAATTAAATACAATAACAAAGAAACGATACTCAAACTAGGGCTAATCACAATTTAATAATTTTATTAAGTTAATAATAAATTACAAAATCGGAAAGAAAGAAATTAAAGCTATTGACTAATGATTGACTTGTACCGGTACAATGTTGAAGAAGATACACTGTTGTAAAAGGTACAATGATGAACAAGGAATCTACACACACACATCAAATGTTAGTAAACAAATCTCTGTCTCATAAAGACAAACTCTATCGTAATCGCAAAAAACAAATATCTCTCTCCCTTTTCCTTCCAGTCGCTCAATACCTATATAGTCTGTTTTAAAGACATTTCTCGAACAGGCTTGCACATTGTTTTCCTCTCCTGATTTGTCTAGATTTTTCTACAAAATTCCTAATAATACAGACTATATATTTTATCTTGTTGTAAACAAGGTCAAGAGAGACTTTATTTAGCTAGCCACACCCCAAATGCGGTACCAAACTTGGGGTTAGATAGGAGCCATAATGATCAATAAATTGATCGTGGGCCCTTAATACATAGAGGAAGTTCATTCACGTGGAAAGATGACCTAATCACGACATCTACATAACAGGTTTATTTGGTTCTGTTCTCCTTTTCCTTAGTTCAATGTTTAAAATGTATCATCGATCACTACAAATAACAAAGGACATATAAGTTTACACAGCCGCATTTTTTTCTTTTGTCAATCTGTCCTTGTTAATATTATAATTAGATTATTAATGTCTGGTTTTCTAGTGTCAAGAATTAAGTCTCTGCTGTCAAATGACCAGAAATCTCAGTCCGGTCATCGTCACTGTCCGTAGACGCAACTCGTAGGGATGAAGACAATAAGAAGTACAAGTCAGAATTGATGTATTTCCTAATGTAGCTGTACTCTTGTTACTGGCTTATTCAAAACTCAGATTAGTCGATTTAAGTCCACTTCAGTTCTACGAGGTGAGATCACTAAACGGTGAGAGACGGAAATAAGATACCCATTGAAAGTGATTGAAGTTGCCTTTTTTAGGTTATAAATTGCAACAAAAAAAAAACCAACTCACTTCCGTTCTCGTACAGAAATTTTTAAAAAGAAAAACCGAAAAAAAATGTACTTTTAAATTAAATGTGTCTTTTTATTTTTCTTGATTTCAAGTTCATTCAACTAAATCAATCATAACGGTAAGCGATTTTGCACTTTTGTTTTTATGTTAAAATGCTTTCAAATTATTCCTTTTAACTAAATGTGAATTTTTCATGTTAAGAAGAGAAGAGTAATAAATCTATCATATTTTTTTTTTAAATACCGAAATTGTTGGTTAAACCCATAATGTAATGTATTTGAATTTGAATAATAACTCTAGACAATAACTCCTAATAATAACTCTAGACAATAACTCCTAATAATAACTCTAGACAATAACTCCTAATAATAACTCTAGACAATAACTCCTAATAATAACTCTAGACAATAACTCCTAATAATAACTCTAGACAATAACTCCTAATAATAACTCTAGACAATAACTCCTAATAATAACTCTAGACAATAACTCCTAATAATAACTCTAGACAATAACTCCTAATAATAACTCTAGACAATAACTCCTAATAATAACTCTAGACAATAACTCCTAATAATAGCCATACAGAGAAAGAAATGACTTCCTGCGATTTTTAGAATAATTATTAAGTCATGTCTTCGCCTATTTAATTTCCATGTAGGATTTATTTATTCTCAATCATCTTAAATATTAAATGTGTCACCGTGCCGAGTGGTGACTTGTGGTTGTTTTGTCAGTAAAGCTTTGAATATTTACAAACACAAAACGAGGTCTGGAGAACTGTAGCTTTTATTTGTTCTTAGAATGTGGTAAGTAAAATTCATCATCATCATGTCCCTTAGTCTTTGGACCGTTGGGGCGCCACAGCTGACATGAAAACTATCCTTCTCCATTCCTCTCTGTCTTTTGCACTACGCATAGCATCGACTAGTTTTAGTACCGTCCACTCTTTGATATTATCTTCCCATCTTATTCTCTGTCTTCCTCTTCTTCCCCCTCCTCTATTTGTGCCCTGCATGATTTCATTGGCGAGCCCTTGTTTTCTTATGACGTGGCCATACCCTTCAAGTTTGCGTTTTTTACAGACACCAGGAGGTCATCGTACTGCCAAAACTAAAATTAGTAGAAGACAAAGGACAATATCTTAAAAGATACATACGGTGTAAAGTACAAGGGATTTTCTGTGACGACATTTACGGATACAGAGCTAACATTAGAAATATAGGAAAAAGAATAAAAACATAGTATGATAATCATTCAGTGAATATGTTGGATTGTTCTAGATTTGAATGTTATCTGTAAGTTCAAAGGGGCACTAAACGATATGGCCAAACACCAGTTCAACGTGGCTGAATCCAAGGGATTCTTGAACTGCTTCTCTGATGGCTAACAATAGCAAGTTGATTCTTTCATCCCGTTATGTCTTACTCTTGTTCTTGGTAATAATTTCTCATCACGCTCTTTAACGCCTATGGATTTGCGACTCAAAATGATATTATTATTATTATTATTATTATGGGTAGTTTTCTATAGCGTGGTACCCCAGCCTAGGGCTGGGCTCACCACGCTGTACATGCAAATTAAAATGAACTTAAAAATATAAATTAAAAACCAACCATTCCATAACAATGGATTGATCGCTTGTTTCAAAAGTCCTACCTTAAGGTAGGTTTCATGGCGAGACTGTACAGACGTCAGAAGACAAAACAATGTACAAGAATTCGCCAAGGCTTTGACGATGTTTGATGTCTTGATATGACAAAGAGGAATAGCTTCTGGAGGGCCTTGTTGACGAACACGTGATTGTCGGCAAGTATTAGTGACCTGATTTAGTCTTTGGCAGAGGTCTAAAGCAGTTTATTTAACATACGACTGACTGAAAGGTTCTTCAAACGTTAGAATGGGCTGAAGAAGGCTACTGGTATCTTTTGATTTGGTTTGGCATACTACTTGACACGATCTGCACTAATCTAATAAATATTCCTTTATTTTGTGACATAAACTTTTTTCGACGTTATCTTGTGGTAAGTCTTGTTTATTCCCAAATGACCTGAAAGTGATGAGTCATGGGCTAAGCTAGGGGCAGGAACAATTATTTAATAAACTACCCTACTTTCTTCGCCAGTTGCTGCATCTGGACGTCGCCATTTTGTCATCAGTATTTTATTTTGTAGGTAATGGGATAGAGGAACACATTCAACAATTTCTGGATCAATCTTTTGCACTTCGATAAGTTGCATCCCAGATGCTGTTTTTTTTATAATTTGACACCTCATTGAAATTGACTACAACAAATATTGTTTTCAGATCAATGCAGTGATCAATGACATTTCTTGAATGCATGCATAACTTAAAATTTAACCATTCAATGTAGATTATGATTTCATGATTGGAATCGGCTCATAGAAATACATACACCCCATATGTTTTATTTCAGCTGCAAAGTCGTTCTTGACCAGTAAAATTGTACAAAATGTAAATAAAGTATCGATTTACTTGAACTAAACTGACCGTCCAAAAATTCAAGACCCCAGTCAAAAAACAAAAACATTTGAAAATTCTAGAATTGATTTCATCAATAGAAACCAGCCTTAAAAAGAATTGTTCGTATAAATTCTTTATTCTCAATCGTGTTTGCATTTATTTAATTGTACGTGATTTTATCATTTATTAAGAAACGTTAAATTAAATCGGTCAACTTCAAATCGAAAAAACATCTCATATACCCTTCCTTTTCCCCTTCAAAAGTCATACATTTTTAAAGCAAATCCAAATGCGTCATAAAAACAAAGCACATAGCAACAGCTACACAATTAATCTCCACAACAAAATATGCACCCATTTACAAAGCATTACTAATACCCTCCCCCCAAAACTTTTTTTTTTAAAACAGGAAAAACTTAATTTTGCGGTAAGGGATGGGGCTGAAAATTTAAAAGAATGCGTTGTCATTGGCAACGAGTCTATGTGACAAGTTTCAGCTTTGTCAGGATGCCGGGAAGTGGGTCGGTTAGCCCTCCGAAGATTTTGTCAAAAAAGAAACACAAACAAAAACGAACTTAATTAAATGGATTTAATGACTCTTGCTCTCAGGTCAATTAGTTAATTCATTTTGATCAGAAAAAGTCGGAGCACACATGATGTATGATGTGACATTGGTAGCAATCGTTTGGTTTTAAAATAATTATATTCACTTCCGGTATTAAGTGCACTCGCCTCCTTTTATGCCACATTGACTCTGTGCCTGGTAGGATTACTGATTGTACGTAGTTTGTCTTAGCACAATAACATAATGCATGCACACACATTCTTTAAAAACTGACACAAAATAGTCGCTAAATTTATAGGGCCCGCGAAATAGCGATGTAGGCGTAATTGACAAATAGCCGCATTCGTTATATCTGATACATAATTACTTTTATACTTGTGTGATTCAACGACACTATACTCGATTTGGATAAGTGTTTATGTGTTTTTTTAAAAATAAAACTTAATCCTAAAGTACATGACATTTTTAACTATGGTCATTCTGAACTATTGCATTCTGAACTATGGAATTCTGAACTATGGCATTCTGAACTATGGCATTCTGAACTATGGCATTCTGAACTATGGCATTCTGAATTATGGCATTCTGAATTATCGCCTTCTGAAATATGGTATTCTTAACTATGGCAATCTGAATTATAGCATTCTGAATTATCGCCTTCTGAACTATGGCATTCTAAACTATGACATTCTGAACTATGCCATTCTGAATTATGACATTCTGAACTATGCCAGAACTTTGACATGTGTTTATGTGTTTTTTTTTTAATAAAACTTAATCCGAAAGTACATGACATTTTTAACTATGGCATTCTGAACTATGGAATTCTGAACTATGGCATTCTGAACTATGGCATTCTGAACTATGGAATTCTGAACTATTGCATTCTGAACTATGGAATTCTGAATTATGGCATTCTGAATTATCGCTTTCTGAAATATGGTATTCTTAACTATGGCAATCTGAATTATAGCATTCTGAATTATCGCCTTCTGAACTATGGCATTCTAAACTATGAAATTCTGAACTATGACATTCTGAACTATGACATTCTGAACTATGACATTCTGAACTATGACATTCTGAATTATGACATTCTGAACTATGCCAGAACTTTGACATAACAAACACTGATTGATAATTTTTTATTGAAATGTGTTTCCCCATATAAGAAACTTTATCTGTCAATATCTCGGGGAGGAATGGCTTGAAGGGACGAATGGCTTAGAGGGAGGAATGGTTTAAATGGAGGCATGGTTTAAGGGGAGAAATGGTTTAAGGGGAGGAATGGCTTAAGGGTGAGGAATGGCTTATAGGAAGGAATGGCTTAGACGGAGGAATGGCTTAAAGGGAGGAATGGCTAATAGGGAGGAATGGCTTAGAAGGAGGAATGGCGTAAGGGGAGGAATGGCTTAGAGGAAGGAACGGCTTAGAGGGAGAAATAGCTTGACGAACTTGCATTATTTGTATTAACCAAAATAAAAATCGCTTAAACAAATATAATTATCTCTAGATCTCATCATTAGCTATCAAAACATGATTTTGTGTGTATGTGTAGGATGATGATTAATGTAGTGGAATACTGTCAAGATTCTAACTTGTTTAGAAGTGCAAACTGGTTAATGAAGAAAGATTACCTATCACAACAGACAGGCCCGCTACACCGTTGACAGTCATTTATGGTTTACGAAAACAAGTCCAATGTTCTGTCCGATTACTCATTGGCCCTGTTATTTAGCTATCGGTTTGGAAAGAACAAACCCGATTGTGGAACTAACCAGAATGGACTTCAATGAATCACTTCCTTGTTTTGTCACGTGGTATGAGTAAGCCTTCGGTAGGCTGTCTGCTACACATAACAACCCATAACAACCGATAACAGCTGATCAGCCATTATCATTAACTTTTAAGCAAAATGTTTGTCTCCATCGGCGCTTCCCCAATGTTAATTAAAAATTTTACTTTTCAAAATATTATTGAATACACTTGTTTTTTAAATGATATTCATATATGTGACAATTTTATAATTCATTTATGATTAAAGGAAGAAAGTTGTTTGAAGAAATATTTGTGAGGTACTAGTGTGTTGCAGACAGCCTCCCGGAAGTCTTACTCGTACTTACTCTTATCACATGACAAAACAATCGACTCATCGTAGACCATTGAACAATAAATTGGCGCAATTCACGGTCACGTAACTCTGTTTTATAAAAATTTGGACTTACCCCATAAAAATAATGCAACCAATCGACTAGCACACATACGTTGGCCTGGGGATTCCCGTTAGTACTGAAATGTCCTGCAGTGTGTGGTGTGCATGTAATATCGAACGTTTAACAAATGAACGGCATTAAATGTAATGTTTCTATTCATTCAGATTCAGAAGGATCGCTACTGTACTTAAAGCTAAATGAACCCCTAAGATCAAAGCTTTTCTTAAAAATCCTTTATCAAATGTACTATCGAGCAATGGAAAAGAAAAAAGGGGGGGGGGGATATTTGACAAAATATGCATAAGAGTAACGCAATTTATAAGAATTCCAATTAGTGTCCCCCCCCCCCCCCAAACTTCTCCAAGGCTCGCATCCGCACATCTTTTTACGCTATTGAACTTTTTTTAATATTCTAATGACCCACACACCTTTACACCGCAAGATTATTTCAGCAAATATTTCAGAAAAACAAAAGATAATACTACGCAACAAACTCACTTGAGATTTTTGTTTTAAAAGAATCTCCTTTAGTAAAGTTTTTGGAAATTGTATTTAACCTTACACTTGAGACACATGAAAAACTAATTTTGTGGGGTTGGTAGTTATTGCTTACAATTTGAAAGAAGGCGTTGTCGTCGACGAGTCTATATGCCAAGTTTCAGCTCGTTAGGTTGACGGGAAGGGGGTCCATTAGCCGTCCTAAGATATGTTATTCCGCTACACAGCCAGACACCCACCCATGAACAAAAGCAAATTTAATATAAATGATTTAAAAAGGAGAATTTTCTATAGGTGTGAGTACAACAAGCCAAAACCTGTACGCCAAGACATATTCAGACAGCTATTAGTAAATCGAAATCTGTGTTTATCATATTTAAGTGCTGAATTTTTGTTGCGGATTTTCTGGTCAACGGAAATGGGCTCAAGAAATTTTAGTTCTATCGATTTCCCATTGCCCCAGAATCCACTCATCGACCCGTTTCGACCAGTTTCGACCAGTTTCGACCAGTTTCGACCCGTTTCGACCAGTTTCGGCGAGCTTCAACCTTAAGAAAAAGTTCGTTCTTTTCAGAAATGAAAAAGAAGAAAAGTCTGTGAAGAGAAATTGAGATGTAAATCGTTTTGTCCTGCCCCAGGGGGGTGGTAACATAAAACCGGCAGGGAGGGTACCGTTCAAAGCTATTGACTGTACAAACACTGGGATACGACGAATGAGAACAACTCTTGAACAGAGGAAAACGCTGGAGCCACCAAGGTTACTCCACATTATGGTTTGACTCTAAATAAAACATTACGTCAGTTTTATATTAAGTTAAATGGTCAGCTTGCTTTGAAAAATGGTTTATACAAAAATGTTCTGCCAGACTATCATCTTGAAACATCGAGAATAAGTGGAAAATCAAATAAATATTGGATTCGCCAGAAACCAACACATTGACCCATTAATCGCAGCTGAGGTCACAAACTCAAACAAACATGTGTTGTTAGTCCTACAGTAGAACCAAAGGCAGAAATTAAGATCAACTCTTTTTGAAAGGAAGGATTTATAAAAGATGATATTTTTCTTTGCCTTTTCAACTCCCAATGGACACAGTGCCATTAACTAATTCTTTCAACTCCCAGCGGAGCATATGCCATACACTAATTCTTTCACCCTCTCAGTGGAACATATGCCTTTAACTAATTCTTTTAACTCCCAGTGGGGCATATGCCATTAAATATTTAGTTTCCAAGCCTTCCGGTCTCTAGCCATACTCTTTAACTCTTGCCAGTCTTTGCTACACCTTTCTTGTCATTTCTTCTCCAGGTGCTTGTGGGTCTTCCTAATCTTCTTTATCCTTAAGGTTTCTATATCACTACTTTTTTATGTATTATATGTTATATTTGGAATGGGGTCTATACCAGTGCTTCCCATGTTATATTTGGAAAGGGTTCTATACCACTGCTTCCCATGTTATATTTGGAATGGGGTCTATACCAGTGCTTCCCATGTTATATTTGGAAAGGGTTCTATACCACTGCTTCCCATGTTATATTTGTTATGGGTTCTATACCACTGCTTCCCATGTTATATTTGGAAAGGGTTCTATACCACTGCTTCCCATGTTATATTTGGAAAGGGTTCTATACCACTGCTTCCCATGTTATATTTGTTATGGGTTCTATACCACTGCTTCCCATGTTATATTTGTTATGGGTTCTATACCACTGCTTCCCATGTTATATTTGTTATGGGGTCTATGCCACTGCTTCCCATGTTATATTTGTTATGGGTTCTATACCACTGCTTCCCATGTTATATTTGTTATGGGTTCTATACCACTGCTTCCCATGTTATAATTGTTATGTGGTCTATACCACTGCTTCCCATGTTATATTTGTTATGGGGTCTATACCACTGCTTCCCATGTTATATTTGTTATGGGGTCTATACCACTGCTTCCCATGTTATATTTGTTATGGGGTCTATTCCACTGCTTCCCATGTTATATTTGGAAAGGGTTCTATACCACTGCTTCCCATGTTATATTTGTTATGGGTTCTATACCACTGCTTCCCATGTTATATTTGGAAAGGGTTCTATACCACTGCTTCCCATGTTATATTTGGAAAGGGTTCTATACCACTGCTTCCCATGTTATATTTGTTATGGGTTCTATACCACTGCTTCCCATGTTATATTTGTTATGGGTTCTATACCACTGCTTCCCATGTTATATTTGTTATGGGGTCTATACCACTGCTTCCCATGTTATATTTGTTATGGGGTCTATACCACTGCTTCCCATGTTATATTTGTTATAGGTTCTATACCACTGCTTCCCATGTTATATTTGTTATGGGGTCTATACCACTGCTCCCCATATTATATTTGTTATGGGGTCTATACCACTGCTTCCCATGTTATATTTGTTATGGGGTCTATACCACTGCTTCCCATGTTATATTTGTTATGGGGTCTATACCACTGCTTCCCATGTTATATTTGTTATGGGTTCTATACCACTGCTTCCCATGTTATATTTGTTATGGGGTCTATACCACTGCTTCCCATGTTATATTTGTTATGGGGTCTATACCACTGCTTCCCATGTTATATTTGTTATGGGGTCTATACCACTGCTTCCCATGTTATATTTGTTATGGGTTCTATACCACTGCTTCCCATGTTATATTTGTTATGGGGTCTATGCCACTGCTTCCCATGTTATATTTGTTATGGGTTCTATACCACTGCTTCCCATGTTATATTTGTTATGGGTTCTATACCACTGCTTCCCATGTTATATTTGTTATGGGGTCTATACCACTGCTTCCCATGTTATATTTGTTATGGGTTCTATACCACTGCTTCCCATGTTATATTTATTATGGGTTCTATACCACTGCTTCCCATGTTATATTTGTTATGGGTTCTATACCACTGCTTCCCATGTTATATGTGTTATGGGGTCTATACCACTGCTTCCCATGTTATATTTGTTATGGGGTCTATACCACTGCTTCCCATGTTATATTTGTTATGGGGTCTATACCACTGCTTCCCATGTTATATTTGTTATGGGGTCTATACCACTGCTTCCCATGTTATATTTGTTATGGGTTCTATACCACTGCTTCCCATGTTATATTTGTTATGGGGTCTATACCACTGCTTCCCATGTTATATTTGTTATGGGGTCTATACCACTGCTTCCCATGTTATATTTGTTATGGGGTCTATACCACTGCTTCCCATGTTATATTTGTTATGGGTTCTATACCACTGCTTCCCATGTTATATTTGTTATGGGGTCTATGCCACTGCTTCCCATGTTATATTTGTTATGGGTTCTATACCACTGCTTCCCATGTTATATTTGTTATGGGTTCTATACCACTGCTTCCCATGTTATATTTGTTATGTGGTCTATACCACTGCTTCCCATGTTATATTTGTTATGGGTTCTATACCACTGCTTCCCATGTTATATTTGTTATGGGTTCTATACCACTGCTTCCCATGTTATATTTGTTATGGGTTCTATACCACTGCTTCCCATGTTATATTTGTTATGGGTTCTATACCACTGCTTCCCATGTTATATTGGTTATGGGTTCTATACCACTGCTTCCCATGTTATATTTGTTATGGGTTCTATACCACTGCTTCCCATGTTATATTTGTTATGGGTTCTATACCAGTGCTTGTCTTGCTATATTTGCATGGGTCTCAAATCAATGCTTTTCTTACTATATTTGTCATGGGTTCCATACCAGTGCCTGTTTTGCAATATTTTGAACTATCTGAACACAATCCTGTTGCACTGGGTTGAATGACTGATTAATTGTGACGAATACTTTATAGTGCCTAGTCTAATGTTAAATTCTATTCCCGTTATTTTTTTCCCTTTTATTTGAAGTTCGCTTATTTAACTTGTCCCATTTCTTGAGTCATTGTTATTCGTCAAATCGCTTTGCATTGATATTGTAATAATCGACATCGATCTGAATCATCTCTAAAACTGAATATTTCATAATTAGCTAACTATTTCATCATATTTAAATAATGGCATAATTAGCTAATTATTTCATCATATTTAAATAATGGCATAATTAGCTAACTATTTCATCATATTTAAATAATGGCATAAATAGCTAACTATTTCATCATATTTAAAAAATGGCATAATTAGCTAACTATTGCATCATATTTAAATAATGGCATAATTAGCTAACTATTGCATCATATTTAAATAATGTTCATAATTAGCTAACTATTGCATCATATTTAAATAATGGCATAGGCTTTCCCATTTAAAGGGGAATAATTGCTCCACATAAAGATTGAAGGCCACAACATTTCTGATTTCAAGTCGGAATAGAATTCGTCCACCACCAGAATCTGACTCGGACAGCAGTATTCAAGCATCGGAGAGTGACTCATTGATGGTCCACCACCAGAATCTGACTCGGACAGCAGTATTCAAGCATCGCAGAGTGACCCATTGATGGTCCACCACCAGAATCTGACTCGGACAGCAGTATTCAAGCATCGGAGACTGACCCATTGATGGTCCACCACCAGAATCTGACTCGGACAGCAGTATTCAAGCATCGGAGACTGACCCATTGGTGAAGTAGATCAATGATGTTTTATGGCTGGATGCGATGTTTAAAGAATATTTCTGCTACTTAGTGCGATATTTTAAAATTATTTGAGCGACGTGAGCCCCTGGTTTTACGCCTGTAATAAAGTGGCCATATAGCATTTGTCTACTTGCAGATCTTTTTCTAAAGCATGATTGTCATCCATCCCTGTGACGCTACAGTCCATGTAGGGCTTTGGCCTGCCTCATCATTTCCTTTCACTCAGACTCAACTGATGATTTTCTTTTCCACGTCAGGATTGCCATCTGCCGTAGATGCCTCTCCAATTATTCCATCCATCAAAGCCTGGGTCTGCCTTTGAGCTGTTTGTCTCTGGGGCTTAGGTGGTGCACCCTCTTCAGTCCGTCTGTCATTTGGCATTCTTTCAAAGTGTCCTGCCCAGAGTAGCCTGCATTTTATTTTTATTTCTGTTACTAGCGTGGGGATCCTGATATAGTCAACACAATTCCTGGTTGGTTCGTATTCTCCATCCATATTCATCCTTTGTTGGTCCGTATATTTACTAGAGAACTTTTCTCTCACTTGTGTTGAAAAGGTTTTCTGCCGTTTTTTCTTAGAATGCTTGCGGTTGTGCAAAGTTCGGAGAGCTCATATGTTACTAATTTTTCCGTTATAAGTCTTAATATAGGATAAACCTAAGTTACGACTGAATTTTAACATGATTACGTCGTACAGTAAATAACAATTCAAAGACACGACCAACATGGTCAAGGCTGTTAGTGGCATCCTTTTTGACAGCCACGTCACGTGTAAGATGGTTAAATCTTGTTCCGACTGTGACATTTAACCACAAAGAAACAGCTCTGTACGGCGTCTGGTCCTTGGCTCTGCGGTCATATCTGAATGACAATTTTCAATAATGTCCACCCGCCTGATGCCTGGGCCGAGATGAGATTTGTGTATCAAGACCGGTAAAATCTTGCCACTGTGAATATCCGCCCTGTAATGAGCTATCGATTATATATGTGTACCCGGTGTATATATCTATTTATAATGTTGTTACATTAAACATGAATCTTGTTTTTAAAATTGTTTATTTAAATTAAAGTTCGAATCGGAGGTGAAAGTAAGTGGGCTGAGAGGGTGGGGGCTAGCTGACATGGAAAGGTAAGGGCGGGGAGAGATTGGATGCAACTAAGCACAGTAACTGTCGCTGAGAATGACAATTTGAGTGACTGATAGAGACAATATATTGGCTGAGAGAGAGAGAGAGACACTTAAGTGACAGAGAGAGAGAGACAATTTGAGTGAATGAGAGAGAATTTGAGTAATTGAGAGGGACATTTTAATGACTAAGAGACAATATGATTCAAAGAGAGAGTGATAGAGACAATTTGAGTGAGAGATAGAGACAATTTGAGTGAGTGATAAGACAATTTGAGTTAGAGATAGAGACCATTTGAGTGAGTGATAGAGACAATTTGAATGAGTGATAGAGATAAGTTGGTGGCTGAGAGAGAGAGAGAGAGTGCGATAAAGATAGATAGAGATAAAGAGAGAGAAAAGAGAGAGGAAAATAGAGAGAAAGAGAGAGCAACATTTGGTGATGATACTTAGCAGATGTTTTACAAAAGGTTGTTTAAAAATCAGTTTTCGATAAACTAGAAGTTAATTATTCGCTCCTGTCAAAGATTTGATATGATAAATTCTTCGTTCACTCAGTCAAGCAATTGTTTGAAGCATTCAGTTTCAACCGTCTTTGGATGTTGTCATCAATAATGAAATATTTCATTTTGGCCTCCGGTTTCTCTAGACACCTGTCTATGTTCAGTTTGGAAATTTATACTTTATATAGTTGTGCCTTTTAAGGCAGTGTTTCTCAAATGGTGGTTTGCGTAACGGCCCCGGTCCGCGAGCGTTATTTTCCGGTCCGCAGAACATAAATATTTATGGTCGAATAAAAGCAAATTGTAATTAATTTATATGGCACAGGTGCCTGGTGCAATTTGAAAACGTGTGCACCGGTCCAGCTAACTTAAAAGTTTGAGAAACGATGTCGTAAGAAACAAGCTAAAGTAAGGATGCGCGTACTGTGGAAAGGAGAGAGAGTGAGAGAGAAAGCGAGAGAGAGAGAGAGAGTGAGAGTGTAGACCCAGGGGGTGAGGGTGCGAATCTATTTTTTTTTTCAATTGAAAGATCAGAAATACCGTTAAATTGTAAAGTTATTTAAATAGATCAAAAGAGAAGAATGAAATCGTTGTCAAAGGAATGTCATCAAAAACAAATTGGAAAATTGCTCAAGTGACCTGGACCTGATCAGCAAATAATGCTTGACAGAGCGAGCAATGCGGAGTATAAGATATAAAAATAAACAAGACATGAATACACCAGGAAGGGTACAACTAGGCGCCTCTTTCTAGTCACGTATACACCAGGAAGTGAACAGCTCTGCGCCTCTTTCTAGTCACGTATACACCAGGAAAGGTACAACTAGGCGCCTCTTTCTAGTCACGTATACACCAGGAAGGGTACAACTAGGCGCCTCTTTCTATGTATTCCTTTGTTTATTTGCCGTAACTCTTATAAAACATTGGGATATGTTTCGCAATGAATTATTGCTGATGGGGATATTTGAGATCATAACAAAACGTGACAATGCGATCGTATGCCCCAACGCAAATGGTCAAAAGATTCCTAGCGGGAAGAACAAAATATATATTATTAACGTTGATGAAATTGGTTCAGGAATACAGCTTCGACAAGACAGCTTCGAAAAGACAACTTTGACAAGACAACTTTGACAAGACAGCTTCGACAAGACAACTTTGACAAGACAACTTTGACAAGACAGCTTCGACAAGACAACTTTGACAAGACAACTTTGACAAGACAACTTTGACAAGACAGCTTTGACAAGACAACTTTGACAAGACAGCTTCGACAAGACAACTTTGACAAGACAACTTTGACAAGACAACTTTGACAAGACAGCTTCGACAAGACAGCTACGACAAGACAGCTTCGACAAGACAGCTTCGACAAGACAGCTTCGACAAGACAGCTACGACAAGACAGCTTCGACAAGACAGCTTAAACAAGACAGCTTCGACAAGACAGCTTCGACAAGACAGCTTCGACAAGACAGCTTCGACAAGACAGCTTCGTCAAGACAACTTTGACAAGACAGCTTCGACAAGACAACTTTGACAAGAGAGCTTACAAAAGACAGGTACGACAAGACAGCTTCGACAAGACAGCTTCGACAAGACAGCTTCGACAAGACAGCTTCGACAAGACAGCTTCGACAAGACAGCTTCGACAAGACAGCTTCGACAAGACAACTTTGACAAGAGAGCTTACAAAAGACAGGTACGACAAGACAGCTTCGACAAGACAGCTTCGACAAGACAGCTTCGACAAGACAGCTTCGACAAGACAACTTTGACAAGAGAGCTTACAAAAGACAGGTACGACAAGACAGCTTCGACAAGACAGCTTCGACAAGACAGCTTCGACAAGACAGCTTCGACAAGACAGCTTCGACAAGACAACTTTGACAAGAGAGCTTACAAAAGACAGGTACGACAAGACAGCTTCGACAAGACAGCTTCGACAAGACAGCTTCGACAAGACAGCTTCGACAAGACAACTTTGACAAGAGAGCTTACAAAAGACAGGTACGACAAGACAGCTTCGTTAAGACAGCAAAGCGATATTATACACATAGGCTATCTTTATAGTATAATCAGTGACGTAGTGGCATAGGCGGAGCAGCGTTTTTTTCATTGGCAGCAAAATCCAAAAAGAAAAGTATATGTGGCGCCCCTTACTGCCCAAAACTATATCCGTTTAGAAGACATAGTGCACTCATACCACCATCATAGTGCACTCATACCACCATCGTAGTGCACTCATATCACCATCGTAGTGCACTCATACCACCATCGTAGTGCACTCATACCACCATCGTTGTGCACTCATATCATCATCGTAGTGCATCCGTATCACCATAGTAGTGCACTCATACCACCATCGTAGTGCACTCATATCACCATCGTAGTGCACTCATATCACCATCGTAGTGCATCCGTATCACCATAGTAGTGCACTCATACCACCATAGTAGTGCACTCATACCACCATAGTAGTGCACTCATACCACCATCGTAGTGCATCCGTATCATTTCATTCTTCAAATACTTTTATCGAAAGATGATACTTGATGACGACAATGAGTCATGAAATGATTTGAAAGCCGAAGTCACTGGAATCCGGAGGAGTTGTGCTTTTCGTTGTTTTCTTATCCCAGCATGATCTGATGCACTTCACAATAGAGTCACGTTTTCTAAAGGACGTAGTTAGCAAGTCTTATACACCCATGGTGCTGGCGATGTTTTTTGCTTGACTGGGATTTGGTGGGGATTGAGCTCTAGACCATCAACTTGAGATTGTTCTCAGTTTAGACCACTCGGCCACCCAGCACCTTGATTGTTTGGATATCGTATGTATATTGTAGCATCTTGGATCATCATTTGGATTTATACTTCAAAATTAATACAGGCTAACATCTATTTTCTAATCATAATCTGAACTGTACAAAAATAGATAACTGATTAAGGTTAATGATTTTTTTTTTTAAAGTGGGGGGGGGGGGGGGGGGGGGAATTTGTGTTTTTGTCCATAGCGTAAAATTTCCTTAGGCTGCCTATGCGCATCGTTGTTGAATTGATGTTAAACTTTAAAAAACCTTTTAAAAAGCTTTTGGTATAAATCCTTCATAAAAATATAATATTGAGAAATTGGGGGTGGGGGGTGGGTGGGTTAATGCTGAAAATGTGAACAAACTTGCATACAAGTAATGCACTTTATAAGAATCCCAATAAATGCTCCCCCTCAAATGGCTAAGAACCACTCATTTTTCCACGCCCATGAACTGTATTAATATTCTAATGAGTCACCCGCCATTACACCGCATATTTATTTCACCAACTATTTCAGAAAATCAAAAGAAAATTGTACGCACCATTTAAGAATGTCGAAGAGCTCAGTTACTTGGGAATTTTATTTCGTGAAATAATTGGCGTCATAATTCCTTCATCTTCCCCTTTGAAAAACAGGAAAAACATATATTAAGGGGTTGCGGGTGGGGGCTGAAAATTTGGCAGAATATATTGTCATCGACAACTATTCTATGTGCCAAGTTTCAGCTTGATAGGTTGACGGGAAGTTTGTCAATTAGCCGTCCGAAGATTTTGCCACACACCCAGACAAAAAGAAACAAACTAACAGACGCGAAGTTAGGCGAAAACATTGACATGAGACCAGATGGACCACAATGAAAGAAGGTGTAGGTGTGTTGGAAGGAATGGTGGTTCCGGTGTACAATACTCAAACAAATAAAAGGAGAAATTAGTTTCAATAAACCAAGGGCAGCTAGCATTATGTTTCACTGAGAGAGATTGTAATATCGTAATCAAACATAGTCCTGACATTTAATTATTCGTTGGCATCATCTGGACTCTGTTCGGTTGATGTGATCTCTGAATCTTCGAGTCCTATGAAAATTAAGAAAGCAATTATTTCTCACCCCAATGCGGGTCGTCAGTACATTATCGATTGGACGTCCCTGACCCTAGCTCCTAAATTAGTGTAGTCCTTTTACCAAGTAGCGTGCTTTGGACACGTGGGATGAGTTATCAAATTCAGGAATTCCTGTTAAAAACTGAATATTTTTTTTTTAAAAGACCGCTTAAAAATTATGATGAAAAAAAATTCAAGTTTTTTTAAGTACGTTTCGCACATTGTTATTTATGTAAGACAAAATCCAGGGTTTAACTCAAAATGTAATGCTTACAGCTATGTATTCAAGGGAAGTATGATGGTATAGTATTAGTGATCGAGAGACAGAGAGAGAGAGAGAGACAGACAAACAGAGAGAGTGAGAAATATATAGAGGGATACAGAGAGAGACAGAGAGAGAGAAAGAGAGAGAGACAGAGACAGACAGAGAGAGAGAGAGAGGGTGGGAGAGGTACAGGCAGAGAGAGAGAGAGAGAGAGAAAGGGACAGAGAGAGAGACAGAGAGAGAGACAGAAAGATAGACAGAGACAGAGACAGAGAGACAGAGAGAGAGACAGAGACAGAGAGAGTGGGGGGAGAGAGATAGAGAGAGAGAGAAAGAAAGATAAAGATAGAGAGAGAGAGTAAGAGAGAAAGATAGAAATAGAAACTGATTCAAAGATTTTTTTAAAAATATTTGAAGGTCCTCAGAGTAAATGGGAAGGACTACATCTGAAATAAAGAAAATATCAGAAATGCTCACGAAAACATTTGAAGTGTGGGCTTCTATAGATTGCTATTATAATCAGAGGCTGAAAGACACGACATCTATTTCTTTTCTAAAGAATACTACAAATCAATCTGCCCCCCTCCCCCCCCCCCCCCCCCCGCGCCTTTTCTCATGATCTCCCAAAACCTTTTTCCAGTGCACACGCAATCTTATTTTTTATTGAAAAAAAGAGATTTAATCGATTGCCCTTGAGGGTCCTGAACACTCATGAACGTCCATTCACATTGTGGTATTGGGCTGCAAACACTGGGGTTACCAGCTGATTGCGCGTGGACCAGCGAGACAATGAGGCAGACATTGATACGACGTCAAATTAGTTTCACCAGGTCACTGGAGCGTTGCAGACTTAGGGCTGCTCTAAGGGGTAAGAAAGCAAACAAGTGCGTAATTGTATCTTCCTTGGCGTGTTCAGAAATTGAGTCCGCTACATCGTTGTCCACGTCGGACACGTCAGGGTCTGCTCTAGTTGGTCAAGTATTGTCCAATAAAATTAGTCCCCCGAAAAGATAATAACACTGCGTTATGAGTAGCCATTCCTGGCCACTGATGTGTCATCGGGACAAAGTTCCTTACCATTGTGCGACTTTAAGACACAGTGTAGCCTGTGCCGCTGGTTTGAGTTGTACGTTTGTGGAAGAGGTCGTAAATATGCGTATTAATAGCAGATGTAGAGCTATCCCAAGATATCAGAGGTAACAATGAATCTAAAATAGAATTTTGACACGAGTCCTTTGTTAATCTTAATAGAATATACAAAGTAGATTGGAATACTAATTATCAGAATGAGCAAGGCTAACCCCTTGGCAAAGTGCCTACCGATATGACACGAGGCTGCCACTAAGACACGAGGCTACCACTATGACACGAGGCTACCACTATGACACGGGGCTACCACTATGACACGAGACTACCACTATGACACGAGGCTACCACTATGACACGAGGCTACCACTATGACACGAGGCTACCACTATGACACGAGACTACCACTATGACACGAGGCTACCACTATGACACGAGGCTACAACTATGACACAAGGCTACCACTATGACATGAGGCTACCACGATGACACAAGGCTACCTCTATGACACGAGGCTACCACTATCACACGAGATTACCACTATGACACAAGACTACCACTATGATACAAATCTACCACTATGACACAAGGCTACCAATTTGAAAAAAGAATACCATTATGACACGAGGCTACAACTATGACATTTCTACCACTATAACACGAGGCTACTACAATGAAAGGGGACTACCACTAGGACACGAGACTACCACTATAACACACGACTAACACTAAGACACAAGACTACCACTATGGCACTAAGCTTGAACTACGACATGTGAATACCACTATGACACGAGGCTACCACTATGACCCAGGGTCAAAACGTCCTTCGACATCGACTTTCCGTGGGGCATGAAAATAATAAAAACTAGCTAGAACCCTGCATGCGTTGCAATGCCACTCAATGAAAAAAGTGTTTGTGTTTTAATTAAGTTTTAAAGTAATTTTTAAACAGAAAATATGTATCGTTTTTCCGTCTAGTGCGTACACAAATAAATTAGAAGTTTTTTCGACGCGTGAGCAGGCAACATACAACTGTCCACTTGAGAAGCATGGATTTGCAAAATGTAGTCCACACACTTGTAGGCAATTGATCCACCCATGCAGTAGCTCTGTTTTAAATTATATTTATATAGCTCAAATATTTATTAATTTTAAAAAAAGCCCCCGGCCCAAAACGCAAAATTGTAAAATGTTTGTACTTATGTCACACACAAACTGAAATGTCGTTTGTATTTAATTGATTTCTATCCACCCATGCTATAGCACTGATTTAAATTATATTTGTATAGCTCTTATAAGAAAAAAAATATTTAGGGCCCCCGGTCCCCAAAGGAATATTTCAAAATGGATAAGCTAATTCGGAAACCTTTGCTGCGCACAAAAACTTACCATAGTATTATCGCAACGAAATGATGAAAGGTATAGGAACGCAAACGGAAATTATATTTAGCTCATAAAAAAGAGGGGGTGGAGGTAAGAATTTAGGGCCCCGGTTCCAAAACGGACTATTGTAAAATGTGTGTAATAATTCAGAAACATTTGCGGGCGTGTGTATAACAAATTACAAAATTTTAATCTCTTTTGTATTAATGGAATAGAAACATATACTGGACATACATACATACATTAGTTTTTATATATTTATAGATATAGTTTACCGAACAAAGATAACTTTTTTGCAACTATTCAAGGATGATCTTCTGTCTGTCTGCCTGTCTCTCTCTCTGTCTGTCTCTCTCTGTGTCTTTCTGTATGTCTGTCTCTCTGTCTGTCTCTATGTCTGCCTGTCTCTCTTTCTGTATGTCTGTTTGCCTATGTCTTTCTCTCTGTCTCTCAGTGTCTCTCTGTCTGTCTCATGTCTGTCCCTCTGTCTGCCTCTCTGTCTGTCTCTATGCCTGTCTCTCTGTCTCTCTGTCTGTCTCTTTGTCATTATGTCTGTCTCTTTATCTGTCTCTCTGTCTGTCTCTCCATCTGTATGTATGTCTCTCTGTCTGTCTCTCTGTCTTTCTCCATGTCTCTCCGTCTGTCTCTCTGTATTTCTGTCTCTCTGTCTGTCTGTCTCACTGTCTGCCTCTCTGTCTGTCTGTTTGTCTAACTATCTATATATCTTTTATATATATATATACATATCTCCCATCTACTATCTATCTACCTTCATGCCTACCTGCCTTCATGCCCACCTGCCTACCTATCTACCTATCTATATAATATCTATCTACTTATCTATCTACCTAGCTACCTACCTACCTACCTACCTATCTATCTATCTATCTATCTATCTATCTATCTATCTATCTATCTATCTATCTATCTATCTATCTATATATCTATCTATATATCTATCTATCTACCTACTTAATTACCTACCTACTACCTACCTACCTACCTAATTTTGTACCTACCTATCTCTTCATCCATCCATCCACTCACCCACCCACCCCCTTCCATCTATGCATCCTTTCATCCATCCATTCATCTATCCACCCATCCCTCTATCTATATATCTACATATCTATCTATATATCTTTCATCTATCCGTCTATTTTGTATTTCGCATTATTGACAACGCAGTAAAGAACGCACTAACAACTGATGTGTAGGTTTTCACGATAAAAGTAATTACTGTGTAATTCTTTGATCACAATTTTTTTATTAAAACTTTTTTTGCATAACTTTCAAACGCATAGAAAATGCTTAAGATAGTTCCTCTGTTGTTTCTTTACATGTATTTATAATTTATAATAATAATACTTAAACGTTTACTAAAATAAAAGCGGAAATATCCTTTTTTTTCCACATGCAAATTTATTCGATTTCCGTAAAATAATAGAAAATAACTATGATTGTTTTTAAGATTGCAAACGTATCAAAATAATATCGGCTCTTAAGCGTTATGTCAGCATAGCTCATTCTTATATATATCTTTTCTGAGATAAATACATTTATGTGGTTTTTTTTAAAATTAGGTTCCACTCTCAGATGTGTTATGGAAATTTACAATCTCCCATTTAAATAATATCCACTCCAGCGGCAAGATCTAAACCTTCAAGTTAAATTCCCTTTATTTCTACTACACTCCTTAAATGGTACATACCGGTACAACTGTAATAACGATGTTCTCTAAAATGTGCAGCACAGCTTTTACCACTGAGTTGACATTGAAAGAAAATCTCAGTATCAGATATGGATTCTTCGGATAGAATGCTCTTTAAAATTTAGTTTGGAACTTGAGAAAAAGTTGCACAAACGATTTCTGGCGATTTTTTGAAGCGTATTTTAAGATAATTCTCAACCTTGACCTCAGTTCCAAACTATATGCTTCTTTTTTTAATGTTGACAAACACTTGTCGTGTCTTCCCCGTGATTAATCGGACAAGGCCATGTCATTAGCTCAGCATGACACCTCCGCCTTCCTTTAAATTGTTGTGCGGAAAAAAAAATCATCTCAATCAGCTCTCAACACTATCATCAAAACGCACGATTGACTCTTTTTTTTTTTAAATTATGTTTTTACTGTTGTTTGGTCGCTGATGAAGGCTTCCTGTAGCCAAGTTCGTTATTTTGTTGCGTTCCTTTTTTCATGTTTTCCCAAACTATGTGTTCTGGCAGTGCTGTGCCTTTTGCTGTGAGCACTGAGGCACTGGTTCTGGCAGTGCTGTGCCTTTTGCTGTGAGCACTGAGGCACTGGTTCTGGCAGTGCTGTGCCTTTTGCTGTGAGCACTGAGGCACTGGTTCTGGCAGTGCTGTGCTTTTTGCTGTGATCCACTCAGATCCTGGTTCTGGCAGTCCTGTGCCTTTTGCTGTGATCCACTCAGACCCGTGTTCTGGCAGTGCTTTGCCTTTCGCTCTGATCCATCCAGATCCTGGTCTGTCTGAAGAGTACTGAACACTCCCTACTGGCCGTGTTAATATCTTTGAAATCATGAAGATGTTCTTTTCGTTATGAATGTAGCAATTTTCTACCTAATGGTGATATGGTGGCACACGCTCTCTATATAACCTCTGGTTGTATTATACCTCACATATACTTCACATATGTTTATGACAGGGCCCTAACTTCTTGTCGGTCACTCAAGCACTGAAGCGGCTTATCCTGCTGCCTCGCCTAGGGGGTGCTGAGGGGCTCTTCCGAAGAGTGTTGCTGCACCCCTGTACTAGGCCAGTGAGGAAAGTGGGGCACTGTCATTTCCTCCAGGTGATAACGAGCGGTGGAGCTTGTGCAGGGTCCTGTTAAACAGTTCGCTCTGACCATTGACCTTGTGGATGGTAGGGCGTTGTTTGGGATTTCTTAATCGTGTACAGGTCGCAGACTTCCTTTCTGAGGCACGATTAGGCTTAAAAATAGACAGGAAATTTAACCCCGTTCACTTACTGACTGACTGACTGACTAACTTACTGACTTACTTACTGGCTGACTTACTGACTGACTGACTTACTGACTGACTTACTGACTTACTTACTGACTGACCTACTAACTGACTTGCTAACTGATTGACTGACTGAATAATTGACTTATTGTCTTACTAACTGACTGAAGTACTGACTAACAGACTTTTGACTGACTGGCTGGCTGAATAACTTATGACTGACTTACTGACTTAATGACTGACTTACTTATTGACTTACTGACTGTTTTACTGAATGACTTACTGACGTACTGACTGACAGACTTACTGACGTACTGACTGACAGACTTACTGACTGACTTACTGACCGACTTAATGACAGACTTACTGACTGACTTACTGACTGAATTACTGACTAACATACTAACTGACTTACTGACTGATTGACTGACTGAATAACTTACTGACAGACTTACTGACTTACACTCACTGACTTACTGACTGACTTACTGACTGACTTACTGACCGACTTACTGACTGACTTACGGACTGACTGACTGACAGACTTACTGACTGACTTACTGACGTACTGACTGATAGACTGACTTACTGACTTACTGACTGACTTACTGACTGACTTACTGACTGACTTACTGACTGACTGACTGAATAACTGACTTATTGTCTTACTAACTGACTGAAGTACTCACTAACTGACTAACTGAATAACAGACTTACTGACTGACCTTTTGACTGACTGACTGGCTGAATAACTTACTAACTGACTGACTGACTTACTTACTGACAGACTTACTGACTGACTTACTTACTGACAGACTTACTGAATGACTTACTTACTGACAGACTTATTGACTGACTTACTTACTGACAGACATACTGACTGACTTACTTACTGACAGACCTATTGACTGATTTACTTTCTGACTGTCTTACTGAATGACTTACTGACAGACTTACTGACAGACTAACTGACGTACTGACTGATAGACTTACTGACTGACTTACTGACGTACTGACTGACAGACTTACTGACTGACTTACTGAATGACTTACTGACAGACTTACTGACTGACTTACTGACGTACTGACTGACAGACTTACTGACTGACTTACTGACGTACTGACTGATAGACTTACTGACTTTCTTACTGAATAATTTACTGACTGACTGTCTGACTTACTGACTTACTTACTGTCTTACTGAATGACTTACCAACTGTCTTATTGGCTGATTTACTGACTTTTCGGCCAAATTTCAAACAAGAATTTTAAAACCATTTGTAACAGATCATATATTTAAATACTAACATTGTTTCGGAAAATTATATTTTTGTTTTGTAAAGTAATAAAAACAGGAAGTAGAGTGATTTATGGGAAGAGTTAGAGAATGATACAGTCAACAAGATGGTTGGATATTTTGGATCCCACCTCTCGCTATGTAAATCCATTGAATCTAAGTATTTGACAGCATCTTAATGCTATGTATAGATTAGAGAAAGTATATGAAGAATCACATCTTTTGCTCTGGTTGTCAGAGATGATATTTTACTATGTGCTCGTTACCATTCAAATAAATGTCGTGATGCAAACTATAATGACTTCTCAAGTAAATTGTTTGGCTGTATGAAAACGTGGATATCATGAAGTGGTATGAAAGATCGGCCTTACAAAACCAAACAGTGTAACAAGAAATAGTAATAATGTTACACCATTCATTCTTATTTGAATAGAGGAAATAAAATTACATTGAAGTTAAAGTTCCTTGACAAAACATACACTTTGTATGTGTACAGTGATCTGATTTCCGTAAAAAAAAAAAGCATACGATCAGTGTTTTTAAGAATCTCATTCAGAAATTAAAAGTGTGTTTCTCGAGGCTTCTGAACACAAATTTGCCCGCTATTTGGTGCAGATATCGGGAATTTTATTAACGCGCTTTTTGAACACAGCATCACAGTAATACCTAAATTTTCCAGAGAATTATTATTTGTCGTGTTCGGACAAATCATGAATAATATATATATATATATGGTTGCAATTACACGTCATTCTTTAGGGTTAAGTTAAAAAAAAATAGTCTTTATTATTTCCTTCCCCTTATTCATGAAGGGTTCAAGGCGTCGGTACGAAGCATTAATTTTATAATTGGGATCATATTTTAAAGGGAATAGTCACATTTTTAATTTCTGGGGTATTTATTGGATCCAGGAAGTGAACGCTTAATGAATACAATCTAGAATACCTCCTATCGATACCATCTGTGTGAAAAATACATAATATAATGATAATTGCACTAGAAATGCGGGGATACAAAAATAATTGTCTTAGAATTACGTCAATACTGAGACTTAAAACGGACTTTCTAGATGTTAAGGAACAGAAAAAATAATATATTTTATAATTAGATATAGTTTCTTTAACATCATGTAAATTAGTTGGTGTGGACTATTTCTTTGCAAATGCAACATTTATCAACATCAGGCACACCGTTGTGATTGTGTTTAAAATGGCCTTTTTTTCTAGTGTTTCACGACGGATCAAAAGCGAATAGAGTTGGTTTTTTTCTTATCCTTTATATTAACTTAGCTTTTGTTGGTGTGTCTCTGTGTTGAAGGCAAAATCTTCAGACGGCTAGCTTTTGTTGGTGTGTCTCTGTGTTGAAGGCAAAATCTTCAGACGGCTAGCTTTTGTTGGTGTGTCTCTGTGTTGAAGGCAAAATCTTCAGACGGCTTGCTTTTGTTGGTGTGTCTCTGTGTTGAAGGCAAAATCTTCAGACGGCTAGCTTTTGTTGGTGTGTCTCTGTGTTGAAGGCAAAATCTTCAGACGGCTAGCTTTTGTTGGTGTGTCTCTGTGTTGAAGGCAAAATCTTCAGACGGCTAGCTTTTGTTGGTGTGTCTCTGTGTTGAAGGCAAAATCTTCAGACGGCTAGCTTTTGTTGGTGTGTCTCTGTGTTGAAGGCAAAATCTTCAGACGGCTAGCTTTTGTTGGTGTGTCTCTGTGTTGAAGGCAAAATCTTCAGACGGCTAGCTTTTGTTGGTGTGTCTCTGTGTTGAAGGCAAAATCTTCAGACGGCTAGCTTTTGTTGGTGTGTCTCTGTGTTTAAGTCAAAATCTTCGGACGGCTAGCTTTTGTTGGTGTGTCTCTGTGTTTAAGTCAAAATCTTCGGACGGCTTGCTTTTGTTGGTGTGTCTCTGTGTTTAAGGCAAAATCTTCGGACGGCTAGCTTTTGTTAGTGTGTCTCTGTGTTGAAGGCAAAATCTTCGGACGGCTAGCTTTTGTTAGTGTGTCTCTGTGTTGAAGTCAAAATCTTCGGATGGCTGATTCATTTCACTGCGCTCATCTGACTTTTAACACTATACATGATTTGCTCAAGATTTCAGTATGAAGGTATCGAACGTTACGCTTGAAATATATATTTGTATTAAACCAGTATTACAACATATATCGAAGGAAGGAAAAAAAAGATTTGGGAAAATTATTATCTAGGTGCCTTCAAACCTCACCCGATACTTAAACGATTTGAGAATTTGCAATATCGATGGAAATATGTGATCAGTTCATATCAAAGTTCATTAAAATTAATCGCTTAGTTTGTAAGTGTCATGTAGCATTTTGTATTTGTAAATTAATTCTATCCCACACTTTTACAATTCAATTGTAGGGCTACCTTCCCTTTCTGAGTTGTGAGAACTTATGTTTCACCAGTACCTTATATCGAGGTTGACACTTGACAGAGGTGCTGCAAATGTGATTAATGTCCCAAGAGGGGCGCAGAAGATGTGAATATGAACGCAAAGGAGCGATGGCAGGAATAAACTTGAGAACCACTGGTCTAACTGAATCTGAAACTAATACGACACATCATAAAAAAGTTTCACGATTTGAACATCAATTTTCATCATTTAAAGAGAGTAATTTTTATTTTTCCTTTTATTACGGACACATTTTTTTTTATCAACGTCCATATATTCTTCTGGATAAAAGTATTAATTATTTTTTAATGTCTTTTTTTAAAAATATTGCATTTGCATCAGTTTGAAAAGGTTTCGACTTTAAGGCAAATACATTTTCGGGGAACTTCACCTCGGTATTAGTATCTCAAATGTACTCTTAGCGATAAAAGAACAAATAATTTTATCCACGCCCCCCTCCCCCCACCCTCGCTAAGCTCTCGAACAAAAACACCGTGGCAGCAGCGCGCGCCCCCCCTTGTTTCCAGAATTTGTTTAGCCGCCAGTTGTGACTTCGCGGGCGGGTCATAGTATGTAGGACGTCTCCAAGTGAGCTAGGACGACAATGCCGACGGGTCATAGTATGTCGGACGTCTGCAAGTGAGCTAGGACGACAATGCCGACGGGTCATAGTATGTAGGACGTCTCCAAGTGAGCTAGGACGACAATTCCAACTGATAATAGTATGTAGGATGTCTCCAAGTGAGTTAGGACGACAATGTCGACGGGTCATAGTATGTAGGACGTCTCCAAGTGAGCTAGGACGACAATGCCGACGGGTCATAGTATGTCGGACGTCTGCAAGTGAGCTAGGACGACAATGCCGACGGGTCATAGTATGTAGGATGTCTCCAAGTGAGTTAGGACGACAATGTCGACTCGTCATAGTATGTCCGACGTCTCCAAGTGAGCTAGGACGACAATATCGACGGGTCATAGTTTGTAGGACGTCTCCCAGTGAGCCAGGACGACAATGCCGACTGGTCATAGTATGTAGGACGTCTCCCAGTGAGTTAGGACGACAGTGTCGACTGGTCATAGTATGTAGGACGTCTCCAAGTGAGCCAGGACGACAATGCCGACGGGTCATAGTATGTAGGACGTCTAATGCCGTCTTTGGTTTAAACCTAGTAGGTTGATGTTCTTGGTTTGAACCTAGGTGGTTGTCATTGTTGGTATAAACCAAGTAGATTGTCGTTGCTTTAAACCTAGTAGGTTGTCGTTATGGGTTTAAACCTATTAGGTAGTCGTTTTTATTTAAACCCAGTAGGTTGTCGTTATTACTTAAACCCAGTAGGTTGTCGTTATTACTTAAACCCAGTAGGTTGTCGTTATTACTTAAACCCAGTAGGTTGTCGTTATTACTTAAACCCAGTAGGTTGCCGTTATTACTTAAACCCAGTAGGTTGCCGTTATTACTTAAACCCAGTAGGTTGTCGTTATTATTTAAACCCAGTAGGTTGTCGTTATTATTTAAACCCAGTAGGTTGGCGTTGTTGGCTTTACACATATTTTTTTTCCGTGCAACTCGAGACGGGAGATGGGGACAGGGGCGGGGCGAGTGTGCCAACGATGGACGACTAACTAATAACATGATAACCAAAATAGCTATGAAAACCCCAACGAGATATTTAATTTCATAAGATTCTCCAACGAGAACGAGGCTGCGCCTTGCAGGCACGCATAGACTCGAGCTCCTGATTGAATTGAATTTTTTGTGTTTTACCGATTTTCGTATAGTTATTTCTGTATTGGATATCCGCCATGGATCGCTACTTTGATTCGGCTATGTTTTCTGTCCCTTCAGAGGCCTTGCTATTATCTATAGAGACACGTTGTCCCATCATACAGCTTTCGTCACAGACCTCCCATTCGCTCATACATCTTTTGAAATACTTCAACTTACCCTGTCAGTGCCCCGGCAGAACGTTCATTTTATGTGCATTTATCGCATCTGCCCTAGCAGGAAAAATAAACTTACTGATGCTGTGTTTCATCGGGAGTTCCCGGATCTGCTAGATTATTGCAACACTTTGGCTGGCACTTATGTGGTAGTAGGCGATATGAACATTCATTTCGACCAGCCACAGCACCCCTCCACTGCCAGGATGATGGACCTTTTGGACTCATTTAGTCTTAAGCAATCAGTCGACCAACCGACTCATAATCGTGGACATGTTCTTGATTGGGTGATACATAGGCCTCAGGATGGTGTAGTTAGATCTGCTTCAATCTCTCAGGAACTGTCCTCTGACCACTTTTGTGTTGTTTGCGAGCTTAGCGTTAGAGCCCCCAATCCTCTCCCTCATCTCAGGGAGGTCCGCAGTCTGCGAACTATAAACAGGAATGCCTTTAAGCACGACCTAAGTTTAATAGTGTCCTCGCCCTCTGCCCTACTTTGGAAATGCTAGACCGTGCATTGCGCGCTGTGCTTGATCGGCACGCCCCTGTCACCCGCCGCAATGTTAGATCAGCACGGCACTACGCAGTGCCAAGAAACAGCGTCGTAGTGCGAAAAAAAAAGTGGTTACGGTCAGGTCTTGTGGTTTTTAAGCAGATCTATTCTACTGCCAAGAAGCGTGTCACTCAGATTATTTGTCGTGCTAAGACTTTATATTTTAGCCAAAAGATAATTATGGGTAAAACAAACAAGCAGTTGTTTGATGTTTGTAGCCACCTCAGTGGGAGTAAAAAGGGAACTGCTCTTCATTCAGTGTTTCCGTTGCCCGAGCAACCAGATATTTTCAGTGATTTCTTTAAAAGCAAAGTTGCTGACATTCGCACTGACCTTGATCGTCTTGACCCACCGCCCCTAGATTTTCCTTCTTCTTTGACTGTTAGTTCACATTTAGGATGTTTTTAAACCTGTTTCAGAACTAGAGGTTAAAAATATTATTCTAAAATCTAAACCTACGTCATGTTCTTTAGACCCCATCCCCACTCCTCTGTTGGTTGAGTCATTAGAACATTTGCTCCCAACGATAACACACATAATCAATGAAAATTTGTCTTCTGGCACTGTTCCATCTATTTGTAAGACAGCTATCATCAAACCATTGCTTAAGAAGCCTGGCTTAGACGAAAATGACTTAAAAAACTACAGACCTGTAGTGTATCTAATTTATCATTTTTATCTAAAGTCAATAAAAAACTAGTTCTAAAACAGCTTTTTGCTTACTTAAACGACCACTCTCTTCTCAGTCCTAATCAGTCAGCCTATAGACCTTTCCACAGCACAGAGACAGCTCTCTTGAGAGTCATCAATAAACTCTCTTCTGTCAGGTTCACCAAAACACTTCATAGAAAAACTACAAAAGGTTCAAAATTCAGCTGCTAGGATAGTTCTAAAGGCAAAAAACGTGATCATGTCACTCTACTACTCCACTCACTTCATTGGCTTCCTATACAGGCACACATTGATTACAAGCTGTCTGTTCTCTGTCATAACTTTTTCTCAGATTCCTGCCCTTCCTATCTATCCGAACTTCTTTCTGTTTATTCCCCCCTTCGACAGCTTCGCTCCTCCGCAGACAAGCGTATTCTGTCCGTTGCTAAGACACGTACTAAAACATATGGTGAACGATCTTTCTCTTTCTGCGCCCCCAAGCAATGGAATTCTCTTCCACTACTCATCCGCAATATACCAACTACACAGGCCTTCAAAACTGCACTCAAAACACATCTCTTTAAACTGTACTACCCCGACTGATTCCCCACATCTGACCGATAAACGATGCTGCTGGCCGCCGTCCATGGCTTGTCATGTAAAAGTTCTGGGGTGGATGGGTTGAATATGCAATTGTTTTTTTTTGTCTCTATACATCTGTTCTTTATTACATAAATGTATTTTATTTTATTGTCACGATTATGTCTCTTTTGCTAATATTTTTATGTACAGCATGGTGAGCCTAGCCCTAGACTAGGGTACCGCGCTATATAAGACAACCAATAATAATAATAATTTTGCAAATGGCGCTAAACTGTGTCCTGTTCTACTCCTCTTCCCACTGCAATACTGTAAAGTATGTAATAATATTTCGTTGTCTTTAAGGTAACCCATCCCAGTTTATGGCGAATTCATCAGAATGGACCGACGTCTATCTAATACAGCGGTTCTCAACCCGTGGGTCAAGACCCATTAGGGGCTCGACCTATCCTTACACAAGGGTCGCCTAACACCATCGGAAAACACATATTTATGAAGTAGCAACGAAAATAATTTTATGGCTGGGTGTCAACACAATACGATGAACTGTGTTAAAGCGTCGCGGCATTAGGAAGGTTGAGACCCACTGATCTAATACATTTAAGATAGTTAATTAGTCTAATGTGATTTTTAAAATACTAGAATCCTCTCAGTGAAGCCAAGTCTTAGAGATAAATCCGAAATGTCTTGGGAGCAAAACTCAATGGGGAGAAAATGGAAGCAGTGACCTGAAGTCAGCTGAATGTCATCGATAAATTAATGTATGTGTGTGTTTGTGTGTGTGTGTTAAGCTACATGACAGGTCAACAAAGAAAGAAAGAGTAACCTTTAAACTTTAACCCCCCCCCCTTTTTTAGCAGAGGCGTAGCTAAGGGGGGCAGGGGGAAGTTGTCCCTTGGCGCCAACTAGTTTGGGGCGCTAAAATGTGCTTCGATATTATTTTATTGATGAAAATAATGGGTTTGAGATTTAAAAAAAGAAAGGAAGGCTCTTTAAAATGAATCTTGTCCCCAATCACCAAGCACTCCAGCTACGCCTCTGATTTTTTTTTTCTTTTTGTTCTTTTGAGTTTGAAAATATAATTATGACATTACTAATGGATCCTTCAAGTCTTAGAGCCTTAAATGTCTAGACAGGGCTTTAAATGGAAGTTGTTCAAGTTGACAGTTGAGGGTAAAAAAAAAGGGGGGGAGGGGTAAAACTGATTTGAAGAAGGGGAAATATAAGTTGTTTTTTTAAAATACTTTTTAAAAACTTTTTACAAATTTCACTGCAAGCCTAACATGATCTAAGAAGATTGCAGATTGCATACTACTGTCATCTAAGAATATTGCATTGTGTGCAGTGTGCATGCTAAAGTGATCTAAGAATATTACATTGTGTGCAGTGTGCATGCTAAAGTGATCTAAAAATGTTGCATTGTGTGCATGCTAAATTCATCTAAGAATATAGCATTGTGTGCAGTGGGCATGCTAAAGTGATCTAAGAAGATAACAGTGTGTGCATACTAAAGTTAGCTAAGAAGATGACATTATGTGCACTGCTCATATTAGTAATTTATACAACATACAAGTATGTTCAAGGGAACACAAAAATGGTTAATGACGTCACGTAGTGCCATGTAGCCGGAACATCGTGGGTATTTTTGTCCGCGACTCACAATAAACTGAGTATGTTATCTTGTTAGTCAGACCGGGGTCAAGAAGGTTGAGGACCGTTCATTGAACTTAGCAACTTACTCGACAATTCATATCATTTTTGAAGTCTCCGAATTGTTCTGACATCTCGATAACTTTTTGCGCACTTTTCCCGACTAGATCAAAAGAGAGAAAATTGGAACAAAACAATTGAAATATAAAATTGCAAAAAATGAAGCCATCTTGGTTCTGCTAATCCGCTGAACTTGTCTTATGTCATCCTCCTGACGTCAAGAATGAAGTCCAGAAATAGTCTGACATTGTGTCAGAAAGATTGCATGTGGGCAGCACCTTTTTGGCTGCTCTTAGAGCAGCGGTTCTTAACCTTTGGGGGTTCGAACGACCCTCACATTGGGGCCGCCTAAGACCATCGGAAAACACCTTTTATGAAGTAGCAACGAAAAAAACTTTATGGTTTTGGGGTCATCACAACATGAGCAACTACATTAAAGATTCACGCCATTAGTAAGACGGAGAACCACTGACTGCATTAAGAGAATGCGTGTATGATGTCCTTCGATTTGGTTAGAGCAGCGATTCTCATACGGTGGGTCGCGACCCTTTTGGGGGTCGAACGAACATTTCAGAGGGTTCGCCTAAGACCATCGGAAAACACATATACTCTACAGTTATGAAGTAGCGACGATAATAATTTTGTAGTTAGGTGTCACGACAACATGAAGAACTGTGTTAAAGGGTAGTGACATTAGGAAGTTTAAGAACCACTGGGTTAGAGAGTAAACGCCTGTAGGTTAAAGGTTGATTTGATGTGAGGGTACGATAGAGCGGAACAGTTTTACTACACTTCGGGTCGATTTGTTCGAACAGACAATAAATCAATCCATCTAGTCGTCTAGACAAGTGCCATCTTTTTAAAACCTATCAATTAACTTGGCTTTTTTTGTTAGTGTGCTTCTGGCTTGGTGGCAAACTAATTGACCCATTTCTGTCAACCTATCGAGCCGATATGCACAACGTAGTCTCGTTACCGGTAATAACAAATTCAAATAAATGTTTAACCCATCCCCACCTCAAACCCCCGAAAAATCATGTTTGCCTGTTTTCAAGGGTCAGATGAAGAAAATATGATGACATTTATTTCTCGAATAAAATTCCCGATGACTGCGCTAAGTGAGATTCCAAATGACTGCGCTAAGTGAGATTCCTAACAAATAAAATATAGCAAGTGCGTTTGGTGTACAGTATTTTCTTTTTTTGTTGTTGTTTTTTTGTGGGAGGGGCGTTGGAATAAATATGCGGTGAAAAAGCGGGTGGGGATGGTATAAGAATATTTATATAAACAACCCCTAAAAACACGAAGTTTTTCGTATAAATCCTTCATAAAATGGAATATCAAGCATTATGGGAGGGTGGAGCTGTTAATTTTATAATACAGGCATACAATTAACGCACTTTAACCAATAATCCCAAGTAGTACTGCACCCCAACCCCTCAATGTCTCGCAAACCGCGCATTTTTTCCACGCCCCTGAACTTTATTAATATTCTAATGGCCCACCCGTTTTTAATCCGCAGATTTAGTTCACCAAATATTTCTGAAAAACAAAAGAAAATATTACGCACCAAATTCACATGCGGTATTTATTTTTAGGAAACTCATTTAATGCGATTATCGGGAATTTTACTTCACATTCGCTTTGAAAAACAGGAAAAACACATTTTGGAGGGATGGTGTTGTAGACTTGTGGCTGAAAATTGAAAGAATGTGTTGTCATCAGCATCGAGTCTATGTGATAAGTTAAGGCTAAATTTCAAGAAATTTTAAGTAACAAATGTCAACGTTTTTCAACTTGTGTTGTATACTCCTCCTGCAGGCAATACCCTTGTTCTGGTCGTGACCACAAAAAGCGCGCGCATGAAGACAAGGACGAATTTCTTCCTGGCCAATTTGGCTGCAGCAGACTTGTGTGTCGGGGTGCTGTGTGTCCTTCCCAATTTGATGTCGTTTCTGGACCCGGGATGGCTTCTAGGAAAGGTATGCTGTTGGCTACTATGATAGTTATGGAATTGAATATTGATAAGTTTTTTTTATCTTATAGCGAAGGTTGGTCAGTTGTAGGAAATTATTTCCGTCTTTACAGAAGACAGCGCATTTTAACATTCAAAATCTGAACCATTTTTAGTCTATCCTTTTAAAATATTAAAAACGCTAACAATTTTCTCAAGTCTTCGTCTCTAAATATAATAGGAAATAGGTGAGAGGCTGGGTTAGGGTTGAAGTAATTAGTAGAAATGTACACATATTAATCAGAGCCAAACACTCACAAAACACTGACTTAACCTCTGACTAAACCCCATGGGCAATTTTACACCCGGAACAATAGCGTAAGCTTCACTGTGCCTCCGAGTAACGCAGTGCAATATAAACAATCATTCTTCCCACGCACAATAATCGCTTGGAACCACCTGGGCAATACCGCCGGAAATTGACATCTATCGAAAGCTTCAAGGCTGACCTGGCATCTGCTAGAAGCCGTTAGGATGGCAGCATCGCTGCCCCAACCGTTGCATATATGCCAGTATAGGGATGCAGCATCGTACCCTACCAGAACCACAACTAGAACCAGAGTAGCGAACCACTCGAAACAGGACTATACAATTATCAGAACGATGATGATAAGAAGCCATTGACCATGAAAATAAAGAGACAGACAAACTTGGGAGATAGCGATAATTATGTGAAACGAAACATCTGCTATATTTTTGTTTGCATTGATTTCTTCAAATGTGCCTTTACCCAGTGTAGATTTCTTATCATTGAACATACAAAAGTAGATGTTCTTTCACATAGCTTTTAAAAATACAGAGTGTTTATAAAGAAAAAGTGTTTAAAAACACCAAGCGTTTAAAAATAAATAGTGTTTATAAAGATGGAGTGTTTATAAATAAAATAATATATCAATACATAACCTTGATAAATACTTATTGTTTATAACTACATATTGTTTATAAACACATTGATTGGGTTTATAAATGCATATTGAGTTTTTTTTAAATCGCCTTGGGGATTGAAGCAATAACATGTGTTGGAAGAAATCAGTTTCAGATGGAACAGCTAGTACCGACTGACACCTCAAGGAAGGTCATCAGTCAGTGGTCAAAACAATTTTTTGGACGGTCCTTGAGAGACAAGATCATTGACTTGAGATATCCTACAGGTCAACAAGACCATTACAAGAAATTTAAACAAACTTTGGATCAATTTGATCTGCTTTAAGACTGGACATTTGTTAGCCGCACGTGGCGTGCACGAGGTGGGCGAGTAGAGGAACACGAGATGGGTGGTTTTTAAAAAGAAACGATGCTTACGGCTGGTGGGCTAACATAAAGTGGACCATAACATATTGTGTAAGATAAACAATTGAATGTGACTGTAAATACAAACAGTCTTGGTCAGGTCATAAAAGTTAGGAACCGATTTTAAATGAATTAAAGGCCGTGACGCCGTATCCGTTCCTGCATCCTTAGAATTGTGTGGCAGATCTGGTGCTGTCAAAAATGGGGAGGAGGTGGTGGAAGGGGTGTGGGGTTTGGGTGTACCTCTTTTCCAGAAACACCCTTTGAATTTAGTTCGATTCATTTCTATGAAATAAATATCTTCAATGCCTAACACACATTTCTCATTTTGACATTGAAATTACAAAGGGAGATTTTAGTTCCTGAACCAAAGGGAGATTTTAGTTCCTGAACCAAACGGAGATTTTAGTTCCTGGACCAAAGGGAGATTTTAGTTCCTGGACCAAAGGGAGATTTTAGTTCCTGAATGAAAGGGAGATTTTAGTTCCTGAACCAAAGGGAGATTTTAGTTCCTGAACCAAAGGGAGATTTTAGTTCCTGAACCAAAGGGAGATTTTAGTTCCTGAACCAAAGGGAGATTTTAGTTCCTGGACCAAAGGGAGATTTTAGTTCCTGAATGAAAGGGAGATTTTAGTTCCTGAACC
Source organism: Omphiscola glabra (assembly GCA_964017045.1). Taxonomy (NCBI): domain Eukaryota; kingdom Metazoa; phylum Mollusca; class Gastropoda; family Lymnaeidae; genus Omphiscola; species Omphiscola glabra. The sequence goes on from OZ024796.1 coordinate 3,631,681, forward strand.
AAAGGGAGATTTTAGTTCCTGAACCAAAGGGAGATTTTAGTTCCTGAACCAAAGGGAGATTTTAGTTCCTGAACCAAAGGGAGATTTTAGTTCCTGGACCAAAGGGAGATTTTAGTTCCTGAATGAAAGGGATATTTTAGTTCCTGAACCAAAGGGATATTTTAGTTCCTGAACCAAAGGGAGATTTTAGTTCCTGAACCAAAGGGAGATTTTAGTTCCTGAACAAAAGGGAGATTTTAGTTCCTGAACCAAAGGGAGATTTTAGTTCCTGAACCAAAGGGATATTTTAGTTCCTGAACCAAAGGGAGATTTTAGTTCCTGAACCAAAGGGAGATTTTATTTCCTGAACCAAAGGGAGATTTTAGTTCCTGAACCAAAGGGAGATTTTAGTTCCTGAACCAAAGGGAGATTTTAGTTCCTGAACCAAAGGGAGATTTTAGTTCCTGAACCAATGATCCACACTTTATAAGCTATCTTACGTGAGTTATAAAAATAATTCTACTTCAAATGTTTATCCTTTAGATAGTATTTAAACTACGTTAAAGCCGTGGAAAGTAAATAAATAATGGAACGCGATATGTTTAGAGTTTTTAAAAACAGACAGGAAGATTAAACTAATGTTTCGGCTAAAGAAGATTAAACTGATGTTTCGGCTAAGGAAGATTAAACTGATGTTTCGGCTAAATGTTTCAACAGACAATAAAAAAAAATTCCAGGAAACAACTTATATGTAAAATTAAAATATAGGAAAAAAATGTCAACAAAGTTAATGGAGGGCAAAGTTTAGAATATGGAGCTTTGTGTTTCACAGAATTAATTTCTCACAGAAAATATTTTATTATATTTTTATCAATTTTTTTTTTTTAATTCTGAAATAATAATACAAATTTATATAAAGAAATAATTATGACAAATTAATAAGCATACATGTAATAATCAAAATTTTGTTATCATAGAAGTTCTTTATAAATTATGATTTTAAAAAACGGATTGTTATTAAATAACCAAGACCTATCTGTTAAACGCTCTTACTTTAAACACGGGTTATGCTCGAATATATGTATATTTTTTCACTTCTGAGTCAAATCTCAAATCGTTTTGAAGCAAGCATTCTCATGTTCGTTGGCTCTGTCAAAAACACAGAATCACAACCCACCGGCTAATTACATACGGATCCACTTGATTCACCTGACCAGCTCCGCCCAAAAGAGAAGATGAGACCGGTCCGCAAGTCAACCATCTGCTCTGATACACACATCCGGTACTGTTAACGGGAGATGAAATTAAAGACCTCTGCACTATACCGGATGAGGTCGCTGGAGTCTAAACGGCGAGATTGTTGCTTTACGTGAAACGTTCTAATTATGAGAGATTTAATTCTTACCTCATATTGACTCAGTGAACAACTCACGGACGGCAGTACTTTAATAATTAACTGCTGGGGATTTCCTTGCCAGATGTGGTGCAATTACATCCTTGAAGGGTAGGGTTTGTTGTCGAAGTAGATGTGACATATGGTGTTAGTGTTGACGACACTACGCCGACAACGATGTACTTTAGTCGGTGACCATTTGAATATTGTGAAAATAGGGGGTGGACTTTTGGGGGGGGGAGGGGGTTGGTAGTGAGTGTTAGTTACAGATTTTATGTGGGGCACCCACAATCAGACAGCTTCATATGTCATTTGGAACAACATTATCCCAAGATGAGACAACTTCATATGTCATTTGGAACAACATTATCCCAAGATGAGACAGCTTCATATGTCATTTGGAACAACATTATCCCAAGATGAGACAGCTTCATATGTCATTTGGAACAACATTATCCCAAGATGAGACAGCTTCATATGTCATTTGGAGCAACATTATCCCAAGATGAGACAGCTTCATATGTCATTTGGAACAACATTATCCCAAGATGAGACAGCTTCATATGTCATTTGGAACAACATTATCTCACGATGAGACAGCTTCATATGTCATATGGAATGATCCTGTCAAAATGTATGAACCATATTCCAAACATTTAAAACAAATAATTACACTTTTTGAAATTGCTTGTTTCATCGGGCGCCTCAGCCAGCCTCATTATCGCATAAACCACACACACACACACACATACATACTCAGAACCATTCAGAATTAGACCACACATACATACACATAACCATTCAGCATTAGACCACACATACATACACATAACCATTCAGCATTAGACCACACACACATACACAGAACCATTCAGCATTAGACCACACATACATACACATAACGATTTAGCATTAGACCACACACACATACACAGAAACATTCAGCATTAGACCACACACACATACACATAACCATTCAGCATTAGACCACACACACACATACTCAGAACCATTCAGCATTAGGCCACACACACACATACTCAGAACCATTCAGCATTAGACCACACACACATACACAGAACCATTCAGCATTAGTCTCATCGTGGGAATAGAACAGTTAGATTGTAGGACAGAGGCGTAGCTAGAGTGTTTGGCGCCCGGGAACAAGATTCATTTTAAAGAGCCTCCCTTTCTTTCTTTCAATTCTCAAGCCTATTATCTTCATCAATAAAGTAATATCAAAGTAAAATTTGGCCCCCCTAACAAGTCTGGCGCTCAGGAACATCTGCCCCCTGCCTCCTTTAGCTACGCCTCTGTCGCGGGACAGTGTTTTGTGGCTGTTTTTGTCTTCTAAATACACTGCCGTTTCTTTGACGAACTAGCTGCTCTAATAAGGTATTTTCAATTAATAAAAGCAATGGCCATTATTTCGAATGCCTGCTGCTATTCTAATGACGCATCTTGTATGCAAAGGATGAAATTTCATCTACGATCGATGCTAAATATGCGCATAACTCCTAAAGGAAATTCCCGATAAGTAATTAAACAAAACAAAAATTTAAAAAAAAAAAAAGAATGTTCGTATAAATCCATCATAAGCATTTTTCTTTGGATTTATGTAATTGTACGTCATTTAAAATTCATGTAATTGTAACGACAATGTATTGTTATGTGAACGGCTATGATCAATCGTGGTGCATGTCCAACCTAATAGACCAAAGATAGATTTAAACCCAAATACGTCACAAATGCAAAGCATATAGCTACACAATTTTCCACACCAAAACATCCCGTCCATTCAAATTCTCTTTCACTTAAAAAACGGGAAAAACTGATTTTTAGGAGTTGGAGGTTGGGGGGGGGGGGGGGGCTTAAATTTTGAAAGAATGTGATGTCAACGTCAACGAGTCTATGTGCTAAGTTTCTGTTCGATATAATGACGGGAAGAGGGTCAATTAGCAACAAACGCACGAACAAGAACGAAGTTAATAAAAGGCTTCAATTAAACAGCCCCTATGAAAAAAATTTTTTTTATAAATCCTTTATATGCAGCTGTTGATTTTTGCAAACTACGATTCTTCAGTCTCCTAACTAGATTGTAAGACTATTCTATAATTAATTGGTTTCTGAAATCGTTGGGGGTTCATGGTCTAAAATTAATCTGCCAGCAGTTTTAAGCCACCGCTTATGTAAGAGACAGAACATATCTGCTTAAACGCGAGCTTATTGATGAAGAGCCAGGCTGATGGGTCTTCACTGCCCCGATCAGGTCACTAGTCAGTTCACAGATCGATCTGAGGCTTGTGTCTTTGACCTTCATCACTTAGCGTAATTCCGCTGGTCAACCCATTCGATCGGTGGGCAGATTTGAGCAGCTCTACGTTCTCTCTGATTTAGTCTGGAATGTATTTCTCTTTTTCACTTTATTCACAAGGTTGCCAAATTTAGTTTGGTTAATTAATTAACTGTTCTATTATAGGAAGAATATATTCTCTATATTTTATAATAGTCGGTTTTAACACGCAAGTTGAACAGTTTCAATCTATTATTTTGATATAAGTGATGTACATGACATTTGTTTAATTTGTTATTTCAAGCGTTTAAATATAGGCTTCATTGTATTTTGAAAATATGTAGATATTAAAAAAAACACATATATATTTTAGTAGAGTAAAATGGTTTGTCCGTGATGGAACACAGAAATTGCTGTCGGAATGAGGTCACCACGTTCATATACCATCCCAATCACAGCTATCAATTCCTCGGAGAGATGCCGTGTTGATATAACATCCCAATCACAGCTATCAATTCCTCAGAGAGATGCCGTGTTGATATAACATCCCAATCACAGCTATCAATTCCTCAGAGAGATGCCGTGTTGATATAACATGCCTATCACAGCTATCAATTCCTCGGAGAGATGCCGTGTTGATATAACATCCCAATCACAGCTATCAATTCCTCAGAGAGATGCCGTGTTGATATAACATCCCAATCACAGCTATCAATTCCTCAGAGAGATGCCGTAATTCCAATTAAATTAGTTCTTTATGTAGGTCAGTAAAGCTCAAAAGGCTCATCGGTAGTGTAACGCTTTTGAAATTAAATTGTAGTATTAAATTACGTAATTTAGCGGAGCTGGATCTTCTATCCCCATGGCTGTCTCAGAAAGTCTTGAATCATATTACAAGACATTAAGACCAGGCATCCAGATTGGTCTGTGACTCCTACTGGTATTTAATAGCTTGCTGGTTTTTATTTTTGGTGTTTTTGTGGGGGGGGGGGGGTGAGTTCTCTAGCCTCTTTTTCAGTTAGCCACAGCATTGTGACTAAAGTGCAGAACGTGACGTGATCTACCTGGTACCACGGTACCCAAATCCAAGGTGCTCAGACAACGCTGGAATAATGGAATCTCCCTAAGCCAACGTTAATACAGCCGGAAAGGCACAGTGATACTTTTGACTCCAGCTAAGACTGCCCTCGATTCCTGTGACTTGAATACACACAAAAAAGGTCTAGACCCAATCGAAGGGACGTATCAATGGGTAATCCAAGGGTCTGGACATATCTTCATTTGTTTCATTAAGTTTATGAATCAAGGCGTTCACTGGGGTCCGTTGGGCTCTTCGTTTTGTCCAGCAATAAAAATACAGTGATCCTTAATACGAAACCAAAAAAAAAGGTTTCAGTTAGGAGAAAATAAATGCGACCTATCGCTTTTGGATAAGCCACTTTTCTTATAGTTGATACAAGAAATATTTTCTAATCATATCCCTTCAATGTTGAGATCCTATTCCCCATTATGTAATGGTTGGATCCCGATCATGCTGGGATCTCTTTCATGGTGGGATCCCGATCCCAATAGGATCCAGTTCCAAAATGGGATCCAATATCTCGATGGGATCCCGATCCAAATAGGATCCCGTTTCAAAGTGGGATCCGATATCTCGATGTGATCCTGACTCCAATTGGATAACGCCCCCAGTTGAATCACGATATCTTTGGGATCCCTATCCCATTTGGATCTTGATACCAGTTGAATGCCGTTTTAAAATAGGCTCCCTTTCCACGATGGGATCACACTACCGATAGTTTCTTGTTTCCCGATGTGATCCCATACCTGTTTGGAGCATGCTATCGATGGGATCACTATTCTCGGTGGGATCCAGTTTCACTCTGTTATCCCATTCCTCGGTGTGATCCTGTTGTCCGATGGTATCCCGTTCCTCGATGGGATTCCGTTCCCCATGGGATCTATTCTCCGTCGTTATATTGTTGCCAGGCGGGATCACGTTTTCTCATTTGGATCCGGTTCCCCGTTATGATCGTATCCCTTGGTGGGATCCTGTTCCCGGTTGGGATTACGAGGCATACATTTACCAAACGTTTCCGAAATCGATCAATAAACGTAGTAGTGTATATCGTAATCTTCAACATTATTTATGAACCAAATATAGCTTTAGTCATAATAATTGACAATTAATTTGGAACCTCCTAGAAACTACCAAAATTATCTTAAATTATTATTCCTTAACATTCGAGAAAACACATTGAAAGTTAATGAAACATAATACAAATAATATGGGCATAGCTATAATCTTAAGAAGATTATTTTAAAAAATGGAAGCTTCTAAAATAATCTCGAAACTTCATGAAACTTATAAAAAGATGACAGTGATTTTGATAAATCAGCCAAGAAAGTAGAGAAATGAATAGAACTAAACTAACATTTAAATAAGCCTTTAGCTCCCACTATGTTTCCCCGTAGAACAATAGAGAACTTTCAGGAACATTATACCTTAAAAAATTAAAACATTATCGAAATGTGTGAGAAGATGACTTTTCTACGGAATTATTTTTCGAGTACGAAAAGTTCTGCTACTAAATAAAACTAACAATTTTAATTTAAGTTAAAAGTTGGGCCAAGGCCATTCTATATGTGTACCGTTTTAGTTATACTTGAGATATTGGGCCCTATTAAAATCACTCAGATAAATAATGGAGTTAAAATTTAAAGTTGTACCAATAAAATCAGTTTTAAAATGTCATAGATATAGGTTTTTTTTTCAAATTATCGAACTTTCTAGAAAATTATAGACCGTCCCTGAATAGATTGGATATTATTCATTATACATTTATCAATTCAAGTAGAACCGGTAGTTTTGTCTAAGCCTATTGGTATACATAAGGAAATATTAAATTGGCCCCCGGTCCCAAAGGAGTGGATATTATGACTTCAGAACCGTTCGGTATTTGAATATGGGTAATAAAGTCTATGTTTACTGAGTTTGGTCAAGATTCATCAACTCATGTAAGAGTATTTGTTAATCATTTTATTGATATAGCTCATTAAAGAATTTTTTTAAAAAAGGAATTTTGGCCGCAAACGGAATATTTCTTAAAGTTAAAAAAAAACAGTATGTGATGTTGATGGATATGTGACTAGCTTAGATAAGATCCATGTGGAACAAACTAACAAATCCAGAAACGAATGTCGATATATTTAATAAGTACATTTTATTTTAAAATTATAGCATTTTTTTCCCCCATTTATAATTATGTTCCAGTAATGCATACTAGTTTCACTGTTTAATAAGTTAAAGGAGACTTTCTTAATGTTATTTTTTTCAACAAACTCAGTTCAATAACAATACAATTGGAATTCTCTAAGTGTAAACCATCAAAAGATAAGCTTTTTTTCAAAGAATTACACTATTTCTGGGAAACCGTAAAAATCTCACTTCATTCTACGCGTTTCATTGGTAATTTTAGTTGTTTAGCGAATTAAAAATCTTTCCAAATATCTATGATCAAATGGATATAGAATATGTAGTAACAACATTACTAATTTTTATAAAGAAGAATTTCCAAGCACTTCTGGGAATTACATAGAAACTATCTTCTGATTAAACCACCGGGACATCATCCGATGAGTGCACGGTGTTTGTCGTATCTTGTGTGTGCACTTTAGAAATTTGCTTGATTTTTCATGAAAATAATATAGATAATACAGATATTTTTTTTTAAATTTCTCAACCACTTAATCATGACACGTTTAAAATCATAGATAAATTTAGTTTTTTAAAAAACAAATATTTTCTTACTCGTGTCATGAGAATTGTTTCAAGTACCTTAATTGTCCTCTAACGTGCGGTTCAGGCTAAAGTACCCAGATTGTATTGCAACCCATATAATAGTGCATGCATATGAGAGAATATTCTTCACATATAATTGCATTTGAGAAAAGCAAATGCTGGGTGGCCGAGCGGGCTACACTGACTCAATCCAAATAGGAGCTGGTAGTCTGGAGCTAAATCCCCACCAATGCCAACATTCCAAGCACCCCGGGCGGATGGGACTCGCCAGCAATGGACGGCAACTCATGTAATATCATTTAGGAAAACAAATTAAAAAATAGTGTGATTTTTTAAAGTTGACTTTCATCTCCTTAACAAAGGAAACAGCTGCTTCAAATCTGAGGAGGGAAATAAAGTTCAAATTCCGGCCATAAAATAGAATTCATAAAATAAGTTATTTGAAAAGATTTAAAAGCTTTTAAAAAAAATAAGGATGTATATGGTTATGAAGGTAATAAGAAACCAAAAATCTGGTAATTATCAAAACAAAATTAGTATGAATCCTACCAGAGGTCAGACAATTTTTTCCATCTTGACACTTATTTGATCTTGGAATACAGAAGTGTGAAATAAAGCAGTGACATATTGCACAGGAAGCAGTAACGTGTTGCACAGGAAGCAGTGACGCGTTGCACAGGAAGCATTGACGTGTTGCATATGGATGAGCCAGTTTGTAATAGAATTATTTTTTTTGAAAGCAAGCCATCTCAAAATTCTGTCGTGCATTTATCTAAACAAAAACTGCCTCAGCTGCGAGTTCTACTCTCTTTCAATGTGAGGACAGTTCACATTTATCACAAACCATAAAGATACTCATCCGCCTATTGGCGGATGTTGACCACGTAATTAAGTGAATTAAACTCTAATTTTATTTCCATGAAAGCTAAGATCTCTTGCAAATCTTTAAATCATAAAGATGCATTACGTTGCAATTATGCATAGTGTACATGACCGAATAAATCCTTCTCATGTATTCCTCATTCCCTAGTAATCATATTGGATCCCTTCATTTACTGGCGAGGAAACGAGTGTCGTGAGCCTCACAGATAATAATTGATAATCTGTGCCGACCAGGTATTGCCGTCTTTACAAAAACAAAATGTAGTCCATGACATGGAGTTCGTCCTGTCTCAGTCACAGTTAATCCACGTTGAGCCTCGTCGTTTCTTGTCATCATCTGTCATGAAAGATGTCCCTGTCATCATGTGTTATTAAAGATTTGCCTGTCATCATGAAATTACCAACATTGTCTTCAAGGGCCCCAGCATCGGTGTTTGATGCTTGTCATTTATATTTTTTGAGTAATTTTAATTCCATAAACCACTTTTATAATATAGGAGGATATGTCATAAGTTATAACTCTCCAACTGTATTTATAATACTTAAGTCGTTTTTTAATATTCATTAAGATATTGGTGGGTTGTTTTTGTTGTTTTTTTTTTGGTTGGTTTTTTATAATATTGAAGGGCTGAGTAGAAAAAGTACTTAAGTTACAATTTTTCAAAAATTAGTTAAGACAGGTATTATATTTGAGTACTTCCTCTGAACCATTCCTGTAAATATCATTAATGAAAAATGTCCATAAGTGTTAGATTCAGAGTTACCTCGAACAGATTTTAATGATTCTAAATAGGAATTTAAAAATTTTAAACACAATTTTCTCAAAACTTCAAAAATACACTTAAGTACTTTTTCTACTCGGCCCTTCATATATAAAAAAGTTCATTTGAACTTTGACAATATCTTAAAGAGTTTGTTATGAACTACCTAAGGTCAATGACTTCCACGCGTTAGGATCTTCTTTCTTTTTACATGGAAAACTCCCGAAGTAGGTATGTTTACTGAGGGCAGTAGACTCCCCGTTGTCCATGGGTTATTATCACAATATAAATCACAAACTACAGTTTTACTATCTCGAACTATCTGTTCCATGGCTTCTTTGTCTAGTATGGTAATTCCATTAAATCTCCAACTATTGATTCATGGAGATGTATCTTTATTAAACAAAAAAATTTCAAACTTCTAAAACTCCATTATATAATTACTCCATAACTGCAGAGGCGAAGCAAAGGTGGGGGAAGGGCAGATGTCCCGGGGTGCCAGACTAGATAGGGGGGCCAAAATATTCTTTGATATTATTTTATTGATGAAAATAATGGTTTAAGAATTGGGGAAAAAATGGGATGCTGTTTAAAATGAATTTGTCGCCCGGACGCCAAACGCTCTAGCTACGCCTCTGCATCACTGTAATCCAAAATCATAACGCATTCAGATCGTCATTTCCCATGCCCAAATACGTCAGAAATTACCAAGCACATAGAAACAGATACACACATACTCTCAACTCCAAACACCTTTTCCGCAACAAACCTTCACGTCCCTAAACCGTTGTTCTTAGATTTCATTTTAACTTTGGCCATATTTAAATGAATTTTTTTTTACAACGAGGCTCGTGCGTTCCCCCCCCCCCCACCTCTCCCCCCCCCTTGGTTTGGGATACTAATAAATATCATTTTTCTTCAAGTAAATGCCACACTTACATGACCTTTCAATATGACATTTCAATATGACCTTTCAATATGACCTTCCAGTATGACCTTTCAATATGACCTTTCAGTATAACCTTTCAATATGACCTTTCAATATGACCTTTCAATATGACCTTTCAATATGACCTTTCAATATGACCTTTTAGTATGTCCTGACCAACAACGTAAAGTAAATTTATTACTTTTGACTAGTTTGTAAAGATGATCAATTATTGTCTTAGAGATCGTCTTGTTATATTACATAGTTGATACGCCCCTGGAGATCATGTTTTATTGCACTCTCCAAGTTTTTATCACGCTCTTCTTGTTTTTGTCACGATTTCCATTTTTTTGTCACGACGTTATGTTGAAAGGTCCCTTAATGTTTTATTGTAGCTAAAAGTACAATGTAAATAACTCTAAATATGGCCGGCGCACACTACATCTGGCCGGTGCATACTAGATCTGACCGGTGCATACTACATCTAGCTGGCTAACACTACATCTAGCTGGCTCACACTACTTCTAGCTGGCTCACACTACATCTAGCCGGCTCACACTACTTCCAGCCGGCACACACACCGGGATTCTAACTTTGAGGATTAAGTAAGTTTGCTCAGACATTCATTGACTGTAAACCGTCTTCAGAGGCCCCAGTTGTGAAGTCCATCCGAAGGATTAGAGCCGACTTCTGGCGTTAATAACTCCCCGTGTGTTATTTGTCGTCTGCCTCAAATCGGATTTTAAAGGGGTGACGGTTTCGAACATAAAAAATTTTTTTTAATAAAATTTTTGAAGTAGAATTTAAAACGGAATATTTTCCTCATTCGTCGGTTGTTTAGTCTGGATATGTTCCCGTGTATTTATTTTGTTTGAAAACCTTATGCATCAACTAAATTATGTCGAGTTGAAACCGGTCCGGATGACTGTGTACAAAAGTACCAAAAAAAAAAAAAAGGATCAACCTTCAGCAGTGCAAAAAAAGTCTTTTAATTTTCAGACCCGTGTGGGTTTTTCGTCGATGATCACCTACTTTCATAGACTCTGCCTGCTATTGACCTGTTACTACGGTTTCCATGGTATGCCGCTAAATTGAAATACTAGCTGATAAGCCCGGCTTTCCAGTGATTACATTGACACAATTCTAACATAACAGCCCAGTCCATAAGATGTCATATGGTTTAATCCTGGAAGCACGGAAAGGTGGTAAAGGGGGGGGGTATAAAAATCAATTAAAACTTTAAATCGGTCGAGGATAAAGGGCCAAAAAGTGCAACAATCGTCAGTTAAAGGGGGACCATCAAACCATAAAGTGCAACAGTCATCAGTTATAGGAGTGGCGGGCATCAAACCATAAAGTGCAACAGTCATCAGTTATAGGAGTGGCGGGCATCAAACCATAAAGTGCAACAGTCATCAGTTATAGGAGTGGCGGGCATCAAACCATAAAGTGCAACAGTCATCAGTTATAGGAATGGCGGGCATCAAACCATAAAGTGCAACAGTCATCAGTTATAGGAGTGGTGGGCATCAAACCATAAAGTGCAACAGTCATCAGTTATAGGAGTGGCGGGCATCAAACCATAAAGTGCAACAGTCATCAGTTGAAAAAAAGAGGGGGGTGTCTTCAAACTTTAACATTTTTATCATTCAATCTTTTTTTTTTTTTAAATCGGTAGGTATTGACTTTCCGGTTATTATACTGTTGCCCCAGCCTCATAAGAAAATGATATACCGGTATGGTGCCCCGGCCTCATAAGAAAATGCTTTATCCGGTATCCTTTTTTCCGAACTTATCTTATTCTACTATTATTTCAACGCGGCCTTAACGAAGTCCCTTATATCTTATATTTCATATTGTAAAGTAATGTCACATCAAAGTCCTGTACACTTTTACACCGACTGAGAGACCACGGTTGCCATCTGTTCAACGAGTTCAATAACATTAATAAAAATCAAAAAGGAAATTAAGGGAATTTTTTTTTAAGCTAGAAGTGTCAAACTTCTTTAAATTAAAATACTATTTTAATGACCTGTCGTGATAGCATTAGGATCATAATATCCCGTGAAGCGGTGCTATAAAGTATGTCTTCTACGTGGGATCATACTGTATGTGATTGTGTCCATTCTCTCATAACTGAGCTCTGCCGTGGGATCATACAGTATGTGATTGTGTCCATTCTCTCATGCCGTGGGATCATACTGTATGTGATTGTGTCCATTCTCTCATGCCGTGGGATCATACAGTATGTGATTGTGTCCATTCTCTCATAACTGAGCTCTGCCGTGGGATCATACAGTATGTGATTGTGTCCATTCTCTCATAACTGAGCTCTGCCGTGGGATCATACAGTATTTGATTGTGTCCATTCTCTCATGCCGTGGGATCATACTGTATGTGATTGTGTCCATTCTCTCATGCCGTGGGATCATACAGTATGTGATTGTGTCCATTCTCTCATAACTGAGCTCTGCCGTGGGATCATGCTGTATGTGATTGTGTCCATTCTCTCATAACTGAGCTCTGCCGTGGGATCATACAGTATGTGATTGTGTCCATTCTCTCATAACTGAGCTCTGCCGTGGGATCATACTGTATGTGATTGTGTCCATTCTCTCATGCGGTGGGATCATACTGTATGTGATTGTGTCCATTCTCTCATAACTGAGCTCTGCCGTGGGATCATACTGTATGTGATTGTGTCCATTCTCTCATGCGGTGGGATCATACAGTATGTGATTGTGTCCATTCTCTCATGCGGTGGGATCATACAGTATGTGATTGTGTCCATTCTCTCATGCGGTGGGATCATACAGTATGTGATTGTGTCCATTCTCTCATGCCGTGGGATCATACAGTATGTGATTGTATCCATTCTCTCATGCCGTGGGATCATACTGTATGTGATTGTGTCCATTCTCTCATAACTGAGCTCTGCCGTGGGATCATACAGTATGTGATTGTGTCCATTCTCTCATGCCGTGGGATCATACTGTATGTGATTGTGTCCATTCTCTCATAACTGAGCTCTGCCGTGGGATCATACTGTATGTGATTGTGTCCATTCTCTCATGCCGTGGGATCATACAGTATGTGATTGTGTCCATTCTCTCATGCCGTGGGATCATACAGTATGTGATTGTATCCATTCTCTCATGCCGTGGGATCATACTGTATGTGATTGTGTCCATTCTCTCATGCCGTGGGATCATACAGTATGTGATTGTGTCCATTCTCTCATGCCGTGGGATCATACAGTATGTGATTGTGTCCATTCTCTCATGCCGTGGGATCATACAGTATGTGATTGTGTCCATTCTCTCATAACTGAGCTCTGCCGTGGGATCATACAGTATGTGATTGTGTCCATTCTCTCATGCCGTGGGATCATACTGTATGTGATTGTGTCCATTCTCTCATAACTGAGCTCTGCCGTGGGATCATACTGTATGTGATTGTGTCCATTCTCTCATGCCGTGGGATCATACAGTATGTGATTGTGTCCATTCTCTCATAACTGAGCTCTGCCGTGGGATCATACAGTATGTGATTGTGTCCATTCTCTCATGCGGTGGGATCATACAGTATGTGATTGTGTCCATTCTCTCATGCCGTGGGATCATACAGTATGTGATTGTGTCCATTCTCTCATAACTGAGCTCTGCCGTGGGATCATACAGTATGTGATTGTGTCCATTCTCTCATAACTGAGCTCTGCCGTGGGATCATACAGTATGTGATTGTGTCCATTCTCTCATAACTGAGCTCTGCCGTGGGATCATACTGTATGTGATTGTGTCCATTCTCTCATGCGGTGGGATCATACAGTATGTGATTGTGTCCATTCTCTCATGCGGTGGGATCATACAGTATGTGATTGTGTCCATTCTCTCATGCGGTGGGATCATACAGTATGTGATTGTATCCATTCTCTCATGCCGTGGGATCATACAGTATGTGATTGTGTCCATTCTCTCATAACTGAGCTCTGCCGTGGGATCATACAGTATGTGATTGTGTCCATTCTCTCATAACTGAGCTCTGCCGTGGGATCATACTGTATGTGATTGTGTCCATTCTCTCATGCGTTGGGATCATACAGTATGTGATTGTGTCCATTCTCTCATGCCGTGGGATCATACAGTATGTGATTGTGTCCATTCTCTCATAACTGAGCTCTGCCGTGGGATCATACAGTATGTGATTGTGTCCATTCTCTCATAACTGAGATCTGCCGTGGGATCATACAGTATGTGATTGTGTCCATTCTCTCATGCCGTGGGATCATACAGTATGTGATTGTGTCCATTCTCTCATGCCGTGGGATCATACAGTATGTGATTGTGTCCATTCTCTCATAAATGCGCTTTGATAATAAAACACTAATATCGATGACATTTTTCAGCTTATTCGTGATAACAGTTAAACAATTTCTATTAATGTTAATGAATCTTACACATCACGTCTATGTCGTCTTTTAAGTTAAGAAGTTCATTCAAATAGTAGGAAATTGTTGAACAATTGAAGGGGTCAATTCAACATCGTACCTAAGTCACATTTGAAACATTTTGAGAAAAGCACCAAAAACTGTTTTTGCTTAAAACATGTGTTTATTATCAAAAGATTGGACTTAGGTTCGGGAGTGCACAGAAACACTTACTTTTAAATAATTGGAATAACTCGCTTAATTCGTCACCAGCACACTATCTCTTGGGTTTAACATGATTGTCTCTCTCTGATTTTAATGAAACTGCCCCAAGCTCATTTTTTTTTAATGTGACATAGGTGCGATGTTGAAATGACCCCTTCAATTCTTCATTTAAAAAAAAAAATACCAAAATTCTATTTGCAAGGCTGTTGGTGACGTCATTATCTTTTGAAAATAGAAACAAGGTGGCGCTATCAATGTACTCTCTCATTGATAAGATTCTCTCAATTTGTCTAGGGTCGGGGTGGAAAACTGTATTCCCAACCAATACATTTGGTGAATGGACCTCATAAGCGTGACAAATTTAAATTCGCACAAAATAATGTTTTTTTAAATAAATGTATGTACAATCAAAATTATTCTCAAAATATCATGTATTCATAATTAAGTGTAAATGTATTGCAACTATGTGAGATTTTGAATCTTGTATATACCATACGGAGTCGACTGACCAATTCTTGTTATTTGTTTATTGTAGATTATATTCACTGTATTACTGGCATACAAAATACCAGTAGCTGCTATGTCAAAAATGCCATTATGGTTAGCACTGTTGAAATGTTTGGAAACTGGACAAAGAACACTAGGGTGTGAACTTTTCGGCTTAGAGCCTTCTTCAGCAAACAAGACAAATAGAAGTACAACCAGAAACACAGCACTTAACTTTAGAGATATCCTTTTCAAATATTCTCCCACTAATGCTGTTCATGTTCCCTGTAGTTCTTCCCTTTTGTCTTATTACTTAGATTGTATGTATCCCTAAATATTTTGGTGTGTTAAAATCATGGACCTTATTTTTCACAGTACCAATATGTATATCCTTTCACTTCTTGTAATCCTACTTCCTGCAACATGTTCGCTGAAGAAAGCTTTAAGTCGAAACGTTCAGATCTTATTGTCCCGTCTTTTGATTCAGGCTTTAACATACCTTGTTTTATTATTTCATTCCTGCAATCTCCCTCCTACAATCTCCCTCCCACAATCTACCTCCTACAATCTCCTACAATATATCCCTACTATCTCACTCCTACAATCTCTCCTATAAACTCCCCCCTACAATATCCCTCCTCAATCTCCTACAATCTCCCTCCTACAATTTCTGTCCTACAGTCTTTCTCCTACAATCTCACTCCTACAATCTCCTACCATCTCTCTCCTAAAATCTTCTACAAGCTTCCTCCTACAATCGTTCTCCTACAAACTCCAACAATCTATCTCCCACCATATCTCTCTACAATCTCCTACCATCTCTCTACTTCAATCTCCTACCATCTCTCTCCTACACTCTCCCTCCTACAATCTTTCTCCTACAATCTCCTACCATCTCTCTCCTTAATATAATCTTTCTCCTACAATCTCCTACCATCTCTCTCCTTAATATAATCTTTCTCCTACAATCTCCTACCATCTCTCTCGTACCATCTATATCCTACAATCTCCCTCTTACAATCTTTCTCCTACAATCTCCTACCATCTCTCTCCTGCCTACAATCTTTCTCCTACAATCTCCTACCATCTCTCTCGTACCATCTCTATCCTACAATCTCCCTCTTACAATCTTTCTCCTACAATCTCCTACCATCTCTCTCCTGCCTACAATCTTTCTCCTACAATCTCCTACCATCTCTCTCGTACCATCTCTATCCTACAATCTCCCTCTTACAATCTTTCTCCTACAATCTCCTACAATCTCTCTCCTACCATCTCTCTCCTACAATCTCCCTCCTACAATCTTTCTCCTACAATCTCTTTCCAAAAATTCCCCCACCCACTTTTTCTCTCTTTCTCCTTATCACTTTTCCTACTATTCTCTGTTGCTCTTTCTCTGTCACTTCCAATATACAAATGTCTATCAAGTTTGCTTTGCACTCAGGCCCACAGTGCTGACTTGTGTTATGTTACAAAATCATGAACTTTAAATTATGTGCAGGAAAAAAAAAACACATCTTGACCTTTTTGCTTGGGGTTGTCTCAGACAACTTGTCTCCCATTCGCTCAGTTGTTGAACCACTGGTCACCGTGTCGTGTGTGTGACCAGAAGATCACTTTTATGCCCTTCCAGGAACGGTGATTACAAGTTAATGCATCCTGTCAGTCAACAGTGAACTTTGGAATCAATACAGGAATTACTGCTCCGCTGGAACTGTCTGTGTGCTTCCGTCTACAATTAGCCGGTTACTAAGGGTGGCCGTATTGCTGTACGCGTTGCCTGTCGCTAGTGGTTGTAATGTGCGTGTCTTGCCGAGAAAAGACAAAGTCTCGTGCACTTTTGAACAAAGTCAGAATATTATTTTTGTATTTTTTTATTACTATAACTTTAATGTTGTTGTTTTTTAAAATTTAAACTTGATTTTTAAAATGTTATTAGGCCGTTTGCTTAAGCGACAGTTTTTCTGCAGTGATAAGATTACATAATCTCGTTTGCCTCTTTTTATATACCTGGTGAGGGGCATTCACATAAAAGAAGTTGAGGACCCTTCTTACCGTATAAGCAAAAGTATTTTTATTGATGGAGTTAATCTTTTAAAATCTTTTATTTAACTTGGCATCAACGCTCTACTCTCTGAACAGGTGGACGCCAATAGCTTAGCATCACTGACTTTCAGTGTCAACTAGCAACAAACAATGTTTGTTATCCTGGAGCACAGACGATGTTTTTTTTTAACAGTTTACTTCCTCTTCTGACCGCCTTTATCGGGGGAGGCGTCGCTTGGAGGTATAGATCGCAATCTACCACAAGGGCGAGAACTGCTAATGGTTCATTTTGTGGATTATGAGCGTGCCCTTAATATATTCGATTCACCGCCGTCCTGGGCCCTGGTCTCCCTCTTGTCATGAAACCGTGGTGCCTGTTAATATAAGCTTACGCTGCATGTTAATTTGATAAGCATCCTGACCAGGCGGTCAAAAAAGGTAATTTGCTGTTGTGCCATATGCTGAAATATAAGAACAAAGTATGCTAAACTTGTCTTCATCAGAAAACAAGACAAAAATAATCATAACAAGTATCAGATCACAGTAAAACAAACTTTAGAGGTTTCCTTTTGTTGCCGGAAGTAGGATTACAGGAAGTGAAATAATATAAATATTGGTACTGAAAACGGACCAAAAAAATTAGAGATACATACAATCTAAGGAATAAGGCTCTAAGCCGAAGCGTCAAAATCTATGAATTCAAATTTAGTATACTTTGTTCTTATATTTCATTGACACAACTTGAATGCAGTCCATCAATTATTATGCCATATACTGATTCACTGGTGTGACACCAATAATTCATTCGTCTTATTTCCTGGTTCCGAATTTTGGTCTCTTCTCATTTTACCATCTGCTAGCTTGAAACGTCTCATCTCGCAGGTGAAGAGCTTTTCCTCGAATGCTTTACTCAGAGCCCTTGTCTGATCCTGCTAAGTAAAGGTTAGAATAAAGACTGCTATTAATAAACAAAAGTGCTGTCAATTAGGATTGAACCAAGTGGAAAATCTACTTTAATACCACATATTTAATAAACGCAGTTTTAAAACAAGCTCTACTTAAAATTATGAAAGTATGTTAAAATAAGATAAAAATCCAATGTATGTGTGTACCAAGCTCTGCTAGAAAAGTCATATGTTTTCCCCCCTGGAACTAGATGCGTGAGCTATGGAAAACTTAAAAATGTAACTGGGTTACACAAATCCGCGCACTTATTCAGGACAAGACTACGCTGAGCTCTTCGTCTGGGGTAGTGTTTGCCAGTCTAATCCTTTACAAATAAAGTGCTCATCTCGAGCGAGAGTTGCGTCAAGAAGACAAAGCCTGCAGTCTTATATGTAGAGCCTCACAATACAACGTCATCTTTGGATGTCTTTGCAAATACACAACAACTAGATATTTAGAAGGGAAAGAAATGTTTCAGTAACATAATTCAAAATAACGACGCGGCTACAGCGATAAGAGTAGGTTTTTAATTATAACAATTGCCTAAAGCCCAAAAAAGTAAGCACTTTAGCCGGATAACTTTGAGAAATTAGCGTTTTGTAACAAGAGGGCCAGATGGTATGACTGTTATAGAAGTTCTCGCCAAAATGCCATCGTCTCCAAAATGCCATTTCTCGCCAAAATGTGAACGTAACATCATTGACGTAGCTACATTAATATGCTAGACAATAAATAGTTAATAATGCCTGTCTTGGCTCCATTTCACCCAATCCTTCCAAAAAATAACTCAAATCGACCCGACAACATACTTTTTTTTTAGATTATAATTTTCCATTCTCAGTGGACGAAACATGTGCAAAATACGATAACGCACATTCCCAGATGTTGCTGCTACAAAATAATCGACTCCCATTTCCAGACTTTGATATCAACTCCGTTTTGAAAAAAGTAAAATTTGGAGCAATATTTGAAAAAGAAGTTGCTGTTAAAATCAAATACAATATTTCATAATGGGATAGCCCTACACATAAAAGATTTAAAATTATTTTGTTTGTTATTTTGTGTTTGTGGAGAAATATGTTGTGTTTGTGGAGAAATGTGTTGTGTTTGTGGAGAAATATATTGTGTTTGTAGAGAAATATGTTGTGTTTGTGGAGAAATATGTTGTGTTTGTGGAGAAATATGTTGTGTTTGTGGAGAAATATGTTTTGTTTGTGGAGAAATATGTTGTGATTGTGGAGAAATATGTTGTGTTTGTGGAGAAATATGTTGTGATTGTGGAGAAATATGTTGTGTTTGTGGAGAAATATGTTGTGTTTGTGGAGAAATATGTTGTGTTTGTGGAGAAATGCATGCTGTTGAAAGGTTCGTTTTTTCCCCTTTCTTTTTCTATCCTTTATATCAATTATATTTTTTTGCTTTTTGTGGCTGGGAAAATCCTGGGGCGGCTAATTTAACCCCGTCTCGTCATGCTATCAAGCTGAAACTTGGCACATAGACTCGTCGTCGATGACAACACATTTTTTTCAAATTTTATGCCCCATCCCCTCCCTTCCTTGAATGCAAATCCCCATCACGTGCCCTTTTTTCAAGAGGGGAGAAATGTTAATCATTTAATCCAGCGGTTCTCAACCTGTCGCGACCCCTTTGTGGGTCGCACGACCCTTTCACGGGTGTCGCCTAACGCCATCAGAAAACAAATATGCTCTACAGTGATGACGTATCAACGAAAGTAATTTTGTTGCTGGGGGTCGCCACAACAGTAGGAACTGTATTAAAGGGTCGCGCCATTAGGAAGGTTGAGAACCACTGATTTAATCAATGACTGCGTGTTTTGATGTCAAGATTAATAGTGTAGCTGTTGCTATGAGCTCTGTGTTTGTGGCGTATTTGGGCTAAATATATATATAATCTATACTGTTAAGTTTTCAATACACTAAGCTAGATTAAAACCATTCACATTAACAAAATCAGTTCCTAAAATAACATAAATGATACATGCTCTACAATCATATAAATGATCAATCCCATACAATCACATAAACGCAAAAAATGCATTGTTGTATGTGTTTTTTGTTTGTTTGTTATCTTCAATAATTATTAGGAACCAAAATTTGTTCATGAACGGGGCCATTTCAAAATTTGGTTTCAATGTGTTATATTGGATATTTGAATATTTTTTTAACAAATAAATATTAAAAAATTAATTATTTTTTATCTTTTGTTTGGAATAAATGAGTTTTTTTAGCATCTTTGTAAACAAACTTGTTTTTGGAATTCGCCAGAGTGGGGACAGAATTACATTTTCAAATTATAAATCCTTTTTTTTTTAAAATCTGAATGAAAAAAGCGTGTGTTAGGCTGGCAAATGGGACTCACAATAAGACTCATTAAAACAGAACTCCTGATGGGGACTCACAATGAGAGAACAATGCTTACAATTTTGTTAGTCTCTCAATCACATCCCTGAGGTACAATGACAGAATGAATATCGGTGGCACCCGAGGAAGGTGTCGTGAAGAGGGGTTTGATAAAACGGTAGATAGTCGCTGTGCACCTCAGGGGATGGCGCGGATATGAACGAATGTAAATAACGGTCAAATGTGTGAATGGGGATGGAATCATACGAGATGTACATGTCTTTATTGCAATTGTAAAAGTGCCAAGCTGTTTCCTGTATAATACGGTTGATTGTTAGACTTTCAGATGGTGTTCTAGTGCACAACTTCAAACTAAACCTATATCAGACGCGCATCAAGGGAGTACTTCCACAATGTTAGGAGTGGGGGGGGGGGTCATATTGTTCCAACATGGTATTAAGAATAACACTCAGTAATGATTTGCGTTGGTAAACTAGCAGTTTTTGGCGCCTAGAGAGCTGGCAAGCGTAATGTCCAGAGCACTGTCCAGCGAACTGTCCAGCGTACTGTCCAGCGTATTGCCCAGCGTACTGTCCAGCATTGGGGTAAAATGAATCAACAATGTGTTGTGTTTCCTGGTTTTGGCTTAGGTTACACTTCTTCTTTTAAATGGTTGAGATTTTATTCAACGTAGGGTATTTGTTCAACAACATCCCTGTGCTGGATTAACATATTTACTTTGTAGGTCAAATCATAGACCTGGTGTATGAAAGTTATGACCAGATACAGCTTTTGACGAAGGTCAAAGATTTAAAATCAAAGAGGTTTAAAAAAACTACGAAAACATTTTGTATACTGATGTTGAGATACTTGGGAAAGAAAAATTCTTTTAATCATTGCAATATTGTAATTCTCTTTATCATTGCAATATTGCAATTCTCTTTATCATTGCAATATTATAGGACATTAATTTCACATCATAAGCGACTAGATCATGTTGACTAATGGGTTGCATTTTCATCATTGCTTTTGAACTTTCATTCTGTTATGTTGTGGAATTGTATTAAAAAATTTGATGAGATGTTATTAAATTATGAATCGAATGAGATTTAAATTAAAATATGTGGTTCTTTTATCTCACAAATAGTACAAACTGTCGACATCGATGGGTTTTGTAAAAGTTGGTTAGATTCCAAGAAATTGATATTTTTTAACGAAATAAAAATATTATTTGTTAGACATACAGACCGGTATTAATTAGAAGCATTTGTTTGTCATTTAATTTAGACATTAAGTTAATCTTTTAATTGAAAATCAAAATTGTTTCAAGATTTCTTAAAATGATTTTCTGAAGAGATGAAAGTAATCTTTGTATTAATTTGCATATTCACCAAAAAATAGCGTCATCACAGAACTTATAAATTTTTGTAATCATTTTTTAAGCCATCAATTTCTTCATCTCTCGGCATAAATATCAGGTCGTCTCTAGAAATCAGTTAAATTCATAAAATTAAAATCAATACAATTTTAAGATGAACCCCTAACGTGATTACGGGTAACAGCTAGTATACTGATTTAAATAGAACAGTGTTTGAAAGTTCAAACCTTGTACATAGTGCAGAGTCCCCAGTTGTGTAGGTCACTCTTTCTTTCAGCGTTTGAGTAGGACCAACGAATAATAATTGTTTAACTGAACTGAAATGGAAATCGAAAATAACTACCACGGGCAGTATACTAAAACATGGTAGAAGAATGGTGATCGAGAAAATTATTTCGTAATGTAGTTCCATCATCTATAGAAGATATGTCGGCATGTATTCTTGAAACATTTTAGAGAAGGGGTGTGCTGCTTTGCCTCCTGGGATCACCAGGTCAATTAGGGCTGTACAAGAGTGTGCAGCTAGACCCACTGTTCGAAGCTCCCTGGGATCACTACATCAGTCAGGGCTGTACAAAAGTGTGCCGCTAGACCCACTGTTCGAAAGTCCCTGGGATCACTACATCAGTCAGGGCTGTACAAAAGTGTGCCGCTAGACCCAATGTTCGAAGCTCCCGGGGATCACTACATCAGTCAGTGCTGTACAAGAGTGTTGCAATAGACCTAATATTAAAGCTGTTCATTACGTTATAGATGCACATTCCTCCACAAGGTGGTTAACAGACTAATCTCGAATAGGATATAATGCAACCAGACCTACTTACCACTACGCTTTCGCCGTAGTCTACGCTTTAAAACCTAAGACTACAGCACTAGGACGGGCCTTAAAAAACTACGGCTTCGGAAGTTTTTTTCGTTTGTTGTTTTATTTTTATTTTAAAAACTACAAAATTGGGGTGTTTTCAGTAAAATGTTACCAAATGTGTATGTGTTAACACAGTAAGCAGTGGAATAAGAATAACAGAGATTGGCGGTCTTGATCTCAATGAACCCACCAAAGTAGTTTTCTTTTAGAGGAGATGTTTTCTACCTGTGTAGCATATGTTCTAGAATGCCACAGAGACCAAACACATTGCTAAACGTTCTCAGGACTTTGAAGATCAAGGAAAAATCGTAAAATATTTTAAAGTTAATTGATGAAAATAGTTTACTGGCTAAGTTTCTTTTTTTATTTTCAATATTGTTTTTAAAGTTAAACTTGATACTTGGTTTCATTTTCATATAACCAACAACAACAACAGAACAGTTGTGTTGCAATAGTCATGAATTTTAACTCAGCTAAGCCTACCAGTCAAGCAAGTCTGTGCAGTTACAATGCTTGTTATGCTAGCCTAAGACCGTTTCCCATTCTTAAGAAACAAATCGGAGGACCACATCCTTTATTTTTATTTATGTTAACTTACATAAGCAGTTGAGTGGACTTCCTGACGCTACATTTTTTTTTAAATTGCAAATCATTTTTCCCCCCTCCCCCCCCCACCTCCCAAAACACGACTAATAGACCAAACACCCTTTGGGGCTTGAAACTACATATTTTGTGATCTGAACACTACTCTGTCACTAACCCAGTGGCAAACTGGTCTGAATGCAACAAATCCACCATCACTAATTCCGTCCGTGAACAAGTTTCATCTTGTGGCTAAGCCATTATCAATGATTACATAAAATATGTCTGAGAATTTAAATAAATTTACTATTTCATAGCATAATTTAATATACACCATCTAAATATGACCAGAAAAACAGTAACTAAGAGAAGCATTGCCCACATTCATATTTCAATCATGTTCAATCATCAACTATTTCCACATTCATGTTTCAATCATGTTCAATCATCAACTATTGCCCACATTCATGTTTCAATCATGTTCAATCATCAACTATTGCCCACATTCGTGTTTCAATCATGTTCAATCATCAACTATGTTCACAATTCAAAATAGAAATCCCGTCTCCGCTGTAATAGTAGAAAATCCGTCCATTGTTTTTTTTTCCCCAACAGGCAATGTGCAAAATTTACTACTTCACCGAGAGTTTCAGCATCTGCGTGTCGGTGCTGCTCCTGGCAGTGATCGCTATGGAGCGCTACATTGCTGTCATGCACCCATTGAAGGCTCGGGGTCTCTTCACAACCTGCCGGATGCACATAGCTCAGGTTCAGGTTACATTTGTGTGCACGTGTTGTGTCTCTGTTGTGTCGCAGGTTACATTTGTATTGTGTCTTTGTGAAATGAATTATCCATGAGCAGTGTTTATTCGAAAAGTAGTTAACATTGGAAGTGTACGTCATATTCAGAGCATTCACATCTTTCTTTAAACACACACATAATATGTCAATTACTTGTTTAAAAAAAAAAATTAATCTAAAATGTATGCCTTTCATCATCACTCCTATCAAATGCCTACAGCAATGGTTCTCAAACTTTTTAATGCCGCGACCCTTTAATATAGTTCCTAATGTTGTGGCGACCCCCAGGCACAAAATTATTTTCGTTGCTCTAGAATATATGTTTTTTCGGATGGTCTTAGGGGACCCATGGGAAAGTGTCTTTCAACCCCCAAAGGGTTCGCGACACACAGGTTGGGAACCGCTGGCCTACAGCTAAATAATTTCAATGTCTTGATGAAAAGGCAGTGGGTTTTATAGAGTTTACGTTTGCAGCACTCCTCTAATGAAAAACACAATGCAAGCGGACGGTTTGGTCATATTAGCCTTGCTCAACTTAGCCTTGGGTCATCTTAGACTTGGTTATCTTAGCCTTGGTCACCTTAGCCGTGGTCATCTTACCCTTGGGTCATCTTAGCCTTGTTTCATTTTAGCCTTGGTCTTCTTAGCCTTGGGTAATCGTAGCCTTGGTCATTTTAGCCTTGGTTATATTAGTCTTGGTCATCTTAGCCTTGGGTCATCTCAGCCTAGGTCAACTTAGCCTTGGGTCATCTTAGCCTTGATAATCTTAGCATTGGTTATCTTAGTCTTGGTCATTTTCGCACGCGAAGGGCGTACAGCAACATTGTATTTGCCATAGATTAGTAGCTATAAAAAATTGGAGATCGAAAACAAATTTAAAACTCCAGAGTTTGGCTGAAAACTTTACTTAGTTTAGATGATCATGTCAAGTTTCTGGAGAAAATATATGGCATGAATGAAATGCCATTTTCTGATTAATAAACGAAAAAGAAATAGAAAATCCAAACCATTAAAAAAACTACGAGACAATGTTGTTTTTAATGAAATCGTATCACAGCTTGGCGCCGGGATCTGCCACTTTCCTCGTGTTAAAAAAGTTGTTGAGGGTAAACAAATATGATAGCGACTGATGCATGATGAGCAGGTTGAGCTCTTTTAAGCAAACAACTCTTTAAGAAGCAGTGGCAAGGTTCGAGCAAAGTGCGCTAAAGTTATAAAAATATTGGGGACAGGTTCTCAAACTAGAATGTTTTTTGTCTGTTTTTCTTTATTTCTTATTTTTTGATTTTTTGTGTTTGTTTTTGTTTTTTGCACCAAGCGATGAAAAGTTCATTAGCCGCGAAAGAAATGTGTCGGGTATCCAAGAGCTTTTCGATAGTTACATATTACTTTTGACAGAGGTATGAACCTATGGGATCATTTCATTCAGAGTCATCAGGGTGGTTGTCATGAGACATTCACTTATTTCTTTCAAGTCACATCCGTGAAGGTTTTTGTTGTTGAATGTAGAAAAATAAAATGATCATCTTGCACAGCATATAACTGACATTTCGTGTGACTGTTTGACATGATTAAGTTGCGCGAGATTACACGAATCTACAACATAAGTCTTTAGTTTAGACTAAAAACATACGGTATTAAATCTATTTTCTTCTAGGGCTACTTAAAATCAAATTTACTTTTAAAAACGCACTTGACTTCCTTCACTGGATCAGAAACTCACCGATAGCACTTTTAGATTAAGGTCAAATACATTCCATACCCCATCCCCAAAGATCTCCCTGGTCAAAAATAATTATAATAACAGCCTCCTTCGTCGTTTCTTACATCAATCAAAATATACTACCGGTCATCAATCAATACCTGACATCAGTGGTGTAGTTAGGGTTGGTGTCACCCGGTGCATTAACTGATGGTGTCATCCCCTCACCCCCTTTTCCCCAGAGTCCGCGATAGATTTCTTCTTGTTAAATTAAGACCACAGTATAACATTGACAAGAAATAAAACAAAATAATTGAAGGTCGGGAGTTCAATGTATTTAAGAACGGTAACAACGTTAAGTTTTAGTTATTTTTACCTTAAATTTACTTAACTTCAAAATTTCCGTTCCTGGTCTTCAAAGCTGCGAACCTGTCAATCGTGCTCAAGTGTTAATAGGCGATGTTAGTGACGAATCGGCGAAAATATTAATTTTTTAGTATTTCTGCATTTCAAAAATATTTTTAATATAATTTTAAAAGAAATTTTCTCACTCCGAAAAATGTCTTTGAAAAACAGTTGTAATATCCCCCCCCCCCCAAAAAAAAAACTCTTTCCTGCCGATAAGCTAAACCTGGCATGTCATTTACTCGTTCAAAGCAAATCTAGGGTGTGATTTACCTGTACGTCACATTGGGAACTTGTGTTGGTGGGATGTCGAGCGCGAGCTCTTAATGCCCCACACGGCACACCTCCACACGGGCCAGGAGCCAGGTATCCTCACCGCCAGACCGTGTGGCGACATGCCGGAAACCTCCTCCATGGCCTGGGGCATGCCTGGTCAGCCGAAAACGCTGCGTTTAAAGCGTTCGCAGCCAACTGTCCCAGAGGGTTCGGACGGGTTTTTTTCCACTCCGGGGGAGATGTGTTACGTTACCACCCCCACCGCCCAGGGAGTCTTTCAGTCGGGACGGTAGACTGGAATGAAACGGTTGCCTCGGAGCAGCTTTCTCACGGCTGTGTAGCTAACATCGCCGGCAAGGGATTTATCAGCCCCAGGCCTCATATCATTCAACGGCAACAAATGATCATGTTAGTGCATTACTACTCACGTTGTGTTGGGAGTCATGGGGTCGGTCGGGGTTTTTGGCTTCGGATGAAAGTCCACCCTACTAGTCCGCCACGCCAAAAAGAGGCAAACCCATGTGGGCGCCCCCAAGTTTCTTCGAAGACGCTCCGGCTTGCGCAGGACGGCTACCTTTACAGAGTAGCCTGTCATGTCATTTACCTGTACAAAGTAAAATGATTTGCACAGATGTTACTGAGGGCTCTGGGTTTGGAAAGGATCTCTGTAGGGTTGTGTGTTTGGAAGGGATCTCTAAAGGGCTGTGGGGGAGGGGGGGAAGGATCGCTATAGGAGTGTGGGTTGGAAGGGATCTCTATAGGGCTGTGAAGTGGGAAAGGATCTCTATAGGAGTGTGGGTTTGGAAGTGATCGCTATAGGGCTGTGGGTGGGAAAGGGTCTCTATAGGAGTGTGGGTTTGGAAGGGATCTCTATAGGGCTGTGTGTTTGGAAGGGATTTCCATAGGAGTGTGGGGTTGGAAGGGATATCTATAGGAGTGTGGGGTTGGAAGGGATATCTATAGGAGTGTGGGGTTGGAAGGGATCTCTATAGGAGTGTGGGGTTGGAACGGATCTTTATAGGGATGTGTGGTTGGAAGGGATCTCTATGGAAATGTGGGGTTGGAAGGGATCTCTATAGGAGTATTGGGTTGGAATGGATCTCTATGGGAGTGTGGGGCTGGAAGGGATCTGTATAGGAGTGTGGGGTTGGAAGGGATCTCTATATGGTTATGGGGTTGGAAGGGATCTCTATAGGAGTTTGAGATTGGAAGGGATCTCTAAAGGGGTAGGGGGGGGGGCTTAGAACTGCAAGGAATCTCTATGTTGACCACGGAAATGAAATCAGTTCCAGTTATCAGCGTGTTTTTCCTGTATACGACATGAATGATGAGTCTCCCTGGCTGACCTTGCACCAGCTGACCGCTCTACGCATGTGCCGCTAAGTGAAAACTACCAGACGAAACGCCTCCCTCCCCCAGCCCCTCCCAACACCCCCCCCCCCCATTTTTTAAAAAAATATTAAATATTTAAAATTCTTTGTTAATCGAATAAATAACATAGGTATCTATTGAAAAATAGAAAACTTTATTGAAAAATCTATGAAAATGTATGTTAAAAAATAAGGTATTTCAAAAATAGTTTTATAAAGGGTGTGGGGGTGAGGAGCGGTTATTCTAAGCGCTACTCGTGTTTCAAGCACATGACTAACGAGAACCTTTATGTCTTTCAGGCTGTAATCTGGATCATAGCCGGTGTCTACAACGTCCCACTGCTTGTCTTCTTCGACACCCACTCCTTACCGGACTTATCTGGTGAGAACATGACCTTCTGCGTCCCGGTGAAAGAAGACATCTTCTTCAAGCTCTACTACACGATCAACTTCGTGTTGTGGTACGTCCTCCCGCTGGTCACCATGTCCATCGTGTACACCATCATTTCATGGACGCTCTGGCACTCTGGCAGCATATTCAGCCGGCAGAGTAGAGACACCGGCAGCGATGGGAGCGTGACGAAGACGACGCCCATGGTTCGGGCCGAGCGGTCGTCGGGAAATATGTCGTCGAGCAGCAGCAGTGGCGCAGGCAGCGTGGGCTCTACCATGGGCGGAAACACCAGAGCGACGAGCAGTATCGGGGGGCACAGTATCTGCTCACACGCTGGCTTCAACATGAACGGGGGGTACGACGGTCAGTCGTGCATCTGTACTTTCTGCTCGGATACGTCCGAACGTTTCATAGGGAATAACGAAGAGAAGACGAGATGCTGCTGTGGAGATTCGACCAATCAGGTTGTTCACTCAAAGTGTGTCACGGGCTGCGCCCAACATTTGACGCCCGCTAACAATGAAGGGTTGCCCATTTGCTGGTCTTGGCCACCAGGGTCGGACGTGGAGCGCAACAATCAAAACAATCACAGTAGACGATCCCCGTACGCTGTAAGATCTGGTGGTGGTTCTAATGGGACAAACTGTTTTGAGATGACATGCATGAATCCTTCGTGTCCTCATTTCCAGAGGACGCATCCAAAGAGGCAAAGCGTGAAAAGTCTCAACATGACTACAGCTGTTCTAAACCCGAAAAGGCAGCGCGGCGCGGCGCCACGGCGGTCATTTCACTCAGACTGCGCCTCAGACACGTCCAGCCCGGGACATTCGAAACCCAGCGATCTCAACACTCAACGTTACCAGGCGACGTCCGTACGCGTGCTGTCCTCTCGCCGGAAGGTGATACGCCTTCTGATACTCGTGCAGGTCACTTTCGCTGTCTGTGTCCTTCCGCACCACGTGCGCCTTCTGATGAACTATTGGGAGGTGTACCCTTCCCTCTCGTTCACCTTCAACTTTTTTCCACCCCTAGCTTTTATCTGCTTGTACTTGAATTCAGCGCTAAACCCTGTCCTGTACAGTCTGTTCTCTGAGAGCTTCCGCCGCAGCTTGAAGGAACTCATTCGCCGCCCTTGGCAGCGATGGAAGTCTCTGACCACTAAACATGACTTTCTTGCTTCCAGAGCTAGACTGAGCGGTCCCTGACTAGACGGTGCGTGTTCGGAAAGGAGATCTGTACATTTTGCCTTTCAGACGGAAGTTGTGACGTTGCCTTTTTCTGGCGTTTGACAACCTCTTTCCGACCTCGCACCTTTTAACTCACAAAATAATCTAAAGTTAATAATCAAACAGTGCCTGTGATATAAATACTCTTGTGAACTTTGCTGATGAGACCTACGTTACTTGCAGCCAATAGTGAAAAGTCTGGTATGATTTAATATTTACATATTTTATAGTCCCAAGTGTGTTGTCAGTGATCATCTAACATTTGATGAATGTTTCGTTATGAAGTTAAGGATGAATATTCCGATAGGATAAACTCCATGTTACGAGCAGGCTGGATATGCCTTGGACTAATACTAACTTCGACAGGTCACCCGATAAGAAGTGTTTTTTTCCTACCAGTGGCTTTGCGGGCGGACATCTTGCCCGAGTATATTCAAAAACGTTAACAGTTAACATGAAATAAAAACCATTAAGTTACTTTGTGTTTACTGCCTAACCCCTTTTTTAAAAAAGACTTCTGGCGTTTCATTTTACAACACTTTTATAAACGTTTACTTCCACAATAATTCACATACCGTGGTGTGGGACGTCAGCTTATGACGACATTCGTTCGGCGTGTTTTTACATTCTTAGGAAGAAGTCTGATGAAAGACTGGATTTGTGCCACAAGCCTCTAGAGACTTTAAACAAAATCTTACGTGTTTTTGAATGGAAAAAAAGTGATCATGATTAATAACTTTATACGTGACATCCTTTATGTTTTTGTGGCTAACATTATAAATAATGTGACATATCTTCTGCTTTATGCGGCATCCTACAATTATCTTCAATTTTTTTTTTTGGTTTCCACATCCAAAATATTGAACTGACTTGAACATTTTATATAATTTGTATATGTTTGATCAGATATCCGTTAGAATATGTAATGACCTGTAATGCGACTCCTCGATTTTAAAAACGGAACAATGGTTAATTAGAACAATATGACAACATTTTATACACAGTTTAAATGATGTTTAAAGAATCAAAGTCAGTGCGATTAATATTGTCCGATTCAATCAAGCTGTCGTCATGTAGCGTCAGATTACATATAATTAGAGCTTTCTTATTACTAACAGGGAAAAAATATTGTCTTTTTTTCTTAACAAGACAATATTCCCTCTGACTCAGACCCTAACATGTTTTTTATGGAATTCGACAAACAATGTTCACGTGGCAAGTAATTACCAAAACATTTCTGTTTCTAAACACATCCTTCCTTTATGATTCATTTCTGCTATTTTAATCGAATCATTTCCAATCGAAAAGTCTGAAACTTTTCCTCACAAGGCAAACATTGGCACCCTGACTTTTCCGCACACATCTAGCTATATTGGCCCAGACGTTGCCTGGTTGGCCTTTGAAAAGCCATCCTGCCAATGCATTAACAGAACGGAGGAAATCGAAGCCAGATTCCCTTTATTTGTGAAAGAGACGCGAGTGTCAACTCCTAAATATAGTGTGGGAACTTGGAGAGACATCAGCGGTCGGTAGTAATATCTGTTTGTTGCTGCCAGTCATGAAACGACCGCACGAAGCTGCCGTACAGAGTCTTTGACTTTGTGATGTCATTTGAAATGTTACACAATGGACTTCGATGAGTCACTTCCTTGATTTGTCACGTGATATGAGTAAGCCTTCGGTAGCCTATGCTACACATAACAACAGATAACAGCTGATCAGCCATTATCATTAATTTTAAAGCAAAATGTTTGTCTCCATCAGCGCTTCCCCAATGTTAATTAAAAATGTTACTTTTCAAAATATTCTTGAATACACGTGTTTTTAA
This sequence comes from Omphiscola glabra, assembly GCA_964017045.1. NCBI lineage: Eukaryota > Metazoa > Mollusca > Gastropoda > Lymnaeidae > Omphiscola > Omphiscola glabra. The sequence goes on from OZ024796.1 coordinate 3,663,034, forward strand.
AAAAAAACATTCATAAATGTGACAATAATTATAATTTAGTTATGATTAAAGGAAGAAAGTTGTTTGAAGAAAAATTTGTGAGCGACTAGTGTGTTGCAGACAGCCTACCGGAAGTCATACTCGTACTTACTCTTATCACGTGACAAAAACAATCGACTAATCGTAGTCCATTGATCACGTTCTTAATGTGAGAATGGGTTTCACGGACGTATTATATGGCAACCCACGTTATAGTTCATTGCGTAAGTTTTCTATTTCTTTAGGATAATGTAATAATTCAACAATTGTCTGATGGTCTTAAATGTTAACAAGACAAATATTGCAATAAGTTGTTTTATCCAATACTAATATTACGCAATAAGTTGTTATATCCAATGCTAACAGTACGCAAAAAAAGTTGTTGTATCAAATGATAGCAATACGCAATAAGTTGTTGTATCAACTGCTAACAGAACCTAAGCGATAAGTTGTATCCAATTCTTAAAGTACGCAATAAGTTTTTGTATCCAATGCTAACAGTACGCAATAAGTTGCTGTATCCAATGCTAGCAGTACGCAATCAGTTGGTGTATCCAATGCTAACAGTACGCAATCAGTTGGTGTATCCAATGCTAACAGTACGCAATAAGTTGTATGTAATTCTAACAGTACGAAATCAGTTGTTATATCCAATGCTAACAGTACGCAATCAGTTGTTGTATCCAATGCTAGCAGTACGCAATCAGTTGGTGTATCCAATGCTAACAGTACGCAATAAGTTGTTGTATCCAATGCTAGCAGTACGCAATCAGTTGGTGTATCCAATGCTAACAGTACGCAATCAGTTGGTGTATCCAATGCTAACAGTACGCAATAAGTTGTATGTAATTCTAACAGTACGAAATCAGTTGTTGTATCCAATGCTAACAGTACGCAATCAGTTGTTGTATCTAATGCTAACAGTACACAATCAGTTGTTGTATCCAATGCTAACAGTACGCAATCAGTTGTTGTATCCAATGCTAACAGTACGCAATCAGTTGTTGTATCCAATGCTAATAGTACGCAATAATTTGATTTATCCAATACTAACAGTACGAAATCAGTTGTTGTATCCAATGCTAACAGTACGCAATAATTTGATGTATCCAATGTTAACAGTACGAAATCAGTTGTTGTATCCAAAGCTAACAGTACGAAATCAGTTGTTGTATCAAATGCTAACAGTACGAAATCAGTTGTTGTATCCAATGCTAATAGTACGAAATCATTTGTTGTATCCAATGCTAATAGTACGAAATCATTTGCTGTATCCAATGCTAATAGTACGAAATCATTTGCTGTATCCAATGAGAATAGCACGGTTTTTAGTCCTGGATGAAATTTGTTTAGTACATTTGTTTGCTTTTTTATAATGTATTTTTAGAGAAGACTGAACTTCCTCTTTAGAATTAGTCATAGTAAAGCTGCCAATATATATAAAGTCTTTATTAGGTCTATGTCCTGCTTTGGGTGTTTGATGTATAGTGACAGGACAGGGTGATTGACGAGACAGGCTGACAGACAGGAAAGGGTGACACATAGGACAGGATGATAGGATAGCGTGATAGGATAGGGTGACAGATTGATTCTCTTGGGCGGTATGACATTGAGATTATGAATATTCCAACAACTCCTGTGACGTAGAGCGTACTGTGCTGGTCATCTATTGCATAAAGATCTATTTCCAGTCGCCTCGTCTAAGTCTTGGCATTGGATCAAATAGGCAAGGACGAAAGAGTGAGGCTGGCGAATTGAACAACTCTCCCTCACTTTAAACAATATCTAGCTAAAGTCAAGACTTCTACCTAGGCTGAAAATGGCCTTGTTATTCATCGCGTGCGAGGGACGAACAATAATACCATACAGCCCTAACATTAATTGGAGAGTCGTACCTTCTAAATGCTAGGACATGCATATCTTTTCTTGAGAAGAATCAGCGCAGTCTTCAAAGCTCATATGGGCTTGTGTTAAAGCCTGTGCTAAGAATTTCAGCGCTGCTGTCTGCCGAACATGCGGCCAACCAGCATCTTTTGGCGACCCGCGTAGTAACGAAATTTTCTTTTTTTTATTATTATTTTCTTAATATACATAGCTTTCCCACCTGTCCTATTTTCGTTCGACCCGCGCAAATTTTTCATAAAGTATTACGACCACACATTTTGAGTTGTGCAGGCTTTGACTATACCTATGCTTAAGAGCAGCTCAAGTAGCTGAAATCGAGCAGCGAAGGGCAAGTGAACAACCAATCCAGTTAAAGTTGTAATGTGACATTTTGTCTGTCGAGATTCGACCATGACCTTTCTAAACACCGGCCTGTTGCCCGGATTGAGTCTGTATGCGAGTGCACAGAAGATTGATCAGGCCAATTCTGGCACGAAATGTTCTGGTGCATAAGGTTCAGGGGATGGATAGGGACAACTCCAGGTACAGAGTTCGCTCAGGCCTTTTTGGCTTGTCTCTTGTGTTCTACGGCACCTGTTCTGTCAGACTCATGTTGCATTGAGCCCTTTTGTTACTGAAGAATGCCACAATTCTCGATTCCTGCGAACTACTCCCTTATGTCCGGGTCAAAGTGAAATGCTTTTAAAGATGGTTTCATTGTGTCTTTATAACGTTTCTTCTGTCCCCCAGCAAAAGTGCCCACCCTGCTTGAGATCACCATTAAATATTTTGGTAGCAAGTGGTCGTCTGGCATTCTCGCAACATTAACGTGTGGACGCTGGGAACACTTGCTTGTGCGAGTGCCTCAGTGTCTAGAATATTGTCCTGCCAGGCCTGCGTGTCGAGAGTACCTCACGGTATGGGATCTTGTCCTGCCAGGCCTGCTTGTCGAGTACCTCACTGTCTGGGATCTTGTCCTGCCAGGCCTGCTTGTCGAGTACCTCACTGTCTGGGATCTTGTCCTGCCATTTAATGTTGAGGATTTTTTCAAAGGCTCATTGTGTTAAAAGGGTTTAATTTCCTTGCATGGCTTTTATGGACTGTCTATGGTTTGTGAAGGCATCCGAGAAGTCTGCAACACTGGGGCCTCTGATTCATTGTTAAGGGCACGGTCATCGGCATGCAGCAAGTTCCTGATAATATCTGTCCGGACTTTGGGATTTGGCGTTTAGTCTCCTGAGATTAAATACTTTACCAAGCTCTTTGCGAAAACCGCATTGATTTTGTGGCAGCATACCATTCTCAAGAAGCAAACTGAGACGTTTTTGGAGGATTCTAGATCGTAGCGTGCCTGCAATGGAGAACCACGGTAGTTGTCACAGGATTGAAGTTTGTTTCAGTTTATACAAGCAAACAATGGAAGCGTCCTTAAAATCGTGTGTTATCTTCTCTTGCTACCACATAAGAAAAAACATCTGTTGCAGCCTTTCAGTGAGAGCTATGCTACGTCCCTTGTAAATTTTTGCTGGGAAGGAGTCGCCAGAGTTTTGCCAGTCGAGAAAACGCACAGAGCTTGTTGGATTGCGTCTCATGACGAGTGGTGTGGGGAGGGGGGGTCTTCCATTTCTTTGTTGGTTTGGCACCTATGGGAGTCGATATATTGCTTCGTCACTGACAGATAAAGGACGATTTAAGGTGCTCTCAGAGGGCTCTTCCGTGATTTTGATAATTTCTTTTTTCTCAGTAATCCTGATTATAACATAGTCAATGAGATGCCAATGTTTTGAGCGAGGATTTTTTTGCACCCAGGATGTCGAATAAGCGTGGGAAGGTGAACGACTATCTCAGTAATTAGTAGTTCACGTTCAGTGCAAGTCTGGAGCCAGAGGCGTAGCTAGAGTGTTTGGCGCCCAGGGACGAGATTGGCGCCCGGTGACAAGATTCATTTTAAAGCGCCCCTTTTGTCTTTTTCGTCACAAGGCAAACATTGACCCACTCCATGCTTGCCCCAGTTACTGTTGCAATGGCCCACTCCATGCTTGCCCCCGTCACTGTTGCAATGGACTACTCCATGCTTTCCAGTACCCCAGTCCAGCCGATGTGATCCCTACTCATTCGAACATTGAAGTAACCAAAATGAAAGCGTGTCATTCCGCAGAACGTCGGCTATGAGATGTGCATGAATATGATCTGTGCTTGGTCTGTTTTGAGGACAGCCAGCCTATTGATATGGCTGCTGCGTGTCGACCTGGTCCTTCATTTTATTTATGTGCATGAATATGATCTGTGCTTGGTCTGTTTTGACGACAGCCAGCCTGTTGATATGGCAGCTGCGTGTCCACCTGGTCCTTCCTTTTATTAAAAAAATTCTGTTAAAGGTCTTTGCTGGTACAGACAACAGTGTAATTCCACTATAGTTTGCACACTTGCTGAGGTCCCCTTTCTTTTGTATCTTGACGAGGTATCCTTCTTTCTAATCTTTTAGAACTCTCTCTCTCTTCTTTATTTTTTTCTTTTCAGAGGGTGAAGCATGTTGACTATTGTATCTGTATATGCCTTCATCATTTTCCTGTGATGTTATTTTCCAGATGCTTTTCATATTTTGAGCTGCTTGATAGCCAGTGCTAATTCTTCATTATTTGGGACACTTTCTTCTATTTGTAATTTTTCATTTACTGGTTGTATGTCTGGTGTTGTTGTGGGTAGATGTATGTTTTAGAAATTCCTAAAGTATTCCACCCCATCCTTGTTGTTGTCCTATTTGTTTCTTTATTGATATACCTTCCTTGTTTTTAACCGGTTTCTCTGGCTCCTTGTATCTTCCTGAGAGCTTTCTTGCTATGGCGTAGAGCTCTTTCATGTTTCTTTTTCTGGCTGCTTCTTCTGCTGTTGACACTAGACCATCAATGTAAGCTCCTTTATCTTTTTTGATGCTGTTCTTCACCCTTTGATTTTCTTCATTCTATTTCTCTTGTGCTTTTGTTATCTCTGACCTGGTGCGGCTGGTGTTTACTATTATTATTAGTATTATTATTATTAGTGGTTTTATATAGCGTGGTACCCCAGGACCGGGCACACCACGCTGTACATACAATTTAACAAACAATCATAAACTTAAAAATCGATTAACATACATTAATTCAATAAAACAATACAAATCTATATTTACTCCACCCATTTACATGCCAAGCCATGGACTGCACCCAGCAGCATCGTTTATTGGTTTACTGCACTCTTCATTCTTTGCTACACGTTTATTCTCTGCAACGTATTGAATGAAAGCACATCTTTGTGTTCAGTGAGAGCCAATCTTTGTGTTCAGTGAGAGCCAATCTTTGTGTTGAATGAGATCCAATCTTTGTGTTGAGTGAGCGTCAATATTTGTGTTGAGTGAGATTCAATCTTTGGGTTGAGTGAGAGCCAATCTTTGGTTGAGTGAGAGCCAATCTTCGTGTTGAGTGGAAGCCAATCTTAGTGTCGAGTGGGAGCCAAACTTTGTGTTGAGTGAGAGCCAATCTTTGTGTTGAGTGAGAGCCAATCTTTGTGTTGAGTGAGAGCCAAACTTTGTGCTAAGTAGGAGCCAATATTTATGTTGAGTGAGAGCCAAACTTTGTGTTGTGTGAGAGCCAATCTTTGTGTTAAGTAGGAACCAATATTTATGTTGAGTGAGAGCCAAACTTTGTGTTGTGTGAGAGGCAATCTTTGTGTCAAGTAGGTGCCAATCTTTGTGTTGAGTTAGAGCCAATCTTTGTGTTTTTGCTTCACCGGTCCTAATACTACGTTGCACGTGGCTGTTACACTACAGACATCTTTATGTGTGGCCACTGAAGTTATATAATGTCAACATGTGTTTAGTCTTGAACTGAAATTTATTTCTCAAGGTAACACTGAATTCACTTCGTTTCTGCTCGTCTGCCACTGATGCTATGTTGCATTTTAGTCTTCGAGCCTTTGGCTCTTCCAAGTATTTCTTTAGTTTTAATTTAGTCTTGCCCAAAAGAGCTTTTATAGCTTGTAGAGACCTTATGAATTGTATACTAATGCATATTCGATCAAATTAATCATACATGTGTTTGTTTTTAGGGTTATTTAATCATTGGGATAGTTTTGATTTTGTGATTTGAGATTTTAGGTTTTTTTAGTGTGAGTTTGAATTTCACCGCATAAATAGGGTCGCCTGCAATGGCGACAGGCTGGTTAGGGAAGGTAGAGCAGACAACGTTTAAGGCACCTTTACCAACCCCTCCCAAGTGCCATGGAGGTGAGCCGTCTTTGCCTAAACAGGGCTGCTCAGGCTCTCAAGGTGCTACTGGATACCACTGCTGTCCTTTACAGCGGAAAATGACCCAACGACATGAGCCGCCTATGTCCAGTTTTGCAACTACTACTGCGTATCAAAAGTAAAATGAAACATTGTTATTGGGAGGAGAGAGTTCATTTTGTTGAAAGATTGGCACATTTTTATAAACAAACAAGCTACACAAACCACAGTGCTTAAGGAGAGTTCAGGTAGCGCGAATTAAGGCTGCCCACTGGTTTGGTTTTGTCTTCCCCCCCCCCAATGAATTATTTGAGCCGAGGCTTTGTTAAAACTATTTTTTCAATGAAATTTTCTACATTTATGCGGGTAAGCTGTTGATAATGCTCATAATGTATACATTAAAATAAGATTCTGTAAATTGAAATAAAAATTGTTTACATTGAAATAAGATTGTGTACATTGAAATAAGATCGTGTATTGATGTGCTACATTTTCACATGACGGAGCTCTATCAAGGTAATATGATTAAGAATTTTGATGACATTAATCGATGCAATGTCCAGTGACTTCCTGTGACTGGTTATTCCTTATTGAGACTTTTGGTATGTAATGCAACATTTGTTGGATGTGAGGTTGTTATTGTAACACAAAATAGTGCGTTCAAAAAGAAATTTGATGAAAATGTCATCATGTTAACTGAGCATTGGACACGTCGGGGGGTGTTCTATCGCAGAACGTTTCAGGCATGCCCATTAGTCAATGAATTTTCAACAACTATTTCATAGACACTCTTGAAAATAATCTATTCTATGTACCATAAGAAAACTACTACAGAAATGCTTGAAATTTCTCATTGTATATAAGCTAAGACAGATTAGTTTCGTTGGTATATATACGAGTTATTTTCTCTTTTGCAATAGTTCTACCAACTATATAATCTTTGTAGTAATTATACGAGTTAGGCCTATATTCTCTTTGCAGTTGGGTTATGGGTTATTTTTCTCTTTGCAGTAGCTCTACCAGTTTTATTCTCCTTGAAGTAGGCATATGCGTTATATTATTTATATTCCTTTGAAACACGCAAGAAAAAATTAAAGATAATTAAATTATTTGAAATCTAAAATCAAATTAAAACAATAAAAGATTAATTATAGGAATGGGTAAGCATTTTATTTGCTTTTTGACCGGGAGGGGGGGGGGGCGCCTGCCAACGAAAATTGAAAGCTCCGTTTCGAGTTTTGCATGTAATACATTTTAATAAACGAATGAACTAAGTGATATTTGGACTAGATTAAAAATGGGACAGGTTGGTTTTATAACTGGCCAATTTATGAAGCATTGCGGTCTTATCTGAAGCACGGTGAATTCCTGTGACAACCAATGGATGGAGTTCATTAACTTTTTTTTCAAATCAATATTTTTATTTTTTGTGAATATTCCATAATTAAACGCACTTCATGTGTTTATTATTTGTTTTTTACGTTATTTCCTTGCAGCGTATTTTTTGATGACGTAATCTTAATGTTTTTGTTTGGAGCGTATCTTTTTGCAATAAATAAAATGTTTAATTATCGTATGGACAAACGGAAACGTTGTTAATGACTTCTTACATTTTGTACATTTTTATACATGTATGTACTGATCACAAGAGTTTTTATGTTGCATTTAGAAATGTTCAAGCCTTTACAGATGAAGTTGGTGTTCATTTCAAGTGTCTGTGATGTTGAGGTGTCTGTGGTGGAGTAGTGTCTGTGATGATGCAGTGTTTGCGGTGAAGAAATGTATGTGACTATATTAAAAAACAATTATTTCATCCACAATTTTTTTAAAATCTCTAAATGTTTTGTTTACCACTGTGTATTATAATGACATTCGGGTTATATTAAGAACGTCACATTCGGGTTATATTAAGAACGTCACATTTCTGGTTATATTAAGAACGTCACATTCGGGTTATATTAAGAACGTCACATTCGGGTTATATTAAGAACGTCACATTTCTGGTTATATTAAGAACGTCACATTCGGGTTATATTAAGAACGTCACATTCGGGTTATATTGAGAACGTCAGATATATCTGTACTGACACACTGGTTGCGCCATCTGAACACACAGAGACACTTTTATTGTTATTGTTAAGCAATCGGGATTTCAATTTCATTTGCTTTTGAGTGTTTTGTACCAATATGTGTTTGCATGCTAGCAATATTTAGCTGTTCTTGACTTACACTTACACAGTAGGTTACATTGATGATAAATGAATGGAGGCGATGGAAAAGTTTATGTTAAAAAAAGAAAGGGCAGAACAATCAAAAGGGCAGAACAATCAAAAGGGCAGAGCAATCAAAAGGGCATTTATAATAAATGATTTATTCAGCAGACATAAGAAAACAAGAAATATTTAGACACCGTAGCACAAGCAATGACTTATGTCTTTGAATGTGGCTCTTAGTTTAGGAACGAAAGCTCTCCAACGCTCTGAGCTACGTTGTTACAAGGGACAGGCACATAGCATCGCCACTGAGCTCCGGCATCAACAGTAAGCATAACCAATTCTTAAGATATTACCAAATAATGCAGATTTTTACTTTTAATATGATAATAAAACAAGTCTTTCTGTCTTTAAAAAATCCTGTTTGTTTATTATTTTCTTTGGATTTGAACTCAATATTTGGATTTGAACTCACTAGTTGGGTTAGATCTCACGATTTGGATCTGAACTCACTATTTGGATCTGAACTCAGAACTCACTATTTGGATCTGAACTCACTAGTTCGGTTAGAACTCACTATTTGGATCTGAACTCACTAGTTGGGTTAGAACGCACTAATTGGATCTGAACTCACTATTTGGATCTGAACTCACTAGTTGGGTTAGAACTCACGATTTGGATCTAAACTCACTAATTGAATCTGAACTCAATAGTATGGTTAGAACTCACTGATTGGATATGAACTCACTATTTGGATCTGAACTCACTATTTGGATCTGAACTCACTAGTTGGGTTAGAACTCACTAATTGGATATGAACTCACTATTTGGATCTGAACTCACTAATTGGGTTAGTACTCACGATTTGGATCTGAACTCACTATTTGGATCTGAACTCACTATTTGGATCTGAACTCACTAGTTCAGTTAGGACTCACGATTTGGATCTGAACTCACTAATTGGATCTGAACTCACTATTTGGATCTAAACTCACCATTTGGATTTGAACTCACCATTTGGATCTGAACTCACTAGTTGGGTTAGAACTCACTAATTGGATCTGAACTCACTATTTGGATCTGACCTCACTAGTTGGGTTAAAACTCACGATTTGGATCTGAACTCACTTTATGGGTTAGAACTCACTAACTGGATCCGAATTCACTATTTGGATCTGAACTCACTATTTGGATCTGAACTCACTATTTGGATCTGAACTCACTAGTTCAGTTAGGACTCACGATTTGGATCTGAACTCACTAATTGGATCTGAACTCACTATTTGGATCTGACCTCACTATTTGGATCTGAACTCACTAGTTGGGTTAGAACTCACGATTAGGATCTGAACTCACTATTTGGATCTGAACTCACTAGTTTGGTTAGAATTGACTAATTGGATCTGAACTCACTATTTGTAACCCAAATCACTATTTGGATCTGAACTCACTATTTGGATCTGAATTCACTACTTGGTTCTGAACTCAATATTTGGGTTAGAACGCACTATTTGGATATGAACTCACTATTTGGATCTGAACTCACTATTTGGTTCTGAACTCAATATTTGGATGTGAACTCACTTTTTGGGTCTGAACTCACTATTTGGGTCAGAACTCACTATTTTTATCTGAACTCACTATTTGGGTCTGAAGCAAGGCCGGATTAAGCCATTTTAGTGCCCAAGGCACAAACCCACATGGGTGCCCCCTTCTGCCCGGATCTTTCACTGACCGTGACCGCTGGTATTTTCAATATTATGCAAAGAAAACAGTTGTTAACAAATATGTTTGTAGTGTGTACTACTATCACTTATATAAAACCTACAATTAAGTATTTCTGTATTAAAATTAATAGTTAATACATTTTGAAATAATAATAGACAAAAATACTTTGTTTTTTATTAGATGAAAAAATCAAAAAGATATCTTGTCATTTACATTTTAAAGTTGTTTTTTTCTAGATTTACATCTAGCAAAGTCTTTGAGGGTATCGTCAAAGTTAATTTTGCGCAACACATCTGCCTCGATCATAAGCAGAGATAAGGAATCGAGCCTTTATTGTTTCATTGTTGATCTTCTTCTTCTTCTTCTTCTATGCTTTCAGGGCCCACGATCAATGCATTGATCATTATGGCTCCTATGGTTCAGAGGGGTTCGCGATGTTAATGTGCGTGGTTTTTTAAGGGGATAGTTCACTGGTTTCAAGACAGGAGGCAAGAGCCGCAAATGTGTCAAGTGTAGTCGCCGCAACTGTTGTTTTTGGAAGATTGTTCCATTCCTTTATTGTCTTTGGAAGGAATGAGGAGCTCCTGTACTGAGTTCTTGTTTTTAAAAGTCGAAACTGTTTGTCGTGACCTCTTCGCTGTCTAGGGGGGAGATTGACGAGTTTCTGTTTGATACTGGAGCAGTGGACCAGCCCATTATTGATCTTGTACAACATGGAGAGCCTAGATAGTCATCGTTCTTCTAACGGTGACCACCCTAAAGTTTCCAGCATGCTGCCAACACTAGAGGTGTTTCTGTAGCGGTTCATGACAAAGCGTGCTGCCCGTCGTTGGGCCGCCTCCAACCTATCGATGCTCTTCTGGGTAAATGGATCCCAGACTGTGGATGCGTACTCTAACAGCGGCCGGACAAAGGCTTTATAGGCTTTTTCTTTCACGCTTGAGTTGCAAATCTTCAGATTTCGTCTTAGGAACCCCAGGGTCTTGTTTGCCCGATTGCACACATTGCTAATGTGCTCGTCCCAGCGGACTTCTCTTTGGACGGTAACACCTAGGTACTTTACGGAGGAAACTGGCTTTAGAATATGGCCATGCAATTCGTAAGGGTGGTGTAGAGGGGATCTGCTTCTGGAGACTGACAGTGTCTGGCACTTGACGGGATGAAATTCCATGTCCCAGCTCATCTCCCACTCGGCTAACCGATTGAGGTCCTGTTGCAGCTGGTCCTGGTCAGAACTGTTGGTGATCGTTCTATAAACCGCCGTGTCATCTGCGAACAGTCGTGCTTGGGAGGTCAGCTTCTCGGGCAGGTCATTGATATATGCTAGGAGAAAACAGGGGCCTAGCACAGAGCCCTGGGGGACCCCTGACTTAACACGGACAAAGGAGGAGGTTGTGCCGTCTACCACTACAGCCTGGCATCGGTCGTTGAGGAAGCTAGAGATCCATGTTTTGGTATTGCCTTCGATCACATATCTCTGCAGTTTGTGCAATAGCAAGCTATGATTGACACGGTCAAATGCCTTTGAGAAGTCCAGTACAAGCACATCAGTTTGCTTGCTGTTCTCCAAATTGGTCTATTTGGATTTTGGAAAAAGAGCTCTCAGTTGAACAGTTAGTAACCATTAATGTTAAAAATATGCGCAAGGCGATTTCAACATTTGGAAAGGCACACTCGAAGTTGTCTCTAACTATTACTTTGTATAATTCTCCATGATAGAACGTTTTGTTTTCCGATTTTGATGCAGGAAACTTGTGGCGAATATATGAATGAAACTGTTGTAGTTCAGTACATAAATTATTGTTCAGATCTTTAGGATAAACATTTATTAGTTCGTCACAACACTGAGACGTTTGTGATAGTGATACATCGACCAAACAAGAAAATCGAACTGCTACATCATTATATACTTGTCCTCGTCTCAAGTTTTCAAAAATGGCGTAGAATGTAGATATACGAAATTTGTCTATGGCATTCAGATATACCTCAGGGGCATCACCATCAATGACCACTGTCGTTCGTTTACGATTACAGGTCAAAGTTGACTTATAACCTACACTTGGTGTTATTATTTTTGCAGCTTCTTCAAATCTTTCAAATTCATTCCTAGATTTATGCAAGTGATCTGCTAGTGAAGAATACAAATCAGCAGACGTCTTCAAGTTCACATGCTCATTTTGTAGAGCTTGACTAAACCTGTGAAAATGCTGTAATACCTCTTCCCAAAAAACAAGCATGAAAGCAAATTCTAATTCTTGAATCTTCTTTGCAATGTTTGCTGCTTGTCTTCTGGTGTCTCCTTTCTGTGACTGATCTTCTTGTATACATTCTAATGCTTTTAAAATCTGAGGATGAGACTTTAGGATAGCTTCAGTTGCAACAGCATGTGTTTCCCATTTGGTATCGGAATGAGACTTTACCAGCGTTTCATTCACAAGGCATCTTTTCAGAATCTTCCATCTGTTGGTTGAAGCTGAGAAAAAAGTATAGATCAGGTGCACTGTACGGAAGAAGTTTACTGCCTCTAAACAGGAGTCAACGACACTTCTGCCTACAAGATTTAGTGAATGGGCAGCACAGGGTATAGCAAACTCATTTTTCTCTAGAATTTTTTTTTTGCATGCCCTTGTAGCACCCGGACATATTAGCTGCATTATCATAGGATTGACCTCTGCATTTCGAAAAATTAATTTTGCAAACTTCACGTAAGTACTGCAGCACTTGCTTAGCCATATCTTCACCGGTGTTATTTTGCAGCTCCAAGAAAGTCAAAAAGCGTTCAATGGGCTCTCTATCTGCTACATATCGAAGAACAACGCTTAACTGATATATATGTGAAATATCGGGTGTTGAGTCTACTGACAAGCTGAAATAACCGGAAGCCTTTACTTCATCTACAATTACTTCACTGACTTTTTTGGAAATAATGTCAATCAGCTCTTCACATATAGTTTTGGATAAATAAGAAGGATTTCCCTTTCCAGAATTTCCATATTTCGCAATGTGTGATGCTAAAAATGGATCAAACTGACTGACCAACTCCAGCAACCCTAAATACTTTCCATTTTGTACAGATCCAAATTTTTTATTTTCCCCTCTAAAAGCCAGACCACGCTCAGCTATAGTGCAAATAACCGCTACTGCTCGCCTCAAAACATGTTCCCAGTAACTATACTCTTCATTTATTTGCTCTTCTAGCTTTTGTAGTAGACCGGAGCCTTGTCGACGACTCAGGTATATTCACATGCAGTCTTTATGAGTAGCGCTTTGTTCGTGATAATAAACATAATGTTATTTTTCCAGTCACTGAACCCATTTTTATCAGTTTCTGTGTCTATTACTAAGGGGTTCCCGGGTTAGGGAATTAATTAATGTTATTATTTTAATATTATTTATTGAAAATATAAAAATTGGTTTAAAATTTTTTATAAAACTTCCCAAATATTTTTAAAATTCGAATACGACCGCATTATTTATTTACAAGTCGAGCGAGTCCGCATGGTCCGCATTTTACTCATAACCATTTCTCATTAGTTTTTTAAATTTTTTATGCGCTTAATTTTTAAGCATTCAAGATTGTACCAAACTTGAATGTTTATTTTTATTATAATGTATTTCTTCATTTTCATAGCACTTGTCAATTTTCAGTTGTTTCTGGACTTAAATTTGTTCAAAAAAAAAATTTCTTGAGGATTTGTGGTGCCCCCAAACGCTTGGTGCCCAAGGCATGTGCCTTGTTTGCCTAGAGGTTAATCCGGCCCTGGTCTGAAGTGACTATTTGGTTCTTAACTCACTATATGAGTTTGAACTCGCTATTTGGGTCTGAGCCCACTATGTGGTTCTGATCTCAATATTTGGCTACTCATACAATCGTTAATTTTACTGAAATAGCTCGATGAGAAAAACTGACTAACCATTTCCAAACATTATCACAATCATCTCCAAATACCACACTTTATCAACCATTACCCCTATGGTTAATTTAATACCAAAATGCTTTAGTGTTTTTCTTTTTGTGTTTCTTTTTTTCTTTTTTCTTTTTTTTTTTTTGGCAGGTAAGAATTATAAATAGATCGAAATATACTATACTTGAATATGTTTAACCAATCCAAATGCGTGCTGTAATAAAAGTTCAAAGTTGATGCCTCAAAAATGAGATGACCCTATAATTAGGTCAGTAAAACACCGTTTTGACCATGATTCAACGCGATCGAATTGTTCGGTAACTTTCGTAAGTGACAGAATGTTATACACCCATACCTCGCTTTACGGCCTAGATACGTTCCGGAAAAGTTGGCCGTAAAGCGAAAAGCCGTATAATGAATCAATAATTTTGATATAAACCCATACAAATTTAATTGGATCTGTTCCAATTTTTGTGTTAAATAGTATAGTCGTTAGTTCATAAATCATTTTATTCTTTTCATTTCCTATAAAAATAAAAGTACAAAACATTGTAATAGTAAACAGAAATTTAAAAAATAAACATATAAAATAAAAAACAAAAGAAATCAGATGCACATATTTATACATAAAATAAAATGTTTAGAAACTTTATAATCTGATGAACAGTAACACGAAAAATAGTCTGCCATCCTCACTTTCCGCTGTTGTGGATTGACCCAGTTGAAAATATTGGTGCAAAGTTGTCTGCTTCGCCTTGCTTTCTGTTTCTTTTAAAAGAGTTTTGTAACAGGCAATTGCTGAATTTACTCCTCTAGACACTTTACTTCTGCGTTCTTCGTCGGGATTATTTTGTAGAAGGATGTTCATTCCCTGCTCAAAAAATGAAAGTGCATTTGATAGGTTCTTTGCAGTTAGCTGTTGGCCGTATAATGAAACATCGCGGGCCGTAAAGCGAGGTATGGGTGATAATTTAAAAAGGCCGTAATAGCGAAATGCCGTATAAATAGCGGCAGTATAGCGAGGTATAGGTGTATTTATCTACAATCTTAGTAATAAAGCTTTCCATTGATACCAAATAGAGTGTGGTCGAAGGATTTTTCAGTACATTAATTGAATCAGTTAAAATTAAAGACATTATTCATTAAACATGACTTTTTATCCATTTATAGAGTTAACAAAATTATATTTTACAAAATTTTCTAATATCTTTTATTCAAATGTAAAAAAATGGATTTTGAATAAAATATATTAAAAACCCAGAAATACTAAAAAATAAATATTTTCGGCGATTCGCCACTAGGACCGCCCCGTAACAGTTGAGCACGATTGTCATGCAGCGCAAGGTCTTTGACATGCTGTCTGTGATTTCCGTTTATCAGCTACCTTTAACTTTGCGCTGATCTACTTGAGGTAGCTAATCTTACACAGCAGTATCTTCAGCCTAAAGGCTTTAATCTTGACGTAGTGGTGACCAACCTAGAGGCCTTAAGATTGTTTCTGCACAATTAATAGATGCTGAACTCTCTGCCAGAAGAAAACAGTAGGGTGATGCTGGAGTGTATTGATCGCTTTCATTCTGAACCCCAGATCAGATCATCTATGATCAAGGAAGAAGCAGATGTTTGGGGCTGAAGAGTCTAATATCAAAAATCATTCCAAAATTAACCTCCTTCTATGATGAGTATCACAATATGAACTTTTAAAAGATATACAAAGACTTTGAAGACACCTAAAAGCAGCTCATATTGAATGTCACAAAGTCATGGAATTGTCAGTATTTGATGTTTTGAAATTCATAGCTGAATGGGACTTCCTAAAATCCCTTCCAATCCTCTTGCGAAGCTTTCAATTGCTTCTTACGATCTGTGTGTCTGTGGCTTCATGTGAACAGAGCTTTTTTAAAAATAAGGCTTATCAAGAACTATTTACGATCCACCATGGGACAGTCAAGATTTTTTTTAGTTGGCTCTCCTACTCCTTTCAATTAAAAGTGATACGGTGAAGGACATTGATTTTGATCAATTGATTGAAAGGTTTGCAGCTTTGAAGACCAGGAAATGAAAATTTTATATAAAGTAAATTTTATGTACAAAATAACTACAACGCAAAGCTTGTACAGTTCTCAAATACATGTACCCCCTGACCTTTAATTAATTTGATTTTGTTCTTGTCATTTTTATACCCTGGACTTGTTTAAACAGGAAGAAATCCATCGTGGAAGTCGGGGGGGGGGGGGGGGGGGGAGAGAGTGGGTGACGCCATAAGTTTACTGCACCGCATGACACCAGCCCTAGCTAAGCCAGTGCTTAGCTGCAATATAGTATCCGAGAAGGCAGCAAGAGGAATGTGATAGAGCATAGGTAGTTGATATATTTTATACAGGCAATAGGGTACGGAAGAGAGGAAAGTAAGTCAATTTTTATCCTGAACTCTTAGATTTCTAGAAAATTATCATGTGGCCCGCCAAAAATAATTTATTTCTATGCGGCACTCTGCACAAAAAAACATTGCCCACCCTTGATACCATCTTTTCCAGCTAGTTATTATCTCCCAGCTTTGTTTTTGTACCGCGCTTCGAGCCTTTGGGGATGAAGCGTGATTTTTCAAATGAACTTTATTATTATTATTATTATATAGAATATAGACACTGAATTATTATTTTTAAGGACATAGAAAAGTATCAAATAAAAACAAAATACATAAAAATCAACCAACACTTTATTTAACAAAATAGGACAAGTTGAAAAAGAAATGTGATAATACAATATATTGAAGCACATAAATGACAGTCATTAAGTCATCCCTATAAATAGATATCAGTTATGAGACTCCTAAGTTAAATAGCAAAAAACATTCTTCAAAATTCCCATTTATTTCAGGTTTTAGAATCATTTATTCATAATTTTAACAAAAATACCTTATTCCAAGAGCATAAATGAGAGAATGCTCAAAAGTTCAAGAATTCCTTGAGTCACAGGTAAGCTTAAACAAATAGTTGTTTTTACTGTAACAAACTTGCCCCTTAATAAATGTAACTCTAAAAAAATTAATTCCTTTTGAATGAATGTATTCTTTTTTAATTTAGCAAAAACAAACAATTACTCTTTAAAAAATACAAAACAAAAATACTTGGCAAATCTTTACTTTAGTCTAGAAACATGTGAAATAGGGCCAACACAATGAAATGACTCCTGGAAAAAACTCATCACTACAAAGCATCAATTGTAGAATTTCCACTACTACTAAGGTATACTTTCAACAAGCAACAGATGAATTACTTTATATAATCATTAAATTAAAACCTCAACACATCAAAGCTCTTCATGGTGAGAGTGTGAGCCGGCAAGGGGTGGTGCTGCACACCTGGCAGGTGTTGTAAACTCAAACTGGTACTCACAGCGACTGGGTTCTGAGGCACCTGTCAGAGCATTTTCAGCTCCACAGTGGAGTTTTACCTAATGGACAGCAGGTGAAAACAACTCAACCAATCAATAAAACCTTTCAAATAAGACACAGAGATATCTCAAGGGGTAGAAGAGAAACATGACACTTTGGCAATCAATTATTTAAAAGTGTATCCTAACTCAGAAAATGGAAACAACAAATAATATAGTACAGCCTTGATAAATACTTTCTATATTTATGATCAATCTATTTTAAGAAGATTCATTGAAACTGTGTTTCTTCTTATCTCCAGCACTTCAGCATTTTTATTAGTTTCTTTCATTTGTCCATAGATTTTGAACAGGAGTAATTTTAGCCCCAACTGTCACAGAATAATTTGATTACAACACTAGACAGCAGACAGTGCACTGGTTCTTTATCATACAGGGAATAAAATGGAAATTAAATTAACTGAAAATATTAAATTTCACTATTGAATAGTTCAACTATTTATTTTTATAGAAGCACAGAGGTGTTTCCCTTTCCTAAGGGATGGTTTAACAAAAAAAATAACCTTGATGAAAAGTTACAGGGATCGTTTAACAATGTTAAAATAAGATATAAGAGAAAAGATAGGTCATAATATTCCACTTTTTTAGGAAAACAATATGTGTTTTTCCCCCTGACCTTCAGATGGATATACTGAATAGTTGAGTTATTTGAAACCTCCAGATGGATAAACTGAATAGTTGAGTTATTTGAAACCTCCAGATGGATATACTGAATAGTTGAGTTATTTGAAACCTCCAGATGGATATACTGAATAGTTGAGTTATTTGAAACCTCCAGATGGATATACTGAATAGTTGAGTTATTTGAAACCTCCAGATGGATATACTGAATAGTTGAGTTATTTGAAACCTCCAGATGGATATACTGAATAGTTGAGTTATTTGAAACCTCCAGATGGATATACTGAATAGTTGAGTTATTTGAAACCTCCAGATGGATATACTGAATAGTTGAGTTATTTGAAACCTCCAGATGGATATACTGAATAGTTGAGTTATTTGAAACCTCCAGATGGATATACTGAGAGTTATTTGAAACCTCCAGATGGATATACTGAATAGTTGAGTTATTTGAAACCTCCAGATGGATATACTGAGAGTTATTTGAAACCTACAGATGGATATACTGAATAGTTGAGTTATTTGAAAAAAAAACTTTACAGACACAATCTAGCTGTAACATAAGCAGAGATAAAAAAAAAAACCTGTTGTAAAAAATGATGATCTTGTAAATCCAATGCTGCTT
This sequence comes from Omphiscola glabra, assembly GCA_964017045.1. NCBI lineage: Eukaryota > Metazoa > Mollusca > Gastropoda > Lymnaeidae > Omphiscola > Omphiscola glabra. Next base: position 3,681,745 of record OZ024796.1, read on the forward strand.
TTAAGTCTCATTAGATGCTTTGATTTTAATGATTTTTGAAAAATATAACACTTTGTAAATGTGCTAACTATTTTCATGATTTTTTTTGGTTTAAATTTAATGACTTACATTACAAGATCTGTTAGGTCCATTCCAGCAGCTTTGGCCATTTTCATATTTCATAGAATCATACTTGTCACCCTCTGGACCATGCCAGTGGCCCCAGACGCTGAAATAAAGAAATGACTTATTTATTCCCACTGAACGAGTCCATGTTTCTTCTCCAGCTTGTACATGAAGGTTAACACTGCTGAAATGAACAGTAGTCACCGGCTGTGACAAAGCTTTCTTGGTGGAGGATCACTGATGAGGCCAAAGATCATTTTCTTTTTTTTTCTTTTTCTACCACTCCAGAGAAGGGGAAATTTAAGCTTTACAAAAACACAATTAAAAAAAATAAAATAAAAAAATATATATAGTATAAATATATTTAACAAATTAACCTAGATTGGTCAAGGACAAAACTTGTGTGCTTTGATTTTATCCAATGAGAACTGTAAACTAAGACCCTTTGGATTAATAATTCATGCAATTGACTAATCTTAAAGGTGTTATAGAAAGCCATCCTGACATTAAGGAGAACTGTGAAGGAATAAAAGTTAAAGTGCTCAAGTCAAGTGCTAATGATAGACTGACATTTAAAGGGAAATAAAAGTGATATTTAAAGGGAAGTAAATAGTTTTGTTTAATTAAAAAAAAGGTTTTACTTTAAGAGACTGTTCTTATTAATAATAGATTGTTGTAAATTATGTAATTTGAAATGATTAAATTTGTCATACCCAAGGTTAGTTTCAATGCCACCACCTTTGGGTTTCTGTGAAGTTTTCTCATAGGGACAAAACTTGTAGGTGTATTCTCTGTCAGTGTATTCAAAACATTGGCCTTTCAGGGCAGAAAATTCTTCCTCTATTCCTAGATCTAGCTCAAGGTATTTTTTAATTTCACTGAAACAAGAATGGGAAGATTTTACAATATACATTCACCTTGAAAGTTTAGTTAAATAAAATCTTCAAAATAATTTAAAATAGGGATGACATTCTGAAGGTTTTCATGTTAAATAAGCTTAAACCCACTACACAATTATATGCAATATTATGATTAGCTGTACACATTGCAGAATCATATGCAATATATGATTAGCTGTACACGTAGCAGAAACATATGCAATATATGATTAGCCGTACAAGTAGCAGAATCATATGCAATAAATGATTAGCCGTACATGTAGCAGAATCATATGCAATATGATTAGCCGTACAAGTAGCAGAATCATTTGCAATATATGATTAGCCGTACACGTAGCAGAATCATATGCAATATATGATTAGCCGTACACGTAGCAGAATCATATGCAATAATATGATTAGCAATAAAGTTTGCAGAATCATTTGCAATAATATGATTAGCCATACACGTTGCAGAATCATATGCAATACTATGATTAGCCATACACGTTGCAGAATCATATGCAATAATACGATTAGCCATACATGTTGCAGAATCATATGCAATAATATAATTAGCCATAAAGGTTGCAGAATCATATGCAATTATATGGTTGACCAAGGTAGTATTTTTCTGATCATTTACTGCTGTGATCGGCAACCTTTTATTCTCTCAAGGCACACCTTGACCCTTCCCAGATTTCCACGGCACACCACAATTAAAACATGAACCATAAATATATCATCCACTGATTAACTGTTGATTCCCTGTACCAACATTTTAAATGTGTTTTTTTTTTAAATTTCTTATTGCCCTTAAATAAACATGATCTTTTATCATGTAACATAACATTAAATAGTTTTCACTATTTAAACACAAATAACAGGATTAACTTAAAATACCATTAAATTAACAAAATGAACTTAAAATTGACAAGTTTGTGCCTGTTTTGTTAAACAACGTGTCAAACAATCTAGCAGCACACCAGTGGTGGCGCTTTGATCTACTGCATAGAATATTCAAAATAGACCTCTAATATTTTCGTTCAAGTAATTCATTACGCACATCTTATAAGCTTAAATCACTCCACGACCATACTTACTTGATCTCATGGTCTATGTCTTTCACTTTATTTTCTGCCTCATCATATTTCTTCCTTGCTTCATCGGCAACTGACAAGAAAATATATAAATATTAAGTTACACAAGTTATTTCAAAGAAAATTTCTAAATGTGCTGCGTTATTTCATGGGACCAGGAACTGACTGGCCAAATGCTTGGCATGAGGATAACTAATACTAAGTCATCTGATGCTAATATTCCTTTAACCTAACATTCCATGACAGTTGACAATCTAATGCTAATATTCATTTAACCTCACATTCCATGACAGTTGACAATCTAATGCTAATATTCATTTAACCTCACATTCCATGACAATGGACCAACCAATGCTAATATTCCTTTAACCTCACATTCCATGTCAATTGACTAACTAATATAATATTCCTTTAACCTCACATTCCATGTCAATTGACTAACTAATATAATATTCCTTTAACCTCACATTCCATGTCAATTGACAAACTAATATAATATTCCTTTAACCTCACATTCCATGTCAATTGACTAACTAATATAATATTCCTTTAACCTCACATTCCATGTCAATTGACTAACTAATATAATATTCCTTTAACCTCACATGCCATGTCAATTGACTAACTAATATAATATTCCTTTAACCTCACATTCCATGTCAATTGACTAACTAATATAATATTCCTTTAACCTCACATGCCATGTCAATTGACTAACTAATATAATATTCCTTTAACCTCACATTCCATGTCAATTGACTAACTAATATAATATTCCTTTAACCTCACATTCCATGTCAATTGACTAACTAATATAATATTCCTTTAACCTCACATTCCATGTCAATTGACCAACTAATATAATATTCCTTCAACCTCACATTCTATGACAGTTGACTAAATGATGCTTCTAAATATCCATTGTATGTTCCTTCCCTTCTACCAATGACATCCAAAAACTTGGGGTGATGATCAGTTTAAAAGTTATTATTTCACATAATTTATTTCTGATGATGCACTTGAATTAGACTAAGTCCAAACCCAGAGAAAAATACAACAGGCAAACAGTTGAGTATCAGAGGAACTATAAGAAATACTTTATCAACTTTAATTTTAACTAGATTCTCTAAATTACAAAAAAATATTCAATGTTATGATCCAGCATAAATAACTACATGACATAAAGAGAATGAACAAAAAAGGTGTGTTTTTAAATGTTTAATTGAAGACCAAGTCCTTCTATGTGCATCATGGTTTGGTTTGATTTTGAGATACTCTTCAATTCCCCCCCCCCCCCCCCAGCTTAACACCACCTAGACAAACACATGAAATAATTTCTGTGTTGTGTGTGACCACAATGATCAAAGGCTGTACTTACTGGCAATGAGTTTCTTAGTCTCATCATCATAATCGGGCATCCTTTCTTCATCTGGCACTTTATCATTCAACTGGAAAGAACAAAAACAAGGTTAATAACAGAGTTCCTTTTTGAAGGTAAGATGTACTGTTACATTTGAAGGTAAGATGTACTGTTACAGTGTAGATTAGGGTTAGGGAGATGTACTGTTACAGTGTAGATTAGGGTTAGGGAGATGTACTCTTACAGTGTTGATTAGGGTTAGGGAGATGTACTCTTACAGTGTTGATTAGTGTTAGGGAGATGTGCTGTTACAGTGTAGATTAGGGTTAGGGAGATGTACTCTTACAGTGTTGATTAGTGTTAGGGAGATGTACTGTTACAGTGTAGATTAGGGTTAGGGAGATGTACTGTTACAGTGTTGATTAGTGTTAGGGAGATGTGCTGTTACAGTGTTGATTAGGGTTAGGGAGATGTACTCTTACAGTGTAGATTAGGGTTAGGGAGATGTACTCTTACAGTGTAGATTAGGGTTAGGGAGATGTACTCTTACAGTGTAGATTAGGGTTAGGGAGATGTACTCTTACAGTGTAGATTAGTGTTAGGGAGATGTACTCTTACAGTGTAGATTAGGGTTAGGGAGATGTACTCTTACAGTGTTGATTAGTGTTAGGGAGATGTGCTGTTACAGTGTAGATTAGGGTTAGGGAGATGTACTCTTACAGTGTTGATTAGTGTTAGGGAGATGTGCTGTTACAGTGTAGATTAGGGTTAGGGAGATGTACTCTTACAGTGTTGATTAGTGTTAGGGAGATGTGCTGTTACAGTGTTGATTAGGGTTAGGGAGATGTACTCTTACAGTGTAGATTAGGGTTAGGGAGATGTACTCTTACAGTGTAGATTAGGGTTAGGGAGATGTACTCTTACAGTGTAGATTAGGGTTAGGGAGATGTACTCTTACAGTGTAGATTAGTGTTAGGGAGATGTACTCTTACAGTGTAGATTAGGGTTAGGGAGATGTACTCTTACAGTGTAGATTAGGGTTAGGGAGATGTACTCTTACAGTGTTGATTAGTGTTAGGGAGATGTACTGTTACAGTGTTGATTAGTGTTAGGGAGATGTACTGTTACAGTGTTGATTAGGGTTAGGGAGATGTACTGTTACAGTGTAGATTAGGGTTAGGGAGATGTGCTGTTACAGTGTAGATTAGGGTTAGGGAGATGTACTGTTACAGTGTAGATTAGTGTTAGGGAGATGTACTGTTACAGTGTTGATTAGGGTTAGGGAGATGTGCTGTTACAGTGTAGATTAGGGTTAGGGAGATGTACTGTTACAGTGTAGATTAGGGTTAGGGAGATGTACTGTTACAGTGTAGATTAGGGTTAGGGAGATGTGCTGTTACAGTGTAGATTAGGGTTAGGGAGATTTGCTGTTACAGTGTAGATTAGGGTTAGGGAGATGTGCTGTTACAGTGTAGATTAGGGTTAGGGAGATGTACTGTTACAGTGTTGATTAGGGTTAGGGAGATGTACTGTTACAGTGTAGATTAGGGTTAGGGAGATGTACTGTTACAGTGTAGATTAGGGTTAGGGAGATGTACTGTTACAGTGTAGATTAGGGTTAGGGAGATATACTGTTACAGTGTAGATTAGGGTTAGGGAGATGTACTGTTACAGTGTAGATTAGGGTTAGGGAGATGTACTGTTACAGTGTAGATTAGGGTTAGGGAGATGTGCTGTTACAGTGTAGATTAGGGTTAGGGAGATGTACTGTTACAGTGTAGATTAGGGTTAGGGAGATGTACTGTTACAGTGTAGATTAGGGTTAGGGAGATGTGCTGTTACAGTGTAGATTAGGGTTAGGGAGATGTACTGTTACAGTGTAGATTAGGGTTAGGGAGATGTACTGTTACAGTGTAGATTAGGGTTAGGGAGATGTACTGTTACAGTGTAGATTAGGGTTAGGGAGATGTACTGTTACAGTGTAGATTAGGGTTAGGGAGATGTGCTGTTACAGTGTAGATTAGGGTTAGGGAGATGTACTGTTACAGTGTAGAGTGTAGATTAGGGTTAGGGAGATGTACTGTTACAGTGTAGATTAGGGTTAGGGAGATGTACTGTTACAGTGTAGATTAGGGTTAGGGAGATGTACTGTTACAGTGTAGATTAGGGTTAGGGAGATGTGCTGTTACAGTGTAGATTAGGGTTAGGGAGATGTACTGTTACAGTGTAGATTAGGGTTAGGGAGATGTGCTGTTACAGTGTAGATTAGGGTTAGGGAGATGTACTGTTACAGTGTTGATTAGGGTTAGGGAGATGTACTGTTACAGTGTAGATTAGGGTTAGGGAGATGTACTGTTACAGTGTAGATTAGTGTTAGGGAGATGTACTGTTACAGTGTAGATTAGGGTTAGGGAGATGTACTGTTACAGTGTAGATTAGGGTTAGGGAGATGTGCTGTTACAGTGTAGATTAATGTTAGGGAGATGTACTGTTACAGTGTTGATTAGGGTTAGGCTGATGTACTGTTACAGTGTAGATTAGGGTTAGGGAGATGTGCTGTTACAGTGTAGATTAGGGTTAGGGAGATATACTGTTACAGTGTTGATTGACCCAATGATGAACATGAGAAACACAGAAATGACAAGGCAGCACAAACAGTATACAAATATTTTGTTCATCTCATTAACTTTTAGTAATCAGTCCATTGTAGAATAGGACACGAATTGATGCTTTAAACACTGGCTTTTTAAAACAATCGAATAACACAAAGCAGGAAAATCTTGCTAACTTTATATGGATTAAGTTAGCAATCCCAGATATGTAATAGATGATCTTTAAGTGCACATCCTACATGTATTAGCATGTTGGCATATATTAAGTCTGCATGGCATATATAAATTCTGCATGACATATATTATGTCTGCTAACAGCACGTATAGATGTTTCTATATGTTTGCTTTGTTTCAGTAACATCATTTACTTTCAGACTAAAACATATAAGATCCATTCCAGTTCTTGAAAGCATTCAAGCACAAACAAGGATTTATTCCTACTCTAGGACATCCCTGACTAATCATTAAAATTTATTTTCTTCTCCTTTGTATGGATCAATATGTCGTCCTCTTCAGTTTAATCGTTTTATTTCTTCAATAAAACTGGCCGTGTTTTAAGTTGTTTTTAGTTTGCTACAAGTACACAACTGACATGAATAAAAAAAAGTCACATTTTGTTTGGAAAGAAACTCTACTCCAAGCTGTAAACTATTTTGTGAAAGCTCATATATTTAAAGCAAAGAAATATGATTGTAACAATCAATGCATGTTTTCTTTGCCATGTTCAAAAGGATTGTATTTTTTTAAATAAACTTTAATTAGGTTAATGTGAAACCTATAAAGTTGGCAGAAAGACAAATTTGAAAGGAAGCCATATTTTTAGGAATAGACAGTTAGCTAAAATGTATAGTATTATGAAAGGGAAAAAACCCACTTTAAACATTGTGTTCAGTGCAAGTGTTATTTAAATATTCAGGATTACTACGACTTGTTAACACTAGTTGAAAGCTTTTATTTCTGAGCAATTTGTTTATTTTCTTTTTCTGTTACTGGGTTACAAAAAGACTATAGACCACTGCCTCATTGTCATATTTTTTTTTTATATTCATATGCAGTTTAAATGCTGTGGGTGTGTTGCCATGTAGGCTCAAAGAAATGAAATAATGTCAATTAGCTAATGGGAATGCAGAGATGCATTATGTTCAGCTTTCAGCCACTGGGTTTTCCCTTTGTCTTAAAACATGTATCTCAGGTAAACAAATAGTGCAGGTGGCAGGTGAACAAGCACACACAGATTACACAGAAATAGATTGATTGAGACATATATGAACAAAGTTGGCTATTGCTGCAGTGTGGGAAGAAAAGAAACATGTGGCTTTTATTTTTGAACTTGCATGGGGTATTGATGGCAAATTTAAAAAAAAATACTTTTTTCTGTTGATGGTGCTAAAATGAAAGACATTAAAAGGGTATGGTAAAAAGAAAGGATGAAAATAAACACATAAAGAATTACATGAACTACATGCACTTGGTAAAATTGTAGTAAAAAATTGTTAGCTACTGAATAAATTATGTAACAAAATAAATGTGTATTTGTTTCACTATCCCTCAGTAGCTATGCACAGGGATAATTTTTGATGGAACAGTACTTTTGTGATGGGTGTTTAACATGCATTTTTTAAAAAACTGGCTTTTGTGGTGACTGGCTGTCAAGCTTCACTGTCATTTGACTGTGATTTGCTAACAATTCTTTATACCAACTAGAGCAGTGGTTCTCAACCTTCCAAATGCCGCAACCCTTTAATACTGGCAACCCCCAATCACAAAATTATTTTCGTTACTCTCTTTATAACTGTAAAGTATGTGTTTTTGTATGGTTCCTAGGCGACCCCTGGGAAAGGGTCGTTCGACCCCCAAAGGGGTTGCAACACACAGGTTGAAAACCGTTGAACTAAAGGAAAGAAACAGACTAAATATTCAAACTTGAAATAAAGCAGGCGACAAATTTAAAATCCTGTTACCGAGATGAAAGAAAGCACAGAGAGTACAATCATTAAATTACATTTTAAGTTAGTTTTACATTTTCAACAATCAAGTATTAATTGTATCTTATTAACCAGCATCTTAATTGAAAATAAATAAAAGAGTGAGGCAGGGACTATGAGTTAAAAACAATGTGGGAAAAACTTCTATAGGGACTTGTGAGTTTTGCTTTAATTCAAGTGTCTTGTGAAGTGATATGGATTTTCTTTTAAAAATAATAATAAAAATAACCCGTAGCTCAGTAAGCATGCTGCAGCATACAGTCCATGTTGTCAGCAAGAATAAGTTTGGAAGCTAGAGAAAGTGCTCTTAGCGTTAAAGAACTGTAAATATCTGTCCTTTAAAACTGCATGGAGATCTTTCTCATTTACATTATTGTTTTATATTTTTTTATAAAAGATTAATTATTTTTATTACTTTCCTTTGAACAAACCAGGAAGTGAAGAATGTCTGAATCCTGTCTCAACATGCACATTTTTTTACACTATTTTTCCCAGATAAAGGTTCCCAAACCCTTTTCAGATTCTGAGCCCTGAAAAAGAAGTAACTATACACTACCACTCTATTCTACTTGCAACAAAACAATAGAATAATATTCCAATGGTTGGTCCAATTGTCATTTTTAAATTTACTAATAGGTACATGAATAAAACTTTTTTCTGCAGATTCTATACAAAGAATGAGAACTGCAGGCCTTATTTCCTTAAAAATTGCTTCCTGAGCTGTTGGATTGTACAGGATAGCTCTTCCTCTGCTCACTGTCCCCAAAATGACACAGCTTCCACGCCATCATTCTTATCTCATGAATCATTATTTTTATCCCAAAAAGGCATGCTCAAGAAAAAAAAATGGTGGGAATTGGGTTTCTGGACACTTCCTGCTCTAAGGGACCTCCTTTTCATAGTGTTTAATTTTTTTCAAACACTAGGAAAGCAGATAAATGGTGATTTAGAATAGGAATTTTTAAGGATAGCAAGAGAAAATGGCACTTAATAGATGATTTCATTCCATTTTGCATCATTCTATGATTGGGAAATCTTTTGTTTTTAACTACAACTTCCTAACCCAAATATAAGTTTTTTTTTCTTCTTCTAAAACTAAAAAAAAATTTTTTTTAATTTTTATTATGATTTGAATTAATGCTTTCTCTAAAAAAATAATGAATGGGAAAATTGATTTGTTTAAATATCAACTCAAAGAGGTCTATTTAAACTGGTTTTGTCATTAAGTTTTATTTTTAAAAAATCATCTTTTCTCCAAATTAGGCAGCGACAAGAAACTCAAGTAAGGATTGAAGGTAAATAGCTTGAATAAATACTTAAGTTTTAAAACAAGAGCTGCTCAACTCTTACTGCATTAACTACTCATGCATAGCAGCACTAACTACTCATGCATCATAGCACTAACTACTCATGCATAGTAAAGGACAAAGATGTCAAAAACATCCACAACAAATATTCTTTTTAATTGAACAAAACCCAAGCCAAATATATAAATTTTGAAAATACAGGATTAGGTGCAAACATAGTAGCAAAATAATATAATGTTAAACCAACAATAATCCTTGTAATAAAAACAAAAATGTGATCAAGTCAAAGATATCAGAAGAAAATTGTTCTATGCTAGAACTAATGTGTTATGGAAAAATTATTTGGACATCACATTTCAATAAAAAATACACTGCTCAGTAGACACAAAATTTTAACACCACATTTCTCACGAGCCACCAAAGTTCACCACCACATGGCTCGCTAGCCACCAAACTTGACCACCACATGGCTCAATAACCACCAAACTTCAACACCACATTGCTCACTAGCCACAAAACTTACACCACCTAATGGCTCACTAGCAACCAAACTTAACCACAATATTTTCGCTAACCACCAAACATTACTACCACATGGCTCACTGGCCACCAAACTTACACCACAACATGGCTCACTTGCCACCAAACTTACACCACCACATTGTTCACTAGCCACCAAACTTGACCACCACATGGCTCAATAACCACCAAACTAGACACCACATTGTTAACTAGCCACCAAACTTTAACACATTGTTCACTAGCCACCAAACTTGACCACCACATTGTTCACTAGCCACCAAACTTGACCACCACATTGTTCACTAGCCACCAAATGTGACCACCACATTGTTCACTAGCCACCAAACTTGACCACCACATTGTTCACTAGCCACCAAATGTGACCACCACATTGTTCACTAGCCACCAAACTTGACCACCACATTGTTCACTAGCCACCAAACTTGACCACCACATTGTTCACTAGCCACCAAACTTGACCACCACATTGTTCACTTGCCAAAAAACTTTAACACCACCACATTGTTCACTAGCCACCAAACTTTAACACCACTACATTGTTCACTAGCCACCAAACTTTAACACCACATTGTTCACTAGCCACCAAACTTTAACACCACATTGTTCACTAGCCACCAAACTTTAACACCACATTGTTCACTAGCAAAAAAACTTTAACACCACCACATTGTTCACTAGCCAAAAAACTTTAACACCACCACATTGTTCACTAGCCACCAAACTTTAACACCACATTGTTCACTGGCCACCAAACTTACACCACCACATTGTTCACTAGCCACAAAACTTACACCACATTGTTCACTAGCCACCAAACTTTAACACCACATTGTTCACTAGCCACCAAACTTTAACACCACATTGTTCACTAGCCACCAAACTTACACAACCACATTGTTCACTAGCCACCAAACTTTAGCACCACATTGTTCACTAGCCACCAGTTTATGGATCCAGATTATCATGTCATAGATATTTCACTGTATTAGCACACAAACATTTACATTGACGAATTTACTATGTTAATTGCCCTGACCTCATTCTTATTTTTCAAAGAACATATTGGACACATTTGGAAAAAAATAGTTGACAAAATAACTCAGTTCAACTGAGTTTACTAAACAGCTTATCTTAGAAAGTCGTTCATTTTAATTCTGTCTCTTAATTTAGATTATCAAAATTGGAATTTAACCTGGGGTTAATTTATTGTTAAAGCTAAAAGTAAGCTTGAAAAATTTATTTTACAATAGAAACTGCCAAGTTTTAAAGGAGCATCTTTCTTTAAAGAGACATGCAATCAAGATTGTGTTTGAGAGAGATACAAAACTGTTCTGAACCATAGTTTATGGCCTGGTCATGTTTTTTTCACTCCAAAGTGAAGTGGGCAATACAGGAGGGGTGAATATATTTTGTTAATGGGATGAAATATTGAAGAATAAAGAACAGGCACAAGAAGGCCAAGAACTAAAATAATAATTTACACAATACAATTTTAATTTAATGATGCTCAAGATTTTGGTTTATAAATACAAAAGATTTGTTAATTTAAAAAAATGCTTGAGAGAATTAGGCATTTAAAGAGGCTATTGTCACCCCCTGACAAACTCAAGAACATGTAGTTTGCCATCTTCAGAGAAGACATTGATATAGTAAAGGCACTTCAGAAGTTGATTAGGGATTACAGCATTTCCAATATATCAATACGTAAGTCTTTTAAAATGAAAACGCTCATGCCCGTGTTTTGAAAGAGCTTGTGTTGTTAAAAAGTGTTGAAACAGCCCATACCCATGTTAACCAGTAACTATAAAATAATGATTAGATGTTGTTATGAAATAGGTCTCCATTTAAACTTTCAAGTTTTTCCTTTTTTTTTTTTTAACAATTGAAACCCTTTAATGTGGTTTAGTTAGTTCATGCAGACAGATTCCAAGTTTAAGTTGCAGTTCTGAAGCTTTTTACTTTTGTACTTACATTTAAAATAATGGTCAAATTTTTGTTGTATTTTTAATAAATTCATTTAGGCCTATTCAGTGGTGGCTATAGTTTTTTTGTTAAATTAGAACTAATAAATGTGTTAGTGAATCTTTTGTTGCTTCAATTGTTTGGTCACTCATGACTAGCTGTAGTCCATACTTGAGACGTTTCAACTAAAAATCTCCAGGAAACCATGCCATCTTCAATATTCCCACGTAAAGTTCTTCAGACAGTGGACATGGCAAAGGGTAAGGCTGATACTTACTGCAGGAGGCTCTCGACTCCCAGCAGAACTCTTAATATCATATTCTCCATCTAAATCATCTTCATCCCCCTCTTCATCCTCGTCCTCATTGTCCTCGTCATATTTATCATCTGACTCATCAGGGTTTATTCCCTCTGGAATATCATCAGGTGGAAAATTGGGTTGTTTACCCTAGGAATGAAAATGGGGATATGGAGCAGGATTGGAGGGGGAAGGGGGAGGAGCCAGAAAAATCCCTTAGTTAATAAGAAGAGCTTGTAGAAGTGTCTTATTTCTTATTTAAATTACAAAAAAAAATTTTTTTACTGTCTGGAAATATAAAGGTTTATTGTTTTTAAATACAAGTAATGGATCAAAGTTTGGACAAACATGGATAAAAATGTTTTAATTCACAACTTGTTTGTGTGGATCAAATTGTTGGAGAAACACATGAAAATCATACAAAAAAATAGGCTGGCTGTTAACAACCTCAGCAATCTTAATGGTGTAACTCAATGACTCCAAGAAAGGAGCTAAAGAAATAGATGAATTTAAATGGAAAGACAACAAAAATGTGCAAAATGTTTTTCTCTGTTAAGCAAACACTTAAATTTTGGCAAAGCCAGAGCACCAAGTTGATGTTTAGATTTACTTCCAACCAAATGACACAAGAGATGATACTACATCAAATGATGTTGCCAGCAATGGACGTTTGATTACACTCTACATTTATGGTGAGAGAAGTAGTTTCTCCGAGGGGCCATCCATAAATGACTACAATGTGCATCTCTCGTCACACATGTCACACAATTTAGACATCCTTATAGTACATCCTCACAAATTCGTGATCCCCCGTCCCCTGGCTAAACAAAGTCATTTATGGTTGGCCCCTGAGGTTTTCTTGATAAATATCTAAAATGAAGTATCATTTTTTATCACGGAAATGATGGACGTTATGGGAAACTTTTTTATACATGGGTGATTCTCTTAATCTGGCTAAAGCCAGGGGCTTAATATGTATATGGTGTTTGCCAAAAATGTATCCTAATGAGGGGAGTCTATTTTATAAATATGCTAGAATGAAAATTATCTCCAACAATCAACTCATTTTTCAATCTTGTCAAAAAAAATTTTTTTAATAAAACAATTTTTAAATTTTTAAACGGCAAAATATCTGATGAAAATTCAATTCACTGGAGTCTTGAACTGCTTCAGATTTGACACTTGATTCAAATAGTGAGAACAAAAAGTATTTTGGCACAGCTGGGTGCATCACAAAGAGAGCCAAAGAGACTTTTACAAAATTTACATAAAGAAATTACATCACTTTATAGAGAGTGTTCACTCTGATCAGAAAAAAGTTTGTGTTTTAATCTGTTCTGTTGTTTACTTTACAAAATTCATTTCTACATATATCATTTTTTAAGTATAAATTATAAATGTTGAAAGTTTTAGGATCAACCTTTATGAAAATTAACATTAAAATGGGTTAATTGTTTTCAGAAACATCGACCTATTGTTATGTGCAGATTATAGTCTCTTTTTATATCGTTTATGAAGTTTCATACTTTCAACACTTTGTAAGAGATGGAATTCAGATAGATCACAATATTATCATTTTTAAATTAAAAAACCCTTGAAGTGTTAAAAGTGGTATAATTCAGTCAATGGGACATGTAGGTCATGCACCAACAAATACCAACTATTTCAAGTGTGTGAAGAATTAAAGTATATCAGATAAACTACAAAATGAATGGGATAAAAGAGGTGGTGTAGTGATCAATCCTGACCTTCTACCGAAGAGACTAAATTAAATCATAACTATATGAAATTTTTTACTTTAAAACGGGGGGGGGGGGGGGGAGATTTCTATTTATCCTTAGAATCCTTTATCTACCACTATTCTCTCCTATTTACAATTTAAAATCTGACAATTGTTAGTGTATTAATATTCAAGAAAAGGGTAGTAAAATGTTAAGGATTAGTGAATTTATAATAAGGAAAAAAAAAAGATGAAAATGCCCTGAGCCTACCCAACTATTCTTTTTAAAAATATGAAAACTTTGAGAAGACTTGTAAGAAAACAAAAGATCATTTGTTTTCATTTTATTTTACAACTTTAAAAGATTGGGTCTTTATAGCAACTATGACAATTTTGTTCTCTAGCTCATTATGTACCTCTTATAATTAGCTCATTATGTAAAAAGTTTTATGTAGAAAGAAAGGAGAAGAAATTTATTCACTAAGAAATTTAAATAAAATTAATATAGTTTTCAGATTGAAATAAAAAATGAACTGCTACTTACTGGATCAGCAGGATCTTCTGGTAGTGCTGGCTCTACCTTGTCAGCTGGTGGTTGTTCCTCAGCTTTCGTCCCAAATGGTTTGTAGATCTCTTTGATGTTAGGCCATATTTTTTCTATGAATGTGGTCAAGTCAACTTGTTCAGCCTCCTCCAAATATTCCTGCAATAAAATCAGGAAACAGTAAGCATTTAGAATCATTAACGCTACTATTATTTACTGAATTTACTGTAGATAAGTTAATCATTCCAACTTAGGCAGTCAAACTACAAAACTACATATTACTGCATGTATTAAAAGAACTCAATACTCTTACATGGGTGTGGCAAAAAATTAACAAATTTCATCTAATAAATAAATTCAAAGCGCTATAAAAGAAATGTGTTCTTAAACAATTGAATATCTAGCACTCTTCATCACTTTTAAAACCTTATGATGCATAGGCCCATATAAAAGCTGTCCAACATGTGAATTATGACAACAGCCTTAGCATCCTTAGATCCTACTCAGTTTCACCCATAAGTGATCTTAATTTGTTAAGTTTTATTAAATAAAGTGCTACAAAGTACATTATTAATTAAGTGAATATCTTTTTGCTGCTTCGTAATTAAACTAAATTTAAAAAATCAGCATGCAATAAGAATGAAAGAACATTAAGAAACAACAGTTATGTACATACCTTTGCTTCTTCATCACTAACTGTCCCATCAGAGTCTATGTCCCACTGTACTAGCATTAGGAAAATAAGCTATCTACATACCTTTGCTTCTTCATCACTGTCCCATCAGAGTCTATGTCCCACTGTACTAGCATTAGAAACAACAGCTATGTACATACCTTTGCTTCTTCATCACTGTCCCATCAGTCTATGTCCCACTGTACTAGCATTAGAAAAAACAGCTATGTACATACCTTTGCTTCTTCATCACTAACTGTCCCATCAGAGTCTATGTCAAATTCTGGGTGTCTTGTTATTTCAGGAAAGTCAACACTATAATAAAATTTAAAACATTGAATCAATAATTTGTTCAGAAAATCTAACTTCACATTAATGCTACAGAAAAAGTCTTGATGGACATTTATAGTTCTCACAAAATTAATACATAAAAGGTCTATCCAAGTTATTTATTATGTGGCAGAGACACATAAAATCAGCCCTGTGATTTTTAGTTGGGAAGTGTGATACAGCTAGGAATAACGTTCAACATTTAATTAATAAAGATCCTAGGTATTTCAAAAGTGTGGCTCTAATTTTATGGTTTCATCTGTCTGTTCTTCTCTTAACATAGTCATTTATTTTGTCTTTTGGTTAACTTGCAGCCCTGCTTGTAGAGATGCATCTTCTAATTCAATCAATGCTTTTGATATTTCTTTACTACTTTTCCCCAAGAGTACTATGTCATCAGCATTTGCAAGGTACTGAAGGGATTGATTATGGAGAGTGCCTATTGGTTGTGGGTCTTGGGTCTCCCTGTACTGTTCCTCTGCTGTCAATATGTGTGTACTGTTCCTTTGGTGTCAATATATATGTTTCTCATAACTCTCTTTAAAGTTAGATTAAAAAGCATACAAGACAGTGAGTCTCCTTGTAATCTTAAATTCCCTTGAATATTCTCCCTGAACCTTAATTTTGCTATTTGAGTTGTTTAATGTTACATGTATCAGTTTTGTCAGTTTGTTGGGTATGCCAAACTCCTGCAGAGTCTCATATAGATATTTTCTATGCCATCACAGGCCATTTTATAGTCCACATAGAGTTGATGTACTGGGATATTATATTCATAACATTTCTCTAACAGACATTTGATGGTGAAAAGCTTATCTGTCGTAGGTCGGTTTTGTCTGAATCCTCATTGGTAGTATTTGTTCAGTGTTTGGTTGTAGTCTTTGTGCAATTAGTTTTGTCAGTATTTTGTATATAACATTTAATAGGGAAATCCTCTGTAGTTTGTGCACTGACGTTTAGAGGCTTTCTTGTGTATTTGGGTTATCCATTCTGTTGGAATTTTCTCTTCTTGCCAATTTTTAGTTTATGTGTTTGGGTGTGTAGTTCTCTTCCTCCATATTTAATAAGTTTTGCTGTGATGAGGTCTTCTCCGTGGACTTGTTTTTCATAGAATAGATTACTTCTGTAGTTTCCGCCAAAACTGAGGTGTTTTATAAAGGGTCTGGTCCTCCAAGTTGTGATTGATAATCTTCATATTGTCCATTGTTTGCATTTCAGCCATTGTGAATTATGCTTATTCTCTGTTTATATTTAACCCTTACAAGAAGATGGTCAGTCTGAATCTGCTCCTCGATAGCTTCTGACATCTAGTATGTCTGATCCATGCCATCAATTGATTAAAACATGGTAAATTTGGTGAGTGGTTCCATGAGGTGGGTTCCAAGTAACTTTATGTATATTTTTGTGTGGAATCTTTGTGCTTCTGTCATCCTTGTTTTCTTAAGCAAAGTTTGTGAGTAGGATCACACAGTCAATGGATTCTTCATGTAGACTCTCCTTGCCAATAATTTGCATCCTTTCCCTATTTTGGCATTAAAGTTGCCAATCACTATTTTAATATCATGTTGTGGTGCCTCATCATAGATCTTTAACAGAGTCTTATTTTAGGATTTTTTTATCTGACCTTCTGTATCTTCGTGGGAGCATGGACATTTTTAAATGTTATATTAAACAATTTTTCTCTTACACGCAGAGCACAATCTTTAATTCTCTGGTTTAAAACCCATGACTGCACCGATGGCTTCTTTCTTCACAGCAAATTCTGTTCCAAGAGTGTTAGTGTTGTTGCCACCATAAAATAAATTGTAGTCTTTTGTTTTGAGGTGTCTGCATTTTTCCAAGGTGGAACTATGGGCTGTATTGAATGAATAATTTGTTTTCATTTTAAGATACTTTATTATTTCCCAGTCTACTGCGTTTATTGCTCAACAATATTCCCAGGCAATAAATGGTTGACTACCGCTTGCAATAAACACTGTGTTTTTCGTTTGCTGCTAAAATATGTTAAAGTTACAGTGGATCGACATAATTTAATAGTGTGCCCAAAAGCAGGGGACTAATAACCTCAAATCTTGATTTGACTTTATTTTGGTAACAATGTGAACAAAGAGATCAAAGATACCAATCAAAATATAACATATAAATAAATATAGTTGGGTGGCAGACATGAAAAGACATTGGTTACAAAAATGTCTCCCTTCAATCAAAGCTACCATCATTGACACATCCTATTAATTGTGAGTTATCTAATAAATAATTTAAAAATGTTCGATAATATATGCATGATTCTATCAGAAGCAGGAAGGTTGGTAGTCATTTGTAATGAAAATACAACAACACCCAAACCCCTTCCCCCCCCCCCCAACCCCCCCAACTGAATCACCTGCACAGAGTTCATGAAAGCCTGTATGTGTAGGCATATATCAGCACAAATTGTGCAGCAGGTTAATTTGAAAAATAAATATAATAAAATGACATGCTATTTTTAAAAAATTGATCATTTCCAGGTGATTGTCAAATAAAAACAATAATATGTTTTACAAAACATATATCTCCAGGATGGATAAAATAAGACTAATAATGCTTTAGAGGGCTTACATAGAATCTTGATTGGCATCCAGCTCTGCAAAAGCTACTGATGCTGCTTCAGCCTCCAGCTTCTTCTTGCGTTCAGCTTTCACAGCTTCATCAAATTGTAGAACAAAATAATTGTTCATTAGTTATCTAGTAAAATTAAACACTTAACAATTTCCATTATCCAAGGGGTCTTAACTCTAATAAAGAAATTGTTTTCAGTATCTAGAACTCCTAAAGTCTACCCATGAAATGTTACATATATATTTTTTTCATGTTTTCATAGTGCTATAAATGAAAAAAAAAAAAGAAACAAAATCAGCTTTAAAACTTTTAAATCATTCAGATCAAGTTTTTGGAATTTGATAAGTCAATCCGATGATGAATAAGTATAATATTTTCATTACATTATCTTAATGTAACCTTGTTTAAATGCGAAAGAAAAACTAAAATCTATGATGAAAACAGTTATCTTTAACTTTTTTGATCACTATAGTGATAAGTACCTATCAAAACAAAAGAATTCAACAGATAAAAATAACCCCAGTATTAACTATGACATACACACCTTCCCATGCTTGTTCATGTTTAGTTTTAGCTTCTTTTTCAGGTGCTTCAGCCTCTTCTTTGACAGCTTAATGAAATAACAAGAAAAAATAGTTCATGCTATTTACACAAAACAAATATTTTTAAAAAACACTTGAGGAAAACAGTAGGATTTTACAAAAATTAAAATGTAAATGAATGAATGATTAGAATTAGCTTAACAAAAGATACGATGGTAGTATTTATGTTTAAATTGAAAGCCATCATATGGTAGTAGAATGAAGTTAAGAGAGGAAAAGCTATCATCAATAAAACATTAATTGTATAAGAACAGCAGTAAAATTCTATCTAACTTTAAGTTCTATGTTACTGAATGGCAGGATTAATCATGATGATGAGATCATTCAGAACAGTACAATTCTATCTTGGAAGTTCTATGTTAGAGTACCTGAATGGCAGGATTGATAATGATGATGAGATCATTCAGAACAGTACAATTCTATCTTGGAATTTCTATGTTAGAGTAACCTAATGGCAGGATTGATCATGATGATGAGATCATTCAGAACTATAAGTTAGACATTACCTTGTAAGGTGTCCCTCTCTAAGACCAGAAATTCTTTATCTTTGGACAGATCAGTAAGTCTTGCCTTTTAACAAAAAAATGACAGGATATGTATAGGAAATTATAGAGAAGACAGTTAATGTCAAACATAATTATATGTCGCCATAAGCTGAAGCAGGTCCAAAAACTAATTAAATCTATAATAGAATTATGCCATGCTTCCATTTATTAAAAAAACTCATGTTTTTTTCAACCCTTATAAAGCTGCCTTTGAATTAACATTGAAATAAATCAACTTCACAAGTTGATAATAACATCTCATAATATCAACGGCATTCTGAGAATGCTCCATACATACTATACAGAAAATAAGTATTTTCTTTACAAACCAATTTTTCATCCTTAAGACGTCGACCATTTTGTATGTATTCCAACTTTACTTTGTACCCAGCATCTTGCTTTTCCCTAAAAGCTTCTTGTTGAGCTCTGATTGCTGCAAACACTTTCCTGTAGAAAATAGCATTCAATTAAATTGAGACTTTAAAATATCTCTTCAACACTTTATACCCTCGTATGCCAAGAGACATCAGTATAAATAATTAAATGAACAGCAGGTTGAAGATGTTAGGTTAATATTTTACTAAGAACTAACAGTTCATAATGATTCACTGTCTAAGATAAATTGAATTTAAAAAAATGAGCAACAAAAAATTTTCACAAAATTTTAATAGCATAGTTATATTAATAAAGGAGAATAAATGAAGGGCTGCATTTAAGCTATGTGAAGGAAATACTAAAACAGGTATGTGAAAGCTTGAATCGAAAACACGACTATAAGATAAGAACGTTTCGGCTAAGAGTCCTTCACAGCAGATGTTATTACTGTGAAAAATAATATCTTAACGGACAAAAATATTTTGGAGATATATAAATTTTAAGAAAATGAATACAGGGACATTAAGGAACTAGAGTAGGAGAGTATTTAATTATTTCCTTATGGTGATATCGTGCCAAAAAGCTGAATTAATTTGATTTCCTTTCTAACTCCCTCTGGTGTGCTGTGATGGATATATCTAAACTCTTCTTGAGCTGGTTTAGCCCTAACGTAAGACAGGTCAGTTTGAAAGCGACTGTGAACCAGAAGGTCTGAAGTGGGTGCTGGGTGGCCGAGAGGTCTAAACCAAGCAAATCTCAAGTTAATGGTCAGGAGCTCAATCTACGCCAAGTCAAGTAAAAAAACACCACCAGCACCCCGGGTGGATGGGACTCGTCAACCTTGGATGGCAACTCATCTAAGAGAAGGAAACTCTGAATTCAAACACGGAGATGGGGAGATGGAGTTCATGTGCGCCTAACAGGCAGCAGTGAGACCTCTCGAACATCGCACATCGGAGTGCAGTGAGCATGCTATCTTAGCATGGAATGAGCGCTATATAAGTACTCCAATCAATCAAAGACAATAAGTGTGGAGGTGGTGAGTATGTATGCGTCAATTCTTTATGATTAATTTTTTTTCAAACATAAAGGGACATCAGAAGTATCCAGCATGGCACTGATTTCCAGTACAAACACACCAGAGAGATTTAGAAGGGAAATCAAATTGATTCAAAATTAAAATTTGGCATACCCAATGATACTTACTCGCAGGTATTCTCACAAGAAATTGAACCATCATATTCATCAGAGCCATCACAACAGTCTGAGGAGCAAAGACGTTGTAATTATTCAAAGCATTTTATATCAAGATTTGTGGTCCTTATATTTTGTTTAGGGAGGGAAATAGGAAATCAGAAATAAGAGGCTCATTTTCCTATCAGTTACATAATAAAGTTAAACACTTAGAAGAAACAATGTTAGGTACAAGGTTATAGTTGTAAAATTCAATTATGCCTTTTCTAGTCTTGAAAATTAAATATGGTTATCAAAAGAAAGAAAAAAAAGAGAATGCTAGATAGGATAACTGCGAAAATTGAGGAGGAAAATGCCAAAATTGACGTCCACATATAAATTGTAAAATTTATTTTTAATTTTGATTATAGCAACAGTGGTCTGAGATGAATTTTATAAACTGTAAAATCATAAGCCATTTATGACTGATGTGGTCACAAGTGATACCAACCTATTTCGTAATATAATGAAATACATTTAAAGTATGAAAATATGTATCAGCTTAATAGAAACATCTTTATTGAAATTAAATAGTGTAAAAAAAACATTTAAAAAACTAATCAAATGATTCAAAAGCTACTAAATGTAAGTAAATTGATATTATTTTTAAGCATAAAAAGTTATGGTTAAGCCCTTACCACAAACGCCATCATTCACTCTGGAAGATATTATGTAGCTCCCTTTGAAAGACTTGTTTTCACAGAAGAATAACCCATTGCTGCATGCAGCAGTGCCTGCAACCAAACATTGAGCTCATTACCTTTAAAACACACCGTCCCGATTTTTATGTCTAAAAATTATGAAACACACTAGTGAGGTGTGTGCATTAATATGAGAAGATTGAAAAAAGATGTGTAAATTCTTCAGAAAACAATCATAATATTAAATGGACTTGACATTTTAAAAGGATCTGTGATTAAATCATTTAAGGGCGGATTTCAAACAGCCACTAAGTCAGTAAGAAAATATACAGCCTTACTTGAGATTAATAAAAAAAATTAAGCCTACAACTTTTATTAAATTATTAAATTTCATTTAGCTGAAATATAATAATATAGTATACTAAAGGTTACAACAACATTACAACCACCCACCATCTCACTCATTTTCATGTGAGTGTGAACAGATTTTTATGTGTGACATGATCAAGCTAAATCTGTATGTCACTACACATCTATACTCAGGGCAAAAAAAAATGGAGTGTGGGGGCGAGCTGGGGCTCAATTTTTAACATAGATCAAATTTGCTGGGCATGGGCACAGCAAGCTAGTACAACTCTGGCTTATATGGTGTCTGCCAACTGACTGAACCACTTTGTCTTAAAGGGATCAGCCAACCAGTTTGTAATACAAAGATCACTTGGTGATAGTGGTGGGCAGTCCCATTTTTTTTCAGAGGTCTGTTTTTCACTGCCCTTAATGTCCAAAGAACTTTGGATCCATTGCATTGTTACCTGGTGTTCATTTCTTTAATGTTTCCCACATCAATCAGTTGGCTGTTAGAGAGTCTGGCACCCTTCTGTAGTCTTCAGAAATGTATCATACAATTTTTTTAAACAAACCAACCTGGCTCATCAGATCCATCTTCACAGTCACAGTAGTCATCATTCACATGATCAAAAGGAATTGTCTTGCCATTACTAAAACACCTGAACTCTGTCCCTCCTTGATAAAATGATGCCTCTGATGAAAAAAAGTTAAATGCATGTTATAACTGCCAACTTGACAATGATTGTTCAGTTGGTAATCTAAATAATAATTATATCACAATTACAAGATTTTGGATGTTATGCCTCTGCCTGCTCATAAATGGGGCTTGGTTACATAGTTCAACAATGTTGTTTTAATTTTAATGTTGTATTAATAGGCCTAGCCTGGCTAGATCTCTGGCTGTCAACAACAATAAAACAACATGGAGCCCAGGCTTAGGCCTATTTTTAAGTTCAGGCCTACTGATTTAAGCCTACACTGCAGCCTACACAATACCTTATGGCTGACAGGCACGCTTAAATTTGATCAAACATTAGGCCTGATTACAATAGACCTAGGCTGTAAATACATCATTAGGCCTGATTACAATAGATCTAGGCTGTCAATACATCATTATGCCTGATTACAATAGACCAAGGCTGTCAATACATCATTAGGCCTGATTACAATAGACCTAGGCTGTCAATACAACACTACGCCTGATTACAATAGACCTAGGCTGTAAATACATCAATAGGCCTGATTACAATAGACAAGGCTGTCGGTACATCATTAGTGATCATTATTATTGACATAGCCGTTTACATTATTAGGGTTACATCACTAAATGATAGGTAATTAGGTGAAATCTTCAAAACATTTCTAAAAATATAATTGCAGCAAAGTTGAACAGAGCCAATTTGAGTCAAGTGGTTTGAAATTTAGACATTTTTATTGCAAACTTTATTACGAGTTTTCCCCCACATTTTGTTACCCATTTTTCCACCCATCATTTTCATCCATGTGTCTTACATGTGATTAGCAAATAGTGAACTCATCTCTGTGCCGGCTTGAGTACGTGGCTGTGCCGGCTTAAGTACGTGGCTGTGCCGGCTTGAGTACGTGGCTTATCAGGTCAAAATGTAAAAAAATTGAAAACAGCGTTCTCTTTAGTGACGTTGTAAGCTTACCATCCCACACTGCCACCGCTGTAGAGAACCTACTCAGCTCTGACTGTTACAGCGCGTCTCTCTCTATTCTCCAAGTCTGGCCCTCAATTGTACTATCCTTGTGACTGGCTTCTCTCCGATTGTCATCAACTCCTGTCAGGCTGAGTTCTACCTGTGCCCCCTAATGGTCCTCATTTATAAGTCCCTGATTTCTTCCCAGGACAAATGGAAATTTCACAAAAACTAGCCACTTGCCTTTGCATTCCAATGCCTTAATTTATAACTGCTGTCACACTAGCCTTATACCAGTGCAATCTGACACCCTACAACCAATGGTCAGTCTTTGTACTGTAGGATTTCTCCCATCCCTGAACTAACCAGGTCGCCTACCCTGGTCTGGACTCTCCACAATATAGTTAGGTACTTTGATAAAAAAATTAAATTTTGTAAAAATAAACCAATGGCATAGTTAAATAGAGCTTATTTTTTTACAGAATTATAATACCAAAATCAAATTTTTAGCAGTTGTAGTTTTAAAGTTATGAATTTTAAAGTACGACTTCGTTTGTCCTTTTTTTTAACATGGACCACATCTCCACATTATGTGACCCAATAACGCTGTTCTCGCCACAAGCTATACAATAAATTGTAGCTTACATAACAATGAACTATGTATATCAGTAAATTTAATATAATGTATTAATATATGGCTTTTCTGTTTACCAAATCTATGGCGTCCATTATACCGGTATATGCTATATAATCAATATAATGCAACGCATCCTGTTATTACTAAAATACTATTTGGGAAATACTGATTTTGAACTTTCAACTTTGGCACATGACTAATTAATGGTTTAATAGTTTTTTCACATGACAAACTTTTATGAATGAAAACTCTGAGATAGTATGGTATAGCCATTATGAAAGTGACTGTGAATGGCTCCCCATGGCCATGACATTTTTCACATGGCAAATTATGATCATTTATAATATGGACTCTACTGGGATTTTTAACCTTAAATTAAAATATTATTCTTTAAATAACTTTCAGTTCATTCTAAAACATAATTTATCAAATATTTTGATGTAAATAGTGTAATAATTAAATATTTCCCATCTGTATCTTCCGCCATTAGAAAGGGGGTGTGGCCTCTTCCTTATCGAAATTGGGCAGAGCAACATTACCATATAGCATTTAAATCAAATGAGCAAACAAGTGGCCGACATGTCCTAACTCAATGAGAATTGACACAAATATACATTGATAGATAATACAGAGTAAGACTTAATATGAAATACATAAAAGTTGAACTTCTATACAAATTTTTTAGTGAAATATGCCTTATATTTAAAGGGGAATTTCAAAATACAGATGTTTTGAAAAATCCAAACAAATCAATGTAGATGTAGGCCAACATGTCTACTAAAGTGAAAGGCCGGAAACGGAACTCAAGTATATGTCAAAAGTAATCCTTTCATAATAAATAGAGACACATTAAAAACTCAGAATTTTTGGTGCCGATTCCCATTTCCAATACACAAAAAATAGAAGTCTCGTTTAAAGCAAAGAGAATGCGCCATGACGTCATTTAAGAGTTTTTGTTAAGTTTCTGTTTTGGATTCACTCCCCTTATTTTTTTGTTAAAAGACTTACATTTACCTTAATATGACGATGGCATGTTTAAATAACATTAATATTGGTTAATTAATTATAATTTTTAAATTTCATTGGTTGGCTCATTATAATATGTTATTTGTTCCGCCATATTTAAAACGAATTGAATACATAAAAAAGACAGGCACTGAATTTTATTCATTTTCTGGATATTCTTTACGATGAAACCTGAAATAAAGTGTGTAAAGTTGTATTCTATGAAACTGTAAGTTGGGTTTTCATTAGTTCTTTATTTTATAATTATTTTTGGCCATTTTTTAATTGTTTTTGTTCATTTTCATAGTTTTCTTGTCACAGTGTGTAAATGCCACGTTTGCGTGTTTTGTATGTCCTGCTTTAGGGCTAATTTTAGGGTAGGCGTTGGGTTTAGGGATAGAATTAGGGTTCAGGTTAGGTTTAGATTTAGGGAGTTCAGGTTAGGGTCAATACACAGGTTAGGTTTAGGGTAAAAAACCAGGTTAGGTTTAGGGATACATTTAGGACATTTTTTCATTAATTTTTAACGTTTTGTTCCAAATTTTAGAAAACGTGAGTTATTTTTTTTTCCACAGCCGCCATCTTGGTTGCCGCAACCCATGAACCCGTAAAATTCACGGGTCGCTGCATTATCCGCACGGCTCCTCGGCGCATGCGCATTATAGTGGCTGGTCATACTGCTCTGCGCATAATGTTCGCCGTTATTCGAAGATTTCGGTCTGCCGATAAAGCTCGGCATTATTTTAGAACTATTTATTCTTTTCTTCACTAATGAATGAATTTAAAAAATAACGAATTTCCGTAAAACAATGGAAAAAATCGTGGCAAAAAATGTACCATTGACCTGGTTTTAAGATAAGAATAAGGTAGCTGGATGTGAACTTCGGTGGTCTTGTGGTAGAGTAGACGCCCAATTAACTTATATTATGTGATAGTTTACTGGTTGGGGATCGAATTTTACTTTTTATTTTTTTTAAAAAGATTATTTTATATTTAATAATTATGTTCAAAAAGAATTTTAAAATATTTCTTATTTATTATCTAAAGATACATGAATAATATTTTTAGATTTGTTATAATTTTAATGAAACCAAGCTCAATTCAATGGTATATTTAATTTCATTTAGAATAGGCCTACAAGTAGACCTAAGACAGTATAGCCATTGGTCCAAAATAAAACGCATCTTACTTAATTTAATGCTACTAGTCTACAAGATTATAGGCCTATATATACCTACATTTTAAATCTAGGCCTAGACCTAAGACAGGCTGGCTTTCACACATTTACGATTCATTCCACACTGACACACTGTAATTTGCGTTCAACAAGCCTACGAAAAATGTCGCCTTAAACTAAGTTACGTTTAATTAATTATCAGTTTTTAATTCCTGAAAGAAATTCAAAAATGTAAAAAAAATGCATAATTTTCATTAATATAATAAATATAAGTATACATCACACATTTCTGGTTGTGGGGAATAACGGCCAAAACCGTGCGGATAATGCTCGGCATTATTCTCACGGCCGTGCGAATAACGCTTGCCAATAATATATGCACCTGAACTGCAAGATTACCAGATCAGATTATTGAGTAGCGGTGGATCATGATTGGCCTACTGACTACTCCACTGGTCTGAGGGTATCATCAACTACCCACTCGCTACTGCCGGTAGCCGCTACTGAGTTACTGCCTAAAACTAAAATTATCAGTATCAGATTAGGCTCGAGTCAATCATCAAAACAATGATTCAATGTCATTGTAAATGTAGTATGTTTTTATTTTTAAAGATGTACCTTGAATAATAAATTTTACTTACTTTCAATAGAAACACCTCTGGGTCTATCAATAGCGTAACATGACGCTAAAGCAAGTAATAAAACTGACATATACTTCATTTTTGCAGACTAAAATTAACGTCAACCGGAATGTGGTGACGAAGATGATATCTGGAACTTCCGCGTCAACTTCCGTCGATAACTTTACGCCGGCTGTGAAAATAAGAGTCTAAATTAACGTCTTGCGGGACCGGTTTAGAATCTTCCTAGGTCCAAGTGGGGGGTGTATAAGTAGAAAAAATATTTTAAAATTAAATTATATAATTTCTTACAAACATTTTAACACATATTAAAATAATCAATTCAAAACTTCAAAACATCAAATATATTATATTAATATGTAAAACATTAAATTACATTTTACTTTGCTATCGTGTGTATTTTTTATTTGACTGCGCAGCTTTGATCAATTCTTGGTGTTTTGAATTTAAAAAATGTCCACTTTTTTGTAAAAAAAAAATAGTGAACATAATGTGAAAAAAGTGGACTGTGCGCTCACACCTGGCAACCTTAGTGTGTGGCATTGTAGGCCGGGCGAAACAGAGCATTTACCAACCAACACTGTCGGCGGTCGGGGAATTTGACCTATGGGTTAGGTTATCACGACTTGGTATGAAATGGGCCTACTTATATTAAGCACAGGGACGTCATTGGGATAGGGCAGGGGAATATGTGCCCCCCCCCCCCTCCATATATTTGAAATTTTTATTTAAATTGCTATGTTAACTATGTATTGTGGCGCCTCCAGGAATAAACCACCTAAAAAGCAGGGCAACTGAAAAAAATGGTGAAAACACGTTCCTGAGTAGGCAGTAATTTTAATCACTTGTTAGCTCCGTCAATTGGACGCGTAACCATTATAGTGTGATTGTTAAACATACACTGAATTCTTTCATGGAATTAGATTCCAGTGGGTGCGTGAGCATGAGCATAACACCAACCGTTGTATCGTTCTGTGTACACGTTAAACACGGCCACGTGATTAAAAAAAATCAAACATTGTTACATGCATATAGTTTTAATTGTCATTCATATTACATGTACTATATGGTAATCATTCATCTCTATTGTTAGTTAAGTATATTTATAACCTTTAACTGCAGAGTTATTTAACATGCTTATTGTTCGTTGAGTACTTCAATGTTTGTCAGGACATTGTTACTATACTAGGGTGACTAAACGTCACGTAAAAACGAGGTTGTCCCGATTTTTCACGATCGTACCCGGTGACCCGAAAAAGTCTCTCGGGACGCCTACATGTCCCGTTTCTAAAACCAAAGACATTTTCTAATCACTAAAACTTCCGAATTTATAATAGAACTTAAGTAATATTTTGTCTAGCTGTGTAGCAGGTGCCAGTAGTGATGTGGGCTGTGTAGCCAGTGACAGTAATGATGTGGGCTGTGTAGCCAGTTCCAGTAGTGATGTGGGCTGTGTAGCAAGTGCCAGTAGTGATGTGGGCTGTGTAGCTAGTGCCAGTAGTGATGTGGGCACGTGAGATGTCTGCATTACCTTTCTGTCATCCAGCAGGTTCTCTACAATTTCGAAATGGACTGTTCTAGTTTTTACAACTTTATATAAGATAAGATTAATAAGAAGGAGGTTTTAACAATAGCGGGACAACAGCCAAATATCCTCAATTTAAATCCTAGACTAGCGAAAATTAATTTGTTGTGTTGTATTATGTTGTGAAATATGTATACATAAATAAGTATTCATTGCAAAATTATTGTTTTCGTTTTTGATATGCCTCAGAGTTTAAATTAATGTACAAAAGCAAAGGTAAATTTAAAAAGATTTCTAGGTCTCAAAATTGTTAAAATGAGCATATTTCAATAAACAGTTTCCGGCGGAGGCCACCGGACAGAGGCGTAGCGAGAGTGTTTGGCGCCCGGGGACAAGATTGGCGCCCGGGGGCGAGATTCATTTTAAAGCGCCCCCTTTTCTTTTTTCAACTCTCAAACCCATTATTTTCATCAATAAAATAATATCAAAGCACATTTTGGCGCCCCTAACTAGTTTGCGCCCGGGGACATCTGTCCCTCCCTGCCCCCCTTCGCTACGCCTCTGCCCTCGGACTC
Organism: Omphiscola glabra; assembly: GCA_964017045.1. NCBI lineage: Eukaryota > Metazoa > Mollusca > Gastropoda > Lymnaeidae > Omphiscola > Omphiscola glabra. The sequence continues at coordinate 3,710,725 of OZ024796.1, forward strand.
CTCTGGAGGGTATCCCCCCAAACAACCCTCATTGGGTGTGTCCCGGTTTTTCTAGCTCATGATTTGGTAAAGAAGTGGCTATAGGTACCCGGGTCAGGGTACCAGAATTGAGAGGTTGGGATTAAAAAACGATTTAAAATATTATTGTTGGTTTTGTAAGACCAAATGAAGGATCAAATGAAAGATAATTGAATGTACTATACGTTTGTAAACTTAATTCTTCATATTAAACTAAAATATACTACTACACATGACATCCGAATAACATTAGTCATAATGGACCCAGACACGCAGGCCGCCATTCGCACCCGGGTACCGTTGGAATATTTAGCTTCATCAGCATTTTTAACTTTTTTTTTTTTATTTTAAAAAAAAGATTGTTTTCGTAGTCATTCTTGTCACAGACTTTTAATCTATAAGCAGTGTGAATTTAGAAGGAAGTTTTGGTCACGTCTAGTTTTTGTGGTATGACATGTTTGCTTTATACTAGGATCTGAAAGTTAATCCGCACTGATTTTTGAAAATATTAATTATTATTGAAGTCCCCCCAAACGTTGATAATTTTTTTTTTTTTAAATTGAAATCCGACTTTTCATGTGAATTTCAGCACTTTAAGTGTGTGATCGTGCAGACATTTGTGTATATTGTATGTGTGTTTGTCAAATATCCTTTATTGATGAAACAGATGGGGCACCATATTCTGACTTTGCCATGGGGGTAGCTTTCCCTTCACGAGACCTTGAGAGTAATAAATATTAGGTTAGGGCTGAATTTGCCACAATATCAAAAGAACCTTGACCTTGTCTTAATGTAGGCCTATTTCCTTTTTCATTTGTTTTAATGAGATAGAAAATGATATATTCATAGGACTAGAATACATTTTAAAATTTAAAATGAGAAATAACATGTTATTATGTAACGTTTTCAAAATTATTTTTATTAGCATTTCAATTCAAAACATTTTTGTTTATTTCTGAAAGAGTTTAATTATTAAATTAATAGGCTGTTTAACTAATTTCTTAAGGAAAGAAATGTAGGTTTTAAAAATGTTTTTGTTAAATTTGATCGATATTAAAGAATTTTTAATATTTATAAACGATGGGCAACTAAATGTCAATAAAATTCAGCACAGCCAAATTTGTTTTTTTAAATCGAAGAATATTTTTTTACAATATTCATGAAAGTTAAAGCTACTCTTTTTGTGTCTATTATAAAAGTGTTGGACGGAGATAAAGCTTTAAAATAATCTATTATAATACTTAAGCATTAGGCCTACATCTTATTAAACATCTGGATGGCAAGTTATATCAGTAAATATTTATAAATGTTGCCATAAAACAGAATCTACTAAGGATATATTAAGCCCACAACAAGAACTAAAATTGCACACCCCCCCCCCCCCCATAAAAAATCTTGAGAAACCTATTTGTAAATACTTATGATTTAGAAAACAAAAAATTCAAATAAAGCTTGACATAATCAAACATAACTTATTCAATACAAGTAAACTAACTTATACACACAATCAAATTTTAATAAATCTTTATTCTTTCACTGATTTTATGCCACCTCATGCAGGTAGTGTTTACAGCACAATGCGAGTCTTGCCACACCCTGGGTATGCCTTTGCCATAATAATATTTCCAATGACTACATTGCTAAATTTTTAAACACAAATGAACCCAATTTGTAACGTATTAAATTAAAATAGACTACATAAACAACTTAAGTTAGTTACATTATTATAGATGAACAAATCCACACAGTAAATATTTAAAACATTTTTATAAAATATATTATAACAAAAGTTCAGTAATTGAGCAAATGCACTGAGAAATAAATTTGAAACAACAGAAAAAAATACAAGTAGCTTTTACATTGTAGATATTAAAACGATAATATGCATTGTGTTGTACAAATACCTACCACTTAATTTTATATGAACCTCTGATTTAATTTCAAGTGGCAGTAGTAGAACTCTCAAATAATAAAAATACTTAAATAAGAGAAATTTCTACAATAATGTCTAAAGACCCTAAGTGAAATGCACAAACAATCACGTGGACAGGTTACACATGAAACTGTATGATAAATTTGCTAATTTTAATCTTTGTTGGAGCTGACTTGGTAAAAAGAAGTTAGTGACCATAATTTTCTTAGATCATCAATTAGGGTGTGAAATTACATAGAAACCAACATATTGATTTATTAACTACATTTTAATATAAAAATTATAGAAACTGATAATTATTCTTTTTTCATTGATTATATTCCTCAAATTCAGCAGAAATGGTTTTTAATTTTAAAAATTCCTATACGGTATAGAAAATGATTTAAAATTTAAGAAAATGCGCTCCCAATTACAGATATCCTGTATAGGTTTACTAAAATAAATGTTTTGCGATTATTAGATCATCATTACAAAATATTTAAGTTGGATCATGCTGAAAAAACATAAAGACTTTAATTATTATTGTTGAACTTTCAATACCTTGAAATCAGAATACCATAATAAAATAATCTTTGTGAGTCATTTGTTTAAATGCAGAAAATGTTGCACACCACTAATGGGAGTCACTGAGTTATATAACTTAACAAAATTTTTAACACACTGTGACGAAAAATGTTTTATTTCTAACAAATAAATAGAGTTACATGACTTATAAGTCATGAACGTAAAATGTTTTTCATTTATTTATCCCAAACATGTTAATTCTACTTTTTAAAACAGTTCTATTTGTCCTAAAAAATTATCAGCCATGACGTGTTAAAATGTGAATCTTTTGTTTAATTTTATTTAAAATAAACCCCATGCATAATTAGATCTAAAATGTCCCAGATAGACATATTAAACTATTTTTTAGAATAAAAAAAGTATTCATAGCACAGTAAAGTGTAGTACACTAAATTAATTTGTACTTTTAATGATTTCTAAAATAATTGTTTTAATTTTATACATATATTTCACTCTGTATTACAGTGTATTCTAAATTTAGCGTGAATTTCTATTTTTTAAAATACCAGCAAAGACTTTGCACTGGACTTGTTTAAAAAAGGAAGTAATAATATTTTGATTTTCCAAAAAAAACCAAACCATACAACCATTTCTTTAATGCCTTTTGCCAATTGTTGCAATTTCTTTATAGTTGGGAAAACCCTTTTTTCCAAAAAGATACTACAGCAGTTTTTAAATACATTTTTTCTTTAAAAGATTTGCTCTTGTACTGTTTATTGGAGGATTTTAATTCATCATTGCTGTCATCACTAAGTCCTGCCCCTTCATCCCAGGCCTCATCTTCTGTGTGTATTTCCATTTTTTGCATGATCTGACGCAGAAGTTGATTATTTTTATCCAGTGTTGTTGTCATTTCACGCATCCTGTGAATTTGAGTTGACATCTTAATATTGTTAGCTTATATTGTTACTATCTAATTGCACTAACATTTAACTCATTCAAAGCAAATGCAATTGAACTGATACTAATTTTAACTTTTCAAATGAAAAACAAAATAGTATTGATAAATGTATTTAATAATTTAAATGATGCATTAAAAGTCATTTCATTTCAATAGGATTTTTTATTGACCTGTACCTAGAATATGTTTACTGGGAGATGATTCTTTTGAAAACCATGTAAATCACTTTTTCTTTTAAATTTTAAACTTTGACTTGCAATTTTATTTTTCACATCGCTCATCTCCTTCAGTTTGTCCCACTGCTTCTCATTAAGTACTTTTATTACATCGCATTCTCATAAGTTTGGATCATTTTTAAAACCTACAATGAATGTTATCCTTTTCAGAATCTAAAAGATTCAGAGAAACTAATGAAAATATTCACAAAATCTAATAAGACCAACATACCTAACTTTCTGTTTGTACATCTCTTCATACAAATAGGATCCCATACCATTTTGGGGGCTTTTTAGGTCACTATCAGTACTTTTTAAGGACATCATTGAGAAAAACTGAAAAAAATAATAGAATTCAGATTGTGTAGGCTAATCATGTCAAAAGGAAATGCTTTTTTTTTTTTTCTTACACTTTCAACAAGCTGAGATATTATAATTTTTGCAACTTCATGATAATTATCTTTAGTTGCCTTAATATTTTTAAGCAGCAGGAAATTTATGTGCATGTATTATACATAAACTTAAACAGATAATGAATTTGAAAAAAAACAGCAAAATTAGGATATTTTGTAAAGCAGTGCTTCCCAAACATTTAAGTTTGGCAGCCCGGTGAATATGTTTCCAACTGCACCAGGGAGTGATAACAGAATTATTATATTTCATTTGTCATAATTTTTAATTCCATGATCAGTCAATTCATTAGAACTATATTCACAATTACCATTTAAAGCTGGCTGTTGGGGCTGTTTTAAGATAAAAAAAATTTAGTAGCAGTTATTTTTCATACTATACCTATACCTGTATATATCAATTAAATCTTTTAAGGAACATAAAACGAATTTTGGAGTTTAAAAATAATCATTTTTATTAAAGTTGACTATTGTCTGGCTTATTATTGACAAGCAAATCAAATTATGGTTTGCTAGTAGCCAGTCTGGAACAGTAGGCCGTCTTGATCTTAATAATCCCAGTTTTGAAGAGACTGAAGAGATAATTTGAAGGAAATGGGAGGAGATCTTTTAGGGCAACTTCAGGACAAAAATTTCAATTATTAAAAAGGATGAAAGGATGGGTTTCATGTTTAATGCACATGACAAGAACATATTTTAAAGATGGCTGCTCTGTTATGAGACTCAAACAACAAAACATGTAACTTTTCTTCAGTTGCTTGACTTATGTTGTGCAGACTGGCAATATAAGGCTGACGGTGCCAATCTGCAAATCACCACTTTTTGAAACAATACTGTCAAAGATTTGTTTTCTCTGAACTGAATCCCAATTTTTCTGTATTGCAAAGAAAACAAAACATTATACAGAAGAAGCATTTTTGAATTGTTAATGTTAAAGTTTTGTTCCTAACTTTTCACAAGGCTTCAAGTGGCTAGAAAGTCACTGTGTTTCATAGCTAATTAAACTTAAACGTTAAATAAAAAAAAAAAATCTCTATATGATTCAAGAATACAAACTCACATTTTCCAACTTCCTCTGGCATTTGTTTGGAAATTGTTTAAACTCAGTGATTTGAGCAATTCTGTGGATACACAGTGGCATTTTGCTTTCCATGTTTATGTGCAACTCAACCTGTTCAAGTATAGGAAATGCATAATAAAATACCTAAGTAATTATTTTAAAAAGTACCACATGTAAAAATTACCCCCCACCAAACAAAATAAAATGTTTCTTAAAAAATTATTAGTCATTGGATGAAATTTATTATTTAAATTACAAAATGAATGCCTGTGATTTTTTTGTAGGTGTACTATCTTTCAGACAAACCACTAAACTTTAATTAATTTTACCTGCATGGCTAAACGCTTAAGTCTTGCATTACTTTGCACAGATTCAATGTCTCCGACAGCGAGACCAATCTGTGAGAACCCAGAAATTATAAATATCGGTATAAACAATATATGCATATTCTGCTTTTTTAAATTGTAATATCTTCTTTCTTGTTTGGTGCTTTTCTTCTTCTATATATTAAGGGCCCACGATCAATATGAATGTAGATGGGATTTGCAATGTTTCTGTGCCTGGTGTTTCATAAAGTAAAGGTTCAAATTCCATACGTTGGTATTTATTTACTCTATATATGCCATGAAGAAGTTCAAACATTTAAATGAAACATGAGAAACACATGTCTTGCATTGTAAATGATAAAATATTTCATTTCTTGCTTTAAAAACAATTGCTTTCATTTCTGTTCCTAAAACTCTTTTAAACCTTTTTGTTTCTACTCTAGCTCCTACTCATTTGATCATTTCACATTAAATTTTTGTTGTACCTGTAGCCATGAAAAGTGCATACAGTGCACATGTAGCAGTAAATTAATATCTACAAAACACTTCCATAACACATTAACTTTCATCTATCAAATTAAACTTGCTATTAGTTTGCATTAAAAAAGGGACAGATTAAGTTAATACAGAGATTTTAAACTACCTAAATAATTGCCTATAGTACTGAGGGACGTATTAATATTATTACCAGTAAATTCATGAGAAGGATGGGCATCAGAAGCACAAAACAGATGAGTAAAAGAAGAGTCAAGGTTCCAAAGTGGAGAGTTTCATTCCTGCCATCAACAAACACATCATTGAATGAAGCCATGTAGTCCAGCTCAAGCATCATCATAAAGGTGCGTAGAAATGACAGAAGGGGTGTTGAAAAGGCTTTGGACTCCTGAGAGAAATGTGACATAAATTGCATTCTCTTTCCTCAAATGATAAAAAAAAACCTTTAATGGTTTATATTGATCTTTATTATTTTTTTTATATATATATCTTGTCAGTTGTGTACAGTTTGAGAATTTTTTTCTTAAATAGCCTGCAGGTAAAAAAATGTTAGACTGTTTTGTTAAAGAATACAGTTAGTTGTGTTAAAAAATCTCCATAGAAGATGTTACCAACTAAGCACACCACACAAACATTGGGCTGGTTTCTTTTCCTTCTTATGTATGTTACAATCATAAAATGTATGGATTTTTTGAATGAAAACTGTCTTTGTAGGATGTTATGCAAGGATAGCTGAATATAATTAAAAGGAAAAGTAAAACTATCAAATTAAAAATAGAATAGTCTCCTTACTTCTCTGAACAGCAACATGTAGAATGACAGGCCGAAGGCAATGATCAGTATAGAAAAGACACAAAGAACTTGAACAAGGGTTCTCAAAATCTCCAAGAACATGACAACATAAATGCCAAAGAAGTCAAACCTAGAAAATAAATAATTGATCAATTTATTGAAAAAAAAAAAAATTATAATAATTTTTGTTTACAGATTTTTTTTTAGTTCCATGTTAGATAAAAGTAATAAAAAGGATACAAATTATTTTTCTCTGTTGTTTGTTTCTTTTCCTTGTTTCCTTGCACCTGAACCGAATTGTTGCAAATAAAAAGTGGTGCCCCTTAACCTCCCCCCCCCCCAATTTCCCCACCCCCATTTCCGTACCCCCTTTCCATTTCTTTATTAATGGATGATTCAAAATATAAACATGAGATCTTTACCTTATTATTTATACTAAGGTACTTCAATGTGAAAAAAATGTTTTATACAGTACTATATACGTTATGAAAGTAAGTGTGCTAAAAATAATATTCTTAAATTGTAGATATTGCCACAATTGTGAAATATTTAGTTACTCCACACAATTTAAAATAATTTTTCAACATTACAAATTTAGGCCCCTTAATAAGCCAAGGCATACTACAGAAGCAGGGATTGCAGGGCCCGCTCTGAAGCACTGTTTTCATACTTAATGTCCCTTACACCACTTAACACTACTCCTTCACATCATTCATCTACACACACTATTGCAATTTATATTAAGTGTTGATAATTATATAAAAGTGTGGTGTTACCTCTGAAGAAAAACTAGGCAGTTAAACCAGGCAAGAAACACACAGACAGCACCAGCCTCCCACTGCCAGTGAAAAGATTTACCAGAGAAGAAAGGTGTTACAAAGATCAGTGCTGAGGTATACAGTGACCATTCTAATGCATTACCAATGTCAGCAAAGTAGAACTGTCTCTGAAACAATGGAATTATGCATTCTCAACAAGCAATAACCAAAAAAATGATGTTTTTTAGCAACTGTCTTATCTAACAATAACATATTTTGAAATACTTAATTTTTTAAAATAAATTTTAATGAAACACCATCAGATAACGCTTTGTTTAATGATATAATCAATTTAACATTTTAAAAATAAAAACAAAAAAATAAATGCTTACTTGTGTTATCAACTGTAATATCTCTTTGATAAGATTCAAAACACTGTAAACCTCTATAAACCACAGACACACAACATAGAAAGAATTGAATTCATAGCCATCTTTTTTGTTGCCATTGAGGTATATCATTGTTGTATTTTCAGTACAGTCCGGATCATAGTGCTGAAAATGTAATGCAATGTTTATGTATACAAATAAAAAATCAACTAATGTAAATATCACTTATGTTATCTAATAATTTTCATTCAAAATTAAAAAGTCTGGACTCATCATGCTACATAACTTAAATCCAAAAGTTTTGCAGGGTCTTTCCAATGAAACCCTGTGATGCTTAACTAATGCAAAGAAGGTAAAGTAGAATATTTTAAAATAACTAACCCGGGATTATTTTATTTTTTTGACAATGCAAATTTTCAGTTACATTACATGTGTAACAAATTTATTTTTAAATAATGAAAGTCTTGCAGGTTTCTTAGTTCTGATGTAGATCATATATCCCAAGATTGACTTTTATGATTCTTAAAATGTCTAATATTTGGGAAAAGCAATTTTTTGTTTTAAATTGTCTGAATCTCATGAAAGTTTAATTTATAATATCTGTAAGAACAGCCAAATGATTCCCTGGGAAAGGTTTGTCTCATACATTTTTTAGAACTTGTAATTCTATTCCTACTAAAAACCAAACAAATTATTATAATTTTTAAAAATTAAAATAACTTTAGAAATTTGGGCATAAAGAAATGATTGCTCTGAAGTTTGGAACAGAAAATGCCTAAAACTCCCAAAATATTGCAACCCCATTGTTATGGGACCAACCTGCAGAGAATTGTGGTTGACTACAAATGAAGTTAAGGATGCCAGGAAGGCAATGTATACAAATAAGTAAGCTGTGTAAACCCAAACTCCATAGTGCTTCCTATTAGATAAAAAGAAATAACAATTGTGAAATCGGACATTTAAACGTATTGTTTTAACCATACTATCTATTAGTTAGTTAGTACAAAACTTTTAATATAACTTTATAAATAATATATTAAAGCTCTAAACATTTTAATTTAGATAATAAAGACATTTCAAAGTTAATGTCAGATGCTAAATAATGTAGGAAATACAAGTACAAGTAAGACTAAATGTAATTTATTTATATATCTTTTTCAATCATTTAATAAGACAGGAGTGTATCACTAGGAACTAGGTGGCATGCTTTGGTTTGAACTTATTGAATATTTCTTACCATTTGACTTGTAAAAATGTAACACATACAGGATGAGACAGACAGTCAACTCTGTTATTTTTAACCATTGCCTGAAGTAACCATAACACACACAAAAAAAATAATTTCAAAGTTAATTTTTATTTTTGAAATTATAACTTACATATTTAATAATTTAATAGAAACTTTTTTCTTTAAGTTATGTTCTGAGTAAAATGATATGTTAAATTTATTTAACTTCATCTTTAGTTTATAATGACAGTGGCAGTTAAAAAAGTTTGTACTGCTAACTGCTAAATTTGTATTTTATCATGACCTTTCAAGTTGGTGATTTATTATTTTATTTTAAAGTAATATTTACTATAGTATTTAAAAATAATATGTTGTGTATATTATAAATACAATTTAAAAAAGATTCAGTGTTTCATTCTCAATGTTTTTCTAGAAAGCAGGAGAAAAATAAAAAGAAGGAATTAAAAAAGTCATGAATACATACATTTAAGGACATCATAGGAACAACCCCACCATTATTATTGCTTTTTTTGGTAGCCTCTAAGCAACTTGTGGGTGTGTCCAAGTACTTGAAGTTGTAGGTTATCTAAAATGTGAAAGTTATCTTTGGTTGAATCAAAGAGGTATCTTGATTGCACATATTATGAGTCTACATGAGCATTCATAAGTTTAATATAATTTAACAATGTTCTTTTATAGGTAGGCTATGCTGAATGTTCTTTTATAGGTAGGCTATGCTGAATGGTAAATGAAAACCTGGTCTTTAGTTTATTTGGTGACATATACGTTTTTGAAAAATAAATCTAAGAGTAAATAATTAGAACGCAACATAACACTGACATGATAATCTGGACTTTTGGGGTCGTGCTCAGAGGCAACTTGGCATCTATCCAAAACATTCTGAGGAGAGATATATAAATAAGAAATACATTTTTGTTTATTAAGAGACACAAATTTAATAAATATAATCAATTTTAAAATCTTTTATATTTAGAGATAACTTTAAAAAACAAAATGATCTGTGATTGACTTCATAATAAATAATCATAGGAAACATTATTAATTTATATTGTCTGGATCCCATTTTGTTTTCTCAGTTATCTCTCCCTTTATATAATTCAACAATTTCATGATTACCGGTATATTAATTGCAAGTGTTAAAGAAAAATATTGTACTTTTTTTTTCAAGGTTTTTGGTAGTCTTCCTTTATTCTAAATAATTTTTTAAAAATGTCTGAAATTTTGATATGAGTGATAGACACAAAGAACAATTAAGTTACTGATGATTTATGTTACCTACCAAGCAAATAGCAGGCAGGTGCTCAATAAGTCCTAGTATAAAACAACCATAAATACTGGAGCATGTTTGTAACACTTCCTCCCACCTGAATTTTAAAAAAAATTGATGAAAGACTGCAAATGTATAAAAACATCATATAGTAACAACAAAAGAAAAAAAGAAACAATATACAAGTATTACCGAAAAGTTTTTTGAAGCATATAAAATTGAAACTTTGAAAATCTGATTCTAACACCATTTTATTTTACTTCAAGAATTTCATAATTATGGCAGGAATTAAAAACAAATAAAATGAACATCTCAAAATTATTAAACATTACTAATGCATTAACGATGCAAAAAAAAAAAAAAGATAAATCATATATTTTATATAGGGCCTAAATATATAAGACATTGTTTGTCGATAAATATTTTTTGATACAGAAATTTACACCAAAAAAACACCCTAAATTAAAAAAAAGAAACAAAAAACAAATATTGAAGTAAATAAATAGTGGAACAAGATGTGGTTAGGCTTTTAAAAAAAGATGGAACAATTAAAAGGACGTTTCAGCTCAATGGAGTCTTCAGTAGACAAAACAAAACAAGAAAAACAAATTATTCGAAAATGAAAAAAACGTTAGTCTCGCAAACCTTCCCAAATCACAATTTATCAGTCTCAGTAAATAAACAAAGTACAAAGGCACACTTTTTCAGGGCTAAACATATCTTTTCAACTATTTATTAATAAAGATTTAGCTTGAATTCACTTCCATACTGACAAAAGTAAAACATATCCACTGAGACATAACTAAAAGATAATTGATCCAACTAGCTAACCGAATAAAGGCCTATAGTTAGAGGCTGAGAGTTAGAGGGCACTAACTCTTTTAATAATACTATGTGGTATGTCAAAAGTTTGTAAAACAGAGTAGCTTGGCAGTGGTTGCCGCCTATTTTTTTTCAAAGTGCGTTGGTTCCAAAATATGTTTGCTGTAACTTAACGTTAACTGATTCCACTGAGTTGAGTAGGGCGAATTTAAACTGACCCAATAATATAATTTTTAAAATAAAATGCCTTTACTCTAAAAAAAAATATTTTCTCTCAATCTCATGGTATCGCCACCCAATAAATGTTTGCTTAACCAGACCGTGACAACCACAAATGATAAGAAAGCTGGTAGAATATAAAGCCATTCATTTGTTCTTCGAAGTGGCTATTGGTACATTTGTACCAGAATTGAGAGGTTGGGATTAAAAGACGATTTAAAATATTTTTGTTGGGTTTGTAAGACAAAATGAGGTATCAAATGAAAGATAATTGAATGTACTATACGTTTGAAATATTAATTCTTCATTTTAACTAAAATAAACTACCACAAATGACATTTGAATAGCATTGAGTTTAATGTGTCCCGGGTCCGAAAGGGGGCGCTGCGTGTCCATGTACATTTTGACTAATTTATAATGCTATTCGGATGTTATTTGTAGTAGTTTATTTTAGTTAAAATGAAAAATTAAGTTTACAAACGTATAGTACATTCAATTATCTTTCATTTGATACCTCATTTGGTCTTACAAACCCAACAAAAATATTTTAAATCGTATTTTAATCCCAACCTCCCAATTCTGGTACAAATGTACCAATAGGTGCAGCCTTTGTTCTTTACCCTCCAACAAAAAAGATAGTTTTTTCCCTCATTGTGTTCTATAAAATACTGATACTGCTGTTTAAGCAGTTGCACCCTTTGACCTTGACCTCATTATTCAAAAGACCCAGTTGGTTTTTCAGTGTTTATCCTTACCTTTCATGGTTGATTGTAGCTATGGCCACATCACTGAATTTGAGCTGAATGACGTAATCAAAGAAGGCTTGTTCATTATGATTTTTTAGAATTTTGGCCCCAAGGCTGAGCAGTAAACTAGTGGCTGATGCCTGTCCATTTTTGGCGGCCACGTGTAGTGCCGTGTCCTGTATTCCAGTAAAGAAAATATATTTATCTACCAGATGATAATTCAGTAATCTTTCAAATTTACGTATAGCCTATTTTAATTTACTTAATTTTTCAGGATAAAACTTTTAAGGTATTTATCAAGCTGCAATGAGTCTAATCTTATCTTATCAAACCACAATGATCTTTCAACCACAATGATCTTTCAACAACAATGATCTTTCAACAACAATGATCTTTCAATCACAATGATCTTTTAATCATGATGATCTTTCGACTATAATGCTATTTCAACCACGATGATCTTTCAACCACGATGATTTTTCGACCAAAATGCTCTTTCAACCACAATGATCTTTTAACAACAATGATCTTTAAACCACATTGATCTTTCAATCACAATGATCTTTCAATCACAATGATCTTTCAATCACAATGATCTTTAAAATAACATAATAAAATGCATATTGTATGAAGTACATGAACATTTTTTGTACAAAAGAAAAATAATTTAAAAAAAAAGAATTAATGACTCCATGCACTTACCCCATCAATGTTGACAGCATTCAACAGATTGCCATGTACACTGAGAATCACTTTCATACTGTGGGTCCATCCCTGGGCTGCTGCATGGTGAAGTGCTGTGTTATCTTCATTGTCCCTTTATTGGAAAGTAAATCATATTGTTTATCTCGGTGCAAGCTAAGCAGACGAACGATTACAGTTATCTTGTCAGCTTTAAACAGAGACTCGTCCCCCTCTCCCCCTAGACAGCGACAGGCAAATCCGGCTCATGGCAGCAAGATCTTAGTACAGGAAATGCTAACTCCTGCCAAAGACAATCAGGGACTGGAACAAGCTTCCAAAAAGGAACAGATGAGGCGACTACACTTGACACATTTGCGTCTTTTGTCTTCTCCCTTCAAACCCCCAGTTCTTAAGACCATCGCTTAGTAGCCCTGGAAACCAGTGAAGTATCCTCTTCAAAATCATGCACAGTTGCATCGCCAACCCCTCTACAAACTTAGGAGCCAGAATAATCAATAAATTGATCGTGGGCCCTCAAAATATAGAAGAAGAAGAAAAATATATTACATTATAGTTCAAATTCAATTATTTAAGAATTTTTGTGTGTGCATTTTGTGTTTCCAATGTTCGAAATAAAACGGAAATTGTTCAAATTTATCAACGTGTTTTGTGTTAATTTCAATCTTACACATAAATTTAAAAAAAAAAAAGATGCAAGTTCGAGGCAAAATTATTTTGGATGTCTGATTTTCCTACATATTCAAGAAACTCCTCCATATTGAATGTGTACTTGTATTTGTCTAATATGCATATGTCCAGCTGCCACGTGACCGTAGAAGTGCAATGGATTATATGTTGTGCAGTTTTTGTTCGAAATGGTTTTCGCTCATACGTTAAAGAACGTAGAAAGTGAAAGTGATTTTTTTAATGTGGCAGAACAATTTCTTGAGAGTTTTTTTTTAAAAATGGACTGAATAACATAGCTCTGGACAGTTACTCTGAAAAGTTACTCTGGAAAGTTACTCTGGAAAGTTACTCTGTCAACGGAAGGGAAGGTTAACGGAAGTGAAATTCATCGGAGGCTCACTCATTCCTATAAAAATCTGGAGCCTCGAACACCAAAGCCAAAAGTTTCCATAATAAAATAATCCTGCCTCGACAAAGCGTTGCCCCTCCAGTATCAGGTACACAATCGCACCTATGTCCTTCAACGCCTCTGTCTTCCATTACGTCCTCTTCTATATATTAAGGGCCATCGATCAATGTATTGATCATTCTGACTCCTATGTATGTTGAGGAATTTGAAGTGTTTCTGTGCCTTGTATTGAAGAGATAATTTCACTGGTTGCAATGGCTACTTAGTGAGAGTATCAGGAACTGGGGGTTTGAAGGCCTGAGGCAACAGACGCAAATGTGTCAAGGAATGAGTAGCTCCAGTTGAATACACTCCAATAACGGCGTTCAATGTAGGGGAGTTTCAAAAATGTTACTTTTGGGGCAGACAGTCAGTGCTTTCCCCCAGTTTTAGATGCCTGGTAGTTTAAAAGAAACATACATATTTAACCAGTTATTTACTTGTTGACAACTGCTCCTCTTTGCAGCAATAGTTGTATAACTTTAGTGTGTCCGTTTTGGGCCGCTATGTGAAGGGCTGTGAGGCCTGAGCCATCGGTCTCATTGATGATGTTAGGCCCGTGAAGGCTGTCCAACAGCCGACGGCAGGTGTTATAACGGCCATATCTAAATTAAAGAAATGACATATGAGTAAAGGAAGGATCAGCATGTCAAACTGGAAGAAAGGAAGTAAAACAAGGATGTAAAACGTAGCAGACAAGTTGGACTTTCATATCTAGTGTTATTTAAAAAAAAAAAAAAAAAAAAAAAAAAAATGAACTGAAGAATTTGAACTTTTTAAACGAGAAGGAAGAGAACTGATTAATAGTCGTATACAGAAATCGAAAATAAATAAATGTAAAGATATAATTGAAGAAGAAATAATGGTGTCACCCACTACTCCCCCCCCCCCCCCCCCCCCCGACTTCCACGATGGATGTCCTTCTTGTTAAAATATGACCACAGTATAACAACAAGAACAAAAACAAATCAATTGAAGGCCAGGAGTTCATTTATTTAAGAACTGTAATATGTACATAGAATCGCCCGACCACATCTTATTTGAAAAGCTTTATTTCTCAGAATTTAGATAAATATAGCTTCCACTCACTTACCAAAGTTACCCAACACTTCAGTCGCATTGAATCATGATCAAACGTTTTTTTCTGACCTAATTATAGGGTAAACTCATTACTGACGCATTGACCTTGAACTTTTAAGAAAGCACGTATTTGGATTGGTCACATGTGTGGAAAATTTACGTGTGATCGGTTATCCTTTAACGAAATTCGGTTAGACCGAGCAGTGTGTGCTCTGTAAATATGCAATTTTCCAATTTGGCGTCACCCCCCTGAGATGGTGTCACCAGGTGCGGTCCGCACCCCAGCACTCCTAGCTACGCCGCTGAAGGAAAGATTGTGAGTTTGTCCTAAATGTCAACCACTGGATTATTTGATTGGTATATAAGAAAATGCAACAAAGAACAGTCGTGTGCCAGTAATGTAAATTTAATGTGTAAGAGAAATTGGGTATACACGACCATATTTAGCACATGGATACTACACAGTAGGCTACCTGGCTGCAAAGTGGAAGGGTGATTGCTTCTGGTTGTCCTTCAGGTTAAGCTGGGCACCCATCTTTATTAGGTCGTCCAACGCAAGCAGATGACCTTCCTTTGACGCATAGTGCAGTGGTGTGCAGCCAAAGTCATCTTTTTCATTTTGAAGATTTCTAAAGTCCTGAAAAATAAACCTATCAGTTTTGTTTCACATCAAGAAATGTTGGGCTTTTAATTGAGTTAGTAGCTTGATTTTAACTAGTTTAGTAGCTTGATTTTAACAGAGTTAGTAGCTTGATTTTAACAAGGTTAGTAGCTTGATTTTAACGAGGTTAGTAGCTTGATTTTGACAAGGTTAGTAACTTGATTTTAACAAGGTAAGTAGCTTGATTTTAACAAGGTTAGTGGCTTGATTTTAACAAGGTAAGTAGCTTGATTTTAACGAGGTAAGTAGCTTGATTTTAAAGGGGTTAGTAGCTTGATTTTAACAAGGTAGTTGGCTTGATTTTAACAAGGTTAGTAGCTTGATTTTAACAAGGTTAGTAGCTTGATTTTAACGGTTAGTACCTTGATTTTGACAAGGTTAGTGGCTTGATTTTAACAAGGTTAGTGGCTTGATTTTAACAAGGTTAGTGGCTTGATATTTGTTGAGACTCGCTGGTCCTCACTTGTGTGAGACCCGCTGGCTCACACAACCTACCGGTCACTTGTCAGTCGCTTGTCACGTGATCGACTCAATTAGGCCAGTACTGATGATAATAATGACTCATAGTCAGAAACAATGGAAATTCCCGGTCAACCAGAAAAATGGTCAGCGTGCGACCAAGCTTGTGACCTAGGGTCAGCTGGTGAACCATTGGTTGACCAGACGAAAAATTAGCATATAGTATATTAATCATATGTATGACCCAGAGGTCACCGTTAACTGGACTTAGGTCAGCGTTAGGCTGGATCCGAGTATAAATAGAGTTGTAAGCCAGTTAGTCGTTCTCTCTCGTCCCTGTAATTACGGTAGTGTAATTGACAGACAAGTATGAGCCTGGCTTATGACTATTTGCTTTTTGGAGTGTGTCCAATCAAGTGTCGTAGGGTTGGTAACATTATTATTGTTGTTAGTTTCACATGTTTGTAATGTTAGCATTTTGTTAGAGGATATGTTAGGATTATAGTTAGTTATCAAGTCATTGTTAGAATACTACGTTATATGTATGATTAGTAATATTGTGATAAGACTGTAATTCTTAGTTGTAGCTTATGTTGTATCTATTATTCTCTTTACAGCCAGTTAGTAGCCAGTTAGTTAGTTAGTACAGTTGAAGTAGTTAGTTTAGTAAGTTAATACAGTTAGTACGTTAGCTCAGTTCAGTCAGTTGAATGAGATTAGGCTCAGGGCTATAGAAGCATATGCCATAGCAGAGCTCAGTAGACTAGAACTCAGTACTGTATAAGACGTCAGCGGTTAACAGTTTAACCCTGACGCAGTAATTGCACAAGGCAGATAATAACAAGCGAGTAACGCACTAGAGAGATAAGGTCAGCAGACGACCCAAACAGAAGTGTTGTAGAGGTAGCAGAGCGTGGCGAGCAGTTCCTCCCCACCCCCTGCACAGCTGAGTGACCAGTGGCGACCCTTCCAGGGCTTTGTGGTGTGCTGTAAGAGTCTGACAGTGTGTATAGCAGACGAGAAGCAGGCAAGAGAGAGCAAGCCGAGACTAACGTTCCACCGAACGTCCAGCATCATAACATTGTATTAGTAAAGCATTGTATTTGTATCGATATTAAGTATTACTATTTGTATGTTTCTATGTATTTAGTATTTTACTAATTAAAATAATTATTTGTGGCTGAACCACTGGTGTTTTTAAGTAATAGTAACGTTATTGTGAGTGAGGATTAATTTGGTATAACTGTTGATTGTAGTAATCATTCCCTAGACATAGTCATAGTAATACTACTCAACGTAGCGCTAGGGACCTTTATCTATATATATACCCCCTGTTCTGAAAGTATTATTCGTGGCCATAAAAGTTCCAAGTTCGACATTTTGGGGGGACCAGAAATATATAGATAAGAAATAGAATTTTTGACAATATTTTATATACATTAAACATTTTATTTTTAATATCGCACACATCGATGAAATTTTTCTTTTGTAAACTTTAAGGTTTACAGATGTTCTCAAAACAAATGTGTCCATGGACTCGTTTTTTGTATATATATTTAATGTAAATGTTATGTAGTTAAGTTATTTTAATGAGAACACTGCGACTGTGCCCATCATGCCACTAATCGGTAAAACCCGCTCATCATCCCATATATCGGTAAAACCCGCTCATCATCCCATATATCGGTAAAACCGCACATCGTGCCACATATCGGTAAAACCCGCACATCGTGCCACATATCGGTAAAACCCGCACATCGTCCCAAAGATCGGTTAAACCCCCACATCGTCCCATCTGTCGGTAAAACCCGCACATCGTGCCTTATTATGTCGGTAAAACCCGCACATCGTGCCACATATCAGTAAAACCCGCACATCGTGTAACATATCGAAAACCCTCACACTGACTTTAATATTGTAATAATTTATAATAATATTAAAAATAACTCTTTGACACATGATCTGCGATTGGATTCAATAACGTTATGTTCTTAGTTTAGTTGTTTTTATTTTGCTTGAAAGGATGCGAAAAGATGCAAATACCATAATTAACGCTCCTCCAATCTGCTCCAACTTCCCGCCAAACTTGACGGCCAGATGCAGAAAGTTCCTGTTCTTGATATCACGGACGTGAACGTCTGCTCCCTTCTCTAGAAGAACCTGCACTGTGGTCCAGCAGCCTTTTGATGCCGACAGGAGAAGTGGAGTTCTTTCATTATTGTCTCGGGAGTCGATGTCAGCACCCTAGGGATACGTGTTAACAATGGCAGACATCAATGTCAAGGACACCAGACTAATGTGTACGGATTTCGTTCAGACTTCAATGTCAGGGACACTAGACAGGTGTGTAAGGATTTCAGACTTCAATTTCAGGGATAGTAGACAGATGTTTTAAGACACAGTTACCTGTAAACAATATCAGACATCAACGTATACCCAAGTGGACAACGGTTTACCATTGTTTTCTTCTAAAAATCCAAATAATTTCATTTTGACTCACATAAAATTTCTTTCACATAAAGTGTGTCTGTCAAAAAACGTGTTTCTTTCACATAAAGTATGTCTTTCACATAAAGTATGACTGTCTTTCGCACACTGTCTCACTACTAACACAGCTTACGTGTTCTAATAAGTATACTATAGCTGGCGTGTGGTTGAACAAAGCTGCCCTGTGCAGGGGCGTCATCTTCATCACATCCACGGTGCTAACGGCGGCCAGAAAGTTGTCTCTCTGCATCTGTTCCATGAGGCGTATCATCTCCATGTTGCCCTGGGCGCAGGCAAAATGCAAAGGCGTGGAACCGTCTTCCTGGTGAACGTTACAAAGTTATTTATTTTGCAAAATGTAAGCAAGATACATCTTACTTGTATACGCTTTTATCATAGAAAGCTTGTCAGACAAGCACATTCTCAGAGGTTTGAAGCAAATAAGAAACAGTCAAATTTGGGCATATGCGACTAAAACATCTTTATACATTTTCCTGTAATATATTATTTTAATACAAATAAAGTGGAACCTTTGTTAGCGAACTAATCCGTTCCGTAATTCATTTCTTAAACCAAAACGTTTACTATCAGAAGTAATTTATCTCACTGAAATCGACGTAATTTCAGTAAATCTGTTCCAACCTTAGAAATATAGTATTTTTAGATTTTTAAGTTTTGTTTTATAATTGAAAAACAAACACAACAACCAACAAACAACTATCTTTTAATCAGACCTAGCAGCCCCCCCCCCCCCCCCCCCATGTCTAACAGGACTATGACTTCCACTTCTTCGACGAAAATCATTTAGATTCGTAACTTGTATTCTGTGTTTTGGCCAAAAATATCACTGTACAACTGCCTAGAATTTGTACTCTTTGTTTTGGCATACTAAGTGATTTTGCAACTGCCAGGCACTTACTTACACGCTATGTTTTGGCACAAATCATTGTACAACTAACTGGCACTTGTACGCTGTGTTTTAGCCAACACATCACTGTACCATTGCCTGGCACCTGTACCATGTGTGTTGGCCAATACTCGATGAAATAGGCTACAGGGAGCTGCTTTCACTTATCCAAACTCACAACAGTTTTTCTGCTTCTCTAGCACTTTAAACCTTTGCTTCCTTAACAGTCCTTTTGACTAAATACCACAAACTAAAGGGAATTTTTGAAGCGGTGCTAAATTCCAGCTTAGTCTGGTTTGTTTAAAGGCAGATAAACGTCTTATTTTTTCTAAAGCGCGTTAACATATCTTTCTGACATTGATGCTTTTAAAGACTTGCCTGTTGTGCCTTGACTGATGCCCCGGCACTTAGGCACACTTTCACGGCCTGTTCAAATAGATGAGGGACTTCAAAGTTAGGATTTGAAACAATTTAACCAAAAGAAGAAAACACCGTTAAAAAAAAAAACCATATACACCCGAGAGTAAAACTGGTCATATACAAATAGCTGATAGGACTAAGTATTTTAATTAAATGGTGAAATGAAGAATAACTTTTGGTTAGAATGGTAAATATTTTTATCATGAAAATTAGAATTAACAAGTAGTGAAATATTAGAAATTTAAATTAGATTGGGCTAATGCCCTGAGTGACATTTAAAATGGTCTAAAAATTCCATAAATGTAATCGCACCCCCACCCCCCACATGTTCCAAATTTCAGACATTCACTTGAAAGGACACTTGTACAGGGGCGCCACTCCAGACATTCACTTGAAAAGACACTTGTTCAGCGGCGCCACTCCAGACATTCACTTGAAAGGACACTTGTACAGGGGCGCCACTCCAGACATTCACTTGAAAGGACACGTTGTACAGGGGCGCCACACAAGACATTCACTTGAAATGACACTTGTACAGGGGCGCCACATAAGACATTCACTTGAAAGGACACTTGTACAGGGGCGCAACCCCAGAGCCTGCCATTGTCATCATTCTCCCTTGCATCGCCACTGTATAAGCCACCATTCTATTACGGCACTAAATGTTACATTCCAACCAATTATAAATTTAATGAAAAGTGTAAAGCAAAGAACATGATAGAGAGTCAGAAGAAAATACCTTTATGTCTCCACCATTAACAGCCGCATGTAGAGGAAGATTATTTTCTCTGTCCTTGAAGGATAGAATCTGCTCCCGTGTGTAGCCTTGCTTAATGGCTGACAGAGTCAAAACGAAATATTGTAAAATGGATAGAATATGAATAACGCATTCGATGTTAATAAAAGTACGACGAGAAATTGACCATTTGACGTTTGCCTGTTATTTTATTGAGTTGACCATTGTTAAGGCGACAACAGATAAGAATATTTTTTGAATATTTAAAAAAAAAATTTTTGTCGGTTAAAATATTCTATTCAAATGTCAAGGCACTTCTTCTGAAAGGCTGTGAAACTTGGAGAACAACAAAAACAAACATAAAAAAACTGCAGGTTTTGATAAACATATGCTTGCGGAGGATCCTCAAAATAAGATGGATAGACAAAATTTGTAACACTGTCCTTTGAGAGAGAACATCAAGTGGATAAGGAGATGCAAAAGACATACTGGAGATTGATATGGCACACATTAAGGAAACCAATTACTAACATCACAAAACAGGCCCTGAATTGGAATCCTCAAGGTACCAGGGAAAAGGGAAAGACTAAGAGCCACATAGAAATGAGTATTAGAGGCAGAAGTGAAGAGAATGAAGAATGGTTGAGCTGAACAAGCAAAAATAGCCCAGGTCACGGACATATGTAAAAGTATTGTGGATGGCCTATTGGACCCATTGGTCTAAGACGAAGAAGAAGACGGAATATGGAGGACGCATGTGAACAATATTTTAACTCACACGAAAAAACGGGTACATAGATGGCACACATGAGCGTACACAATATTTAATAATAATAATAATAATAAAGTTCATTTGAAAAATCACGCTTCATCCGCAAAGGCTCGAAGCGCTGTACAAAAACTAAGCTGGGAGATAATTTAGGCCTATGAACATGAAGATGAACTGAACATGAAGATGAACTGAACATGAACACTACCTTGCTCAATGATGGCCTCCATCGCACTTGCTGCGGCACACTTTGCCGCTATATGTATGGGGTAGTAGCCATAATCACATTTCCAACATGGCTTACCTCCCCTTTGCATCTGGAAAAAAAAACAACAAACAAATTTAACCGAAACACACATAGATGAGAATGTTTCAACAATAATTATCGCACGTCTCGGAGGTGCAGTGGCTTAGTTAGGGTTACTGATGCCAGAGGCGGGCCATAGCCTTTTTCTGCCCCCTTCCACGAACAAAACTCCGCAGTTGTCCAATAATGAAATGAAAAAAGTGCAGGAGCGCACCCTCCACACCCCCTTTCCTACGCCCCCACTTGGAGCCTTATCTGACTGTATGTAAGTGCGGCTCCCTAAGCTGAATTATGTTAAAGAGGTATAAAATAAAGAGATATTTTCAATGTCCCTTTTAAAAAAAAAATGCGTTCATCTCAGCTAAAAATTACATAATTATTTAGTTCATGACGTCATGGTGAGACGTGGGTTCTACACATCGAGAAATGTTGTATATTAATTGTACGGGGTGAACTACAAGGCTGTCATGCGTGACATGTGAACTCTGGTATTTTTATTTTTCTATTGCGGGAGGTGACCATTATATTAATCAATAAAGGGACATGTGTATTGTGTATGACTGTCTCTAGGACTGTCTGTAGGACTATTGTTTGAAGGCCGGCAGGTAAGGTGTAGGACTGTCTGTAGGAATATTGGTTAAAGGCTGGCAGGTAGGGTGTAGGACTGTCTGTAGGACTATTGTTTAAAGGCTGACAGGTAGGGTGTAGGACTGTCTGTAGGCCTATCGTTTAAAGGCTGGCAGTTAGGGTGTAGGACTGTGTTAGAACCTTCACAACGTGACGGTCTACTTCCAAATGTTATGACCTTTACATCATGTTACGGCCTTCATAAGTCACGGCCTACATAAGTCACGGCCTACTCTCGTTGTCTAGGGTCTCTTCTCTAGGTCAATTCAATGACACAATTAAGTCCACAATAATTCCTCGTATTTCATAAATACGTCGTCCCATCCAGGGTCACTACACATAAACACTCAATCAAAGTCTTCAACAAATATCTCGGTCTCTCTCTACAAAGTCTCTCCTAATAAATCTCTGATCTCCCTCCCGACTAACTAACACACTGACCTTTTATACACGCACTTGTTTATTACTATTTCCCTGTCAGCCAATGATCATTCAGCTACAAAAACACAATTCATAACACAACTCATGCACCCAAAAAGTGTTCACACTAATAACAATGGTTCTCACATTTAAACGCTCACCATGCATGAACGACTTTTCATACCAAGACCTCACACTAACAAATCATGTTCACAACAGACTGTCTGTAGGATTATTGTTTAAAGGCTGGCAGGTAGGGTGTTGGACTGTCTGTAGGACTATCGTTTAAGGGCTGGCAGGTAGGGTGTTGGACTGTCTGTAGGACTATCGTTTAAAGGCTGGCATGTAGGGTGTTGGACTGTCTGTAGGACTATCGTTTAAAGGCTGGCAGGTGAGGTGTAGGACTGTCTGTAGGACTATCGTTTAAAGGCTGGCAGGTAGGGTGTTGGACTGTCTGTAGGACTATCGTTTAAGGGCTGGCAGGTAGGGTGTTGGACTGTCTGTAGGACTGTCGTTTAAGGGCTGGCAGGTAGGGTGTTGGACTGTCTGTAGGACTATTGTTTAAAGGCTGGCAGGTAGGGTGTTGGACTGTCTGTAGGACTATCGTTTAAGGGCTGGCAGGTAGGGTGTTGGACTGTCTGTAGGACTATCGTTTAAAGGCTGGCAGGTGAGGTGTAGGACTGTCTGTAGGACTATCGTTTAAAGGCTGGCAGGTAAGGTGTTGGACTGTCTGTAGGACTATCGTTTCAAGGCCGGCAGGTAGGATGTTGGACTGTCTGTAGGACTATCGTTTAAAGGTCGGCAGGTAGGGTCGAGGACTGATCGTAGGCCTGTTGTTTAAAGGTCGGCAGGTAGGGTCGAGGACTGATCGTAGGCCTGTTGTTTAAAGGTCGGCAGGTAGGGTCGAGGACTGATCGTAGGCCTGTTGTTTAAAGGTCGGCAGGTAGGGTCGAGGACTGATCGTAGGCCTGTTGTTTAAAGGTCGGCATATATTACAGAAAATGATAAGTTAACTCTTTTTTGTGTAACACTTGGACTCACCGGTGATTTTCTTAAAATTCCCGGAACCGGGGTAAGAAACTACACACGGTTAAACCCTGTTATATATAAATATATTATTTATTTATACTTGTCTGATTTGTTTGTTTGTTGCTGTTGTTCTTTTTGCACTGATGAAAGCATTTGCCAAAAAGTTTGCATTTGGCTTCTGAATAACCATTATTAAATCTTAACCTAAATTGTTTTATAGACACCATTTGTGTTTGTCTAGTTTATTCTTACCAGTACTTTCATCACTACTCCGTTATCCATGGCAGCAGCGTAGTGCAGAGCCGTCATTCCAGATTCTCCTGTTCCGTTGGGGTCAACACCATTGCTTAGCAGTGACTATTTTATATATATAAAAAAAAAATTTATTGCTTTGGTCGGAGTAAGCCATCGGTAGTAAAGGGACAATGTATATAAAAGGTATAATATGCAAAATGATGAAGCTATCTTAGTATTCTTAAGGCTGAGAACGCAAACGTGTGGATGTCTGCACGTTTCGGCTTCACCAAAGAGTGACAGATTTTCTATATTTTTCATTTAGGATTAAAGTAGGTATTAAAATTTTAAATAACCAAAAAGCATTCACTTCATTGTGTTTAGAAAGCGTAACCGTAACCCCAACCCTAACCGTGACACTAACCGTAACTCTAACCCTAACCGTGACACTAACCGTAACCCTAACCGTGACACTAACATTACCCTAACCTTAACCGTGACACTAACCCTAACCCTAACCGTAACCCTAACCCAAACCATAACCCTAACCGTGACACTAAGCCTAACCCTAACCATAACTGTGACACTAACCCTAACCGTAACCCTAACCTTTAGTTAAGTAAAACAAAAATACAATGAACTGTAATGGTGTCAAATGGTTTACGAATAGGTAAAAAAAACAAAGAACAAGGAACAACAACTTACTTTGACGACATCAACGTTTGGTAGTTCTGCAGCCACGTGAATGGGCATCATGAGCTGAATGTTGCGGATGTCGGTTTTGGCGCCATTCTTGATGAGCAAATCGACAATTTTGTCCGCTCCAGCGTAAACTGCCAGGTGTAAGGGCGTGTTTCCGTCATTGTCAAGAGCGTCAATGTCTGGGGGGAAACAAGAGCGAATCGGTTGAAATAACAAGACTAAATGTAAATCTAATTTTTTAATACTCTAAGCATAAGCCCACACAGTATTATTCGTATTTATTTTTTTTTAAATAAATTTTTCCTTATTATTTATTCGTTATTTGACGGCCATTCTCTGTTGTTAATACAAAGTGTTGTGTTCTTATATCGATGATTCCTTTGATGAGATGCCGATAGTTTTCTCTCGTTCAACACTGACCATAATACAGACATATTTTTCTGTCTGGTTAATGAGCGTTGTCTCGTTAACGAGCGTTGTCTGGTTAATGCGCATTGTCTGGTTTATGAGCGTTGTCTGGTTAATGAGCGTTGTCTGGTTAATGAGCGTTGTCTGGTTAATGAGCATTGTCTGATTAATGAGCATTGTCTGGTTAATAAGCATTGTCTGGTAAATTAGTATTGTCTGTTTACATGAGCATTTTCTGTCAGCTGCATGATCTATTTGTCTGTCTCTGAGCGTCGTTCGACCGCATTCTGAGCGTTGTCTGTATCTTCAACTTGCTATTTTTTATAGCCACTTTCAAGCAATTGGCCCATTTCCTATACACGTGTTACTTTATTCATGTGAACTCCAATCTCCTTCTAAAACTCGGCATAAACACCAAATGCACAAAGTAAAGATAATTCATAATTCTTTTCTCCTCATTTTTTATATTCCGAATGAACTTGTCATTCTTAAAATTATACATGTGGCCGAGTGGTCTAATCGCATGTTCATGGTCTGGAGTTCAATCCCCACCAAAGCCAAAAACACCACCAGCACCCCGGGTGGATGGTACTCTTTAACCTTGCACGGCAACTCATCTAAGAGAAGGAAACTCTGAATTTAAACCCGGAGATGGCATCCCCCATAGGCGGCGAACATCGAGACAATGAATCATTCCGATAACCCTTGCGACGCTCCTGATGCAATCGCTGAGAGCGCAGTGTGCATGCTAAAATAGCATGGATATAAGCGCTGTATAAGTATTCAAGCAATCAATCAATCGCATGTTAATACCACATGATGCTTTCTGACATGAGTAATGTATTACCTGGATGCTGTTCCAAGAGAACCTCGACCACCTCAATATGATTTTTAGCTGCTGCCACGTGCAATGCCATCTGGCCATGGTTGTTTCTAGCGTGGAGGCGCGAGGGGTCTGCCTTGATAATCCTGGCCACTTCCTTGGCGTTGCCATTCTGGGCACACTGGAGAGGAAAGAGGCAACATAAGTCTTTTGTGCGTCAGTAAATTTAGTGAATTTTCCCCCAACCATTTGGTAAACTAATTTAAACCCATTTTGTAAGTTTTATACGAGTGTAAAAAAAACCTTATCAGCCAGTCTGGTTCCCTTTTCAATGATTGAAGCTGGTTATAGATATAACAGGAAAAGTACGTAAAGGACACACCACAGCATGTCATTGAGACCTGGTGGTTTTTATTTATTTAAAAAGAGTATAGAGACCTCTTCGTAGAGGAAAACAATCAAACTAGTAGAATGAAATATAACTTGTCTGTGCCTCGATAACATAAATCACTACACAATATCAAGTCGCAAGACTGAAAACCAATTTGCCATGTCTCCAAAAAGAAATCTTTGTATCGATCATTGTCCATTTACTGCAATGTGAAACACGATTTTTGCAAAATGTTCTAAACTATTTATATGTTCCTGATAGGCCAACCGCAGAGTGTTATTTTAATACTGACAAAATGGTTAATAAATAATTGCAAATTCACACCAGGTGATACATATAAGAGATCTCCTAAAATATATTGATGTCATTTGTCTATATATTAATGATTTAGGCCAGATTGGGGCAATCAGAGCCAAGGCACTTGGAAATTACGTCATTGGAAATGATTATTGGAATAATATGGTGAGCACCATTTTAGAAAACAAAAAATGAGTGAGATCCAAGCTTTGCTTGTAGGGATTCACTTATCTGCTGGTTACGGCTATAAATGTGTTGAGTTGTGAACGTGAAAAATTTAGCCTAAAACTTCACAAGTCCTATAATAAATGAGATCGGGATTTTTACCTTACGCTAATAGCAGCCTGATTGTTTTGCTCAGCTCACACGATCAGCTTGTCGTCCAATTTCTTTTTGAACGCATTATTTTGTTTTATTAAATCGTGGGTTCAAAAGAAATTGGCAGAAAATTTGACCAAAATGTGAGCTGAGCATTACAGCCTGCAAATGGTTAAAGTCAAAGTCAGCCCTTTCAGTAAAGGTGCGGCTCAAATAGAATCGAAAGATTGAGAAAGACGAACTGTTAAGCAACCGTTATATAGTTTTGAAAATTTAATCAGTTTTAAGCTTTAGCTCGTAGAATCAGCAAAACGTAACAGAGGGCTGAAAAATGCAGCATACAAAGAATAACGATGCCAAAGCTAGTGATAATAACAACATTCGATTTACGAAGTGGCTATAGGTACCCGGGAACCAGAATTGAGAGGTTGAGATTAAAAAACGATTTAAAATATTATTGTTTGGTTTGTAAGCCCAAAGGAGGTATCAAATGAAAGAAAATTGAATGTACTATACGTTTGAAATGTTAATTCTTCAGTTTTACTAAAATAAACTACCACAAATGACATCCGAATAGCATTGAGCTTAATGGAACCCGGGTGCGAATGTCCGGGTCCATTTTAACGTTTTGTAAATGTCTTGGAAATATAGCAAAAATATCTCACAGATAGCAAAACTGTTGGCTGAAATCTGTAAGTATAACCAGGAAACTTAAGAAATTTTGTCACCTGATACCAATCTTTAGAAGAAATAGATCGCTTTCGATGGTAAACAAACTTTTCCAAATCAAGGGAGGGGTGGGTGAAGGGAGTGGAACAGCCCGTTTACTCGGTGACGTTATTATCAACACTAAAACGGGGAGATAAGTAGTGGTGGCCACTATTCTAAAATTAAGCCTACACACACACACACACAAAAATGACATGCTATTACACTTGCTGTTCCATGGTACCCCCCATTCATCACCTTTATATTACACTTTTAAATGTGTTAAGTAATAAGCCAACGCAACAGCTGTGCGTGTGTGGGAAGGGGGTGCAAAGATAAATGGACCATCCTATGTCTTTACTTAATGAAAATCACTACAGTAAAGCAAAAATGAAAACAAAGCTACCACACCAACCAACCGAGAAC
Source organism: Omphiscola glabra (assembly GCA_964017045.1). Classification (NCBI taxonomy): domain Eukaryota; kingdom Metazoa; phylum Mollusca; class Gastropoda; family Lymnaeidae; genus Omphiscola; species Omphiscola glabra. Next base: position 3,738,917 of record OZ024796.1, read on the forward strand.
ATCTCCTTAAACAGCACAGCATTGCCAGCTGCATTGATTTCATCAAACATGCTCAGCCGTTCGTTTTCGACCACATCCTCGACAATTTTCCGAAACCAGGTCAAAGCCGGACTGGTCCTGCACTGAATATCGGAGAAATCTGATAATCTTGAGGTCGACATTTTCGTGGACGTATTCCTTTGGCAAGTGCAACTTTGTAACACGACATCCCTTAGTGGCTTCAACATCTATGCCGGCTCAGCTAAGCTCCTCTCCTAAATATTTGCGAACTTCTTAAACACATGACGCTGAAAGGGTTTTAAGATCACGCACAAACTCTTCACATTTTCACGTGGATGGCCGATTCCAAATAGTTGTAGATTTGAACCGATCTGAGTTGTGCACTAGATTTTTTAAAAAGAAAATTGCTTTAAACTTTACGCCCTATCTTTCCCTGCATGGGTTTACAAAATATGATATCGGCTTCCTCAAGTTCAATAGCATATTTTTCAATCATCTACTTCCTAGCGTGAAACATCTTATTCACGAACTCATCAAGACAACGAATGAGCTTGGAAATTAACATTCAGATTTTATGAACATTCTGGAACTGACGTATTATGGCTGACTT